>JASFAT010003395.1:0-1371678 GCA_031353405.1 Baronia brevicornis | reverse complement strand
TATAACCAAATAACTTAATAGTTATAACAGTATTATAGTTTATATATATATATATATATATATATATATATATATATATATATATATATATATATATATATATATATATATATATATACATATAGGATATTGTATTGTATATAAATTCAATTTTTTTACTAGTAAAAAAATCTTGTATTGATTTTATAATACCCAATTATACTTATTAGTAAGTTTACAATTATGCTTAGGAGTATTGTTTTAAAGTTTTAATTATTATAATCTTGGAATTTATTCTTTAAATTTTGTTTGGCAGGAACTTCTTATCACGTAAGTTTTTTTTTATAGATAATCTTCAAGGATGAAAAGGGAATAAGGGAGAAGAATAGAGAAAACTAAATTGGTTATTCAAATATTTCAGGTGGACACTCAAAGTTCTTTGTGTAGTGTAATGGATGTATCGGCAACCAGTCAGTCGATAGTATTTGGAGACCAGGGGGGGCATCTGAATTTGTTTTCACCCCAACACAACCACGAACCCGTCTTTAATAACTTCTCCAGGTGAGTAACTATGAATGATAGAATAAGGAATGAAGATATAAGAGAGCGATGAATGAGGAGTAAAAGAATGTGATTTGACAAAATTTGGGAATGGGATGCTTAGATGGTTTGGGAACATAGACAGAATGGTTGAAAGACGATTGGCAAAAGAAATTTACGCTGCGTATGTGAATGGAAGGGTCGGTAGGGAAAGAACATACCGTGCCGAAGTTTTTAGAAAAGGCCAGGTCAAGAGTACCCTTAACCGGCGGGCTTGCATGAGTAGAGTGATGAGTGTGGAGGAAGCAAGGAAATTATGCTGAGATCGTAGCAGATGGAGATCTGTAGTCTCTGACTACTTCTACGGGAAACAGGCGTGACGATATGTATGTATAGGTGAGTTTCATCACTATAATTGTTTTCTTCTATTTGAGATAGACATTAACGAGCTGTAATGTTGCCTGATTGTAAGTAATGGTTGCAAGCGTTCACTAGGCAATAGGACCATTACAGATGTGTTATTTGCTTTAAAAAATGATGTTCACTTAGGGTAGAAGAGTTTATATAGACAGAGAAAGGAAAGGTTGAGCTTATAGTATTCACAACTGAACGAAGTGCAAGTGAATGGCGTAGAATCTATTCAGAAGTCTATCTTCTGTGATAGTGTGATTTAAACTTTACCAATCAATCTGGTTTATTCATGATACAGTGCTGGAAATTTGCTACTAATAAATTATAATACAATATTATTGCATTATTGCATCCAGTTCCTGCTATCAGTCCTATGTAGATGGTTGCTTCATTGTTGGGTCATTTATTACATTATGATCACTTTAGTAGTGTTATTCATGAATCTTCATGAAAATAATGCGTAAGCGGAAAGATCATCTCAAAGTAGTTGCAATTGTAATGAATGTAATGAAATGTAAATTTCAACACCTGCTAAATTTAAAAATAGAATTGTAAATAATTTACTTTGAAGCATGAGTAATTATTAATAGTTCTTTTCTTTCCTCATATTTCTATCTCTATTACAGTATGTGTGTGTGTGTGGGGACAATATGGTTGGTAGGATAATAACTATTCTTCTTAATAAAATAAAAACTTATTTGTATTTTCTTAAAAGTCGATTTTTTAAGTTGAGTGGTAATTTGGTTTTCTATTTGTTGTAAGTTAATTATGATATTTAAACTGTTATTTTCCAGAGAGACGGAGTTCGCTGATCAAATGGCAGACCTGCCTTATGTGAGTTTCAAGGAGACTACATTCCAATTTTCCACCGTTCCGTTGCCGCCGCTTACGTCTGGCAACAAGTGGTTCAATGAACTACCACCTGAGTTCTTTAAGAAAATCTATAGGTAAGCTGTCTTTAGAAAAAAAATATATGTGGATATGAGTCGCGTCTACGGAAATCAAAGACTTTCTTCTTTCGTTACACTATCAGATTTTATTCTAATTCAGACACGTATACATCGTGAAGTCATAATCCGTCATACTCCTTTTTTGTTTTCTCAACCAATCAGCACGCTTTATTATAAACAACATATCCCTTTCATACATGTCTTCTATGCTAATAAACTTTCTCATTCACACTTCTATGACTTAAATTCCACATCCTACATATATAAATAAGTAAAAAGTCTTGAATTGGCATAGTCAGATCTCACAGACAGTGGAAGTGTCAAACGCATGGCTCTGTTTAGCTGCTTGCCCAATGTGTTAAATGTGACCAAATCTACAATTTTCTTCCACAGCCCATATATATCCCACTCCTGAGCACGGGCCACCCCTTTTCTGGAGGAACAGATATTAACCCACCATGTTTGTCCAATGTGGATTGACTCGGAATAAATATCTGTAGGCTATACATATGTTCATTATATAGATCGAACATTCTAATCTACTATGGCGATACTTATTATAATTATAACTCTGCTAATGATATTGACGTCAGTCTGTAGACTAACTGAGTATCATTTATATGATACACATAGTTGATCCATTTCAAGTCTTTCCTGAAGTTGTTACATACATACATACATATCATTAATGGAGTCAGGCGTTACTTTGCGGAAATCCATCACTATATGGACAGTCAAAAGTTTTACTTAGCTAAGATCCGCGACAAGCAAAACAATAACAGAAAATTAATAATGTGTGTTTTTCCGTTGGGTTTAGTGGATTATTTGGAACTACGGAAGACAACCGAAAAGTTTTTTTCTTTTCGGTTGTCTTCCGTAGAGTCTACTATACCTGAAGATGCCTCGTGTTGGGGCGAAACACGTGTCGTGTACAAGATGGAAAAGTGATAGTGTGTGTTTGGCGTTGTGTATAGTGGTTGGTGGGTGGAGAGTTGATGGCCGATTTTCGGTAAGTTTTTGGTTTAAAGTTCCAAATAATCCACTAAACCCAACGGAAAAACACACATTATTAATTTTCTGTTATTGTTTTGCTTGTCGCGGATCTTAGCTAAGTAAAACTTTTGACTGTCCATACATACATATCGTCACGCCTGTCTCCCGTAGGGGTAGGCAGAGACCACAGATCTCCATCTGCTACGATCTCGGCATACTAGAAGCATCCTGAAGTTGTTCACTAGTCAATTTTGTTTAAATTATAACGATTGCACTTTGCATTTTAATATATCGATCAATCAATTTCTGTGATAAAATGAATTTATTATATCACATCAATATCAACTTTTTTCAGAAAACCTAAACCGATAGACCCTGAAGTAGTCAAAACTATTAAAATGCAAGGCCCTATAGGATACGCTCCAAATCCAAAGACTTTCAAAAGAAATCAGGTGAGATGAATGTATGCTATGAAATAAGACCATGAAATAAGAAAGTACACTTGATAATGACAACTTCTTAAATTGTACAATTTTATTTCAGATACCGTATATTCAAGATAATTTGGAAGATTTGAATGCAGTTAAACAAAATGACACAAAATACAATATTCAACCAATTCCAAAGCATTATCAAAAGGTTAGTGATTCTATATAATAGGACTATCTTATTTCTTCCCGTAGGTATCATAAGAGGCGATTATGAAAGCAAGTTCCATTTGGTAGGCAACGGTTTACGTGAGAATAAAAACTTATTACTACGCTTGCCATGTGTAGTTGATTATGGATACCCATGCATTTTGAGAGAGGTTTTTGTAGACTTAGTTAATAAAGCGTTGGAATCTTAGGACATACAATAATGTGGACAGTCAGAATTTTACTTAGCTCAGATCAGCGACAAGTAAACAAAAATAGAAATATATTAATGTGTGTTTTTACTAGGAGTGGATTTTATAGGGAACTTAAACTTAATCTTACCTAAACACGGCCGTCAGTAACTCTCCACCGCCCAACTACTTTCAACAACACACCAAACCCACTCTTCCACAATGTATACGATACATGTTTCGCCTCAACACCAGGCATCATCAGGTATAGTAGACTCTACGGAAGACAACCGTTAAGTTAAATCATAAAGTGCTGTGTGTTTGGTTTTGTTGACAGTGGTTGGGACGTGGAGAGTAGCTAACGGCCGTTTTTCGGTAAGATTTAGATTAAATTTCCTGTAAAATTCACTCTTTCCAGTAAAAACACACATTGTTATTTTTCTATTTTTGTTTGTTGGTCACGGATCTTAGCTAAGTAAAATTCTGTCTGTTCACATAGTAATGGATTTCCGCAAAGTAACGTCTGACTCCATTCGACATACAATAGGTTATATATAATATATATTCGATGGTAAGCTTCGGTGAGTGTTTCGACAATTTAAACGTTGTACTTTTGTGGAAATGTGCAACATCAAGGCCACTGCAGAAGCCTTATCTGTGATAGAGCAATACGCGAATAATGGCACAAGAAGATGGAAATAATTATTGTAGTATACTTTGGCGTCGATAGTGGTTCGAATTAGAATCACGCCCCGATTGAATTTTGGCTTTTATACAAAGAATCGAGAAGAACAAATACTAAACAATGAACAAATAATCTAAAAATAGATTTGTTTCAATATAGCAATAATATCTTTTTTTAATAAAAATGAAATAACTGCAAAACAATTCTTAAAATACAACCAATATTCAAATGAACATAATTATATTAATCTTAATATTAGCATTCTTAATAATTTATTTTACACAAATTACAGTTATTATAATTATTTTATATAAGCTAACATTATTCTAATATAATCTGCCACGATACACGCCACGATACATATGAAATTAGTTTTGTCTATTACATAAAATAATTAAACAACGATATGAATTCTAATACGCCCACATATACTAAGGCTAAAAGTACTAAAATAGACTATTGAATCATTCAATTTTAGATGGATTTGCGATACAACAAACATGGGCAGAATGAAGATGTCGAAAATTGTAACAAAACCAACTTACCGGGACTCGAAGCCACAATACCTAATTCGTATTGCAACCCCATGTTACAGGTGATTTCCTATTACTAACTCATTTCTCTTCTATATCTCTATTATTTGAATTAATTTATTTAATTTTCAACTACTTTTAAGTCTTTAACAGCGCCATCTGTGGGGATTGTCTGCATTGATGCGGCAATATTCTCATTAGCAGTGGAGTTCAATATCGATGTAGCTTGGAGTTTTGGATCTCTTTCTGCTAGATGACGCTACTTGCACACAAACTGGTTATAATCACGGTCTTGCATTAACAGTAGTGGGGAGTACGTCGGCTTAATGGTTGCGTTATTCTTTTCAATTAACGACCGACAGGCGTGACGATAGATGGTTGTGCTGTACAAGGAAGACATAATAGCATTCTGTCTCTTTTGTGCCTTTAATAGAACTAATTATAATAAAACGAATATAGCGATAACCCGGTCTAACAAGCCACTTACAGTCGCTTTTCACTCAATCGGCGTGCACCCATCGTTAGCAATGATATACAGCGGCGTTGACGCGAAAGCAAAGTTATGACACGATTGTACTAGTCTCTCACCACTGAAATTGGGCTTCGTTGCAAGACCTGTGTATAAGACCGTGGTTATACTCTTAATTTCACCTACTATGTCCCGAGTGCAACAAGTTCGGAATCGTACTGAACCCAGACTGCTTGGAGTTCTCTACAAATTAACCTTTACTTATTATCATAGTTGTACTATTTTTTATAGCTGAAGGGGGAATACGCGCAAGTGTGTCCCTTGATTGAAAGCAATCTACGACCCCATGAACATCTGCAACAACAGAAGCATTGTTGGCATATAAAAAATATGTAGGCTTGTTTTTTTAAGGGTCCAGTATCGTATCGGATGTATATATGTGTATATATGTATCCTTTGTTCCGGAAATTTATATATGGTTGTTATTTCTAATCGTTTTCCATGTAAATACAACGATGATTACTTTAGATGTAGATCAATAATTTTATATGGTTGAGGAAAATACTTTATAACAAAAAGGATGAAGAAAAAATATTTTTTTAGGTGCTGTATTACACACAACCACTGAAAACAACTTTATTGGCTCATACCTGTGCGAAAGAATTCTGCTTGAGTTGCGAATTAGGTGAGTAAAGCATGGCCAAGAGTCTGTAATCCTCTGTTGGACATGTCTTTCCCAAGAATTTCTAATATTATGGTTAATTATGAACCTATTGCAATATATCCCTTTTATTATTTATGTAAAAGAATTATGTTTGGATGATGCAAGTACGACCATGTTTCGAATTTCCGGGCTAAGCTCTAAAGGCTTCCCATTCGCCGTCGCTTGAATGCTTATACACTCTCTTTTCTTTACTCTTTTTCATCTAGATTTGCTTTGTATGTTTCAATGATGCGCATTCGAAGTGTTTGAGAACATGTGTAAATTTAATATTTAATGTGCTTGCTCACTTTACCAAATTCTTTGACCTTTGGATTTGTTGGCACTGCCGGTGAGACAAGCGAAGTCTCTCCCGATTTTCAAAAACCCTGTCAAAAATCATTATCTTTATAGATTTCTATATGTCTCTTTATTTATTCGTTTATTATTTACGGTTAATTTTCTATAGATGAGTCTCTCTCTCTCGGCCATTTTCCATAGATTGTTATGCCTTAAGTCGGCTCGCACATGTCAGGCATTTTGTGTGCCGTCAAACTTTGAAATCGTTAAAAGTGCGCCGCGGCAAAAAAGGTTGTGAATCACTGAACTGTATTGCTTGCTACTAATATTTTTAATTCGCAGGTTTCCTGTTTCGTATGCTTGACACGTCAGGGGGTACGCCCTGCCAAGCGAACAACTTCCTCCGAGCATTCCGAACCATTCCCGAAGCGGCTGCGTTAGGGTTGATACTGCCTGATCGTGTTAGCGATCAGAGATCGGACTTGGTATCGCTTATACAGGTAACTATGTCCACGCTTAAGTCTATATATGATTGTGTACTGAAATAAATACAGTTGATGGGCAAAACAATGTGTACCGTGGATAATAAAAACAACATTTTCCGATCATAAAATCACCAGCCAAGCTTACATTAGTGATTACAACAACATTACTTAGTGGAATATTACACCTATATTGATTGATGGTTTTTTTTCTAGAACCCATATCGGGTGCCCAATTTTGAAACCGAGGAAGGCAGATAACATATTTCATAGTGGAGTCAAAAAGATTTTTTTTACTCCACTAGTTTTTTGAGTCACAGACATATTTTTTCATTATGATAACTATCGCTTAGTTCCTAAGGTGTTTTTATGGCAAAATACATATATATATATATATATATATATATATATATATATATATATATATATATATATACATACATATATATATATATATATACATATATATACATATATATATATATATATATATATATATATATATATATATATATATATATACACATCCCGTTGTTAGGCACGGGTCCCTTCAATTCTGGGGGAATGGATGTTAGACTCACCATGCTTATTCACCACGGATTTGTTTTGTAGAAGGCCATTACTTGAAATGTAACGTGTAGGTCATGCATATACTTATAATAATGCGTTACGATACGATCATGAACCCGTGATCACTGACTCCAATGGCGATAGCTTCATCACTGTGACTTCGCTAATTAGATCGTCATGATGGGTTTTGGAACAATTCAAAATATGTTACTGGATGTAAATGGAACTAATATTTTTTTATGGGAGAGGAGGGCAAACGAGCAAGCGTATCTGCCTGATATTTCTATCAATCAACGCCGCCCATAGACATCCGCGACACCATAGGGATCACGGAACCGTTACTGGCCTTTAAGATATGTGTAGGCTTATTTTTGGAAGATGCCAATGTAGTATCGTTTCGGAAATACCGCTGAAGCTAGCTGGTTCCACAGGGATTACATCTCAAGGCACTGAGGACAGCCTGATCCAACCATTCTGAAATTAAACCTAAACTTAAATGGTCACAGACCGACGATGTTGGTGCTGGTGAAGGTGCTAGTAACAATTTATCTGTTCAGAGTGACGATTGTGGACAAATTCTTAAAACTTGAGAGAGGTCTCCATCCTGCAGTGTACTGCTATGAACCGTTGTTTATATTGGTTATTGATAGAATATATATATCACTCATTCTAACAGAGCTGGAATCGGTTTATCCTGCATCAAATCCACTATGAAATCCTCGAAACGCGGAAAAAAGAAAAAGAACTAGCGATCCAAGCCCAGAACTCCAGCCCACCCAAAGCTCCTTGGGTCAACGCCAGTAAAGCAAACAGTAAGACAGTGAACGGTCAATACGGAGAAGAGTTCCAATATACACAATTAGAATTCATTGGCCCGATTGCAGAATTTGATAAAGTTGAGAGGCCGATGGAAAATGGTTGGCCGGCCGTTCCAGAAGGTTCGTTGGATTTTGTTTACATTACCATAGGGAGTATATAAGGCAGTTATGCAGGTGGGTTATTATTGTAAAAGTACTAAAATTCATATTAATTAACAGTTATCAAATATCAGACAAATAGAGTATAAAAATAAAATTTTTATTTTTCTTCTTTTGGTCCAAGGTACAACTTTTATTTCCAATAAAAAAAATAAGCATAGTAACAAAGCTCATCCTAATCACTAATCTAAAAAAATATTATAAACGAAAGGTTAGTTATGTTTGCAGATTTTTTAGTCAAAGAGAACATTCTTAATAGTGAAAAAGTTGATTTAGAACCTGTATATGAACGGTTGCATTATGGGAGCTGCCCAAAGCATGAAAATATCATTGTAGGTACATACAATCAGGAGTACATGGAATCGAATCGAATTATAGAGAAAAGCAAAAAGAGAGTCGTTAGGGAGAGACAGAGAGAGAGAGAGAGAGAGAGAGAGAGAGAGAGAGAGATAGAGATAGAGAGAATTTAAGCTTAGAACTAAATAAATTTCTTGTATAGTTAAAATGTGAACTATTTACGATATGAAATAGATGTGAGCAACGTTTGATCTATTTAGTTTACAGCCGAGTCGAGGCTAGACCTGAATTGTCATAGATATCAATGGGCAATCAGTAGTAGATAATGATAGTCTTATATGTAGAATTATTATGGTTTGTATTTTCTTATATACAGGTAACAATTTATCAGATCAAGTTTTGAACTGTGATCAGGAATTGTCCAAGAATCAGCAGGCTGATAGGGAAGAGTCGGAGGTCTCCAAATTATTTGCTATTGGCCGACAGCAACTTAATCGATGTCTTAAGTGTAATAAAGAGGTAAGATTTTTTAAAAGGTTTGTCGTGGAACGGTTTTTTTTTTGATACTGATTCTAATGGTAAGTAAATGAAATGACAATAATTCACGACTTGACTGTAATATTTTATTCATTCATTCATTGGAATTAATGGCTTTCAATAGTGACAAAGTGGCACGGATGATTTCGCCAATGTCATATAGAATGGAGAAGACACGAAGGAGATTAATCGTTGCGGTTGAGATAAGGAAGGAATATAATAGATAACTATAATATTTCAATGGGTTTGGCAATGAGCTGTTGACAGCTGAATGACAACACTCAGTATATTCATGCTAAAATCAAAGATATGACAAGCCATAGACAATGTTGTGTCTATAGCTCTCATAGACAATGTGATTATGGTAATTTTTTGCAATTTACGATGGATCTGTACGGCGATGGTTTGTTTAAAGTGATAAAATATCCAAGTGTATGCAATATTTATTTGTTGTATTTATTTATTATGATTAAACTTTAACCAACATTTTAAAATGAAGGAACATGTACTTTAACACGTAAGCGATATATTTCAATTTGTCATATCTTTTTTTTTTACATTTATTGCTAGACTCAAATTCAACTTCTAAACATTGTAGTGTTTATTTATACAATTCTATTATAATTTTTGGCCCTTATTAAAATACAAATTCTTTATTTTTTTTTTTCACAAAAGAACATTTGTCATTTGTCAAACGTCAGTCTCTCAAAAATCAAGTTTTTACCACTATTTCATAATGAGGTTTCCCTACACGGAGAAGAAATGGCGAAAAAACTGCTCACGTATCCTTTTTTCCTTCTTTTTAATGAACTGTAATATGTTTTTTTTTAAGTCTTAAAGATAATCAGGAAAATGTTCGATTATATTTAATTAAAAAGACTAATTATTCCCCGAATTGATTATGCTGATGTGTGTGTTACTTTGACTTATCTAAATATCATCTTATCATATTGGATCGTATCCCAAATAATTGCATCAGGTACATTTATGGTTTACGCAAGTATGACCATGTATCTCATTTTCGATCTCAGCTTGACTGACTGGCTATTCGCCAACGCAGAGATCTTAAAACGCTCAACACCCTTTTCACAATTTTAAACGATCCTTTTGTTTCAGTGCATCTGAAGTTTCAGAACATCTACCCCCGTTCCACGGATAACCTAAAACTTCTTACTCCTTCACACCGCACTGGCTTTATCCCTAAATCCTTCCCTTAACGGCTATAAAACTTTGTTTTAAATTCAAGTCAGACAATTTTTTGTATGTTTTTAAATTTAAATTTATATTTTTTTTCTTTAGTACAAACTGCACCACCTCCAAACCAATTTTCTTAGTTTCGCCCGCAGTGTGTTGTGCATTTTGTGCAAAAAAGATTAAATAAATAAATAATGTATTCCGATACTCCGCCAACATTGTATATAGATAGTAATTTATAGGAGGAACGCGAGTCGGTAGTTCTAGCTTGCGCGCTTCAGTACTCCAGCGGAAGCCCACGGGAAGGTGAGGGTAGGGGGGGCTTCTTAGAGCTGATACGTGCCTCCCTAGCGGCCCGACGGAGCACACCCGCGTGGTGTGAACACTGTTCCAGGTTCACGCCGACCACGCAACGCGGGAAAATTGTGCGGTGAGTTTTTCCTTTCGTAAAAACTCCCTCCAGTAAAAATAAGAAAAAACACATTATTTTTCTACTTTTGTTTGTATGTGGACAGTCAGAACTACAACCGTCAGACAGATAACCGTTAAGTCTTTATCTTCCGTAGAGAGAACGTACGACGGTAATATTTATACATGCGAGGGGATAAATATGCTTGTGGTTTATGTGTGAATATTTTTTATCCTTTGTGGGTCAGAGAAATAAATACTAGATCTACATACATACATACCTATCGTCACGCCTGTCTCCCGTAGGGGTAGGCAGAGACCACTGATCTCCATCTGCCACGATCTCGGCACACTTCCCTTGCCTCGTCCACACTCCTTATTTTCCTCATGCAAGCCCGCCGGCCAACATTAATTTCCGGTCGATATCAGCAACAAACTCCATAGCAACCGTTGCTATAGAAAACAATTTTTGTTACAACCATGTGTTAATGCTCGGGTGAGTTGTGTGCTTGCGCAGATGAGTGTTGGCGTTGTTGATATTATATTAGAAACTTTAACGCGTGTCAATAATAGCTATTACAAATTTTATCGAAATCGGATTAACGATACGCGAACACACGAGAAACAAACATTATAATATTTAAATATAAGTTAAAATAATACAATAGTTAAGTCTTCTAATGTTTACTAAAATATGTCGTTATCAATTTGGCAATCACTTAGAACATGTTTCTTAAATTTTAGGTTGCCCCCAATACTAGCAATAAATTGCGGTGGTGTGACCGCGCACGAGAAGGCATATTGGACAAAAGGATTACAAAAAGATTTGGTAAATGGAATCATTTTCATCATTATTAGCACTTCATAATTATCGAAATATTTATAGATGTAAATTATTTTTAATATTTTCTCTTGCTTTGAAGTTGACCATGGTATATTTATGTAGTCCCCTAAGTCTATGGGACACCCGTTTTTTCCATGGGTGTTGGATGAAATGCTAGTAAATACCAGATTATACTTAGAATAATCCTACTTTATTAAATGGAACAAATTTTGTTTTGATAGTATCTTATTATTATCCATTCGTTACAGTGGATAATTTTTTTTTCATTCAATTTCATCAGGGATTGCACTCGGTGCAGGGTGTGACTCATTATCATGTGTCCACGTGATACAGAAATGTTTTTAATTGAATGAAATGTTACGTAATAATCTCACATGTTACAACAAGTTATAACATTCAGGCTTTTTTTATGCGATAGGAAGGCAAACGAGCAGGCGTGTCACCTGATGGAAAGTAATCATCGCCGCACATAAACATCCGCAGAGCCATAGGCAGTGCAGAAACGTTGCCGGCTTTTAAGGAAAGTGTTGTTTTTTGAAGGTTCCAATATCGTATCGGTTCGGAACCACCGCTGGAGAGAGCTGATGCCATAGTATAATAAAAATATGTAAATAACGAATTTTATGAAATAAAACATATTGCTTTTCAGATAAACTACAAGTGGGTATTTTTGTACACTATTAGGACGTCATCCTACATTTTGTAAGAATATTCTTATTTTCATTTCAGCCGGAAGTGACAAAGAGAGGTGGTAGTGGGAAGCCATGTCGCTACGGGCTGCATTGTGCTCGACCCGGCTGTCGATTTAAACATCCAGACAGGTAACTATTTTTCCCACCAAAGAAAGGATAACATTTATGAAATAACTTTTGTATGATATAAAGATTATATGACAGGAGAACTCGCCACAGATTAACACTGAGATATTTTAACTTGCTACAAATAAACACTGCGCCATATAAACGTGAATGTTTTTAATCACGTGACAGATAATCACACCTAATTACACCCATCCAAACCAATAGAAATCAACCACATCAATTAAATATTATATAAAGCTGCATTACCACTAACTAGCTGACTGACATGTTATTTGGGAAACTGTAAGAGATAGAGGGTAAGTTTGTTCTAGGAAAATGTTCGGATAGGGCCCGAGGCAGAGGAATTATATCTAAACCTTGAAAGCTGCCTGGTAAAAAGTTGGACGACGGCCCGCCCGCACCATAGTACTTATTGAGGAGCTCTCGAACAAAAAATGGTGACAAAATAAAAAATGGCCGAAAACAAAATGGCCGCCATACTAAGCTAAAATCGTCATTTATGGGCTGATTTAACTGACATGTGGCATAAGCCTGAAACGCTTGCGTAGCCTTGAGGGGCCGCTGCAGGCGGGCATCGAAAAGTAAGCACCTTTCACTGAGATTCCATCGATGCCATCCCCAATCCAACTGCCAAGCGTGGGTATGGCTACACCCCTATTTTACGAGCGAGGCCAATATCTAACAGTGGATTGTGCGATACCAATAGAAAGAAATGGAGTGGTTCTGTTATATTACGAGAATCACACAGCTTGGAACACTTCTTATCAAAGAAAAAAATCCGATTATTAATGGGCCGATTTCGCTGAAATTTGGGAGAAGCCCAAAACACTGGCATAACTTTGAGGGGCCCTGAAAAGCTAGTTAATTTAATGTAACTCAATATTGGACATATTAAAATACAATGCATAGTTTAATAATCAACATTACAACGATATTATAAGCAATTGATTTGATATAAAAATTAAATGTGTGATTATCTGTCGCGTGTTCTCATGTCGGTACATCGATTTAAAAGGCTCGTAAATATTTCACAGATCAGCTTCATCACAACTAGGTTTGATGAAAGGTTCGTCGCAGGAAACGAATTGTGTCCTGCCGCTGCAATTGCTCATCAGGTTACAGTCCGATGGTGACATCATTATTAATGACAAGGTATATGAAAGATCTATTCATGATTAGAAAGGTTAGAATACCCTAACACTGAACTCAGGTTTCTGAGAATTAAAACCAGTCTCTCTCATTGAGAAAGGGATGCTTAGATGGTTTGGGCACATAAAAGAGTATGGATGAAAGACGACTGGCAAAAGAAATTTATGTTGCGAATATGGATGGAAGGGTCGGTAGGGGAAGTCCACGGAAAACATACTTTGACCAAATTGCTGAAGTTTTTAAGAAAGGCCTAGTCAAGAGTACCCTTAACCGGCGGCCTTGCATGAGGAGAGTAATGAGTGTGGAGGTAGCAAGGAAAGTATGCCTAGATCGTAGCAGATGGAGATCTGTGGTCTCTGCCTACCCCTACGGGAGACAGGCGTGACGATATGTATGTATGTACAAATAATATATACGGAAAACATAGGTTTTGCTATAAAAAACATGCTAAGGCTAATATAATTACCAAACTTATTAATTTGTAAAATCAATAAATAAATTAAATAGCTGTCAAGCGTGACCACTATGGCACCAACTATTGTAAGGTCTAAGGTCTGTCGAGCCATGTGCTGTTATGGCTGTATATATTGATTGATCTTGCAAAGATGTCATAAATTACCTAATAAATTATTATATGATTTGGTCGAAAGGTAAACCCCGTTACAAACTTAGTATTGAAAATAAGCAGACAATAAAATATTTATTAGTTTAGTTATTAACTTTGTTTATGAATTTTCACTCACCATGTAGGCTCGCAGTGCACGAAAGTATAAATAAATAATTAACAAATAAAGTACTATATAATATCGATTAATATGTTTTAAGACTTATTTTAGAATAACAAAACTATAGAAATTAATGGAGATATAATAATAATAATCATTTATTTGGATACCACAAAGTAACATGTATAGGTTTAATATAGAGTGAACACCTCCCTACATAAATATATAATTTAGTATACCCATGTCTTTCAGAATGACCAACCCACCTTGGAGTTGAATCGTCTCGACTTAAACAAACACAAGAAGAAGCAAGTGAGCACGCAATCGGAAGAGGAATACTCCTTGACCGCTGCCATTGTCTGCGTAGAAGACAATCCTAAGAATCTAGTCGCTTACATTCACGTTTGTAAGGAGAACGAGCCGAGGTGGTACCTCTTTAATGATTTGTGGTAACTATGATTTCATGTACCCTAGTTTTTTTATTGGATAGAAGGACAAACGAGCAAGCGCGTCGCCTGATGGAAAGCAATCAACACCACCCATAGATATCCGCGACACCACAGGGACCATCGGTCTTTATGGTATGTGTAGGCTTGTTTCTTAAAGGTGCCAATATCGTATCGGTTTGGAAATACCGCTGAAGGTAATTGATTCCAAACGGTGGTGGTGCGTGGAAAGAAGTTTCTAGAAAAACGCACCGTACTGAATCGCTTCTCGTCCAGATGCTGATGATGGGGAAACTTTTCCTTTTGGCGTATTGACATTGCCTTACAAATCTCTAATACTGAAGGAAGGTTATAAAAGTCAAAATCTGTTTTAATATAAGATTTAGTTTAATATTGTCATTTTACCTAATTTATTGCCATACCCACGCTTGGCAGTTGTATTGGGGATGGCTTTGGCTATTTATATATTTTTCTAACGTTATGGTGCCCGTCTGCAGCGGCCCCTCAAAGCTAGCGCGTTAGCTAACGCGAGCGTTTCAGGCTTTTGCCACATTTCAGCGAAATCGGGTTTTAGCTTGGTATGGCCGCCATAGGCCATTGTGTTTTCGGCCATTTTTATTTTATTTTCTCCCCCTACCCACGTGTTCGCACTTGTCATCATTTTTTGTTCAAGGCTGACCCCGGTAGGTGCTACGGTTCGGGTGGGCCGTCGAGCAATTTTTTACCAGGTTCAGATTTTCAAGGTTCGGATATAATTCCACTGCCTCGAGCCCTATCCGAATATTTGCCTAAAATAAAGTTATCCTCCAACTCTTACAGCTTCCCAAATATATTTCCAGCATTGTTCCCGTGAGTGCGGAGGAAGTGGTACAGTTTAGTGCCTGGTGGAAGTCACCTTGTGTGTTGTTCTACGCTTCGAACAACTTGAAGAATGTGGACAGTGCAGTGGACGCGAGCTCATAGCCCCTGTTTGTGGGGCCCATGCCCCATCGCGAAGGGTCTGTAATGTATTTGAATATTTGAACTCATTAAACCATTAATGAAATCAATTAAGGGATATTTTTTGATGATTTTTGATTTCTCCTTTCAGAGTAATGGGCCCATACAACCTCTACGAAGTGTACTATCTACCTGCAAAACTTCGCGATTACATTGAAAAAATAAAATACCTAGAGAGGTGAGGTGTTCCCTGTGGTAGACAGATACAGATACAGATAAAGAGAAACATTGAAAACTGATAGAGACAAGAATTGTGATGTAAATTTTGATATAGTTAAGCGTTAAAATTTTAAGGTTTTAATATATTTCAAGCAAATAATTAATAAAAATAAAAGCTAAATTGTGAAAGATATTTTATGACAGTTTTTAACAAAAATTAGAAGCAACATGAACTGCTTTCTATGTTCATATAGAATTAATACTTAATTTGTTTTATATAGAAGCTGTATGTGTGAATTGATTATTGACTATTTTGCATTCTTGTAAGGAATATCAAATAGATAGACAGATATAGATAGTTTTAGTATAATAAATCAAACTTCTGTTTGAAAATTTTGCGTTCAAAAACTTCATTATAAATTACTTTATACTCAGGGTCAGTTTTGGTAGTTTGTTTACAAAGAAACGCACAACTACCAAATTAAATCTTATTGGTACAGCTTTGATGAAACAGTAAGCAATACCGCCGCTCATAATATCTGTAGTATTGGTTAATAATGTGAGGGGAAAGGGAAAGGAATTAGGTCTCTGGATCCCTGCATTTATCACAAGAAAAGCTAAATCGTAACACGCCAAAATACCACTTGACGACGATATTCTGTGAGGATCTACCCTAATATTAAATTTTAAGTGCCGTTATCAGTTGGATAACTTCCTACCCTAGTTGGATACTTCCTACCCTAATATTAAATTTTAAACGCCGTTATCAGTTGGATAACTTCCTACCCTAGTTGGATACTTCCTACCCTAATATTAAATTTTAAGTGCCGTTATCAGTTGGATAACTTCCTACCCTAGTTGGATACTTCCTACCCTAATATTAAATTTTAAGTGCCGTTATCAGTTGGATAACTTCCTACCCTAGTTGGATAACTTCCTACCCTAGTTGGATACTTCCTACCCTAATATTAAATTTTAAGTGCCGTTATCAGTTGGATAACTTCCTACCCTAGTTGGATACTTCCTACCCTAATATTAAATTTTAAATGCCGTTATCAGTTGGATGAGGTTTAATATTCTTATGACTTCACCAATCGTGTTTTCGGTTTTATCGCATGGTTGTAGCAAACGACAGTTTAGACATATCTCACATATATTGTTTAGATATGTCTGAAAAATAAAATGGCGTTAAATGCTTCTATTGTGAAGGCAAGGATTCGGAGATTCATCTTTTTTCCTCCGTTTACATCCTTCTTCCCCTCCGATTGAATCCTTCTTTCTCTTTCATTACTTTCTTCCTTACTCTCTCTTCCATCTTCCTCACCTATTACTTCCTTGTTCCCTCCTATAACTTCTTATTACATCCTCTTCCTTTTTTATTCGTATCTATTTTTTAAGGAAGGAAAGGCTCAGGCTAGGCTATAGCTTTATATATTGCTCCTATCTAAAGGCCCCTATCTAATGGTGATTACTATCTGGTGCCCGTTGCGGGTTTTACTAGACCCTTCATAAAATAAGTCTGACTTCTGATTGGCTGATGGCCCTGCCTTGATAATTTTATTTGCTTTTAAGAGAACATTGGAAACCATATAGTTGGTTCAGTTTGAACAATTGAAATGTTAAGTTTTAATAAACGCAAAGCAAAATTAATATGATCTGTGTCTGTAAATATTTGGTGATTCCTTACAAAATATGTTTTCTTAACACGTTCACTGTGTGTGTGTTAAGGGATCTAAAACATCTCTTTTCGGTATTCCATTCGGTGCGGCGATTTTAATAATCTCCTATTGCTCAGTGCGAGGAGTCACTTTTAAAAAGTTTTCGATCCTTATTTAATTTTTTTAAACTTCATTTTTTTAATCATATTTACTTTTAACGAAACCATCTAAATATATAGCAATATATGTAAAGCTCTAACGCATAGTATGTATCTCAAGCTGTAACGCAAAAATGTTGTTTTTCTTTTGAGCGAGAAATAGATTATTTTAAAACAGTTTTATTAAAGATGCGTTAGGTCCCATAGTGAAAGTCTATTAAGATTTCTTATAGATCGCAAACGCAATTCCTGAATGTACGTTGAAAACGACATCGCAGCGAACGTGTTAGCTAAATGGCAGCAAAAATTTAAGTGCTTCGAAGTTTATGAAAAATTACCGCAAATTGAACTATCGAAGTCTAAACATCGTAAGTCCAATTGAGATTGTAAAAATGGGGAAGGGGGGAAAGCGTAAAAAATTCCACTAGTTCATAATTATGTAAGTGATTAGTTTAATGATATAGTAAGTTCTATTTTTGTCAGAGTGATCGTGTAATGTATGTAACATTTAGACGTACTTAAGGCGTGGCAACGTGTCCGCTGTGAGTGTGTGAACGTTACAAACGAAACCGACCGTTGGTCACGATGGCCACAGATTAAATATTTATTTTAATGGCGCACATTATAATACGCACAGCAATAAATGGAGTGCCAATGGCGATCGTCATTAAATCGCGATTAAACTAGAGAAGTGTGAAAATTTGTACGACTTTATTGGGTTCATTAGCTATTTCCTCATTCATTTATTTTTATTTAATTAATACAAATTTAACAATTAATTAGCTATTAAAGTTTTTTAAGGAATACTAGTAATGTTTTTAAAATTACTAGAATTATTGTTTCCAGTATTCCATTTCCTTATTTTTTTTTTATGCTGCGCCTGCTCGTTTTAGCAGGCGTAACCTCATGGAAAGCAATCAACGCCACTCTTAGACGTGCACGACGCGACAAGGATCACGGAAGCGTTGCCTTTGTTTATTGAAGATGCCAATGTCGTAACGGTTTGAAAATACCGCTGAAGGTAGCTGATTCCACAGGGTGATGGTGCGTAGAAAGAAGTTTCTAGAAAAACGCACCGTACTGGATCGCCACTCATTCAGATGGTGGGGATGAAACTTTTCCTTTTGGCGTATTGACATTGCCTTACAAATCTTCTCTAATAATAAAAATAGTTCAACGTTGTCATTTTACTTAATTTATTGCTGTGGCGTTATCAATCTAACGTTAGCGAGATAAATCTATTTTCTGTCATTGTTAAGGTAGAATTATTGATCTCATACGTCGTGTGTGGCGTAACTGATCGTGGTCAGAGTAAATATTTTTGTTATGATTAAAGTCGCTGCTGAATATTTAAATTTATTAAAATTTGGAAGCGAAAACATTTGAATGTCTGTCATCAGATGTGTTATTGATTCTTTGTGCCTTTAATATTCAAAGAGCAATGAACAAAGGAATAATAAATGTGTTATTATTTATATATTTTGTTTGAAAACAATTTCATTTTCAAGTATTCTTAGAGTGATTTACAAATATAATAAGATCGTTATGCCGTATATCAACGTGTATCGATTTAGTGTTGTAATGCAATCTGAATGAGAGATCGTACAAATCTACTTTCCTATTATGGTTATGTCAATGTTGGAGGGTTTGTAATCGCATCCTCTTATGACTATGAAGTTCTCAACGTCTATTTTTTCGAAGTTAAAAGGCATCCTACGTCATCTACGGACAGTATCTAGCGTACGACGGGATAACGCGTACGACGAAATCATGCGTACGACGGCATCGTACGTACGACGGGATCACGCGTACGACGTGTTCACACGTACGACGTATTCACGCGTACGATGGATTCAAGCGTACGACGAGATTCCGCATAACGTAGCGTTCATAATATGTGAATTATTTTTTATTGCTGTTTTTTTTTTTAATTTTACTCTTGCTGGTAGTTTTCCATTTGAATTAAATACTTGAAATAGTTATAAATTATTATTTTGATTGTATATATTGCTTCGGTTTTTAATTAAATGTAATATGTTAAATTTTATAGGCGTACAAGTGAAAACACCTGTTTTAATTGAAAGATTTTTAAATGGTCACTAACTATTCTGTAGAACCAAATAGTTTTATTTGGTTGAAATTTAAAAAAGTTTTTTTTTTTGCCATAATGTATGCAATATTACAGACATGACGATAAAACTAATTGATGATGTTATCTTTGAAAACAAATATCTTAACAGAATGTATTTTTATAAGAAACACTTTAATGGAGGTGAAAGAATTCATGTTCTACAATATTTTTTAATAAGGGCCGTAACATATCTTGACCCCAAACAATGGAAAAACAAACTTCGTTAGAGCAAGAGACCTTGAACAATTATTCTAAATAATAGATAGAAATAATATTTATGTTCGTACAGTCAGATATGGCGCGAACCTTATTTACCTTTCCTCGTTCAGCCTGCCTTTTCTGTCTAAGTTCCGAGCATATTTTAATATCTGATATTACGTTTTTAACAACATTATTATATTTTTTTAAACAAATTAAATCTAATTATAGACCGATTGTCGAGCCTGTTATAATTGTGAATCGTTTTTACTACTGTATCAAATATTTGAATACATGAAGACGCTTGTTTAAGGACAAGACGAAAATATGCTACGTTTTATGCTCAGTTTGTATAATATTCTAGTTGTGACAATTTTTACTTATTTCTCGATATGGAGTAGAGTCACATGTCTTTTCGCGGGTATATAACTGCTCACGCACTTTTTGGCAACCATGGTGGCCAACATTTTGTCTCAACTTTAAAAAAATTACAGAAATAAAAATAATGGATGGAAGTTACGTTAGATAAAAAGAGGAATTTTTTGAGTTTACTATGAAGCACTTGAGCGGATATGGCCACTATGGGAGCCAACATCAGTAGATGAGGAGAAGCTATCTGTGAAAGAAACCAATCTAAGATCACTTACTAGTATTTAATTTTCATTGCTTGGATAACTTTTTTTTTAAATTTGATTTAATTTGTGAATAAATTGAATCTAATATCAGTTTTAAACATTAAAACGATTTTCGCAACCTTGGTTGAGGGCTTCCATTGATTTGTAAATCAATTAACCTTTTTATACTTCATAAACACTTGACTTGCAAAATTAACTTTTGCGAATATATTTTCTTCCATTATATTTCATGGAATTTTGAAGGTTTAATTAAATATTTATGTCCATAATGTATTCCATTTTATTATGGGATTGGAAGAAATCAATATACGATCACATACCAGTATTTTATTTTCATTGCTTGGAGAACTTTGTTTTTAAATTTGATGTGATATGTTAATAAAATGAATATAATATCAATTTTAAACATCAAAATTACTATCGCCACGGTGGTTGAGGGCTTCCATTGATTTGTAAATCAGTTAATTTCTTGATACTTCACAATTTTTTTTCTCTAGTCCATTGATTTTGATATGGTGGTTTACTCTACAGGTTTACTGAGTTTAACCCTTTCGGCCCGAGCGGTGACTACAGTCACCCAACGCCCGACGCTTGCTCTGTCCGAGCGGTGACTATGGTCACCCAACATTTGACGCTCGTTATGTACGAACGGTGACTTAGGTCACTCGTGACTCTTCATGAGCAGAATATATATGTTATCTCCATGGTAATCCATCGCAAGTATTTTGCACTTGTTTTACGCTGCCTAATAATAAACTGACGAAATGAGCAAATATTTTCTATTGCATTATGTTATAATTTTTTAAGCATTTTTTTTACGAGCGACTGCACTCGCTCTGCGTAAGATAGCGTGGTATTGTGCGTCGACGCGTTGACGAGCGCTTGCAGTTGTTCCGCAAGTACGGACGCTTGCCGCGACTGCTCGGTCAGCGGGGACGGCGCGACGTAGAATGCGTCCGTACCGAAAGGGTTAAGTGTCCCGTCAGTACTCCTTACACCGTTAATGTCCATTTCCCCCAAAAAGTAGGGAACCCCGTGCCCAGCAATGGGATATATGTGAGCTGTGTAAAAAATTATGAAGTTATAACAGAATATAATGCGTCCGCAGTAAACGAACTATTCACAAACAAAATCTTCAAGACATTTGAACAATAGTAAACAGGGAATGCGCTCTGATATTAAGACTTACATACGTATATATTAAGGCTAAGAATTTAAAAAAAAATTAAACTAGAAATTTTACAAACTGAGCATAAGCAATGATTCTAGGAATAATTTATACCTTTCGAATTGTACTAAGACTTCTTTTTTAAATAATTTATATAAATTTTAAATTTTCCGAACTCTTTACACGATCTACACCAAGATCAGTATTTTTGAATTCTCATTTTTTTATTATATTTTACGATTTAATACTCCTGGGTGGCTGGTATTTTAAATAAAATAAAAGTTATAAAAATATATTGAGTTTTATTTCTTATATTAAGTGTTGGTATAATTAGTTAAACTTAATTTGTATTAAATAAATAATAAGAAAATAATTTTGTCAGTGCTCATAACCCATTAAATAAAAGAAAAAAAAAACAAGAAAGACATTTTATAATAGAATAAATCGTAAGTAACAAAAAAGTATATGTTCTCATAGCATGTATGAATATTTCCTTTACAATATTCCTTTATAATATATTCATGGGATTTGTATATAAAGAGATAGGATTTATGGGATAAGAAGGCAAACAAGCGAGCATGCAGTCTGATAGAAAGCAATTAACGCCACCCATATACACCTGCAATGCCATAGGTGTTGTAAAAGCGATTCCTGCCTTTGAAAAATTTGTAAGCCTGTTTTTTTAACGTTTCCAATGTCGTATTGGTTCGAAAATACCGCTGAATAGTTTGTTGGGCGTAGTGTTTGGTGCGTGGAAACTGGAGGATCCGTACGACACGTGTTTTGCCCCAACACGAGGCATCTTCAGGCATAGTAGACTCTACGGAAGACAACCGAAAAGTCTTTTAGGTTTTCGTTTACAAGATGGAAAAGTGATAATGTGTGTTTGGTGTTGTGTATAGTGGTTGGTGGGTGGAGAGTTGATGGCCGATTTTCGGTAAGTTTTTGGTTTAAGTTCCAAATAAATCCACTAAACCCAACGGAAAAACACACATTATTAATTTTCTGTTATTGTTTTGCTTGTCGCGGATCTTAGCTAAGTAGAACTTTTAACTGTCTATATAGAGAATATGACATTTTTTTGTTATTTAAAATGGTGAACAATAGGTAGAGATAAAAATAGAGAAACGTTAAATAGTTTTAAGTATGCTGCGAGTTGTCTCAAGAATACTAATTTATGGATATTTTATTGACACATTTATTACTTCGAAATTTAAATAATTTATTTAATATTTAAGTAGCAAATTAAATAAAGTATTTTGTATTTGAAGTGTAGCAGTAAATAATGAAGTCGAGGAAATAAAAAAGATAATAATAATAAATATTTATATTGTATAACAACCATTTAAAAGCTTAGTAATTATCATTTAATTTTTTTCCAATATAGGATTGTCGCTTTCCCAAGTTTCCATACATCTGCACATGATTTAGAGCAAAAAGCAGCGTTCAGTATCACGTCTTCGCTACTATCGATAAGTGTTATTTTTCTGAAAAATAAGTTATATGTATAAATAAAGTTATATTTAAAAAACAATGAATAATTTTTTAATATCATCATCTTGAGTCTAAACCAGTCCACTGTCAGACATAGGTCTCTTCCAAGACACGCCGAATAGCCAAATCATCGGCTACACGCAATCAGTTTCCGTCAGCCACCCATCTACGTAAAGTGACTGATCTGTGCAAATTATCGATCGTAACTTCAGTTTGCTTAATCAAAGTCGATGATTTTCGTTCCCTAGTTTGTAGTCCTTATTCGAATCATCCACCAGAGAGATTTCAAGTATCCATACTTTTAAGCTTTTAGAGCAGATACATCATCATTGTGTAGGTTTTTTGTGTTTATATGATAACCCTTAGTAGGTTATTTAATGGCTCATTGAGTAATTTTAATTTATTATTAATTTTAATATAATATATAGCTCTTCAAATTAAAATACTTACTCTAAACAAAATTCATACAGCACGTAATCAAATATAGGTTTTCTACAATAACTATTCTCACATCTTGTGAGAGGTCCATTGGAAAATTCAGTTTTCATAAAATGCGGTAAATAATCAAAGTATACATTTATAATATCAGCAACTACGCAGTAGTCTTTCCTTTTTTCCATTTTCTTTATGTCAGGTATCAAAATATTACTTCTTCTTTTTGTTATTATATTCACTTTGTTTCCATTTAAATCGCATTCAGTGCAATTTTCAACATCTTTACTTAACCCAACATCATTCAAATATTTTTCTAGATTGATTATATTACTATCATTTTGGTTATTATCGTCTTCTAGACAGTATCTCTTTCTATCAGAGTAAATACTCATAGGATTTGTCGTAAGTTTACTAGCAGAATCGTACATTATTTGGTAAAATACCCTTTTACAAAGCTCCAGAAGACTTGGTGGTGACTGCACTTCGTAGTCAAGAACATGATTGTATTGTGCAGAACAACCAACGTCCATTTGCCATTCTCGAGAATCTTGGCAGATTTTAAATCGACATATGCCACTTTGCAAATTGTCTTGACAAGGTAAAGTTAAGCATCTGAAATTAAAATAATTTTAAAGAAACAACGTTATTATACAAAAAATGGTAAATATGTACAGAGCCATTTTAGATTTTATTGTTATAATTGTGATTTATATGAAACAGAGAAGAGGAGAAACGAAGAAAGAGGTATATGGAAATTTAAATTCGTTAAAACGATTAAAGCGTTATCAACATTGTATCGAAAATTTTCAACAACCCACGTACAAACAAACGCTTGTAAATAAATAATTTCGAAACAGGATCATAAGTCGCCATTACCATAAGTTTGGATGAGAAACGATATCTGTCAGTTTCGAATTATAATCGGTAACTCTTATACAATATACCACTATATAAAATTGAACGAATTTTATAACACCTCCTAGCTCCTCATATTTATCTGAGTTTTGGTTTTTTTATTCGAGTTATTGATGATATTTGATTTATTTATATACACTTTGGAGGAGAAACTAAAAACTTATATACCTATTTTTAATTTTGTACATTCAATAGCTTGAATTTTTAATATTTTTATACGAATAATATATTCATAGGCAAGATATAGATTATAGTTTTATATTGAGTTGAGTGAGACTGCCTTTAAGAAACCACCCAAGAAGTTAAGAGTAAAAGGATGACGGAGGAACCTCACTTCAATTGTGCCTAGATAAGATTGTCAATGTTTTTAACCCCTTAACTGCTGCCGGCGTATATATACGCCTCACTCAACTGATGTTTTGACTGCCGTCGGCGTATATATACGCCTTTAAATAGAAAATAAAAAAGTTTTATGTCGCAAAACGCACCTCTTTTTTCCTCCAATACACCGCATAACTACGCGCGCCTTTATGAAAAATGGTGGCACTAGAGAGCGAATCTCTCATTTTCCTCGACAGGTAAGGGGTTAATTCAATGTTAATTAATCTAACTTACCCAATGTTAAGGCTTCTAGTTTGCTGCCCCCGAAACATATGATACCAAAGCGAGTACGGTATGGTTTTCAAATTGCTGTTGCGCCAAAACTTGAATTCGCAGTGATGGTAGTTATACACTGGTCTCTGCGGTAGCCATTCCAGTTTATTATCTGTAAAAATGTTCGTTTTCAAACACATGTTTCTTTACGTCGTAATTAATAGTTAGAAAAAATATATTCAGACCATATGAATCAGGCGTTTACCTAACTTACAAGTCAACTGTATTAGACTTAAATATGTTTATTAGACCATTATTATAATAATCTTTTAATTATATAAAAAGAGGCAGTCAAACGAGCAACGGGATCATTTTTTAGAGCCCATATATATTCCTGGGTTTCCATTACTTCTGTTCGAAGGGGATTGGCGGGGTATCCAGACCCGGAATAAATACCTGTATGTCATACATATATTTATACTGAACCCGTGACTATTAACTCCGTACGCGATATCTTCTCCACTAACCAATCGATGAAATATTAATATAGATTTTATATCTACCATCAATATATTTTTTTAATTAAAATGAGGATGAGAAGAGCTAATATCCATTTGTTTCTTTAGTATAATATAAGCCCAATGTTAGAGGAAAAAATTAGCCATCGACACAAAAAAATTTTAATCTATTTAGACAGCCGCTATAAATAATAATATCAAGGCATAAAAATGTTTTTGATTCCTGTCCATCCGTAGTTTCGTAACGTGCATTACATGTTTACGTTAGCGAGAGTACAATTTGAAATGGGCCAAACAAATCGATGAGGAAGCTTCACATTTGATTTATCACGGTCAGTTTGTTACTGCGGGCGTTGGGCACCCAACGTTACCGCTGTCTTCCTCGGTTTTATGAGCGACACTAAAATCGTACATTACATCAGAGCGTTGAGCACCACTGTTGAGATTAGTTTTAGAACTTACAGTATGGTTTATTGGTGTTCTTTATTTTGAGCGATTTACTCGGAATTAGAAAAAAGTCATAAAACTTTTTTTTTTCAAAACAATGAATTATTTTTAACATCAATATTAAAAGTAATATATAATAATATATTTATTGATCATTAACAAGTTTACAATTTGAGTCGTTAATTGTAATCTATTTTATAATTATTGAGTTTAATTATATTGCTGACGACCAATTGCCTTAGCGGCAGGTTTGCTGCCTACGGAGTCAATGCTCGCGAGTTTGATCCCCGCATCAGGATAAATATATGTATGGCCACAGAGTCCAGTTACCCCGCCAGCCCACGTTGGACAAGCGGGGTGGGTTAATGTATGTTCCTCCAGAAACGAGGAGGCTCGTGTGTGACATATGTATATGGGCTGCGGAAAAAATATATATAATCTATATACAGTAGACCCGCGGTGATCCAGATTCTTGTCTAATCCGCCACCCCCTGTAGTCCGACATGCCTATCACTAGGTGTACATAGAAAAATTTCGGCAAATCTTCACTAGTATAATGATGAGGACCGGTTTTTATTAAGTTCTATAGCACCAATAAAGTTATTTTTTTAATAAAATATTAGCTCTCCATTGTGATGTTTAATTTACTCAATTCCGCATTCATATCATAGTATACATAATTATGTAGTATGATTCGTAGTTCAAATGCATTCTTTGATTTGTAATTTGTGAGATTATAAGTTATTCTTATTCAAAAATTTAGGTCTATAATCCGACAAATTCGATAATCCGACATAGTCCCAAGCAAAAGCAAAACATTTTTTGGATTACCGCGGGTTCACTATATTTCTAAAATCGTTGGGATTTTTTTTATTTATATATTAACGCCTATCATCCACAGGGGTTGGCAGAGACCATAGAGCTCCATCCGCTACCTTCATCGCAGCGAAACCGCTCTCCATTGGTCGCTTCTCGCCCTCGTGAGAATCAGGACGTGACGGGTGGCGAACCACGTCGCCGTCATTTTTCAACAAATTAGGTATATTAAATTCGTTTTAGTGAATCTTAGTTGGGATGTCAGTGATTGTTTTAAATGTTAATTGTGACATTTAAGATCAATACTTTGAAGAAAAAATCGGTTGGTAATTAATAAGAATTGATAAATATCAAATTGATAATTTGAATTTATGACTGTCTATTTTGTACTATAACAACAACAACAACAACTTAACGTTTAATGATTTACCACAAACCGATAGATATCGCAGGGCTCTCAACTCGGAGATCCTCAAAGGCAGCGTACGCAGTTCGTTCTCATCCAATATTAGGAATTTCAAGCGCCTCACTTCTCCAATCTCGTCCGGGATGTATCGCAATCGATTTCCGCTAACATCCAGACACTTCAGTGATTGCAACTTAGATATCTCCCGCGGCAACTCGCTGATATCGTTACCACTCAAGTATAAGCTCTCCAGGTTCAGTAATTTGCCAATATCGTTTGGTACGCGCGATATTAGATTTTCTTTTAAATAAATATCTGTCACCTCTTCTTCTTCTCCTTTCATATAATCTATAGGAAATTCTGTAAAGCCTCTGTAATTCCAATGTAGAACAGTAATTGATTTTTGATCGTAATCCATTTTTTGGCCTTCAATTTTTTTTCATTTCAGTGTAATCATATAATTTTAGAAAGTTTACGCTGGCTGTATTAAACCTTCACTTATTGAAATAAATTTGATAATTAACTGTCACAGAATGTATGTTTTTCAAACTTAATTAAACAATTAGACTATTAAAATATATTAATCATCATCTCAATCTTTTTGTAACAATTATTTAAATATATTAAAAAATGTATTATTTCATGTACTTTATTTAGGTGATAGTCGCTACCATAATACGGGTTTCTTATATTCCCGACGAAATACGACTGCATGATCACATCTACGGGCGTAACGTAGTTTATTTTTAAACCTGTGGCAAGGCCTTTCGTATGCCTAACATTTAAAATTAAATCAGCTTGAATCTCTTCGAATTATTATTAACAATAATAAACCACGTAATGGAAACCACGCTATCAACATTCAAAAATTTGATGATGCGGGTAAACTTCTGTCTAATATTTTGAAAATTACATTTTGTTTACTAGTCTGTCGACATTTTTTGGAGAAATATCACATTCTCGTAGAAACCTGATAAAAGGGTAGTCGTTTCACTATTAAGCTTCCTCCAGTGAATGTGGAGAATGGAAGAAACGATTCATATTAATTGATTATGTATCATTAAAATATAATGAATTTTACGGATAATCTCGCATTTTATTGTTTTACCTAGGTACTTCATTAATATGTTCGATCAAAAAAAAAATCTCGTCATACAGTAACGTTAATATTTTTTTATATTTTCTATTCAAAAATTCTGTCAAACTCAATTAAAAAGTAAGTTTGGACTGAGATATATATATATATATATATATATATATATATATATATATATATATATATATATATATATATATATATATATATATATTCACGCCTATCCCCCGCAGGAGTTGGCAGAGACCAGACCAGAGCTCCATCCGCTGCCATTCATCGCAGCGAAACGGCTCGTCAATGGTCGCTTTTCGCCCTCGTGAGAATCAGAACGTGGTTCGCTACCCGTCATTTTCGACAAATTAAGTATATTAAATTCGTCTTAGTGAATCCCACAAGCCGCAAGGGAGGATGGAGGTCAGTCCCAGCAGAGCCCTGCATGCTGAGGTAAGGCACCATGAGCCCGATCCCGGGACGATCGGCACGCTTGCGACTAGGCTCGCCCCTAGCCACGCATCCATTGGCACGGCAGACCGTGGATTGGCGGAGAGGAAAGGAAGAACAGAGAAGAAAGGAAGGGGCAGGAAAGGAAATGCGGATTGGGGAGGTTACCAGACTCGGAATAAACATTTAAAAATCCATATAAATATTTATTCCGATGCGGGAATCGAACCCGCGACCATTGACTCCGCGGGCGGAGGGCCCCGCCACTGAGCCAATCGATCAACTGAAAGACCAATTTTTATTGTGATAAATGGATATTTAAGTCCTTCAAGTCAATTAGTTATATTATTATAATATACATATATACATATTATAACAAAATACATATTATAAAGTTCTATAGAGGTATTCATAATACAATTTATTATTTTTATATTTGAAAAATATTTTATATTTTTCAAATATAATAAATTTATATTTCTTTATATTTATTTTTATTATATTTTTTTATATTTCGGGATACCGAGTGCTCCAGAACTACTGCACCTTGCGAAGGAGGAAGAGAGTTGTGCTGAATTGGTTGCCAACCTTCTCAAGTCGGTGAGACACACTTAGAAGAAGATGAATATTTGAAAAGTACACAAACTATAGTACAGTAAACTTTAATATTAAATATAAAGGAGTACGGCGTATTAAATTTATTGAAAGTTCAAGCAAACATTTTACAGATATGAGTTGTTTTGTTTTATGCGCTGAAACGGTTTATTGTTTATGAAAAATATTTCACTAAAAATATCGGGAGCCAATATCAAGAGCGATGTATTCGCCACGGGTACGGGGTGACCGCTTGGCGCTGATCCAACGATGCGAATTGCCGGGTCGAGGACATACGTAAGTGTGTGTGTGCCGATAAACAATGAAAATATGCCGCACCTGTTGTATTTAATATTAAAATATATCACTATCATATATTTTTTTATATATTCACGCCTATTCCCCGCAGGGGTTGTCAAATAAGCATTAAGGCCATAATAATAAGATAAACATTTTAGACGGCTAAATAAAATGTTCTTTTCGTGAAAATAGAGGTATTTCATAACGCATTTGGCTTTGGACTCGGTCCTAAGTCCCCAAGGTGGGGCAGAGGGCGTCCACAGATCTTTCTCGGGATCTCATTGGTATACGTCGTATTTCATCTCGGCCGCTACCTACTCGGCCAGGTGTGTACCCGGAAGCGCACCGTAGTGGCTGAGTTGGGTCGGCCTCGCTTCCTTTTCCCTTGAGGAGTCCATTTCAGCGCCTATCTGGGAATGTCTTCAAGGTTCCTTCGGAGAGTATGGCCTATCCAAGTCCACTTGCGGCGCAAGATTTGAAACCCAATCGGCGGTAAGTGGGACTCGGTAAAGTCCCCAAAAACAAGTTCCAGCGCCCACTGTGGGGCGGTACCGCCCCCGTTGGGAACCTATCTAGACGAGTGCTATCTTGAAGATTGCGTCTTTGCTAAATTTAGTATGGGACACCTTCGCGAGCGATGACCTTCTTAGGGAGGCTGACAGTAATTGGATGTCTGAAGGCGAAGATCGAGCTAGGTAAGCTGTCTTATTATCCTTTTTGTTTTTTGATTATGTTCGGCAGAAGACTGTGTTGAACTATCGATGTTGATAATGTATTTAAGAATTGACTTATATTTAATTTATAGGAACTAATTCTATATAACTAACATGATGATAATCATACGGCTATCCACTGCTTGACATAGGCTTCTGGTCGTATATTCAGCTGTACACAGCCAGTATCTGCCATTTTAAATGAAACGCGGTCTCCACTCTAGCACTCGTCTAATCTAATGGGCTCGTTTCTCCGACAGTGGTTAGCCTATTACTAATTCAGTTTGATAAATCCAAGAGCTACCTTACATCATATGAGTAAACCCGGTACGTACGCTACGTACACTAGTCGTGCAAACTTGTTTGGCGCTCTGTACCTTCACACGTAGTCCTGAGGAAAATCTCATATCAGACATCACAGCGGAGAATTTTATCCGTGCCTATAGCGTATATATGTACAACTACTGTTTACATCTTCGTGTAGAAAGACACAGCGAGACAAAATACTGAGGTTTTTTCTTCGTCTGTATCTATTAATTTTAGATAAATCATTTATATTTTTTAAATATTTCATATACATATGCGATTTAATATTATATTATTCATTTAAATGTTAGTAATTTTTTTTTCATAAAAATAGTAGTCGTCGACTTATTTTATTGTAATAAAGTTAAAACTTTCATATTCCTTTAAGCAGTATAAAAACCATTAGGTATAAAAGTAAATAAAAATACACGAATTCTATAAAATACTTTTATTTTGGAGATTACTAAAATTCAGAGATCTATTGTAAAGTTTCACATTGCCTTAAACTAATCTCATAATGGTCCTAATATAAGTCACATAATATTTTCTAATACAAGGAGTAAAAATGTATTAAAAATACGATTACGTAGACAATAAATTATAACTATTAATAAAGTTATATAATACAAGTACCTACCCATTTTCAAGAGACTTGTAAATGATTAATTCTTCATAAGATTCCTTAACGTAAAAATGTCTTTACAATAATCGAAAGTTCTTTATTATCGATGTAAATTATAAGGTGGTATAAATTATAAGGTATTTAATTTTTTTACTTTTTCAAATACATTAACAATTTTTCATTACACCTGTTTGACTAGAAAATCAATACAATTAAAATTTAGTTAATTAAATAGAATCGTTTATTACAGTAATAAATTTAACTTATGCATATATAATATTTTAGATATGTCATCGTGTAATAGATTAACTTTATTATAGAAATTTTTCTGAAAAGTGGCTATCAGAAATAGCCACCGTGGGTGCTAATTAAAAGTAGCTATTATATTTAAAGCCACAGTGTATTATTTATTTTATTACAATATAAAAAAAAATATCACCAAAATTAAGGGATATGTTTTTTCTAAATATTGAAATTTAAAGAAACATCGAAATATGTTTTCCACGTGTCTATCTTTGCCAACTACAAAAAAAACGTGTGCTATATTATTAAATAATGTAAAATTATTTAATATTTAAATGCCTAAGTATGAGACAATAATGTGAATATAGTTTATAATCTTAAAAAAAATGTATACTGGCTTTAATACATGCATCTGTATAAGACAAAAATGGCATTAAATTATGTATTATTTATGCGTATTGTTAATTTGGTACGCACACTAGTTGTACAAACTTGATACTAATTTTGATTTTCTATTTTAGTAATAGTGCATATATGTACTTATAATGATTGTTTTACTTTTATCAGCCAACTACCTTATGAACATTCTATTATTAACAATCACGATTTAAATTGGAACTTTTACTAAAATATTGATGCCACATATATTTTAGGGCAGTAAGTTTTCACGTTTAGTTTTAGTAGTAAAGTTAGATCTTTGAATAAAAATGGCGGCGATTGTCATGATACGATCAGATGAAAAAGGAATGGGCATTATATATGCAGCAAGTATGAGTGAGCCAGATTGCACACAAACGTAAATACGGAAATCCTTTATAAAGAGCTTTATATACATACAATATATTTCACCACAAGAAATAATTAATCACTTTTATTGAAATAATATTTATATAAAACAAAGTTGCGAAAGCAACAATATATAATAATAATAATAAAAACATATTGTAAGCTTATAAAATATTAATTAATTAATTAAGTAAGATATGTACTATTTTTTTCGCAATTGACAACATTCGATGCCCTTTAAAAAAGATTTTATTACTTTTATTGTGTACTCGTAAAAATATAACTATTATAAACTATTTAATATGTATATTGATACATGTAAGTAATTAAGATATTCTCATAAATTTAAAATTGAACTAGATTTTACAACAATTTAACTAAATTCTTGTGTTGCTTGCAAAAAATTTACAGTTATTAATTATTTAAAAAGTATTTTTAAACCGCAATGTCTCAAGACGCGACTAAATTATTTTCCTCTTTGACATCCATGTAAATAGTAGTGTAGTAAATAGTAAGTATAGTTTGTCATTATTAAAAATACATACAAAGATATGTTGTACACGATTTTATATATATATATATATATATATATATATATATATATATATATATATATATATATATATATATATATATATATATATATATATATATATATATATATATATATATATATATATATATATATATATATATATATATATTTATTTAGAAATTTAATTGTTGAGCAATTTTAGTTCATTGAAATTTTTTTCCTATGCTTTAAAAATACGAATTAGAAAAAACTATTTTACATTAAAATATTTATGAAATATATTTTTATTAAGATTTGAAACTAATAATCTTAAATAACATTATATCTCGATGATATTTTATATCGATGCACACAACATTTTAACTTAGGTTACAATAATAAATAGCCAGTGTTAGACATGTTTGTCGTTTTAATTGTCCTGGTCATTACGTATTTAATACCTACGTATAATTCTAACACGACGACCTTTCCCGTCACCTTCGTCATCACTATCCAATGAAGATTGTCGGCTACCCAACATAAGGGCTTGGATCTCAGGATTCAGCGGTAAAGCTGGGAACGAAGAGCGTCGCACCATTGGAATTGGTCGAGCTCCTGGAAACATAAATAACTAATAATAAAGTTACTATCATGGCCGTAAATTAATGGCCAATTTCACCATAAAACAGATTAGATAGTGATCTAGTGCTAAAACTTTCCTCATACAAACTGTTTTTAAGTATAACAAAGCACCAAAACCACACTCTTCAGATAGTTTTCTAAGCATTTTTTAGCTTATTTAATATCAATCAAGTGTCATAACCTAATTTGGTTAAGGATTGCATTTTTAAAATGCAAGGTCAATTTCTCATTACTTTCGGACTATATAACTAAACTAACTTGAACCGTTTTTCTAATCCAAACACTGTAAACTTGGCAAGTAATTCTAATAATGCTAATTTTCGTCGAAAATCATCAAAAAATGTTAAAGGTTCTCCCAATTGTAATGTCAAACATCTATTATAGGTATCACGAAGTGTCTTTTATGTGTGTTTTTTGAATATTATATATAAAACAACTTTTGTGTAACTACTGAATTTACTTTTTCGGGTTTTTCTTTACCACCGTCTGATAGCTATAAATTTACTCAAACAATTACTGAGGGCGATCGAAGGGAGTGCAATTTCAAATTATTTGCTTTGTATTACAAAATTTATTATTTAAACATAGTGTGATATAGGAAGTCGCAATAAAACTTAAGGCGTGGAAGTTATTGTACAAAATTGTTCAATAATTCGCATAAATATAATTAATATTTGTACCTATCTAATTATAGTTAGGATATAGGTTGACCATATAGATCTAGGATGCGGTGGAAAGACTGTTTCGTACAAGATTTTAGGCCAGAGATAGAGCAAAATGAAGGAGAATCATCGGAAGGAGAGTCTCAATATATTGAAGAGTTTTTTTTATGGGATAGGAAGGCAAACGAGCAGACGTATCACCCGATGGAAAACAATCAATGCCGCCCATAGACATCCGCAGCGCCACAGGCAGTGCGGAAGCGTTGCCGACGTTAAGGAAAGTGTCATTACTGGGAGTGGGAGTGGGAGGGGGGAGGGTGTTGGGCCTTCGAATCTCAGTCGCTCACCGTACGAAGTGCGGTAGTTAAGCTATCACTCAGACGCCGGTTTTCTGCGGGAGTATGGTACTACCCCGGGCGAGCCGGCCCATTCATGCTACAGACAAATATTGCGCCATTCTTGACAACATATTCATTTGCAACGTGGCTTTACCACTATCAAGGTCAAGCGTCGAAGAAGGTAAGGATCGATTAGAATAGAAATATTAGAAGGAAGTGTAGATAAGTATGATGCTGGATTAAAAATAATCCTTCCAGCATTCATCATGATCAACCTAAAAATCATTTTGGAGAATATGAAGATACTCATTCAATAATATTAAGTAAGTAACAAGCACTCAAATGGTGTAAGCCAAGCAAATACAAATAAGAGCAAACGTAAAAAACTTAGGTTATATAAAGTGATTGTGCAAGCAAATATATTACATTTGTTAACTCAATTAAATTCAAGGTAAAAACGCGCTTGCGAATTAATTCACAATGAAAACGCTTTTGTATAATACAAAGCATTATCTAATTCGAATGCTTTAGGAGAAACACATACTGCCACATTAGATACGTTTAGTCATCCACTCGGAAGATAACTGCGATCAGTGGACTGAGAAATGTGCTGATAATGCGTTTAAATTTAAGATATGAAATAATGTGTTGAAATTTAAGACGGACATCGTACGAAACAATGTAGGTAGTGGGGAAGTTTAATTCATAAACAGAATATCTAATTCTGTTTGCATAAGTTAATTACGACTATTTATGTATAGATATGACAACAAATTGGCTCAGTGGCGGAGCCCTCCGACCGCGGAGTTAATGGTCGCGGGTTCGATGCTCGCATCGGAATAAATATATGTATGGATTACAAATATTTATTCCGAGTCTGGTAACCCCGCCAATCCGCATTGAACAAACGTAGTGGGTTAACGTCCGTTCCTCCAACAATGGAGAGGTCTGTGCTCAGCAGTGGGACATATGTGGGCTATGGAAAAAAGAATGAACTTATATAATAGTAAACTAATAACTTATTTAACATATAAAAGCTTATATATATATATATATATATTTAATCCCATATATGGTACAATACGTACCTCTTAAGGCACTTTTTCCATAGACCATTTAGGTCAGTGCTTAAAATACCTGATTGAATAATGAAGTTTTTATGAGCGATTTCTAAATTTAAAAAGTCAACGAAAGAAAATTGTGTTTACCAGACAATATAAAATTTCCATTTAGTCATATACTAGTTTTATTATTTAATTTGTACACTATCTTATATATTATAGATTTTATCATCAGCATACGGAAGTTCACTACTGGACATAGATCTCACCCAAAACGTGTCACCTAACCTGATCTTTGGCTACACGCGTCTAGTTTCTGCCAGCCACTGTTCATCTAACCAAGGGCGTCCCGTTATTACGATAGCCCAAGACGCATTATTATAATTGATCAATTAAACTCCGTGTCAGTATGATTGCTATAATATGCTAGCAACATTAATAAAATTTTTGTAAATAAGTTCACATGGGAGTTAAAAAAATTATATACATATATAAAAATGAAGAGTTCTTTGTTTGTTTTGTTAAAATTTACAAACGGCTCGAACGAGTTGAATATTCTTTTTATTTTGTTCGCTGTAATACAGGGAAGGTTTATGAATAAAAAAATATAAGACAAATCTAAAAGAACAACTGGACAAACAAAAAATTTAAATTTGTAATTCCAATTATAAAACTGTCGTTTCTTTTGTGCGACTTTGAATAATTTTTTGGATTTTTATATAAATGATTTATTTTAAGAAAAGTCTTATCTTACTCGTATATGTAAAATGGAGAGCTGTAATTAGTCTCTCTAAAACTAGATAATGGCTGGACCGATTTGAATATTTTTTTTACTTTGTTCAGCTCATCAGAGCAAGCAAAATAAAAAAAAATATATTCAAATACCTTCATTATTCAAATTCATATACGTTCCCTGTATTAACAGAGAAGGTATATGAATAAAAAAGTATAGAAAAAACGTAGCGGGAAAATTACTTACGGGCATATTTATATAAAATATTTACTTACAATACCAAAGTAAATTAAATACAACTTGTGCGTACACCTCCTGGAAGGGCTGACTCGCCAGGTGACCGTAGCTTCTGTTGAATTATGTCTACTACAAACAAGGCGTCCATAACATATACTTGAAAATCTATAAAAGCGCACTCCGCGATAAACCATTATCATAGTTATGACTAGATAAATTAAATTAAAACTCACCCGACATATTCCGCTGCAAAAAGTTAACGACATTAAGCGTATAGATAAAAACATCAACATGCCGTAACACGCAAAAAAATATAAAGTTGAAAATATATACTTGACATAATAAAATAGCTTTTTTAATATTAAAAATAAATTATCATGAAGATAAAACAACGTTATGCATAACTTTAGGTGGAGTACTTAATTAGTGTGCCAGAAAAGTTTTACCTGATAGGGGTTTTCAGTTGTCAGATAGACCTTTTTGAAGAAAGAGAAAGTTAAAGTCAGCAAGAGGATAGAAAAATTTTAATATAAAAACATTTACATTCGCCACAATTACCAATCAATATATTACTTTACTCAAAATTATATTTGTTATTAAGTATAAAATATATAAATTAATATAAAAAAAAAATATTTATGCATATTTAGAATTATCACATTAACATGTAGTAATAAATATAAAAAGGCAAAAATCAAATCTCTCACTCACCAATAAGTTTAGCTACTGATTGTCTTTTTACAAGCCTTGGTTCAGCAGGAGATGTATCACAAATAGATGCAGGTGCTGAACCTTCTGCTTGCGGTTTCTTATCACTCAGATAAGAATTCGTTGAATCGCCTCTGGTATATGGTCTACTCTCACGACGATTCATCTTATCCTCAATCGAATTTGTTGACACCGTTTCTGCTATTTGAAACAGTTGGAGCCCAAATTTACTGGACTCCCTCCGCAATACTTTTTTATTAGCAAACTCTGCCAATGAATGTCTTCTCTCCCCGTCAGGGTTAAGTTTTCTTCGTGCTCTTTCTTCCTCCTTCACTTTAAGTACATCAACAAGAGCGTTTAATACTAAGATGATGAGGAAAGCAGTTATCCCTATCACTGTGATAGTATTGTTTTCAGATTCTATTTTATCTTCTATTGTGTCATTACGCTTTATGTTTGGTTTTTCTGTGAATATTTCTATTGCACTGCATGCGTTTTTCAAAATCAATGGTATTGTTTTTTTCTCTGGAGTGACTTTTTCGTCAGTATTATTTGCATTTCCTTCAGACTGATATTTAATTACCGTCTCATCACTCGTTTTCCCTTCTTTGTTTGTTTTATATGTCATAAACCACATTTGAACACTATAAAAACAGTATATGATTAAGAAAAAAGTAAAAAGCAAGATCTTACGGTCGTTCATGTTTACATCACAAAAACGCTGATTTGTTTTGATTGAGCACCGCACATGCGTGTATTCTATTCGCGTACGGAAATATATTGTTTTAAACTCTTGAAAGCTTCTGTTTTATTTGTAATATTTCTTCTCTTTTTAGATTTTTGGCAATTATCTTCAGCACGCATAGAACGCGTACAACGTCAGGTCTCGGTATGGGAACGTCAGTTACTACCCTCTGCGCATGTGCGAAATTTCAGCTGGGTCGCACAGGTCGAGTTCGCTTGTTGTTTATTAAATAAGTGCGCGAATACACGCTATGAAGCGAAGGTAGCGTTAATCTCATGGGTAACCCAGTTAAGTACCGAGCAATGAACACAATGTTAAATTTTTATGATATTTCCTATTATTAGTATTATATTTTCATATTTATTTGAAGGTTATTGGGAAAAAATTCTTATTAAACAATGTTTTCTTTTTCACTTTAATAGCAGAGATGTAATTGTATAACGAGTATATTTTATATTATCATCATCGTCAATGCAGTCGTAACCGTTTACCACTTGACATTGTCCTCAAAATGGAACGATAGTGCTATAATCACCATACTTGAAGGGGGATTTGTTAGTTTGTTTTGTATTAGTCAAGTGGACGCTAGCAGTAGCTAAGTGATTAGTATTTGCATTGCATTTCCATTGAATAACTCACTCAGAATACATAGAATAACTCACTCAAAACTAACTAATTTCTTGAAATGAGTTAGTTCTGTGTGAGTTATTCTATGTCGGGACTCCACATTAAATATTAAAATTAATTATATACAGTTAAGTAGTAGTACAAAGTTGCTCCAATGTCCCAGTTATCGGTATAGTTAAATTATTTCTTATCTATTTCATTTCGGAGCATTAGTATTGGAGTGTTTACAATCTACCCACTATAGATAAGATTGTTTTTATTATTTTTACTGGATGAGAAAATTTTATATGTTATATTCTTGTTTTTCTTGGAAACAACAAATTTTTAAATAGCAAAATTTTTAAATATCTTCCCAGCATATAAAGGAAGAACTATTATAAAGTAGAAATTATTTCACGCACCGTTTAGTTTTAATTTTAGAAACACTTAAGACTAAGCGCGAAGAGCTGTCAGTTATTACGAGTATTTGTGATGAAGGGATTTGGAAAGATTTTTATTAAAACTTACAACTGTTAAAATACTTATTTTTTATGTTGTAATAAAAGTAAACACTATTTATTGCGTTTCTCGTTAAAAGTTATTTCATAAACTTATCACCGCAGGTTTATTGTTTAAGTGCTTACACGGTGTTAATGTTTTAAAGATTAAATGGTTTTTTTTTGCTATTCCTGCTATTAGTTGCACTCTCCCTATATAGATATTATATATACATATCTTGTTCAAATTTTCAATTGTTAATAAAATATTTTTTATTCATCTACTCAAGTTCAAATACATTTTTAAACTTTTAGTAAATGATACTTGATGTTAATACAGTTTCGTCAACTATTCATTAATTAATCGTCAAGTTATTCATTAATTAAATTTAATAAATATTTGGAATTGATCTTTTTATATTAGATACTTATTCATATTATTTATACGATCTATTGTCATTAGTATTGTTTGGTCCTACCCATCATTAGACTATAGTTGTGAACCGCTTTTCTATATTTCTTTTCACAACCCATTTATGTGCCACTGCTGGACACGAGCCTCTCCATTTTTGTAGGAACGGACCCACCATGCTTATCCAATGCGGATTGGTGGGTAACAAGACTCGGATTATATCTAGAGGCCATACACATGTTTATTTCGTTACGGGGATCGAACCCGTGACCATTGACTCAGTAAGCGGTAGCTCCGCCACTGAGCCAAGTGCTAATATTTTTCTTTTAAAATTCGAATTTGACAATTCATAATTCAGTACTCGACATATACTAAGAAAATTCTTTTAAGTTAGTCAGTCCTAATCAGTTATTTAAAATGCGACTCACATATTTTTAATTCTCTATCTAAAACAAAATAATACTTTCGCCATTTTAGTTTTTAATTTCTACTTCCTTACTCATATATAATTCCTTTAATCAGTCTCACTCACCCATAATCTATCAAATCTATCTATATACTCTTTCATTCTGATTAGTACTTTCTTGCTTTTTCATAATTGCGTACCTATCATCATTTGCCTGCCTTTTGAAATATGTATATATTTAAAAGGCATGTAATATTTAGATTTACACAATACCTTTTGTATACATTACATAACCTAAGTAAATCAGAAAATATGCTTTCTTCCGGGCCAATATTTTATATTTTTTTTTCACAGCCCATATATGTCCCACTGCTGAGCACGGGCCTCCCCATTTCTGGAGGAACGGACGTTGGCCCACCACGCTTGTCCAATGCGCATTGCGGGGTTACCAGACTCGGAATAAATATTTGTAATCCATACGTATATTTATTCCGATGCGAGCATCGAACCCGCGACCATTAACTCCGCGGTCGGAGGGCTCCGCCACTGAGCCAATTGGTTGTCATATCTATACATAAATAGTCGTAATTAACTTACGCAAACAGAATTAGATATTCTGTTTATGAATTAAACTTCCCCACTACCTACATTGTTTCGTACGATGTCCGTCTTAAATTATACTTATATAGACTCCGAATAAATAGGCCATACATATATTTATTCTGATGCGGGGATCGAACCAGCGACCATTGGCTCTATGGGCGGGATGCCGCGTCACTGAGCCAATTGGTCGTAGTTTTTATATGCCAGGATTAAATTTGTGTATTGCATACTGTTCACACTGTGGAACACTCATCATGTTATAATAAATCAAATCATATTTAACAGAATACATTATTACATTACTCATAATTAATGAGCACAGATAAATATTCTGTACATATTTTAATATATTTTTAAAAAATCATTATTATAAAAAAATATTTGACTATTTGAAAATTTAAACATATTCCACGTTACTTGCAGTTTCACTGTATTTAATCGTCTTCCGAATGAATTGGGATTAAATAATTCTATATATGCCATCATAATCGTTACGATGATTACTTGTAGGGGTAGAGCCACGCTGCTGATAAATACTTTGTCAAGAATGACATATTATTTATTTGTAGCGTGAATGGGCCGGCTCACGGGGAAGTACCACACCCCCGCGGAAAACCGGTGTCTAAGTGGTAGCTTAGCTACCGCGCTTTGTCCGGTGAGCGGTTGAGTACCGGAGGCTCAACCCCCATTCCCCTCCCAAAACGACACTCCTTTTTTTTCTTTTGCAGATTCGGTTTTTATTCAGATAGATGCTACTAACTATCCACTCTGAAAGTTGAAAGACGCTGTGCGAAGTACTCAGCATTTGTGATGTAAACTTTGGTATATTTACTTATTATCAAAAAAATATTATTTAATGACGTTTTGACTAGTAGCAAAATCTGTTAACATATATAAATAAAAATATATGGGGTTATTTCAAATATAAAGATAACAAGAAAAAATATTTTTACTTGTGGCAGGGTCGTGTATGAATACCATTCTTAACTCTACCGCACCAATTAATATCCCACGTGTCTTCTCCATTCTTATCTCAATCGCGTTGATTAATCTCCTTCGTATCTACTCCATTCTATGTGACATTGGCGATATCATCCGTACCTATTTTAGTATTATTGAAAGCCATTAATTCAAATAAATGAATGTATGGACTGAACTGACTGAACTGACTGAACGAGTGGTAACATTACTCTGTGTTACCGTGTTTGGTACGGTGAGTATGGGGATTCCTTTCCCTTCCTTTCTTCTTTCTCTCTGATAACTTCCTTCCTCCCCTTGTGCTACTCATATCCTTACCTAGTAAGCAATGCATTTGCAGTGCCCTAACTATTGTAAATGTCCATAAAATGCAAATTAATCCTAATAACAAATACACAAAAGATAAAAATAATTGAAAAACATCTAAACTTCTACGAAGAACCTTTGGGTGGGAAAATAAATTGGTTACAATAAATAACAATACTTGTGAACATTTGAAATTTATTTATTTCTTCAAAGAGTTCAAACGCTCGGTGATAACATGCCGATATTGCATCGAAGTGTCAATTGGGATGTACAAGTATTTCTATTTCGCACTTCAAGGCGGTCGCTTCTCGTGTTCAATTTATAACACAAGTGGTAATTCGTTGTCAGTGAATTCGGATTAAACTTAAATCTTGAAGACATATTTGATGTGTCAATTTTTTGTAATAATAAAAATAATGTGTAATTCTTGATCAACGGTCAGATTGTTATCACCATCAGTCTAAGGCAGTCTACTTTTGGACGTGATATCTCGCCCGATCTTCGACTAGACCAGATTCCTTAAATAATTTGGGTAAGAGATTCCTTTTTCAGAATGAACTGATACATTAGACTGCCATAGCCAAATTACTTTAAAAATCCTATCCCTAGGTTTTTGCCTCTTAATACAAAGCACTTAATAATTTGAAAACTTTGCGATTAATGGTGAGTTACGACCCCAAAGGGTCGATATCGACCTCTTTGGGAATCTCTGGGCTAAACAAATAGCCTGCACTCAGCCTGCACCCAGGAGTGGAGACCGCGTCTCGGCAAACGTAGTGTGGGACGCCCCTCGGCTAGATGGAGCAACGTTCTGTGCATAAGCACAACGTCATTGAAGTAAACTAGTTTTAAATGTGTTCTGTATTAAAAAGTCGAATAAATATCAGTTTTATTAAATAAATTTATTAGGCCATGATGTGTTTGAGAAGTGAATAAATATCATTTTTATTGAATAGATTTATTAGGCCATGATGTGATAAAAGCCGAATAAATATCGTTTTTATTAAATAACTTTATTGGGTTATGATGTGTTTAAAGCCGAATATTTTTTTATATATTCACGCCTACCCCTTGCAGGGGTTTGCAGAGACCACAGAGCTTCATTCGCTACCATTCATCGCAGCGAAACGGCTCTCCATTAGTCACTTCTTGCCCTCGTGAGAATCAAGACATGACGGGTGGTGAACCACGTCGCCACAAATTAAGTATTTTAAATTCGCTTTTAGTGAATCCCACGACCCGCAAGGGAGGATGGAGGTCACCCCGAGCAGAGTCCTGCATGTTGAGGTAAATCACCATAGTACCCGGGGGAGCCCGATCCCGGGACGGTCGGCACGCTTGCAACTAAGCTCGCCCTTAGCCACGCATTCATTGGCACGACAGACCGTGGATTGGCGGAGAGGAAAGGGAAGGATAGAGAAGAAGAAAGGAAAAGGCAGGAACGGAAATGCAGATGAGGGGGGGGGGGTACCAGACTCGGAACAAATATTTATAAATCCATACATATATTTATTCCGATGTGGGGATCGAACCCGCGACCATTGACTCCGCGGGCGGAGGGCCCCGCCACTGAGCAAATGGGTCGAATAAATATCATTTTTATTAAATAAATTGATTAGGCCCTGGTGCGTTTAAAGCCGAATAAATATGTTATTAAGGCATGTGTTTAAAGCCCAGTAAGTAATTATTAATTTATTGGAACGAAATTTGTGAACTATAAACGAATTTCAGTCCATGATATATTTGATTGAAATAGCTACGAAAACCTGTACGTTTGTATTGCCTCAATTTGTCGAGGTACACGTTCGCTTTCGGCAATGGTGCCATCTGCTCTGTTCTGTCGGTGAATTGAATATTTATATTTTCGTTGTCACATTTTCTTTAAGCCTCCCAAACAACACTAGTACGCATACAATAATCTTTTGTTTGTCGAATGAAATACAATGTTTGGAGAGACACATATTCCCTTTTTTCGACAACCTAATAATATTAAGCATTAATATCTACGCTCCTGACTAAAAATATAGTGTGAAATAAAGTTTTTATAGATAATACATTTCTTTACAATTTTATATATACCGCATATAAGACACATTTATGACGTATTTAAAGATACACGTATAGTACTCGTAATTTATAATTTAATTTTAGTTTATTTATTTATTAGTGTTTTAATAATAGTTATAGTGATATAATAGTGATAGAACCATCATCATCACTAAAAAACTACCTCAGCAGGGGACTTCCCCGCTTTATATCTTTTGTTTCTTCTTATTGGCGTCAATTGCGGCAAATGCGGCAGCATTTTATTGTGTTACTGCGTTTTGTTAGGCGAGTGTGGGAGATTAGGTGGCATTTTTCCCCCTTTCTTTATTTCTTTTCACCCTTTCCATTGGTTTCCTCTTCCGCTCTAATTATGGAAGTGTCTTTTACTTAAGGAATACTGCGATATTCGGGAGCATAAACAAAGGTTAGTCGGTGGTTTTTAATTCTGACTGATCTACCCTACTACTCCATACATTTTTTTATTTTATTTTATTTGTGACAATTTACAGGTGAAGTTGTTATTCAAATATATAAATACACATAAATAAATACATACATACACACATACATATAGATACATATATAGGCATAATAAAATAACATAAGTGCTAACAAGTGATGCTACTGCCTTGTAAAAAACATGTCGATTTGGTTTTTACTAAGCAATTTTATGCATTTTTTTTAAATATAATAAATCCATACTGCATAGATAAAAAATAATTGGTTTCTATGTAATAAATATATGTTTATAAATATTAATTGGTGCTATTCAAATCCTTACCCTTAGAAGAAGAAGGTAGAAGACGCAGATGTAATGCCCTTAGTATTACAAATATTCGTGGCCAGCGCTGGTAGCATACCATCAGGTGCTTGTGCTGCTTACTTGTTTGCCTATCGCTTCCAGAAAAAGTTTTGAAATAATGCAATTTAGTTCGATCAACACTATAAATAAATTAGATATCGCTCATAGTTATTTTTTTTTATTAATTCTATCACTAACTAGAAATATGCACCACGATTCCTATGATAGGTAAATCAGAAAAAAAACATTCGGATATTGCATCGTGGAAGGATTTCCATTTCGCGCGCGGTCGCATTCGGTTGCATATTGAAATATGCAATCCAGAATTCCAATTGAATAAAAAGTCTTATCGTTAACGCTCCTAGAAGACTATACCATATTTATTTCTATTTATATACGTAGATGTTACTCGGCAAAGGTTAGCTGTGATGACTGTATTTACTTGTATAAATACAGTCAAATCTGTATATAAAGACTTCGCCTATAACGAGCCAACCATTAAAATTGGACGCATTCGTTGGGTTGGGCACGTAATACGGATGGACGAGTCTAGAGTACCCAAACGCCTACTCGACGGTAAACCAGATGGTCGTAGGAGCCGCGACTTAAAGGCAATAGGTGTGAGGGACTGGAGAGAAAAAGCCAAACTAAGATCAAGAAGAGAAGAGAAAAATTTAGTGAACCAGGCTAAGGTCCACCCGCGGCTGTAATGTTTTGACGATGATGATGCCTATAACGACGAAACGCTTTTAGAAACCTAAATACGAACTAAGTCTAATTTGTTCGACTTTATGATCGGTCTTTTTGTGCATTGTCCATGCTACTCTACTTTAGCTACTCAACTTGACCTCGTGGTGTCTGTCAACATTGTCATATAATTTTTAATGTTTATAGAATATATTTAAAAAAAAGTTAGTAATATTCCGAGTTATTATTGGTAATGACTGTGTTTCAGACAGATATATGCCTATTAGTTAGTAGGTAGGCAGCGAGGACAGATCTCCTTTTTTCGCTTTTTTTTCGCTACGATTCGCTACGATTTCGGCACATCTTCCGATCCCAGGACGGTCGGCACGCTTGTGACTAAGCTCGCCCCTAGCCACGCATATATTGGCACGGCAGACCGTAGATTGGCCAAGAGGAAGGGAAAAGGATAGAGAAGAAAGCAAAGGGCAGGGGAAAGAAAAGATTAGATTATTAGATTAAGAAAAGATACTACCGCAACAGAAGACAAGGAGTGATACGGTAGTACGGTACGGTACGGTACATTCTTTTACTTTAGTAGTTTAAGTTAATTATAATATATTCATCTATGTTAGTATAATATATTCATATCTATATTTAAATAAACATATAAACCTAGTAGTATGTAATAGCATAAATATTAGATTAATAGCTTGATTTTTTTACTTCTAATACCATGATTTGATGGGACGGGTGAGCTGTTTCGGCAACATGACATAATTGTTTTCTTACAAACAAGACGCTAAAGTTGTAACGTAGGTAAGAATGCTGTTTCAATAATGTACATTTATTAGTAATAAAGTATTTTTAAAAATCAAAAATGTATACTATTTTTCCCCGGTCAAATCGACCTATTACCTTTACTATGGCTCTCCTTATATTAAATTTTGTATTCAGATTTTCGTAATATATAATTTTGCATCTCACGCGATGAAGATACGTCTTTCCCATTGTCGAAAAGGAAATTCTCATTGAATAATCTAACACTGGCAGGTAGACCGCAGCCATAATATTTCCGCCTTCCCTTGAGCTCGAACGCCTCCTTAATGATATGGAATGGAATATAAAGGGATCGATCGAGACATTAGCTGCCTCGTTGAATATTTACTGTATATTGATTTCGCAAGCTTAAGCTAAAGATTATTTGATAACCACTTTATATAAAGTAAAAGTAACTTTGATTCATCATCTTTTTTATTTTATTATTATTTATTATATATTAAATAATTCTTTTTTACATTATTGTACGGCATACACAATCTTAAATTAAGTTTTTCCATGTGGACAGTCAAAAGTTTTACTTAGCTAAGATCCGAAAATAAGTAAGACTGTCCACTTAGTGATGGATTTCCGCAAAGTAATACTTGACTCCATTAATAATCTTAAGTTTTTCCGTATACCGTCGTGACGGGGTGTGGGTGTATGTATAGTGGGTGTATGTTCTCGAATTGTAATACGTGTATGTAGTATGTGGGTAGTGTAATTGTTTTGTGTCAACTATCGTCCGTCTCTCGACCACCTTTTCTATTTTTACGTACTTATATGTGTAGTTTTAATCCTTCTAAGTTAAAAAGATTTTGAAGGGATTCCGATACATTTACTTCGGTTAATATTATTACGTTGATTATTTGATTCGAGGACAAGATAAAATGTTCTAGGGAACTAAAGTTTTATGAAAATAGATATTCTTTTCATGGCGTGGCATTTAGCCCGATCTTCGGCTTAACGCTTCCAGTCTGTGTCTGCATCTGCAATCGTGGCTCCATCTAAAAAACTTTGGATTAAGAAGAACCCACGGCCTCCGATATTTTTTATCGCCTCAGAGTCTCTGTCAGTTGGAAGCGACATGCCATGGCCGATTTGAAAATCACTCAACCGTCTACATACCCAGACTGGTCGATATAGGGAGAGCATGGTAAAGTGGGGTTTTCCAAACATAAACCTCTTGTATGACAGTTGGAAAGCCACGCGAATAATGGCACATCTGATGTCTTGCTCTCTGTATAAAGGTCAGTATTCCCTGTCCCTGTTGAGCAGGCCATGCTCACCATATGAAGGCAACAGACGATGCGTTGTCAGTGGCCAAGTTCTGGGCTAACAACATCTAATGCCGCTGACACGAAGACGAAGAAGAAGTGGCTCTATCCAGCATCTTTGATTACAACTTAATATTTTTACAACCCATTTGTTAACGAAATTTATGTAGGGGAAAATAATGTTTCAAGAAATTATGGCTTAAATCGACTCAGCGGAGTAGTAATTGTTACAAAGTGAATGGTTACGGATTAAATTCACGTACAGTATAACTATATGTATAACATGCAGGTATTTATTCCGAGTCTAGGTATCCTGGAAATCCACATTGGACCAAAATGGAGCACATGTAGACTATAAAAAAAAATTCAATGGTACTGATGTGAATGTATATTATAAATCTTATATTGCCAAAATCGGATGCACACCTAGTACTATTGTTGATTTATTATGTATAATTAATACGCATTCCATTAATGATTCTAATATAATATTATATAATGCATAATAATCTCACGTGTTGTTCGTTTCTAAATTGAATGCTTATCTTATACAAGTAATATAAAAAATATGAAAAGTCAGTTCCTACATAGGTCAACGAAAAAAAAATTATTTTAATAAACAAATATATAAACATTAAGTGTCATCCACTACAAGTTCAAATGAACTTGAGTGGATGAATAAAAAGTATTTTATAAACGAAAAAATTTGAACAAAATATATAAATATATATGTGTATATATGGGGAAAGTGTGAACTAATAGAAGGAATTGAAAAATTGAAATTAAATATTCAATTTCTTCTTTTCTACATCTTACAAAATATGCAATTTTAAAAGTATTCGTAAAATACTGAATTACGCGGATTCCGCCTTTCAGCTGCAATTTGAATTCGTATTTAATGAAACAGCACTCGAAATTCATTATATTACTTATTTCTATTTCATCTCCTTTTCATTGAATCAAATGCTCCTTAAGCTGTAGCGCTTAAAATTTACTTCATTGCTTTTCTTTGATTTGAAATTGAAATTTTGCGCACGGTTTCAAGATGAATGAATACAGGGTACAGTTGTATAAAACTATTTATCAATAACAACGTTATATTTCTACCAGATAAATGCCTAATAAGTACAACTTTTTTTTCGACAGCCCATATATGTCCCACTGTTGAGCACGGGACTCCCCATTTCTGGAGGAACGGACGTTAACCCACCACGCTTGTCCAATGCAGATTGGCGGGGTTACCAGACTGGGAATAAATATTTGTAATCCATACATATATTTATTTCGATGCGGGCCTGCCACTGAGCCAATTGGTCGTCAACTACAACTATTGAATTATTGAATGATGTGAGAGATTTTTTAATTATTTTGATTGTAAAAAAACCTTTATATTATATAAGTAAACGAATATCGAAGGTATTTGAGTCAAGGAACTATTATTAAACGAAATAAATTTGATTTAATAAAAAATAGATTTGAATTTATTTATTCATATGGTCAAGCAACTTGATTGTCCCTTTGCCAAACACGCTCGCATTCGTTAGCCTTCTGTTAGTTACTCATTATAATTTGAACATAGATAGATGCACGATATATGTCTGTGGCTCTTAAGAAAGTAGATTCACTATCTCTTGATAGCAAGACATTTTCTTAGAAGCTTTTCTCAGTCGGTTCTGACGAGTCCCGTGGGAGAGGAGCGGCTCGAAATGATTGCACTGATGGAATATTTTTTGCCGCTGAAATAGTTGGGGCGTCGCTGCTTATCGACCCTACAAAAATAGGCCATGGAATATAATTTTTTCCAACATGTAAAGTAACAATATATAATAAATACTCATAATATTTTTTCGAAAAATATATAAATTAATTGGCCTTCAGACTTTTTTTATTCTGAAAGTTTGCACGTGTTTTGCTTTTATATACGATATTTTGTTATTCATAAAAGTGATAAAGTTTTTTTTATTTGTTTATAAAAACCATAACTCTTTACTACATCTTACTGGACATTTCACGCCAACTTACATCAGTGACTTTGTTTTTTCTTTAACATAATCTTATGTCATTATCAGTTATATTGTTTAATTGTGGTGGTATATTATACAATAAATATAGTTCGATGAAGGTGTATAAGTGAAGTCATATGAAATGAATGCGGTTATCGTGACGTTTTAAGTAACTAAAAAGTCCATAGGTTTTGGTAGAATAGCCACCATTTTATCAAGACTTAACGTTATAAGCTGACTAGTTACATTTCAAGAGATTAGTTACATTCAAGAGTTTGATATTTTTGTATTTTATTTAACACTGGCATAATAGTTATAACTGATTGCCATCAAAGAAAAGAAAAAAAAAGAGATCAAATAAGCAAAGGAGTCAAATAAAGATTAATTATAATCATCGTGTTATAGACACTTTAAGGGGAGGGATGTAATAGGATAATAATTTTAGTACTGCAATCTTCTCTTATCCTCTTCAAGTGCCCGAGGCAATAGTCTCTCCGATTATGTTGGCATCGATTTTTATCTCTTCCATTTCTCTCTCTCTCTTCCGACTCTCCAGAGTTCATCGGGTTTCCACTTTGGGCCGAAGCTATCGTTTATTATAAATTCTTTATTAAATTGTGTATGTATTGCTCTGTTTCTAATAATAATTTATGAATATATTACTGAATTCATTTGGCTCCCAGTGGATAAGGTTCTTTAAAGTTGTAGTTACAGTAACGTTTCAAGTATGCATCGAAACAATGCAAGCAGCTACGGTCTAGAATTCTGTTGTAAATTTATTGGCAATTGGGATGTTTTGTTGCTTACAAATGAAACAATTACTTAGCTAAGGAATGTGCGAAAGACATGCGTTAGTACTATAAGCTATGGTGCCATTGTGTATCTGGTGAATGAATTTAAGTCATTATTTTAGCAATGCATGAATGAGTATACTGGACCGGGAAAGTACACACATATAGAATATCGGGGTAAATGACATCATTTTTGGTGTTATCAAATTTCTTAGGGCGAGCGCAGGGATCTGTTTTCCTCGTGCTTTACTTACTTTTTCCTCCACCCACTTTTTACATCCTTACACTAAGGTAGAGTCTACTTAATAGACAATTCATCATCAGTGTCTTTAGTACTCCAGATGTCCATGGATGACGCTGATAACATTCCATCACATGTTTATTGACTATCATTTTTTTTTTATATATTCACGCCTATCCCCCGCAGGGGTTGGCAGAGACCACAGAGCTCCATCCGCTGCCATTCATCGCAGCGAAACGGGTCGTCATTGGCTCAGTGGCGGGGCCCTCCGCCCGCGGAGTCAATGGTCGCGGGTTCGATTCCCGCATCGGAATAAATATTTATATGGATTTTTAAATGTTTATTCCGAGTCTGGTAACCCCCCCAATCCACATTTCCTTTCCTGCCTCTTCCTTTCTTCTCCTTTCCCTTCCTCTCCGCCAATCCACGGTCTGCCGTGCCAATGGATGCGTGGCTAGGGGCGAGCCTAGTCGTAAGCGTGCCGATCGTCCCGGGGTCGGGCTCCCTCGGGGACTATGGTGCCTTACATGCTGAGCATGCAGGGCTCTGCTGGGGCTGACCTCCACCCTCCCTTGCGGCTCGTGTGATTCACTAAAGACGAATTTAATATACCTAATTTGTTGAAAAAAATGACGGCGACGTGGTTCGCCACCCGTCACGTCCTGATTCTCACGAGGGCGAAAAGCGACCTATCATTTTTCGAAAAAATAAATATTAATTATCTACAGCCTAAATAAATCCACTGTTGAGTATTGTTGTGTTGCACATTTCTATGTGCGGCGTTGATCGCTTTCCATCAGGCTACACGCTTGCTCGTTTGCCCTCCTATCCCATAAAAAAAAAACATTCTAATCCACAATACACTAAAATTGTATTGTACTTCAATGTTATAAGTATAGATTCTCGTGAATAGATTAAGGGTTAAATATTTCCCATTATTTTTCATGAACATCGTAAAAAGGCACCGTGCTCATTACCCTTAATGGAAAAAGTTTCCACGCTTTAATGCCAGAAAAAAAAGTTATGTACTTTTTGTTTCAAAGTTTATTGTATTATATTGTTTATTCACCGTGGCGGGACATGGAAGATCTGTGTATCCACCGAAAAATCTATGAATATATATGAAATAACAGAAAAAAAACTAAAGTAATATGAATTATAGCAACAAATAAGAAATTTTAATAACACGTGAAAAATAAGGACTTTAATATCAATGAAAACATAAATAAAAAAATGATGTCTCATTATAGGCTTAGAGTAGAAAGTCCTGAGGGTAAGTTTGAGAAGGTGTTATTAAAATATACATTTCACGAGTCTCAGAATAAATACATGTTAATATTTATTCCGATCGAGAATCGTACTTGCCTCATGGGAGAACATGAACAATTGGATATCGGAAGAAATTAGAGCATTAATGGATTAAATTAGAGGATAATTAATGGAGTCAGGCGTTACTTTGCGGAAATCCATCACTAAGCTCACTCGCTAAGTAAAACGGTCAACCGAAAAGTGGTCACTTTTCGTTTGTCTTCCGTAGAGTCTACTATACCTGAAGATGCCTCGTGTTGGGGCGAAACACGTGTCGTTTATAAGATGGAAAAGTGATAATGTGTGTTTGGTGTTGTGTATAGTGGTTGGTGGGTGAAGAGTTGATGGCCGATTTTCGGTAAGTTTTTGGTTTAAGTTCCAAATAAATCCACTTAACCCAACGGAAAAACACACATTATTAATTTTCTATTATTGTTTTGCTTGTCGCGGATCTTAGCTAAGTAAAACTTTTGACTGTCCATATAAATTAGAGGAGTTATTTTCATTAATAAATTACATTCATGAATTTAAAAATAAATTATACTCTATTGAATAATTTTCTCGCTACCAAAATTTGGATCCGAGACCCTAGGCTCAAATTTTTTTAAACATAGAGCCAATCCGTCAATCCAAGTTGATAAATTCCACATGATGTGTAAAAGATAATTATCAATAAAGGCTACCTGAACTCTAATAAATTGATACTACCTTCATTGGATGCGTTGTGTTGCAGGCCATAATGAACGAACTATTCGCCTTTTTCTTTTAATCTTGCCTAAAAGGCAAAATGTATCGACTACCTTCCTGCGATGAGAGAGGTAAACTGATGCTTTTATAAGGAAACTGTAGTCTGTTTTTAACTTTGAAAGAGAGACTAACCTTTTGTTTGATTATAAAACGAAACCTGAGACATTGTACGAGGTACAATAGCGTGGGAGAAAAATGGCTGTAGAATTTTGTTACTTTTACTATATAGCTTTTTACATCTTTTCATCTCAGTATCTTTCTACCTTTATATACAATTTTTTCACCACCTATTATATCCAATTGGGTACGAGCCTCTTCGTTTCTAGAGGAATAAATTTCAAGTCATCACGCTTGTCTAAGATCGATTGATGGGGCACCCAGAATTAGAATTAATACATGTTGGTCATATATAAATTCAGCCCGATGTGGGAATGAATTCGTGACCAATGACTCGTATACATGTCTGATGCAAATCTTATAATATTACAAAAATTAAATGAAACCCTACCTATTTTTTGAAAAAAAGAGTTCAAGACCCAGAATATAATTATTCAAAATTATTTTAAAAGGGATGCTTGGATGGTTTGGGCACATACAGAGAACTGATAAAATAAATTTATGTTGCGGATGTGGATGGAAGGATTGGTAGGAGGAAGACTAAGAAGAACATACTTTGACCAAATTGCTGAAGTTCTCTAGAAAGGCCAGGTCAAAAGTATCCGTAATCGACGACTTGTATGAAGAGAGTAGTGATGAGAATGGATGAATCAAAGAAAGTATGCCGGGTTTTTAGTAGATGGAGGTCTGTGGTATATGCCTCCCCTACATGAAACAGGCGTCATAAGTTTGTATGTATTATTTAAACAAGTTATTTGATAAAACGGCTAGATGGTGCGACGATCTGCGTAGGGTGGCTGGCAGATACTCGACGCGTGAAGCCGAAGATCAGGCTAGGTGGCGCTTGGGAGGCTTATGTCCAGCAGTGGAATGCCGCAGGCTGTTGATTGATTGATTGATTTGATAAAACTGGTACTTTAAGTATTTGTTCGTTTCCCTTAATAAATAAACAACTTTAAAATAAGCATTTCTTTGACTATAGACATCAGTGAATCTGCTTTGTTGTACAGTGATATTAAATCCCAAAGAAAAAGCCAGGAACTAAACGCTTAACGTGCTGTTTGCTTTAATTAAACATTTCAGATAAAGTTTTCGCTCCTTCGTCATAGAAGTGCGCGTGCTGAAGCGACTTTTTTGTATCTTTTATTAAATTTCCAATCTCTTCTCTCAAGATTTTCTTTTACAAAATATTGAAATTTTTCACTATACAATCGTGTTTGAAGTACACAAAGATTTTATCGTCGAATTCATGATAAAATAATATCAAAATTCATTGTACGGTTTATTTCATATATTTTAATTATATTATGACTAAACTACATATAATTTCTCCTCCCTTAGTATTATGAATTTTCATAAGCAAAGCCATTACTTATTATCAGATGATCCATTTATTTAGTCCTTCATAAAAAAGAAATACATCACCTAAAAATTGAGTGAAACTTTTATCAGGTGTAAAATTTAAATGATTAGAAATAATTTTTACAAGCAGAAATAACTTAGTCAGTAAGCCTCTGATTTGAAGATCGTAGAAGCCTAAGACCTGAACGTCGTGAGTTCGTATCTTCCACTGGACTATTGATGTGAACCGTATCCTGCCACAAGCATTATTAGCTTAGTTGGAATTGTTAACAAGATTTCTTGTAATGTTAAAAACATTGCCACAATCTTCTTTAAGGAAAAATAAAAGAAATAATCTACCAGTGTAACCCAAATTCATATCTATATTGTATAACAACTACATCACGAGAATAACGTTCACTTTACATTTGTGGCATATCGGATGGCATATCGCAATTTATAGTAACTATTCGCAGCATCTAATGGCCCATCAATTACAAAGCTAGGTAGATAACAAATCTCCTAGAATACAACAATGTCGACTGTAATATACTGATTTATTTACTTGAAAATATTTAGAGTGATTATATAATCACTCTAAATATTTACTATTCTAAATATATACTATTGTATTGTATATATACTACTGCTTTGCAAAAAAACGGGCGGTTTTGATTTTTCTAGATTAGATAGATATTGGTAACAATTTACTTCTAAAGGGGTTTCAAAAGCCAAACTATGTTACAAGAGTCTGGGTTTGAAAGAAAGTTAATTCCAAATTCGCAGCTTTTGTTTTTTTTAATAACCCCTTTTTTAGTTTGTCACTTTTTACTTACTTTTCCTGGGTTTATGGTTAGAAGGTTATCAGGCAACTTAAACTAGCTTCTTGTTATTTTTAGTATAATAATTTATGTTTGTCGTATCATCCTGTCCTATTGTTACTTAAAACAGATATTTTTGTATCTATTTTAATGACAGAAAAAGCAATAAGAGCTAGTAAAATTATAGTGCTGCTAAGAGGGGTCGAATTTTGCATCTCACAGCAATTAAACGTGAGTTGTTCAACCATTCAAAGAGCCTGGACTCGATACCAAGAAACGGGTTTCTTTCAGAGAAAGCAAGGTTTTGGGAGAAACGATGTAAACAACCACGAGATGACCGCTTTTTAGTGACTCAGGCGCTGACGAATCGCAAATGCAGTTACATAGACCTCAAAAGAAGCCTTGAAGAGGTATGAGGAGCATAAGTTAGTTTATGACTTGTGAAGATAAGGCTTTTGGCGGAACTTCGTCATTGGTCGTCATAAAGAATACTAGATAACAATGACAATAATTATAATATTGTTTGAATTACAGATAAGGATAAAAATACAAAGTTACCAATATACATATATAAATGGACTTAGATATGGAAATGAAGCAGTTCAATTCTTGTTATCTCGGCGCCGAACTTCAAGCTTCATTAAGCGTAACTCACGTAACAGAGCTCTGAAGCTCTTTGAATTTTATTCTTTCTTTTTATTCCTTTCCCTATTTGATATATAAAAGAGAGCTTAGTTACAAATCGAATCAATAATTTCTGATGTGTTTTAACATCATCAGAAATTATGCTGAGCAGGCCTCTAAAGCATGCACCTAGCTCAATCTTCCGGTACATGCTAGTTTTAACCAGCTACTCAGCACAAATCTGCGCTACACTTGCCTGGAGGTAAAAATATATCAATATTTAATAGATAATAAGAAATAGTTTTAAAATGAACTTGAATGTATATTAAAAAGCAAGAATAAATGTAATAAGAATAGAACATCATTATTGTTATAATAAGCTTTGTATAAAATACTTCTAGACGTCGGTCTCTTCCATTTTGAGCCTTAGGGAAATCTTAGGTATCGAATACCGCAAAAGTTATTTGATTCGACGCCAAACAAAGTAAATGTATTATTTTTGTGAGCAAAGATAAAAGGTACTAAATTCAAGTTATCTAGTGTTTACAGCCCACATATGTTCCATTTTTTATGGGATAGGAAGGCAAACGAGCAGGCATGTCACCTGATGGAAAGCAATCAACGCCGCTCATAGACATCCGCAGCGCCATAGGCAGTGCGGAAGCGTTGCCGACCTTTAAGGATAGTGTTATTATGGGAGTGGAAGGGGGGCGAGGGGGGACACCGTAACCCCGTCGCTCACCGCGCGAAGCGCGGTAGCTAAGCTACCACTCAGACGCCGATTTTCTGCAGGAGTGTGGTTCTTCTCCGGGTGAGCCGGCCCGTTCATGCTACTGACAATTATTATGCTATTCTTGACAAAGTATTCGTCTGCAGCGTGGCTCTACCACTTTAAATCCATCCATCCATCCATTGCTGGGCACTGGGCCTCCCTATTTTTGGAAGATACCCAACATGTTCGTCCAAGATAGATTGGTGGGACATCGGACACACTTCCACCGGAAGGCTTACAGGTATTACGGTTATACATATATTTTTCTTGCGTTACCTCCAAAAACGGTAACTTCAAACTTCATCACTAAATCATTTAGGTCGTAGATTAACTATTATTTAATAAAAAAAATAATTTCTATGTGATTGCAAGGATTGGATACAGATGTGTATGTTAATATTTATAATAATAATAATTTATAGTAAATACATATGTTTGAATAACATTTTTTATTTTAACTCGGATTTGAACGCAGAACGCAGACTTAAAGTTGTGTACGTTAGCTAGTAAGACATTCAGATTTGTAATAAAATTAAATGATTATAATGATGATTCACATCACATCTAAATGAATGAAAATATATAAATACTCACATAGTAAGTTGTTAATATTACTATGATATATAAATAAATAAATGACGGAGTATTTCAACATACAGTTTCATTAGCTTAAATTGTTGACGTCTGTACCGTAAATCTAGAAAATTGTATTTATTCAATTATTTTTGAGATATTAAAAATATCGTACTCATTATACTAATGGCATTAATGTAATATAGAGGCAAAAAAAAAATATTTTTATTTGATATTTAAGAGCGTAGTAATAGAAATAAATGTGCGAATATAACAATGAAATGTATGATGAAGGGGAACACAAGGAGAGGACAGTGTAATGAAATGCTTTTTAAGTGAAAGGGCTTGACATAGAATATGAGAAGCGCTTGACATAGCTATAGAGTATGAGATAGAGAAGACATAAAATGGATGATTGAAGGTAAACATAATAAAATAAAGTGCTTAAACCAAAATAAAACAAGGTATACATATTACATACAAATAATGGAGAATATTTGTCCATTACTGGGCAAGACTATAGATTTTTCAATATTCCAAATAATTTTCAACATTGATAACGTGCGTTAGTTCACTAATAGACTAAAACCAGTCTTAAGACGTGCCATCACGTATCTAATTTCTACGCAGATCATCACCTCATCAGGTCGGGAAGCACAGCAAATTATGTTGATCAAGACGCAGTCTCCACGCCTGCAATAGTCTACTCTAAAGGGTTACTTCTCTGTACATATATGTACATATGTGACTAACTCATTGCTAATAAATATTCTTGTATTCGCTATATTATATTTCCAGCACATACGTAAAAATAAATATGTAAATTGCAGAATTCTTTGCGTAATTAACGTTCTAAATATTAATTTAAGAATGTTTTTTAAATTAAATTTATCTATGGGTGATGTTGATTGTTTTCCATCAGTCGACACGTTTGCTTTTCTATTCCATTACAAATATATAGATTACAATTGTAATTCTCAAGAGAAATATATTCAGAATAGCCAATCGTAAGTCAGTAAATCGCACCAGATATTTTTTTCTTTGTCAATTTGAGTTTGAACGTGTCCTTAATGAGACGCCATTGGGTTTTGATAGCATTACCCGTCTCAGTTTCACTCTTATTGAATTTGTTACGAATGCCGGAATTGTTAATATAGGAAAAGAAAAACTGTTGAGGCTTTCATCAAAAGATAATATATTTCTATTTCATTTATGAATTTGAAATTTTTAAGACTTAAAATATTTTTTTCCGAAAGTAATAGGCTAAGGAAACAGGTCACCTCATGGTGAGTTATCACCAGTGCCAATGGATACTTAAACATGTAGGGTACTTCGTACTCATTACATATATTAGAGTAAGTGATGTTAAATTACGATATGGTAGAGCTATACATGAATGGACAGACTAGGCTGTGGGAAGTGCCTTATATGTTTGGTGTAAACACCGCTTTTTGTTCAGTGAATGTAGGAATTCGTAGGCTCAACTGCACTCCTATTCCTTTTTACCTTACTTCCTCCCAATATTCATAACTTACGCTAAAGCAGGTAACGTAACTACAGTGACCTAGGCTTTAAAGATATTTATAGGCAGTTCAATTAGTTACTCGATAAAAGATATCGCTAATTGTCTGATTTACCTGTGATGTTTTGTAAAGTACTAAATACATAAACAGAAGTTTTAGTTTCCGATAAATGAAGTTCCCACCAACTTACATCAGTGAGTTGGTGTTTTTATTTCATTTTCTTAATCTTATATTATTATCAGTTATATTGGTTAATTGAGGTGGCGTATTATACAATAAATATAGTTCGATTAAGGTGTATAAGTGATATGAAATAAATGCGTTTATCGTGACTTTTTAAATTGAGTAAAAAGTCCATAGAAGGTTTTAGTAGAATAGCTCCCATTTTATCGAGACGTAACATGACAAGCTGATTAATAAAATTACAAAAGATTTGATATTATTGTATTTTATTTGACACTGGCATAGCAGGTTTAACTAATTGCCATCAAAGAAGAGAAAAGAAAATCGAGTTCAACCAACCGACGGCATAGTTTAATTGATCTACGAGAAATCGCGTATACAGTAGTATTACTTACCATCAGGCTATCACCCACTTGCTGGTTTTTGTAACAGTTACATAAAAAATAGTATGGTGTCTATTTGAGATGAAGTACGAGATATTTCAAATAAATTAATACTACTAAGAAATGATTTGAAATTATTGCGATTTAAAATTTTGGTTCAAGCTATATCTGTTATGTTACAGCGAAGGCTGTAGAGCGAGCTGTCACGCGTGAAATAGAATTTCCCCAAAATGAAAGCTCAGTTAGAATTAATTGCGGTATCGGGGAGTAATCTGGTTGTATCTCTGATCCGGACTATTATTACTTGTATAACGTTTTTTTTTTTTATAAAAACGATACTTTTATATCAACGTTTTTGAAAATAGCCACAGCACGCTTATCTTTTTGTGTTTATATTTATATAAATTAAAAAAAGAAGTTATATAAGGGTCTTACATATTTATTATCCAGATTTGTGTAATTCATCATTATCAACAGTCCGTGGTATTCTACTGTTGGACATAGGCCTCTTTCAAAATGTGTCACCTGTTCTTCGGCAACTGCATTCAGTTTCGTCTCTCCTACAGGTGGAGAGACAGCACGCATCCTACATTACGTTTGCTAAGAAGCGATCCCCACTCTAGCCACTCAATGACGCACCTTGGTAGATGTCGATGTCTAGAAATTGACTGCCGCAAGGTACTGACAATTATTGTAATATTTCTAATTCCTTGTGAATATTTGTAAATATTACTTGATAAAATATATCATATAAATATTTGTGACATATATTTTATACGCCACAAGTATGTCCTTTCAAGTTTAGTGCCAAAATTTAGGCGTTCATTAAAGAGTTTTTGCACAAATTAAGGGTGTCAGACACATTTCTAGACGTGAGGACGGCAGGTGGTCAAACGTCTAGGTGACTTACCAACAACGTTGTTATGTCATCTAGACGTTTGATCATCTTGACAAAGTTGCTAAGACCGGTTTTTAGCTAGCACGAAAGGGAGAATGGAGTGTAAAGAAGGAAAGTTATATCCAGTCACGTTCTAACGAATGCTATATTGCTACTTTTTGTTGAAAGTTCGGCGCTTTCAGCACAGAAACGTTTGCCAATAAAAACTTTATTGCATTCCTTGCACTTCCATAAAGCAGATACAGAGGCAAGAAATTGTTTAAAACTTCCGTTCAAAAGGAAAATAATAACAGATGTATAACAGAAGCATGATTGTATTTAGATGCATTGCCTACATAATTGGCGATATTAAAACAGCCGTAACAATCCACCGCTGGAAATAGAATTCTCTAAAAATGTTGTAGCTTCCTAAAATAAGCTATCCCCACTCTGCGTTCCTAGCGGGGAGATTATGATAACATGAGGAGTGTTACTCTAGTCTTCCCGCTATGGGATTTCGCTATATAACAGGGCAAACCCAAAACTGAGAATAATTTCACAATCAGTAATTTTGTATTTGTAATAAATCCCCATTTTGATTCATGTTCATTCATGAAACATATGTAGATCGCTGTGTTGTTTCCGGCATGAAATAAGGATAGCCCATTTTTTACCGCTGCTTTTATCCTGTATAATGTATCCTGTATGAAACTTTTGTAAGTAAATAAGTAAGAAAGTAAGTAAAGGTGGAAATTTTTGTATAGGCGTACTTTACAAATGTTAAGGTTAGAGAGAGAATCTCTTTAAATGTTTCAAAATTGATAGCTAGGTCTATCTATTCGTAAAATTCGTTACAGCCTAAATTTAATTACGAAAACGGATGTCAGGTAATTGCGGCGTGTGTTCTGTTAGAAAATATGCAAATCATGCGGTCGATGACATTACAAAGTAAATTTACCAGTTTACAATTTGTTTTTAGGATTGCAGTATTTTTGTATCTGGTCCCAATATTATTGCCATTTCAATTAGATTTTGATATTTTTCTTGTCAATTTAGTTTTATTTATTTTTACTAATTCCTACATATAGGTTTTTTAGAGGCAGATCCATGGTAGCATTATGGGTCGGAATCCATAACACTATTGAATCTGTGTGGTTTAAAAGCAGATTATTTTCCCTAAAGGTACACTTGATGCTGTTATATTATAAATTAGTTTTGGACCTCTTTAAACATATAACTTCTCTCTTCTCTCTTTATACATATATGATCTTTTTTAAAAAAGACTAGTGAGTTCTACTGATACTAGTGAATAAAGAATTATATAAGACATTATATAAAGTATCATCCTCACCATCTGGATCGCCAGTATGGTGCGCTTCTCCCGAGACTTCTTTCCACGCACCACTACTCTGTGGAACCGGCTACCTTCAGCGGTTTTTCCGAACCGATACGACATTGGCGCCTTCAAAAAAGCCTACACATACCTAAAAGGCTGGCAATTTCCGGGATTCCTGCGGTGTCAATGGGCGGCATTGATTGCTTTCCATCAGGTTACACGCTTGCTCGTTTGCCTTCTTATACCATAAAAAAATATACATTCAGAATAGAATAATTTAAAGACGACCGATTGGCTCAGTGGCGGGGCCCTCCGCCCGCGGAGTCAATGGTCGCGGGTTCGATTCCCGCATCGGAATAAATATTTATATGGATTTATAAATGTTTATTCCGCGTCTGGTCCCCCCCAATCCGCATTTCCTTTCCTGCCCCTTCCTTTCTTCTCTATCCTTTCCCTTCCTCTCCGCCAATCCAATTGGTCTGCCGTGCCAATGGATGCGTGGCTAGGGGCGAGCCTAGTCGAAAGCGTGCCGATCGTCCCGGGGTCGGGCTCCCCGGGGACTTTGGTGCCTTACCTCAGCATGCAGGGCTCTGCTGGGGCTGACCTCCATCCTCCCTTGCGGTTCGTGGGATTCACTAAGACGAATTTAATATACCTAATTTGTCGAAAAATGACGGCGACGTGGTTCGCCACCCGTCACGTCCTGATTCTCACGAGGGCGAAAAGCGACCAATGACGAGCCGTTTCGCTGCGTTGAATGGCAGCGGATGGAGCTCTGTGGTCTCTGCCAACCCCTGCGGGGGATAGGCGTGAATATATAATATAATAAAAAAAATAATAATAATAATAAAGACATATAAATAAAAAAAAATTACGCTGTAACAATAATTCATGAAATAACTTATCTAACAAAATAACATCTAAAATAAAAAAATCTAACTACCATATAACTCTGCAGTGTGACGTCAGTAAGTTCCTCACTCAGCATTAGCCGAAGCGATCTGGACAGATCTTCCGACATAGATGTTCAGTGAGACTAATAACTGTAGTGAGTTATTTTCAGTCCATATAGTATGTCCCAATGCTGGGCACAGCTGTCCCCAATTCTGGAAGAATTAAGTAGTGATAACTATATATATATATTACATGTATGGATGTGTGTTATTATTATAATTATAAAAAATGGATATCAGTGATTCTTTACAAGGGCTATATCAGTTATATTTTATTTTTGAGACTAAAATATCGATGTATAATTTGATATTTGAAAGGCATTTCTGGCATTTCTTGGGTATTAACATTTTAGTGCCATATTTAGTAATAGTATTTTATACCTTAGGTACACAATAAAAACTCAGTTTTAATTGTCCCTTCAGTATTCTCCTTTCGCAATCAGCATTTGACGTCTTCTTAAAGTAAGATAGTAGCTACGTTTAAAATTTGCGACCAATTTTCAATAAATCCCATCCCTGCTCCTCATTTGGGAAGGAACCCTCTGAATAGCCAATCGTAATTCAGTAAATCGCATCGGGGATTTTTCTTCTGCCATTTGAATTTGAACGCGTCCTTAATGAGACGCCATTGGGTTTTGATAGCATTACCCGTCTCAGTTGCACTCTTATTGAATTCGTTACGAATGCCGGATTCGAGAGTATCGAAAAAGAAATACCGTTCGTTATTTTATCATGTGATAATTTTTCATACTTTATGGATAAGTGGATAACGATAAAACAGGTAAGATTCTCAGTTCAAACTTAGACTAGTTCTACTTATACGTACTTTTTTATATGATGACGAATTGTCTCAGTGGTGGAGTTACCGGCTACGGAGTCAACGGTCGCGGGTTCGATTCCCGCATCGGGATAAATATTTGTGTGGCCTACAGATATTTATTCCGAGTCTGGTTACCCTGCCAATCCGCATTGGACAAGCGTGGTGGTTTATGTCCGTTCCTTCAGAAATGGCCTTCCCATTTCTGATTCTCGGATTCGGATTCTCCTCCCGTGCCCAGCAGTGAGATATATATAGGCTGTGATAATGATGTGTACTTATATAACGTACAAATCTGAATACACTATAGTTTTCTTTGTGTTTATGTGAATAGTTACTATGGGTTGGGTTATATAAATTAAACTTTGCAAGCAAATCATTTCGAGTAAGATTTAGATATGAGTATTCTAGATTATATGAATATAAGTTTCGCAGTATGAGAATTTGGTTCTGCCATAATCTTTATGTAATTAAATACATTTTTTACCTCTTTTTAAGCACATTACGGATTCGGAGGAATGTGAGATTTGACATACTTAAAATGCATATGGAGAAGAAATGCAGAGCAATTAACATAATTTTAATTTTAATTACGGAAAACATTCGTCGACCATTAGTATGAAAAAATGCACCAACGTCTTGTTTGTAAATTTCTTTACACATTATATAAAGTATTGGATATCTTTGAATTTTTCATATAAATGCCAAAACTAATATACAATAATAATACTTAAGGAAGAAATGTATTGCTGTTACTTATCATTTCGTACTGCTTATCTTCTCGCCTACATTGGTTGTAGAGGCATATGAATTATTCTTTTAATAAACCGCTTATTTCCATTGAGTGTGATCATAAATTGTAACTGTAAGATGATATAATGCTTTTTTTAATAATAAAGAATATATATTTAGCGTTTATAAATAGATTTCTTTTATTTTGTATAGTTTTTATTTTATTTATATCATATTCTTATGTTTATTTTAAGTCGTCATCACTTATTTTCATTTGTTTTAAAAACAATATATTAGGTTGGGGAAAAAGAAATCCATTATTTTAGGTGAAGTTCAAAACTTTATTTAAGATGTTTCGGGTACAACAAATTATACACCGTTTTGTTGTATAATTTGTTGCCATTTTAAAGGTAGCTTCACAATGTCTCTCTCGTAGAAGTCTTGGTCCTTATTGGCGAAAAACTTTAGTATTCTATTTTCACAATCTTCTCTTGATCGCAATTTCTTAGCACTCAGGAAGTTCTGCAATGCGAGAAAAAAGTGCAAGCGATTACTTGGTGCCAGGTCCGGACTATGTGGTCACTACAGACGTGTGTGGTCTTGCGTTGTCCTGATGAAACACAGAGCCTTTTCTATTGGTCAACGTTGGCCGTTTCTGGTCAATAGCTAGCTTCAAATGGAGATCTGAATTTAGTTTTTTAGTTCTGAATTTAGTTATTTAGTAAACCATCTACACTAGCAATAACAAAACGCAGCCTTAACCATCTGCTATGTACAGCGTGCTCCCAAGTTTGAAATGTCTTGCGCCATTTATTCTCTGTCAGAACGCTGCTTTGTTTTCGAATCGATGGTAATTTATTAATTTTAATATTGATATCAAAAATGATTCCTTTCGATTCTATTTATGATGACTTTACTTTATTTTTATTAGGGATCGAAAGTTTTCATATCCAACAGAGAAACTTGGCCCTCTCCATAATCCTCTGAATGACAATACAATACAAAAGTATGATTTACAATACATTATATATTGTTATTTTGATCTTTATTTCCTTACAGAAATAAAATAGAAAAATAAAGTTCGCATACATTCATTATTGGCCATTACGCCTTTTGCAGACGGAGTTACGACCGATGGGCAACGTTTCTTCTAGCTAAATAAACCGATGCGAAAGCTACAAGCTCTGCCGCAGGCCTGACAAGAGAATGTCTCGGAGGTTGATAACGAGTTACCTCGGCAAAATATTCATAAAAAATATAAGCTATATTATATGTATGTACATAAACGGACATCTATTTATATAAATATTGTATGTTGAATATTGTTAAATATATTCTTTTAGTTATTGAAAATAAATATAAAAGGATATCTAGTGTTTTTTTTTAACTAGAGTAAATTCTTTATGGATATTCCATATCGGACTACGAGTATAAACCTTTGGGTGTTCCTTCGTGTCACGTACATAGGAAGCACAGGAATGCGTCATTCAATCTATAACTTATGGGCTTATCAAGTCGGAAATATCAAGGCTCTTTCCTATTTTATTAAAGTCACCCTGAAAAAATTAGGGTGCTCTCCATCTTTGAACTTGCATTATGCACGAGATAGACCATTCTAGGTATCCTCTATCCTAATTTAATAGTAGTTTAACGAAACACAAACATCTCGCACATGTGTTTCACTTCTTCTTGAATAAATAACAAGACGCTATATGGCTTAAATAAAATGCACACAATATGAAATATGAGTACAATATTCAAGTGAAGTAAATTACAGTGAAGGATAGATGGACAAGGTTATATAAAATCCTTTTTAAGATATTTATACAAACGACAATGAATTTCCCAAGAGGGTAAAAACGAAAGTATGGTACGAAATGTTATCAAGTAGTTGCTTTGTCTTTGAGCGACAAAAGGAATTGTTGAAACTTGTAGAAATGTTTTTTTTCTTCTTGTAGTACGGTTGATAGTATCAATCTTGAAGATTTTTTAAATATAATTACCCGCATATTTTTGTATGAACTTTAGTACTTACTACGCTTATATCAGCAATGTTTTTATGGTTTACAAATACATATAATATATACATATATATATACCAGTTGGCTCAGTGCTGGGACCCTTCGCCCGCGGAGTCAAAGGTCGCGGGTTCGATCCCCGCATCAGAATAAATATATGTATGGATTACAAATATTTATTCCGAGTCTGGTAACCCCACCAATCCGGATTGGACAAGCGTGGAACATATATGAGCTGTTAAAAAAAATACCTAAATGCCAAATTTTTCTACATAAATTAATAAATATATACTATATGTTTTATTATTATTATTTGCGAGCAGCATCCTGTTCAAAGATTCCCCAAAAGATTGTTATTAAAGTAGAGAGAAAAAATTGTCTTATGTAGTTCTAATTACATTAAATTATTATCTGTAATAGAGCAATGTGAAGTTGTTTTTGTTTACAACTTAAAAAAGTCTGCTTGTTCGTGAAACGCATAACAAAAGGAAAATTGATATCTGAGTTTTTGTGGGATGGAAAAGCAAACGGGTAAGTGTGGCAACACGAATGACGAAAAGCGATACCATAGCCATTGCAAAAGCGTTGCCAACCTTTGAGAAATATGCTTGTTTATTGAAGGTCCCAATACCATGTCGGTCCGGAAGTACTGCTGAAAATAGCTAGTTCTATAGAGTGGTGGCATATTTTTGACTATGCTTTATTAGGCGGGGATTTATAGCCAGTCACAATTTCTTCTCCTTCTTCTTCTGATTACTTCTCTATTTCTTTCCTTTCCTTATTATTCTGATAGAAAACAAATGTGCAGTGTTCTGATATTGAAAATTTTTACAAGCGAATGTTATGACTTACATCTTCTAAGTCAATCCACATGAAGAGCTTTGTCTAGCCAAGAATGACATTACGTAAATTAAATTTTTAACCTGAACTACAAAATGACTTGAGTTTTAATACTTACAAGTATTACGTAAAAACAAATAAAATTCTCCATTTCATATTCCCTCTTATCTGAACACAAATATTGTTGCAATCAAAAGTTAATCCCGGTGAAGTCATCACAGATGGCTTACACACAGCTGCCGCGTTCAGTTGAATTAGCAATCTTAGAGCACGGCACGTAATTGCGGGGATTAATCTAACTTTCTTATCTCTGTGAATTGACTCTTAAAGCTTAAAAACGCCACTTTTCACAGATCACGAAAAAAGACAGTTAAGGCTGATAACAATACAGACTTGTTGGATAATTTATTGACATATATCTGAGTAGTAGTTATAAACAAGGTTTTAGAAATATCTGTTTTCTACAGATCTCAACTTCAGCTTCTTCTCCTTATTTATTTCACTTTTATAAAATACTTTTTCTTAATAGTTCAATACAAATCTACTTACTCTATTTTATTTACTTCGTCTTATTTCTCCTCTCTACCTGTCTTCATTGGCTTTTATAATTAAAGTGGTATTTGATACAATCAATACTTGATTTCTTTATATTTATATTTATTTATATGAGAGTGATACAATTTTCTAGGCGTTCATTCTTCTACTACAGGGTAAATTGCGATTCAGTACGGTTCGTTTTTTTCCGAAATTTCCTTTCACGTACCACTATCCTATGGAAACAACTACTTCCAGCGGTTCCTTCCGTACCGATACGCTATTCGAATCACAAGTCTACATATTTATCAAAGGCTGGCAACGCTTCTGAAATGTCTATGGCATTGCGGATGTCTATGGGCGGCGTTGATTGCTTTCCATCAGTCATTGCCTGCTCATTTGCCTTCCTATCCCACAAAAAGAAAAATACAAAATCAAATCTATTGAATTCATCCTTTCATTTGTATGTGTGTACGTATTTATTTGTCCTGTATTTGTAGGTAATGTCTTATTAAATACGAACAGTGAGATGAGCATAAAAATAATAGAATCATTAATTATGAAATAATTTTCTATTGTTTCAACGTTTAACAAGTTAATTTTCTTGATATGCTTTCCATTTAAGTTTTGTTGGTAGGGTAAATGATAAAAAAAATTTTTATTTTATTTAAATGTATATGTATAAACTTCGAAATTGCGCTTTATGTGTCATGTAATTAATTTTATTTCGTTGTAAGATCCTTACCTTTTAAGCTTTATCACGCTTTATTGCGTTAGACCTAACCAAGAATTTAAAGTCGAGATAGGGTTTTCCGTACAGAACAACCGTTAGCCGACCTTTAGAGCTCCGTAGGGAAATTAGCTGTTTGTTAACCTTGTATATTTCTTAGGCTTTATACGAATTCCTGAATGTTTTATTAAATGTATTTGATAACAATACGTTTATTTTGTTGTGTTTATATTTCACATAATTGTGTTTATTAACAACCGTTAGCATCAAAGGAAAACCAAAATCTTTATATTTATGTAAATCGACTATTCATGTAGAGAGAAAAATCAGTAAGAAACTCGACAGCTAGCTCTTTTATACTCTTCGTTTTCCTTGTGTGGGAAAGATGGTTTGCCATCTAATACTACACGACATATTTATAAAAAAAATCATAGAAGTAAAAAAAGGACACGGTAAGCCAAGAGAGGCATTCATGGACTAAATAATGGAAAATGATGTGATGTATCAAGAGGCAAATAAACTAGTGGAGGCGGAAACTTAATAGACAAAAACACAGTTCTTAAATATAAAAAACAAATATTTTCTTCTTTTTAAGATTGAGTAGGAGATTTAAAACTAAATCTCCGTTTCATTTCATATCAGTTTGGTCAAACTGATGTCAAATAGTTTGCTCCAGAGAGCAGTGAATATCCTTGAAGAACCCTTCTGCAGGTAAATTGAGGAATTCTTGTAAAAACTTTAGTTTAAAAATATTTTGTTTATCGGTAAAAATTGTTTTGTTTAACACACTATATATGTCCCACTATCCACCACGGACCTCTTCATTTCTGGAGGAACGAACGTTAACCCACCACGCTTGTCCAATGCGGATTGGCGGGGCTACCAGACTCGGAATACATGTTATATTTGTAATCCATACATATATTTATTCCGATGCAGGGGTCGAACCCGCCACTCCACGAGTGGAGGGCCCCGCCCCTGAGCCATTTTTATTTTATTATATAGGGCTATATTACATAGGGTTTTTTATTTTATTTATACTCATATGCCTTAATCGAACTATATTGCACAATATGCCACCACAATTAAACAATATAACTGATAATATTATAAATAATATAATAATGAAATAAAAACACAACGTCACTGATGTAAGGGCGGGAAAAGTCCTCTATATGTTCACTAGGACGGTGGCTACACTTGACTTCACTTGAATCATAGGCAATTTATTTATATAGTTATTATAACCTATATAATATAATTATAATCTTTCTTTCTATTAATCTATTAATCTATAAAATCTTCCTATTAATTTTACTGATAAAGGTTATATTCAAAATTAAATAGATGAATTAATTTAGCGTGATTGAATATTGTTCGCGATTCAGTATATTTTTGCTTTCCCTTCATTGGAAAGCACCTTTTGTAACTGCCCGCATCATTTTATGCAGATAGCGTTCTTCTGTCAATTGAAAGCCAATATAAATGTAATCAATTTAAAACGAATTGAAATTACCGGAAGCTCGCGAGGGAGCTTTACGTTTATATATTAACAGATAACTTGATTCAAAGTCAATAATAACAATCGAATTTATGATTGGCTGAACTTTTCAATGCGAAAATTTTGCTTTGCTTTGTTTAGACTTATGATTTATTATCATTGCCTATGCTGAATTATTTTTTTTAATTATTATAAGATTTTTATAGAGTAGGTGTGTATTAGATTTTTAAATAGTAACGTTGAGTTTTTATTTAATTTTTATAGTCTCATGTTATTATTAGTTATATTATTTATTTATGGTAGCGTATTACACAATATAATTTGAATAAGGCGTAGTTATGTAGTGAAACTAAATCAGAAAATTGATAAAATAAATTCCATGCAAGTTTTGGTAGAACAACCACCATTTTATCAAGACTCATTGTGAAGTGACATACTGAATTTACATTTCAAATACCTTTTTATTATTTTATTTGACCGTGGCATATTAGTAAAGATAGTGGCATATTAGTGACATACTACGTGTGTTAACAATGGCAATGGCATTAGTTAGTTATAGTTACCTTAATTTTATGATTTCCTTTATTTTGAAACTATTATCGTCATTTCTAATAAGGGATTTAGGGTCTTTTTTATTTCATTAACTCAAGTTGATGATTAGCTTTTACATCTGTTTCAGACAATTTATGGCGTAATATCTGCATAATAAACTATTTTGCCGTCAACTGTAAAGAGAAGCCACGTCTTCGACAAAGGAATTACATATATATGGAGGTGCTCATTATTTTTTTTTGTTAGATTCAGCTGCGTAATTTTTGAGGACTCCTTGCAACTTTCTTACTGATCGATTTTCTTATATGACTGATCAAAACAATAAAAAGAGGTGTAATGTTATAATAACTTAATTGGTTAGAATTGCATTTAAGACTTAATGTGAACCGTATTAAATTTTCTTTAATCTTATAACTGCATTAAAACACTTAATAAATTACTTAAAACAACATAGTATAATATAGTAAAAAGTATAACATTATTATATTGCAAAGGAAGCATTTAAAATGTCACGTCAGTCAGAGAGCGCGCAGTAGTATTTGCGGTATTCTTCAATTAATCATCTTGAAAAAAGACTTCCTGTCTACTCCGAGGACCAATTGTCTATTTTGAATGGATGGTGTTTAAAAGAGGAAGTAGAAGTAAGAACAGAGAGACTATGAAATAGAAAAAAATGTAACGTATTTAAGTTGGTAATCAATTAATAGAAGAAAATTAAAAACCCCATAAAAAAAAGAGAATGGCAAATTTATTTTACTAGATTTCTTTGTTGACCAATTTTAACTAATCTAATAATTCTTGCGTTAAAAGTATGTCTTACATAAATAGCCCAATAATAAAATATGGTTTTAAAAGAATTATTCAATAGTCAAATATGGTTTACATGAATAGCCCAATAATAAAATATTGTTTACAAGAATTATTCAAAAGCAAATGTGGTTTCATGAATAGTTATAGCGTGTGGGATAGTATAGTATAGTATAGTGGGATAAGTGTCCAGCCAATTATTAGAATTGTATTTATTGATGATACATTGAAACATATAAACTCGTTAAAACCATTTTGAAAACAAGTGGTAAGATGGTTTATTTCAGAGCTGTTTTCAGACCTACTTATTTTATATTAAGTGAGATATCTAGGCAAAGTGTCAGCAAGTTTAGTTTCTGTAGCAAAAATAGATTTAATCCAAAGAAATCTCTGTCACAGCGACATTATGTCAATCAGCATGGGGAATAATTGGGGATTAGAACTAATCTGGCTTTATTTCAGTGACGCGTCCAGATTTGGCTCAAAATATTCGCGTTAATCTTAACGCGCGCTTGGCTTAATATAAAATAATTTTTCCATTATTTATCTCTATCTGGGTATATTTATCTCAGTACTTAGCACGGATCTTCGTATTTGTGGAAGTTAAACCCGCCACTTGTCAAAGGGGATTGGCAGGACATCCAGACTCTGAATAAATACCTGTGGACCATAAATTTATTTATTCTTATTATAGGTACAAAGGCAGACTTAATGCTGAAAGGCATTTTCTGCCAGTCAACCCTTCATCATCATCATCAAGGCATTACAGCCGCGGGTGGGCCTTAGCCTGGTCCAGTAAATTTTTCCAGTCGTATCTTCGTTTAGCTTTTTCCCTCCAGCCGCTCCTAACGATTGTCCTTAATCCGTCTTCCATTCTATCTAGCAATCTAAGCTTAGGCCTTTCGCGGCTTCTACGACCATCTGGTTTGCCGTTGAGTAGGCGTTTGGGTACTTTAGCCTCGTTCCAGCCCAACGAAGGCGTCCAGGCGTCCAACCAGGCGGCGGATTCCAGTCATCCTTTGGGTTGATGGAAAAAAAAAATTCAAAGTATATACAACTAATCCACGATGATTCCGAAAGCGATATCTTCATCACCAACCCAATTAAGTCGTCGACAGTTTTAACCTTAACATAGATTCACTAAAAATAAAAATCAATCTGAAGCGAGCACTTGCCTCTTACTAAAAAAATTTCATTGGACTAAACAAATACTTTTTAAACTATAATACAATTATTTTCAGTTACCTTCGTTAATTAACTGTGTAGTAATGAAGATAGCGGTAAGCCACTACGGCGTCGAGCACGTATTTAATACGTTCTTGGTGGGTAGTTTGTTTTTAGATGTTCATTAATGAGAACTATGTAGTTGTAAAATAAAGTTATTTTTGCATTATACGTTGTTAGCATCGAGATAATTAATTTAATTGGAGTCCTGCTGCTGAGTAGTTATATTGGTGATGAGTGCAGGAATCCAGATTCCTGCAGTCCCAACACTTTCTTATCCTTTACTTAATTTTTCAACATTCATTATTCATAACCTTACATACTTGGTGTTGTAGATTACCACGAGCGACGATGATCCGATGATTTTACAATGAAAAAAAAAATAGAATCATTCAAATTGTTACTACATTTCGAAGATTTGCTTTTCTTTAATCTTTTTGTCTTTTCTTATTGTTTATGCAGCTTTGATTATTTAAAAAAATACTTTACTACTTCCACCTATTATAAAAAAAATACGTGTAGTATTATTCTCAACGGCTTACCAAAATTCTAAAATATTAATAGTATTGTTTGTTTAATTTATTGTTAAAAAAACGTATCAATCGCAATCATTTAAAATAAAATAATCAGTGAGTTAACAATGAAAACAATACACCAGTCGTTACTAAAGTAAATAACGAAGCATTATTCTATAATTTATATCAATGAGCGAACTACATAATAAACCAATTTGCATGTTATTTCATCCAAACTGTACTGTATTAGCGTTATCTATTGCAATATTGCAGGCGGAGTGAGTTATTTTTAGTTAGCTTAATTATAACCGAAAGTATTAATTAAAAACTAAATTATTTAATTAAAAAAGAAGAGCAATGTTTCTAACATAACTAGAATAATATATATATATATATATATATATATATATATATATATATATATATATATATATATATATATATATATATATATATATATATATACATATAAATTAATGGGAGTTATATATAATTAGAACTTATTAAACATAGACAAATGATGAACTTGTTTAGGAATAAAAAGTTAAATAGCTTCTTGCTGTGCATATACATATAAAAATAAACAAAAAAAAAACTCTTGTTTAAAATCTCAAGATTTTAAATATACTATACTTAAAATTATATGCATGTTACAAAAACAATTATTCACGGATGATAAAAAAAGCAATATTCATACAAGTGTAATATTGCTTATTTATTTTTTCAGGCGGTACTCAATTTTTAAACATAATAACCAAAGAATTGAATTAGATATAATTGCTACTATTTCAAAATATTTACTTATTTAACATACTAAATTAGGCGACATATTAAATTGGTCAACTTCAAAATCTCTTCTTTTACATTATACTAGGCTACACCACCTCCGAAATACTTTTTTCTATTTTACCTGAATGTTCACCGAGAGAGAATATCAGTGTCAGAGTATCAATTTAATTCCTTTTTATTTACATTTGTGCATCAAAGTTTACATAAAAAAATTAAGATTTACATTGGTAGATGATGAATTTTTGTTAAAATTTGCTACAGAACAGTTAAAATATATACGTAATTTTTAAATATACTTTTTCAAACATTTCTTTCATACCTGTGTTGCCAATTTTTATAAAATCCCTAAGAATGAATTTATAGGCAGCAGGATAGTGGCCTACCCAGAAGAGCAATTTATTAGCACACTAAGCCCAAAGCGGCTAATTTAGAGGATAATTCAGTAAGCTCGTAGTATTTTGAAACATTGAGTGCATATTTTGCGCTTTTAGGCTCTTAAGTTGAAATATAATCATTAGTACTGCAATACTAATGATTGTATTTCAAACAAATACAATCGTATATTTAAAAATATTACTTAAGTTGTATATAGATAGATATTTTGACCTATGTACTAATCTTATAACTCATCTATTTTGGCACAAAATCCATAGCTAATAATAGTTGGTAGAATAATTACCATTTTATCAAGATGTTACGTGATCATGCATTTTAAATAGATAGAAAGAAAGATAGATATATTCTTTATTGTACACCAAAAACAAAGTCATACAATTATTGATTGTAATATTTATATACAAATGGCGGTCTTATTGTTAATAGCGATTTCATCCAGGCAACCGTAGAATGGACACAATGTTAAAAAGATAATTTGATGTAGGTTGGTGATAAAATATCGTTATAATGATAGAGGAGAAAGAAAAAAGAAGATATAAATTATATTTCTGTGGACTAAAAAGAATGTGAAATGTTTCTTTGTCTAAGCAGTACTAAATTTAATGTAAGAGATATGATGATATTTATATAGTAAATTAAATTTGCAAGAACTCAAAACATACGGTTGCCACAACTATTTTGTTTAATTTAATACTACTGTCTAGACTTGGTTTTATAACTTAAACATTAGCTCATAGAAGAGTTCTTCCATCTTAAGTTATAGCTTGAGTAAATTTAAATTAATTTTGTTTGTTTATCCGCGACTGGGTGAACACAGAGCGTTTCGTAAATTTAAATTACCTAAATGAAGCGGTCGCGTGCCCGCCGTGATGAGTTTGTGGGACATTTAAGTGGATATAATTAAAATGTATTACTTAAACTAACACAGATTGTATTGTATGAGGTACTTAATATACATATATATCGTCACGACTGTGTCCCGTAGGGGTAGGCAGAGATCACAGATCTTCATCTGCTACGATCTCGGCACACTTTCTTTGCTTCATCCACACTCTCTTCATATAGTAAGTAGACATACATAACATCTTAATCTGCTACGATCTTCATACACACTCGCCGGTTAAAGGTACTTTTGACCTGGCCTTAATTAAGAAGTTCAGCAATTAAGTCAAGGTATGTTTTCCTTAGTCTTCCCCTACCGACCCTTCCATCCACATCCGCAACATTAATTTCTTTTAACAGTCGTCTTCCTTCCATCCTCTCTATGTGCCGTAACCATCTAAGCATCCCTTTCTCAACTTTTGTCACGACACCTCCTTTTACTCCGTACTTAATATGATTTAAATAAATTAATATTCAAATATTTATTTGATTTATACTATTATATATACCAGATAACTAGATATTAGAACTTTTTCTTTGATTTTCGCAACTATTTTTAGCTATGTTTGTATTAAAAAAACATAAATGCAACAATTTATTGGCGTTTAATGTTTTGCTAGCTATTGAGAGCTAAACATATATTTTAAGAAAAAAAAATTGATTCACCTAATTTTTCATTAAAAAAACTAATAATATTTATAACATTAGTTATACCCGTTGGCAAACGTGTATCAAAAAAGTGACTGTGATCATATTACCAAAATGATTTTGTATCTTCAGTACATTTAAAATTATGTTTTTTTTTCAAACAAAGCTATTAATTCTCTAATGTTTTTACGTCAATACAAAGGCAGAAAGTGAAAAGGTAAATTAATTGAGTTAGTGAAGATTTAAAGGGTTAATGGCAACTTTTGGAGTACTAGCACTCGACGAGACATTAATTCCGTCTACTAATGAATCCCCTCCAAACTTTTAGTTTATATTGCGAATATTGTTCTACGCGTTCTAATTATACCCACTGGATACATTTGGAAATAGTTTAATTATTTAAAAAAAAAGTGTACTTCGTATTAATATTTTTATATCAGTCTAGATTCACCTAATTTACCGACTAAGACGGCAAATAATACTACTTAATTGTCTCACTTACTTACTTAATTGTCTTACTACTTACAGTTACTGGTTTCGTCAATGCTATTGGGTTCGATTTCAGAGACGGGATTAAGACATGTATGGCTTCTAAGTATTTATTCCGAGTTTGAGTTCCCCGCCGATTCGTTTTGGACAATCGTAGTGGGTTAATGTACATTTCCTCAGAAATCGTGCCGTGTCAATTCTCTTTCTCAGTCATACACTCTTAACGAAGTCGTCTTAGTCATTGATCGCCTAATAAGGTGTATGACAGCAATGGTTTGCTGTTGCCTTCTGTTTTAGTACTTTTACAGGTTATTTAGGCTAATAACTCTTTATTCGGTCGCCAGAGCTCCTTTAGTTATCCAATAAGGAGTGCCATGGAAGTGAAGCGGAAGGCAATCTTCCGCCGCCATTCAGCTTGAGGTTGACGTTTGGAATGGTGGAGATGTTAATAATAAGATACAAACACGTGAAAGTAGACTAAGGGATGAACCTTACTCCACTGCAACGTGTATGTATCTTATTTGAGTACAGCAAAAATGTTGGTATACCATACAGAAGGCAACATGATATTAAATATAATGTTAAATATGGAATATATTTTTTAATATCGCGATTAGTTAGTAATATCATACATCCAAATATCATTATGTTATGTCGCGCCACCAAGACGACCCCGGATTTGACACGATAATAATTCTAGTAACGATCGCTTCGACCTACGGACGCACTGGGTCACCTTGAATATTAATTCACTTTCGGTGCGCGGTGCCGGAATGCGTTCTCGATTTCATTCAAAATCGGTTATCGGTTGTGACTTAACGCTTTTATGAAATTGACACTCGTTTTTTTTTCTTTAAATGCTATTTTGATCGATATCGATGTTCAAATATCGATATTAAAGAGGTCAATCGGTTAGGGTTGCGGTGATCATCTTAGGCTGAAGATTCGGTTTTCATGGAACTACTGATGTGAACAATATTTTTCTAACACAAGTATGATTTAGTTGAAATGATTCATAAGAATTCTACTAACATCATAATACTGTTAGTCTTTTTTATGAACCTGTGTCTTAAGTATTGGCAAAGTTAAGACAGCTTTTGTACCGTACATCAAAAGGCATTTAAATAAAAAAAAAAATTCTCTTCAGCTTTTCTTACTTTAATTTAGCATTATATATTCCTACAATATAGCGAAAGTCTACTGCTATACATAAGCCTCCCCTTTATCAAACCGACTTACTCGATCTACCTCGGCTTCACACATTTAGATGTTATCAGCCACCCTGCGCAGATCGTCAGTCCATCTGGTGGGGTCCTACATTTGCTAAGATGCCACTAGCATTCCCCTACTCCAACGGCTGTCGTCTCTTCAACCTCAAACATAACCAAGGCATTGTCACTTCACTTTGGTAATTCGTAAAGCTGTGTCGGCGATATAAAGTTTTTCGACGAATTACTTCATTTCGAATCATATCCACCAACAAAATTTCGAACATATCTCTCTCCTCAATCCGACTCTGAGCTTAAAAGGCAGATGGATTATCACTATTCAAGTTTCGGCACAGCAAATGATAAAAAATTATATATTGTAGATTAATTTTTACCCTAATAAAAATTTAAACCTAATCTTAAGTGTGCTAATCTACGTAAAAAGGGTTGAAATATAACTCAATTTTGAAGCTGATTATATTCCTCGATTAAATATTTATGTTAATTATGTTCTGGTAAATATTCAGATGAATACTCTTTTGGTCGCTTGAATTGGAAAAAAAGAAATAGTTTAAGTTTTTATTCATGTATGTTTTATTCATTATAAATATGATTTTATAACAAACAAAACAAATACAGTAAATATGCTATATAATAATCAAAAATGTCAATGTTAATCATACTAAGGATTTTTTATGATGTGATCAGTCATTAAAACTGTACCATAAAATTAAAATTAGTTTAAATGTATGTAATAGATGAATCAATTATAATTTTAGTGACAATGTAACAGTTTATTGATAATTAAATGCTTTGTAACTATATGTGGTATATCTTTGTAGCCGCCCGTAAACAGTCACAGCACCATTGTTGCTAGCCTTTAAAGAATGTAGAGGCTTATTTTTTGAAGGTTCCAATATCGTATAGGTTCGAAAAATCACTGAAAGTAAATGGTTCTATAGGATGGTGATACATGGGAACAAATTTCGGGAAAATTGCAACGTCAATACGTTGGATCGCAACTCGTCTAGATGGTAGGGATAAAACTTTTCTTTGTGGCGAGTAGTATAGTGGAATAGTATAATTATAATTTTTAAATTTCGTGAATCGTCTGCAATAGAAATATAGGCTAAAGAATAATGATCGTTTTTTTCTGTAAATAAGATAAAACAAGACAGAGAGAGAGGATGCGTGTAGCTGAAGATCGGGCTGGTGGTGCGCCTTGAATGAGACCCAGGAGTAGATTGCCGCAGGTTGATATTGAATATTGAAAGATAAAACAAGGTGACGACTGATTGGTTCAGTGGCAGGGCCCTCCGCCACGGAGTCAATGGTCGCGGGTTCGATTTCCGCATCGGAATAAATATTTATATGGATTTATAAATGTTTATTCCGAGTCTGGTAACCCCCCCAATCCGCATTTCCTTTCCTGCCCCTTCCTCTCCGCCAATCCACGGTCTGCCGTGCCAATGGATGCGTGGCTAGGGGCGAGCCTAGTCGCAAGCGTGTCGATCGTCCCGGGATCGGGCTCCCGCGGGTACTATGGTGCCTTACCTCAGCATGCAGGGCTCTGCTGGGGCTGACCTCCATCCTCCCTTGCGGCTCGTGGGATTCACTAAGACGAATTTAATATACCTAATTTGTGGACAATGACGGCGACGTGGTTCGCCACCCGTCACGTCTTGATTCTCACGAGGGCGAAAAGCGACCAATGGCGAGCCGTTTCGCTACGATAAATGGTAGCGAATTGAGCTCTGTGATCTCTGCCAACCCCTGCGGGGGATAGACGTGAATATATAAAAAAAACAAGGTGAAACAATACATTGAAAGCGCCATAATTGCCTATAGAGAGGATGGATGAAATATTGATAAAATAAATTAACGTTGTGGATGTGGATGGAAGGGTCGCTAGGGGAAACCAAGGAGAATACACCTTTACCAAATTGCTGAATTTCCCAAGAAAGGCCAGGGCAAAAGTACTCTTAACCGGCGAGCTTCTATGAAGAGAGTGATGAATGTGGATGAAGCAAAGAAAGTGTGCCGTGATAGTAGCTGATGAAGATCTGTGGTCTTTGCCTACACCTACGGGATACAGGCGTGATTATATGTTTCTATCACATTGCCATTTATCGCTATAAATTTCAACAAAATAACATTATATTAATAAATTCAAGTCAGATTAAAAGAAGAGAAAGTGTAACATGCCATAATTTCATAAATTAAATTATTGTTAAATTCATTAATAATTAAATGTTAATACTAATAGCTATTTAAAGGTAAGGTAGTCTGCAGTCGTGAAATAATAGTTTGTCTTTAAGTCATTGAAATAATTGGCAAATCGCCAATTATAATTTATTTAATAATTGTTAATATCTTGATATCCTTGGGTAGGTTATTGAATAACCTTACAGTCTTTACATAACAATCTTTAACGATTATCTATCTACCTTCAGTTTCGACAATTTTATTTTTTGTGGGTACCCATCCGTTTTGACTGACAAATTTTGAATAAAAAAGGTGAGGGTAATTTTTGATTATATTAAGGCACCATACCACAACTACATAAGTACATTATTATGTTAATGATACGATATCATTAGTACGTTTAATTATTTTTTACTATAACACATAGGTACTATAAACCCTATTGTGTTTATGAACTGCCATCTTTTAAAACGGAAAAACAAAGAATATAATACGAGAAATTACATGAAATATTACTTTAATCTAAATTACCTAATAAATGCTTGGAAATTTTAATTACAATGATTGTACATGCTTCGCGTATGGAGTGTTAATTTCTCCTACTAAATATTATTTTCGATAAAGTTGTAAGTGTCTTATATAATACGAGCTTCACCATTTTACAAAAAAAAAAAAAACTAGACAATCAAGTTAAATGACATAAAAATGAGATGAGTAGAGGTCAAAAAAGGTTTTAACAACTATTGTTACTTTCGAAGTCACATTAACTAACACAAAAGAAATCAATTTAAACAATAATACAGGGAGATAGAAAAACGAACAAATAAATAGGAGTTAAGAAAAAAAGGTCAACCTGACAATTGTTTCGTCTCAAGGAGATCTGACAATCGTTGGAGCAGACGAGCTGGAGTAAACGTAGTGTGGGCTACGTAGCCCTTTTTGGGGGAGGTCTATGTCCAGCAGTGAACTGCCGTAGGCTGTTGATTGATGTTAATAGTTTGTTAGATAGTTAATTAATGAAAAAAAAATAAAACGGAAAGAAGAACAGAAAATTTATTAATGGAGTCAGGCGTTACTTTGCGGAAATCCATCACTATATGGACAGTCAAAAGTTTTACTTAACTAAGATCCGCGACAAGCAAAACAATAACAGAAAATTAATAATGTGTGTTTTTCCGTTGGGGTAAGTGGATTTATTTGGAACTTAAACGAAAAACTTACCGAAAATCGGCCAACAATTCTCCACCCAACAACCACTATACACAACACCAAAAGAAAATTTACAGGTCATTAGAAGATGCGGAGAGAAATCGTGCGAAAAAATAAAATAAATTATTTATTGATACATGAATAATACAAAACATGGTTTGTGGTAGATCCAGCCATCCATCCATATATTTAATTGTATTGCACCCATCGATGTAGCAAATTTTATTTTTTTAAACAATCGATTTTTGATCCAAGGATAGGTCACATATAAGATGACACTTGATGTTAATACAGTTTTTTTGAAATATTAATTCATTAAATAAATTAATTTTAGTTTTATAAGGGAGAAAAAAATTCCAGTCCAATTACAAGAGATATGTAGCGGGGTATAAACGAATATTAATATTAATTATATATGAGTAGGAATTGACTTCAATTATCTTTATATTACTTTTTCTTTAATTTGGTCAGTAAACATTCTTTGTGTTCTTCCAGTTCTTCTTTGAATTTTTCCATCCATGATATAAAAAATAAAATTATAAAATACCAAATACCCAGTCATACTTCCCTTTCTATTCTCTATATATATATATATATATATATATATATATATATATATATATATATATATATATATATATATATATATATATATATATATATATATATATATATATATATATATATATATATATATATATATATATATATATATGTATATATATATACATATATATATATATATATATATATATATATATCCGTATATCCACCGCAGGGGTTGGCAGAGACCACTGAGCTCCATCCACTACCATTTATTGCAGCGAAACGGTTCTCCATTGGTCGCTTCTCGCCCTCGTGAGGGACGTGACGGGTAGCGAACCACGACGCCGTCATTTTCAATAAATTAGGTATATTAAATTCATCTTAGTGAATCCCACGAGCCGCAAGGGAGGATGGAGGTCAGCCCCAGCAGAGTCCTGCATGTTGAGGTAAGGCACCATAGTACCCGGGGGAGCCCGATCCCGGGGCGGTCGGCACGCTTGCGACTAAGCTCGCCCTTAGCCACGCATCCATTGGCACGGCAGACCGGGATTGGCGGAGAGGAAGAGAAAGGATAGAGAAGAAAGGAAAGGGCAGGAAAAGAAATACGGATTGGTGGGGTTACCAGACTCGGAATAAATATTTTATAATCCATACATATATTTATTCCGATGCGGGGATCGAAACCCCCGAAACCATTGACTCCGCGGGCGAAGGGCCCCACCACTGAGCCAATCGGTCGTCCGTTTCTATTTAAGCCTATCCGATACTTATTAGTAGGTAACTTTTGCTTTCCATTCGACACAAGTAGGTATTACTATATTATAATGAGCTTGAATATATTTAAAAATGACACGAACTATGCACGTGCAAGATAATCGAAACGATAAACAAGTAATATTTTACTACGATGATAAAATTTAAAAATAAAACCAGAATATATATTGTTTAGTTTTAACAAGTCCGGTCGACATTACAAATTACGAATAAAAAAGCAAAAGGTGTCGTAATGGATACGAACATGTCAAAACGTGTTCATTAGAACAAAAATCGGTATGCTTATCTCACTATGGCCTTATCTTTGAAAGCTAAGTGTTAGTTAAATTCTGTCCCTTCATTTATATGCACTCTGTCAAGAAAGTACCGGGAAGAGATCAATAATACATAAACTGTTTGTTATTCATCCAAATTTATTTTATCATGGCCAACTTACCGAGAGAGGGAAATCTTCTATTACATCTCGACCGTTTTTTAACACTTTGTACCGCTCATAAGCACGGGTTTTTGATAAAGTCGATTCACCGTAAGCCTTCTGTAACATTTTCATTGACTCCGAACACGAAATTCCATTGGCGATGCAAAATTTAAGACAAACTCTTTGTTCGATGTTTTTGTCCATTATGAAATTCGCAATACACACTAGATATGATATAACTCAAAACAGCACTGTGTTAATATAAATAACAGATGCAACTCAAACGCCGTGCCAAAATGGAAAAGTTGTGCCAATCTAACAACAACAAAAAAACAAAAATTCAAATTTGGAACCATAAACAAATAATCCATTCCCGATACTTTCTTGACTGAATGTATGTATCGCGTTCCTTTATGTTTATACGTTTTTCTCTTTGTCGGTTTACATAGCTCTTACTTTTTTCTAAAAACTAATTCACATGGTTTTTAGTGTCAGCAGTGCGCATTTGCTATGGCGCGGCAAATAATAAAGCCTGCCCACTTCTTCCCATAGGCGTTGCGTCGATTATGGTATCAAATACAAGTAACCAAAACCGATTTGTGACTCCAGTCCATCTGCCAAACGTGGGTGTTATTGCAACTTAACTCATTTATGAGGACGGCTTCGAGCAGCAATGGAATAGGACGCTGCATTATTGCAATACCTTTTAGCGGTTATCGATTTTTCGAAAAACGTGAGTAGTATACAAATTCGCGGGCCAGAGATGTTTTTCTCAAGCTCTGAGGCATGGGCGACGAAAGACGACGGAGTTTCCTAATTGCTTCGCAACTTAATTCTTCTATCAACTTCTTTCTCCAAGATGTCTTTACGTAATCGCATAATTTGCCCGAGGTACTCGTAGACATACTCCTGGAGAACATCGAGAGTTTTACCATTGACTATAGTCGGTTCTGGCTCAAGATGATTGTTGATCATTGCCTACTTTTGTTTCTTAGTTTCCTCTTAGTTTACTTAACTTCATAGCCAAACCAACCTGTCAAAAGATACATTATTCTCATCACCTATTAAAATTCTTCATTTAAGGCATGTTTTTTTATAAATTAGAAAAATATTGAGAAATAAGTAGGTATCGATATTACATTACACGATCAAGTTCTTCTAATATCATTTATTTATCTTACATTTGGAAACTAATTTGTAATTCATAATAGATTAAAAAGAATACTTATTAGTGAATATATTTAAGAAAGGCGTTTATTAGGTATTTTATCTTGTGTCTTTGACCCCATCTATTTTTTATTTACGCGACCTTGAAGCAGTTTAAGACAAATAACTAAAACCATAGACTATTCCGGCCAACTTACATTAGTTACGTTTTTATTTCAGCTTCATAATCTTATATTACTATAGGTTATATTGTTTAATTTTGGTGGCGTATTATACAATTTAGTTCGATTAAGGCGTATAAAAGAAGTGATATGTAATAAATACGTGTATCTATCTTGGCTTGGCTTGGTAGAATAGCCACCATTTTATCAAACTGATTAGTTACATCTCAAGAAATTTGATATCAATGTATTTTACTTGACACTGGCATAATAGTATAACTAATTATGTAATAATAATATATAATAACATGTATATATAATATAATAATGCATGCAATGCATGCATATATAATATATAATAATATACATATATAAACATATATATATACATATATATATATATATATATATTAGGTGTACAAATAAGTTTCCGCGGTTTGTCAAAAGATGGCCCCACCAGAAGGTTATGGAGAAATTGTCAGATGTAAAACGTAATATCCCAAGTTTAGTCATCTGGCAACACCATAACCTTAAAGTACTAGTGATTCCGTATCAGCATCACGTAATTTTTTTCGTGCAAAAATGTCAAGTTTTATTCCGAATAAGCATCATTTGCGGGAACTTTTGATTTACTTCTTTAATGTGAAAAAATCTGCAGCTGAGGCGCATCGATTGCTTCTAGAAGCATATGGTGAAGCTGCTTTAAGTGAGAGAAGTTGTCAGGAATGGTTTCAAAAGTTTAAGAACGGTGAGTTTGACGTTAAAGACAAAGAACGCAGTGGAAGGCCGAAAGTGTACGAAGACATGGAATTAGAAGTACTATTGGAGGAAGATTCGTCCCAAACGCAAAAAGAACTTGCACTTACTCTACAAGTGATTCAACAAGCAATTTCACATCGTTTAAAATCGTTAGGAATGATTCAAAAACAAGGAAATTGGGTTCCATATGAACTAAAGCCGAGAGACGTTGAACGCCGATTATGCATGAGTGAAATGCTGCTTGCCAGGAATAAAAAAAGAGTTTTTTGCATCGTATAGTCACTGGTGACGAAAAATGGATTCACTACGATAATCCAAAGAAGAGAAAGTCATGGGTTAAGCCCGGCGAACCATCAACATCGACAGCTAAGCCGAATATTCATGGAAAAAAACTCATGCTGTGTATTTGGTGGGATCAGCTTGGTGTCGTGTATTATGAATTGCTGAAACCAAGCGAAACCATTACTGGAGCTCTCTACCGAACACAATTGATGAGATTGAGTCGGGCACTTAAGGAAAAACGCGCCCATTACTACTCCAGACACGACAAAATTATTCTTTTACACGATAATGCTCGTCCACATGTTGCGGCGCCGGTAAAAACATACTTGGAAACACTCAACTGGGAAGTTTTACCCCACCCGCCGTATTCACCAGACTTAGCCCCTTCTGATTATCACCTGTTCCGGTCGATGGCACATGGTCTGTCTGAGCAGCGCTTCACATCATATGAAGACACCAAAAATTGGGTAGATTTGTGGATAGCGTCAAAAGATGAAGAGTTTTTTCGACGGGGTATCCGAATGTTGCCAGAAAGATGGGGAAAAGTAGTGGCAAATGATGGAAAATACTTTGAATAAAACGTAATGTACTTTTCCTTTACAATAAATTCCTAATTTTTTATAAAAAACTGCGGAAACTTATTTGTACACCTAATATATATATATATATATATAAATATATGCATTTTGAAAAACGGTTAGTTTTATCTTCTTATATCAAAGTAACGTAATTTTTTCTTAGTCTTATATTTATTAATTGATATTTAAAGATTAATATATTATATTAAACAACGATAGAAACATACAAACTCTACCCTTGTATACTATTTCTCTTGTGCTCACTGACGTTATAAAAGGAAATTCTATGCACGATTTCAGCTGTGCATTGTTAATCAGATAGTAAGAGTTGTTCTATGAAATTTTATCATTATAAATGTACATATAATTTTTTTAAATAATATTAAAAATCAAAATGACTTCTTTGGTCAGTCTAATAAAATACTATAGCAGCCTTCGGCTGGATATACATAGATCCTACCCAAGCATTAATGATTTAGAAGATCAGATGTTATTGGTCTGCGATCGCCAGTTCACACCTATATTATTGTTCCAACCAACTTTCAATCTGCCATTTCGTGTAGATTATAAAAATCAAGCAGTTGAAAAAAGGGAACTTTATAACCTAGTCCACCTTTATTCATTATTGGGTATTTGTTTTCACAATCACGTATTATGATACTATAAACGTACCAACCGTGCTGATACGGCGACACGGGATCTTTAGGGGGTTTTATCTTTGATATAATTATTAATTTTTTTATATAATTCCAAGAGAAGTTAATTTATTAATGAATCACTTTACATTTTATATCCATTTTTAAAATTAATTTCTTATGCTAGGAAAGGTGAAAGACGTCAGTCGATCGAATCTTGTTTTTATATAAATAAAAATTATTCCTTTTTATTTTAAATTTTACAATTATAAATGTAAAAAAAGTAAAAAGGTTTTATTAAGTACCACGTCTGACCCATCACCAGTTTGGCGGTATTATTTATAATACCTGTAATTTAAACTTTCGATTGATGTATACTATTTCGTATGTGGTCTGACTATTTTACTCCTAAGAAACGACGATACATGGGTCACTAATACACTTCAAGTGCGGATTACTGATATTTCGTTAAAAAACACGTCAGTGTCTCGTAGGCTGTGAGGGAAGAATGCATATGTCTATAAGCTATTTCGGTTATTGCAAGAATAGAATAGACATCTCACGGGCAACTGTACTGGTGTTAGATAAATTCTTTTGCAGTCGACGATTAGACAGTTGAATCGCCTGGACAAATCTTCGTGAAACCTGGGCAAATCCTTTTAAATGGGAACAGGATTTTATCCAGCAAATTACAGTGGTTGAGAAACTCATAAAAGAGCTATCTTAACCCAAGTAAGTACCACACTCTTACAGAACATCGGCGTTAAGTGGTAGCATTTTTCTGTTACGCGTTGTACAGTGTGTGTCGGTAGGGATTTGGAAGCTTAATTCCTTACTTCTTCATTCTTTAAAGGTTATTAGTTTCTTCTTTTTATTCCATTATTCAAATCCTTATTCTAGATAGGCAATGCATCTGGAGTGCCTTTAGTATTGCACATGACCAAGAGCGGCTGTGATTATTTATCGTCAAATAAAGTACTTGCTTGTTTACCTATATCTTTCGTAAAAACTGCTAGGAGCTGTTCTGTAATTATAAATATACATATATAGATACATCACACGGTAACGCCCATTTCCCGTAGGGGTAAGCAGAGACCATAGACCTCCATCTGCTACGATCCCGGCACATACTCCACTCATCAGTATTTTCATATAAGCTCGTCGTTTAACGTATAAATTTCTTTTATCAGTATATATTATTATATACTGATAAAAGAAATTAACGATCCATTCATCCACCATAAATACACTCTCCAAATTAAACGTATTTTATTTACTATATCTCCATGACTGAGCAAATATTGAATTCAAGCGATAATGTCAATCAGTGTTGCCAGTACTACAATTATAAATTGTGTTCGCGGGGGTGTTATAATTTCATTTCGCGAAATATAATTGACATTAACCAGTCGCATTCAGCAATTCCTCGTTGTCTAATAATTTGAAATGACATAAATGAAATCATTCATTTTAACGGAATTTGTTCAAGTCGATGACAATTTTGACTGCTGGGGCTGCAAAGACAATAGCCGCGGGTTCAATTGGCATATATGTATGGTCCGCCAATCCGCCTTGGAAAAGCGTGGTAGATTAATCTTCATTCCTCCAGAAATGGGAAGGGTCCGTATCCAGTAGTGCGACAAATGCAAGCTGTGAAAAAAAAATCAGTAAACTGTCTAATTATTTAAAATGAAATAAAATAAATTGTCAATTTTAATTAAATATGGCTACTATTTTCGTTTATAATACATTTGAACGTGATTTATATGTACATGACTGGCCGAATATACCCTGTTCACCAATGACAATCTATTACACGCTTCGTCAAACTTAAATTAAAAATAACGAAATCAATCCAATAAGCCGCCCTCCAAAGCACCTGGATAAAATGACCCCATTAAACTGGCAGCGTTGCCACGTTGTATTGCTTGTGATAGACGCTGCACCAAAAAAGACCCAACGGGTAACTTAAATTTTATATATGTCAATACAAATTTAGTTTTTTTAATATAATATTGACATTATTAAGAGTTTTAGTAATTTATAACTAAAAATCTTTTTTTTCATATAGTCCATATTTGTACTGTGTTTAAAGTTTCCACATTTTCGTAATCCTAACGCGTAGAGAGTGGATTGGGGATCGCAGATTGTTTTTTATTCACTGGAAGACTTGTTTTTGTATTTGTTCTTAAACGAAAAATAACGGAAATCCCACTTTCTTTTGCCTATTTGCCCATTTGTCTATTCTATGCTTGGAATCACACAAATAGAAGCATATGTGTTCCACTAATTCGTTATGTCTTTACTAGTTTTTTAAGCAAAACGATTTTTTATTGATATAAATTAAAAACATGTTCTTTAGGTTAATAGTTCATAACGTCTGCTCGAAGGCCTTTACCCTGCGTGGGATGATAAAATTTATATAATCACTTTTTATAGGTAATATTTCGATGGCAAAAAAATTTTCATTCATACATATAAATAAAATTAAATTGTCTGTCTGTAAAATCAAAAGTTATTAAATACTTTATTATTTCTTTGGCCACAATTGCTTTTCTTGGTCTCTATAGAAAATCTCCACCATTACGCTCTATCTCTGCCCTCCCTTCGAAAACATTTATTATACATTATCTTTCTTATACTCTGAAGATGTACCACGATTGCATTCTTTCACCACTTCTTGGGGTCTCCTCTGGGTCTCTTCTGTTGCAAGTCCACTTGTAAATGGTTTCGGCATCTCTAATGGTATCTTAGTTTTTGTGGTTTGTTGACTTGCTATCCTTCAGTCGTTCGTTTTGGATTCTTCATTTATCTTTATATGAAATGTGACTTCATTTTTCACATTTGTCTGAAAAAAAATTATTTGCATTATTTTAAAAAAATATGCTCACTTTTACGATATCACATCCTAAAAGTCCTCTTAAACACTTATTTTCTCTTTAATAACTCTATTTTATCTGTCTTTTTCACGCTACTTTTATAATAAATATATATGTATATATATATATATATATATATATATATATATATATATATATATATATATATATATATATATATATATATATATATTAAAATTATATATATATAAAAGTAGCTAGTAGTAGTATAGTAGTACGCTATAAAAGTAGCGTGAAAAAGATATATATAGTATATATATATAGTAATATATAATACTATATATAGTAATCATAGTAGTCTCTTTGTTTTATAATTTAATATTTAGTGATAAATAATACGAAAATTGGTATAAAGATGAAAAGAGGAGATTCAGTTTAGAAATTAAATTATTTAAGTTATTTTTATTATTCAACCTGAACTTTTATTACCTAATACTTTTATTACAAATAATTCAGTATTACATGCAGACATAATTTCAGTTATTCAACATTTCGGTTTCGTCGAATATCGAATAGACGAGCGGAGCCACATCACAGGAGTTAGTCTGTAATTAACGAACGATATAAACGTGTTTCAAAATGCCAAGTGTCAAATGGTTCGAGCCGGGAAAAAGGTATGTGAAAAAGACAAAAAATTGACCTTTTCTATAAACATCTATATAACATGATATCACTGTATACTCCTTAGAATATAAAAGGATTTTATTCCTAAAACGACATTTGTAACGTCGCATCTGTAGAACGTGAAGGAACTCAAAATGGTGAGTGAAACAATAGGATATCATTGACAATATACATACATACTCGTACAAAAGTGATTCACAAATAATCATTTTTTTTCTCGTCGCAGTTCGCTTATGATCTTTACTTGCAAACGAACGGGAAGGCATTCAATATGATAAGCAACAAAAATCCTTAACTTTTAGTTAATGTATGTATTTAAAATGTCATGCATTTTTAATATATGCGGTCATTTATTGATTGACTAATAATTTATGTATTAAATCCAAAAACTGACAAAACGTGATTTTAAGCGTTTCAAATATCACTTATTTGATTCAAGTTAATTATACAGTTATAAATTATATGAGGTTGTTCTTGACTGATGGGCAATCCATAATTGGAATGTAACAAAATTAATGATTAATTACTTTGCATTGTCGAGGTTACCTGAATAAGTGTTGTGTAAGAGAAACAAAATGCCACATTACATCTGCGTATTACAAAAAAAGTCTGACATAATATCTATCTATAATCTTTCTAAACCGTTCTTTGTAGGTTAATTAGCTAATTTGTTTAAAACTTTTTTCGTATTTGGAACTGTCTTCAATAAAACTATTTAATATCTAATAAAACTAATAAATATTTTATATATGTATATTTATACACAATCATCATTATTACCGGCCTGCGACAGTCCACTGCTGGACATAGGCCCCAACAAGCGCCACATAGCCCATACAATATAATAGAATAACCCTTACTTAATCTTCATTCAGTGCAATTGGGTTTTTTATACATGCCTGCCTGAAGAGGCAAACGTGTGACATATAACTATTTTTCCTATTATTCCTTTTAGGCTGTCAATAAGCGTAAAAGAGACATTAAATTACAATAATTAATACATAATATATAATTTTCATTTCTTTGTTTTCAACAGAAATTCTTAATTGTTGCTCTTTGCGCCATTGGCTTATCCAACGCCGTAGTTCCCGATCAGCAAGCCGCTGTCGTTAGGAGCAGCTATGATCACGCTCCCGAAGGAGGTTACCAATTCGATTTTGAGACAGAAAATGGAATTAGTGCGCACGCTGAAGGAGTAGTTAAAGCTTTGAACAAGGTAAGAGATCTAAACGTACAAGAATTTAAAATTATTAATAATAATAACTAATAATTGCTACAAAATTAAAATAATTCAATTAAAAAATGGTATAATTTTTAGTGTAATTACTAATCAAGCTAATTATTTAAGTTAAAAGCAGTCTTATAACAACTTTTATGCTTTATGTTACGTACAAAACATTTGCTTACATTACATGCATCCAAACATATCTATTACAATAAAATTAATTTAGACATATGATAGAAAACTGAGTCTAAGCTAAACACTTGTAATAGAAAGGTAAGATTAAGGCTACACTTATAACAGAAATGTCAGTCATCTAAAGTTTTTGCGTGATATTTCATTTAAAAGCCTATGTCATAAAAATGGATGTTTCCGAAGTTTTTACTGGCAATAAATTTTTTTATGTCTAGAATAAGACAGGCTACAAGTTGGTTATATAACCTACACACGGAATCGGAGGGAGATTATGCTTGGAATAGCAATTGTTGCATCAGTCTGACCTGTTAAGTGATAATTTAGTTTATTAATTATTGATTTGTCGTATAACCAACCACTCTTATAATAGTGGAGATGAAAATCTCTTAGAATTTGCATTTAAGTGGCCATCCATAAATTACATTACACGAATTTTGTGATTTTTGACCGCTTCCCGTGTCCTGTGATCCGTGAGATTGAGGGGAACCCTCCTCCCCTGGTTTGACCGCACATATTTTGCAATTTTACACAAATTATTAAATTATATCAGCTTTTCCAAAAATTATTAATACATTTTTTATTAAATATTGATGAAATTGTTATTAATTAAAAAAAAACAAACCATGTTACATACAATACGAAGCTTATGACTCATTCCCCCCTTGTCCTGGTCACACGATGTTACACTTTGTTTAGTCTCTTCCTTTTTTAACGTATGGCGTAATTTATAGATGGTGCCTTAGTAATATTTAATTATGCAATTAATTCCATTAACATCAAATTAATTACGAACACAGGGAAAATGTTTCGCTTTTACAATTAAAATTATACAGTTGTTTTTTTTTTAATTATACATTTATAAGATTTTGCGTCAATACTACATATTAACTTATTATTCGTTACTCGATATTTTAGACACTAACAGCTCTATTGCTTAGGACTGCAGTACCGATTTAAAGTCGTGGGTTCGATCTTTTCATTAGACTATTGCTTCCTAGTATAATCACTGTTAGTTTATTTGGAATGATTGTAGTAATATCAAATCGATTAGCTATTTCATCTTAGAATTTTATAGTGACATGAAAAAATTTATTATATATTATATTTAGGTAGGGGATGCAAGGGGGTGAAAATTACACCATGTCGCCCCAACTGTCAACCTCACCTGCACGCGGTGCATCCTGCTGAGCAACGAACGAGGCACTGACGACCGATTGATGGCGGTATAACTATCACAAATTATGGCCGGACTCAAATGACACAGGCCGGCAACGGGCAGCGGCGTTGCCGGTGCGAAATGTCTGGCTCCGCGGTCGCCAACCCACTTGCCCAGTGTGGCGACTACGGGCACACCACCCATGAAGCGCACCATTAAAACACGGCCCCCAGTTCCCGGTCGCCCCATAATGTAGCCGAAGATCGGGCTAGGTGGCGCGCCTTGGGTGAGGCCTATGTCCAGCAGTGGACTGCCGCGGGCTGATATTGATATTGATATTTTATGGTATGGGGCGGCAAATGAGCAAGCAAAAGAGCAAGCGTCTGATAGCAAGTTATCAACATACATGTACAACACATGATTACCACTCATCCAGATGGTGTTGTAATAATTTAGTTAATCATAGTTCCAATACATTTAGCAACTAAGATTTTAATGTGATTCCTCATTGCAGGATGAGGTAGCTCATCAAGTGCATGGTGTAGTGTCTTACATTGCTCCAGACGGTCAGAAAATCGAAACTGTTTATGTTGCAGACGAGACTGGATACCACCCAACGGTATGTTTATTGATATTTGTTTTTTAAATTCGTACTAGCGGGCCCGACAAACGTTGTCTTACGAACTGAATGAAACTATAAAAGCTTAGAATTTGAATGTAATGCCATCTACGGAGTCCAATCAGTCCGAAGGTTGTGAGTCTACCTAATCTGAAATCATCCAGGGACTCACTCAAATACACTCAAAAATTTCATCAAAATCAATGTAGCCGTTTGGTAGAAGTTTAGTGAAAAATACTTTCTAATAAATAAATTTTCATATTTTATTAAAATAAAATGTTCATGTAGCAATGTCGCTGATATACAAATTTACAAACATGTAGTCTCTGAACAAAAAAGTTTCAGTAAACCATAAGAAATAAAAATAAATGTTTTAATATAAAAAAAATATATGTTTGGGTGCGGAAATTCGAATTTGAGCGATAAATCGTGGCTGAAGCAAAAAGAGATTTGTCCGTCAACGAATCAAAGCATTTAATTTGGTATTATTCTCATTCCTCTCCGAATATCACCTATGTGATCGTCCTAACATTAAAACCAAATGATTGAGGCTCATAGTGATAGAAACCGAAGAACGATTTGAGGTGTTATTGTTATAAGGTGAATAATCACCTTTTAAATAACATCATTATTGGTATAATTCTCTCTTTTTCTTCTATCTTCTAACCTTTTAAAATAAGTTAACGATTTCGTTAATTTATCGCTTGTAAAGAGGCTAATGAAGGATTTAGACATTCAAAGAAAGTTTCCTCACAATTCTAGCATTGCAAAATATTGCCGCTTTTGAATTTTCGATTTAACTCACTGAAACCTAATTTGGACAGGTAGGCGTCAAATTATTTTATCGATAATTCTATTTACAAGACCATGGGTACAATGACAATGAAATCAACATGTCACATGGTGGAAATGAGTGAGGTCATTATATATTGAAATTTATTTGTTCTTGTTTTTCTGTTTTTGTGAAATTTATTATTGTCACCTTTATTTTCATATTTCTCTCTTAATAACAATATTATTAATATAAAAATAAACGCTATAAAAATATTATTATTAGGGTCATTAATCCTTCGTGGCGGGATAAAGCAAGCCAATGAAGGATTTAGGCATCGAGGGAAAGGAACATTCTTACGTTCCTAGCCGTGCACAATATGGCTTTTTTATATTTATTATTGTTATATATTCTTTATTATTGTTATTGTGGTAACTTGTTGTAATTGTTCGGGTTATTATTATCATTATTATCAACAGGGTGCCCATCTGCCAACAACACCAGCACCGGTTCCCATCCCCGAATACATTCAGCGCGCTTTGGACTTCATCGCGGCTCATCCTTACAAAGAACCAGTACACTAAAATCTTAAAACGATTCGCACCCAGACAATGTCAACCTTGACCAAATTCTTGCGTCCAAAATAACGAAATATAGCGACCACGCAATGACTTCATGTAAACTGTCCTTAGTGAGCCACTAATGTAGTATTTTATGATATGTTAAAATATTGTAAAGTGTTACCTATCAGTGGTATAAGGTTGTAAATATTATGTTTGTTACTTGTTTTGCACATGCAGTTTTTTGTGATACAATAAAAACTATTTTACCTTTGAACTTTGCCGATGTTTTTATTTCTTTGCTTCGAACATAATCGATTTTGTAATCAAGAGTAGCTGGTTACGCAATTGGCCCACAATCGTTTCAATGGATTTTACGTATTTAAAATTATTATATTTTAATAACAATTATACGAAATATGAGGAGAAATTACCTTAGTTGCGGGGCTGTCGCATGTGGAGTCAATGGTCGCGGGTTCAATTCCCGCATCAGGATAAATATATGTATGACCTACAGATATTTATTCTGAGTCTGGTGTCCCCGAAAATCCGCATTGAACACGCGTAGTGGGGTAATATCCATTCCTCTAGAAATGGGGAAGTCTGTGCCCACCAGTGGGATATACATATATGGGCTGCAAAAAAAATACGAAAGCTGTCAATAATTTAGTAATTTAAATCTTACGACGACGAATCTATATGGCTTTAATGGTGAAGTTACCGCTTTCGGAGCCAAAGGTCGCGGGTGCGATTCCTGCCTCGGGATAAATATGTGTATGACCTAATGGTATTTAATTAGATTCTGGTTAGTCTGACTATCTACCATGGACAAACGTGGTGGATTAATATTCGGTCCTCCAAAAATGGAGAGGCCTGTTCAGTTATGGGACATATGTATATGGTCTGTAAAAAAGTTGTACTACTTTTAAAATAACATAATCTGCTCAAAAGATAATTCTTCAATTTGTTTTGTACACTTGGTATTATTTCTTCCTTTTCTTAAAGACTCAAGCTGAGATTTTGATTCTACCTCGCTCTTGAAATGTTAGATTACTTTTTTTTATGGGATAAGAAGGCAAACGAGCAGGTGTGTCACCTGATGAAAAGCAATCAACGCCGCCCATAGACATCCGCAGCGCCATAGATAGTGCGGAAGCGTTGTCGATCTTTAAGGAAAGTGTCATAACGGGAGTGGGAATGGAAGAGGGAGGGGTATAGGGAGAGGGAGGGTGTTAGGCCTCCAGATCTCGGCCGCTCACCGTACGAAGCGCGGTAGCTAAGCTACCACTTAGACGCCGGTTTTCTGCGGGAGTGTGGTATTTCCCCGGGCGAGCCGGCCCATTCATGCTACAGACAAATATTATGCCATTCTTAAACTTCTATTAACTTTGATATATCAATATAATATTATACGTATATGTATAATATTTAGTAAAGAATTATAATATTGGTGATATTCCTTATGACGTCCCAATTACGAGAATAAAATAGAATATATACTACTTTATTAAATATGAAAATAAAAAAAATAATTAATACAAAAATAATTTAAGGTAGATACTATTTCAACTTCACGACAACCTTTTTAGATTAATCAAATGTATCATCCACTAAAGCACGTCTGACCTTTATATCTGACAAAAAGAAACAAATAATGCAAAATGGCTGATATCCTTAACACATGTTGGGGACATGTGTACCAACATAAAAAAATCGAAAATAAAATGTTCTCGGCCCGCAAAATTTGAAAGTTATCTTTTTTTGAGCAAACACCGTGTATAAAACGAAAACTTGGTTCATTATTTGTGGAACTCTTTCAAGAAACCATGTAACAAAGATAAAACGATAATTACGGGAACTCCATTAAAAAAATACCTAATAAAAAATAAGAGTACTTCTCTCAGGATAATATGTAACATCATTATTATCATCGTCGTGAATACTTTTTAGCAGTCGTCAGTCTGTCAAAAATTTCTTCCTCGGATTAATTAGGATGATCATCCTTTCATAAGTCTGTTCTTAATTTTAATTTTATGATGTTGAGGTGATGTTTATAGTTGAAATAAAGTGACGAAATTGTTCCCTATTAAATCCAATTCAATATGTATTATATATTTAAATTGATGTATTTTATTTTTGATTTTGGATAAAAAAAAAATGCATAAAGAAAATTCAAGTACAAGTCTAAGGCTCTCCCAAAACGCGTTATCTAGCTCAATCTGCAGCTTCACATATCCAGTTGTCCTACCAGCAGACAGATTTACAGATGTTCGCACATAATATATGTATATATATCATTATAAATTAGTTATTAATTGACGAACAATTGGTTCAGCGGCGGGCCCGCCGTCTATGGAGTCAAAGTTTGTGGGTTCGACCCTGCATCAAAATTAATATGTGTATGTATGGCCCAGAGGTATAAATAAATTCAAAGTCTGGTAACTCCGCCAATCCGCATTGGACAAGCGTGGTGGGATGTCTGTTTCTCCAGAACAGGGAGGTATGAGCCCAGCAGTAGGACATATATGGATTGTTAAAAGAAAAGCTTTTAATTACCACCACCTTAATTAAAAAATATATTTGTCAAAATATTATATAATAATATAAGTCAAGGTATCATTTTTATAGCATATATGTTATTTTTCTTTGTTAGTGGCAAGATGTAATAAAACTGGTTGAAAATAATAAGTTATTCAGAAAAAAATCTTATTGAACGAGTTCTTATAGAAGCAGCTGGTTTACCTTTCAAGGTAAACCAGCTGCTTCAGTAGTTCTTATTTTCGTTATTGATTTCAAATAACATATGAATTTACAGGTAAAAGAGTAAAAATTATAAAATTAATTGTGAGTGGACTATCCATATATTTTATAAGGTTGACCTTTGTATTATTATTCAGCTATATTTATTTATCACTATTATATTCTTCAAACTTATGATAGGTACTGAAAGAAATTGGTGAATTATACATTAATATAATATATTACATACATACATACATACATATCTGCTACGATCCCGTGGTGAGTTATAAAAATTGGTATATAACTAATTACTTCTTTCTTTCCATCCCATTATTTAAATCTCTCGTCATCCAACTTGTCATTTGACTCTGATTACTGAAAAGCACAAAGTCAAAACGCCCGTATTTTAAGTCAAACGCCATGGGATCGATTTACGCATCAAGAAAATATTTGTATGGCCAATACCCTATGCCTATTGTTACTTCCCATGAAGCGACACACTAGTTCGTCTGCCTGTCTAATTCATAAAAAAAACATTAATTTATTCATAAGTAATACTTTTGTATTACATATGCGCTACTTGCCTTGACATTCAAAGTTATGTCAAAGATCTTTGATGTCACACACAAAGGCCACAAACAACTTTGGTGAAGCTGTATCCTTACATATGTAGTTACAAAGGAATTTTTTGGAGTTTAAATGACCCAAATTTTCATATTCTTTTGTAATTTGATTGTCTCATCGTTCACTGTAATTTCATTACTACAATGACAGTTCCAAAAATGCTGTAGATTTCAGGAGAATATATTTTAGGAGAATGAAATATAATTCTTTTATTGGAGTATAAGACGATAGTAATTATGGTGGGAAATGCCGAAGGCAAAACATGGATCAGTCGGAAAAAGAAGTTGTGACTACACCATATCAGGGAGACCGGTCGAAGGTGGAGATAGTTGTGCTGAATTGGCTGCCCACCTTCGCTTGCCGAAGGAGTCTAAAAGAAGTTGTGATATCCATCTCTTTAAAAACTATATTATTTTCATACGACAAACTTTTGGATGTCGAATACAATAATTCCACAACCGCACAACTAGCCGTAAAGGAAAATTCCATCCCCACCATTTGGATGAGTGGCGATCTACTACGGTGCGTTTCTCTTGTAACTTCTTCCCACGCACCACCAGTTTGTGGAAGTAGCTACCCTCGGTGGTCTTTCCAAATCGATACGATATTGGAACCTTTAAAAAACAAGCCTATATATACCTAAAAAGCCGGCAACGCTTCCGCGACTCCTGCGGTGTCGCGGTTGTCTATGGGCGGCGTTGATTGCTTTTCATCAGGCGACACGCTTGCTCGTTTGCCCTCCTAACCCATAAAAAAAATTATACAGCAAAATAATATACGTCACGCTTCTGGGCACTCTTTCTTTCTCTAGTCGATTCTTCATGACTGAACATCGCGTTCACCATAATTCATCCAGTGACTCGTTAGGATATTCCATTTGTTGCGGTCGGTAGTCTTTCGGACCCCTTCCACGAAGATGTCACGGAATATTCCCATTTCTGCAGCTTGAATTTGTCCTCTAACAAGCTTGTCCACAGCAGACTGGCGAAACACCGGAACTCTGATGTTCGATGACCTGTAGCCCATACATACACATATTAATTCAAATGCGGTCACCACTCTGTCCAGGATTTTACCCACAGACCATCTTCGCGGCCAATAATGTGCCCAGCATATTGTTTTCTTCTTCTCTTCTCATTACCACATCTTGACGCAACAGACCTTAAAATGCTTTTTTTATGGGGTAGGAGGCTAAAAGAGCAAGCGTGTCGCCTGATGGAAAGCAATCAACGCCGCTTATAGACAACCGCGACACCGCAGGATTCACGGAAGCGTTGCCGGTCTTTTAGGTATGTATAGGCATGCTGAGAGATGAGACATCCCTCCGCAGCGCTAGAGAATGAAGCCGATCGGTGAGATCTTGGTCATCGACGATTTGGATTGCACGATTTTGCATACGGTCAAGTGAAAGAACTTGATACTGGGGAGTCCCAGCCCAGAGGTGAGAACAGTATTCCATGTGTGGCCTAACTTGTGCCTCGTAAAGTTAGAGGCAATGGGCAGATGTGAAATACGCATATGCGGAAAGCGAATGTTTGTATATTTATACCAAAAAAAATGAAATATCTAAAATTACACTTTCTATTGATCTTTGCGCAACTGTTAATCATATTTATTATACCCGTTATTGCAAGCGATAATTATTCTGTAAGAATAAACGCCTTGAACTATTACGTTACACACATTACGTTTTTTCTTGTCATTATTTGCTTGTACGCTCTAGAGATGTGTTTGTTAATAGCTGTCATCGTTATTTCTCCGTTACAGTTCACAATACAGAGATTAAATATTAATTTCTATTATTTATTTATTATGGCGAATGATTTAAGGAATCCGCCATCCATCCACCTACACTGCACAATTCCACTGTCAGACAACCCATCGTAAAAATAAGTTCCATCCTCACCATCTGAATAGTTGACCACCATCGTGCGATTCTGTTGCAATTTCCCTCCACGAACGGTGCAACTGTGGATATATCTACCTGCAGTGTTCCCGACTAAGCATCACATTGGGGTATTCCAAAGAGTGTATGAAAATGACGAGCAACGCATCTGCGATACCTCTGGCATTTGTAAGGATATTTTTTTATTACAGACTTTTCACCTTCAACCGGGGTTTGAATCCAAAAAGTCTAGGACTTGTTGATCAGGTTCTTTAACCGTTTAGCTAAGCAAATGTTAACATTTTAAGACAATAATAATTAGTAGGAACATTAAAAATAATAATACCTTCATCGTCATATATAATAATATACGCTAACAAATGTAAATTAGTCTTAATAACAATTATACAGAGGATGAGGTTCCTTTGTGGCGCTAGTTTGTAGTTACTCCCTTCTTAACTAGATATAATGTGAAAGGCTTGAGAGATGAGGGCTTCCCATTATTTGCTTTTGTTTGATTTTCCTCTTCTATACTGAAATCTTATTATATAAAATACATATATATAGAAAACTTATAATTGCTAATACACACTAATGTGCGTCTATGTTGTGTATGCGTGTATGTATATGTGCGCGCGCGCATGCGTGTGTGTATATACAAACTGCAATAGCTTTAACTTCAAAGTCGTTGACTCATGTATAGTCACGCCAATTTTATTAACGCAAATCCAACAAGAATAAAAAAGCGTAAAATATTGAAGACGCATTTGTTTGTTAAAAGATCGTGCATACAGAAACAGTTTGGGATGGCCTGATTGATCATTGCAAAAAATACTCTAGGTCAATCCAACATGTGCAACAGGTAGATAGACAAAACTAAAGCCAAATATATTTTATTTTTTCAATTACCCGCAATTTATTTAATAATACCTTGTTATTAAAGAAGACGTTTTTAACTAATACTTTGTTTTTAAAGAAGATGTTTTGATCGTACTAGAATTCTTATTATTCAACTAAGCTTAGAGGAAAGGTAGGATAATATGATTCATATTCCATGAATAATATTATCCTACCTTTCCTCTAAGCTTAGTTTAGATAATATTATTCAAAGTGCAATGGTAGAATGGAACCCACTACCTTAGATTGTAACACCACTCCTTATCAGTCGAGGTCTTACTGCTTCATAGTGAATGTCTGCTTTATTTAGTTCTGATATTTGAAGAAACCCTAGATCAACCAATTAAAATGTTCTAGGGTGTAAAAAAAGTTAGATAAATTGTCACTTACCAATCACAGATAAAGGCGTCACTAGTGCAAGATGCTTGACGAGGAGCCTCGGATCTAGGAAGGGAGGACAAACCGGGTTACTTCTGGATGACAATTTAAGAGTGCGCTCAAATCATATGTATCTTTAAACAAAAAATGCTTTATTAAATCGCCTATTATCCAATTTTTTACAAACAATATATTATAACAAAAAGTGCGATTTAATTTAAGGGCTTTTTCCGTTCACAAAATATCTTAACCAGTAAAATTATTTTGTGAATTTTTGTTATCATTTATCTCTAATAATCTCAACCTTTGCCTTATTTCCAAAATAATCTTAGATCTGCGACTCTGACTAGGGTCGTCAAACAACCAGCTTAGTGTAGCATCTATGACTGTGTAGTGAATAAGGCTGATCCTAAACCAGAAGACCTTATCATCTAATACAATTCAGCTTTGATGACTCAAATGGCGCAGTGCCAAAGTGCTCACTTTCTGAGCACTTTTAAAGTTCGTAAGTTCTATTCTCGCATCAGGATAAATATTTGTATGGTCAACAGGTATTTATTGTGTAAATATTTGTTCGTCCTTGTTGTATGTCTATTTATAATAATACATATATATATATATGTATTATTATAAATATAGCATAGATGACTAAAAATTTCTTTTTTCTTTTTAAAATTTTTTTTAACACTTAAATCCTAAAATCGATCTTTTAGTCAATGTAAACAGAAATCCGTGTGAAAATTGACATTATTATGGGTATAGTGAAATTAAGGTTACGAGTATATTTGTTACTTTAATAAACAAAAGCAATTTATAAAAAAAATATTAATAACCTAAATGATCTTCCCTTGCAGCAATTACGGCATGTAATCGTCTTGGCATGCTTTCCACCAGGCTTTTGATGATGTTCTGTGGAATGTATTCCTACTCAGTCGAGATCATACGTTTAAGCTCCTTGATGTTTTGTGGAGGTGGTTGGATAGCCTGATTAGGTTATTAGGTCCCAAACGTGCTTAATGGGGTTAAGGTCGGGGTTCCATGCTGACCAGTCCTAACAACGAATACCGACTCTTGCATATAAGCATCTACGTCGCCAGAACGGTGGGCCCGAGCATTATCATCCATATAAATGACATCTTCACCAATTATAGTTAGTGAGGGTTGTGTATGTTGACAAAAGATTTTCAATGAATACTATATCGGTACGAAAGCTAAAAGTTACGCCCGTCCAAAACATAGCAGATCCTCCACCATAAGGGATAATTTCTTCAAAATACACGTCAGCATAACGTTCCCCTATTTTTCGTAACACTGGCCGACGTCAAACCTCACCATGCAGACAAATTTGAGCCTCATCGGAGAAAAATACGCTACTCCAGTTACTTAGTGTCGAAAATAGACAATTTCTACTCACGGAGTAACTTGGAGAACCGTACTGGATGTCGATTAGGTATATCAGCCGCTAGAAGCCTCCTTCTCACAGTCCATTAAGTAAATAAAAACGTTATATAATAATTATAATTTGAAATTAACCCAGCCTTTTTATTAAGTGCCAAAACCTCTTTAGAAAAAAGATATATATATATATATATATATATATATATATATATATATATATATATATATATATATATATATATATATATATATATATATATATATATATATATATATATATATATATATATATATATATATATATATATATATATATATATATATATATATATATATATATATATATATATATATATATATATATATATATATATATATATATATATATATATATATATATATATATATATATATACATGTATAACGTTATTTTTGAGTTATGATATGTCTAGACACGCACATTATTGTATTAATTAAAAAAGGGTCTTCGAAGAAACGTTTCTCAAGAATTTTTCTATTAAACATATAATTATAAAAGTATAGGTTATAAGATTATTTATTTGACCTTTACTATTTCAAAGACCCAGAACTTCACGAACACCTACTCGTCTTGCATATATTAGGGTGTCTATTGTGTGTGGTCTGAGAATAAAAAAATATAATAGACGTGGCATCAAAACGATCCGTAAGTAATTTCAAATTAAGTGAAATGTAAACTATATTATGGCTTATGTATCTTAACTTTTTATAGAACCTCTCGGTGCAATGGTAGATGTTTTGCTTTCAGAACCAATGGTCCGGGGTTTAGTCCCTAGAAAAAATTATAATTTCATAGCTAAATGTTTATTCCTGGTAAATTCCAAGTTTTAATTATGAAATTCAGTGTTAAAATATGAAAGCGTTTCCTTTTTATTTCTAAAATATGCACTAGAATTTCACTTTCAGAGTGTTTTTAGTGCATTCTCTACAAAAAAAAAATTGTTTTTTACATTTCAAATAAGTACATTATTAAATTTCTATATGAATAATTATTTCCACCATTAATAAATTAATTATAATTTAAAATAGATACGTTATTATTATAGTTAGTATTCTTGACTTTTAAATTATTTAAAACTTTGTATTATTAAAATTCGCTTAATACAAGATCTTTCAAGTATTTTTACCGAAAGATACCATATGAGAACTATATTTGAAAATCATTTTGTATCCTTAAATCAAATAATCGAACTGATCTTATAAAAATTCGGAATGAAAAACGGGAATAAAACTAATATAATTATTATATATATAATATAGAATAAAATTTTAAAATCTAAACGAATTTTAAAATATGATTTACAAAAATCGGAGGTAGTCCAAGGAGAGAAAATGAGGACTGCTGAGACATGTGAAAACTTAAAACTGTATTTTGAAATTTCAAACTAAGTGTAATGTTAAAAATAAACTATTAACATTAATCCAATTTTCACATTAAATAGTATGGAGAATCTGAAAAGAAATTAAAAAAGTATATCTATAGCTATACTCATAGTTATAGATATACGTTAAGCATTAGCATGTTGCTGACGCGAACCCATAGATTTTTTCCCTACCCTAGAGTCGTGTAACGCGGGTATAGAAGTTTTCACTTCAATAATGACTATAAATAAACGATAAAAACTATTTAATATATATAATAATTAAGGTAAAACACTTCTTTAACGAAGATCTATAGCTATTTTTAGTTTTATTAAGAGGGGAATCTACTTCTTCAAAAGTACAAATGACCTTTTAATTTTTTTTTGCATAAATTAAAATATATAATCTTTGACCGACGCGACAAGTTCACACAAAAACAAGAAAATAATGAATTCGCATCTCGATTCTGGACAAATCTTACCTATATAAAGACATTGAGAAACCGATTAGATCAGACTGTCACTAAATCAGACTCAGTAAACCCACTTCAAAATGGTAAGCTCCATCGTGATTTTAAAATAAACAAGTAATTTTTTTTTTTAAAGTCAATTCCTACTATAAATTAAATTTACTTAATCATTTAAAATTATTTACATACATCATCCACTACAAGTTTAAAAAAAGTATTTGAACTTGAGTGGATGAATAAAAAGTGTTTGATTAACGATTGAAAATTTGACAAGATATATAAATATATATAGGGAGAGTGTGAACTAATAGTATAAATTGAAAAAAAAAACATTTATAAATATAAATTGACTAATAAAATAGTATATAATTTCACTAAATTATTTTAAATAATTATTATATAATATCACTTATTATAATACTTTTTTTGTTTCAGAAATTCCTCATAGTTGTTGTCGCGGCCTTAGCACTCGCCAGCGCCGATGTTTCCCACATCACCAGAACCGACGAATCCCAAGCACCCATCATCAGGTCTGATTTCGAAACCTCCCCTGAGGGCAACTTCCAATACGCCATTGAAACCGGAAACGGCATCGTATCCCAGGCTGACGGTATCGTGAAGAACCCCAACTCCGTAAGTAATTTCCCCATAAAAAATGTTCCAAGAAATATTTTTTAATGTACACAAACATTAATACACTTGTATCGTATTAATGTTTATGTATAATTAAATATATGTATAATAATATTTAGAAATATGATTGATCACAATTTTATTTATAATTTTATATCAGTTTTCATAGGTCAATCAAATTTAAACTAAATAATCCATTAAAAAGTAAAGATAAAGGAAGGCATATTAATTAATAAAAAGATTTGGATGCAAAATAAATATTTAATATCTGTCCTTCATTTCATAATAAATAACAGTTTTAATAACCTTATGTATAGTTCAAGGATATAATCATATTATTACTAAAACAGAACGTAATAAAAATCAAGTTAATGCCGTGATTTGGTAGACCTTGTTGATGTTATATTAATATTGAAACTGGAATTAAATGTAATACATATGAAATGATATGTGCTCATCGGAATATTTCAACAATTTTGTATTCTTTATAAATAACACTCTTGATTTAATTGATTTAGAATTAAAATTCATTTTGCACAAGCAACAAAAATATGAGTATAATAAAATAGGACTTTAAAATTTTACTTCTTCTACTAGTCTTAATGGGATAATTGAATGACAATATACCTTTAAAATCAACAGGAAGCAGCTACCCTTGAAGTTAAGGGATCCGTTCGGTATACTTCCCCTGAGGGTACCCCCGTTGAGCTGACCTACGTTGCCAACGAAGATGGATACCAGCCCCAGGTAAATATTAAATATTACATTATTCACCTAACACATATATTTTATACAACACCTAATCACTAGACAATGCACGTAATCAATACCATGAAAGTTTAATTTGAAATGAGTCATTCTTAAGCTTTTAAACGCATCAAGGCTAACATATTTTTAAGTGATAGTAATGCAGACTGAAGATGTTTGTGATGTGATTGTTCATTATATTTCATTAATGACTCTTTTACTAAATTATTCCGAACTAATATGGGTTCAAATTTTGATAGAGTATATAACATTACTCAAAAAATTGTATAATATAAGAAAATAAATTTGGTCACTTTCCATGAGGCGATAGGCTTGCCTGTTAGCTTTACAATCCCATAAAAGAATTCTTAATATGTATCAAAGATAAATTCGAAAATGTCATTAAATAATCATCATTGTTTAGAATTATTTAATTGTTTTATTTATAAATATATCACATATTTACATATATATAACAGATATCACTCTAATGCGATAATATACACTTTAAATTATTATTTACTATAATATTTTAATTATTTCTATAAGATATGTCAGATAAAGTTATCTAAGTAAATATACTCAGAGTACAGAATTTTTATTTTTATACTAGTAGAATATTTTACTATATTTTAAAATCTTCTTCGGCCAACAGGGTAGCCACATCCCCGTTCCCCCACCTGTACCTGAGCTGATCCTCCGCAGTCTTCAGTACATCGCTGAGCACCCCCCACCAGCGGAATACGTCAAGAAGACTTTGTAAATTAGCTGATGACCACACCGCACTAGTACAAAATAACACTGCCCTCTGTAGGAAAAATTGTTTGATATTTTGATTTATGTTTTTGTTTGTCTTTATCTTTGCTTAAGATGTAAAAATGGAAAACTACTGTAATAAACTGATCTAAGTAAATTATTAGTAATTTTATTTACCGTATTATATCAATATGAGTTAACTATGATGAGACGGGAGACGAAAAAAATGTTTCTTTTCAAATAAATAAATGATTCTAAAGGAAAATACAGAAATAAACCACTCAGACGATATTCAAATAAATTATTTGAAACTGTTTCATTGGTTAATGGCAAAGCTCAAATGATAATGTCAAAGCTTAATTTTGTGGTGACCCAAATGGCGCAATGACAAGGTATTCGCTTTTTTAATAAAGGGATGTAAAATCGATTCCTGCATTGTTATGATTTACAGGTTTTGAGTTTGGATGTTTGATCTCCTTATTTGTATTTCTGTAATAGTATCGGTGATACAGGGATTTGCCCTATAAGATTTTTGTTATCTGCCTAAGGAATTACGCATTTAATACAAATAAAAATAATTGCCAAAACTAATTAGGTACCTTTGATAACTATTTTGCCTACTACTACTAGTAAAATAGGAGTCAAAACTAATTAATTAGTTTTGACTCCTATTTTTTAACATACCTAAGTAATTCTCTTTAACATACCTAATTGGAGTTATCGTTATCATCAGTGATATGAAATCTCTTTGCATTTGTGATGTTAGTTTCAATTTATATAGATTTTTTTTTAAAATATTTCTACATTGTTATAATTCTGGAATAAGCAGCATGTCAACCAATTCATAATTATCAAAGTTTTTTTTAGTTCTTGGCATATATTATGAATGCGTTGATGTCTAAGGTATAATAAAATACAATTGTAAAATATAAAGAGTTTTTAGTAAACTTTAAATATATTTAAAATTTACCAAAAACTTCAACGAACTAATTTAAAAAGGTTTTTTCCTATTATTTGTTTTTATGGCATAGGCAAACAAGGAGGAGTGTCACCTGATGGAAAGCAACCAACGCCCATCATAGACATCCGCAATGCCATTGGCAGTGCGGAAGCGTTGCCGACCTTAAAGGAAAGTGAAATTAAGGGAGTAGGAGTGAGAGGGGGAGTGGGAATCGGAGTGGGAGTTGGAATTGGAGTGGGAGTGGGAAAGGGAGGGTGTTGGGCCTCCGGAACTCAGACCGCTCACCGCTCACGAAGCGCGGTAGACAAGCTACCACTTAGACGCCGGTTTTCTGCGGGAGTGTGGTACTTCCCCGGGCGAGCCGGCCCATTCATGCTACAGACAAATAATATGGCATTCTTGACAAAGTATTAGTATGCAACGTGGCTCTACCACTATTAAAATTGTTAATCTATCGAAAAAGATCCCACGGTTTATAATGTCACATTTTGCATGAAAAACACATTTTAATGTTAATTTGGGTTCCAGTGAACTAAATTCTGTGATCAACATCGTAAAGCTATAAATAACACTTGTCTGTTACAAGGACTAGACATTTTTATATGCACATCAAAATGTTATATTACTAAAAAATTTTAAAGGATCAGAGAACTGACAGCAAAGTCTACTCCAAGCGAGCAAGACGAGCGCTAGATTAAAGAATGCATTTTGGCAAATGGACGCGCCCCGTTTGGATGGAGAGATAATTTGCGTAAGGTGGCTGGCAGAAACTGATTACGCGAAGCTAAAAATCAGGCTAAATGGCGCAATTTTGGGAAGACCTATGTCCAGAATTGGACTACTGCAGGCTGAGGCGGAAAAAACTATTTGTAAAGGAACTTTAAAAGCGTTAGTGAGTATCTTTTGTACCTATGCAAGAACTCGAGTATACTAATAATCATAAAATGTATGTACTTAAAGATAGCAGAGAAGAACAGTTTATTTTTGCCAGAATAAATTGCTGTTGTTTTTAGCAACAACAAAATATTGCAAGTTTCTAATTATTTTCATGATACTTTTTTGGAATTTTCTTTGTTGACAGTTTGGCTGAAAAGTGTTTTAAATTCTACAATGTAAATAATAAATAAAATCATTTATTAAATGTGTTGTATATAAAACGAATTTTTTTGTGTGGGATAGGAAGGCAAACGAGTAGGCTTGTCATGTGATGGAAAGTAATCAATGCCGCCCATAGACGTCCTCAGTGCCATAGGCTTTGCGGAAACGCTGGCGAACTTTGAACAAATGTGTTTATTTGTGTCATTTAAAATCTCTATACATGGCGTAAATATGAAAGGTTGGTTGGTTAGAGAAAGATGTCTTGACTTTACAGTGTCAGGGAGTAGACGAAGGACAGCGAGTGATGCTGAACTGTTTCGCCTTAATAAAGACATAAATAGATGTGCTGCATTAACTATCAGTCTTCGTCATTTAGAGAGGCATTAAAAGGGGAAGATGATTTTAATGAAATATATTATTTTATTCGAAATTAATTTTTTACTTCCTTTATCGAATATATATTTTAGTTTCAGTGGGTTGAATATCAAAATGTAGATATAAACATATAAATATATTTTTCAATTATGATAGAATTCCACTTTTTATGTATGAACATACATAAAAAGTAGATATATAAATATACAATATATGTATATTTATATACATTATGCTTTTCATTAAAATATTTATGAATCAACATGAGTCCAACTTTATGCTTATTGATTCATTATGAACTTATCTGCATTAATGTAATATATGATAATGAATCATTTCATAAAAATCTTCTTATTATATTTATGGATTTTATTTTTGACTAAAGTACATAAAAATGTATTTATATTCTAAAACATGAAACGTGAACTATTACGTGACGAAAGAGTCGTAAAAATATTCATTAGGAAGGAAAAACCAAGAAACAAATTTCATGGGAATTGTTTTTTTAAAACGATAAACTACCGAATTAAAAAACAACTAATTCTACTGAAAGTAATAAAAAAGTACTATCAATCTACAATCCTTTAATATCACAACTCATTCATTGATAAAATTAAACTTGACTTCATTTATTTTATAAATGCATTTGTTAATCGTTACCATATTTCAATATTTAATAATGATTTTTTTTTATATTTGTAAAGTATAATGGCATAGCCGTCGATTATGAGCTTGACACATTCCATAATCCACTTTGAAATAAATTGACCTAATTCCGAAGCAAACATAGAACAACTATTTCACATGGCGCAGGATCGGGATAACATTGCTGAGCTGATGGCCTACCTCCAGTAATGGAGAGACTCTTGAAGAGAAAGAAGAAGGACATGTAAGATTTTCTAAAGCTCAACAAATTTCATTATTTAATAATTAATTACACTACTAGATAAATTGAAAAATAAATATCGTCATACACCATGAGTTTTAGGTTAAAAATATCAACTAGAATATTTACATTTTATATACATAATCTTTGACAAACACGTGTCAGCTAGTTACGACTTACGTTCAATTTACAAACTATTATTCAAATCGTATTCGTATTATAATACTCAGTACATAAACGTCTATCAAACAGATCGTTTGTAGAGTTTAGTAGGTCACCGGTTCAAATGGCAAGTCTAGCGGCACCTACTTGACTTCTTAAAGGAGATTGTGTCTGTGATCAGACAACGTCTGCTAGAAAGTGAAATCATCCTCCTATACAAAGCATGGTGTTTCGTAACGTTTCGATAGAACTTTTGTGTAACCGTCTATCAGTTCATTTATAATTTATAATTTCTAAAAATTAATCTTAAAATTAACTATGCCATGTTTCGCCCGCAAAAAAGTGTCTTTTTGCCATGTTAAGTAAAAAAAAAAAAAAACGTTAATTTGGAAGTTATGGTACTTTAAAACATTTGCATTGTAATATTACCATTTGATACATAGCGCATCTACGCCAAATGTTTAAAATTGAATAAAGAAACTTGTTCAACAACCACATTATTAAGTCTAGCAAATAAATTATAAGCATATATGACTGTTTTTGAACATATAAGTGGATTTTTTGCCTAGAGATGATTTGGTATAATTTATCCGGTTTTACTGGTTTGATTTAGCGGCTCGCACACCTGACTTTTTAGCCAGGGCTTCATGGTTCGAATTTCAGTTGAAGTAAAATTTTGTTTTTTGTAGCCCATAGCCCCGACTGCAGGACGCGGTCCTATACATTTCTAGAGAAACGAAATTTAACCCACCACGCTTTGACATTGCGGATTGCCGGTGTAAACAAATTCGAAATAGATATCAGTAAGCGATAAATATATTTATCCCAATGCGGGGATTTAACCTGCGCGACCATTGACATCGTAGGGGACGGCTCTACAACTGAGCCAATTAGTCGTCATAAAATTTGTTTATTATTTCTATTAAAGACACTGAATCCGTATTCTCCTCATATCGTATCGAAAAATGTCGTTCCATTCGATAACGGAGGATTCGTACGAGAAGTTTCTCTTTTCGTAGCCCAAATATATCCCACTGCTGGGCACAGGCCTTCCCATTTGTGAAGGAACAGACTTTGAAAAGGAAAGATTAACCCACCACGCTTGTCCATTGCGAATTGGCAGGGTATCTAGGCTCGGAATAAATATCTGTAGGCCATACATATATTTATCTCGATGCGGGGATCCAAGTTTGCCAAATTGAAAATTGAGAAGTATCCTATATGTATATTTTTCAATATCTGAATTTTCCCTCCCCCACTTCAGCACTGTCTGGGCTAACCGCGTTGGTGATTGATTTTATATTGGATCGACTATGGGGTTCACTTGAAAGACTGACTGCATAAGTAATTCTATTTAATATAATCTAATATGCTCAGTATAGTAGATTTGGGAGAACTGTAGATTTAAGAATCACACAAAACACACATAAAAAAAAAACACGTTTATTTCGGCTGCGTAACAGGTGACGAATAGAAAATCCTTGGATTGTGAACTAAATTAATTTACTGTGGTTTTTATTTTACTACGAGAATAGTAAACGTGAATTTCGGTGAGGAAACTGAGAAAAGGAATAACCCGCGCGAGGGCATCTCCGTGTTAAGAAGTAAACTCTTCTCGGTCTTCCGTAGTTCTACTATATCTGATGATGCCTCGTGTTGAGGCAAAACACGTGTCGTGTACATTGTGGAAAAGTGGTGGTGTGTGTTTGATGTTGTTGGTATTGATGACAGTGGTTAGGAAGTATAAATTTCTGATGGCCGATTTTCGGTAAGATTTGGATTATGTTCTCTGTAAATCTATTTCCTCCAATCCACACACACATTATTAATACTTTTCTGATTTTGTTTGATTATCGCGGATCTTAGCCAAATAAAAATTCCAACTGCCCACGTCTCTCCCTATGTCAAATATAAAACCCTAAAGGTTTTTTTTTCTTTTCTTTGATGGCAATTAGTTATAACTATTATGCCAATGTCAAGTAAAATACAATAATATTAGTTCTTTTGAAATGTAAGTAGTCAGCTTGTCACGTTACGTTTTGATATTTTGTCAATATTAGCAAAACCTTCTATGGACTTTTTCAGTCAACTTTTACACGCATTTACTTCATATCACTTCACTTATACACCTTAATCAAACTTTATTGTATAAAACGCCACCATAATTAAATAATAGAACTTATAATAATATAAGATTATGAAAATGAAATAAAAACAAAACGTCACTGATGTAAGTTGGCGGGAAAAGTCCCTAAAGGGTTTTATATTTGACATAAGGGTTTCGTTCCGAAACCGGCCGCCACATAGGTATAACGAACGGTTGAAATTATCAATGATTTATAAACAGTAGTAAGTTAATGCCTAATGTACGATACCAACTGATAGTGGATTAAACTTTTTGTGCAAAATGACATTGACAAAACCTTTAGGTTGGATTGCAACCACATCAAAACTTGTTGATATATCTTATCAATATAATTTTTTATTTATTTTTTTAATCCTAAATGACTCACGCGTTCATCGTATTTGTCATCGAGTTATAAAATAGCGCGTCGAGATTTTTTGAAATATGCTCAAGTTTCTCATTTGAATAAGTTTTTGCGAGTGGAAAGGTCACGTTACGAATCTAGCATAACAATCTTGCGTGCATATTTTTTGCAACAATAGAATCTATGAATGTGGGTGGATGATAGAAGCACATATCTATTGTGGTAAAGGTCGATTTTCTGAGGCATATTATTGTGAGAGCCAAGGTTCGATCAGTCGGAATATAGGTACTTAGAATACGCTTGGGATTAATTTTTTAACAAAACCTTTCTACCCAGGGGTTTAGGTATTACAGATGTTTATTAAACTAGGTCACTGTTTTCTCCTTTGCTATTAAGGTACTATAAGTGTGCCTACCGTACAGCTACGAGGACATCCGAGATCTTTAGGGGGTTTTTATTTTCAAATGAAATTCTTCATAACGATATTAATTTATTTTTGCGTTTCATTGTACATTTATATAATATATTATTCATACTTTTTGCTTTACATTTTACATCTCAATAAATATATTATAATTTTAATGTTTTGTGCCGAACGGGTGACATGTCTATCCGAAAGACGTCGAATGAAATAATGCGTTTTATAACAATATATTTCTTTTTCATTTTAAATTTGAATATTACGAATGTAAAAAAAAAGTAATATAATTTAAAAGGTTTTAATGCATTATCGATAGATTTATGAATGTATCACTACAGTACCTAATATATTAATTTGAGTAATTGAAATTTGTGATGTTACTTTTTTTTTAACAAAATGAAAATGCTGAAATAAGAGAATGTATAAATTAAGATTCCAAGGAAAATTGTATGATTCACATTTTTATATTATTTATTCGTTGTATTTTTTTATTGACGACCGATTGGCTCAGTGGCGGGGCCCTCCGCCCGCGGAGTCAATGGTCGCGGGTTCGATTCCCGCATCGGAATAAATGTTTATATGGATTTTTAAATGTTTATTCCGAGTCTGGTAACCCCCCCAATCCGCATTTCCTTTCTGCTCCTTCCTTTCTTCTCTATCCTTTCCCTTCCTCTCCGCCAATCCACGGTCTGCCGTGCCAATGGATGCGTGGCTAGGGGCGAGCCTAGTCGTAAACGTGCCGATCGTCCCGGGGTCGGGCTCCCCCGGGGACTATGGTGCCTTACCTCAGCATGCAGGGCTCTGCTGGGACTGACCTCCATCCGCCCTTGCAGCTCGTGTGATTCACTAAAGACGAATTTAATATACCTAATTTGTCGAAAATGACGGCGACGTGGTTCGCCACCCGTCACGTCCTAATTCTCACGAGGGCGAAAAGCGACCAATGACGAGCCGTTTCGCTGCGATTAATGGCAGCGGATGGAGCTCTGTGGTCTCTGCCAACCCCTGCGGGGGATAGGCGTGAATATATAATAATAATAATAATAAAAATTTTTTATTTATGTGCCACTGCTGTGTACGGGCCTCCTCATGCTGCAATCCAATGCGGTTTGGAATCTATAAGCCATACATGTATTTATTCCGATGCGGGGATGGAATCCGCGACCATTAACTCCGTAGGCGGCAGGCTCGCAGGGCGGAGGGCCCCGCCACTGAGCCAATTGCTCGAATGCATATTATGGACAAATACATATAAATATGCTCACACATAAACACACACACACACACACACACACATACACATAATTTAATATACAATGTTTAAGGTTTTATATTTATGTCTCCATAAATATAAATAATGAATCAGAAATAAGGGGTGGAAGGCTAGTGACCTGAGATACAAGCTCATCCCTAGTTCAAGCACTAGCTCGCTACATAAGTATTATTTATTCTCTATCTATAAATTACACATGTAACTGTGTGGTGTCGAAATAAATGATTATTATTATTACATATTGGTGGTTCGTCACCTCCACAAAGTTAAACTCACAGAGCTAAGGATCATACTCGGCAATTATATGGTAGAAAATTTTCAAACTGAAGAAATCCGCCAGAGAACGAAAGACTTGATATAGCTTTTCACATCAGCAAACTGAAGTAGCAATGAACTGACTGCTTATGTTGATTGGAGATTCTTCTTCAAAATTCTTCTTCTTCTTTCGTCTTTTAGCAAACGCTGTCTTGAGTAACTAGATAGAGCAAACATAACACAGGACAGTCATGGACTATATACGTAAACTAGAAGAATCCAGGAATGAATTGTCGCAATCGTTGATAATAATGATTTAAAACACATGAGAATCTTTTTATTAATCATATGTAAAAGGGTATAGGGTAGGTAAAGGGTAGGTATTCCTTTTTTTAAGGAAGACGCCAATGTTTTTAATAATACTAGAATTGTTGTTAACCGTTCTATCTAAACATATAATGCTTGTTTTAGGATATGGTTCACATCAATAGTTCAATGGAAGATACGAACTCACGTTCATAGGCAATCAAAGGCCGAGCTTAACCAACTCAGCTAATTGTTACTTATTTTATACTTATAATTCATAATGAGTGACTTCAATAGCGTAAAATAATAAAACTCAATATTTTCAAACTTGGGTTTTTTTCGTACGTTATAAAAATTACATACATAGAACACACAACTTATTGGCGTATTAAGACTTACAATATATTTATCTAACTACACAAACATGACACATAAAAACTCATTGACTTATTCAAAATATTTTTAACCTTAATATATTAACTGTAAGGTTCTATTTACATTACAGATGTTCGAAGAAAAAGAATGCGATACAAGCCGTTTTGACAACAATGACTTCCATTTGTTAAGTACATATTGAATTAAGTTGATAACCATCGCACTGTTCAATTAGATTTCTAGTATTATTCGTGCGTTAGTTATATAACAGAAAAACCCGATAGTAATATAATAGTATAATAAAAAAAGATAGAAAGTAAAATTAAAAGCGATAAGCAGACAATGTAATTCTATTCCAAATCTTATTCTTTAATAAACAGTTACAGCATGTCAGTCATACACATTCATTTTGCTCATCTCTTTTAAGCAGACTGCAAAATAACTGTTATAAAAAATTACTAAATAAAGGTCGACAGTTAAACTTACTATGATATGATCTGCGAATACCAATAAAAAAATAATGTTGTGTATTTGCGGAGAAGTGTAAAGAAAATTATAAGTCTAATTCTCACCTTTCTTGCCTGTGAGAATGCCTGTGGAGATGAAATTGATTGTTTTATAGTGTTAAATGCTAAGATTTGCTGACGGCCGTTTCTCGATAAGAATTAGACTCGTAATTCCCTATACAGTTCTTCGAAAACAAATAGTATAATTTTCATCTAAGCATTAATTAACTGTGTGGTGACATTAGCATGGAGGCGCAAGACGCACCAAAAAAGAGCGTCTGGTGAATTCCATTTGTTATGTGGGAGCTAGCTGATCGTGGGCATGTCAGACGTATTGTGTGTTAAGAGGCCCATTCCTCATATAAGGCACGACTTCCTCATTCTTAATGTTATTTAAGAAAGGAATAGAAATTAATTTTATCAAGAAAAGAAATGGTCATTAAAATCTCTATTGGCGTAAATCGTTTTTTTATGAATGAACTTAAAAATACTTAAAATTGAAAAATATATTTCATTAATAAACATTGTATACATATATTACTAAATACAACCTACAAATATGTTAATATGTATTAAAATACAAAATATTATCATTACAATCGTAAAATTAACAAAAATATGCGACTAGGAAAGAAAATATTAAGATATAAAGCGGTTTACCGCTTGGTTCGTCAATCTTTTTCGCTCAGATCCTTCAAGTTTATCCTTCAGTCTTTGGTAGCACACCAAAGAATTTAAAATATTTATTACTATACAACACGTTTTAGCGTTATTGGGTTTGAACCTCGTACTATGTTTCTGCTAAACAATAAGTCTACAGACTACTAAAATCGTAAAATACCAAATATATTTAACTAAATGTGTTTCATGTATTTCTTAAACGTAAAACTTTATAATTTTGTCTTTTCATGAAAAACTAATGTTTATTTGTTCCCTCAATACTGAGACACGACACGTAATGGTATGCGGTGTTGTTTTGCTATAAATTCACCGTTACCAGTCCTCTTCCTGTATGAACATCGGTAAAGTGTACGTTATTTGAATGAATGAATGATACTTTTATTAACGACGCACACACACATAGATAACACTGAGAGAAAAAACCAATTAATTACAAAGTAAAATGTACAATAGTTTAAAAAAATAGAAGAAATAAAAAGCATAAAATGTATGATAACATACCTGTGTAGTAGTGTGATTTTATGGGATAGGAGGGCAAACAAGCAAGCGTATCGTCTGATGAAAAGCAATCAACGCCGCCCGTAGACAATCACGATACCGCAGGAGTCACGGAAGCGTCGCCGGTCTTTTAGGTATGTGTAGGCTTGTTTTCTTAAGGTGCCAATGCCGTATAGGTTCGGAAAGACCGTCGAAGGTAGCTGGTTCCAAAGAGTAGTGGTGCTCTGATGAGTGGCTATGACGATCCATCTGGTTAGTTCATCAGGCCCTGTTTTTCAGTGAGGCCCATTAGTCACTCATACGGAATATTATAAATATACACAATATAATAAATAATAAATATAATAAAGAATATTATAAATATATACAAAACAATATTTCAAATATATATTTTTTTATATATATTCACGCCTATCTCCCGCAGGGGTTGACAGAGATCACAGAGCTTCATCCGCTACGATCTCGGCACACTCTCCCCGCCTTCTCCACACTTATCCGTCCTTTCATCCATTCTTCCTTTCACATTCATCGCAGCGAAATGGCTCTTCATATATATATCGAATATATTGTTTAAAGACGACTATCATTATAATAAAATGCGAATGCAATATTAAAAAAGTAAATAAATATGAATAGTAATGGATGAAATAGGTAACAAATAAAAAGGCTTTGCCGCTAAATGCTGCTCAACTGTTGACAAAACTATTAAATTAAAGTTTAACCTGCTCTTAATGAATAGGAAATTAAAAGTAGTTTAAATGTCATTTTGAATGCTTTGTCAGCTTTAGCATTTACTCTGCCCATCGCGTAGGTCTTCAGCTGCGTAGTCTTGTGTCATCTATCCTACTTAGTAAGATAGTTCTAGGATTTCGAACAATTTTTTATACTATGGCCACTGATACGACATTAGAATCTACAAAAAATAAGTCCACGATTTCTCATTGATCGGCAATGCTTCTGCAATGCCTATGCCACTGCGGGTATCTATAAGTGCCAATGACTGCTTTCCATCAAGGGACACTTCTGCTTGTTTGCCTTTCTGTTCCATAAAAAAGCAGGTATCTAAGAGCACGAAGAGAAAAGACGGATTGGCAAGGTAATTAGACTCCCAATAAATATTTATTTATTTTTAATTTTTATATTCACACAGTTTAGATCCGCTTGTACAAATATTGGTAAATTTGTAGAATATATGTAGGTCTCTGTAGGTATATTTATCATATATATATATACGGGGATTAAATCTGAGACAATTGACTCCGTAAGCAGTAGCTCCGTTACTAAGCCTCATCGGTCATCAATAACATGTCGATAATATTAATATGATACCATATTTAACATTCCTATATAAAAAACAGTTAGATTTACACTAACTTTTATAATTTTTTAAAAATTTACTTTTGCATGTTTATCAGATACTATTATCAATTACATTCGTAAAGATTAACAATTATTTATGTGTTATGTCATTATTTGCAAAAATATTGATTTATATTTTTCCCTACTATTCGCCTAATATACTTCTTCTCATTCATAGTGTGTATATCTTTATCATCACCAATAAAACCCTAACGATTCATTACTGGAAACTGGTCTCTCTCAAAATTGAGAGAAGATACCGAAATACCAATCCTTGGCTTGGGGACTGCAGATTGTTTGCACCATTTGACATTTGCTCTCATTAAACCTGGCGTGACACCCATGGTAAGAAATAAGTTGGTCCATCTATTCCGAGAACCACGCGGAGAATATACGAAATTCTGTATATAAATATTCCCGAAAAATTAATGATGAAAAAATGAAGAAGAATGAAAAAGTCAAATCCGTAAATTAAAGATGTAGACAAAGAATGTTATTTTTAGTATTCAAATAAAGCAGCAATAATAGGTCAGTTGGTTTGCCTTACGATTTGAACGTCGTGACTTCGTATCTTCCATTGAATTATTTATGTGAACAATATCCTAGCACGGGCATTCTAAGCGTGGTTGGAATTTAACAAAATTTGTAGTATTAAAAACATAGCATGTCTTTTTTAAATAAATAAGTATATATGGCCAGTTGGATGTAAGAAAAACTAATCGCGTTCACCTTGCGAAAACTTAAAGCATATTGACGACCAGAGCTTCTTTGTTGCAAAATAATGCAAATGACGATACACTGAGCCATATCGGAAAGGAGTTGCCGCAGTATAAATTGAGGCACGTTTATTTTATAACCACAGTTACACATCGTCTGTTAACTTTGACACACTCAACATGGTGAGTGAAGCTAGATACTTGCAACATCCGACTGATATTTAAGATGACCGTTACTGACCCGTCTCTGTTCTAATCGAGTTTAAAAGGCAACAACTGCCTTAAGCAAGCAATTTATTGGTATACCACCCACGTGGATTGTATAATTTCATTTGGAAATTTACACTTTGGTTAATTTCAAATGATTTATTACCTCCCCGGTTGTATTATTAAAATTAGTAATATCCAACCAAATCTCATTTTATCATATTCAAAAGGAGAGAGTTATTTTTTTTTGTCCTTATTATTATTTTTTATAATATTACATTGCAAATCTGACTATTTGCAATGTAATGTTATGAATAATAATCTTCTTCTATTATTTCTAGGTAAAATCAATATTAACAGTTTTTGTTGTGTGGTCACAAATTGTATCCCTAATCCAACCGCCAAGCGAAAGGGTTAAGGTTATACCCCTCAATTTTGAGTAAGCATCTGCAATGCCTATGGCGTCGCAGATGTCTATGGGTGTTGTTTTGCATTCCATGGAGTGATACGCTTATTCGTTCACCTCACTATCTAATAAAAAGGGGAGACTAATATCCTGCAAGTCCTTGCAGGTTTTAGCAAGTTGCAGGTATATTGATGTGCTTAATGATGTCTTTGTAAGAAACTTTATTACGCGACATTACAAAGTATGAACTTATTCATTTTTTTCAGAAAACCTTCGTAGCAATTCTCGCCTTCGTGGCCGTAGTTGCCGCTGACGTTCAGTACCGCTCCCCCGAAGCTGATGCTCAAATCCTAAGACAAGACGCGGATGTCTTCCCCGACCAATTCCGGTACTCATATGAAACTAGCAACGGTATCGCTGCCGAAGAAACCGGTGTTCTGAAGAACGCTGGACGTGTAAGTATTGTAACACACAGAAACAATATATACTTAACACATTGAAGATGGTATGCGCTGAAAAGTGTCTAGCTCCAGTTCCCGCACATTTTTTATTATTATCAATACAACTATCATTTTTTTCATGTTTTTATGTTATCTTTACTTGCAATTACACAATATTGTATCACATTTCAAAAAACGTGAATTTCCGTCATCCGTCGCCAACAGTTGAAAAATAAAAAACGGGATATCCCGTCTCCCGTCTTCAATGTATTAAGAAAATTACCCATTGAGTAAATATTAAAGGTAAAAGCAACAATATACGAGCATTAAAAAAACGAGTCTTCGTTCTATCACTGAACTGAACGACCCAATTCGCTTCTGATACAAGAAAACGCCGCTGGCCACGGTGAGAAACCGCTCAAGATTTCTCACCAGTTATTAGCTTGTAGCTCGTTCAAATTCGCTATCACCACATCGCTCTAACGATTTTTGAGCTACCGATCGAATGTTGACAGATTGTTAACCAGACCAAGCAGTCCAACAAAATATTTATATATGTTCAAGAATATGTTTGTGAATTTTCTAAAACAATTATGTTTATATTTGAATCGAAATTGTTCTCCAAGTTTTTTATAAAAATTAATGTAAACAAACAAGTTTTGTTTTATCAGAGAAATGAAACGCAGAAAGTCTAGTTGAAATATTTTTTAAACATGAAATAGACTCGAAGGCATCTCAGAACCACCTCTAAAGAACCCAAAAATTCCAACTGCATTAGATATTTGTTAAAATAAGAACAATTATATATTAACAACTATTTATTAAAATATGATTGTTCTTAAAAGTATACGCGCGCAAGTACAGAAAGGATTTTAATAAAAAAACAAAAATTTTAATACAACTGATATATATTTTAAACTAATTTCAACTGCATTCGAACCTAAAACATTTGAGACAAAAATCAAGTGTCCGTTCATAACAAAAACTATGTAGTTTTTGTATTACTAAAAGTATATCGTTGAAAATATATGCGAAGATATTAAAGTCAGAACCTTGATATTTAATTCAAGGATGTGTTACGACAGTCAAGATGATACGTTGAAATTAACTCATCAGAATTCAATTTACTAGTTCTGATAGAGTTTCGAAATAGTTAAATATTACTTCGTTAAATATACATAACTTTTAATTGATCCGATAAAGAAAAACTTCTTTTTGGAACAAAAGTTTTTTAGAACTTGGTATTAATCACAACTAAAAATGTACAGTATTTGTGTGTCATCAAAATTTGTATATTCTATGGTACATGATTAATGTATAGGGAACAGTAATGTTTTGCAGTAATACAGACTAAGGCCCAGCACAGGAAAGCGGGTAATATAAATACCAAACTTATTACTTTCTAAAATTGATAAAAAAAATTTATGATTTGTTTTAAAAAAATCACAACTCTTTCTTTTTTCAAGTTCGATGTGTAGTAAACTGATTCGATATTTTTCTATTTTATTCGCTAGCAGTCCATATATGTATGTCTTCTCTAGTTCAGAACAATGGACATTAAATCGTCGCGTTTATGGAAGTTGCAGGGGGTTCTCAGACTCGGAATACATATGTATTTGTAAGCCAAACATATATTTATTCTGATCGAATCGAACCCACGATAATTGATTTCGAAAGCGTAAGCTCCGCTAATGAACCAGTTAGGTAGTCAGGTGTTTGTTTTATAAAAACTAGTTGCTTTCATCAGTTCTTTTAAGCTAATATTGGAACCTTCAAAAACAAGCCAAAATATATCTCAAAGGCCAGTAAGACATCTGCAATGGCTTAACAATTGCAGACATGTATGGGCGGCATTGATTGATTCCCAACAGATAACACGTTTGCTCGTTTGCTTTTCTATCTTTAAAAAAATTCTCACTCGAACTTTATAATTTTATGATTGTCTAACAATTTTATTTAAGAAGTTCATTCCCTAAACCGATCATTATTATAAAGATATTTTCATTAACAGGAGGACGAAGCGATCGAAGTTCAGGGTGGCAACCAATACACTGGACCTGATGGCGTTGTCTACAGAGTTACCTACATTGCCAATGAAAACGGTTACCAACCACAGGTAATTTACAATTTACTATTAATTTCGTTAAACTTTTTCTTAGTAAACACTATTATTTAATCAGAGAAGCCGTGTAGTAAAGTAGTTTATCAAAACTTCTGTTGTTCATCTTCGTTTACTTCTTTTCTTTGATGGTAATCAGTTACAACTATTATACCAGTGTCAAGTAAAATACGATAGTATCAAATCTCTTGAAATAGAACTAGTCAGCTAATTACGTTATTATCTTGATAAAATGGTGGCTTTTCTACCAAAACCTTCTATGGACTTCTTCAGTCAACTTAAAAAGTCACGATACACGCAGATATTTCATATCACTTCACTTATACGCCTTAATCGAACTATACTACACCTCCAATATATATAATACACCTCCAAAATTAAACGAAATAACTGATAATAATATAAGATTATAGAAATGAAATAAAAACAACGTCACTGATGTAAGTTGGCGGAAAAAGTCCTTAGAGTTATATGTACATAGTGGACAGAAAAGAGGGAAGTAATAGGTGTCCAGTAGTAGAATGAGGAATGTTGGACCATATTTATATTAAGATATAGGTCGAATGTTTCCAGTAGTTAAAAATAAAAATCTAATTCGGCCACTGGATACCCTACATATAAAATAATTAGAAAGAAGTTGGGGTCCGAATGCATTCATCGTATGAAACGCAATGAAATAGATACATAAACACTATAGCTTAAGGCTATATACAGCGAGGATGGGATACTAACCGATCCATTAGTGCAGCGACATGGCTTGATTAATGTATTGATATTAAAATTGTTTTCTTCTGTCGCAGGGTGCTCACCTTCCCGTCCCTCCTCCACCACAAGAAATCCCCGAGTACATCCTCCGGTCAATCGAGTACAACAAGGCTCACGCCAAACCCGAGCCACAGAGGCCTTAAGAAATACACCTAGATAATAAGTTATGTCTACAATACAATACTCAAGATAGCTAGTACACTGCCTGTTAAGTTTACATCTAGTCGTCCTATAGAAAAATATTCAATAAAAGTATTTAAAGTTCAAAAAAAAATGCAATAAAAATTATTTCCATTATTTAGTGTTTACTATATACTTACCAACCGTACCATTACCATTCCAGGGCTGAAGAATTTATTGAATTTCATACAAAGACTATTGGAAAGTTTTGAAAGAAGCCTATACCCGAGGAAGGACCTTAACCAAAAGTCCTCAAAATTAATCTATTTTAAATTTACTTAAATACTTTTCAATTAGGTAAAGGAAAGAAAGGCTCATTATTATTATTTATATATCTATAAAAATCATTAATCTAATTTTCCGAGTAACCAAAATGGCTGGTGTCGATGGCTGGTGACGTTTATTGGAAAACCGACAACCTGGAGTGGAGATCAAGTCTTTGCTAACATATCGTAGGACGTCCCTCGCTATGTGAAACTATCTGCGCAAGGCCATTGGTAGAAACGGCGCAATATCGATAATTTGAATAAAAATTAAGTCGACCGAAACCCGAAGATTAGGCTAGGTCATGCGTTTTGAGTCAGGTCTGCTTCTCATAAAGGACTGCAGAGGCTATCGATGATGACAATGTATTGTACATTTTTAGCTCATATATGATGGAGAATTATTAAGAATAATTTTTTAAATGTCAAAAAAAATGAGATTTATCTGTGGTGCAACCCTTAAAATCCACACCCAAAGGGGGCTGGACTCTGATTAACATTGAACTGTTAATAATAATAATTTCTGCAAATACATTTCATTTCGTTTGTCAAACAACTATTCTTATACTCTTTTTCTTCCCCAGGATAGAGAAGCGGTGAAAGAACTTTGCACGTCCTCTGTTTTGTTTTTTCTATCAGTCAATATAATATGTATACGTATACAGTACTAAGGATACTGCAAATACGTGGCCTACCTTTTAGATGTGAATAGTAAGAAGAGAAGAAAGTAACGAAAGGACTTTAAAGGACTAGGAACTGACCTGTCGCATCCCTAAATTCGACTTAAAAAACGTGTTTACAGTAAAATACTACCATTAGACGCCAATATTCTGTGAGGGTGTGGCACTTCCCCAATAAATGGATGTAAAAATTATGCAAATTCTTCTTAAAAAAGAGAACAACAACAAACACAATACATACTAAATTTTTTTCATATATATATTCACGCCTATCCCCCGCAGGGGTTGGCAGAGACCACAGAGCTCCATCCGCTACCATTCATCGCAGTGAAACAGCTCTCCATTAGTCGCTTTTCGCCCTCATGAGACTCAGGACGTGACGGATGGCGAACCAAGTCGCCGTCATTTTTCAACAAATTATGTATATTAAATTCGTCTTAGTGAATCCCACGAGCCGCAAGGGAGGATGGAAGTCAGCCCAGCAGAACCCTGCATGCTGAGGTCGGCACGCTTTCGACTAGGCTCGCTCCTAGCCATGCATCCTTTGGCACGGCAGACCGTGGATTAGTGGAGAGGAATCGAACCCGCGACAATTGACTCCTTGGGCGGAGGACCGCGCCACTGAGCCAATCGGTCGCCAATACACACTAGTGAATACATTTTCATATTTAATATAATTTAACGCCAGTAATAATATCTTTTGTTATTTATAAAAATAGATGTGTTTTATCCAAAAAACGTACTGGCAATTAACAAAACAAAGTTTGTTGTTGCTGAGCCCACGCACAAATGAGGTAACAAGCAAGCCGTGAAATTGAGCCACCAATGTGTCCACCACTATTTGCACTCGGAATGCACACGCCTACGATCTCATTTTCCGCGATGCAAAACCGCCGGTCGAGCTGCGTAATTCGATTAACTGTATTTCGAGCGCCCGCTTAAAGCGCAGAGCTTATCGAATTTGCCGTGAACGACAAGCTCGTGCCAATTGGAAATTCATCGAGCGTAGGTATTGATGAAATATGCATTGACAATGCTCGTCCTGAATTCATTATGAATCATAAACATTATAACGTCAAAGTTATATCCTACTAATCCTATCCTATCCTATCCTATCCTACTAATATTATAAATGCGTAAGTTTGTGAGTATGGATGTATGTTTGTTACTCTTTCACGAAAAAACTACTGAACAGATTTAACTTTACAGTAATATAGGTTATACATTGGAATAACATATAGGCTACAATTTGTGAATTTTTATGTAATTTTTATCGTAATATAATTTTACTATTAAGTAAAAAAATATATATTTATTTAAAATGATCTGTCACGAAACTTAATGTGGCAGACCAAATTCCACGCAGCGAAGCAGCGGGCAAAAGCTAGTGGAACAATATACAAGCAAATAATTTATATTTAAGCGATTTATTCCAAAAATGATATTTTATGTGATTTATAGAAGTATTTGACGACCAATTGGCTCAGTGCAGGGGCCCTCCGTCCGCGGAGCCAATGGTCGAGGGTTAGAGCCCCGCATCGGAATAAATATATGTATGGATTACAAATATTTATTCTGAGTCTGGTAACCCCGCCAATCCACATTGGATAAGGGTGGTGGTTTAACGTCCGTTCCTCCAAAAATGGAGAAGCTGTGCAGTGGGACATATATGGGCTGTTTAAAAAATATAAGTTCTATAGACGCCATTGACATCGATATTCCCTACAGGTAATTCTAACTTTTTTTTTTTTAATTCATTTTTATATAAAAATCGTTCAAGCCAAGTAAATTTTTACAAAGGTTACCAATGCCTTAGTTATTGAAGATTGACCTATGGACGGTTCATTGCTTTTTATTAGACTTGTTTGTTTACCTTTAAATTCATAAAAAATAAAATAATAGTACCATACGCGTCTGTATTCGCAAAAGAAAAGGAACGCATCTTACACGCCTCCGTCGTTGCGACTACGGGTGATGGTGGGCACTACCAGGTAAGCCGCATGTTGGTTAACTTGCTCTACTATAAAAAAGTACACTAAAGCGTGAAAGCCTCTCCCAAAGTACTAGTAACAGTATTTATACTGCTGATTGACAAGATGTGGTTGACCTTTTACGTTTTAATAGTCGCAGGGCCATGCTACGATACAAATGATCCATCCCTAATGGGGACATACCGCATCCTAACAGAATATGGGCCCTGAGTTTTTTTTAATGGGATAGGACGGCAAACGAGCAATTGGGTCTCCTGATGAAAAGCAATCAATACTGCCCAAAGGTTGCCTGAAGGTTCCAATATCGTATCAGGTCGGAACCATCGCTGCAGGTGGCTGGTTCCACAGGGTAGTGGTGCGTGGGAAAAAGTTTCTAAAATAACGCACCGTACGGGAGGTCATTCATCCAGATTTATCCCTTTCATTACAATTCCTTTTCCTGTCACCTATTCCACTCCTATTATTCATATTTTACCATATGATAGGCGATGCATTTGCATGCGACGAACCCGACATAGGAAGAGGTTGGAGCTATCTATTACCAGGATACTTAAAATTGCCATCACATACTAAAACCACGGCAGTAAATGACCGGGGGACGGTCAGTCTCGATAGTTACTGTCCATCCGAAGGACGGTTCATCCGCGTGACTTGTTCTCCTGCGGAGATGATGCTGAGTGAAAGAACCCCAATTTTCCAGTGCACTTGGTGTTCCAGATATATATAGGTGGCAGGTAAATGCTGAATAAATATTGCTGACACTTTTTCAGCTATGCATGGTTGGTAAAAGGTAACCTATCTTTATAGAAAAGAAAACATTGTCATATTTCAAACGCCTGATATTTAAATATAGCTGAATCTGAAAGTGTCCAAAAATAAAATTGCAATTAACACAAAAGTGCGGGCAAATTTGGTGTATATTAAATTTTATTCTTTCTTTCTTTTTTTTAAAATCTTTGATGCTGATTATCAGAATTTAAAATCTTATCCCTATCATAAAGTCAGTTAGGGCTGCCGATGATATAAATATTTATTACATAATCTATCAAGATGTAGAATTTCTGACTGAATAAGTTCTGATTGAAAATAAAATATAAAATTGATAATAAAAGAAAATAAAATTGAAAATAAAATAAAAACCATAATTGAAATTTATGGTTTTTATTTTTTTTCACACACTGCTAAATTATTTAAAGCGTTTTTACTTTTTCAATATAGTTTTTAGTATTTATAAGTTAACTTATTTAATAATAGTTATTATTGAGGTTACTTAGGTACTTAGGTAATCATTAGTGATTCATAATAAATCAATTATTTGACGTGAATAATTAGAAAAATTCCACAAAGTATAGTTTTTTTTTAATTTATAATCACTAAGTAAATTATTTATTTTTTCCTGCGTGAATACAGGCATTTATTTCATATCACTTAACGTATAGACCTTAATCGAACTGTATTATAGTATATAATACCATCAAAAGCAAACATAATAACTGATAATAAGATTATGAAAATAAAATAAAAACACAACGTCACTAATATAAGTTGGCGGGAAAAGTCCAATATTATTTTTTTAACCAGACGTAAAATGTTAACATGATATATTTTAAATTACAAATTTTATAGTGTTTCTTCCTTTGAGCGTTGTTTGCGATATTAGTCATTATTCGGATTATCCGCTTGTACTCACGAATTCATTTCGCTGGCTCTATTTTTCACGTTTTGTTTGAACTCAGTGCGTATGTCGTTGTTATAAGAAACAGTTATGAATCGCGTCAGGTTTCACGTTAATGGAGTGGAAAATTCAGGTGAGTGGGTTTTTTTTTTATAAAAAATGACAGAACAATATATTTGTATAAATTAGATTTTATTCCCAAAAAGCGATATATTACGGACAACCTTTGTGTAAGACACTGGAAAGTAATTAATAAAAAAGGAAATGGGTGATATTAACCCCTTCGGACCTCGTGTGCAGATAATGCTTAAAGCCTTATAATATTTTTATTTTATTTAATTTACTCCTCCGGCATTTGTGTGCCATAATTGCGCACATGCCGGAAAATTCGGAAAACTTAATAAATATGTATGATTTTCCACACATTTTTTTATGATGTCTTTACTAATAATTAGTAAAACAAATATTTTATTATCCATTTACAATAATTCAGGTCTGAAGGGGTTAAAAAAGAAATAGACTTATATCGATGATAAAAGAGATGATATATTTAAAAAAGGTGATTAGATTTTTTCTATAAAAATAATTATAATTAATTATATATAAAACATCGTAACTATTTTAGGTAGAGAACTAAGTCTTACGCATTACCATCGCGATAAGTCGGTCAGCTGAGCTAACAAGTTTGTTGCTGCCGGTAGAATCATCGCCAGTTATTATTACTTCCATAATAGCCGCTTGTTTTCACTTCTTGCCATTTTTAAAAGCCCCAGCATTAGCAACCGCAAAGCACTAAATATTACCTAAAACTTCAAAAGAGTGAGAGAAGAATATTTCTAAGTTCGATTACGCACAGCTACAATTCAATTTTTCTCCGCGGGCTGCAATGTTAACACATTTTCAGAGTGAATAAATTCACAAAAATTCTGTTATTACTGTTTTTTATTTATTCAGAAGGCATTCTCTGCCTGTCAACCTTAAAGATTTCTCAAGACTAGTTACAATGTAAATTGGAAAATCATAAGTTAAATAAATACATAGGTACATATATAAGTACAAATATACATAAAGGTTTTTTTCTTGAAAATAAAAATATACTTGCACCATGAATAAATATTATTAATCTTATTATTCATGGTGTGTCTTGACTGCAATAAGGCCACAGCGTCAACTTTTAGGTATTTATGGACTGTTCCATTACATAATATGGGGTACTTTCCTAAATGAGAATAAAGTCTGAAAAGCCTATTATTCTAAAGATTTCACGGATATCTCCATAACACTACAATTATGAAAGGATAAGCCAACGTTCTAAAAGTTAATTTAAGGGTTATTATATTCTCAGAATCAGGTACGCTCCTATTATAATATTCAATAGTTTGTTCCTTTTTTATTATGATTAATATAATTATTATGTAATATAAATGCTTGTTAATTAATTAAATTTAGAAAATTCCAGCCGGTATTTAAGAATTGTAATGCCGTTTTCTTGCTTATCTGACAACATTAAAAATATTAAAAACATAATAAAATCAACTTATTATGTAGGAAATTAAAAAAACATGTATTGAATTATAAACGAAAGTAAAAAAAAAATATGTGAAGAATATCAACTAATAACTGATAATAGATCACCAAGATATATACTTTACATACAAGTGTTTCATAAGCGAAATAGGAGAAGTTGAGATTCTGTATATTTTTCGCCTTTCTTCTAGTTGGTAGCGAAGTCAGTTCGGACGTTACTCTAATGGATTACTTACGTAACACACTGCGTTTGACCGGCACCAAGTATATGTGCCGTGAAGCTGGCTGCGGAGCGTGCATCGTCACGGCAACCTTTAGTCAAAATGGTACTCTGGCTGCTGTGAACTCTGTGAGTTAATTGAAAGGACATCACGAGCAAATGTTAAAACTTTGTCTTTCAGTTCACTTTGTCAGTCAGTTCAGCTCGCCAGAAGAGGACATTCAGTACCTGTCGAACGGAGATTAACGCAAAACCTACATCATCACACCATCTGGATGAGTGGTGAACTAGTACGGTGGGATTTTCCCAAAATATGCTTCTATCCACTACCGCTCTAAAGAACCTGCTACCTCCAGCAATATTTTCGAACCGATACGACGTTGAAACCTTTAAAAAATAAGCCCATATATATATATATATGTCAAAGAACTATGGAGAGAGTTTTGATTGATGCTCGGAGTTTCTCTGGTAGATATGATTCAGAATGAACAAATCCGCCAGAGAACTAAAGTTACCGACATAGCCTTTCGAATTAGCAAACTAAAGTGGCAATAGGCTGGTTACATTTGTCGGAGATCCAACAATCGTTGGAGCAGACGAGTGCTGTAGTGGAGACTGCGTCTCGGTAAACGCAGTGTGGGACGCCTCCCAGCTATATGGTGCGACGATCTGCGCAGGATAGCTGGCAGAAACTGGATGCGTGAAGCCGAAGATCGGACTAGGTGGCACGTCATGGGGGAGGCCTATGTCCAACAGTGGACTGCCGCAGGACAACGTTTCTGCTACGTCTATTGTGTTGCAGATGTTTATAGGCGGCCTTGATTATTTACGTTAGGCCAGACAGGGCTCCCCAATAGATAAAAAAAGAAAAACCCCCTAATAAAAGAAAACCCAATCCACTAATAAAATTCCACTCTAATAAAACCAATAAAGTCAGTTGATAGCTCAGACGTGCTCTGAGGGCTATGATAAAAACAATGCTTATTTCTGTGGTGGAGAGGATTCTGAACGAAGAAATTCACTGGAGAACCAAAATTAGCGATATCGTATTCGAAGAATTGAGTAAGAGAACAGAAGAAGCGGAACTAAAACAAGGTGTCATGGAAACGAGACGTCAAGGTCCAAATTAAGATGTTTAAATGATATTATATTACATACGTGTGATATTATATATTATATTTATAATATGTTATATTATATAAAATTACATATTATAGATGGTGCGACTATCTGCGCAGGGCGGCTGGCAAAAACTCCTGCGTGAATCCAAAGAAAAGGCTAGGTGTCGCTTCATAGGGGAGGCCTATGTCCAGCAGTGGACTGCCGCAAGCTGTTGATGGTGATGATGTTACATACGTGTTTTTCTTATATTGGTTCTTTCAGTGTATGGTGATTGTCACGTCGTGCGAAGGATGGAATATCACAACAATAGACGGTTTGGGCAATCGTTCGAAAGGCTATCACATCCTGCAGAAGACGCTCGCAGAGAAGAATGGTACACAGTGCGGACATTGCACTTCAGGTTGGATTATGGCTATGAACAGGTTAACTTTTTTCTTCTTCCTCTTTGATGTCAATTAGGTATAACTATTATGCCAGTGTAAAGTAATATATATTTTTTTATGGGATAGGAAGAAACGAGCAGGCGTGTCATATAATGGAAAGCAATCAACGCCACCCATAAACATCCACAACAGTGTCATTATAGGAGAGAGGGAGAGGAGATTTTGCCTTCAGAACTCAATCGCTTGCTGTACGAAGCGCGATAGCTAAGCTACCATTCAGACGCCGGTTTTCTGCGGGAGTGTAGTACTTCCCAGGGTGAGCCGATCCATTCATGGTACAGACAAATAATATGCCATTCTTGACAAAGTATTCATTTGCAGCGTGGCTCTACCACTACAATGATAATAGATCAACAACAAGTATCTTGTGTAATGTACTATTCAGCTTGTCACGTTTTAATAAAATGGTGACTATTCTACCCAAACCGCTCTACCAAATTTTTATGTAAATTAACGGAAAAAGATCTAGGTTACCATTAGATACATTTTGTTGCACATGACATTACTTTTAACAAAAAAAAAATTTCAGTTTACTTCAAAATAAACATAATCTCACCATGCTCGAAATTGAACAATCATTTGGAAGCAATGTGTGTAGATGTACTGGTTACAGAACAATCTTAGATGCCTTCAAAGGTTTTGCAGCTGATGCTCCTGAATCGAAAAGAATAACCGATATAGAAGATCTTCACATTTGTAAACATGTAGGCGATTCCTGTGAAAAAAACGATTGTACAGATTACGATTGGTGTATTGTGAATAGAAACGATATAAAAGAATCGATAATACATATAAAGTTACAAGATTGTAGAGATTGGTACAGAGTCCAGGAGTTGAAACATGTTTTTGAAATATTTGAAAAGAAAGGCAATGATTCGTATATGTTAGTAGCTGGTAATACGGCAAAAGGTAGTCACAAAATTTTTTTTTTATTGTGATTTGGCCGACAATTAAAACAGTTGTGCAATACAATAAATTAATTAACAAATATTAAAATTTACAGGAGCATATCCAATTAAAGAATATCCGCGTCTTTTGGTTGATATAAATGGAGTAAGTGAACTAAAAGGTTTCATAATAGATCAAAATTTGGTTCTTGGAGCTGGCGAGACTCTATCGAATGTTCTTAAAATTTTTATGGTGTTATCAAAGCAACAAAACAATTTTAATTATTTACAGAAACTTAACGCGCATATCAAAATGGTTGCTCACATTGCAGTTAGAAATGTAAGAATTTTCTCTATTAGAGTCCAAATTATATTTGAAATAGTTTAAATTATTTATATTAAATAATGTATTTACATTAACTGAATGACAACTATTCTTTCGTTAGCCATCATTAAGTTAGGGTGTATATTTGCCTACCCGCTTGTGTGGTAGTTATGGTATTGGTACATGGGTACGTGACCCCGGCCTTCCGATCTACTACTGTATCATTACTTGCCTTCCGTTGCGGTAGTATCATTCTGTCCAAATCAATCTTTCCATTCTCCTGCTCTTTCCTTTTTTCCTCTCCGCCAATCCATGGTTTGTCGTGCCAATGGATGCGTGGCTAGGGGCGAGCTTAGTCGCAAGCGCGCCGACCGTCTCAGGATCGGGATCCCCAGGTACTATAGTTCCTTACCTCAGCATGCGGGGCTCTGTTGGAGCTGAACTCCATCCACCTGCGGCCATCCCCATCTCCCTTGCGGCCCGTGAGATCACTATGACGAATTTTAATTAACCTAATTTGTTAAAAAATGACGCCGACGTGGTTCCACAATCGTCACGTCCTGATTCCCACGAGGGTGAGAAGCGACTAACAGAGAGCCGTTTCGCTACGATGAATGTGAGAGGAAGGATGGATGAGTGTGAATGTGATGTCTGTGCCTACCCCTACGGGAAACAGGCGTGACGATACGTATGTATGTTTGTATGTATCAACGTGTACATCATAAAAATCCCATTTTCAACATGTTCTAAAGATTTTTTTAAATAAAATACAACTTTACAATATCTCTGTTTCAGATAGGAACAATATCTGGCAATTTAATGATAAAACATCAACATAATGAATTTCCATCCGACTTGTTTCTATTATTCGAAACGGTTGGTGCTCAGTTAACTATTTGTAAGTTTTTTTTTTGTACTGCAATCATAAAAAATATAACTGAACCGTTTAAAAATATTGTAAATAGATAAAATCTTCTAAACTGCTATATATTATATTTGTTATTGTAAGTATTATTACACTTAATTAAAAATCTTTTACATTGTGAACCGTTTTAATCGAGCAATATGGATATATAATTTTGAACTACCAAAGGTAAGTTTTCTGAAACATATTTCCACGTACAGTCACTTTATGGAATCAACTACTTATGGAAAAATCGATAAGCGGGTTCGATCCCCACATCAGATTAAATATATGAATGGATTACAAATTTGAGCACACGCACCCACTATAGCATAGTGGGTGCGTGTGCTCAAATTACATACACCCATACCTCATGACGACGGTATACGGAAAAACTTAATTTAAGTTTATTTAATAGTAAATATAATAAATAAATAATAAAAATATATAATAATTAATATTAAAAAAAAATATATTCCAAGTATGGTAACTCCGCCAATCCACATTAGACAAGCGTGGTGGGTTTAACGTCCGTTCCTACTGAAGTGGAGAGACCCGTGCTCAGCAGTGGGACATATATGGGCTGTTTAAAAAAAGATCAGTAAAACACTGGAACCTTTAAAAATCAGTTTACACATTTCTCTTTTTTTATGGAATAGGAAGACAAACGAGCAGGCATATCACCTGATGGAAAGCAATCAACGCCATCTATAGACATCCCCATTGCCATAGGCATTGCAGAGTTGAGCGGTTGACCCGGCCTTGAAGAAGGCTGTATGTAGGCTTGTTCTTTTAAGGTTCCAAGGAAGCGGATCAGAAACACCGCTGAAGGTGGCTGTTTACACAGGGTAGTGGCGCGTGGTAAGTGCAGTTCCGGAAAACGTACCGTACTTTATCGGGAATATTATTATTAGCCGCATTTTTAGCTTCATCCATACAGTTCTTACCAGCTGCCCTGCGTAGATCGTTGCTCGAACTAGCTAAATATAGTTATTACATATATCATTATACCGAGGAACGCAATAGGGTCCCTCCAAAAGAAAGAGAAAGTCGTGTTTACATTTTAACAAAGAGAAAATATCTACTAATATATTTAAAGAAAAAACTATGCGTCGGATCAAGTAAAAATTAAATTCGTTTGCGAAAATGGTAATATTTATCTAAACGTATACGTTTATGTTATATAGAACGTTTATGTTATGTAGTATGTTAGTAATTAGATAGTCTGAAATTTTGTGCCATCAATTTTTATATTTATTTTAGTATCTCCGTCAGGAAAAAAGGAGGTCTCAATGCAAGATTTTTTAAAAGTAAATATGAGAGGAAAGATAATATTGAATGTGGTGTTACCACCTCTGTCAGCTTCGTATAAAATAGTTACGTTTAAGGTAATTTTTGAAGATATTGCAATTTTCTACTATTCTTTTCCTGTCTTTTCTTTGATGATAAATACTTTCAACTATTATGCCAGTGTCAAGTAAAGTACGATAACATCAAATCTGTTGAAATATAACTAACAGTTAACTTATTACGTATCGTCTTGATAAAATGGTGTCTATTCTACCAAATCTTTTTATGGACTTTTTCAGTCAACTTAAAAAGTTAAGATACACGCATTTCACTTGACTTATACGTCTTAATCGATATATTGTATAATACACCACCACAATTAAACAATAGAACTGATAATAATATAAGATTATGAAAATGAAATAAAAATACAACGTTATTGATGCAAATTGGCCGGAAAAGTTTTTCTACTATTCATTTAAGCTTAAAAATATTTAACTAAATAATACCAAGGAACGCAATGAAATATGATTATCGCTTCACCGATGCCTTGGTTCATTCAATAAAGTCTATTGTTCTTTTAGCAAAAAGCCTTCTTTATTTTACTTTTTAAATAATCTTCTCGCTTTTTAATATTTTACGAGTTTATGTATAAGCTTATTAATCTTTAAATTGTTACAGATTATGCCTAGATCCCAAAATGTTCATGCAATTGTACATAGTGGCTTTCTTTTTAAACTTAGTGCTTCAGGAACAGTTCAAGAATGCAGGTTAGTGTTCGGTGGATTATCATCAAACTTCTCTAGAGCGAGAAACACTGAAAAATTTCTTATTAACAAACCTTTATTTCGCAACGAGACCTTACAATCTGCGATAAAAGTTCTAAATCGCGAACTTATCATTACACGAACGCTTCCTGAACTTTCCGTTGAATATAGAAGGCATCTCACTATTGGATTGTTCTATAAAGTAAGTAACATAAAGTACTTCTACCTATAGAAGTACCCCTGCTTAGAATTGTGATTTAAAGAAGGAAGAAAATTCTCATATCTGTTTATGATTGTAGGGTTTGCTTACCCTGTGTCCTGAAAGTATAAGTAGTCCATATTATCGGTCCGGAGCAGTGATGATTCACGACATTCGGCCAGCATCGCGTGGCAGTCAAGCAACCGAAACACACCAGGAAATATGGCCGCTCACTGAACCCATTCCCAAAGTTGATGCTTTAGTGAGTATTTATATCTCATTATAATTCATTATATTATAAAGGTATTTAGTATTTTCCTGTAACTATTGATACTTTGTCTAAAATACAATTATATTTAAGTTGTGATGACATGAAAATATGGGGGATGTATTTATGATATTATGATGGAGAAGATTATAATTACCCGGCAGTATAATAAAAGAGACGTAGAGCGCAACCTGACAAGGCCGATCGACTAAGTTGTAAAAAATGCTTGACACGAAAGTCTCTGACGCGATAGATCAGTTTGCAGATCGCTAGAGAGAGAATCAGATTTATCGCTGCGTACTATACGTTCCGGAACATCACGACTCAGCTCGACTCGACTTAGCAACTCAGCAAGTTTTAGTTTAAGTTCTATTCATTGTTCTTGTAGATGAACATTGTTCTTTTATTATCAATAGATCCAATGCTCTGGAGAGGCTGTTTATACGGAAGATATACCTCCGTATAAAAATGAAGTTTTTGTTTCGTTTGTATTGAGTACGATACCCGTGGGGAATTTGGAACATATCGACTCAAAGAAAGCTTTGGTAAGGTGCTCATTATTAAAATTGTAATTGGTTTTTAATATTCTTTTAAACATTAACATACTTTTTTTCAAACAACTTAAGGCAGAGCCAGGAGTAATTGCATTTTATTCAGCGAATGATATACCAGGAATGAATACATTTGCTCCAACGGGAAGAAGCAACTTTTACGCGGGAAATGAGGAGATACTATGTGACGGTTCAGTGAAATATTACAATCAGCCTATTGGATTTATTGTAGCTGAGTCACGAGCGATAGCTGATCGTGCTGCGAAACTTGTAGTTGCTACTTACTCCAAAGTTAGAAAACCCGTAATAGACGTAAGACTTGCAAAAACTATTCCTAGCAGAATTAGTCTTTACTCTTCTCAACCAGCGACGAATACAGGCACTGATATTGTTAAAATAATTAGGGGTTACATGGCAATATACCACCAATACCATTTCTGCATGGAAACATTAACAAGTATATCGTTACCAATAGAACAAGGATTAGAAGTGTACGCTGCTACACAATACGTCGGAGCTATACAAGATGCATCATCTAGAGCTTTGAACATGGAACAGAGCAGGTGCGTGAAATTGAGTATTTTAGAACGTTACCTTATTGAAAAAAATATTTCTTCATAAGACCATAGTAATATAGGAGAAATTTTTATTGGAGAGGTAATGTCTTTTTTGTAGTGTCTATGTAACTTTGATTTTGAATAGCAATATTAAGAACACTGCAGGTGCTCTATCTGGAAATAATAGGAGGTGAAGAATCATCATCATCATCGAGGCATTACAGCCGCGGGTGAGCCTTAGCCTGGTTCAGTAATTTTTTTCAGTCGGATCTTCGTTTAGCTTTTTATCTCCAGCCCCTCACACCGATTGCCTTTAAGTCGTTCTCTTATCCATCTAGCCATTGGAGCTTAGGCCTTCCGTGACTTTTATGACATCTGGTTTGCCGTCGAGTGGAAGGAGAAGAAGGATTAATGGTAATAGGAAGTGCGAAGAAGTTAGGCCTTCAGATTCTTCTCCTCAACATACAAAATTCGTTTTACCAAAAATATTAACACCGATATTTTGTAAGGATGTTCATACCTATTCATGCGTGTCTCTGCCCCTGTTTACTCTTAATTATAAAGCCAGTACTATAACAGTCCATTTTTTGAGAACGTGGCATTTCTTGCCAGAACCACTTAAATCAATTCTTATAGAATAGCATTCATTTAAGTAGAAAGTTTGTATTTCTCAATGACTCACATTAGAGGTATTTGAAAACATCTGAAAGCTTAATATCAACAAAGCCTGCTCATCACACAAAATTCTTTGACCTATTTTTCACAGTACAGGCTGTTCGGTTATAAAATTTGTTGCTGCTAGAGGTGAGACAAGCGAAGTCTCTCCCAATTTTCAAAAAGCTTCAAAAATCACTATCTATCTTTATAAATATCCCTTGTATCTTTTTATGTATTCGTTTATTATTTACGGTTAACCTATATTTATGTGTGAATATATTTTTATGTGTGTGTGTGTGTGTATGTATGTATATATATATGTATTTATATATTTGCTTATAGTTATTATCTTTGTTTATTAATATATATTTTTCTTTCTTCTCTAACATTATAACGATAACGTATCACCAACCTACATCGAATTATTTTTTTAACATTGTGGCCTTCCTACGGTTGTCTGGAAGCAATCGCTATTAGCGATAACACCGCCATTACAATCAATATTTGTATAACTTTGTTTTTGGTGTAAAATAAAGAATATATCTATCTATTCATCTATCTATCCAGGAGATCTATAAATCTATCTAATCTAGATTCTAAAAATTATATTTTCAGTATCGATGTCTATGTCCGTCGGGTTGGCGGTGGATATGGATACAAAATTTCGCGGATAATACAAGGAGCAATAGCATGTAGTATGGCAGCTCTTAAATTGAATCGTCCTTGTAGATTTATTCAAGCTCTTACCACCAACACTAGAGCCGTGGGTAAAAGAATGCCTAGTACTACTGATTTTGAGGTAAAATATTATTATTTTTCATTTTGTCGGGAACATGTTTTTAAATTTGCTTCGATAGTGAGAGGCCAAAAACTGATGATAACAAAATTTGGTGACACAGTTTGACGTTGCAACTAAATCCAAAATTAAATTACATAGCTCGTTAGCTAAAGAATTATTATGACTTTTTTTTATGGAACAGGGAGGCAAACAAGCGAGCATGTCTCCTGATGGAAAGAAATCAACGCCACCCATAGACATGTACAACACCCAAAGTATTGCAAATGCATTGCATATCATTTGTTTTACAGCGGGGATTAAAATAATAAGACGCTATTATATATTTTTTATATTATTGTATGGCTACCGGTGAAGAATAGGGCTTCCACCTGTATTCCAGTAAGGACTGTATCAGGCGACTATGGGAGCAGATACTGAGGTGGCACCCGAAGATAGGCAGCAGCATCCACCAGATCAAGAAAAAGCAAAACATCAAACGTAAAGAAGAAGAAAGACCCCTCAATTTTGAAGGAGGCCAATGTCCAGCTTTATTGGTACTGATACCGCTGTATTGGTACTGATTCTTCTTATAACTTAATAAATTCATAATACTTAACTTTTCGCACTTCAAGGCACGGTTATAATTTTAATTATATTTCATTCAAGAAATCAAACTTAATTCAAGATTTTTAATTTTTAGTAACGTGACATATATTTCACAGGTTGGCGTGAACACTGAAGGTACCATACAATATTTAAACTGCGATTTTTACCTCGATAATGGATATGTAGTGAATGAATTACTTATTCAGAAAATAATATCTGTCTTCAATAATTGTTATGCACCCACACGATGGAATTTTAAATTTTACAACGTCGTCACAGATACTGCATCTAATTCATGGTTTCGTTCTCCAGGTGCTGAAATGATTTTACATATTATTATATTTATTAGTAAATTATTTATTACATTTTTTTAATTAACATACACTATAGTAATTACACAAAACGATCTTCTAAAATATTTTCCATTCCCATAATTTCTGGCATTCCACTACCGTGAGTTGTGTTTGTAGTTTTCCGTCACGAACTCTGTAAATTGGGAACGATTTATTACCTAGAGTGTTTCCAAATAAATATGACATAGGGGTATTCAAGAGACGAGCGTATGTGTTCACAAAGGACCGGCAACGTATTTGACATTTTGACGTCTGTGGGCAGCGGTAAACAATTACAATCAGGTGCCCGGCATGCTTGTTTGCCTGCTTTGCTAGAAAAAGCAACAAATTTAAAGTGTAGTTAAATATTTATTTTTCTATCAAATATAATACATATAAAAAAAATTATTGAGAAATGACAAATATATAGAATAATATTTGATTAAAAATTAAAGGTACAAAGTATAATAATAAAAGTATACCGAATAATGCCGCCCCATAATAACATTATTAATAAAGAAACTTGTGGGTGGATGGAAAAATTTTACTCGAATATTGCGACATGTAAATGCAGCATTTATATTACGAGTTTCTTTTTTAATAACTTGTGATAGTTTATTATAAAACTGTGCTCCTTCGAATCTAATATTTTGTCTCCATAATAAGAGGAGGTCATTTAGCTTTTTGTTTGTTGGGTCAAAAAAGTAAGTTGGCGAATGGAAAGTTAAATCGAAAATGAAAAAGTTAAAGAACGGCTTTACTTACATTTTGGAAATTTGTACAGAATTGATTACAGGTTATTTTTATTTGTTATGAAATGAATCACGGATATATGCACTGTAAACATATTAAATAAATTTTTAGTCGAACAACAACGGAGAACATTTATAAGATATGTGACACCATATTAATAAAATAAACTTTTAAAATAATAAAAAATGATGCATGGAATATTTTTCCAGGGTCGTTGGAAGGTATAGCTAATGCTGAGCTAATTATGGAAAGAATATCATATGAGCTTTCACTAGACCCAGTTTCTGTACGTTTAGCGAATTTAGATTCCGTCAACCATAATGCAATAAGAGAAATGTGGGAAGATTTAAAAATAAAATCAGAGTTTAATGAAAAACGATCTAAGGTGAAAAAGTTCAACACAGAAAATAGATGGATAAAACGCGGAATGAGAGTTGCATTTATGAGATGGAAATGTGATTTTTCTCAATATATGTCAGCTACTTTATCAGTTTATCATGAAGACGGAAGCGTAGCCATAACACATGGTGGTGTTGAAATTGGCCAAGGCATAAACACTAAGGCCGCTCAAGTTTGTGCGTATTTTTTGAAAATACCCCTTAATAAAATACGAGTAAAACGCACAAATACAATTTCGTCACCTAATGTTTATGAAACCGGTGGAAGTGTTACTTCACAGAACATGGCCTTAGGTGTGCAAAGATGTTGTGAAGAATTATTAAGAAGACTGGAACCGATAAGATCAAAAATGAATAATCCATCTTGGGAAACACTTATTCAAAGCGCTTTTCAAGCTGGCGTTAATTTGAAAACTCATGGATTTGTCAGTCCAGGTGACGCGCTTTTTTATGATGTGTACGGTGTTATTATATCCGAAGTAGAAATTGATATAATAACTGGACAATGGGAGTTGCTTAGAGTGGATCTGTTGGAGGATGTAGGGCAAAGTCTTAATCCCCAAATAGACATTGGTCAAGTAAGTTTCTATTAAAGGATTAATGTAATTGATATATTCACTCAAACTCTATAGCAACGATACCTTTCAGATAGAAGGTGCCTTTATAATGGGTTTGGGTTATTGGACATGTGAAAAACTCGAACTGGAACCGAATACTGGTGAAGTTCTTTCAGACCGTACGTGGAATTACTGGGTACCCCAAGCGAGGGATATTCCACAAGACTTTAAAGTTTATTTTCGAAAGAGATCATCCAATTATGAACTATATCTTGGTGCCAAAGGTAATGTGCAATTTTCTGGATACATTTATCTAGTTTCTAATCTAATTTTATTTTTTTAAATACTGACAACTAGTTTATCATGTTTTCGATAGTTCAATTATAAAATTTACTGAATTGAGTCTTTGGACCCACTGCTTTTATAAAATTTTTATATTTCTTCAGCTAATATTCTCCCACCCTTAGTATATATTTTTAGTATGCCTATAGGAGAACACGTGACACTAGAACACTGAGACATTTGATCCAGAGACATTTAAATACTGCAACAATATATCATTAATATAATACAATTGTTGAAAGTCTAATAGCCAGAGCAGAGGTTCTATTTATTGTTAGATTATAAATATATTTACAACAAAAAGGGTCAATCAAGATATATACTCATAATATTTATAACAATCATATTAACAAAAAGCAGGTTTCTATTTTTATGTATAAATAATATAATAAAACATGCTATGAATAAAATAAATATAATTTAAAATTAATTACAAATATGGTTTTCTAAAAATATATCAAACTTTTTTTATAATAGATCGGTTGGGACGTCTAACTTTCATAAATATAAATATTATTTAGTGACACAAATGATGTACTAGGGTAGATTTTTTTTCGTTCACTTTTCGAATGAGGGGTTGTAGGATTAAATGTCACATCAAAATGTAATGTGTGTTTGTTATGATATTCTATCTTATTCTTATGAGTATGGTACTTTTGAATCTGGAAGTTTAAATCAGTAATGGATTGTATGTTACAGTGAATTTTATGGGGTAAATACAAAAAGTTTTGTTATAGTTTTTATTTAAATTTTCGTTTTCTGGATGTATGATCGATACATTTTTAATAATTATTTTATAACGTGTTTTATATTACAGCTACGGGAGAACCAGCTACTACTTTAGCAGTTGTAGTTCCCTTATCTATGAGAGAAGCCATCACTTCAGCGAGATTAGATTCCGGTATACCATCTGAAAAGTGGTTTCAAATAGGTATGTTTTATTTTTTGTACTAATACACTATTCAATTATATTTGTTAATATATAATACATCCATATAGTTTTATGGAATAAAGAAAAATAAAATTAGTTTATATATACATTAAGATGTTTGAAATATATATTTTGTTACAAATCACACGATAAAACACTTTTATCGTGCATAAATATAAAAATAGGTACATACACATAGTTCCAAATATATATTTTTATTATTACGAATTGAATAATTAAAAAATCGTATAATAATTAGCTATTTAAATTTTCAGACGGGCCATATACTACAGAGCAAATTTGCTTGGCAGCAGCGACAAAATTCGAAGATTTCAAATACTATTGATTCATAATTATGCCTAACTAAATAAAGTTTTCTCAACTTTTTTAGGACAAATTAAAAAACTATTTTGTAATTTTTATTCACAACCCTTATATATGCTACTGCTGAGCAAGGGCTGCTCTATTGCTAGAGAAATGGACATTCACTCGCCACATTTGTTTAAGACGGATCGGCGGGTCACTCAGAGTGGCAATAAAGACTCATAGGCCACTTGTATATTCATCGCGCGCATTGACTCAGAAAGCGGTAGTTTCACCACTGCGCCAATTAGGTCATTGTAACTAACCCTTTGCATATCATTAGCAATACGTCATCTGAAAGCATGTTAATTATTATTATTATTATTACGCAAGCTGAATCAATAATTTTATAATTAATGATCATTTATACTGGCTGGCGCGTGAAGGTCTAAAGACAAGCCGGGCTTATGAAATACCTCCTAAAAGCTGGCTCGTATCATTATATTTATGACGATGGGCCTGGCCAGCAAAAACGGTAAACCTCTGTGACACAGACAGTAACAATGCTTTATCGCATTAATTTTCTTGGTATCATCGCAAATTTGCTACGAAATTTAATTAAAACGCCATAGTATACATACTTTGTATAGGTATTGTTTTCAAAGTTTTCAGTTTAACTTATTACAATCGTTATTTAAATCGGTTCTAAGATATTTGACTTTTGAAAATACAAATGAATTTCTTTTTTTATTAATTAATAGAAATCAGAAAGAAAAATAAAACATATGTGAACCCATAAAACCTTACTGGTTTTTTCTTGGCCGTTGATGCCGGTTAGTTCTACTTAATAATATAATAAGCATATAAATCTATAAATAACATAAAATAATTATAATATCCTCAAACATAGATTTATAAATCTAAGTATACTATTTACTTCTAGAAAATTGGAAACACAAACTTAAATTTTAAACGTTTATATAAATAATTTTATATAATTACAAAAAAAAATATTTTTTTGTTATTATTGTATTATTTGTTGAAAATTTTTCTCTGTTAACCACCCCACCCCTTTAAACTATTAATGATGTCAGGAACCATTTCAATTTTAAGTCTATTTTATTATAGTTAAAAAAAGATATTGTAATTTATTTATTTTCAACTATTGAACATTATATGCAGTATACTTAAAATCAAATAAAATATATTATGATATTTTGTCATCGTTTACTTACTGATTTAAAAAAGTTAAGTTCTCTATTTGATCAAAGATATGTTTATTAAATTATGAGTGGATTTCTTAAAACAAGGAGTTCTTTGTAGTGGTAGAGCCACGCTCCAGATGAATACTTTACCAAGAATTGCATACTATTTGTCTGTAGTATGAATAGGTTTGCTCGCCCTCGCGCTCGTACTTCCCTACCACACTGCCGCAGAAAACTGGCGTCTGAGTAGTAGCTTAGCTACCGCGCTTTGACCGATGAGCAGTTGACTTCCGAAGGCCTAACCCCCTCCCGCTCCCATAATGATACTTTCCTTAAAGGCAGGCAACTGAAGCGTTGGAACCATCTACCTGCAGTGTATTCAAACCGATACGACACTGGAACCTAAAAAACACGCCTACACATTTCTTAAAGGGCGGCAACGCTTCTGTACTGCCAATAGCACTGCGGATGTCTATGGAATGCGTGGATTGTTTTGCATCAGGTGACACGCCTGCTCGTTTGCGTTTCTATCCCATAAAAATGTTGATTTAATTCAAGTCCGAGCAATAAGCCAGCAAAGAAACGTAACTAGTGAGAACAAAACAAGTTCAGTAACAGACTGTTAATAAATCATTGCGCAGTTCAGACGTAAATTACGAGTCAACACGACTACAACAAAAACTGAAATGATGTATATGAACCGTTCTCAATATTTAATAAATAATTCAGCAAATATAATAAAGGCGATGATGAAATATCACAAATAAGATTATTAATGGAGTCAGGCGTTACTTTGCGGAAATCCATCACTATATGGTTTACAAGATGGAAAAGTGATCATGTGCGTTTGGTGTTGTGCATAATGGTTGGTGGGTGGAGAATTGATGGCCGATTTTCGGTAAGAAGGTTTAAGTTCCAAATAAATCCACTTCACCCAGCACAAAAAACACACATTATTAATTTTCTGTAATTGTTTTGCTTGTCGCGGATCTTAGCTAAGTAAAACTTTTGACTGTCCATATATCACAAATAAATAAAATAGATTTCTCGTAATTAATTTAGTATTTGCTATAAGTAGAAAATCACGTATTTTAGTTTTATACACCATTTGTATCAGAAAAAATCTGCGTCAAATGGCCTCGGTTGTTTTTTAAAAGAATTAACAAATTTTAAAAAAACAACCGAAGTCATTCGATGCGATTTTTTTCTGATTCAAATGGTGTATAAAAGCAAAATACGTTATTTTCTACTTACAGCATCAAATGGTGTATTAAACTCAAATAGGTCATTTTCTACTTTATAAAATACGTTTTCTGTCGTTGGTTTATTGTCTTCATCGTGGACATGGGCCTTCCCGAAAGTGCATCATCTAGCCTTATATTTCGGTTACACGCATCCAATTTCTCGAGCATCCGGGGGCCCAACCCAATGTAATAGGAGTGACTAAGGCTCACCGACTTCGTTGGCTGGGCCACGTTGAGAGGGTGACGGAGGATCGCGCAGTCAAGAGAGCGTATCTAGATCGCCCAACTGGACGACGTCCTGTGGGGTGCCCCAGGTACCGCTAGATAGATATGATCGGGGATAACTTGCGCAACCTTCAAGTCTGCAACTAGCAGGAGGTGGCGCAGGGCACGGTGGCGTAAAATCTGTTTGGAGGCTAAGATCCATTTTTGGTCGCTACGCCAACAAAGTTAGTTAGTTTCATCCAGTTTCTGCCAGCCATCTTTAGCGTATCCAATATTGTTTGCCAAGATGGGATATTTACTCTTACACTCGTCTTCTCCAATGATTGTCGCTTCTCCGAAAAAAGCGAACTTCTACTTGCCATTTCAATCAAGGTAATCCAAAAATGAATTGTTCTAATAATAGAGCATAACAAAAAACAGGTGAAATAATAAAATAAGCGTCATGGAATAATTCCATCAACGTGATACTATGTTAAAGTCAATGATCGCGGGTTCGATACCCGCATCGGGATAAAATATATATAGAGTATCCGGTAACACAATTTTTTTTTTATGGGATAGGAGGGAAACGAGCAAGCGTGTCGCCTGATGGAAAGCAATCAACGCCGCCCATGGACAACCGTGACACCATAGGAGTCGCGGAAGCGTTGCCGGCCTTTTAGGTATGTATAGGCTTGTTTTTTGAAGGTTCCAATGTCGTAACGGTTCGAAAAGACCGCCTAGGGTAGTTGATTCCACAAAATTAAAAGAATTACGTATTCCAACATAAATAATAAAAAAATACAAAGGATATAAATAAAATATAACAATTTTACGAAGGAGAGAAGTGGAGGTTATATATTTTTTAATTATTTCGTCTAAATGTTGATCACAACAACGTCGGGGCAGGTGATTCGCACGCCCGTTTTCCTGCTCTACAATAAAAAAACTTCCATAAAATGTATTAACTAAACACTTTCAAAGTCTATGATATTGTAATAAGATTATTAATGGAGTCAGTCACGCGTTACTTTGCGGAAATCCATAACTATGTGGACAATTAAAAGATTTTACTTAGCTAAGATCCGCGACAAGCAAAAAATAACAGAAAATTAATAATGTGTGTTTTCCTGCTGGATGAAGTGGATTTATTTGGAACTTAAACCAAAAACTTTCCACTTTGTAAACGACACGTGTTTCGCCCCAATACGAGGCATCTCCAGGTGTAGTACATAATACGGAAGACAACCGAAAAGTTCGGTTTTCTTCCGTAGAGTCTACTCACTTTTCGGGGCTAAACACGTGTCGTTTACAAGGTGGAAAAGTGGTAATGTGTGTCTGGTAAATTTGACTATCCACATATCGTACTAAACAAATAAAAAAAAGCGTTGCTAGAAACTAGCCTCTATGACATCATTTGAGAATAAGACAGTTCATTTGTATTCACCTTTTATACTAAAAGGACATTATTGCAATGACCGTGGTAAAATTATTGTTTTAACTCTTGATGTAAATTTATAACTCGAACGCATAGGATGAGCTTTATTTACTTCATTATTCTTCTACTAGCGGGCCGTGATTAGTCATGTTATCCTAAATTTCAACCTCATCTCTGCGTGCTCCATTTTTGGACAAATGCATTACCGAGGGTACTACAGATACGGTAGCTACTATTTAATTTTAGGAAAAGATGTGAATAATGAGTCTCCGATCTTCAACTCTGAGTTTCTGCCAGCCGGAAAGGCAATCCACACTATGTTTGCCAAGATGCGGTCTCCACTCCAGCACTTGTCTATTCCAACAATTGTCGATTCTGCGAGAAATAACAAAAGCCACTTCAATTTACTAACTGGAAGGACTATTTCAATGACTTTTATCTGCACCATATCTAACAGAGGAACTTAACATATACCTCTCCATTAGTCTCGGAGTGGTTCTGAACTTATGGAGCTTATAAAATGTCAATACATATAGTTAAGAAATACATAAAGCATTTAATTTACAAAGAGTTCCAATTTGTAGTGTAATTTCAATTGTTTGTTATTTTTTGTACCAACTTGAACAAAAACAAACAGTACAACGCAATCGATTGCAATGGTTAGTATTGTTGGAACAATGGCAAGGTATACGTTAACCAATATTTTTATTTATCGCTTTGTAAACTAATAGAACAAAATAATTGGATATATCAATTGAATTTTATCCATAAATGTTAATAAGAACTGAAAATCATCAAACATCGAACATCGGTATCAATAAAAAAAAATCTAACTTTGTTTGCACAACGACCCAAAATGAATCTTGGCCTCCGAACAGATCTTACGCCACTTTGCCCTGTCCTGCGCCACCTGCCTGCCAGTTACAGTCTGTTAGTACAGACTTGAAGGTTGCGCAAGTCATCTTTAATCATGTCTCTCCAGCGGTACCTGGTGCGCCCCACGGGACGTCATCCAGTTGGGCGACCCACATACGCTCTCTTGACTGCGCGATCCTCCCCCATCCTGTCCACGTATCATGTGATATCAACATCGGTATCATGTGATAGCATTTTTTAGTTAACGCTCTTCGATTAGTGCGGAGGCCTAGCTCTTTTCCACAAATACATACATATCGTCACGCTTGTCTCCCGTAGGGTTAGGCAGAGACCACAGATCTCCATCCGCTACGATCCCGGCACACCCTCACTGCTTCCTTCACTTTCACCAATCTTTTCATCCATCCTTCCTCTCACTTTCTCCGTTCGTCGCTTCTCGCCCTCGTGAGAATCAGCGCGATAGGTGGCGAACCACGTCGCCGTCATTTTTTAACAAATTAGATGGCCGCAAGGGAGGATGGAGGTCAGCCCCAGCAGAGCCCCGCTTGCTGAGGTAAGGCACTATTATATATATAATATATATATATATATATATATATATATATATATATATATATATATATATATATATATATATATATATATATATATATATATATATATATATATATATATATATATACACCCGGTCCCGGAACGATCGGCACGCTTGCGATTAAGCTCGCCCCTCTTTCCCAACTCCTTTAATTCCTTCTCCCCTCATATTCTCCCAATCAAAAGCGCTATTTGATATTAAAAAAGTCATACTTTAAACCATAAAATTCTGCACCAGCGTCAACTTGTTAAACAAGAAAGGAATAAAATTGTCACAGTATAAATATCATGCAACGAACACGACGCGTTTTGACTACATTTAAAACAATTAGTATTGCTTTGGACGCGTGGGAATTAACAATACTGATTACCTGTCGCAAAGCGGAGCATAAATTTCCACTAATTAACTCGGTTGAGTGCAGTTGATACTGACGAGTGGCTGCTATTTGTTACTACAATTTAACGTGTGTAATGCAAATTATTAACGACTGAAAATATAAAGATAATATAACAAAATAACTTAAAAATAATTACATTAAATTTGTTGTTTAAACTTCATCATTACTATATGGCAGTGGAATGCTGGAAATATATCTCTCCGAAGGCACGCCGTCTAGCATTATTTTGAGCTATATTTATATTTCTAAATTTTTGCCAGCCTTCGTCGTCGCTGCGCTAATCGTCGTTTCATCAAACCAGGCACATCCTACATTACAAATATCCAAACGCGGTGTCATTGAATGCTCAAAATTATCAAATATAAAATCAATAAGAGATATATTCGTGAATTAAAGTTTTATCAGAGTTTAAGAAGATTTTTATATACCGTGAAAAAGACGTCTGTGATAGCAAATACCAGTAGATGAGTATCAGTATTTATTGAAGAGCTACTACAGCTGAATAATTAATTTATTTAGATTTTATTATTATTCACTTCTTTTTTTAATACTTTATTGTACACAAAACGCGACATACAAGAATTAAAAGGAAAGAAGATGTACAAAGGCGAGCTTAACTAAATTGAGTTTTGAAGAGAGATAAGATAAGCTGTGAGGATAGAAATAAGTGTACAACAAGAAAATATAATAATAATATACATAACAATACATACTATATAAAACCATACATTAAATACTAATATAACTACAAACATATAAAATTCTACAAATTAAAGGTAAAAGGAGGTTTTAAATAATAAATAGTGTTGCCCTAAAATTCTCCTAAAAGATCCTATTCCGTGTACTTGTTTAAATTTTTAAACGCCATAAAAGGAACACGTAACTGAACAGCTGCAAAACAGGAAGCTAATTTCACAAGATCTCTAGCGCACTCCTCAATTCAATAGCATCAACAAATAAAAAACAATAAATCAAAGGTCTCGGTTTGCTGGTAGTCGAGTTGAGAAACGAATGTTGCCGTTTATCATGGAAGTGATGTTATACGGCTGTTCGCATGTCCTATTTCATACCCTCTTTATCGTTGCGCGTGTATGGTAACTTTTTTGGAACACGATACGACTGTTGTTGCGATGTCTGGGTTTTTATTGTGTATACTTCATCATTCATAAAGATGCAGTAAATTAAATCGCACACACTCACAAACACACACACACACACACACACACACACACACACATACATACATACAAACACACATACACATCTACTCACAAAATTAGATTCTCAACTTAATTTTTTTTAATATTTGATATGTCTTCTAGTTTGTAAAAGTAATATATTTAAGACCAAACTGTGTAATCCTATTTTGGTTTTTATTGCTTGTTATATTATTTTTAAGTTAGAAGTTGTGTAATAAAACTGTTCGATTATCTAATAAATAAATAAATAAATTCTATTTTTCGAGGAATAAAGTTTGGGAAACGCCTTTCGAGGAATAAAGTTTGAAAGTGAAAACGAAGTAAACTGGAAAATGAAAATTTCTAGAGGTAGAGCCACGCTGCACACGAATACTTTGTCAAAAATGGAATAACATTTGTCTGAAGCACGAATGGGCCGGCTCGCCCGGGGAAGTACCACACTCCCGCAGAAAGCCAGGGTCTGAGTGGTAGCTGAGCTACCGCGCTTCGTACGATGAGCGGCTAAGTTCCGAAGGTCTTCTCTTCCTATCCCGTCAATCCTTTCCTATCCCGTTTGGATCTTGAGCACAGAAAATCAGAAAATTATTTACTATAATTTTTCAAAACCGTGATAGTTTTTCATATCATATAGAATGTTTCTTAAATTAAAAAGATATATGTATATGTTTGTATACGCAGTAATGAATAAAAAATATATTTGAGTGTAGAAAATTCTCTCATAACTAGACGGAAATACACTCAGAAGCCGGCGACGGCTTTGCAAAGTAATTTCCTGACGTTATCTGATTTAAAATGAAGCAAAAACACTGTCGGGATGTCGATATTTTACACGTTCATTCATTTCGCACCTTCAGATATACGTATGTATATTCGAATTTATTGATTAATGGAGTCAGGCGTTATTTTGCGGAAATCCATTACTATGTGGATAGTTAGAACTTTTACTTAGCTAAGAACTGCGACAAGCAAACAAAAACAGAAAAATAATAATGTGTTATTTTTACTGGGTGATGTGGATTTACGGGGATTTTAAACTAATTCTTACCGAAAAACGGCCATCAGCAACTCTGTACTTCCCAACCACTATTCACAACACCAAACACACACACACTTTTCCACCTTGCACACGACACGTGTTTCGCCTCAACACGAAGCATCATCAAGTATAGTAGACTCTACGGAAGACAACCGTTAAGTGACTTAAATACACATTATTAATTTTCTGTTTTTGTTGGCTTGTCGCGGATATGAGCTAAGTAAAAGTTCTAAGTGTCCACATTCGAATTTATTATTAAAAATCAAGAACTGCATTACTTTGATAATTGAAAATATATTTTTGTTATATATATGAGTTCATTTTAACTCAGCCTGCGGCAATTTAGTTTTGGACATAGGCCTTCCCTTAAGGCGCATCACCTATCTCAATCTTCAAGTACCCCCTTCTATTTTCCGCTAGTCGCCTTACACTAAACGTAAGGTTATATAAAAACAAAAATCGATCGACTGACGTCTATCGAGAGACATGTCACATTTGCTGGTATAAGAAATTAATATAAAATATAAAGTGATTCGTTAATATAATATATAATTCATTAATATTAAATATAATTCATTAATATTAAATATAATTAATATAAAATGAAAAGTGTAATTAATAAATTAACTTTACTTTGAAGAGTATCACTATTTTTTTTAGTAGCCCATATATGTCTCACTGCTGAGTACGGATCTCTCCATTTCTGGAGGAACAGACGTTAACCCATCACGCTTGTCCAATGCGGATTGGCGGAGTTACCAGACTCGAAATAAATATTTGTAATCGATACATATATTTATTCCGATGCGGGCATCGAACCCGTGACCATTGACTGTGCGCGCGGAGATACCCACCACTAAGCCAATTGGTCGTAAGCAGTTTCGCTATATCGAAGATAAAAACCCCCTAAAGATCCCGTGTCGCCGTATCAGTATGGTTGGCACCCTATATGGTAAAGGTGTCGGGTACATAAATTGACGAAGAGACTATTTATAGGTTTATACATATGTAAATCTACCCAGAATCATTCCACACTACTCTTACATTTGTGTTCTCCATTCCAACGGTTGTTCGATTCACCAACAAACTTTACACCAGCTTATCACCATTTCGGTTCGCGAAGTATAAGAGCTATGTATATAACTTATAAGTATTACACATAAATACATATATAATTATTTCAGGAATCTGGTCGGGATTAAATAAATAAAGAAATTATATAAATACATTTTTAAAACATATTTCTTTTCACCATTACTACAACAAAATCTTGTTTGCAAAATATTGTTTTTCTTTTTCTCTGTTTACCACATCTCTCTGTGATCACAGATTATTTTCTACTAGGTTTAGACGCTGTACCTCCTATAGTCACCTCATACTATACTCACGGGAAGAGATAGAGTTGCCTTAGACTCTTTTTATATTTTCGTTATAAGCGCAAATTAAACCATGTTTAATTTTTCTTGTCAACATTAATGTAATAATTTCGGTATTCGTTTCGTATTTGGGATTTGTTTCCCATGTCTGAACAAGTTATTTGCATAAGTATTATATATTCAGTCATAAATATAATATTTTCATAATGATACTGCGCTGTACAGATGTATTAATTATTTTCAGAGCGCAGTTCTATTCAGATCACTAGGCATGATGAGAGTGACACGAAGTGGAAACAATAATCGAAGAATGATAGCAGTTTATATTTTTAAGTAGTTACTATTAAATTTTCTTTAACCATAGGAACATTAAAGTTTATTTACGACCCGCGTGTTTGTGTGTCTTATCCAAAAACAAGTAATATAAAAAAAATTAAAGTCAATTCCTAAATTTATATCTTACTAAAATTAATCAATTAAATTTTATTAATGAATTAATATTTGAAAAAGAATACGGTATTTATATCAAGTGTCATCCACTACAAGTTCAAGCTTGAGTGGATGAAAAAACATGTATTTTGTTACCGATTGAAAATTTGAACAAGATATATAAATAAATCTATATAGGGAGAGTATGAACTAATAGTAGGAATTTAAAAAAAATAATTTTATACCCTTGCTTTGTATTATTTTTATTTTGGTGTATTACTTATAAATATTATAGTAATGCTATTATTATTGTCATTTAATATTAAAATAAATTCTTAATACGTTCCTCTCTTATCCCCTAGGAGTCAAAGTTCATTTCATCAATTATTTTTATGTAGTCTAGAAACTTTTTTCCTTTATACGTTATAATAGACGTGGCCGCGACTTGAATTTACAATGTTTACCTTGTCAAAGCCAATTTCAGACCCTCAGCTTTAACGTATTTGCTTTTTTTTATTAAATATTACCATCACAAATATGCATCCAAGAGCATGCCATCTACTAAACTAACAAAATTTATTTAAATTGTTATATATACAATATATCGACGCGTTGTCGTAAAATTTTGTACCTACCATTAATTGTGTAGCTATCCAGTACGACGTCATCATCAATCATCAACAGCCTGCGGCAGTTCAATGCTGATATAGGCCTCTCCCAAGAAGCGCCACCTAGCTTGAACTTCGGTTTCACACATCCAGTTTCTGCCAGCCGCTCTGCATCATCCAGCCGAAAGGGCGTCTCGCACTACGTTTACCGAGACGCGGTCTCCACTCCAGCGTTCATCTACGCCAACGATTGTCGGTTCTCCGACAAACGTGACCAGCCTATTGCATCGAATTAGCAAACTAAAGTGAGTTTGCTAATTCGAAAGGCTGTTGGTGATTTTAGTTTTTTGGCGGATTTTTTCATTACGAATCATATCTACCATAGAAACTCCGATCATAGCTCTCTCCACAGCACTCTGAGTGACTCTGAGCTTGTGAAACAGATGGACTGACAGCGTCCACGTTTCGGCGCCGTAAGAGAGTACAGGTAGGACACACTGTACGACGTATTTCCCCGAAACTACTTTCCGCTCACCATCATTTTGCAGAACTCGCTAAATTCAGCGATATTTTCTAACGAACGCGGCATTTGAATCTTAAAAAAACAAGCCTACAACATGCCTATGTTGTTTCAGATATCTATGCGTGGCGTTGATTGCTTTCGATGAGTCGACACGCTTGCTCGTTTACCTATTATCTCATAAAAACTAATCGCTTTCTAAATAAGTGCGAATCTTACAAACGAAGTTAAATTTGTATTAAATCTAATGACATCCAAGGGTAATAAATTCAGAAAATCTCGTACGCGTTACCGCGAGACTTGTGAATTTTAATCTTTGACTAGTTTACAAACTAGACGTACTGCCCTAGATATGTATTTCCTATATGACTTGTGCAATGGCAATGTCAATGATATACCGCTTACTTATTTATTTTTGCAATTAAATACGCTGCCCGCTCGCACCCGTCACACACATTTATTTTACGTCACCGATTTAAAAACTAACTTTACACCAAACTCAGTTACTTATCGCAGACATTATTCCTACAGTAAGTTATTTAAAGCCCTAGATTTATTTCACACCACTAAAACCACACTAAAAAACGTTTTTTTAAATCCTATAAGAAAATAATTTTTATGAAATAAACACTCTTGCCTCTCACACATGCACACCCTCACACGCAACACACACACATACACACATGTATATCTATAAACAAATATTACATAGATTAACGCCACTATTTACGATACTATTTAGTAGCTTCTTAAACATATTTAAACGAGACATCACTTAGTCATTGGTAGGTCTATCGATGAAAAATATAAAGATCTCACAAACTCAATATCAGCGTACTGTCGGCTGTCTCCACCGGATGCAGACCGCTCTCCGAGGGGCGTCATTGAGCCCGATCTTCGCCTCTTAACAAATAAAAACTAGGAACCACCTTTTTTGTCCCTCGCTATAAGAAAACTCTTAAAACTAAATCACTTACTATTGGCAATAAGGAAAGAAGAGATAAGTATAACTTTTTCACCGCCTTTGTAAGTTCCATATCAAAATATTTTAAAAGAAACCTTATTAAATAATATTGGAGTTAGTTTCTCTATTTGTTTATGTTACTTTTTTGTTTGTTATTTATATCAGTGAAAATAGAGAATTGTCACACAAATAAAAGTATGTTTTTACAGTACATTTATGTCCTACAGCTGGGCATGAGGCCTCCTGATTTCTGGCGGTATTGACATTAACCTACCGTCCAAGACAGATTGACGAAATATCTGAACTCTGAATAAATACCTGTAGGTAATACATACATATTTCGATGCGGGAATACCACATGCAATCATTGACTCCGAAAGCGGTAATTTCGCTTTGGCTCAATTAAGATCATAAAGTAAATTTTAATAGCAAACAAACCAATTCCATCAAATAGATAAGGTTTTGTTATTATGAGTCATGATAGCGTCATTGGATCACCACATCCTTACAGTATATCGGCGTAAAATGATAGTAGTTTATCATACTGTGATACCGCGTTTCATATGGCCAGTGTTTCCTACACTACCCGGAAGCATTTCGCATCTTTTATTTCTTCTCCCCTTCCATTACTTTCTTCTTCTTTTCTCATTATTCACATCTATACCCTAAGGTAAGCAAAGCTTTTAATTCTGCATATATTCATGGGTGATTATGGTGGCTTACCATTAAGTACCCGACCGCTCGTTTACTATGCTTTCATAAAAAAAATCTGTATAGCTATGTTGTGAACTCGGCTGTGTGTTTTACATGGACGTAACAACTTCAAAGCCAATTGACTCATTGACGGGGCCCTCTGCTCGCGGAGTCAATAGTGGAGGGTTCAATTCCATCGGAATAAATATATGTATGGACTACAAATAATTATTCCGAGTCTGGTTACCCCGTCAATCCGTGCTAGATAAGCGTGGTGGGTTAACGTTCGTTTCTCCAGAAATGTTGAGGCCCGTGCTCAGCAGTGGGACATATATGGCCTGATAAAAAAAAAACGACTTCAAAATGGTGGCGTTTGCACCTCCGCTACGTGCGATGTGTCATAGTCCTCACTGCACGTAACAAATTCTTTGATCCTTTAGGTTTTCTAGAATCTTTTCAAGTGGTGTAACTAAACTTTGAATATACATATATGTAACTGTAACATCAAACTGTATTACCGATTCTGTTGTCATTAGTTTTTTCAGTTATCTTCCATTATGGAAGAAAATTTTAAGACGTAATCAAGTCAAAAAATATTATTTTATGTATTGTACATTGATTTCAGTAACGAATTCGCTGAAATGACCTAATTAGTGTGAGTTTATAAGCTGTTTCGCCACAGGTCATCACAGAATTATTAATTAGTGCGCGTCTCAAAACAACCCAGTAATTACTCTCTGCAGAGTGTAAAGTCTATTGTGTGATGAATACGCTTTTGTGATCATATTTTAAACACGGTAAAAATTTGCTAGAAAATTATTTAAATTTCAGTGAAAAGTAATTAAGAGACTCTGACAATGTTTTTATAAATATATTTTATAATATCATTTTTAAATACAATATCAATGAATTTATTGTTAATATTGTTTGTGTACTTAAAATACTTTTAATTAACATACTTTTTAATTAGAGAATAATATATAATAATAAACTAAAACAAGGTTCGGTGACGAGACTTTTTTATGGGATAGAAAGGCAAACGAGCAGGCATATCAAATGAAAGAAAGCAATCAACTTCGCCCATTGACATCCGCAGTACCATAGGCAGTGCAGAAGCGTTGCTGCCTTTTAAGAAATGTGTAGGCTTGTTTTTTGAAGGTTCCAATGTCGTATTGGTTTGAATACACCGCTGGAAGTAGATTTCCACCAGCACCAACTACTTCCATTTAATCGCATCCAACAAAAAGAGGATAGCATTTCAAATAGGCTCAATTCATTGTACGAAGATAAGTGTTATCTATCTTCTTAATATATCGAAGTTATTATGGTGAATGTTCTGAGGAATAGTTCAACCTTCTTCCAGTTGCACAGTTACATTAACGAACTATCCGTCATAAAACCAAGAACCATCTCCACCACCTGAATGGTAGGTAATTCACCACCGTGCGATACTATAGTCTTGTTACCAAAGAAAAAAAAATATCCATAATTAACAATAAATAGAATACATAACGTTGTATTGGGCAATGGGAAAATATAGTTAATATATTTTTCTATTTGAAACATAGATTTTCATGTTTCATAATTTGTCGTTGCTGCGTCACAAATTATTTCTCTCCACGCGGTGATTACATTAGTGCCATGCACAATTTAATTTTGGAAATAAATTTCATATGACCTTTAATTTATTTTTAATTATCGTAATAGGGCCAATTCGCGTTGGAAAAGCAGTGAGACATATCTATTTATTCTTAATATACAGTTTTTGATACAAAAACAAACACAATGTTGGAAGGCATTATCTGCCAGTCAATTTTGGAAAAGATAAAAGTAGATTTCCTATCTCTTTGGTCGATCCTTCATGCGGTTCCACCGTCTAGCGGTTCGTTAGGCTTTTCCATTTATTGCGTCTTGTTCTGCTTCAGTTGGTCGGTACCATCTCATCGGGGATCTACCCATGGATCTTTTCCCCTCAACATTTGCACAGACGATTCGTTTCCCCAAGTTTTCTTCTTGGCGGCGGATAAAGTAGACAAAAAAACTATGTAATGAAATGCAAATATATACATGTATTTCATAATATAGTTGTGTTCTTTTATATTTAACCATGTATATAGACTAAAACAGGTATACTAAAATGGAAAGTATTTCATCTTATAACTTTATCTATACGTCGTCTATATTTATACTTCAGTTATCTTGCTCAGAATGGCGACTGCTATCCTATAAGAATATATATATCCTACTTTTAGCGGTCACTTGCTCCATTTGATATTAATAGTAATGTTGAACTTATTGCTAACACCATCATTACTAACCTACGAAAGTCCACTGCTAGATATAGGACCTCAGGGTCACGCGCCACCCAGCCAAATATTGGTCTACACCAGAGGTTCTCAAACTTATTTGTCGACCGCCCACTTAGAGAATCCATTATATTTTAGCGCCCCCATAAATATGTTTTATTTACTTCACTTAAAACCCACGATCTCAATCTATCACTTTAATTTTATTATAGTGTGTCATATCAGTTTATACTTTTCACAGTTCTAGAGTTAGGTTTAGATTTTGGTTTAGTTTTTAAAACATAAATCAGCCCTCGCTCCCCATATAAATCACTAAAACCCCCCATTTCTCTTGCCCTGTAACTAAAAGTCTCCAGCGCCCACAAGGGGTCATTATATCGCCCAGTTTGAGAAATACCGGTTTACACACATCCACTTTCTGTCAGCCGCATTGCGCAGATCATCACTCCACTTTAGTCCTATAGGTGGAAATTTATTATTAAGAACTTTAAATAATTGAAACTTACTTTATTCGTTTTATTATATATTAATGTTTTTGTCTACAAAGGCACAAAGGCCTATACAAAACAATGGAGCTATCAACCGGTATCGTTACACCAAATTTATGTTTGCGTCGTCCGGTGCGGTGTGTTTTGTTTCCTTTATAAAAATAAACGGCATAGTTTTCACGCCTCGAAATATTCAATTGTTTTATTTTCAATTATCGACAATGAATTGTAAAAAGGTTTTAAATTTGTTTCTACCATTTTCGTTTCCGATGCAGGATTAAATCTATTTGATTATTGTTTTTTCTACACCCCATATTACTTACCGCACTTGTTGAAGGTGGATTGGGGGGTTATGCAGACTGAAATTAATACCTGCAGGTTATGCATCTATTTATCTCGATGCGGGTATTATATCCGCGACCGGAAGCTGTCACGACAATATTAAGAGAATTAAATTGTCATTGTGTAATTTTTATTTTGTCATTACATTATTTATTTTAAAGGTGAACGAGTAATAAGGTTATCTTGCTGGAGGATAACCAATCACTATTGTCCATAGACTCCTGCTCCTGCAATATATAATCGCAAGTAGGAAGCGTACGTATTACCAAGTAGTAGCGATCCTTCAAGTGATGTAGAAATCTTGACTATGACCGCTATCGCACAGTGAGACTCGTTTGCATCGCTCTTCTATATATGTACATAAAAAATAAAATTGTAAATAGATTCCATTACATCTTATTCTTCCTAAAATTATAATAACTATGTAAATAATATTATAATAACTATATAATAAAAAAATATAATACTTATAAATATTACCTATTTATATATAATACACAAAGAAAAACTTTGTATTCCTTTTAAAATGTATTGCACGGAAGTGTGTGAGATTTGACATAAATAAAGTTTACACCAGAGGAGTGTATAAGCATTAAATAAAAAGTATTAAAATAAAAAAATAATAAGATATCTTTACTCATACTAGTTTACTTTACTCTTACTAATAACTCTAGTTTTATTAGTGTGTATAAATAGTTTTTAATTTTAAAATATTAACACAAGATACTAGCTATGTATATACATAGGTGTAGAATGTAACAATTCCACTAAGAATAGTTTCCACCATGCATAGACAGCTCCTTCGTAGTAATTATCAAGTTCGTTACACGCATCAGTAATGGATATCGGAAATCAAATTAGTCATAGCTCTCTACGGTATACGGACCGATTGTAAGCAACAATTATTAATATTTCACTCGTCTTGAATTAATTTAATGCATAAATTTATGTAATTTTAAATACAATTTTATACATGATTTAATTTAAACTAGTGGTATTCGAGTGGTGGACATTCAAAAGTAACTTCTAACAATTTTTATTTTATTTTAGAACTCGTTATTACACATGAACTTAAGGGATGCAAAATCTCACACTCTGTGCGTGCAATGTGCTTAAAAATTAATACATAGCTTTTCTTCACATAACAATATTTAGACGTGAGAATAAATTAAAAGATGAACAATAAAGAAGACCATAACAATGTCAGTTCATAAAAGATAGCGATTTACGGCAATACGAAGAATAACGGTCAAAAATATTTTTGTATGAAATAAAAGTTATGGAAGCTGAACTTGGTTTTATTTAAAATTTGAAATCACACTTAGATGTAACGAAATAACATAACGCTATTAAAATTAAAAATGTTTTGGTTAGTAAATGATCGTGCCTTTGGCTTCACAAATAGGGAGTGGTAACGTAAACTCTCTATCCTTGGCAGTTTTATGTGTATAAAAATTATTTATGTGTACAAAAATTAAATAAAAAAAAATTTTCGCGAGCGGAGGGCCCCGCCACTGACCCAATTGGTCATCTCTACTTACCTTTTATACTATTTAATCGTGGCTAAATTTGAGAACACTTGTAATTTTAATTTAGATGGGAATTTTTAGATTAATGTTTGGTAGAAAAGGGGTTGACTCTATTCTAATTCGTTTTCCTTATACCACAGAAACGACAAGTTTTCTAAAGTATGTCCCGCAGAAAACTGGCGTCTGAGTTGTAGCTTGCCTACCGCGCTTCGTGCGGTGAGCGGCCGAGTTCCGGAAGCCCAACACCCTCCCCCTCCCATTCCCACTCCCATAATGACACTTTCCTTAAAGGTCGGCAACGCTTCCGCAATGCCTATGGCTGCGGAAATCTATGGGTGGCGTTGATTGCTTTCCATCAGGTAACACGCCTGCTCGTTTGCCTTCCTACCACATAAAAAAAATATATATATTATAAAAAGTGTCGTAACGAAAATATACATTTTTAATATAATATCCTTGATCTGGGATCTTGTTTCCATAGATTAAACATGATTCAACATGATAAAATCTTAGTAGTTTATGGCAAGTAAAATGCTTTTTACAGACTTTAATTAAAAGTTCAGTGAGGTGGCACATTCACTTTACAAAGTTTTGTCGTAAATTTCTGTGCATGGTAAGTTATTAGATTAAGGTAGAGTGCCTTATAAGCAATATTAAAACAATGAATTTTGTGTTCCTACTTCAATGATTTTTACTTACAATGCTACCTTAGGAATATTACCTGTCTATTCTATCTCCACATCGTTCATAATATATAGAAATTTCAACTTTGGTTCACCATTAAACTGGTCGAATAAATGGCCAATTAAAATTATCTATTATATTCAGATCATGTGTAAACAGAAAAGGCACTATTTTATTGAAATCCTTCTTTTATCCAATGGATAAATGTTATTTGGATAAGATGGAAAGAAAATGTGGATTTAATCCTTTCGAGACTCAATAGACTGGGGATCTATTTTTTATGCATATAAAACCTTACTGACTCAGTAGCAAAGCTACAACCTGTGGAATAAAATTGTCACGGCTTTGATTTCTGCATTGTGATAAATATATGTAAAGCCTACAGGTATTAATTTAAAGTTCAGATACCTCGCCAATTCATTTTGATAAGCATAGTGGATAATGTCCATTCCAGCAGCGGGCGGATATGCGCAGTGAAAAAAAATTGAAGTAAAAGATAGAAATAAAAAACACTTCGTTTGGGCTGCACCGGCTGGTTTGACAAATTTCGTTGACATGACAGGCCATTAAAACGACATTTTTATTAAGATACTAGCTGATCCGGCAAACTTCGTACCGCCTCGGAATCAATAAATAAAAAAAACTGAACAATAATTGCAGAATGTTTCAACTTCAGTAAAAATGTGGTCAAAACTTAACAGAAACGAAAAGAAACCGTAATCAATAAAAGAATGCTCGATATGAATTAAGTTTTATTAGTATTGTTGCTTTTACTAAATTCCTAATATTTTTATCATATTTACTCACCTTTTAAATCTACCCTGGACTTCCAAAAAAATACAGAACCAAAATCAGTCAAATCGGTCCTGCCGTTCTCGAGTTTTAGCGAGACTAACGAACAGCAATTGAGATATATATACTTATATAGATGTTATTTATTTCAAAAAGTATTATTGCAAAAGTATCAAAAAAGATTTGCAAAGCGTTTGTATATTCTACTCCCTACGTTTACCTTCGGGTTACAGAAATGGAAATGATGCATTAAGACAACCCCTACGCTTCTTCCCTTATTTCCGATGATTTACGCAAGGAAATTTTTTTCATGTCTAAGCAGGAAAGTAATGCGCAATATGGTAAAAGATTTTGAATCTTTTTTTAACATTCCTGTGCGTAATCAGATTTTTGTATGAAAAATAATAAGAATCTATTTTTTTATAAACACAAGATTTTCGGCAGATTCATTTTCGGCATGTTACTTCAATGTACTTTTTACACAGCGATATGTCCCACTGCTGAGCATGGGCCTCCACATTTCCGGAGGTATGAACGTTAACCCGTCACGCTGGTCCAATACGGATTTACAGGGTTACCAGGCTTGGAATAAATATCTGTAGGCCATAAATATATTTATTTTGATGCGGGGATCAAATCCGCAACCGTTGTTTTTATGGGTGAGGGGTTGATTTGCCATTGAGCCTTGCATTGCAAATAATAATCAAAATAGATTCCTACACGTTTCTCATAGGCCGGTAATGCTCAGCAGTATGACATATGGGTTGTGTAAAAAAATATTTGAATATGGGTTTAAAACACTTTAACTCAAGTAGAAATTCTAGGGGAGGTGAGTTGATAATTAGCTGCTTAACTTCAATTAAAGCTACTTTATCTATTAAGTTTTTACAGCTCTCTACGCAGTCTTTTCAGAAATATCAATTCCACTAATGAAACTTCGGTGAATCTTTAATATAATTCAATCTTCAGTATGCAATATATTTCAGCTATTTTTAATAAAAAAAAGCTGGAAAAAAAGTAGCATGACAAAAATATTTAAATTTTCGCACGGATGGTAGACGCATTGTTATATAAATGCTTGCATTATATTTTGCATGATAATCCACTTGTATATCAGTGGTTCAATTAACATCTGCAAGAGCAAATTAAACTGAATGAACTCCGTCATGCGCTTATGCCTACGGCTGAATGCCTGCAGCCTGCAGTAGGATGAAAGCCCGTATCATCATTAACAAGCCCATTAAAGTGGCTCGGTGTTGGAGTACATTGCAACGAGGCGATGCAATTTCTATGCTACTTTGAGCATATAATCTTCTTCGTACAATATTTATCTAATATTTTATATTATCATAGTGGTAGAGACACGCTGTAGACAATACTTTGTCAAAAATGGCATAATATTTGTCTGTAGCATGAATGAGCCGGCCACACTCCGGCAAAAAACCGGCATCTGAGTGATAGCTTAGCTACTGCGCTTCGTACGGTGAGCGGCTGAGTTCCGGAGGCCCAACACCCTCTTCCCCTCCTCCTCCCATTCCCACTCCCATAATGACACTTTCCTTAAAGGTCGGCAGCGCTTTCGCATTGCCTATAGCGCTATCGATGTCTATGAGCGGTGTTGATTGCTTTATTGATAGCTTTCCATCAGGTGACATTCCTGCTCGTAAAAAAATTACCTTTTGGCTCTTGGTTTATTTTAAAAGCAATAACTTTTGTTTTACAGAAAATCGTTTTTAAAATATTTCATTTTATAAAAAAATTATAAATATTGTTTTATTAAGTTAAAAATGTGTGAAAAATCTGTCAGTCTCAACGTGAACGTGGCATCGATCTCATCAATGGAATAAAATATCGTTTTTGAAATATCTTTTTTCATACAAAATTATAAATATTATTTCACTATAAACGTGTGGACAATTTGTCAATCTCAACGTGAACCCGTTTCAATGGATGTCTTCATTGAGTAACTTAAGTGCTTACGGTAACATACTTGTATTTTGATGGAATAATTTTTAATTTGAAACAAATAATTTAAAAAACTTCTTTTTATTATAAAAAGTAGAACTAGTTGTAGATTAAACATTGTATCTATTAACTTAAACTTTATCAATTTTTTGTTTTTTTTTTAAAATTAGAATACTAACACCCGGTATAAAGTTTCTAAATATTAAATTAATTTAATTTTTTAAACATTTCAGACTCGCGAATGTATGTTTGTTTTATTTTAGCTAACGAACGCTGAAACACACGTGCGATAGTTGGGCACAGGATTTATATTCCTCTCATTACTTATTTCAAAATGTGCATAAATTTTTCCCTAATTAGCTGTATTCAACGTATGTACGTTAGCTGGCATTTGAGCGGTGAATGCAAAGTAGACTCGTTTCGGGATAATTTTGAAAGTGGACGAATGAATAGATCTTTTTCTGTTAATCTGTTTTGCTGCGGCTCGAAAATATTGTATTGAAATCAGTTAAATGATACTTTTATGTTCATTATTTTTGAGACATGGTAGCACAAATGCGTCGGCTCAACCGGGGAAGTACCGCGTACTCTTACAGAATATTTTTACTTTGAATGCAGAGATTTTGAGGCCCAACTCCTCTCCCTTTTCCTTTATTTCCCGGCTTCGCAAATCATTTATTGATTTATTTAACTAAAATTCCCCATAAAACAAGTAAAATTATCCGAAAGTTTCTTATTTTGACAGAGTTTGACTTTTCTTCAAAGAATAGCCAAGTCAACTTCTTCACTTTGTTAGTGTCTTCAACATTTGCGGTTAAGTTAAAGTGTCATTTAAGTTGGTAACTTGAAACACTTTAAAGCCATTTATGTTTAGCAACTAGTTGGGTAATGCTTCTTGAAGTACATCCAAGCCATGAATATTATCTTACACGATTATTTTTACAACTAGTAATGTATTAATTGATAAGCTCATACATTGGAAGCCGGAAATGGTTAGAAATATATCAGTTCATATAAAGATGACCTGCAAAAACAGTGAGATGTTATTATTGATTGACAGAATTGACCATGATTTAGTTATCTCGATGGGGAAGTTGGCTATTTCGGAATTAATAGTCGCGGGTTCAACTCCCAAATCCTTATAAATATATGTATAGTCAACAGGTATTTATTCCGAACTTTGATGCCCATGAATCTGCCTTGGATAAGCGTGGTGTGTTATTAAATATGCCTATTTCTCCGAAATCGCAAGCCTCCGTATTTAGCAGTGGGACATACACACTGTCAAGAAAGTATCGGGAAAAGATCAATAATACACAAACTGTTTGTTATTCATACAAATTTATTTTATCACCTTCAAAGTATGATCCTTCAGAAACGATACACTTACGCCAACGTATAATCCAATCATTTAAACATTTTTTAAACGCTGTTTCCGGAATCGAGTCCAGTTCTCGCCACGAATTCTGTTTTATGTCTTCTACCGATTGAAAACGGGTGCCACGAAGTGGTAATTTGAGTTTAGGAAAAAGAAAAAGTCGGCTGGAGCTATATCTGATGAATATGGTGGTTGGTCGATGGTATTTGTTGAGTGTTTGGCCAAAAATTGGTTCAGAATGATGGCCTTGTGCGAAGGCGCATTATCGTGGTGCAAAATCCAAGAATTTTCTTTCCACAAATCTGGCCTTTTTCGGCGGCTATCTTTCTCCAAGATGAATGAGGATTTTCAGTCACTGTTTTCTTCACTTTTGCGATGTTAACTTCGGTTGCAGACGTTGATGGCCAGAGCGAGGCAAAACTTCTATCACATCTCGACCGCTTTTGAATGCTTTGTACCACTCAAATTTCGATTCACCGTTAGCCTTCTGTAACTTTTTCATTGACTCCGAACACGAAATTCCATTGGCGATGCAAAATTTAAGACAAACTCTTTGTTCGATGTTTTTGTCCATTATGAAATTCGCAATACACACTAGATATGCTATAACTCGAAACAGCACTGTATTTAATATAAATAACAGATGCAACTCAAACGCCGCGCCAAAATGGAAAACAGTTGTGCCAATCTAACAACAACACAAAAAAACAATAATTCTAATTTGGAACCAGAAACAAATAATCCATTCCCGATACTTTCTTGACTGAATGTACAGACAAGCTGAGACAAAAAACAAAACAACTGAAACAAAATACAAACGGGTCATGAAACAGTCTACAATTTTAGTGGTAAGCAAAAGACCGCACTACTTTGCTGCTTCGCTTCGCCATAGATCTTCATCTTAGTTGGGTGTTGTTCTGCATTGACTGCCAACCTTCACTAATAGGAGAGAAACTATAAGTAGAATAATAAAAACAACTTTAAAATTTCACAACTTTTTCTTTTCACTGAATGTATTTTGTGCGTGATTGTACTCATCTAAGAACATCATAAATAGTCACAGTCATTTGTGGAATAAAGGGGTTGGAAAGTTCACAGAGCATTCGAACTGTCTTTGTTACGCAAATTTTTACTTGTCTAGCGCTGATTTGTGTCGTGTACGAAACTAGAACACAGCACAAATCATTTGAATTTCTGTATCCAGTCTTTATTATTGAAGATTTTTATACTGTTATTTACCGTTTTATCTTAGGTTATCCTACCTGATTTTTCTGGAGACCTCGTCTAAGAAACCTTAGAACTGTTCACTGCTTAAGATATATTCTTTTACTTTTACTTTTGTGTTTAAGCAACACAAAAAAAATTACATTATTTTTTTTTGTTTTTTGAAGACAGAAAATAAGTTTTTGTTGTTCCTATAAAATCTACTCATGTGGACTTACGAATTCTGGTAATTATACTGATGATATATTTTGACACCTTACCTTAATCATTACTGAATTGCTTTATCTACTTTTTTATAGGAAAAGAAGGTAAACGAGCGAGCTTTTTATGTAATAGAAAGCAATTAGCGTTCCATCAGCAATCGCCCATAGACACCCGCATCGCTAGAGTCATTGCACGCGATGCCGGCATTTGAGAAAACTATAACTATAGTAATACCATTAATAATACAGCCGTAACATTACTGGACAATGACCTGCAAAATTGAGGGGTAATCTGCATCCTTGGCGGACAGATTTGGGATCGCAGGTTGGTGCTTATTATTCTGGTAGATGCGGTTACGCATCTATTAATATCACTCTCATATTCAACTCGTACGACACTCACAGTAAAAAAATGGAGTGTCTTTTTTATGGGATAGGAAGACAAACGAGCAGATGTGTCACCTAATCGAAAAATAGGAAAGCAATCAACGCCGCCCATAGACATCTACAGCGCTATAGGCAGTGCGGAAGCTTTGCTGATTTTTAAGGAAAGTGTCATAACGGGAGTGGGGGAGGGGGGAGAGGAAGTGTATTGGACCACCGGAATTCCGGAAAAAGCCGCTCACAGTATGAATCGCGGCAGCTAATCTACCACTCAGACGCCGGTTTTCTGCTGGAGTGTGGTACATCTCCGGGCGAGCCGGCCCATTCATGCTACAGACAAATATTATGCCATTTTTGACAAAGTATTCGTCTGCAGCGTACCTTTACCACTATCAAGTCTTAATTTTACCACAAACAGGAATCGGAAAACAAAACAATCCTAATTAAAGAGTGAGACAATTAAAATAAATGAACTAAATATAAATATCAAATTTGAGCAGTAAAAGCTCAGTCGGTAATCCTCAATCTTACGACCTGAACGTCGTGAGTTCGTATCTCCCACTGGACTATTGATGTGAATCATATCATAGCATAAGCATTATTGACTTAGTTGGAATGGTTAACAGGAATTCTAGGAATTTTAAAAAGATTGCTAGGGGTATTTTTAATAAAAAAAAAATATAATTGCAGTTAAAAACGTAAATACGACCGATTGGCTCAGTGGCGGGGCTCTCCGCCCGCGGAGTCAATGGTCGCGGGTTCGATTCCCGCATCGGAATAAATATTTATATGGATTTTTAAATGTTTATTCCGAATCTGGTAACCCCCCCAATCCGCATTTCCTTTCCTGCCCCTTCCTTTCTTCTCTATCCTTTCCCTTCCTCTCCGCCAATCCACGGTCTGCCGTGCCAATGGATGCGTGGCTAGGGGCGAGCCTAGTCGTAAACGTGCCGATCGTCCCGGGGTCGGGCTCCCCCGGGGACTATGGTGCCTTACCTCAGCATGCAGGGCTCTGCTGGGGCTGACCTCCATCCTCCCTTGCGGCTCGTGGGATTCACTAAAGACGAATTTAATATACCTAATTTGTCGAAAATGACGGCGACGTGGTTCGCCACCCGTCACGTCCTGATTCTCACGAGGGCGAAAAGCGACCAGTGACGAGCCGTTTCGCTGCGGATGGAGCTCTGTGGTCTCTGCCAACCCCTGCGGGGGATAGGCGTGAATATATAAAAAAAAAAACGTAAATATATTTCAGAAACTCATTTTGAACTACAATAATATCATCTCATAATCAATATCGAGATAAACGTATTTTAAAATGCATGAATATGTATGTATTTTTCGAGTAAACTCTTCGAATAGGCCTTATTAAAAAAGACTTCAAAATAACATTTAACATCCCTAGCGGCCTTCACTATTAACCAAAAGCGTAATTAGTGTACAAATACTCGTAGAAGAAAATCAGTGTATTGAAAGCAAACAAACCGCAGGTCAGCTTGTTTCCTGATGACGGACTGCTAGGCGGATGGTTTGAGAGAGCTTAAACAAACATTGCTTTGATTTAAATGGAGCAATAGTGATAGACGCTGCGTATAAAATGTTTTGTAAAATCAGATAAAACACATTATTTTAAGGTTGTTAAAATAATAATTAATCACAACAAATATGTTAAAAAGTAAATAAGATGTCTTAAGGGAAACGCAAGCGAGTAAAGGAATAAGAAAGTAAATATTTTGAAGAGGGAAATAAAGATTTACGATTACGCCAAAAGTAAATGTTTTATTTTAAAAATTTTGTTTGATTATGAAAATGAAATAAAACCACAACAACACTGATATAAGTCGGCGGGAAAAATCCATAGAATATTTAAAAGATTAAAAGTTGCGAATATCCTAATTTCAACACTTTGTGTTGTCAGGAGCTTAATTCGTTTCATGTACATCGGACATTGCGATCCGGCTCGCCTACCTTGAGGGCAATCGTTGATTGCTCTTGGCCTCCTCTTTGATGTCATGACGTTATCCAGTAAAGCATCCGGTCGACGTATGACCGGTGTATTTGGAAATTCATGGCTGGTTCTATCGATTGTGCAAATTCACGCTTGCCTACAAATGCATGTTTAATTTTATTTTTGAATGTGAAAAATATAGCATAATAAATATAATTGAAATCTATTAAAAGCTCTCTAAATGAATTGAAATGAGTTGAGAAGTTCGTATTTTTCCTAAGATATTATACAAATATTATGCAAAAAATGAAAAAGAAAACACTCTACACTTATAACCACATATTAATTTTTTTTCCGTAGGTACCATTACCATAATAAACAAATGACAAATACCAATATTCAGTATAAGCCTTTAGACCATTTAATCTGTAGCGGTAATTGAACCCACAAAGTTTGGATTATAAAGCGAACACTTCGTTAGTGTGCCGTTATGGTTTATTATAAACAACATTTATCCTAATATTATTTTTTTTATTGAATTTCAGTAGAAATACTAGAGGTATTACGGTTAAAATAACTTAAATGCGCCTGCTAAAAATACTTTAGCAAATCCTTTTAATTATTTTGTTGCTACAACTTTTTGGTGGCACTCAAATTATATATAATATTTCAAACAACACATGAACATTTCATGTACTTGATTGATTTTAATATTCAAGAAGATAAATAGTTTTCATAGAATTTGCATATAAACTTCAACTTTATATATAAGAGCTCCAGCCCTAGAACCTATTCCATTCATCACCCAACACATATGTCAATTCTCCAAACTTAATATGTTTAATTTATTGTCAAAATATATAATCTGTTCTGTCTTTAATAATCGACTTAATACATGTATTTTTAAATTTATAATTATTCATCAAAATCTACATATAACCCTATTTATATAACATAACTAAAGTATTCTAAAAATAAACCTTTATTTTTGTGTATCTAGGCCACGTTATTTCCTTTTATTGATCGAGTGTTTTTTTCGAGGCAAAAATTAAAATTATTGTTCTTATCTTCATCATCTTCATTCATTCGATTTCATTGATTGATTTGCTTTCAATAGTGCCAAAATAGCACGAATGATTTCGCCAATGTCACGTAGAAGGGAGAAGACACGAAGGAGATTAATCAGTGCGGTTGAGATAATCTTATCATAGACTACGACGTCTATGATAACGCTGACGCATGACGCTTAATTTTATGTTTTCTTAAATTCATAGTATTATTTTTAATTCATATAAATATCAATTATAAATGAGGCTTAAGAAAATTAAAGATGACAAAATTTTGCATCTATAATTAAAGAAAGCAAGCTTGCAAGTTGTCTACAGTCAAAATTATTCTGAACCCCTTAAAACAAATATACAATAGAAGAAAGAGGGAAGTCATGTGTATTTATTTTATATGTGACAGAGCCACGCTGCAGACGAATACTTTGTCAAGAATGGCATATTATTTGTCTGTAGCATGGATGTGCTAACTCGCCCGGGGAAGTACCACACTCCCGCATAAAACCGGCGTCTGAGTGGTAAGTATACGAAAATATAAGTAATGTTCTTACAATAAGTATAAAAACCATTATTTGATAGCTAGTACGTATTGAGATATGTATGGTGTCTAGTTTAGTACACGAAGTTAGGTATGTATATATTGTCACTTTGTGTGTTGAGTCACTAACTTTGAGTTTCAAAGCGCACTTTTAAAAAGTCACGCCAATAAAACTCCACCCGACAGTTTCGTTTAACTTTTATTTTATTTTCTAACGTAACGATTAAAGCTGACTTATTTAAATGATATTTAAAAATGGAATTATTGAATGTGGTAGGTTATAAATAGTTTAAATTAGTGCCTAATAATATGTTAGTGTATTTGTGATTTAAAATACGCAAAAAAGCGAAAACGTAGTAAACCACAAAATGAAGTTATCACCAGAGCCAAAAAATCTTTTTTTTTTCTGAAAAATTAGTATCAGATCACTCAAACCGGTAAGTTTCAACGCTGTGCGTAATTTTCTATTGGTTGCAGAGCTGTGGGATTCAAACCATTCGATGCAATAATTATTCTGATCCAAAAATGTAATTTATTTTTTGACATTTTTCATTTACAGCGTTTTTGCTTTTTTGCGTCGATATTTTTTTAGCAGAGCTGGCAAACGAGCATGCAGGTCACCTTGTGGTAAACAATCACCGCCATCCATAACCATCCGCACCGCCGCAAATCGCAACGGCCAGCCATCAAGTTGGATGGGATGGGGATAGAACCTATTAAACAAATTCTCAGAGTATTCGCCCTAATAAATTCGATACATGTAATGAGATGTATGTAAAGAGACGATAGATTTCTGCGTACAGATAAAAGATCAAGCATATCGGAAATCTTGCTGTCGCCGACGATTCGGGACCCTTTCTGTTGGATGCGGTCAAATGGACGGAATTGGTACTTGGGAGCTCCAGCCCAAAAATGAGAGCAGTAGTCGATATGTGACTGCACTTTTGCTTTATACAGCTGGAGATGGTGTGCGGGTGTGTATAACTGCTCGATTTTCTTAGTATCCAAAAGGGTTTTAGAAGCTAGTTTAGCTTTTCCTTCCAAATGACTACAGAACTGAACGTAAATACTGCATAAAGTAGCTACTTTCACAAGATAGTTAACTAACGATAAAATTACCCTTATTTCTGATAACTAGTATCCCAATACATACATACATACATATCGTCACGCCTGTCTTGGTCTTCCTCTACCATCCCCTGGAAGCGTATCCAAATCATCTGTAATTATTCAAAATATAAAATAGCATATCATATTCTATAATATTTAACTTTCTAACAGTACATATCTGTCCTATTGCTGCGCCTGTGAACACTTCTTTTAGTAGAGAAATGAAACAAGATGGTCGAAAATCGAAATAAATAATTGTAGGTCTTACTTTTGTGTATTGTAAGTTCTTATAAATAATGTCATTCATTCATTTGAGTTAATGGCTTTTCAATAGTGCTAAAATAGCACGGATGACTTCGCCAATGTCACGTAAAAGAGAGAAGACACGAAGGAGGTTAGTTCAGCTACCCTCGGCGGTCTTTCCGAACTGTTACGACATTGGAACCTTCAAAAAACAAGCCTATACATACCTAAAAGGCCGGCAACGCTTCCGCAACTCCTGCCGTATCGCGGTTGCCCATGGGCGGCGCTGATTGCTTTCCATCAGGCGACACGCTTGCTCGTTTGCCCTCCTATCCCATAAAAAAAAGGAGGTTAATCAGTGCGGTTGAGATAAGGAAGGAATAGAATGCACAGGACACTTATGAGATTGAACGGTGCGGTCGGGATAACAATGAAATAGAATGGAGAGGACACGAAGGAGATTAATCGGTACGATCGAGATTACAAACTCAATAGAATTTTTAAGTGAGTAGCTAATAGGTATTTTATGATTAACCGTTAAACAAAAACAACACAAGCATTTAAAATACGATAAACTCCAAAATTGTTAGTAATCTATGTACATCTACATTATGTTAGTATAAATAATGTCATTCATGTCGATGTTGTTGGTTCTTTCGAAACTTTTGAAAGAAGCCAGCTGGAATTATGACATGCGCGGTAAATTTTTACTTACTACGCATGCGTAGAGGCAATGGCGTATAACAAATGACAGTTTTGATAACAATCTCGAAGAGAACCCACTATTTTCATTTAATTGTGCTAAAATAACACATTTACGGTTAATCTAAGTTTATTTTTTAATGTGTTTTACACCAGAAACATTCACGCGTGTGTAGTTCTTTAATTTTTATATCGCAGTCAAAATGTTTACTTCAATTGGTTAGGTCTCACTTGTGTTTATGTTTTATGCTTTGGTGAATGTTTGATTAATTCATAATTATTTAAACCTAGTGTTAAAGTCGAGTGTAACACTGAAATACTCTTAGTTTTTGAGTGTTTGTTTTAAGCTGAGACATTTCTTACAAGAGTCTTCGAAATAACCTCTGTGGATGTGGAGGTTTGTATATGTATTGCATGTACTTTCTTAAATATTTCACACAGACATCAAAGTGGGTCAAACAATACCTTCAACTATAATACTTTCTTAGAATAATTTCTAAACTTAAACAATATTCATTTTTTTATATAATAGAAATTTTCAAACAATGCTTTATTATTTTTTAGGTATTCGTGATTAAGAATAGCAAACTTTTTAATTTATTAAATTCGACCTTTTAACACCTAATTTTTTATACTATACCTGACGGGTTATAACGAAACACGTCTCATAGGTATACAATGTTTAATGTATTTTTAGTAGTGGTATTGTGTGTTTTACGTTTTTGGTAGCGGAACAATTTTTTTTGATGAGCCTTTTCCGGTTATATATTGGTTACTTCCGGCTATGTATTGGTTAAGAAGATAATAATTTTGGTCGCGTCCATGTTTGGTAGAAATTAGAGTACATTATGAAGTATTTTTTGGGTTTACATATTGATTCGAATACTTGCAATAATATTTTTTTAATTTTTCTTCACATATCTCAGTAAAGTAACTCTTAAGTCTATCTTATCACTTACTGCCTTTGTAACTCTATGTGCATATAGCATATAATAGGTTGATTTATAAAAATAGAGAGCTATTTTGTTAGTTCCGCGAAAAAATAAAAAACGGCTCGACCGATTTGAATTTTTTTTTTATTTTGTTCTCTGTAATAAAGGAAAGCTTTACGAATACAAAATATAAGGAAAAAATATAAAAAAAAACCTGAAAAATGAAAGAGTCTTTTTTTTTTTACTTCCAATTACTTTTTCGTTTCGTTTTCCTTACAGTTAAAGTTCGTGACGGCTTTACTGTCTAACGGACGTGTTATTATCCAAAACTATCGTTTCTTTTGTGCGATTTTGAAAAGTATTGCATATCTAAGTTATTACATACCAAGAGGAGATAAGCCTACCAGGTGATATTATTTTCATTAATGTGAATTAAATAAATTGTAAGTGAAACGAAGATCACTGGGTCATCTAGTAAGTTGATAAATAATCTTTTGTCACAAAAATATTTCTTATATCAAAAGCTATTTTGGGTTGCTCTTTCATACAATTTGAAATGAGAATTCTATAAGATTACCATCAATACGATATAGTAAACCTAAAAAGTAGAACTTCATACAACACAAAACTCAGAAGATATATGATTCAACTTATCATGTATATTTAACTGTACATCAATATATTGTTTGAAGTTCGTCCATCGACAGACTAAACAATATCGACACATATACCTAAATCCAATTACTAGAAACTCCCGACGGTATCCGGGCGAAATATAGACCACGTCGAACTGAAAAGATCTTACCTGATTTGATCAGAATGTATTAGGCTATAATCCACTAGTAAACTACACGTCTATTTTCTTCCCCATTTATTTGTAGTATAATTTATATGCGGTTCTTCTTTTTCTCAATTCATTTCTAATACTCTTAAATAATATTATAATTGCGCAATTATAATATTATCTCTCTCGTACCACGACAACTTAATACAGTTGTCTTCGATCCCCGTCCTATATCACTCATACACTAACAAACGCCAGATATATAATATAGAAATATTCGTAATGTGTAAAAATTTAAACAGGTTTTATAATGATATTTTATTTTATAATAATTTTATTTCATGGCGAGTCCAAAAAAAATTTAGCGGTGTTTTTAACATATTTACGTTTTTCCCGAAACTTCTTTCCACGCAGACTACGCTATGGAACCTGGAGCTACCTCTGCGGGTGTCTATGTGGTCTTATGTCTAGGGTGATGTTCATTGCTTTCCATTAGGTGACACGTCTGCTCGTTTGCCTTCCTATCTCATAAAAGAATGTAACAACTAAACAAAAGTAGAGTCTAAATATTGTCCTGTCTAATACATTCTGGTATTTTTATTGTTTTCACTACACAAAATGTTAATTATTTTTTGAATGTATAACATTGATATATCTGTAGATAAAATAGTAAAACAAGCGACTGGTAATTCTGAATACTTTGAAACCGTATTTTATCTTTGTTTGACAACAAATCCTTTTGTAAAATAGTTTACCAACGGCGGGAAGGTCATACATTGCTTTTGGCGACCGACCACTTTGATGTTTTCTTATAAAAGGCATTCCGTTACAAGGAATCAATTGATTTAAATGTATTTATTGGCCAATATTTACGTTTTGACTTCTTTATGTAGTAGCTTCTTAGCCCTTATCGGTCGTTAGCTTTTTATACGTGATTCTCGCTGGGTTGTAGCTACAGATACAGTTTTCATTGACTGTATTCATTTTTGGGCTCAATATATTAAAAAACAAGTGGAAAAGGCAATGATATATAACTAGAGATGTCAATTGCTCTGTTACGGATATTTAACTAATAAGGCAACAGTGCCTGCATTTCACACAGAACGAGCGAGTTTCAACATGTCTCCTCTTGTCACCTCCCATGTGACTTACGACCGCAACGAAAAAGTACTGTTGTCACATGAGAGGTGACTTCCGAGTGATAAGGGTTAGTATTGTCAAAAAAATAAAAAAATTAAGAACAGCTATAAATGAATAATTATAATGAATACCATAACGCGTAACAACCCACTGCTGGATATTACCCCTCCCCCCCTCAATTCAGAGGAGTGTTGCCGTATTTTTCACGCTTGGCAGGTAGATTGGTGATCGCAGATTGTTTTTTATTATAAAGTAAACGCTTCTGTATATTTAATCCTATTTGCTTCTATAGCCGTCTCGTACGAAATTTAATTGGATAATATCCTATGCCGTGTCGGGAACAACACTGCCTTTGTATAACCATAAATTTGCCATGGTAATGGTAATATCGTAATTTCTTAAAGGCTGGCAATATTTAGAAAAACAAGGTGTCATGACAAAGGTTGAGAAAGAGATGCTTAGATGGTTTGGGCACACAGAGAAGATGTATGAAAGACGATTGATAAAAGAAATTAACATTGCGTACGGTAGGGGAGGACCAAGGAGTACATACCTTGACCAAAATTGCTGATGTTCTCAAGAAAGGTCGGGTCAAAAGTATCCTTAATCAACGAGCTTGTATGAAGAGAATGATGAGTGTGGATGAAGCCAATAAAATGTGCCGGGATTGTAGCAGATGGAGGTTTGTGGTCTCTGCTTACCTCTACGAGAAACAGGTGTGATTGTATGTATGTACGGCGACACTTCTGTAACGCCTATAGCGCTGCATATATCTATGGGGACCTTAAATACTTTCCATCAAGTGACACGCCTTTTTTGCCTTCCTATCGCATAAAAAAGTCGTAACAAATAAGGTTAAATTGAGTGGAGTGAGGTTTGGCCTCTGGAACTCAACCGCTGACTGGACGAAGTGCGGTAGCTAAGTCACTACCACTCAGACCCCGGTTTTCTGCAGGAATGTGCTACTTCCCCGGACGAGCCGGCCCATTCGTGGTACAGACAAATAATATACCATTCTTGACAAAGTATTCGTCTGCAGTTTGGCTCTATGACTACTAAACTTAACGTAAAACGTACGTATAAATATATATTTATTATAGCTGGATAAAATACCTCAAAATATTTTTATTACTTATTTTAGATATTAGTAAAATTTAATACTTTACAACATCTGAGCCAGATAGCAAGAGAACAAATTTATCGTCTACTTTTAGTGCAATGTTTCGCATTTTCCGCGGACGCCCATAAATAACAAGGTAAAGAGCGGCCATTGAAGAGGTTTCGGCGTTACAGCCCAATGTGTTTGGAGGCTTTATTTCAGTATCGGCCGCCATTAATTTTAAATAATGAATTCCGTCCGCGTCGAAGTATGAAACAGTCGTAAAACGCGGCATTGCCTTTCCGCGAATGAAAACGTTCGGATACATTGCTTTATTTCAAGTTTAACGAATTAAGGCTTTTTTTTTCTTTCGCTTATTGTTTTGGTCTCGTTATTATTGAACTCAGGCGTATAATATCCAAGTTGTCCCTAATCTAAACTCGTTAAAAATACAATTTTTATGTTACTTTGTAATTTTTCAAGTTTTGGAAACATGTCTGTTTCAATCTATAAAATTTACATCTTAATTCAGTTTATAAAAAAGAAGATTCCGATCTTTTGATATTACTAGAGTTTTTATAAACTTATACTTAAGGTATATATACATACATTCAGTATAAGTTAATAAAAATTGTAATAAAAAAAATTCTATATAAAATTCTAATAAAAATTATAGTAATATCAAAAGATAGGAATCTTCTTTTTTCTTTATAATAATAGTACGTATTATATATTGATCTATCCGCTCTCAGAGGCAGCTATATGTTGCTCTATGAACTTATTAGAGTCGGGCTTGGGAAATTAGGTTAATAGATTTTTTTTAGTTTTAAGTATTAGTGATAGCTAGAATAAATAGAATAATTTGTATGTACCTAATAATACCTATGTCCCATAAGGGTAGCATGTTCAAAAAAAACCTATACTAAAGTACCAGTGCTGGTTTTAGGAAAATATAGTTTTGAAAAACTCAAAAAGGTTTAAAGCCTTTTAATTTATTTTTTTTTAACATAATTGCATATAATATCGTAGGGTTTAATATTTTTATACAATTTTTTTTAAATTGAAATAGATAGGAAAATAACCTCGATCGCTGCCTGTAGACATCCGCAATATCAAGAGGTCTACAGATTCATTGTATACCTTAGGTTGTGAATAATAGGAGAGGAAGAAGAATTTATTGGGGGAAGAATTTGAGGGTAATGTGTAATGAAGAAAGAAATAAAGACAGAAGAAAAGAATCGGGCCTACGAATCCTTGCACACATCGTACAAAACGCGGTAATACATGAAAGCGCTACGTAATGCGCTACTCGTCGCCAATACTCTACGAGTGATCATGGTTCTGCCATCTATACCTAAGACGTCTGTTATAAAAGTGGTAAGAGAGACTTCTCTCCCTCGATACTGAAAACATTGTTCGCATTTAGCGTTAAACTGAAGTATCAACTTATGATGATTGATGGAATCAGGCGTTACTTTGCGCAAATCCATTACTAAGTGGACAGTCAAAGCTTTTACTTAGCTAAGATCCGCGACAAGCAAACAATAACAGAAAATTAATAATGTGCGTTAACCGAAAAGACTGACTTGACTTTTCTTTTGTCGGTTGTCTTCCGTAGAGTGTACTATACCTGAAGATGCCTCGTGTTGAGGCGAAATACGTGTCGTTTGCAAGGTGGAAAAGTGGTAGTGTGTGTTTGGTGTTGTGTATAGCGGTTGGTTGGTGAAGAGTTGCTGAAGGCCGTTTTTCGGGAAGTATTAGTTTAAGTTATCCACTTCATTCAGCAGGAAAACACACATTATTAATTTTCTGTTATTGTTTGCTTGTCCCGGATCTCGGCTAAGTAAAAGTTTTGACTGTCCACAACGTATCAACTTATTATATTTTACTGAAGTGACATTTCGTGTCAGTTAATTTTAAATTTCTGTATGCTCAATTTGAATGGATCGACATAGCAGGCAGAGCGACATTATTTATGGTACGTATGGAAATGCGCCGTGTGAAATGGGATCGTAATGTTCGATCGTTTCCCCGATAAAACCAACACGTACGTCACGGCCGATGGCTATTTTTCTTTTTATTTGTTTTCATTTGCATAACTGACGAACGAATGAATATGGAGATGGCATTGGTCAAACGGGAAATTTATTTTATCGAATCATTCAGTTTTAATAATCAATATACAAACATATTGTTAGAACAAATAATCTTTACCGGAATTATTTATTTTATTTTATTTTATTTGTGACAATTTGCAGTGAAGTTGGATGGATCATAGTAGGTCTCTCTAGGCAAGCCCGTACTGAATTTCCCCTTCCGATTTGGTCATTATTCGAATTAGGAATACATATATATGCATTATTTGTTCCATGAAATGGGTGTGGAAGTAACCTCAAAAGAGAAAAGGGGCTAAGAGAAAATAAACAGTCAATATATACAATTTATATAGGTATACTCCAACAAATTATATCACACATTTTATTTTTATACAACTGTGTACAATCTATCACTTCACATCTTCTCATTTCCACTATCCAAAAACTGTTTAATCGGACTGGCACGACATCTGCGGCTGAGTACTTCTCTCACTATCTCCCACTCCACTCTTGATACTGTTCCAATTGGTTACTCGTGCCACTCATCTAACAGTTGGTACTACACGATGATGTGAGGTAAAAATGATAGATTAATTGATCTTTACAATACTATTTGATTTATTGTCGACTATTTTATTTAATATATTTCTAACAGTATCATCATATATATGGAGACAATATTTTTGTTATCAGCTAGCTCAAGCATTGATTAGTTTAGTTGTCATGGTTAACAAGAATTCTAGAAATATTTAAAACGTTACTAGCCTTTAAATAAAATGTAACTATGTCTTGTTATAACAATGTTCCAGACATTGTTTCTAGAATCCTTATTTACCATTTTAACTGTTTATAATTATTGTACTAGGAAACTGTGGTTTACAAATCGTAGAATCAAAGACGTTTGATCATAAGTGCGATGTTCACAGATTGAACTTATTAATAAAATAATATTTTTTTTTGGAATTACAATATGTATTGAGATTGACTTTAGTATTATATGTATACTTGTATACTAAAGAATGATAAGGAAAGAAAAATGAAGACCATTCTAGTCTCAGAATAATTTATCATGTGTACGTTTTATGTCTTAACTTGTCCGTGTAAGTAAACATGCGAAAGAGCCCTATAAAATAACAAAAGCATACAGATAAAAGCCTTCGAATCCACAATAAGCCTAGAGGAGCGGAAATAATTTATAAGTTACCTTTGATCTCCAGGTATTTTAGTTTTGGTACGACTGGACATGTGACGTTTCAGCTTTTAGTGTGATCAAATATTCATGAAAGAGGAAAGGGATACGTTTCAATTAATCCAAAAGGAAATGTTCCGTGCGAGACAAGAATAAGAAAAAAAAAGAAAGGATCTTCCCAAAATAGAGCGCAGCATTACTATTATAATTTAAATCAAATATATACATATGGAAACATTCTAACTCTGCTGGTACCTGATTAGGTATCATAGTATATCAATCAATCGGGGACGTCCACACCCCGAGCAGAGGTGTGGGATCGAGCCTCGGGTGAATCCCACTGCTCGTGCAGCAACTCAATGGGGCAACCGCCCCGGTCTTAGGTGCCGCTATTCCTAGCGGCTTTTGGGCGTCCTTTAACGACTTCGCGTCGTCGAGATATGGCTGAACCTATTCCTACGTTGGGTCCGTCGCTGGCCCTCTTCCCTCGCGGGAGCCAGGAGGCGACAGGAGGATTTCGCGTGGGAGTGGACGTCCCTCAGGTGGGCGAGCGTGAAGGGGAGCAAAATTATTAAGGTGTGGGTGTGGTCCATTGTCGGCTCGGTCGAACATCTTCCGAGCCAACCGGATCATACTATAGGTAAAAATCTAAGATTTGATAATGACGCACAGCGGCATCAAAAATAACTAACAGCTAGTTCAGTATACTTACTGGTAACGTTACGCCGCTAGATGGCATTATGATAAATATTTTTTAATTAAGTTGTCTTTTTCTTTTTTTCTTTTTTCATTTCCTACTATTAGTTCACACTCTTATCATATATACATCATGTACAAATTTTTTAGTTAGTGTTAATGAAATTAATCCTTAATGTTAATGAAATCCTTTTTTATTCATCCACTCAAGTTCAAATACATTTTTTTTTAATTTGTAGTGAGGACACATAGTTTTTTCAAAAATTAATTCAATAAATAAATTTAATTAATTTATTTTACGTTTATATGAGAGAAAAAATCTCTTATACAAGATACTTAGCAGGATATAAAAGTAGAAATTGACTTTAATTTTTTCTATATTATTTGTTATTTGTAAAGACGTATGTACTTTAAAGTAACATTATTCTTTTTTTCGATACACTAACTTAGAAGTTGATTCTTGTTACATATAAAACAACCTTAAGAAAGGAAAGAATAAATGTCTTTAGAACTTTTAAGCTTATGCTATTTTTTACGGACTGGTAAAACATTTCTTCTTATGATATAGGCTACCTTAAAAAATATACGAATATATGGGATTTTGGTGCTATATTAGAGAAACTCAACAAGCCTATAGTGTATAAAAAGACTCCGGTTGTTTTTAGGTAACTATGATAGTAGTGTCTATGGACTTAATGTCTTTTCGAATCTATACAGCGGAACCTTCAACACCAAGCCTACATATTTCTTAAAAGACAGCAATGGCTGTGGTTGCTTTCCGTCAGGCGATACGCTTACTCGTTTAACTTATAACATAAAATATTGGTAGTAAAGTTGCTAATTTCAATTGTAATGAAGTTTATATGGCGGTAACATAAAAGGTTGATTTGAGGCCCCATAACACTATAGAACGCTAGAATTTTCTTTTTAATTTTTAACACGTTTTTCCGCAATTACTGTGCATAAAACTAAAGTGCATACATATGTAGCGTGTAGTTAGTTTTAATGTAATCATAACAGGAAGTGGCTGCGAATGGAGTTACTAGAGGCTAGTGAAAAATAATTACTTTTCGCCTTTCGAAACTTCCTATACGTTTATATTTAACTTAATCAAAATTACATACTTTTTTATTTGTTAATAATGGATAGACAGATTTTCCACAGCCCATATACATACGTCCCACTCCTGGGCATGGGCCTCTAGGAACGGACACTAACTCACCACACTAATCCAATGCGAATTGGCGCGGTAATCAGACTTGGAATAAATATATAATATATTTATTAGGCCATACATATAATATATTTATTCCGATCGGCGATCGAACCCGCGACCCGAACTCCGTAGGCGGCAGCCATACCACAAAACGACTCGCTTAAGGTGTACGGTGGCAGAATTAGGTTTCAACCTTAACTAATACTTTCAAACAAGGATTATTCGCTCATATATATATTAGGGATAAGGTTGAATAACCCTTGCTTTAAAGAAGTAGTTAAAGATGAAAACTTAATTCTGCCACCGGACACCTTAAATTACGTCATTCAGTGGTAGGGCTGCTGCCTACGGAGTAAATGGTCGCTGGTTCGATCGCGAAACGGAATATATATATATATATATATATATATATATATATATATATATATATATATATATATATATATATATATATATATATATATATATATATATATATATATATGTATGGCCTGCAAATATTTATTCCAAGTCTGGTTACCTCGCCAATTCACATTGGATTAGTGTGGTGAGTTGACACTAAGTGTGATGAGTTTCTAGAGGCCCGCGCCCAGGAGTGGGACGTATGTAGGTATATGGTCTGTGGAAAAATCTATCTATCTGCCTATCTATTATTAACATAAAAAAGTATGTAATTTTGATTAAGTTGAATATATTATATTACTACTACTTTCAAGCAAGGATTATTCAACCTTACCCTTAATATATATATGATCGAATAATCCTTGCTTGAAAATAAGTAGTAATTAGTTAAGGTTGAAAACTTAATACTGCCATCTGATCATTATATGGATGCGTCATTTCTTTTCTTGGGTATCGTACGAGGCTACTAAGGATGTCAACGCCTGAGTCCAAAAACCAATTTGCGACTGTTAGACGTGGAGATTACGGCAACATTTTTTTATTTTTGAGGATCCTTTCCTTCCCATCCACAGACTTCTACGGTTGTATCGATTACGATGTCTCTTTAGTTGGTGGCAGTAATTAATGATGATGACATCCAATCAAACTGGCTTTCGGTGAGAAAATTAAATTTTCGCTTTAATTTTACAAAGGCGGCGCTTTTGTAAACAAGTAAAATGGATTAAGTCGCTAAGAGAGATAATGCAATCAAAGCGCTGAGTTGTTAACTTGTTGCGACGCAATTAAGGCGGCCAGTGAAAATCATTATTTTCAAATTACCTGTGTTTTTCACGTGAACAAGAGAGCATAATGTAGAGTAAATTAAATTATAAAAAATATACACGTTTTGCCTGTGTTTTATTACGTGAACAAGGGAGCATAGTATGAACAAAATTAACAATGAAAAATATACATATATTTTTCATAGTTAATTTTGTGATAATAAATCATATAAAAAGTATGTCTCATAGATAAGCCGAAGACATCATTATATAAACAAACTAAGAAGAGCATACCTTGACCAAATCGCTGAAGTTCTTAAGAAAGGACAGGTCAAAAATATTCTGAATAGATGAGCTTGTACGAAGAGAGAGATGCGTGTGAATGAAGCAAATAAAGATTGCCGATATCGTAGCATATAGAGATTTGTGGTCTCTGCCTACCGCTATGAGAAACCGGCGTGGTCGTATATATGTAACCAAACCAACTGCAACAGTATAGACATTGCAGAAGTTTTCTAGTCTTTGTAAAATATTTACACCTTATTTTTTTATAGGAGGAAGGCAAACGAGCAGGTATGCTAGTCGATGGAAAGCAATCAATGCCGCCCATAAAAAGCGTTGCCGACCATTAAGGAATGTGTAGGCTTGTTTTTTGAGAGTACCAATATCGTATCGGTTCAGAAACACCGAAGTAGCTGGTTTCACAAAGTAGCGGTGCGTGAAAAGAAGTTTCTTGAAAAACGCATCGTACTGGATCGCCACTCATCCAGATCGTGGGGATGAAACTTTTCCCTCTGGCGAGATGTACGGTAGCAAAATTCAGCAACCGTTATTATTCGGAACAATTCTTCGGAGCACTCCATATTGTAATATCGATAGAAGATTCCTTGTTGCGAGTTGTACGGTAGCGAAATTCAGCGGTCGGGATTCTTCGGAACAATTTCTCGGAGCGGGGATTGTAATATGGATAGAAGATGCTGAGAGATGAGGTATCCCTCCGCAGTTCTAAAGAATCTAGCGGTTGGGTGACATGTTGGTCATCAACAATACGAATAGCCCGACGTTGTATGCGGTCAAGAGAAAGACTTACGCTATATACGCTTTATTGTATGGTGTGTATATGGCATATGGTAGCTAGTTCCACAGAGTGGTGGTGCGTAGAAAAAACTTTAGGATAGAATGGATCGGCACTCATTCAAATTATGTGTATGAATCTTATCTTGAAATCCTAGTGGCATTTATAAAAAAACAGTAGTTTATTTGTACATAATAATATTTTTTTTTAGTTAAACAGTGGCGTGGTTTTGCTGTTAAATATCAACTTTAAAATAGCGGTTAGCAGTGAGCATTAACCGCGGTTAATTAGCTTTTTAATCGACTCCATACATTTTGCGGACTTGTAACAGACGTAGCTATTAAATATGTAAATAAATACAAAATTATATCAATGTTAAAAATTTTCTTACACGACGATTCTAAGCAAACTTATATTATTTTTTATTTCATTTATGATAGTTATGAAGTGAAATAGGATAGAATATAGTCGGTCTTTCCAGGCGGCTGTCTCTCAAGAGTGCTGAAACATACCGATTCGGTCATTTTTCGTATTCGGTTCGATATATATATATATATATATATATATATATATATATATATATATATATATATATATATATATATATATATATATATTGTAGTAGGTTAATGTCCATTCCTCCAGAATCGGAGAGGCTCGTAATAAGGCTGCACAAAAGGATATTGCTAAAGTAATATAATAACTATTGTGTTGTATCAATTTATTTTATAAATCTAAAAATGAATTTTACATTTCATTTCTACTTTTGCTATAAACCGAATATAAATTTTAATTCATATTGCCCGTTCGATTGGAACGCATTGATGCGTTGTCCCTGTATAAATTTTATTAATTTTATCGTCGCATTGATTGTTTGCGGTATTGTATAAGTTTTATTTGTATGACACTATTTTAGTATCGGTTTGATTTGTTAAAATATTTTGTGGGATAAGAAGGCAAACGAGCAGGCAGGTCACCTGATGGTAAGAAATCATCCGCAGTGGTATAGGCATTGCGAAGCGTTGCCGGCCTTTAAGAAAAGTGTAGGCTTGTTTCAATGTCGTATCGGTTCGGAAAAACCGCTGGAGGTTACTTGTTCCACAGGGTAGTGGTGCGTGGAAAGAAGTTTCTAGAAAAACGCACCGTACGTACCACTGGATCGCCACTCATTCAGAAGATGGGGATGAAACTCTTTTAATTTTTGATGTCTAAAGAAGTTATTAGATATAATCTGGTGGTAAGAAGACATGCACGAATTAGCAATGAATGGAAAGTGAACAAATCTTCATAGGATACCGACTTTAGTGGTAGAAATTTTTTACAAATGTAGTTTCGTACTGTGGATGCAGGGATCCGGGGACCTTACTCCTTTGCCCTTCTTTTACTCCCTTCTTATATCTAATTATCCATATATTTTACACTGAAGGTCTACAGTATCCTTGGTTTTGTAGATGTGCTTACTTATCATTGGATTAGCGGCTTGCACTTTGCCAACATAGTTTTTGAAAATAATCATATATTTTATTTGTTGAATAATATCTGCAACCTATTATTAAAATTGTATATAACATTTGTAATATGGGTATTTGCATCATATTTATGAGCCATTACAGATTTCCATTTTCACGTTATATTTTGTTTTATATCTAACGCCACGTCAATTGCCATATAATTAATTGATATGTATTTGTGTGTGTGAGTGTGAATGTGTGTGTGTGTGTATTTATGTGCGTGTGTGAGTCTGTTGTGCGACACTAAACTGTCAACAGTAATAAATAATACCATCATTCAGTATATAATATCTCCACAGGAGCCTTTCTCAATTTGGACTAAGTAAAGACTATATTCAAAATATTTATATTTCCATTTTGTTTGTAAGTCAAGAAAGATATGTATTTGATACGAACAATTATAATAATTCTTATTACACGATCGTATGAAATAAAATATTGATACTGTTTTAGTAACATAATCCTATTACTTAATGATAGGGTCTGAGTTGTACGAAGGGGTGCATAATTGTATCAACCATATTTATTACACAAGCGCTTTAAAATATTTGTGGGTACTCAGGAGGTTTGATGGATATTTTAAGTTTTATCAAGTTTTGTGGTTATTGTTTTATGAATGTTCACATACTCTATCTTCTTTAACCCTATTTTATTTAACTCTTGTTACTCCTCTTATCTCAGCACTCGCTTTGTATTTCTCAATGACTCACATTCGAGGTGTTTGAGATACCAAATTCTTTGACTAATATTTCACAGTACAGACTGTTCGGATTTGGTTGCCACTAGAGGTGAGCCATCTAGTCTCTCCCAATTTTCAAAAAGCTTGTCAAAATCATTATCTATCTTTATAAATATCTTTGTATCTTTTTATGTATTCGTTTATTATTTACGGTTAACCTATATTCATGTGAGTATATATGTATGTATATACTTATATATTTGTTTATGGTTATCTTTGTTTATTAATATATTGTTTCTTTCTTTTTTGTCCTTATAACGATAATGAATCACCAACTTATATCAAGTTAGCTTTTTAACATTGTGTCCATCATTATCTGGATAGACTTAACATTTTTTTTTTATATATTCACGCCTATCCCCCGCAGGGGTTGGCAGAGACCACAGAGCTACATCCGCTGCCATTCATCGCAGCGAAACGGCTCGTCATTGGTCGCTTTTCGCCCTCGTGAGAATCAGGACGTAACGGGTGGCGAACCACGTCGCCGTCATTTTTTCGACAAATTAGGTATATTAAATTCGTCTTAGTGAATCCCACAAGCCGCAAGGGAGGATGGAGGTCAGCCCCAGCAGAGCCCTGCATGCTGAGGTAAGGCACCATAGTCCCCGGGGAAGTCCGACCCCGGGACGATCGGCACGCTTTCGACTAGGCTCGCCCCTAGCCACACATCCATTGGCATGGCAGACCGTGGATTGGCGGAGAGGAAGGGAAAGGATAGAGAAGAAAGGAAGGGGCAGGAAAGGAAATGTGGATTGGGGGGGTTACCAGACGCGGAATAAACATTTAAAAATCCATATAAATATTTATTCCGATGCGGGAATCGAACCCGCGACCATTGACTCCGCGGACGGAGGGCCCTGCCACTGAGCCAATCGGTCGGACTTAACATTATCTAGAAGAAATCGCTATTGACGATAAAATCGCCATTTGTATGTAAATATTACAGTCAATAATTGTACAAATTTGTTTTTGGTGTACAATAAAGGATATATCTATCTATGAATTTTGGATAAGTCTAAATTTTTCCACAAAAGCTTTCATTCAAAGCCATTTTTTAACAATATTTTACGGCATACACAAATCTAAATAACATATTTATTAAAAATTTGTATGTATATTATACTTTCCTCTTTGTTAGTCACGTTCAAGTCTCGTAGTTATGTCGGTACCGTGGCTGACGTTTTTGTTAATTAATCTTAACTCAATGTCCATTAAGAAATATCTTCATAATTAAATTATTTATCTATTTTTCAATAAGTCTATCAATGCCGCAAAATAAATTATTTTTATTGATTGAGTATAATAGGTTCAATATTTTTCTTACCGAAATTTTCACTTGTTGTTTCAAAGGAAAAATTACAACAAAGGCTTTGCTTGTAAAACGTCATAGTTATCGTTATTAATGACATACATAGTGATACTCAATTTTATAATTTTCAATGCAGTGTACATATGTTTATATATACAAATTAAAATTTCAACTGGTTCTGAGGTGTAAATTTAAACCGTGTTTTAGTGAAGAGGAAGGAACACAGTTCAACAGTCTCTATTTCATGCATCGCCTATTTAAATTTGAATTTTCCGTTCACTCTCAAAATTCTCTAATCCATTAAATTGTTGCCACTGGAGCAATAAATTGAACATGTCGTGGAATAAATTTTGCGACAAGTTAAATTAATTAACTACCGCATTATTTTTTTTTGTAATGTAAAATGGAGCTGGTCTCCTGGAGAATCTTGAAGAATACTGAAATCGAAGAGCTTGTGAACGATGCTGATATACTCAACGAGACAAAAGCAAATGGAGTCTATTTTAGTTCCGGTACTTAGAGTGGATGGGAAAAGATCGCGCTGCAAGAAAGGTATACATGGGAATACAGTTCGGTCACTCCACGCTAATGAAGCCACGCTTCAATGTGCTAATTGGTGGAAAACCACACAACAACGTGAGCAATGGCGTATTCTCGTATCACAAGCCAAGATTCTATTTTGGGTAGTAGAGCCAGCTGAGTAGTAGAAGTAATTATTTTTTATTGTAAATCTTTACAATGTCACAATATTCTTTGTTCAATTTTAAGATTAAAAAAAAAGAATATACCTACTATCAAAGTATGTACAAAGAACAAAATTTTTGATGGCCTAACTGGCTCTGTAACGAAGTTACCGATTTAAAAGTTTTAAAGAAGTATAAATATAGATATAGCCTACAGATAAAAATACTTTTACATACAGCCTACAGATTAAATACCTGTAGGCCATACATGTAAATACAATATTTATCGATGCGGGAATCAAACCAGCGTTCATTGATATGAATCAATTAGGTCGTCGTACAACGAATTCAAAACGACACAACACAGGAATTAATTAAATCCGCATTAACAACGGTTTAATCCATTACCAATAGCTGTGGACATCATTCAGTGCGCAATCAAGGGATGAACATTGAATTGTAGGATCATCGGCACAGAACATAAAGATGTATATCGAAAATATCGGCGAACGCTTATTCCGTCAAAGCCTACGGTAATGAATACGGCCATTATCCAAAAATCAATAGGATCCCGTAGATCTAATTACCCACGTCTACCAACACTAAAGCACGCCATTTCTCTAGTTAGGAGGAGCGTCAAAATGAATTATGGCACTTCATTAAGCTAAAGTGCTGTCTTAGTGTCTAAAAAGATTCCATTATTTTGAGGAAATAGCTGCCGCCTCATTCATTAGCGCTGCTAATGGTTATTATGTTGTTCCGTTGAGAAGAAATTTTTGCTTGCCGTAAGATATTTTCATATTCATATTGAGACTGCATTCTTCAACGCCACTTTCTTTTAGGCTTTTGTTCATATTTGGATTTTTATGTTTTTGGGTTTTTGTATATACAATAATGTTATAAGCACACAAATTATGTATGTAGTGTTAAACGCTGAATTTATTTTTTTTAGCTTACATCAACAACTTTATTTCGTCAGCCTGATTATTAGAATTCGTTAGTCCATATGAGGATATTGTACAAAAATAATAAAAAGGTGACACGTTTGCTCGTTTGCCCTATACCATAAAAAAATAACATGATTTTCTATCATAGTCTGAGGATTCTTTATTTTAGGTTGTTCATTCTTACTATAGTTAGACGTATTTTTGAGGTAAATATGAAGTATTCCATAGCATACGTTTTAAGATTATCCGTTTTATGATATTACAAGTGAGAAAAAAAGTGTCTTTTTTCATTAACGTATTCTGATAACTATGCCAGATAAAGTTCTTAAAGTCCAGTTCATAAGGATGAGAAGTACTCGCTGAAAGATAAATATTTCTTTTTTAAGTTGCAAACGTTTAAATAAATAAAAAATAAAGGGACAATTAAGACGAGGTAAGGCGACCAATGTGCTCAGTGGCGGAGACCTCCGCCCGCGGAGTCAATGAGCGACCATTGACTCCACGGGCGGAGGGTTCGATCCCCGCATCGGAATAAATGTATGTATGGATTACAAATATTTATTCCGGGCGGGATTACCGCCCGGAATAAATCCGCATTGGACAATCGTGGTGGGTTAACGTCCGTTCCTCCAGAAATGGAGAGGCCCGTGCTCAGCAGTGGAAAATATATGGGCTGTTAAAAAAAAAGAAAGGCGATAGCCCTACTTAAGACTACTGAAGACCCCGCTTCATAATCCTTGGACTTTTGTTCGTCTCTATGTTTTTGGTTTTTTTGTTATATGCAATTTTATAAAACCACACAAACGAAACAACATCCTTATCAGATATTTGTTACTTTTCCCTACCTATCTCGGTATAAATCTTTAAGTTAGAATTGACGTATAATTTTATTGCCATTTTTAATTGCCAATGATATTAAAAATAGTGAAATACTTGCGGTTGTTAGTAAATAAATTTAAACTATAGATAAAATGCACGCTTCACATTATTTATTACTATTATTTATTTGTGCGCTGAGCCGTTGAGAACAAATATATTGCAATCGTTAAAGTATCCTCCGCAGGCCGTATTAAAGTAAAACGAATATGAAACAATACCAAAACCAAATTGTATGACCAATAAAGGCATTATATAAATTAATCCAGTGGTAATTTTAAATCGATTAATAACTTGGAAAATTCCCATACCCTATTAATTTTTTATTGAAGTGAATTGCATTATGTATACACATCGACGCAAAAAGCGAAAACGTAGTAAACCGCAAAATGAAATCTTACCACCAGAGCCAAAATTTTGTAAGATTTCTGCAATAATTGTATTTGGTTACTCAAAAACAATTAGTTTAAACGCTGTACAAAAAATATATTGGTCATAGAGTTGCGCGACTCAGACCATTCGACGAAGTATTTTTTTCTGATACTTTCTGATTATTGCATCTGATATGCAATAATTTTTTATATCTATGTTATATACAGCTTTACAAGTTTTCGCTTTTATGCGTCGATAACGTTATTGCAAATTGTGAAGTGTTGCCCTAGTCTCCATACTTACTGATAGGTTAAAAAATCACCCGCGTCACTGAAAAGAAATATAGTTTAATTGAAATACGTAGGTGTGCGTAAATACGAGTAAAGAAATAATCAGTAAATACATGTGGATAGTCAAAAGTTTTACTTAGCTAAGATCCGCGACAAGCAAAACAATAATAGAAAATTAATAATGTGTGTTTTTTGTGCTGGATGAAGTGGATTTATTTGGAACTTAAACCAAAAACTTACCGAAAATCGGCCATCAATTCTCCACCCACCAACCACTATACACAACACCAAACACACATTATCACTTTTCCATCTTGTAAACGACACGTGTTTCGCCCCAACACGAGGCATCTTCACGTAAAGTAGACTCTACGGAAGACAACTGAAAAGTGACAATCAGTAAATACAACCCCATTTTGCGTTGTAACCAGCTTTCAAGATTAGAACCTAAGCACGATAAGACGAACAAGATTAGCTCGTCGTCGGGCTAATAATAATAATTAACTAAAATTGATGGATAGACTTATGGTTGTAGCAGAGACGGTGTTATTGACAAATTGTTATAATTAATAATTCCCAGGCATTGTTTATTAATGTCACTCAAGGTGTTGGCGACGTGTAAAATTAATAGATATATCACAATGTCTCACACGCTGTTCGCGACAGATGTTATATCGATGAGATTTAATATACGCTCATTACCTAACTCCGCTGAGTCAACGACCCAATGTATCTTGGCTTCCGATACGACAACAGGCAGTGGTCACAGTCTTGTGCAATTTTTCGCCAATTGGTTGCTTGAAGTGCATTCATTCGGCAACCACCGCATTGATTCATCGACATCTGAGGCGACGGACCGAATGTTGACCAGACGGTAGTCCCAAGATTTTTAAGTAACCAAGCAAACGAAATCTATGCCCCCTTATGTCTTCAACTTTGTTGGCGTCGATCACAAGTTCTTCAATTTCGACGTACTTTAGAATTCTCTACGCATACGCGTCAACTTCAGAACAAGCGCAACGATGGCCAGAAAACTTAACACCGTTCGTGTTTTTCCCCTTCTAATTACTTCCCGGTATAGAATAAAGACAGCCGACTTGTGTGTGCGTGGTACGAGGCGACTGTGAGAGCGAATATCGATAAGTGGAATTTTGCAGGGATTCCGAGACTTAACTACTTTCTCCTTCCATTACTCTCTTGTTCCTCCCATTCCTTCCCTTATTTTTATTAACATCTTTACACTAAGGTTGGCAGTAAAGATGCAGTACAGGCCAGTGATATATACTCGTTTACCTATCACTTTCATATGAAAAGAATTGTCAAAAGAAATTAATAATGTAAACACCTATTGTAATTATTTATCTTAGTACTGTCGTCTTATATTGCTAATAAATTTGAAAAGGCGTTTCATTAAATAATTCTTACTTACTTACCGACTCTTTCATTAACGTGTCAATACATATTTTTTTTCACAGCCCATATATGTTCCCCTGCTTATCACGGACCCCATTTCTGGAGAAACGGACGTTAACCCACCACGCTTGTCCAATGCGGATCGGCGGATATCAGACTCGGAATACATATTTGTATGCCCTGCAAATACATAATTTATATTGCGTAAAATCAAACAGATTTTAAAATGACTGTTTAATTAAATGCTTTATCTATTTTGCCACATTTTGAAAGCCTTTCCATATTGATATCTATTTTTAAAATACCACACTGATTAATTATGAAAGACACTTCGGAAGCGTAAATATAAATATGTCCATCCGACGTCAGCGTCTGTGACATAGTTGCTGACAATTGGAGCCACTTTTATACTGGAATGTCAATGAGAATGCAAATAGTTTGTATTCTCTTTTGCTTTGAAAACAAATTGCAACTGTTATTTTTTAGTTTCCGTCTAATATTAAAATTTATAATTTCCTCGGATAGCTCCAAGATGTACTCTACTGTACTATATTTAATTATCTTTCTTTTCTCGTATTATATACAAGAGAGTATCGGAGGTTTGAAATTGAGCAGTGCTGGCCTTGGTGTCTTTTCCGTTTAACCTTCTACATTTTTTTTACGGGATAGGAGGACAAACGAGCAAGCGTGCCGCCTGATCGAAAGCAATCAACAACGCCCATAGACAACCGCGACACCGCAGGAGTCACGGAACCGTTGCCGGCCTTTTAGGTGCCAATATCGTATCGGTTCGGAAAGACCCCAGAAGGTAGCTGTTGCCACAGAGTAGTGAAAGTGGTAGATGGTTCCACAAAGTGGTGAAGAAATATTATATTCAGCTTATTATTAATCGTTTGTATGTATGTTTTTATTTATTAATTACTCTCAACATATTAACGATATGAAAAAATATCCAGTACCTTATGCCTAAAGATTATATGGAAGAAATCGATTTTATCGATAAGACCATCCATTGTACCCCCACTAGATTGAAATATTCTATTTTTTTGTAAATTTCTAATTTTGTATTTGGTGTGCAATAAAGAGTATTCGATCTATCTATCTAAAGGATGTACCTGTACTCTCTACGGATCCACCTGCTTTACAAGTTCAAAGTAGGTCAAAGAGTTTAGGAGTTACACTCGGAGGATATATTATTCGAAATAAAGAAATCCGCTGGACAACCAGTCACTAAAACAAATCTTCTAGTAAACAAACTGAAATAGCAATAGGCTGGTCGTGGTTTTCGAAGCCTATGCTGGAGTGGAGAAATGTAGTGTGGTACACTCACCGGCTAGAAGAAGCGACGATCTGTGCAGGATAGTACCATGAGGGAGTTCAATGTCTATACCAATATAATATATGGCTATGTAGATGATGAAACGCCTCCTAGTTTGCCTTCCTATCCCATAAAAAAATAGAAATCGAAGTAAATAAAAAAATATGTTTTCAAACCAACTAATATATATATGAACAGTAAAATGTAGTTTATGAAGTAGTATATAAAAAGTAATTTATGAAGAGCACTCATATAGTAGTTATACGAAGCCAGTGTAACAATTAAAATATTTCAATTCAGCGACACAGACTTGAAGCAAAACTTCATTGTTCAATTGTAGTGCGATGTATTATATTTTAGAAACTGAAAAATATGAGTTTTAAAATTTAATATTTCATCAGTCCTCGCGAAACATTTAATTTAAATTTATATTCATATTTGCTCTGGAATAGAACGTAACATTAGGGAGTGGATAGGGTTAGCAAATGCCGCTGAAATGTTTTTTTTTATGGCATAGAAAGGCAAACGAGCAGGCGTGTCACCTGATGGAAAGCAACCAACGCCGCCCATAGACATCCGTAAAGCCATAGGCAGTGCGGAAGCGTTGCCGACCTTAAAGGAAAGTGAAATTATGGGAGTGGGAGTGGGAGTGGGAATCGGAGGGGGAGTGGGAAGGGCCCTCCCCTTCCCCTTGTTGGGCCTCCGGACCTCAGACCGCTCACCGTACAAAGCGCGGTAGCTAAGCTACCGGCCGGCCCATTCATGCTACAGACAAATACAATAATATGCCATTCTTGACAAATTATTCGTCTGCAGCATGGCTCTATCACTACAAAAATGTATCACGAGACTCTATAAGAAGGAGAAAGAAAAATTATAATTAGTAAATTATGAGGTATCATAAAAGTATAGTGGCAAATATATTTTTATGATGCCTCATAATTTACTTATCAGCTAGAACATTTAAAAAACGCAGTCCTCTGTCCTTGTTAGGCCTCGTAAAATGCTTACCTTAATGAGCCGTTAGATAAGAGAGCTATGATAATAGATAACAGCCCTAAGCGCATAAAAAGCCTCGTTACAGCCAACAAAAGAGTTTCAAAATTATCACGCGTGATTTAACAAGTGAATATCAATTTAGAGTTAAGGCAACAGGGTTCAAAACTGTTTGAACTTTTTGCCAGTTGTAAACGAAACAAACTTGCTTTACAGCAGTTTAAATTTTCGATCGTTATTAAGGGTCTCTTTATGTTTTTAACGTTCGCTGTTAAATTTTTACTTGTAAAAAGTTTTATTTTTTAGAGTCATTGGAGTAGCTATACATGGTTTGAATGTAATTATTTTTATAATATTCAAAATTTCTGTATATTTATTTTTCTTAATGCTTCTAAATTGAACTTTTCACATTTTCTTCTAAATTGAAAAACACACAACAATTGAAACTTTTCATCCATAAAATGAATCAATAAATTTCAAAAAAAAAATAATATGATAAAAAAATATCTTTTATTACATTATTTTTTTTAAAATTTATTGATTTATTAATATTATTATAATGTTAGTCGTAAATTATAATTATAATGTTAATCGTCCTATGGATATTTTTAACGCTGTAGATTCGTTGCCTACATTGTCTATGGAAAGAAAAATGAAATGGGAGGGAAAGTAGGAAATAAGTGTAGGGGTAAGGATTTGAAAAAAAAAAGAAAAAGACAAAAATATCGTGGGTATCCTCATCGACGGAGTTTCTTTCACTGTTCCTCCACATCCAGAGGAACCTTATTACGAAATACTCGAAAAAGCTTGAGTTTTGGCAAATTGATTTTTAAATTAAAATGTTATTTCTGACATAAAAAAACTAAGGAATTAGGATTTGAAAAGTTTTTTTTTGTCACATATTGAAATTTTCGTTTGCAGCGAATGAGGAGAAAAGGGGACAAGCGTCGCAAACGTAATTTAGTTTTGGATTATTTAAGGCAGATGCGTCCTTTATATGCGCCAGCGAAGCCCGACAATAAAAATACAAATATTTAGATGTGTGATAAGAATGTAAAAAAGTTTCCTACGTTTTCGTAACGAACAGGTAAAATAACATTTCGCGTTGAGTGGGCCTTTGTTCGTGAATTCGCTTTATTATGAAAGTTTGAAAGTTGACAAAAAGGTTAGTTTCCCCCTATGTATAAAGCCGGAAACAAAGTATTCTGAGCATTTTTCTACGAAACGTACTTAAACATTATTTTTCCGACGATTTAAATGGATCAATGGTGTACCTACCGTTTTTCGAGACGACGGTTGTGGGTTCGATTCTCGCATCGGTATAAATATATCTATGCAAAGAAGCGAAGAAAGAAGAAAGATACACCGTCCTTGCTTCCTCCACACTCATCCATCTTTCCATCCATCCTTCCTCTTACATTCATTGTATCGAAACGGCTCTCCGTTAGTCGATTCACGCCCTCGTGGGAATCAAAATGTGACGACCCACGTCACCGTCATTTTTTAACAAATTAGATTTAATAAAATTCGTCATAGTGAATCCCACGAGCCAAAATTGTGAAATTGAAAATTAAATTTCCAAATTCCATCATAGCATGGTTTTGGCCTGCATAAATGAATTTACATTGGAGTAATGGAGGCAGGGGATCGTATATCGTCTATTGTGTGATCTAATGAAACAGAGGGGAACGAGGCCATTGGTCGACTGTTAAGTGCAAGCCGCAAAAGCGTAAACAATTGCCGTAATTCACGTGCTCGCTCGCACAAAAGGCGCAACGTGTAGCGAGCACTTAATTGCTTCATTACATATTCCTGGCTTCCATCCTAGATGGGCTGTGGCATCGGCGTCAACTACAATGATTGCATGCAGTATTGACGTTTAACTTTGCAAACACAAAATAATCGCACCTGGTGTTGTTATATCATGCCTACTAACGATGTTGGATAGATTTGATAGTGGTAGAGCCACGCTACAGACGAATACTTCGTCAAGAATGGCATAATATTTATCTGTAACATGAATGGGCCGGCTCGCTCGGAGAAGCACCACGCTCCCGCTGAAAACCGGCGTCTGAGTGGTAGCTTAGCTACCGCGCTGCATACGGTAAGCGGCCGAGTTCCGGAGGCCCGACACCCTCCCCCTCCCCGTCTCATTCCCACTCCCATAATAACACTTTCCTTAAATATCGACAACGATTACTCGCCACATATGGCGCTGCGGATGTCTATAGACAGCGTTGATTGCTTTCCATCAGATGACACGCTTGCTCGTTTGCCATCCTATCCCACAAAAAAAATTGTATTCCAATCGTCAAATTCAGCATCCGCGATTTGTAATAATAATGAATAAAATTACAAGCCGTTAAAAAATGTCAGGTTAGTCGGAATCGTTGTTGTTTTCCCACTTTTTGAATCAACACGCCACCTCAAAAGTATTCCGAGTCTTTAGAATAAGGTTTTAGAATTTGTTTGATTTGGCGTGTTCCAGTGGATTTACATTCGTTCAAAGTTAGCCAGACCGCGCTATTGAACGACTACTGCAACAAAGTTCCCAACTTGTACGCTGCAAATACGTATCTCAACCAACTACTAGGGTGGGGGAGTTACATTTCTATTTCTGTCTAAAGAAAGTTTGCAATATCGGAGCAAAATTTAATTAATCAACTTTATGTTATTGAATAGGAAGATCTCTAAAACAGCTTTTTATGTAACATACGAAACTTGGTACATGTTCATTTTAAGTTTCAAAATAATAATTTATGGAGTCGGATGTTACTTTACGGAAATCTCTAAAAAATATAGTGTGTTTGCAAAGAAATATATAGACAAAAGCAAAGACTTTACGGTTGTCTTTCTTAGACTTTACTATACCTGAGAATGCCTCGTGTCGACGTCTACGGTGAAAAGCGATATTGTGTGTTTGGCGTCGTCAACGTTATTAATCGTGACGAGATGTAGGAGGATTTGCTGACAGACAAAAAAGAAGTCAAATGGAAGAGTGACTTTTGTTTCCGATGTCTGAAAAGAGGTCGCTATATTATTAAAAGAATCGAGACGACCAATTAGCTCTATAACGGTGTTGGCGGATTTTTTTTCAACAGCCCATATATGTCCCACTGCTGAGCACGGGCTTCTCCATTTGTGGAAGAAGGGATATTAACCCACCATACGTAAACACCATAAAAAGTCTCATAAATATTTCACAGACACCGAAGGCTAAGTGCTTACATTAGGCGTAAAACCTTAATCCTCTTTAGACTCCGTCAATATACGGCCTTGAACGCACTTGGTGATTGGAAAGGCGCAAATTGCACTCTATTACTCGTGCAGTGCGGTTTATATTAAAGCGTATTGAGATATTTTTATAATTTTTTTATTTATTTTAACTTTGATATGATTAATGGAGACAGGCGTTACTTTGCGTTTAGAAGACTCTACGGAATACAACCGTTAAGTCCAACTCTCCTTAACGCTTCCGTAGAGTCTACTATACCTGATGATGCCTCGTGTTGAGGCGAAACACGTGTTGTTTGCAAGATAGAAAAGTGGTAGTGTGTGTTTAGGTATAGTCGTTGGTACGTGTATATATATATATATATATATATATATATATATATATATATATATATATATATATATATATATATATATATATATATATATATATATATTCTTTTGTTTGTTTTAATTGGGAAGCGTTGATTGCCTCATGAGAAGCCATCAACGCTTCCCAACACCAGATATTGCAGAAGTGTTCCTTGCCTTTTAAAAATGTATAGCCTTGTTTTTGAAGGTTTCATTATTGTATCGATTTAGAATCTCCACATCGCCGCTTAATTAGGTGGTCTTTATTAATACACAAATAACTTTTATACAACACAAATATTTTTTACTGTGGTAAATATAATGTATCTAGTATGTCAATAGACTTAGATAACCGTACATTAAGTTAATCGAAAATTAATTAACATCAACCATAGTAAGGCGATTACTGAAGTTCATATTGAACCTCGTATTTATATGTACGTATATTATACTATATTATCGAACTCGATTATAATATACTTAAATTATTCAATAATTACGAGTATATTATAGATTATGTATAAATTGCGGGGCTTAATACTTTTGCTCTATGAAAACATATATTATATTTTCAACTTAATTAATTTTACTGTTTTAAAAGCCCATATATTATATTATACAACTATGTCCCATTGCCAGCCACGAAGCTTTTAGCAATTAACATAACCACATAATTGTTTAAGCGTGGAAACCAATCTGGAAATAAGGACCTGAAGGTTATACATATATTTATCCAATAGATCGCAGCTCGCGTGAATCGAACCCGCAAATATTGACTTCGAAAGCAGTAACTTCGTCACTGCGCCAGATAAATTGTGAAAAATTTAGTTTAAATAATTTTATTTTTATTTAAGTATGCTCATAATTTGGGCAAGACATACAACGTCTTAAGTCCGGTAAACTGAGATATTATACCAAGTGATGGATGAAACATTTAAGCTTGGCTTAAGGTTGTTTATCTCGTCTTGGTGCATTATACATAGATTTCAGTCTTAAAGCGCGAGCCACACCGGGAACGAAGCGAAACTAAGCTAATTTTGTTTAGCTTCGCTTATACCGTGTCTTTTAATACCTTGGTTCACACCACGAAATACAGATCCAAACTACACCAGCGATGCGAATAATGCGAGCGGGCAAAGCACACACTCAGTAAAGCGAGGTGCTTCTAATGTGACAATTTATCTAATATTATTATTGTCCTCTACATCGTTCTTTTGTCTTTAGTTTTCGGTAAACACTTTACTTAAAGGCCGGCAACGCTTCCGCACTGCCTATGGCATTGCAGCATCTATGGGCGGCGTCGATTACTTTCCATCAGCATGCAGGTGACACGCCTGCTCAGTTGCCTTCCTATCCCATAAAAAAAATTTTCATTTTTGCGTTTTCACGTTTGCGCTTTTTAGCATCGATATGTATTATCTACCTTCTTTGAAAGCGATAACTTTTCGGTACTCGAGGTATAATTTAAAGTATATAAACTGTTATAAAAATATATCGTGATATATGTATAACTGTATCCGGTCACAGTCAGTTGATACACAGATCAAAGCTGAGATAAGACGAAAATCAAAGTAATCTTATTACTTACTGTACTTAATTTGTACGAAAACTAATTTATACTTTATTAACGTACAGTTATTAATTTTATTTCTTTGTGTTACCGTACTGAGCGTTACACATTTGTAAATTAAAAAGAGTGTGAGGTATGATTTTGTCCAAACATTTGCTTCCTCCTATAATTACTTGGATTTGTACGTAAAATATTTATGCTGTTTTTACTACTACTGAAGGATTTTTTAAACGAGTAAGGATCTGAAACATGTAAATAAGTATATTATAAAAATGTGAATAATTGCTGAGAGCTCAAAAATGATTTAATGGAGGAGAAGAAGAAAGTGAAAGAGAAAAGAAATTGGGGCTCGAGAGGACTTATCATTAAAAATGTGGCAACATGCAAAAGCTACCACTTAACGCCGATAGTCGATCGAGTTGATCATGAATATGGCTTTACCACTTATAGGTTTCTTCTCGTCAATCGTTTGCACTCTTGTCAGAGTAATCGTGGTTATCACTTCTGGCTGTGGCTTGCTTTATGATCCTTCGACATTCTTTCAACAAGTTTTCAATAAGTTCATTATTTGTTTTTATACAATAAAATAAACGATAATATACACATTTCACTAAAAGTCTCGTGGTTGTGTGCAACTTTTTCTCCCAGAACCTTGCCTTCTCTGAACGGAACCTGTCTCTTGGTATTGAGTCCAGGTTCTTTGGATGGTTGAACGACTCACGTTTAACCGCGATAAGACGTTTTGGCTGACATTGGCTACACTCCTCTTCCAGCAGCGCTATAATTTTACTAGCTCTTATTGCTTTTTCTGTCATTATAATAGACAATAAAGATATGTGTTTTAAGTCACAATAAGGCAGGATGATGCGACAAACATAAATTATTCTACTAAAAATAACAAAAAGTTAGTTTTAGTTGCCTGATAACCTTCTAACAATAAACCCGCGAAAAGTATTACAAGTAAAAAGTCACAAACTAAAAAAGGGATTATTTTATTAAAGAACAAAACCTTCGAATTAACTTGTTTTCATAAACAGACTCTTTATTAAGTGCCAGTAACATAGTTTGGCTAAAACCTCTTTAGAACTAAATTATTACCAATAATGAATAAAAATCAAAACCACCCGGTTTTTTTGCAAAGCAGTGTAGTCCGAGTAGAACGTGAAAGTAAAGTGTAATGAAGTAAATACGGGTATCATGACTTTTAAGCTAGACTGCAGTCTTTAAAGTGTTTTGATACAATGGCCACCATATTATCAAGATGTAACGTGAAAAGCTTACAAATATGTTTTAAAATACTTGTTGTAATTAGCTTTTACTTGACACTAGCATATTTATTACATCTAATTGCGATCACAGGAAGTATAAATGAAGTCTATGTTCTTGTACAATTAATTAAGACATTTGCTTTATTTGAGTATTCTTTAGCGCCTACTTAAAATTATTTCCACCATTTCGGCTAATTAGTTCGTTTAATTAGCAGAATTTAATTTAAATTACGCAGAATTTAACTTAAGTTTAAATATGCTTTCTTTTTGTAAGTGTGGTTGAATGACCTTAGATTTGAACAAATGTTTTTCTTAGCGTATGTTAGCATATGTTTTCTGAACTAATAAAAAGAAACTTTATCATTCTTTATGTCATCAAGTAAGCAAAAACAGATGTGTCTGCGCATGCACTTAGGATGTCCTTCGTGGTTGAGCACAGAATATTATGCATGTTATTTATTACCTTATATGAACATGTTATAAGTTCGCGTTAAAATTTTTAAATATAAGTAAATGACTTACACCTAAGAGCTGTAAACGATTTTTTGAATAAGGAAAACTAGCAACGCTTTGATGTAACTATAATTCTTTATTAATCGTTCCAGTTAAGCTTATGATAGTTTTGCTAGGAAATATGGTTCACATCAATAGTCAAATAATACAATCGAACTCAGAACCTTAGATCGTAATCGCAAACTTTCCCCAATTAAGCTATTGCTAATTGTTTTCCTGTCGTATTGAGATGTAAGTGAGGACCATTATTTCGTCTTGTCTTGAATTTTAACCTCACCTGTAAAGGGTGAACCCCGCTGATTCGAAGCATGTGATAATTTAAGTCTTGGACTTTGTTTTACAATGATTATAATGCCTTCAACTATCAAGATTTGGTTATGTCCGTTTACATCCTAAATACGAATATGTAATATAAATTGATTACAAATTCAATAAGTTACAATGTAAGCAAATCATTTAACCTTTTTCAAAACACATTTTATCCAAGACAATAATCTTTGTTTCCGGTGACGATTCAATTTGGTTCTTTAAACTTTTCCTAACGAACAAATCAGAATTCGCCCCCAAGGACTTGACAAGTGATTGTAACTTTACCTTTACGTAATTTATTGGATCCATCTTCTCAAGAATATATTATTTATAATTGATCTCTATTAAAGTAATTATCAGATGTACTTTCGTAAACTATGCACAAATGATCTTAAGTTTATCTAATTTTTTTTTAAAAACGAAAGTTACCGGTTGAAACTGCAGTATATTTCTTGGAAATCTATTATTTGAACTTGAATGTTTGTGAATTTCGTATGAGTTGATGACGGTTTTAAGCATTATGAGACAGAATTGTGAGAAAGGGCGTATACTTAGCAGTGAAACATATTACTATCATTTATCAACAATTTTTTACAAACTGCGAAGGTTTGCCCATAGCCAGCCTATAGCCAGTACAACGGTTAAGCGAATTGACAGTAAAAGAAGAAGACTGCGGACGTCTTTTGATTTTAAAACAATTATACCGCGATAATTCGATAGCCAAAGCCTCGTCTATTGATTAGCACGATGCATCAAGTGCAAGTGAAGTTTCAATAGTGGTAGAGCCACGCTGCAGACGAATACTTTGTGAAGAATGGCATAATACTTTTCTGTAGTATGAATGGGCCGGCTCGCCCGTGGAAGTACCACACTCCCACAGAAAACCGACTTCTGAGTGGCAGCTTAGCTATCGGACTTCGTACGGTGAGTGACTGAGTTCCGGAGGCCCAACTCCCTCCCCTCTCCCCCTCCCATTCCCACTCCCATAATGACACTATCCTTGATGATCGGCAACGCTTCTGTACTGCCTATGGCGCTGCAGATGTCTATGGGTGGCGTTGATTGCTTTCCATCAGGTGACACGCCTGCTCGTATGCCTTCCTATCTCATAAAAAATCAACACCGAAGCGTGTATAGGTTTCCTTACATCCATTATTATTTAATTAACAGAAACTGAAAATTCTTCGAATCGATTTATCACTGTTAACAGATAAGAAACATAATGTACTACCAATGATTTGTTATCACCTTTTTCCAAATTAGTTTTTTGCGTTGTTGATTGATGTTTGATTTTTCTTGAATTGCTGATTAGAAGCATATAGATAAAATATGAGTATCATTTGTTTCGACATGGATTGACTATTTAAGGTTTACTTTATTGTATATTATATTTTTTTATATTGTTAACTTATTAATGAAATGTAATAGGCAATATAGGTCTATTAATTAAAATTCCTTTGTATTTTTTGTAAACGCTTCAATAGTGGTAGAGCCACGCTGCAGACGAATACTTTGTCTAGAGTGGCATAATATTTGTCTGTAGCATGCATGGCCCGGCTCGCTCGGGGAAGTACAACGATCCCGCAGAAAACCGGCGTCTGAGTGATAGCTTACCTACCGCGCTTCGTACGGTGAGCGGCCGAGTTCCGGAGGCCCAACACCCTCCCCCGTCTCTCTAACCCTCCCCCTCCCATTCCCCACTCCCATAATGAAACTTAGATATGATATGATGAATAGAGGCACTGCCTATGGCGCTGCGGAAGTCTTTGGGCGGCGTTGATTGCTTTCTATTAGGTGACAAGCCTGCTCGTTTTCCTTCCTATCCCATAAAAAAAAGTTTCTTTTTCGACTTCGGATTATACGATAGTCCTCCTCCTCATTATCAGATGCTGTGCGAATTGCTTAATCAAATATATACATTTTAACGTCATACTGTTACGTTTCCCTTTCTTTAGACATAATTACATAAAATCTTAAGAAATTTGAAAATAGTCGTAAGTTCTCTTTGTAATCTCTTATTGAAATTTGCCATAGTTCTCGACTTTATTACGTAAGTTAAGTCGTACATCCTAATGTAAGCCCTGATTACCTTTTGTTTGAAGATTAGCAAGGAAGAAATAGAGCAACGAAAGGGTTATATCTTAATGACATTAGGTGCCAATTGACTATTGATTTGAAGGGTGCCTCGATAAACAGTTCAGAACAATATGGTACCTCGTACCTTTATTATGTTAATACCGACGGCAAAGAACTTGTAATACTATCTATGGGAAATCTTTTAATACCTTACTAAACAGGTAATGAGACCTAAATTTGTTGTTGATACTTCAGTATTATTCTTAATGGGTAGTCATTAAATTTGTTTTCTTTTTTTTAAAGTGTTTGTTATGCTTTTTCATAATACATTGCCACATTGGAACATAATAACATCCTCTTCATCATAACAATGTATATGCAATGCTCAAGATAATGAAATCGAAGTTCTAATTGTTACCACATTTATCGTTTTAACCAGATTTGGCTTCCAAGGATTTTTTCATTTTAATTTGTGATATTTATATTTTTTTTTAACTTCATGTTTGAAATTTGAAAAAAAAAATGACTTGGCGGACATCATTGCTCAAATAAATACTTTTTTGAGAACTTTCTGGAATTCAACTTTTTAGATAGCTTGATAAATTTGAATAAACACGTGATTTAGTGCACACCAGTGATATAGAGCTAAACAGATATTATGTTTATTAATAGAGTCAGGCGTTACTTTGCGGAAATCCATCACTGTATGGACAGTCAAAAGTTTTACTTAGCTAAGATCCGCGACAAGCAAAACAATAACAGAAAATTAATAATGTGTGTTTTTCCGTTGGGTTAAGTGGATTTATTTGGAACTTAAACCAAAAACTTACCGAAAATCAGCCATCAATTCTCCACCCACCAACCACTATACACAACACCAAACACACATTATCACTTTTCCATCTTGTAAACGACACGTGTTTCGCCCCAACACGAGGCATCTTCAGGTATATACCTGAAAATGCCTCGTTTACAAGTTAAAGTGATAATGTGTTTGGTGTTGTGTATAGTGGTTGGTTTTTATAAGGAACGAATGAATGACTGAAAAATTTTAGTGTGTCTAATCTAAAAATAAAGTTTATCATAAACTGTATGACATTAATACATAAATTAACTCAAATGTATAGAGCCAAAGATCTAACATTTTTTTACTGATAAACATATTTACCAATAAAATCTTTCACATAACATAAGCGTATCATTTATTGATTCAAACAAAAAAATTAAAAACTGAATCATCCCGAAGGATAGAATTTGGATAAAACTAAAATCATGTCCAACGACTAATTATATTGAGCTAGAATCCTTCATGGTTGACAATTCTCGAAGTTTTATCTTTTTAGATATATTCCAGGAAAAATCCGATTTATAAGGAGTAGATTGTGCGATAAAGAGCAGTGAGCTACGTGAGTGAAGCTGAAAGAAGTTTGCTGAAATTGACTAGACTGGAGCGCATTTAGGAATTTTGGCTAATTATATTCATCACCAAAATAAAAATCGTGGATCAGTGCATCCTGTCTGTATTTTCTGATGGTACCGAAATCTGAAATAGAATTATGCTCGAAATTTCTTTGATGGATATTATTCGAAATAGAGAAATTTGCGGGGTACCCTAAATTCACGAATTGTGACGACTAAGTAAGTAGTAAATTGGCAACGGGCAATGGGCTGATAACAAAACAAAAAAGAAAAACTGTTAAAGTAGATGAATGTGAGACATTACCGTGGATAGCGCATCTAGCAATGCAGAAGTGAATTTTAAGATAATTGTTTTTTTCATATACTAACCTTGAACAGTTTAAGAACGACCTTGAACAGTTTATTACGCTCCTTGAAACATATTTATGTATTTAACAAACGAGACGGTATAATCAAGCTCTGCCTGCCGTATCGGCTCATAAAGATTTTAATTACTCTTTCTGCTAAACAAAATTCATAAATTCGTGCAGCGATACAAAACTCTTCGAACGCCGTCGTAAAATTTCATAAAACCATCTCGAATATAATGCGATTGTGCTCTGAATAATTTATCAATATTATTCATTACTCGAACCCTTTCCTATGTTCAACAACGTGAACTTCTTCACAAAGTTTTATTGTTTACACCATTCGCTTCGGGAACACGGCGAAAATTGTTTCATTTTCTTCCATATTCTTCACACTATGTTCTTTTTGCCTTACACGTTTTGTTTGCCATTCGCGTTAACTTCCCGGGTAACTTGCACTGATTTTATTTAATATTCTTTTAAAAATTTCTTCTTCCTCTGACGTCGCTACAGAAATAACATTTTTTACATTACGGCATTTACAGGACTTTTCCGGATTATCCAATTTTACCGGTAACATTGCTAGATACCAAGGTAACAACCTTTATTACTATAACTGCATTACCACTGACTAACTGACTGACTGACATGTTATTTGCGAAACAGTTTAAGATGGGGGTAAATTTGTTCGGAGAAAATATACGGATGGGTCTTGAGGCAGTCGAATTATATCCAAACTTTGAGAATTGTGAACAAATTTTGAGAATCGGAAGGTGGGGAAAAACTGTTCGATGGCCCGCCCGATTTATTAACACCTACGGAGTCGCCCTGAAACAAAAAATGATGACAAATGTAAAGCATTACGTAAGGTGGAGAAAAGAAGCCAAAAATTGGGAAAAACAAGATGGCCGCCAAACAAGGCGAAAATGGGCCGTTATGGCTGAAATTTGGCATAAGCCAGAAACGCTCACGTAGCCTTGAGAGGCCGCCTCAAAAAGCTAGTATAATAGAAATTGTAGATTTTCTCTGTGATATCGCATTTCTTACTGCGGGGATCCAGAAGCCCAACTACTTTTCCCTTCCTTTACTTCTTTCCTTCGATTACCTCCTCCTTACCTTCCCAGTAATTCCTTCTTCCTCTCCTATTACTTATTATATATTTTTACCTTAAGGTAGGCGATTATGCATCTGTAGTGCCCTTGTTGTTGCAGTTGTGTGGCGGTGATTTTTAACCATTGGGTAAGATGTTGTCCCGTTTGCCTATTTCTTCCATAAAAACACTATATAAGTAAGTTATCTATTTAAAATAAGAATAAGTCTGAGTATAAGATAATAACAATAAGTCTTATATTCAAATTGTGCTCAGTGTAAAATAGATTCAATTACTTATTTTTCAATAAAAGGTAATTAAAAAGCTTTTCTTTGATTATGACTTCTTAATTTCTTCCATTATGATATCTTAACTTAATTTGACTTCCTGACCTAGAAATAGTTTTATTCATTTAATTCTATACAGGCCTAAATTCAAATGTATTACGTATATCGCAAGAATTGGTATTTTTACAACGTAAATACAGTCATATATACGTACATCATAAATCACAATAGTCAGAACAACCTTAAGAGTTCACCGGTGGATATTAGCATTCCTCAAAATGAGGGAGGGATTGAGAATCACAGATTGCTTTTTATTACTTAGCAAGATGTAACCATCCATTCAATTGGTATTTACTCCAAATCATCCCATAAAATCAGCCGTAAGTAATAGGGTAGCCTTATTATATGCCGGGAACCACATAATTAAAATAATTATTGCATATTTAATTTTGTTTTGCTAATTTAAAATGTCAAACGTCCACAAAATTTCACAGTGGAACTGACACTGTTTGCTAGGTTAATATTTGAGTTATCAGATAAGAACGTGGCACTAAGCTTCTTATTTGCTATTTTACCGACGCTTGTATACACAGTTGAAAAAATTACGTATTGTTTTCTGTTATACCATTGCCTCATTTTGAGTATACACTAATATGTCTGCAGCTCTTCGTACACGTATACATGATTAACTGAACTGTATTGTTTTTATATATGTAAATATTATCTTCAATCTACGTAACAAACGGTTTCTAAACAATTTGTTCATCATTAAGCTCGTTCACCGACCTAACGCAATGCGAACATCAACAACGCGTGTAAATATGAGGTGATAATGAACTTCATATCTCCTGACCCGCTGATAACGTATCTTCACAATGCAGCGGACTATGCAGTCGGAAGTGTGTGTGGTTGTAAAATCAACAGAAACAACTGCTGTCTCCTATAATATTTTTTTCCTTTTCCTTTTTATTATCATCTTCGACTACACATCTACTTTCTGTTTTTTTATGGGATAGGAAGGCAAACTAGCCAGCGTGTCACCTGATGGAGAGCAATCAACGTCGCCCATAGACATCCGCAGCGCCACAGGCATTGAGGAAGCGTTGCCGACCTTTAAGGAAAGCGACATTATGGGAGTGTGAATGGGAGGAGGAGGGGAGTGGGAGGGGGAGGGTGTTGGGCCTCCGGAAATCAGGCCGCTCGCCGTGCGAAGTGCGGTAGCTAAGCTACCATTCCGACGCCGGTTTTCTGCGGGAGTGTTGTACTTTCCCGAGCGAGCCGGCCCATTCATGCTACAGACAGATAGATAATATGCCATTCTTGGCAAATTAATCGGAAGATATACTGTAATATCCCTTGTATTTGATTAGGGCAGCGCACCAGCAATTTTCAGCCGTTAATTTTGGGTGATAGGATTATAAATTCCCCACATTAAAAAAAGAAGAAACTTGTTTCCGAATCAAATATAGCGAAAATAATATATGTAGGTGAAAAACAATAATAATAAAGAAAGCTAAGTTTTATAAGCATTTTATAAAAGGAAATTATTTTTTAAACATACTCATAAATAAAATAAAGTTCGATAAATTTAATCTGTCTTTAGAGCCACGCTTATGTTTATTTTATCTACATCATGAACGGACTGATTCGTTGGGGATAATAATAACTTCCCAAAAAATTAGCATTCGAGCAGCAATTTGATTGGTTGTTCTTTGTCTGGTGCACGCCAGTGCCAGCTCAATCTTTTCTTCTCTCCTCGACTTTTCACGATCTTTTTCACCATCAAGGCATAGAAGGCAAGCAATACGACTGCAGTTCTTCTGTTATTGCACATATCGATGTCGGTGATTACTTACTATCAGGTGACCTGATTACTCGTTTGCCCACATTTACAATAAACTTAATCTTAACAATCATAATGTATTGATTAATACTTTACACTAACTCTAGTTAATGTTACGCTAGTTTGTTTGATTTTACTAATATAATTATATTTTATTTTAATACTTGACAAAAAATAAGGATTTTTTTATAATAGGAAAATAATTAACAGCAGATATATATGTGGACAGTCAAAAGTTTTACTTAGCTAAGATCCGCGACAAGCAAAACAATAACAGAAAATTAATAATGTGTGTTTGTCCCGCTGGATGAAGTGGATTGATTTGGAACTTAAACCAAAAACTTACCGAAAATCGGCCATCAATTCTCCACTCACCTACCACTATACATAACACCAAACACACTACCACTTTTCCACCTTGTAAACGATACGTGTTTCGCCCCAACAAGAGGCATCTTCAGGTATAGTAGACTCTACGGAAGACAACCGAAAAACTTTTCGGAAAAACATACATTATTAATTTTCTGTTATTGTTTTGCTTGTCGCGGATCTTAGCTAAGTAAAACTTTTGACTGTCCACATAGTAATGGATTTGCGCAAAGTAACGCCTGACTCCATTAATAATGTTAAGAAGATATATATTTTTGACATTTTAAAACAAATTATAATGTTGTGATTATCTTATATTCAGCGATAATTAAAAACCTATTCAATGAATTAAATGAACAACTAGATCTCATCGATCTCTAAGTGCGTAGAGCTTGTCGTTGTAGAAATTTCCATTCTTTTTAAAGGCTAGTTCTTTTAGTTCTCTACGTTTATAACATTGCCTTTTCTTTTAGTAGGTTTGTAAAGTTTCTTCTTATTGTTTCTGTTTTTCTTCTCTCTTCGATATCGATGTTTGATATAAAATTATCATAATGAAATAGATTTCCAACCATATTTTATAATCAATCTATCTAAGATAATCAGCAACTTTTAAAGTACATTTAAAACTATATAAATATTGATTAAAAATAAATATATTGCTGAGTGCACTCTGTGAAGAGAATGAAAATAAATTTATACTCAAGTTTGCAGTTATATCGGTTTACAGTCGATATGTGATGAAACATTTCGATTGTACGTAAATTTAAAGTAAAATCAAATTTTCTTTTCATTTTTAAACCTACACTATGTGCATTTTATCGTTACAAGAATTAGTAACGTTGTTAGGTAAATAAGAATGTTGGATTGGAGAGATGCGGGTTGAGGATACGTTAAGTTCTAATCAACTACGAGTGTGGGTTTTGGTATACCTATTGATTGTATTTTGATTTAAAGTTTTTTATTATTATGTGAATAGTCAAAAGTTTCACTTAGCTAAGATCCGCGACAAGCAAACATTAACAGAAAATTAATAATGTGGGTTTTCCCGCTGGACGAAGTGGATTCATTTGGAACTCAAACCCAAAACTTACCGAAAAACGGCCAGCAACTCTCCACCCACCAACCACTTTACACAACACCAAACACACACCACCACTTTTCCACCTTGTAAACGACACGTGCTTCGCCCCAACACGAGGCATCTTCAGGTATAGTAGACTTTACGGAAGACAACCGAAAAGTGACTTTTCGGTTGTTTCTGTTATTGTTTGCTTGTCGCGGATCTTAGCTAAGTGAAACTTCTGACTGTCCACATAGTGATGGATTTCCGCAAAGTAACGCCTGACTCCATTAATCGTTTTTTATTATTTCAAAGTACTGGAGTGGAGACCGTCTTGGTGAATAAATATGGTGTGATACATCTTTCGTTTATTTGGAGCCACGATCTGGACAACTGGCGATGGCCATGATGACTTTTGATCTCATTTGCTTTATGTATAACGGTATAGAATAAAGCCATCACATTTCTTCCCTTGAGTGAGAAACCAGTCTGCATTCCCCAAACACACCTTAATTGGGTATCTCGTTCAACTGCCATTACTGGATTGTTAAGACTATATAGAGATATAAATCATAAGTCAGTTATGAGAAAATTAATTAGTGGATATACCCGTATAGATGATGTTAGCAATTCGTTTATATAATTCATTTTGGATACGCGTGGTGTCACAGTTGTCCGAACTCCTAGTCCCCGTGTTGCTTTAGGCAAAGGGTTCGACAAACAGACTCATAAAATCATCATTGGTAATTGTCCCACTTCTCAGACTAATGGCTGTGCTCTCAATAGTAATCTCTACTTCACTCACAAACAATACAAATTTATTAGAAAACCTAATTCAAACCCTTCTTAGTATCTCTGTGTACTAACACGTCTTTACCGACCAACGTTGCCTTCTCTTTGTAACAAACAGTCAGACCATATTTTTCGGACTACAGATAATTATTTTACCTTTTTACATTTTACATAGAAAAATATACTTTAGAATTTTTCTTTGTAAAATATAGAAATTTTGAGTTCGTCTTAATGTCCGACGAAACATTAAAATGTATTTTTCATTTAATTATCTCTAAATTTGAGGTACGTCCTATAGCCCGAAAAATTTGGCACGGCACTAAAGGTATGACGTAAATTATCTCAAGACAAACGGAGTAATCCCCGATTTACCTACACTCTCTGTGGTCGTCAATACCTAGTATAAGGCTTGGCTTGTAATCGTGCACGCTTTTGTGCGATTAATTTAAATTATTTTTTTTTAAATCTTTAAAATTTTTAACCTCACTTTTCGGACTATGAGATATACCTTTGACAAAGAAAAATGAACTCAAATTTAACGTGTCTTGTGGTCCGAAAATAGCATTAAATTATATTTTTCTAAAAATAATCTTATAAATTTGAGATTCGTCTTATCGTCCAATGCAGTTAAAATACGAAATATGAAATGTAAAAAAATGTCCTAATTAAAAATATTAAAACAATTGTCCTCGTTAGTATCTGTGCAAGAAATAAAACAATAGCATTAATATTAAATTATATTATTACAATTTAATTGACGTTTATTACATAAACATACATAACGTATTACACAGTGTACTCGAATGTAATTGTTTGAAACGTATCGTAACAGTCACATGTGTAGTGTATGTAGTTTGGTGTAGACGGGCCCCGATAAGGGAAGTGAGCACTTGATAACAGAACTGCCGCACACGCCGGCCCGCCTCTAATTGCATTGTTGTGCCGTGTTTCGATGCTGCAGCTCTGATTTTGTAGGACGTTACCGCGTTAGTCGCTCGAGAGCTTTACTCACATGCAAATTGAATTTCAAGAAACTGTATGCTATTTAGTAGACGTGTCGACGACTCAGTAACATCACGTAAGGTGGACAGTCAAAACTTTTACTTAGCTACGATCCGCGACAAGCAAACAACAACAGAAAATTAATAATCTGTGTTTTCCCGCTAGTTGACGTGGATTTACCTGGAACGTAAAGTAAAACTTACCGAAAAACGGCCGTCAGCAACTTTCCACCCACCAACCACTATACACAACATCAAACACATACTACCGCTTTTCCACCTTGGAACTTTTCTACGGAAGACAACCGTTAAGTCACTTAAAGGTTGTCTCCGTAGAAACTACTATACCTGAAGATGCCTCGTGTTGAGGCGAAACACGTGTCGTTTGCAAGGTGTAAAGTGGTAGTGTGTGTTTGGTGTTGTGTATGTTGTTGTGTGGTGGGTGTAAAGTTGCTGACGGCCGTTTTTCGGTAAGTTTTATTTTATGTTCCAGGTAAATCCACTTCATCCAGCAGGAAAACACACATTATTAATTTTTTGTTGTTGCGGATCTTAGCTAAGTAAAAGTTTTGACTGTCCACATACTGTAACTGTAACGCCCAACTCTATTAATGATCACGTAAGGTATAAATAGTTGCACACACACATTTTAGTCCATACAAGTCCCACTGCTGGGCACGACATTCTATTTTTATAGGTATGGACGTTCAACCCACCACGCTTGTCCCGGACGGATTGGCGGGGCACACAGACTCGAAATCAACACCAGTAGGTCATACACATACATATTTATCTCATTCGGGAATCGAACACGTGATCATTGAATTCGAAAGAGGTATTATACGTACCACTAAGCCAGTTAGATTGTCATATGTCTAGCTTAGCCACTAAGCCAATTAGATAATAGTAAACGATAACTTTTCTTAGCTCTGGCAAGCGCTTCCCGTTTGCCTTTTTTCTTATTCGATTATATTAAATTACTGGATAATGGAAGATTTTATGAATTAACTAATTTCGATAGCATCGTGTTTTGTCTGTCGTAATAATTCAGACAAACAGCCAAATACATGTATGTATGTGTCTATATAGGTATATTAAGTTTTCCACCGCAAATGTTATCAAACGCGTTGAACGGAAGCCGAGTACGATGCGCGCATCTCGCTGCCGCATCCCGTTTCACTCCGTCCTCCAATCGCCTCCGACCTCCGACCAAGAGGACCTTAGCTCCTCTGTCCTCTTCAGTCGTACACTACGCGTCGTGGAGTGTGGACGTACGTTCTGTTCGGGCGAACAGCGTGCGCGAGCTTTCGAATTTTACCTGTGGATTGTTAGTGACATGTGCTATTGATATATACATCTTTTAAATTGTTGTGATACTTTCTGGAATAGAACTGACTGCCTGTTTGCTGCTCTAGAAATCCAGTGTACATTCAAGGTCGGTGTGTTATATGTCTTGCGAATAGTAATGCGATTGTGGATGCATTTGGAATGTCACTTGTCCAGTCCTTATGATGTTTAAGTTTCTTGCCGGTAAACGATTGTTTCGCCACTAAATGATTTGTTTTTATGTACTTCAGGGAGATGATTCAATGACTTGTTGGACTTGGCATGTTTTTTTTATTTGTTGTTTGACCGGTGAGTTGCGTGGGAGGTGTTTCTGCTCTCGGGCTATCGGTCGTATGATATCCAAAATAGAAAAAAATACATCTTTATTTCTATGTACATTTTTATCATATATGAAGAACAATGTAGAATGATATATGTTGGATATATGTTGTTCAACTTTAAAAGAAAATCATGATATAAAAGTGGAAAAAAATTATTGAATCATCGACAATAATGAAGGTTTAATTTAATAATATTTAAAATGACACATTTATTCATCGATTTTGGCACTATTAATGTAAAGATAAAAAGCAATAGGTATTTTTTTATTATTAAAAGTGTTTCCATGTTTAATAAGAGCCTATCGGTATTTTGATTGTTATCCCTGCGATATGGAAAACGGTACTGTCGTTCATTTATCTACCCACTTATCAGTGATTTCAGATATCGCCGTTTCATCATCGTTTTCGATTAATATTTATTCATATCATTTAAATAATAAAATAGCAAATGTGATTTCGTAACCACATTTGCAAGCTGCACACCAATATAAACGATTTCCAGAAGTTTCTGAGTGAACGAATGTCCCCAAAAATATTTAATGGAAACATTTGTATGTTAAAAATATGCAAAACCACGAAGATGCAATATATTAAGTTATGAATAAATTATGAAAGTGTGAACACTGTTATGTGGTTCGACATTTGAATATGAAACTAATGGAGTTTTAGTTATATCACAGATGTAATTTAATCGTTATCAACCCACTTAAATGTTGGAATATATATATATAAAAAATTTACTTTTTCTTCATTTGGAAATGTAAAGAGTAAGCAGAAAAGTTACGTAGCTTTTTCTACATCTGTCATTATCTTAGTGAATAAAAAGCCTTATTTCTCATTGGCAGCAACGCTTCTCCAATAGCTATGGTATTGCAGATGTCTATGGGCGGCGTTGATTGCTTTTGATCAGGTGACACGCTTGGTTATTTGTATTCCTAAATAAGTAAATAAGTCCAAAGTTATCTAGTTGTTACTTATTGTTAAGAAAGCCCAGGTCAAGAGTACTCTTAACCGGCGGGGTTGCGTGAGAAGTGTAATGATTGTGGAGGAAGCAAGTAAACTATACAAAGATCGTAGCAGATGGAGATCTGTGGACTCTGCCTACCCCTACGGGAGGCGTGACGATATGTATGTATGTATTTAGAAATCATCAGTCTGCGGCAGTCCATTGCTGAACATAGGCTGGACTAGGCACGCCACCTTAACCGATCTGCGGTTACGTGCATCTAGATTCTGTCAGCCACCCTGCGCAGATCGTCGTTCGTTCTGGCCTGCCCATACTATCTCTACCAAGATTGGGTCTCCACGCGATATTCAAGAAATAATATCTTGTCTTTTTTTAAATAGACGCAAATGAAGGTAATCATTATTTAAATTTGGTGTTTTTCAATTAAGCTATATATAATTTTTTTTGCATATTGGCAGCCGCTTTTTTGGCAGCAGTTGCTGAGGCAAGTATCTCTGGATGAAATATCCTAGATCTCATTAATCCTGTGTATTTATTGTCTGTAAGACACACACATTTTCCTCCAATTTATTCTAAAAATTTCATCGAGTAGATTAGATAATTTCCAGTAGGAGAATTTGTGTACAGACTTAGTTACTTGACTGTGTCTAGGATTCCTCAAAAGATATCCGGTTAGGTAAATCAACTAGAAGAACATATATTTTAAGCTAGATTTACGGGCAACAAGTTATTTTGAAATCTATATTAAGGCCCCAAGGTATATTTTACAAACTTAATTTTATAAATGAGTATGTAATTGCAAAACGTGCAAATCCTACACGTCATTACTCTGTATGTATTTGCTTTCAATGAGGCTTCGCAGAGGTCACCAGCGTGTCAAGGAGAACGGTCATATACGAATAAAACCTGCCTTTTACACACGGTAATTTTGCGGATATTCGTATATTTCTTGTGCGCTCGAATGATACAAAAAATTTGATACATTTTTACAAAGCTCAAGTAATTCCTACTGGAAACATCCTATCGGAAGTTATCGTGCCGAAGATACGTTACTGAGATTTATTCCTAACAAAGTTCGCTACGTGCTAAATGGCTTATTTATTTCATTGTACTTTTGCTTTTCGAAAATAAAATGTACAAAACATTTTTACGATACTTAATGAACGATCAATAAATTAAACCTTTTTTTTATCGATCAATCCTTGTTCTTCAGTTGAATCTTATTTCCCAATAAGACTTAACTAAATAACACCGATTAATTGCTTATCTTTTGATAAGAAGTCATCCTTAGGGGCTATTCATAAATTACGTTACATTAACTTCATAATTTTGTAGTCCCTCCTCTTTCTTGGCACACGTGGAGTTTTAAGTTTAGAGCTTAAGCACTTAAAATTTATGCGTGTGGTGCTACAGAGGTTAAGAATCATCCCTCTCTTGTCATTTAATGTCAAACTTTGTTGATCTCCGCCTTCTCCTTAACGTGTGACGTAATTTTATAAATGGCCCTTTATAAATAAAGGCGTAACAGCCTATTTCTAAATGTCTAAAAGTACATACATACATATCGTCACGCCTGTTTCCCGTAGGGGTAGGCAGAGAACACAGATCTCCATTCGCTACGATCCCGGCACACCTTCCCCGCTTCTTTCACACTCATCCATCCTTTCATCCATCCTACCTCTCACATTCATCGTAGCGTAACGTCTCTCTGTTAGTCAGTACTCCCAAAATTAAGTAGTTTTGCTTGTCTCCACTCATTACAGATTGGTTTTATTGTCATTACTCGTGAGGAGAAATGAGGTAGCCCTATTTTATGTTGGAAAACACATAACAAGAAGAGCAATAATCCTACTAAAAATGCTCCGGCTTTTAAAGTCGACCATAAGCAATTTGCAAAAAGATATTCTTGTACACATAAATGATAACTGTTTGTATAAATCTCGCCTAACTTCCTCCGTATACCTTACCTTATAATAAATCTTCACTCGAATTCGCTGTATAAAATATTGTGACCATAATGCAGAGGGCTTTTTTTGTTTGGAGTAAAAAAATGTGTCATACTACTATTGAAGCAGTAACATTAAATGTAGAAGTTAGAAAAATTTGTGTCGTCAATAAAGTAATTATTTTGTAAACGTAAGGAAAGAAAACTGGGGTTATCATTGGTAATTTTTTGGCCCTGTAAGCTCTGCTTTCGAAATACATGTATATATATATATATATATATATATATATATATATATATATATATATATATATATATATATATATATATACATATATATACATGTATATATATACGCACGTATGTGTACTTAGTAACGCTTACTAATAAAAAAAATATTTTTTTAATTTTTTCTATCGTTTTTCAATAAACTGATTACAGCTGTATGTGATAAAGTTTCTCAGGTAAAAACATAGTTTCAACCATTCCTTACAGATTTATTTATTTTTTCGTGAAATTTCCATCGAAATTGTTTTCGACAGTAATCTAGACAAATCCGCTATTACTATTGGAAATTCGGATCGGACTGTAGATCCATTTATGCCGTTTTGGCAGCCTAATTTTCAGCCATCGTCTTTAAGTGTCCAAGCCAATGAAGTCTATGCACTATTGTCTCTCCAATTGTGTTGGTATCGAGCTGGACGATGTGTAATTTTTTTTCCTTCTCATTATTCATACCCTAACCTAAAAAGGAAGACAATGCAATCTGCAGTGTCCCTTACAGTTCGGATGCCTATGAGCGTTGCTGGTTGTTTATAAAAAAATATAAAAAGCAATACTCTCATGAACTTGCATATCTCGTTTCAGAACGATTCCATTATTGCGTGTTGGTAAGTGCGCTGTGGAAAGAACCGCAGAAGCTCATTATACACATCTCGCACGTGCTTGGAATATTGCAATGCCTCCAAGCTATTCCGAAGTAAGATTTCCCTGAATTCTTGTCTGCTGACATGGAAAACTTAACGTTCTTTTAAGATAATATATCGTGGGGCGGCTAATACTTTCAAGAGATTCGTCAGCGACATTATTTCGGGTGTTTCTTCAGATTGCGTACTTGATGTTCTCTAAAATGACTCATAACATGTAGTGTAGTTATATGATATGAAGACGAAGCTTTCATTTTGATATTTCATTATAATTTTTACATTGTTGTGGTGAAATGTTTGACTTTACAAAATGAATTAAACTATTATAAAGATTATATATAATGTGTGGTATGAATATTTATGTATCTTTTTATTTATATATACTATGTATGTATATATTTATGTATACTTATATATGTATGTATTTTAAATCCAAAAAAATAACCGAATCGGTATGGCCTGCTGTGCTTCATCCAATTTCATAAAAAAATCAATATACGCACGTAATTTTGTTTGGAACGATGCTCACTGCATCGTTTTTTATTGTAAATTAAAATTATTAGTAATGAAAAAGATTGAACAAAAGTTATATAATTTTTAACAGTGAAACATAACTTTCAAATAAACATAGATCTTTATTTTATTAATCGTCAGCAAATCAAATTTTATAGGTCGTTACAGTATATTTTTTAAACGGTTTAAAATTACAATAATAGTTACTTCGCGTAGAACAATCTTTTTACCATACCCCCTCCCCCTACCCTTCTATGGACATCCGCAATACCAAGAGCACTGTAGATGCGTTGCTAAGGTTGTTAAGGTTAAGATGTAAATAATAGGATGGGAATAGTTTTATTGAATGAGGAAGAAGGATAAAGAATTGGACATCCGAATTCCACCACTCTATAGTATCAGCAACCTTCGGCGTTATTTCCGGATCGATTTGATATTGTCACTTTCAAAAAACAAGCCTACTCATATCTATTTAAAGGTCGGCAACGCATTTGTGATGTCTACGGTGTTGCAGATGGGTTAGGTGTCGTCGTTTGCTTTCCATCAGGTGATACGTTTGGTCGTTTACCTCCTTTTCCCATAAAAATGATGAACTTACACGCTAATAATCTCTGCGTTCAGACATACATATGATGACGCCTGTGTCCCGTAGGGGTAGGCAGAGATCACATATCTCCATCTCGGCACACTTTCTTTGCCTCATCCACACTCATCACTCTTTTCATACAAGGTCGTCGGTTAAGAGTATTCTTGAGCTGGCCTTTCTTAAGAACTTCAGCATTTTAGTCAATGCATGTTCTCCTTGGTCTTCCCTGCTACCACATTTCCTTTCATCCACATCCGCACACCACCCCTTTCATCCACATCCGCAATTCTGTAATGACATTCTCTGAGGATTAAATGATAACTTGTTAAATGAAGTAAATAATATTGATTAAATTGTAAGCCTTTGAGAACACTAAAATAATACATAATGTAAATACGAAACGTCAACTCGGCGAAGTCTCAACCGTTTCCGGGAGCGACAGCTGTGAGCACGTATTAGAGGGGTACAAATACTACTGCGGGATTGTTTTAAGTAATCGCCGTAAATTCACCGCGGTTTGCCCGTCGAGGTGTTTAATTATACATCGAAATACGCCTTGAGTGCTCTGATATGTACGCGTTGAATGCGCTATTTGTTGGCGCTACTTTTAGTTCCGAGATGTCGGATTTCTTTCACCTTATTATTTAAAAAAAATCATTCTGTAATAGTCAACGTAAAAAACGGTTCTAATTACGTTTCCTTGTTGAATCTTTTGATTATCTAGTGGTAGATATCGCTAACAAGTGATATTTACTACTAGATAACAAAACGATTCGACAAAAACGATGTTGTATGCACATATAATCATATATGTATACATATGGTTATATTATGTATTAGATTATATATTATTATATTATATACATCGCTGTCCGTCCTTGAGAAATGAATATATATCGGCGCAAAAAAGTGAAAACGTACTAAACCGCAAAATGAAATCTTACCACTAGAGCAAAAAAAACTTGATTTATGAAAAAAATTGTATGCGATCACTCAAAAGCAGTCTGTTATGAATCTGGATAAAAATTTATATTGGTCGCAGAGCTGTGGTCCGATTATGCAGTAAAAATTTTAAATTCTGCGTCATTTACAGCGTTTTCGCTTTACGCATTGATTATGCTCAATTTTTTTGGTTGGCACGGCTTACATTTTACTGTGTGTAATTTCGAAGTCGTAATCGGTTTTGCAGTGTCGAATGAATTTTTCGTCTACGTTTATTGTTGCAACGCCCGTAATGAGGATGTTTTTACTGGCATATAAATGCGCAATGCGCATATTTGGTAAAATAAAACCAAACAAGTGGATGTTTAATTGTGTCCACAAGTATCGGAGCACAGTAAAGTTCTCATTTGTTATTCATTATTAAACGTGTGATAGTAATTTAACTTTTTAATAATTATATTTTGTATTTATATAATAACTACTAATAATTTTATTTAATATTTCAATAGAAAAATTATGTTATTGGCACTTAATAAAGAGAGTCTGGGAATGAAAAAAGTTAATTCTAAATTAGAAGCTTTTGTTTTTCTTAAAAAAATAATTGTTTTAATTCATTTAAGTATTTTTAAAATCCCTGTTTTAGTTTGTGACTTTTTACTTACTTTTCGCGGATATGTTGGTAGACCGTTATCAGGCAACTAAAACTAACTTCTTGTTATTTTTAGTATAATAATTTATGTTTTTCGCATCATCCCGCCTTTTTGTGACTTAAAACAGATATCTTTGTCTCTATTGTAATGGCAGAAAAAGCAATAGGAGCTAATAAAATTATAGCGATGCTGGAAAAGTGGTTTAGCCCATGTTACGTCTCACAGCGGTTGAACGTGAGTCGTTCAACCATCCAAAGAACCTTTCTCGATACCAAGAGATAGGTTCCGTTCGGAGTAGGCTATGATCTGGGAGAAAAGTTTACTTGTGATACTGTAGTTAATAAATAAAAAAATATGTCGTAAGAATTTACGTAATTTGCTCATGCCACCGAAATAACTCGGGTTTATGTATATGTTTCATGTCTTTTTTAAAGTTCTACCAAGTTCAATTTTTTCGTCTGATAAATCTATATATTCTTTTTTTATCTCATGTATGTGTGGTTACGTATTCACGTGTGTGTTACTTCCTAATTAGTTTCGGGTAGAAGTTACTGCTTTTGGAGTCACTGATCCCGGGATCAAGTCCTGCATCAGGATACATATACGTGTGTATGACCTATAGGTATTTATTCTGAGTCTGGATGTCCCGACAAGTAAACTGATTTAACAAAAATAATTTAACAGAAAAAATAAACAGAAATAAATTAGGAACACTTCATATAATATAATAGCGATTCTGAACCGGAATCTGTCCTAAAACATCAACCGATATGAACAGACAGATATTTCGTTTTATAAAGAAGAGATGATAAATTATAATTCCAAGTGCGTCTGTTATTTAAATGATATTTATTCAAAGCTTTAGTATCACCTTGTAAAGACCCACATCAGAAAAATATAATACATTACGAATTCAACAATAGAAGCGGGCTGGTATGGTATATCTCAGAAGCCATTAGTAGACCGCTGTGTGCCGCATGTTGTTGGTATAATGTGACGCGAATTCGACTGTCATCAGTAATGACGTAACTTTGCCGGGAAGCGAAAGCAATTATTCTCTAGTGCTGAGAGCAAGACAATTCGCGGTCTCGAGTGATGTTCTCTCGGATTTAAACTTGATTAAATAAACATGTAAGCGTTATAATTCCGCTGTTTAATAGCACCAGTGGGACTGTGGACCCCATGGATTCTGTAGACCCAAATTTGTTAATTAAAACAAATATAAATTAATTTAAACATTTGTAATTCTTTGTTTTTGCAAGCCAATTCATTATTTTGACTGATATTATATCAGATTTAGACTTGATTGAATAAACATGCAAGCGTTATAAATACGCTGTTTAGTTGCACCAGTAAGATAATATTGGAAACCCATACTAACATCTAAAATAAACGATTATAATTAAATAAATTAAATAATTTACTTAAAATGTTGAAAATATAGTGTTAAAATGATGTGATGGTGATAATAAAAAAAGAAAAATCATTGTCATATTAAAGAAGTAGCAGTGAAGTGGATACTCTTTGAAGACACGATATTAGAAATTCGAGCTTGTTGTTGTTAAATAATCGTAAATATCCTCATATTCAAATATAAGTATGGGGAATTATTCTATTGGTAGTATAATTATTCTTTCATAATGATGGATATACTCAGGCCGTAACTACCATCATTATCTAAGGGTTTCGCTTCTAATTCTACGGCTATAAATTTATCATTGACTCCTGCATTAACAAGGGCAATGCATTTGTATTGTTTACTTTATTGTAAGGATTCGAATCACGGCAAGAAAAGAAGAAAGTAAAATAATGCGAAAGAAGTAACGTCTATATATCTCTGCACTCACCGTACCAAAATGCGGTAACACAGAAAAATGCTGTCGCCTACTAATGTACTTAAAGCCGTAGTAATGCCACTTAACGTGTATATTCTATAAGGGTGGGCTTTTTCAGCCCATTCCGCATGATTCTATCACTATATGATTCTATATGAAACAATGATTCTAAAGAAATAATAATAGTAGTAGAAAGTAAAGAATAGAACTTGATAATATTATTCGATAATATTTATATTATAATACAATATAAGAAAGGAAGTGTTACGTATCGATTAACATCGGCTTACCTGTACTAATCTGGCTTCGTTGTTCCGATGAGTAACAGTGCTACAGCATGACATAGCGTTTTCGCCGATCATGCTGTGTCTTGCAAGCGTATATAATCCATCCTATCGTTGGACTCGATATAATAACATGTTGAAATAAACACATAATGATCTTTTAATATTATAAACATACAACACACATAAATAATAGATAACATACCGAAAAATATATTAAATATAATACTGTTTATTATAATATTTCATATTATAAATAGAAATAAAGAATGAAGGGCATTGCCCTGCAGTAGGACAGTTCTGGTTGAAAATATAACAATAAATAAATAGTAATAATTATAAACAGCACTGAAACGCTATCTCACTCTATACCTTTTTTGCTTGGAATACTGACTGACGAGATTAAATAACTAAACGATACTGAGTCATCACGGCTCTGCAGCTTTGGGAAAGTCGTGACCTGGTCAATGATACTAAGTGCTTCCATAAAATGGTTTTTAGAGTGACTCTACGACTAACGAAGCCAGCCAATGTAGTACATCTATTCTCATATGTAGCGAGGCAAAATAGTTCGGGTGCATTTCATATCCCCGTATATACCCTGAAATTACGAAGTTATAAAATCATAGGAGTATTAACCCCTCGGCCTACACGATATCTGCCAATTGGGCGAGCTATAGTAAACAAGAACGTCGGTCTTGCGTCTTGACGTTCAATTGTTCAGCCGTGTACCCAAACTGGCGCAAAATGTATACTTTTCATGAAATAATAAACAATGTTAAGGTACAAATAGTAATTTTAAGACGTAAATATAAATAGTAACTTTTTAATTCTTTACCACGAGTGAGACTTGTGGTTTTTGTTTATGGCACAAATTCTTTACCACGAGTCACACTCATGGTTTTCGCTTAGGGCACAAATTCTTTACCACGAGTCAGACTTGTTATTTTTGCGTATGGCACAAATTCGTTACTACGAGTCAGACTCGTGGTTTTCGCTTATGAGAGAAATTCTTTACCACGAGTCAGAGTCGTGGTTAATAGGGCAAAGGGTTAAAATGAAGTGATTAACTTTGAGCTACCGGTATAAATTACTTGGAGATCTGCAAAAAATGCGTGGATATCTTTAATAGGAATCAATGGTTCTAACAACGTTTTCAATCGTGTGAACACAGCACAGAAAAATGATAGAATGCACGCTGAAGTACACAAGATTGTTCATAAGATTAGGGCTAAGAGAAGAAAAATATTGTACATATTATATATTGTTGAGGTTTGTTCATTGCAACTCAGGCATCTAACACTACAGACACACGAAATGGTAAATACGTGTTGTGTTAATATAAAAATGTCACAAGTATTAGGTACCTTCGGATAAAATAGTGGGTTTCTTTTTATTATGTTTGGTATCGAGAGCACTTGTTCATCACTAATTATTTGTTTCGCTTTTGATGCTTCAACCGGAACGTGCGTCGTGGGAACATCTGGGAAACACGATTGTTAAGTTTTTTACCAGCACTTTGTGTTCGGAGCAACCACGTAAATGCATTTCGAATTATGTTATGTCGGTAGTATTTGAAAATGTGGACTAATTTTGTACCTGCTTGACTTTGGAAAACTTTGCAAGGTTTGTAATGGTTTGGGCATTACAATGTTTTTTAATTGCATTGTTCACTAACCAATTTTCAGGTTTTAAGTTTCAGGTTGATAAGTAATGCTTAATATTTATCCGTAATATAAAAAAATATTTCAGTTTCGAGGAAAAAAATAAAATTGGAGACAAATTATTTCTTATTGTACGTATTTACGAGTATTATTTATTCTTTATACATATACAGCAACAAAAACTTTGTTGCTTATCCGTTATAGTCATAAATCTTGTCAAAAAATACTATTTATCCTTTTAAGTATCTATTATATATAATATAAATATTAATTATTGATTCTCACGAGGGCGAAAAGCGACCAATGACGAGCCGTTTCGCTGCGATGAATGGCAGCGGATGGAGCTCGTGGTCTCTGCCAACCCCTGCGGCATATATATATATATATATATATATATATATATATATATATATATATATATATATATTAATGACGTATTTGTTATTTTATGTTAGCTAATTTTATTGCTTGCCATTAGTTTTGTTTCTATACATAAATTATATTAAAATAATTAAACATCAATTGCAAGATAAAAAACGTAGCTCGATCATCCAATCGATAGTGTGTCATCAGCCAACACCAAATATCTAATGGTTGTCTGGAATTTAAATATATCTATTTAAATTTATTATTTTTTATTTATGATACGATAGTTATTTCTGTAACTTTTTCTTATATGATAAATTATTTTATTTGTTGTTATGTATTTGTCATCGATAGATGACATAATTTTTTTATAATTGGGAGTTAACATTTTTTACTGTTCATTGATATGCGTTAACCTCTGATAATATTATAAATAGGTGCACGGTACTCGGTGGCTTTTCAATTATTTAGTTCTGGTGATAACGTTCCTAGTTAATGTTTCAACGAGTCATAGAATCAATATTATTATTTTGTTTCCTTCATTTCCTTCTTTTGCTATAAAAATGTATAATATAAAACTTATTTAAAAATAGTTGAAGCTATAATAGGATATCTATCTTTATTTAGCAATGGATTGCCCAGCAAGTTATTTTGACTGTTTGTTTATTGAAAACAATATACAATACTTATAATGATACAATTACTTAGAGTTTTGTGACTTTGCATACATCTGTATTTTAGTACAACTGTATTTTGTGTCAAAATACCAAGAAATTGTATCACTATAAATATAGACTTATTCTAAATAAATTTAAAAAGCAGTCAAAATGACTTCTTGGGCAATCTAGTGTTTAAATATATGTACAATATAATTTTATTTGAAATTAGTATGTTTTCAATCCGCCTCCATGAACCGTAGTTGGTCCCGAGCCCAGCCTTGGACGATATGCGGCCTGTGAAAAATGTATGTTAAGTGCTAATATTCAAGTTAAATCATTTCCAGGTAAAGGCCTCCTAAAACAAAAAAGTTATTTCAAAACGATCGACTGAAGTACCCATTGCCTAGTGTTTTTTTTTTAGAAACTAAAGCAATCGGCAACTTCATAAACGAAAACCAAAGTTAAACAATGTCTGACCGAATGAGTGACTATCTCTATCATTACCTAGACGCTTATTGCTAGACATAGATCTGTTATACCCACAGACGCGCCACCTAGCCCGACCTTCGACTACACGCATCCACTTATAGTCATTCCATCTATGCGGTCTTCATTTTTTTTATTATACACTACATTATATTTTTTACATTGTTATACGGCATATATAAACTTAAATTAATTTTTTCCGTATACCGCCATGATCAGATGTGAGTGTATGTATAGTGTATAACAGCACTTATACATATGTGTTTTAAAGGTTCTCAGGTCTCCGACAAACATGGCTAGCCTATTATTGCCTTGGAAGCCGACTTGAAGAGGTTGAAAACGTTATAGTAGTAGGTATTAAAATAAAGGTGTCTTATAGTAAGTACTTAAAATTAAGAATAAATTGATTCAGAATAAATATGGATCATGGCACTTGCCCACGAAAAACATGATATAGTATAGAGTCATAATCCTAAAGCAAAGGTCTGACACAATATTTAAATGCTACTAATTTTTGTCTCAGATTAAAAAAAAAAAAAACTTTGAACCAAGAGTGCAAGATGTAAAAAATATGTTTGTCATAACCTTTTTCGTTGATGTCATTGCTGTTTCAGTAACTAGGTGACCATTTTTTCGTCACGATTAATATACAATGCTTTTAAATTGGACGTATTTTACGCACGAATGACTCTGTGCATCAACTAGTAAATATTTTCTATTAGTTGATGCACAGATTTTTACAACAAAAAATATTTGTGAGGTGTTAATAAATTGTAATTAAAGTTGTTCTGAAATATTTATTATAAAATATTAATCTGAAATGTTGAGTTTTACAGGAACTATAATAATAAATTTTGTTATAAAAGAAACTTTATTCAAGAAACACTAGAATTCTTGTTAACCATTCCAAATAAGCTTATAATGTTCGTGTAAGGAAATGCTTAGTCTATAATTCTATATAAATGGTCCAGTGGAGGACATGGACACATAACGTACAGATCTTAAGCCAGAATCTTACTGAGTTATTGCTTGCTACTGCTTATATTGTATATTATAATAAACAGTATTATTTGTGTTAATACCTTAATTTAAACATTTGTAATATTGGTAAACATTAATATTGAAATAATATAATAAATTTCTTTAGTTTAACTTGATAGGCAAAATCCGAGCATGTTCCGTTCGTATAAATTTCTCCTACATTTTTCAAAAGGTTTTCGGTTATAAACCGTTTGATTGAGTAATAAAGCAACATCAAAATTGGGTTTTTAAAGTGCATTTTAGGAAATAGAAAAGCGGCTCCTTTGAAATACAATAAAAAATAATTTAAAATGTGGGTATCGTATTTTGTATTGTTCTATATTCTGTTGTCATGTGTGTTGATATTTCACATTTTATCCCACATTTCGGGTCATTTTTGGAACACAATAACGCTTTACTTGTAACGCAAGATCCCGTATAAATGTGGAAGGAATCCTTATTCAAATATAGTAACATTTCTATGTTCGTAGTCACGCCACACGCAAAGCGAATAGTTCTCAGACTGTTAAAGATTCATATAATGAGCTTTAGTAATAATGTTCACAGGCAATCGGACACGAATTGCAATGTATAATAAATGCGAAATGTCCATTTCTAGCGTTCATGTTTTTTTTATTTTATTTTGTAATAAGAAGGCAAACGTGCCAGTTTGTCGCCTGATTTAAAAAAATTAACGTCGCCCATAGACATCAACACTAGGCACTGCAGAAGCGTTGCCGGCCTTTGAGAAATATGTAGGCTTGGTTTTTAGGTTGCGATGTTGTATCAGCTCGAAAATATCACTGAAGGTAGCTAGGTAGTTTCATAGAATAGTGGTGTGTGGAACGAAGTTTCGAAAAAAACGCACCGTACTGTAGCGACACGTGGGATCTTTAGGAGGCTTCTCCAAATAAAATTCATCAAACTGATATTAATTTATTCTTGTTGTATACTTTTCACTTTATATCTCAATATATAACATTTCAATTTTTATGCCGGAATGTCACCCACATGTCCATCCAAAAGACGTCAGTCGAACTAATGCATTTTGTTTTATGGCAATTTATTTCTTTTTTATTTTAAATTTGAATATTACGAATGTAAAAAAAGTAATATAATAAGAAAGGTTTTAATGCATTAGTGATACGTTTATGAATGTATTGTACTGCTTCGGTACTGATCCAGATACTTGGTAGGGGTGAAACTTTTCTTTGTAGCGAGTTGTGCGATAGTAAAATTGAGCGGCATGTATAAAACTTTGTTTCGCGGAATCGCACTGCATAGCCGAGTCGCTAGAATGGAGTTAATGCGTCGATTGTTGTCCCGCCATTATTGGGTTCGGATGTAATCGCCAGCGGCGGTGCGGGTACAATTCCGATGTACAAGTCGATTAAACATGAGGGTGTTGCGAAAGGGAAATTGCCCTCACATTGTCACCGCTGCAGTTTCACTCGACTTCGAATAGTTCGCTCAGGTGATAACGGATTGGTATTTGCTGCATTCATTACCCTAATTAGAATAATTTTCTAAATTTTTTTTTTAATTTATTTTAATCAAGTTTCTATTACTAGAATCTCCTTGACAACTCAAACTAATCTAATAGTGCTTGTGCTAGGAAATGGTCTTCATCAATAGACCAATGGTCTGCCAAACTATTTCGCCTCGCTTAAGATGAGTTTTGATGAATTGGTTGCCTCAAACTTATCGAGTAGGCACTCTTAGAAGCATAATACAGTGTAAAGCCTTTGCACAAGGATGTTTGTTAGTTTATTCGTTTAAAATTTAGATATTTATAATAGTTTAAACATTTGTCTTCTGTTTCATTTTAGATTATTTGTTATATATATTTTAGATGATTTGTTCTATTTTAGATTAATCAAGTAATCTATAGTACTTATCTATTTATTGGTTTTCTAACTTTCGTGTGAATAACATTATAAAAATAAAAGTTCAGATTTTTAAATAAAAATCTAAAAGTAGATAATTTATAGAAGAATTAAAAATTGGTACGCTTCAGAAACAAAATGTGAGCAAGATAGAAATACAAATGTACAATAGAAATAAAGACAACAAATAGTTCAATTGAATTAAGAAATGTTCCATCCTACCACTGTACTTTTGACCATATTTTTCCAACACCACAAGAATCACGTGTAACAAGGGGTTAAGCAGCTGGGGTGCTTCGAAATCATGAAATTGATGTGACGTAATTTATGGATGGTCCCTTTTAAAAAAAAATATGAAAAATATTTCATATCATATAATAGTAACAACATTGTTTTAATCAATGAATGAGCATGAGTAGTATAAATTCAATGAACTCTTGTAGTGAATATATTGTAGCTCAGTTGTACGATAGAATGAAACATAAGCTTCGCTCTGATATTAGTTAACGTAACGCCTCATTGTTTTAATTGACCATTTATCTCGTTGTAGTGCAACAACAGTTTTAAATATAAGCAGTACAATTGAAATGAGGAAGATATAGGACTTTTAGGAACTGTTTACATGAGTGATGTCATGTTTTGCTATTTTCATAAACACACGTTATCATCGTTCATTTCGTAATTCTGTGTCCAATTTCTGTTTTGTTTGTCTTTCATACATTGTTTGCTGTTAACAAGTAAATGCTTTTATATTTATTTTCTGAACTTAACTCAAAATAAATAAAAACGTCTTAAAAACACTCACCATTTTTTTAATACGTAACGTGATTTGTTATTTTGATTTATTAATGATTAATATTTACTCTTAAAGAAACCTTGTTTTCTTTTTTACAGCTCATATATGTACGTATGCATGGACTTTTCTGAAGGAATAGACGTTAAACCATCCCATTTATAGGAATAAATACACGTAGGCCATATCTATCCCGAGGTGGGGATTAAACCCGCATCTATTAAGGGAAAGCGGTAACTTCGACACTGAACTAATTATTTTGTCAAATACTACGTTGATAGTTTATGGCAAAATTGACTACTTGTAGATTTTATTATAGAATTCTTTTGTCATTTGCCATAAATGATCAATGAAAAAATAAAATAAACATGTTTCATGCTTAATTATTTTTCTACTTTCAGCCTTATTTATCTTGCATTAAGTAAATGCAATGATTTATCTTTTATCATTTGTACTTTTTCTAATTATAATTTTTAAAAGTATCTGCCCAATATGTCGTTTCATAACTGTTATCATTGGAAGGTTCTGGTATCTTAGGTAAATCTAGTTCCCATTTTGCATTGACGAAATCGTGTTTTATTTTATTAAGCACCGCTTCCTCGTAAATAAAAGTTTCTCTCATCTGATATTCGAAATAAGCGGGTCACGTGCGATTTAAATTTCTAAAGTTGTTGTCGGTTTCAGCTTCAAACAAAGTGAATTCATCCAGTGTGGTTTTTCATATATTTACAAATTTTAATATCAAATTTTGCTATTATTTTCTTATAGATCAATCACGCTTGACAAGCTGTCAATAAAATTAGCAAAAGGCAACTAAGGATTTAAGTAATGATACAGTATGACATCATCGTAAACAAATGTATATAATGAAATTACGGCTTAGTTTTTTTTTTAAAGATAATTTGCAGTTTTAATATTACTATAATATGATTCTTGTTAACCAATCTAATTACGACGATCAACGACAGCGACGAAAATAGACGACCAGTTGGCTCAGTAGCGGGACCCTCCGCCGGCGGAGTCGTCAATGGTCGCGGATTCGATCCCCGCAACGGAATAAACATATGTATTACAAATATTTGTTTCGCGTCTGGTAAATGCGGATTGCATTGGACAAGCGTGGTAGGTTAACGTCGGTTCCTTCAAAAATGTATAGGTCCGTGCTCAGCAGTGGGACATATATGGCCTGTTCAAAAAAATCTAAGCTAAAAAATGTCTTGTCCGAACAATATGGTTCATCTTAATGGTCCAATTATAGAATCGAACCCACGATTTTGTATCGAATATGCGTTCTTTACCAATTGAACTATTGTTATTCGTTTTATTTATTTGGTTAATTCAATTAAATTTTGTCGTAAGTTCTTTTATATTTTATGCTAACAGGTCTTAACGTAAAATTTAATAGAGAGTTAAACATTTTAATTGCGTTTCGACATGCTGAATTCGTGCTCATAATCAACATGGAGATGGTCTAATATTAGAGTTAATGATACTTTGTGTATTGAGTACAAATGCGTTAGGTTTTTGAAACGATTCGTATTTTTAGCTTCGCCTTTTATAGTGTGGAGAAATAATTATTTAGAGTTACAAATGAAATTGAATAGTGTCACTTCTTTTGCAATTTATAATCATTATCATTATAACACTTCGGCAGTTCACTGATGGATAAAGGACTTCAAGGTGTGTCACCTAGTATAATCATTAGCTACATGCATTCAGTTTTCAAGTGATAGAGCCACGCTTCAGACGAATACTTTGTCAAGAATGGCATATTATTTGTTTGTAGCATGAATGAGCCGGCTCGCCCGGGAAGTACCACAATCCCGCAAAAAATCGGCGTCTGAGTGGTAGGTAGCCTAGCTACCGCGCTTCGTCCGGTGAGCGACTGAATCTTAGATGCTCAACCCCTCTCCCCCTTCCCCCTTTCCCTCCACTTCCCCACCCATATTGACATACCTTAAAGGCCTGCAACGCTTCTGCATTGCCTAGGGCACTGCGGATGTCTATTGGCGGCGTTGATTGTTTCCGATCAGATGACACGCCTGCTCGTTTGCCTTCCTATACAATAACAAAAAAACGTTCGCTTTATCTAGTCAGGGGGAGTTCTACGCTGTGTTTGCCAAGGCGTGGTCTTCTTTCTAGCACTCGTTTACTCCACTCTCATCACACTCCACCGATTATCGTGTCATTGTCTCTTCAGTTTATTAACTTTAATAGATACGTCGTTGACTTGGTATAGCTTTATAATTGATTTCGAGCTTATGGAGCATATGGACTGTCGGTCATTTCGGCATTGAAAGAGTACAGGACAGGCAGGCATTTTATAAATAAAATTTGTTATTATTTTAGTTTTTTCTTTCGTTCTATTTATCCATCTGAATCATAAGTATCAGTGTACAGTAATTTTCAATCACAAATTTTAATAACTAGAAGTATTTTATATCTTCATACGACCAACATTTCTCAGGAAATTAAACTTAAAAACTTGTACCTGAACGTTTTCCATAACGAGTTAGAAAAAGTGTGCGAATGAGGTCTTTATAGTGTTGTTTAAGGCTTCATATTTATTTTTTAAACGCCGGTATGTGCAGAGGCTATTTGTTGGCATTACGAACGACGGATAAACCATATGAATTAGAGTTAGTATCTTTTTTTAGATGTTTACGATAACTGCCTGGCCTTGAATATTACCCGATGTGAACGCAGCTGCACAAAGGTAATTATTATTTATTATTAGCGTATCTTAATCGTCAAATTTGTTTTCAGCCTTGTATCTTTTTTACTTGGTTTCACTTCAAAGAGGATGTACGAGTATATATTACGAGACCAAGATTGTTATCGACAAAACGTTTGCTGTACATCAAGAATTTTTTTTGTTGTACAGCAAACGCTTTGTTGGAGTGCTAAACCTGTTGGAAGTGCAACTCTGCCAAGATGCACTTCCACTTCCAACAGGTTTTGATACAGACTACTATAAACGTGATCCACTACTTCTTTTTTATAAAAAGATGTACACTCCGTTGCAAAAAAACGGGCGGATACATGTACACTCTTATGCAAGAAAATAGGCGGTTTTGATGTCTCTATATTATTGGTAATAATTTAGTTCTAAAGAGGTTTTAATAGCTAAACTACGTTACTGGCACTTAATAAACAATGAATAATTCCAAATTAGAAGCTTTAATTTTTTATAAAAATTAAACCTTTTTAGTTTGTGACTTTTTACTGCGCTTTTCGCCGGTTTGTTGTTAGAAGGTTATCAGGAAACTAAAACTTACTTCTTGTGATTTTTAGTAGAGAAATTTATGTTTGTCGCATCATCCTGCGTTATTGTAGCTTAAAACAGATATCTTAGTCTATTGTAATGGCAAAACAAACAAGCAAGCAAAAAAACAAGCAAAGTAAAATTATAGGTAAAATTACCGCGCTGCTGAAAGAGAGGTGTAGCCAATGTTTCGTCTCATCGCGGTCAAACGTGAGTCGTTCAGCCGTCTAAAAAACCTGGACGCGATACCAAGAGGCAGGTTCTGTTTAGAGAAGGTATGTTCTGAGGGAAAACGTTGCACACAATCACGAGACGACCGCTTTTTAGTGACTCAGGCGCTCAGGAACCGCAAATACAGTTATATAGACCTTAAAAGAAACCTTGAAGAGGTACGAAGAGCACAAGTTAGCATATGGACTGTAATGCTTATAGCGCTGATATACGCAGTTGACGACCAGGAGGGGCCCCAAAGTTACTTCGTGAGCACCGGATTGCTCGATTGAGGTTCACTAGAAATTTCCTATCTTGAACACTAGGTAACTGGATTAGCATACTCTACTCCGATGAGGCTCGAATTTGTCTGCATGGCATCATCCCTTATGGTGGACGATCTGTTATGTTTTCGGCGAGTAAATCGTATTTTTTATTAAAGTACCCTAAACATACTAAGCCGGTATTGTAGCCTTAATTTCACTATACCCAAAAAATTTCCGTTTTCACAGGGTTTTCTATTTACTGTTAACACCGATTCAAGGATTTAAGTGTTAAAAAATTCTAAAAAAGAAAAAAGAAATTTCTAGTTTAGGTGACTTTCTAGTTTAGGCTAATGACATACTTATAACATACAAAAAACATTAATATTATCCATAGAAAAGCCAATGACTGTAAGGTGTCCGTTTTTTGCAAAGGAGTTTATGTGCTTCTTGAGTAGGTTGAAATACATAAGTTTATACTATTGGAACCATCGATCTAATATATAATAAGAATTATATAATATATTATACTAAAGAAAGAAAATACGTACAGTGTGTATAAGATATTATAATAATTATGATTGTATTTTATAAATAGCATAATAATATTTTTTGAGTAATAGTATAAGTTAAAACAAAGTAAACAAGGTTTCTAACGCTCGTTGGATAGGGAATGAGAATCGTGAGAAAATGTGTTGACTTTTAAGGTAAATCATAAAAATAATCACCTACAGCAACAATAGAAGCAATTGAATCATTTCGCCAGATTATATCACGGAGAGGCTTCATTGTAAAGGGCTTATAAAAAAAATATAGGATTGCAGTGTCACCGGAGGCTAGTTGTCGGTTAAGAGTACCTGTTTAATCTCATAAGGCAGTTTGTTAACTACATAGCTCTCTGCGAGCAGACAGCGAGTGTCGTATTTGCTGAGTGGCTGATGTTGTGGAAGGTCTTTGTCTCGTGAGAGAGTCCACAGTGATGGTGCAAATTTGTCGTTATTTTAAAATTCTTTGGGTTCTAAATACGAGTATATATTTTTGAAAAACTGTGAATACCGTTTCATATTTGTGGAGAATGTTTTTCAATTCCTACTATTAGTTCATAACATCCCTATATATTAAATTCAATTATAAATCGTCAATAAAATACGTTTTTATTCATCCACTCAAGTTCAAATACATTTTTTGAACTTTTAGTGGATGACAATTGGTGTTAATATATATTTCTTTTTGAAATATTAATTGCTTAATTAAATTAATTTTTATTAGTTTTATATGGGAGGAATTTTTTTTCTTATATAAGATATTTAGCAGGTTATAAAAGTAGAAATTAAATTTATATATATATATATATATATATATATATATATATATATATATATATATATATATATATATATATATATATATATATATATATATATATATATATATATATATGGCGTGGCGTGGCGTGAAAAGGAGTCAACGCCGCCCATAGATATCCGCAGTACCATAGGCATTGCAGAAGCGTTGCTATCTTTTAAAAATGTCTAGATTTGTTTTTTGATTGTTTTTGTTCATTATTTAAGATGATAATATTTGTCTTATAGCCTGATATAAAAAAATCATTGTAATGATATACTTAAAAATAGTAAAAATAAAACCAATTTGACAAACACAATTATGATTGAGTATGTTTCACGGAAAGAAGCAGAATAGTTGTATTGGATATATCAATAGATATTAAATTAGTGAGAGAGTTACACGCATATTGCAATAATAGAAAACGCTTTACACTTGTAGCTCCATACTGAGAGATCTTGCACCGTACGTAACATATAAACAACAGAATAAAATATTCAAACTCCAAGTAAATACCAGTAAGCTACTTTTATTTATGTGGGAATCGAACCTGTCACTCGTGGATTTAAAAGCAAATACTTCGCCGCAGTCATTTAGGTCATCAACATTTATACAAATACATATGTACATTGTACAAATATCTAGCACGGTCGTAATTTTATATAAAAACTATTTATTTATTTCTAAACATGTGTGTCGACGCGGTAATTCAGCTTCACCTGTTAAGCTAATCTTAATTTAAAAATATTTTCCATTTTTAGTATGGCTACGATAAAACTTGGAAATAAAAAGTTTAATGACCCGAGGCGTCTGTGCATATATTTTATTAGTTTAATGCCGTCGACGCTCATTTGACTGCGAATGTCCGGAAATAACATTATATTGTGTTTTTAGAAAACATTATGACGAAAAAGTAATGGTAATAATGGGGATTAAACTCTCCTGTACTAAAGTACAGGAGAGTTTAATTCCCATTATTATAATGCAAAAAAAACTGCTTATCATAGTTTAGTTCTACTAAAGAAATGTAATAAAGACTGTTTGTTCGTTAAATTTGTTTCAAAGCATCGTTTGATTTATGGTAGAAGGTAAAGTTCGTAAATTTGCTGTGCGGTTCTCGGGTAAAAGGTCCATCCAAAGAGTTCAAAGTCTGTCTGTCTTTTTCTGTTGTAAATCACAAGTAACTGTAGCTTCCAGTCATATTATTTTCATAGGTTTTCGTTTTCCCAATTTTTTTTTTTAAATTATGTATTTGTTAGATGTAATTTAGTGGACTATTGTTACATCTTTATAGAAATTGACGACTAGATATAGGACACAACAATTTAGGAAGATTTGCAGTTGTCACCTGGTGCAAACAAATTTGTAATCGTAGAGAAAGGCTTAGTTTTTTCGAAAACTAAAAGAGTTTTTGAAAAAATTAAGCCTTTCTTTACGATTCTCTACAAGAAGCCTAAAGCAAAGATAGAAATTAGAGAATCCTAAAGAATATTTAAATCTGATTGTAAAAGATACGAATAGACTCGGCGAGGCAAAGGCACATAGAAACACTTGGAGGGAATGGGAAAAGATCTTGATGCTAAAAGAGTAAAGATAGCACTTTCGTCCAGTCAACGTCCGATCGGTTGCACCAAGTGTCATTGCAGCGATGCGATGACCGATTTGTATGAGCTTCCAGCAACAACAACAAGCGAGAAATCTCACAAGACCGCGGGCAGTGGAATGTCATCGTATCAAAGGGCAAGACACATTTTGGGTCATTGAGCCAATTGAGTAATAGCAAGATTTTGCCCCGGATACCATCTGGTTTGCCGTCAAGTAGTTGCAGAAGCAAATGCTCGCTTAGGTGTGTTCATTTTTACTCATTGTACGCAGGTTATTGAGCCGCTAATATTTTTAATTTCATAGATTTTGAAATGAACAATTTGCATAAAATACGCATACATGTGTATTTTATGCAAATTGTTCGTTTCAAACGTGTGTATCACACATACATATATTCATTTGTTTATGAACCGTAAAAATACACGTTTACTTAAATACAACACGTAAAGTGTTATGAGTACTTTAGATTGTATAATATTCATAAGCTAGAATTCATTCGAAGCGGTTACATAAATTTTTTTTATGGAAACGGAAGGCAAACGAGTAAACGGGTCATCTGATGCTACCGTGGCACCGCGGCCCACAGACAATTTAGAAGTTCAGAAAGAGGGTAGTTTAGAAAGAGCTACTTTAAGGTAAGATGAGTATATTGAGAGGTGAAGAGGGAAGGAAACGAAGAGGAAAATGGGAATTGAAGAAGAATTTAATGGAAACAAGTAAGTTCATGAAGGGGAAAGAAGGTGGGTCTCCCTAATTCCTGCACTGTTTATACTAAACGCGGTCATATATGATATAAAAATGCTACCACTTGATGACTATATTCTTTGAGGGTGAGGTACAAGATCTCTTGTCGCGCCGGTCCATTCGTACTGTACATGGTATTAAGTCTCCTGAAATATTACAATAAATTTTATTTGACTATTTTAGACAGCTCAAATAGTGCAGTACTGAAGCATTCACTTTTTGAGCTTAAGGATACTGGTTTCTCTTCTTTTATGCGATAGGAGGGCAAACGAGGAAGCGTGTCGCCCGATGGAAAGCAATCAACGCCGCCCATAGAACCCTGCAATATAACAGGTAGGTGTTACAGAAGTGCTGCCGCTCTTAGATATATGTTAGGATTGTTTGCCGTTGAAGGTAGATGTTTCCACAGGGCTTGCGGCATGTGCAAAGAAGTCAATTTCCCTTGTCTATATAAGTATTTTTATTACCTACGGGTATTCGTACCGAGTTAAGGTGTTTATCCATGTGTTAAGTGTGTTTACAGCACTGGCCTTGCATGGTGTATGTGAAATTGTTTTTCTTGTTCGAAACATTTGAAAATCCAATAGTAAAATGTTACATTTCGAAACAAGCGGTAAATGTTTAGTTCAGTAGTGCTATATGGGATCGGTTATCGCGCGGGCAATAGGTTTACAGCAACAATAACGTTCTTATCAAAGGCAACCACCATTACTTTTCGATTACAGCGCGAGCTGGCGCAGCGATTTGATTTGAAAGTAGATACATACATTATACATACATATCATCAAGCCTGTTTCCCATAGGGGTAGGCAAAGACCACATCTCCGTCTGCTACGATCTCGGCATAATTTCCTTGCTTCCTCCACACTCTCTTCATCCAAGCTCGTCGTTTGAGGATACTCTTGACCTTGCCTTTCATAAAAACTTCGGCAATTTGTTCAAGGTATGTGTTCCGTGATTTTCTTCTACCGACTCTTCCATCCACATCCGCAACATAAATTTCTTTTGGCAGTTGTCTTTCATTCATCCTCTCTTTTTGCCCAAACCATCTAAGCATCCCTTTCTCAACTTTTTGAAAGAAAAAGCTTGTTTTATCCCTTTCCCTGTACTATGAGTAGCTCAGTGGTGAAGGTTGGTTCCCCTTTTGGGATAAATATATGGATTACAAGTATTTCATACGAATCTGGTTGTGTCTATGTAATTTGCGTGTGGTAATGGCACCAAATGACTCATTGGCGGAGCTGCCGCCTACGGGGTTAATGGCAGTAGGTTCGATTCCCGCTTTGAGAGAAATATTTGTATGGTCTACAAATATTTATTCCGTGTCTGGTTACCCCGCTAATCCACGAAAGGGAAAAAGTGTGGAGCCATAAGGATAAAGCTCAAAAATTAGATTATTAAAAACCAACTGTGGTTTCTAAAGAATTGAGTACATATGATTTGTCTATTCGTGTTACTTCTTATATAAACTTTTCACACAATTGTTATTGCCTTAGTTAGTTAGTTGCCTAGTTGCTTAACTTACAAAAAGTACTGCCTTTGCGCTCACAGAGAAATTACATGTACTAATAATTGTATTCGGATTGTGCACCAAAATTTCAAAGCGAATTAGAACAATAGCTGGGAATGTTTATGTAGGAAGAGTACAAGTGCTCCTATCATTGACAGTGCAATGTTTAGCAAACATTTATCACTATATAAACATGGCGGTCAGTGTTCAATGTATTATCTTCAGTGTGGCCATGATACGATTGGCTTTTCGTGCAAAAATGACAAACTTCGATGAAATTTATTAAAGAAAAATAAGACTTATAATGGTTGAAATATTGGGTTATTGTTAACCATTCTGACTAAAGCGTGGACCGAAACGTGATTGGTAAACGTAGTGTGGGACGCCCCCTGGCTAGATGATGCGACGATCTGCGCAAGGTTGGATGCGTGCAGCAGAAAATTGGGCTAGGTGGCGCTTAATGGGGGAGGCCTATGTCCAGTGAACTAAGCTAATGAATGCTTGAGCAAGAAAATGGTTCATTTATATCTTGGTTCATATATATTTATATATTTATTACTAACTGCTGATTTCTCCAATGGCTTAACAGCCCAATATTTGTCTGGTTAAGTGGTTGATTTGGGCTACCATACGAGAACATGCTACATCGGTCGCTCATAGTCATGTCAGTCAGTCGTTCGTTCAAATTGGCGGTCGCCGCATCGCTCCAATGATACTTGGAGCGACTGATCGGAAGTCAATCGGACGGTAGTTCCATATGTATACCTTTATGGCAGCGCAATCTCCATCTGTATAAGTGACCTAGCCAATGAATGGTCTTTTTTTCGGGGATAGTAGTGCAAAAAAAGCAGGTGTGTCACTTGATGGAAAGCAATCAAAACCGCCCATAGACATCTGCAGCGCCATACGCATTGCAGAAGGGTTGCCGGCCTTAGTCTAACTGCTTTTATTGCTCTGATTATCTTGGTATCGGTTACGAACTCTTCCAATACAGAATTTTTTAAGATTCTTCAGCATTCATGTGGTCTCTGCTCTTAAAGTAAAAACAAAATCATATTTAAAATAGGTCTTAAATTAAAGGTATGCTAAACATTTCAATGTTTTAATTAATTTTATTTGTAATGAATTTTTCTATTCCATTTTATTCTAGAAAAATTTAAATTATGCATAAAATAACAAAGATTATACATAAAATAAAAATATTATACATAAAATAACAAAGAGTTTTATCACATAATTTAAAATTTTCTGGTAATTTCAAACTTAGTGCTGTATTTGGACAATACGGTTTACTATTATTTTATTAAACTAACTTATCAATACAGCCATAATAGTCAGCCATAATAGATATTGGCCTGCTCTCAAAAATCAGGGATGTTGCCATAATCTCCATGTGTGGCAAGTGGGTTGAAGATAGACAACAAATACTTGCTAACTAAATGTGATATCATTTACCAGGTTCTGGCTCTGTATATTTTGAGTTGCTTTGGAATATACTGTAATAAATTAACATTAAAAAGTTAATTGTAGTTTTGCGTGTTACGATTGCAAGCTATTCACTATAACAATTGTTTTTGTCACCCGTGAAATATAAATTTATTTATTAATTTAAGCATTTAGAAACACAACTTTATAATGTATGGGCTTATTAAAAAAAAGTTGGAAGTGATTTTTTTCAAAGTACATAAATTACATATGCTGATAGACCAAGCGTTGTGTCATGCACGCCATGTATTCGCCGCAGCACATTCGAATAGGCATAACACGTTCTTTGGCACTATTTACAAGAACTAACACGCAAGCAAGTTATTTTGAAACGTAACCAATTCGCAAAATAACATAAATATTTTAATGGCTTAACTGTATTGTTGGCTTTACAGCTACGTGATAAATCAGTAATGAAAACTCCTTTTCATAAACTTTTCATTACAGCACACGATTTTCTTCGTGCGATATCCACGGAAAGACTTGGAAAGACTCTTCCCAATCTCGATATTGCACGAAGCAACTATGGAAGTTTATACAGTAAGCAGTAGAAAGACAGCAAGAGTTACCTGAATAATAAAACTCAATCGTCGATCCCACATCCCTCTATCAAGCATGGGGATATGACTGTACCCCTCAATTTTAAGGGAGGTCAGTTTCCATGAGTAACTGAATTGATTGACGATGATGTCAAATATGGTTTCTTAAAGAGTTTCTGTTGACTGAAAAATAGAAGATGAAAGAAGCTCCACTGACACGTGTATGTAAAATCTTTTTTTAAAGTTCATGTTTACAATACATAAAAATGTGACAATTATAATCTACAAGTAATTTAAATAATAGTAGTCAGTGTATAATTTTCTCACAATTATGAGACATCGTGTGGAAAATCATCATCATTATACTCTGTATAGAACAACATTGGCTCTACAAACTGAACAACTTCATCTGATGGATTCGGGAGTAGGAGGTAGATGACTCAGCCACGCACGTCACGTTTCGGCGACCCCGCTGAAAAGATGGAAGTCGTACATATCACGGCAATAGGGAAGCATAATAGCGATACAAGGATCTCTCGCATGAGATCGCCTAAATTGTTATCTAGGTTTTAAAATGGTGATAACACGAAAACAAAGCGCATTGAGACAGAACGTTACCCACAATATCTTCCGTTTAAGAGTAGACTACGTACTCCAGTCCTCCTTCCACAACTTTTTCAGGAGAAAGTAGACAAGTTGTCTAGTATTTTTTTAAAGCCGAGAAGGCATACGAACATGCAGATCACCTTGAGGTGAGTGATCACGGCCGGTCATAGACATCCGCAACATGCGTTATCGACCTTTTGCGAACACATACGCTCTTCTCGCAAATGCCACTATGTTGTATTTACTTGATAACACCGCCCTAGTTAATGTAGGTTTGAGTTATGTATCATGTATATTCTAGATAGATAAAAAAATACTTTTTTGTTTAGTTTAATTTGTTATAATATAGTAAGGTATATGAAAAATGACGGCGACGTGGTTCGCCACTCGTCACGTCTTGATTCCCACGAGAGCGAAAGCGACTAATGGAGAGTCGTTTCGCTGCGATGAGTGTGAGAGGAAGAATGGATGAAAGGATGAATGAGTGTGGAGAAGGGGAGGTTGTGCCGGGATCGTAGCGGATGGAGCTCTGTGATCTCTACCAACCTCTGCGGGGGATAGGCGTGAATATATAATAATAATATATTAAGGTCTTGGCAGGATAATTGTTGTGTTAATATAACTTGTTAGTCACTACAAAGGTGCTTTCGCTGAAGGGTAAGTGACTTTGTGTTACGTCAGGGATTAATACGTGAACATAAGTGAGGTGAGCTAATGAGACAGTAAACTTGAAAACCCCCGTCTAATCTGCTAATGTAAACATAAGTAACTACTTAGCGCGGTGCTTACTTATGTAAATACATTAGGACCAACACGTGTCCCGTTCCCAGTGCGTGGGTACGTAATTACTTCGTATATACTAATATCTATGAATAATTTGACGACAAATCGAAATAATTGCTAGGTGTGATTACTATTTGTTTTTATACTCGTATGCTTTGATATTTTTTGTGTTTCAATTATCAATTTGATTGAGGAATATTAGGTTATTTGGAATGGTTAACGAGGAATCTAATAATATTATATACATAGCTAAGTAATGGCGAGCGCTATCGCGCTGGTCGGCACTCTAACTAAATTTGCCACACATTTGCTGTTTAGCGCGCGGTAGAGGAGGTCGCTTGCACGCATCGATAATTTTGAGTGATAGTGATTATAGTGACGATAACAATTATTTTGCTAATACGATGACGTTTGAAATGGGCATCACAAGGAGGACAATGGTAAATGACATCAAAAGCAAAAAAATTCTTTAGCATTTTAAGTATATATGAGTAAAAAACAATTATACTAAAAGGGTTATAAAAATGTTAAAAGTGGGTAAATATTAATTTTACGTTGTTTTCTAATTTTGTATTATATACAGGATGTCTCAGAAAGAATGGATAATCCTGGAGCGCCGAATAGTACGGCTATCAGGCGCTCTAATAAAAATACACAAAAAACTCATATTTAAATTTATTCAAATACACTCATATTTTTGGCACGACTTTAACAGAAGTTTAACTTTATATGCGTGGCCCTAGTCTACACTTGCAGCAAGATCGATAAATGTCTCGGAATAGAAGTGAGCCCGCAGGCAGATACTAGAATATTATACTACTCGTAAATACATAATCTACTATCAACCGTTCAGATGTGCATTTCAAAATTTCGTAAATTCACGTATTTGTAAACGTTTATGTATTTTATATTATTGTTAAATATTTTATAATTAATTGGGCGGGTCATACTGCACGCATGGACAAGGAAAAATGGACACCAAGGGTAACTACCTGGCAAGGACCAACAAATAAAAGATTAAGAGGTAGACCAAAGGAAAAGAATGGATTGATGAAATAAAAAGAAAAGCTGGTGAAAACTGGATCACCAAAGCAAAAGACAGACATATGGAGCAAAATGGAGGAGGCCTTTACCCGTAAAGGGGTTCATAAAGATTTATGGTTTTTTAAAAATGAATTTTGATTTCATGGTTGTTTAATATATTATTCATTATGGAAATAAAGAGGCTATAACAATAATAATAATTATTATTATTGTTAAAATTGTTTTAATGATTTTGGAGGTCATTAATTACTTAACGTTATTTTTATCAAAATATTATAACATTTAGCGGTTGATGAATTTCCATGTAATTATATTTAATTCTTATAGCAATCTATATATATAAAAATCAATTGCTGTTCGGTAGTCTCGCTAAAACTCGAGAACGGCTGGACCGATTGAATAATTTTGGTTTTAAATTATTCTTGGAACTCCAGGGAAGATTTGAAAGGTGAGTAAATATCATAAAAATATTAGGAATAAATTCTGAGGATTCTGAGGGAGTACGAAGTTTGCCGGGTCAGCTAGGTTTAAAATAAAACAGTAACAATCGAAAATTTTAAAATAACCTTTATGTATTCCAATCAAATAATGGCTATTATAAGTACATCAACGTGAAATATAATTAATTAATTTATGTGGACATTTAACCGCAGCCATTATGAAATTGGACTGGAATTAACTGAACATCATAATTCGCCTGACGACATCACAGTTGTCTGGGAGTTTGGTGTTTTGGGTCCAATTACCGAGGACGTTAGGTTCCGGTCGCAGGCTCCGGTCCTCCGGTGAATTATTGACCCTAAGAGCCTATTATAGCTCCGTCAGAGACGTCGATAAGCCATCGTTGGGCGTTTAAGGATACGATTTTGTGATTACCGGAGAGTGTGCTGCAAATTGTGAATTAAATTATAGATCACAATCTATTACCCAAATGTTATGTTCAATATATTTAAAATTAAATTTGCATATTATTTGTAGCCGAATTTCATAAAATATTGTAAATGATAGTTTTGTTCAATCTCTTTCTTAATTGTAAATGTAATATATTGTTGTACTATTTGTTCGAGATCCTATTACTTCATTTGTTGGGATAATATGAATAATCATTTCAAAGTACATATAAATTATATGTATATATAATCAGCAATCAGTAGCAAGTGAAATATAAGAAACTATTATAGATAAAATTTTCTCGTCGATCAAACTTCAAGAAATATTTAATTATCCAACGAGAGCGTATTTACTTTAACATTGATATTCCTTCCAGAAACTTAAAAGTCGCCCGGAGAGTCGTGGAAGGGCGTGTACGCTAAGAATTCTGATGAATGAATGACAGCTGTTCGATTTTGTGAACTAAAATGGCAATGGAGTAGACGACTGCATAAGTTGAGCGAATGAACCTTGAGATCAGACCGGGCCGTTGGCGTGGTAGGAAAGGTCTTCGTCCAGCAATTAACTGATAATATGTTACTATGCTTCATAATTAACCCATTAGTATTATTAGCGATGCATTTAAGTCACACGTATTATCTTGTAATTGTTCAGTGGTTGTTATCACGATAAACATTTGCTGCGTTCAATTATCAGTACGATTTATCGAACCTATTACGATAACTAGAGCGATAGTAACGTTAGTGCTTAAGGAATTATTGCGTGTAATTGCGTTGATTATACAAATACATACATACATATAGTCACGCCTGTCTTCCTGTAGGGTTAGGCAGAGACCACAGATCTCCATCCGCTACGATTCCGACCCACCTTCCTTGCTTCCTTCACACTCATCCATCTTTTTATCCATCCTGCCTCTCATATTCATCGTAGCGAAACGGCTCTCCGTTCGTCGCTTCTCGCCCTCGTGGGAATCAGGACGTGACGAGTGGTGGCGAACCACGCCGTCATTTTTTAACGAATTAGGTATATTACGTCATAGTGAATCCGACGAGTGATTATATGTTTGGGTATACATGTTTATATCTATTAGTATTTGCTATAGCAAATAAGTATAATCATGTCTTTACAATTCTCAGTACATATGATTCGAAACGAACAAATCCACCAGAGGAGCAAAATCACCAACATAGCTCTTCTTATAAGAAGAGTTTGGTTTACTTATACGAATAGTTATATCGATGATTTTGGTGACCAGTTTGGTTTATGTTTTATGACGAACTTGACCAATATCACTCCATCAAACGTCACCATCTTGTTTGTTTGACGAAGAACTGACGATACTTGCAAGTATACTAGTTGGGTAGTGTGGAACGCCACCCTGCTAGATGGAACGACGATCTATGTGGGACGGCAGACACTTAGTGCGTGTAGCTGAAGATCGGGCTAGGTGAATAGGAATACCCAAATGGGATGCCGATGCCCAAGTACGACATTGGACTTGTGATTGTATGGGTATATGTAGTTCTTGATGTATCTAATCCAGTGGTTTACGTAATATTACTTGGGGATGTGCTAAATCCATTAGCGGACTGTGGTGATTATATCTTTGCGAAATAGGATTAATATTATATTAGGATAATAATAACATTGCTTAATTAATGTATATACACTATAAAGATATGGAGTGTATCTCCTGTAAACAATTCTTCCTTAATTTTTTAAATCAGGTAGTTAATAATTAGAATGAAAAAAATACTTTTGTATGCAAAGATTATTGTTATTTATTTTTTAAAATTATAACTAAAAACTTTAACAGATTACAGTTTAAACTTAAAGAGTTTGTAAACAACGTACATTTTTATTCACTATTTTGAATTTCTTGCCCTTTTTAAAATCTTTTACGTAAATGTTTGATAGTTGCTTAGTATCGCGTATTGTCAACATTGGCTTGTCACGAGAAAAAACTTTCTTCATAGGAGACGCTAATGATGTGACACGTCGTGAAAGCTCGTCATAACATTACTTTTTTTATTTAATGGCCTTAGTTCAATACAGCTAAAGATATGTATGTATATTTAAAAACAATTAGCAGGCGATCATAAAATACGTTCGCATATATGGGTAGGTATTATCGCTTACTGTGACAAGGAGAAAGGGAAAATAGACTAGAAATAAACGTGACGTTCGCAGTTCATCACATTTACTTTTACTATATTATATTTATTTTTTTACTCATTAACCCTTGCGCGACGTGCTATTTTCTTATTAAGACGGGCAGTTTTCGAGGTTTGCGGTACGTTCTTCGTCGTTATAGCATATATTTAGCGGAAAAGTATGGTAATAGGTGTCTCCACAAGAATATTGTGCGAAATTAAAAATATAAATTTGGTAACTATATACTTGTAAAAAAATACATACATACGGGAATATATGGTCTTCGGCGCGAACAGGTTAAATTTAACGATTGAAAAATAAATATTTATAATAAAACATTTAATAGACCGGCTGGTCGAAGATGGTAAGTTTGTAAAACTTATCAAAAGGGACAGAGATCTTATTTTAGGCTGTGATTGTTATCATTATGGTTCTCACATAGATAGGGGATGGTGTGTCATAGTAAATATTTCATGTTGTACTTTATGTCGATGTTTTTATTAGAATATCTTTTATATAAAGACTTTTTTTCATTTATGTATGTAGGTCTCTGTTTTACCTAGACGTAGGTATCATATATAAATATAAGTAAATCTTATCTCACTTATGTAAATGTTTTTAATCGTGTAATATTTATTGAAGTTAGTATTGTTGCGATAATGATTTTTCAAATGTGTTAACATTTGAAAAATTATTTTTTTATCAAACGATTTAAACATCGTTTTGAAATCTTAAAATCCTGGTCAAGCAAGCTTTAAAAATAAATTGACAAGACGTCGTTCAATATGTGACAAGAACAGTTAATAGAAAATATATTTTAGTTAAGAACAGTTAATAGAAAATATAGCTTAGTTGGGATGGTTAACAAGAATTCTAGTAATATTTAAAAATAGACTACACATTTCTGGAACATTTTTGAATTTAGGAATGCTAGAAGTTTCGGTTTCAATCGTTCTCACTATATAAAGGGGCAACAATGCGTCGAAGGGAGAGTTTTAAAGTTTAATTCGGAGGAAGATTGGAAGAAAATAGTAGAAGAGAAGAATTGGGAGTAAAGTGAATAGAAATTAAATTAGTGGGCGGTTTCATTTTTCTGATCCCCGACTCGAAACAGCTCGTAACAGTATTTTACCTTGTATTCCTTTAATAAAAGTTAAAATTTGAATTTGTACTCGGAAATCTCCAAGCAATTATCGAAACTTTCGTTCGTTCCGGCGCGTCGTCGTCGCTTTCAAATATTCTAATGATTGCTTCTTGCGGAAGTTCGTAGGTCACACATTTAATGGCCGCATTTCGCTTCTGCAAATAATCATTGTTATTTATTATTTTGGCATTTCTCTTCGATTCATAGCCATTGTGTCCGTACGTGCTGTCAAAGATTGTTTGGAAATAATGAGTCACTTCTATTCACCGCGAACCCATTCATTGTAGTCCGACCTCATTCATTTCCACGTATCATTACTGAACTGATGAAGGTAATAAATTTTCGAACGTTCTTTGTCCTAATTATTTCATATATACATACATATATGAGTGAGCATTGTGCCTTGTCATTTGCTTTAATTTCCTCGCCGATTGTCGTGATGACACCTCATTTGAGCACCTATTCATGAATCTCTACATTCTATTCGGTTCGATAGGCATCCTACCAGAAGCGGGGCATTCTCACAAGTCACGTGGGTATTTCTTATTGTGCTCAGCTGATCTCTACAATTGATAAATGGGCAACAAATGCTCTCGCTTCCTTTCTTCGCTCGATTATGCCCCTGTACGAATCACGCTGTTAAGTATTGAGTGCCGATTAGGCAGATAACGTTTTATTACTTTTTGTATGTAAAACAAAAATATGTTATTTAAAGAATGCGAAGGTTTATGTAAAATATTTTATATTACATCGTGTAGAGATTTTCTAAATTGAGCATATATGTATGCTTGTTATTACCTGGACTTATGAGTAGTGTATGCAGTGGCTAATAAGGAGGTTCTTCAAAGAGTAAAGCAGTAACGTGATCTTTTGTAGACCAATAAAGAGGAAAGGTTGCTTATCTGGGGCACATGGGCACATGATGTGATAAGGCAAGTCCCAGTTTTTGTAAGTAATCACGATGGGAAAGTCGCAGACAAAATCCGGATTTTCGGAGATGGATGTCGTGGCTTTTCAATATCAGAGAGTGGACAAGGATAGTGAATACTGGCGAATGATTCGCTTCTCGAAATATATGGTAATTAGGCTGAATTGGCTGCCAACCTTTGCTAGTCAGAGAGGCACTGAAAAAAAGATGTTACGTCTTTAACAAATTTCCAACAATTTTCAAAGTATATGATTGTGTTATTATTTTTGAAATGCACATATAAGTTATACAATATTGCATGTAATACTAATGTAATCAACATTAGTTTTGATAAGAACTGTTGAATAATAATTTGCATTATAATCAAAATAATTCAGCGGATGTTATTGTATGTTCATATTAACCTCAAGGATTTTTTACGTTTAAATAGATCATTTACAGACATAGCTATTGCTTTGTGTTAGAGATAATACAGTTACTATCAATATGCCTATAAAAATCTTCCTGTCAAGCGTGGGTATGACGACAATATCGCTCAATTTTGAGGGAGGTCAATGTACAACAGTGAAGTGTTACAGCTAATAACAATAATAATTCTTTATGTGCATAATGTGAAGTGTAACAAGATGAAAAAACGTTTAAAAACACTATCACATTGCCACTTTGCGTACAAATTTCATTTTTATTTATTTATTTATAATGTAAACTCTCTATTTAGATTTCTATGTGTTTATACGTGTATGTAATTGTGAAAACTACATACACGTATAAACACTTAGAGATCTACATACACAAGTCGCTTATGGTTACAAAGCATTAAATTAATAATAAACTGTTACATTGTCATTAAAATTATAATTGATTCATCTATTACATACATTTGATCAAACATTTAAAGCAAAAAAGGCCTTAGTTTTATAAATATTGCCATTTATTAGCCATTTGTATAGTCTTTTTTTTAAATAATCTTGTATTCAATTGTTTTAATTCATGAGGTATATTGTTGTAGATGAGTATACACATGAACAGAATGAGTATACACATGAAGCTTTTGATATATTTATTGAGTCTGGGGTGATCATCCAGCACTAATCTTATATCTATAGATGATGTTATGATAATTATGTGTACCAGCGATACTATATATTTTTATTTTGGATATAATAATGTCTGCTGCCCTCGAAAATAACTGTTTTTTTTTAGTCGAGTTTGTATTCCACGCTGTTCTTGGGAAGATTTTTGAGTGACCCAAAAGTGAGTCACTATTGATATATGTAAGGTGTGTTACATCCTGAGCTATTTCAGTTTCATACAACAATTATTATGAATAAAATATAGATGTTTATTTATGAATTAACTGACTCTTCAAATAAAGTGCTATTATAAGTTAGCACTGAGTAATTTGTATACGGGACACAATGGATGAGTCTTATCAAGCGAATGTTAGTTACGCAAATACCATTTTATCATTATACAATGTGAATTATTGTGTTTGTTATTGAGGTGGTAATATTTAATTTAAATCGGTATTTCCGACGAGTATTTTCGCAACTGTGATTACAGAATCAGATTGCATCAATTCAACATATAAATCAAATTTAATTATCGGGGCTGTGACGTGAAATAATTGCCTTCGATTTCCTTAAGCTCATTGCTGCGATAACGAGAGTGTAGCGGCTATGTATGAATGGGCTATTTAGACTGGGAGAAGTAGGTATTATGTTCTCATAGTATATCGGCGTCATGTGGTTGCATTTCATTATTACCGCATTTCGTCCGGCAAGTGCAGGCAGGGGTTCGTTTCTTTTTCTTATTCTTGAATTTCTTTTCCCCTCTTATTACCTTCTTCTTTTTACTGGAACATTGTTCCCCGTGTTTTGGCTTGTCGTTGGCAGCGTAATTGCTGATGACTTAGGTAACCTGCTTTTTTTATCGCAAAGCAGGCAAACAACCATGCGGGTCACCTAGTGGTAAGTGATCACCTCAGCCCATAGATATCCGCAACACCGGAGGCGCCGTAATGCTTTGCCGGGTTTTAGCGAACACACGCTATTTGATCCCTCGTATAACTCTTTTTTGTATAAGAAATGTGTAGTCTTTGTTCTGTTTCAGTACGATAACACTTGAAATATCGTTTATAAATTCTATGTCTATATACCCATCTGCTTTTCTGTCTGTTGATTTATTTAGTAAAATCTCGTGAATGGTTATACACATTTTGACAGGAAAATAGACGACATTGTAAGAAATGCTTTGTATAATAATACATTTCTACCCTTTGAAAACTTTAGAGGTTCGGCGCTAATAAAAATAAATGTATGATCGAAGAAGAATTTGTTAAAAATCAGTTTTTTATACACATTTTGACAGGAAGATAGACGACATTGTAGGAAATGCTTTGTATAATAATACATTTCTACCCTTTGAAAACTTTAGAGGTCCTGCGCTAATAAAAATAAATCTACGATCGAAGTGGAAGTTGTTAAAAATCAATTTTTTAGCGTAGAAAAACCTCGTAAATAGTATAAACATATATATATTCAACCGTTGTTTTTATGTTTCAAGTGAGGATTGAAACAAATTGACACACACGAGTTACCGCACGAATAACAAAAAGCAAGTTGAACCGTTATGGCCCCAACAGAATATGTAGAATCTCAACAGCTTCGACCGCAGCACTCGGTCGGACCGTTACCACGCTGACCGTTCGTACCGTATTGTTCTTGACGCTTGTTTGATGGGTTTAAATTAAGAACGGTTCGTCGCGTGTGTACGGAGGAGGAAATATTCTTGTTGTTATTGTTGTCGAAATTCATATAACATTGCATTAACTTTTAATATATTTTTTTTTTGTATTTCTTTCTTTTCTTTGATGGCAATTCATTATAACTATTATGCCAGTGTCAAGTATTATAATACAATAATATTAAGTATTTAAAATGTACTAGTCATCTTGTCACGTTACGTATTGATGAAATGATGGCTATACTATAAAAACCTTCTATGGACTTAAAAAGTCACGATACACGCTTTTATCACGTTTAATCAAACTATATTGCATAATATACCACCAGAATTAAATAATATCAATCGACTTGCATAATTGGCTTTGAAAGCCTTTGAAATTGCAGGAGGCTCACAAATTGCTGACTAAGGATGATTATATAAATTTCCATTAAACTATATATGAAAGATGTTTAGAATTAAAACACACAGTAAGTCACAGTAAGCAACTTATGATCTTTAAATATTTATAGTTTCCTTGTTATGTTAATAGCTGAAAGCAAGAATACACTGAGAAAAGATGGTTCTGGAACCGTAATTAGGTTTTCTTTTGCAACACTTTTTTATAGTAATGCCTAATAAATCATGTGTATTTGTATATAAAACCAAACTCACTCAGTTTTACTCAGAATCTCACAAAAACAACATTTGAATAGAAGAAATCTAAATAAAACAGACGTAATCAAAGACGGCATTTGGAGTTAGCAAATTATTAGCTTTAATTGGTAGTTGATGTGTTATCAAGTATACTGCAAATTGCTTATAGTGAAATCTTGGTTTTGATGTACCCTCATTGTTCCCGGATCGTGCGTGTATAACTAACTACACACATCGATAGTTTCACCTTTACCACAACAAACGGCGGTAACGGCTTACTCCTCTATAAATTGTTTGCGTAGGCCTCCTCAAAATCCACAATCCCTCGCTAGATATGCGAGGGCTTTTGTTTGAGGTTTAGTTAATAGGATTCTTGGCAATGCTGTGTAAATATTGAAATATTTGATTTAAAAATATAAATAAATCGCTTTACATCAATGATAAATTAGATAGTTTTCTTTTTTATAATATTTTTCTTATATACTAGGACAGTTGGTGATGTTTTCATGTTACTAGAATTTTTGTTATTTATTCCAACTAATGTAATAATCCTTGTGCTAGAAAATGGTCTAATATTTAATCCTATAATCTAATCCTCAACCTTAGATCGTAAGCGTTATCCTTACCAATCTATCGCTGCTTTCTTCCTATCTTCCTATCGTATGTAGGTTCTATTTATAAAGTAACAGAACTACAAATATATTTATAGCTATTAGACAGTTTTGAGTCCATAGGTAGTTTCTTGATGTTTATTTTAAAGCATTCAAGATTCAAGAAGGATTCTTTGTTTCTTGTTTAAGCTTATTAGTTTATGTTATGTAGGATATGCATAAAAATGATTATCATAATCAATACATTATATATGCTATAATATATAGTTTTAACACTAGATGTTCTTAATGCTAATTATTTGAAATATGTTCGCCAAATTTGGAATAGGATGCAAATCTTTTTAATCATTTTTTATTAAATAAAATAAAATTGACTGATGCATGATGAACAGTATCTACTATATACTAAAATTGATAGTTTTTCGAATATAACTTATATTCGAAAAACTTATGAACTCAGATTATCGCGGTTAAGCACATAGCACGGATAATTAAGCGCCCGAACGTCATCCGATTGTACAATAAATATGTTTTCCTTTTTTTATAATGTATAATATAATCATAAATACAAAAAAGGCCTTTTCATAAAATGGGTTCGTAGTTTTCATAAATTTCTTAGTATATAGTCTACAAAAATTAAATTATTCCAACATTCGTAAACATATCCAATTAAAGTGTTTACAATCTGAAAATATCTGCCTTTTACCTAATATCACACTAGCACCAATAGACGCAAAAAGGCAATTAAAACTAAAAAAAGAATTACCATCGACACGTCAAAGAGTGGGTATTATTTAAGTGAATGTTCGAACATTTTTTATCTTTGTGTGCCCGCAGCGGAAATAATATTATTTCCGTGAATGCCTGACATTTTTTTATCACAACAATTCTAATTACTTTATCTCGACTAAATATGTTTAGGATAACTATATTATCTAATCACAAAGTAAAATATGTATAAATAATTATTTTTGACGTCAAAAGTAATAAATCATCATCGCTTTGGAAATAATGGCGCTCTGAGAGAGGAGAAACGGCGCAAGAAATTCTCTTGTTCTTTTTTTGCGCTTTTTTTAACATGACTTATTTAATATATTACTATATATTATATATTTAGTCTAAGGTTAATTAATAATTTTGATAAATCTATAGTTGAATATGCTCTACTGTCATAGCCATTGTTTAATAAAACGTTTGAAAGTGAGTGTTGTCAAACGTTATATGGGACATGCCTCGGCCAGATGGAGCGACGATCTTCGCAGCGTGGATGATAGAAATTGATGATATGAGGTGAATCGGAATCTTTAACCTGTTCAGCATGAGTAAAAGAGTAACCTAAGGTTAGATACTTTAATAAAGAATAATTTTCATATTTGATTCGATAAACGCACCAACGATCGAGAACATCATCATGTGACCGTAAAAAAAAGAACAGTATCATCTAGATTTTTTTTCCAGCGCGCACTTGAATGATATCGTGCTGTAAGAGTTTAATTATATTTTTCGATTTGGGTTCCTCAACTTATTGGAAATCGAATGCAGTTTATTAAGACTTTGGGTGTACCTCCGCGTCACTTATATTGGGGGTCAAGAAAACGCTTGGAAATCCGCAACCCCGACAGCGCAGCCTTTATGGGCCCATCTTTAATTGGGCGGCTTCCTGCTTCGCTAAGAAAGCCCCGGAAGACTAAGGGCGCTCTTATTTGTATTAGTACAGACTTTTGAGACTTGGTGTTTTTTCTCGTGTTTATGTCTTTATAACGGAATTCACGGCCCAAGAAATTCTACTTTTATGTATATGTTTTTTTAATTTAAAAGTTATCTTCGCTTATTTATACAACAACAACTTACAGAATTACGTGCGTCTTTAAGTTTAAGTGATTAAGTTAAGTAGAGTAGTTTTTGAGTATAATGAGGAATAATCTTAACTGCCGGTCTACTCCGACAAGTGAATAAGAGAGATTATTTTAATTTCTCGCGCTTAACAATTGTTAAGATTTAGTAATTACACTTGAAAGAGCTGGGGCTGTAGTTTTGAATTGTTCGTGTCTGTTAAAAGTGAGATGTTTATTGCATACTCAGGACAATGTATATCTTGAGAGCTAATTTATTTACTTATACATATTAGAGGTTATGACCACCTTAATAACGTAGCAGTGGTATTGATGTATATTGAAGAGTCTGATATGATATTCAATACATATTACATATTTTAATTATTTATTAACATATTGAAAATGAGGAAATCTATCTGTAGAGTATATCAATCAACAGCTTGCAGCAGTTCACTGCTGGACATAGGTCTCCTCCAAAAAGCGCCACCTATCTCGATCTTCGACTTCATGCATCCAGTTTCTGCCAGCCGCCCTGCGCAGATCGTCGCACCATCTAGCCGGGGGGCGCCCTACACAACGTTTACCAAGACGCGGTCTCGACTCTAACGATTGTCGGATCTCCGACTTTGCCACTTAATTTGCTAATTCGAGAGACTATGTCGGTAGAGTATAGGTATGTAAACTATAAATTAAAAAGTTTCATTTTGTTTCAAATTTTTCTTTCCGTTGACGTGTATATGAAAATTACGTATTAATTTTTATGAAATGTATGAAGTTTCACTACTTCTTTTAGCTGCTCATTGATCTGAAATATGAGGTTGCGTTGGCGTGTATATACCTGCTGCTATTGTAGACATGATCTATCTCGTGATCCCCGTAGCGTTTGTTGAGTGTTGTGTGTGGTTGGTTATATATACATACATACGTACAATAATTGGATGTCCATTGCCGGACATTGGCCTCTCTCAAATTGTGGTGTGTTGGCGTAATTTCCTCGCTTGCCTGTGTTGAAATATAAACTATTATATATTATTCTCTAAGTTATGTTACTTGGAAATTAAAATCAAGTTGATATTATATAGATTATCGGAGTTAACTGGTTAGTCAAATATTGTATGTATCGTACAATGAGTGCAAGGATTTGGAGGCTCAACTCCTTTTCTATAACCTTAGTTTATTGTTCCCCTCCATTTAAATCCTTCTTTACCTCCTATTGTTAGGTATAGGTAAATATATGAATAACGGCCATTGGTTATTCACCGTCAGGTGATCCGTTTGCTCATTTGCCTACATCTTTCATAAAAAAGTGTATAATGACCCTTAAAAAAAATATTTTGTCGTGTAAAGGACTATGCAAAAAGAGACAAGTAACAACCATTTGTTATTTGAAACATAAATAGAAAATTGATCGACTGAAGATTCGAGACACGTGCCTAGTTAGAGACGCGTGTTCACAGAAGTTGTATAGAAGATATCTCTGTGTACGTGAGACTGAAATATGTTGAGTATTTATTGATATTTGATACTGCAATAAGATGAACTTTATCGTATGGCACAATAGATACATCTACAATTATGTGGACATATGTATTGTAATGTTTATATCTCTATGATATTTACTTTCATATGTATGTTTTAACGTATGGTTGTGAGGCTTGGACGCTAACGCTAACGTAAAAGAGGAGAAACTTCTAATCGCAAAACGAAAAATCTAGATAAAGATAGATAGTGAATTTTCACAACTGTTACGTTAGTATTTTTTTTTTTTATATATTCACGCCTATCTCCCGCAGGGGTTGGCAGAGACCACAGAGCTCCATCCGCTGCCATTCATCGCAGCGAAACGGCTCGTCATTGGTCGCTTTTCGCCCTCGTGAGAATCGTTCCGTTATTCGTTCGTTATCGTTACGTTAGTATTGATTAATTAATTCTGAAAACGCCATCATTTTAAAGGAATAAATAAAAAGATACATAGATATTTATAAAGATAGTAAATTTTCATAACTGTTACGTTAGTATTGATTAATTATTTCTAAAAATGCCATTATCATGAAGGAATAGTTAATCGTTGTATAAATATGAATGAAAATCGACACCCGAGAAATCCAACGCCTAAGGCTGCATTCACAAGGTCGGTGTTATTGACCGTGGCGCTCATAAACTGGACTTATTACGCTTTTCATTCACAACACAATGGTTACGTGACCGCCTGTTTATAAGGTGGGTCTTGTTAAAATTAACTGGATTTAATGCCATTTTCGATCAGCTGGAGTGACTGCTGCGCCTTGTGAAAGAAATAAAGACGTATACTTTGCTAAAATTGACTTAATTAATTAATTTAGCCATTACTGTACTTTAAAGTGACGTTAGTAGTTATTAAAAAAATTATAGCAAACCGTAGATATTAAACGAAATCGAAACTATTTTTATGAATAAAATTTTATTTTTTATTTCCTCTTCAAATGTTTAATATACCGTTTGATTGTTTAGTTTCTTATTATCAAATTATTAGAATTATTGGTAACTAAGCTAATAAAGTTAAAAAATAGTTCAAATCCAATGGAAAAACGAACACACGACTGCAGATCGTAGAACCTGTCCTTACCTCCAATAACTTCTAATCTTTGTATTTAACTAACGGCCCAATAGACGAATATACATTAAAAAAATAAACGTTCGTATATTCCGCAGGAGATTCCGTGGAATATTTGTTATAAGCCGTTATGCTAATTTATTATTCGCCTAAAACGATATAAAAAATATATTTCAACAATAAAATACAAAATTGCAATTTGTTCCATTTTGTTTTCAATGCCGCATACACTTATTTTACACTTGTAAATTGTTAAATTAAAAAAAAAAACACCTGATCTTCACGCTACTTACAAGTTCCATCACGTCCATTGAAGTTGGTGTTATGCCACTAAAGACCATATCGCAATAGCTATAGTATAGTTTTACCTTATTTGTCATTTAAACGCGGGCGGTCCCATCCGAGTTCTCCGAGAGCCATCGGAACCGGTATCGATGTTCGTAACCTTACGAATGTCAAATTAGTACGATTTCTTTTACCTGTGTGTACTGGAGGATACTTATTTTATATGGCATACATGTACGTATGTTATAGAAGTCTGATATAATTTGATCTTATTGATTGGAAATTTATTTTATTAAAGGAAAACAGTGAAAGAAATTGAGGATATAAAGGCCATTCAAACTCACTTTGCTGAGATCTGCGAACACAAATCAGATAAATAATATAGTGGTATTGTGTGTTTATTGTCAACGTTAGTGATTATGGTGGGGTATTGGAGGATTTTCTGACAGCCTCACAATATTATTTTTCTCATTTGTGTTCGCGTATCTTAGCAAAGTCAGTTTGACTGCCGATCAGTTTTATTGAATTCCGCAAAGTAACGTAACGGTGTTTGGCACACCATCAATTATTTTGGATGTAAGCTGGTAACAAAATTGCAAAGCTATACTTATTAATATCAAAAAAATTTAACCAATATTTAAATAAGAAAACTAATAGTTTTGCAATAAATATGTTTTGATGATAGTCGTCATATAGTTGGTACCTGTCTATACGGACAGTCAAAAGTTTTACTTAGCTTAGATCCGCGACAAGCAAAACAATAACAGAAAATTGATACTGTGTGTTTTTCTACTTGATAAAGTGGATTTATTTGGAACTTAAACCAAATAACTTACCGAAAATCGGCCATCAATTCTCCACCCACCAACCACTATACACAACACCAAACACACACTACCACTTTTCCATCTTGTAAACGACACGTGTTTCGCCCCAACATGAGGCATCTTCAGGTATAGTAGACTCTACGGAAGACAACCGAAAAGTCTTTTGGTCGGACTAGTCGCGTTCGGTCTTGTCACGGATCTTAGCTAAGTAAAACTTTTGACTGTCCATATAGTGATGAATTTCCGGAAAGTAACGCCTGACTCCATTAATAATGGTACCTGTCTCTCATGTCGTGGATTCGTTCTCTAAATCGTTTTATTGTTAACTTTCACTATTAAAATCCACCGCTTGAAATTGATTTATTTTACGATTGCTTAGGAAGTAACGCGTGTTTTCTTCTTTTAAGAAAATCCAATGATGTATATAGAAATACTTTTCTTCATCTACATAATTAATATTATATCTGTACAAATATCTAATGAATACTTATTATGATGTTGTATCACCAATTCGGCTTAACGACCTATTATGGGAAATTCCATAAGTATTAACTGTGGTAATAGCTCAGATAGTAAGGATCAGGCTGACGATTTGAGGTTGTGAGTTCGTATCCTTCATTGGACTATTGATTTGAACCATTTACTAGTACAATCCTTAATTGGAATGATTAACAATAATTCTACTCAAACAATTGCTACTCTTCATTTTTTCAGTTCCTAATATTAGTTCTTACTCTCTCTGTATATAATATCTTCCCTAAATACATATACATACGTACATATATTATACGGTACATAGGTAATAAAACGTGAACAATATAGTTCACATATTTTATCGTTAATAAAATACTATTTATTCATCCACTCGAGTTCAAATACATATTTAAACTTGTGATCGATGATACTTAATGTTATTACAAACTAAAACTATATCTAAGTATTTATTTATATCTAAGTATTGTATATAAACAAGTAATATATTTTTTTTGTTACTTGTTTTAAATAAACTTCTGTTTTCGGCCAGAATTTTAACCCAGGACCCTCGGCCCTAAAATGAGGTACTCTAACCACTAAATCAAAGTGTTGTTAGTAATGAATAATAAATTGCCATGGTTCTTTCACACGCACGCAAGCGTAAGGCTGTATTAGGAAACCTGTTAAATGAAGGTACCGTTACTGTGGCCGTTCAAACGGTGGCATCTCTATGATGTTGCTTTTATTAGATTAGTATCTGCGGTCGTTGACTTTGATAGTATTGATTTTTTTGGATATACGGCATAGACTCGTCATGCTTGCCATGTCGAATTTATTGAATTATGTAAGTAAAATGACGGAAAAGTATTGTTTTGTACTTACAAAAAAATACTTTTTCCGTCCTTTATATATCACACTTATTGATCGAAATGAATTCTCAGTCAGCTTAATCAACATCAAATCAAATCAGCTTGATAGCTCAGTAGGTAAGCCTAGACGATCCGAACGTCGTGATTTCGTATTTCCATCGGAGTATTGATGTGGATCGTATACCAGCACAATCATTATTAGCTTAGTTGGAATGATTAACAAGAATTCTCGTAAAATTAAAAATAAACATTACTAGCCTTCACTTCAAAGAAAAAATTACATCATTTTGTTGTTAGTGCATCTCATACTAAGCTATTGCCTGTGTCCCAAAGTTGCCCCAAAGAGTTATGTGTTAACTAATTATATTTTCCAATATTTCTTTTTTACGATAAAACAACTTGTTCGAGATAAAAAGTAACGTAACGGATTAAAAATTAGGCCTATATTTAAAAAAAAAAGGTTAAATGTGTATGCAATTTGAGTTTTCGATGTCTGTTTGTTTATTTATGTAATTGTAGAAATGTATTCTTAGATTATGCATGTATTCTAAAAAAATTATTAGTTTTTCTTCTGATATTAGATTATCGAAAAGGTAAACCACCAGTCCCTTAGGAGGCGTGGTATTGTGTCCCACCTCTGTCACCATATTGTGACCAGTGAAACACGAGTAGTAGTACGTTATCTACTGTTTTATTCTTAAAGATCCACTTCCATACACGACACCATGAACGGCAGGCAATATAAGAGATTCCAACATATCCTTAATTTACTTACGTGAATATCCTGTTTACCCGTAAGCCTCTTTTCTCGTGTGGTAACTGAGTTATTTTTTCTTATTTGAGATGTTTTTGAAACTGCAAAATAAAAAGAATAATTAAAGAAAAATCTTTTTTAGTTAAGAAATAATAGGCGTAGGTACTTCTTAATTCTTAAGCATTTTCATTTCCTGCAAAAAAGTTATTTTCTTCGTATAGTTCCAGATTCGCTACTAAGGATCCAACTCAGTGAATCACTTTGTACACAACCAGTGCATTTCTAAAAAAGGAATTACAGTGCACATTGCCAACTTCACGTTTAAGGTTGGATTTTCTTCGTGCTCAGTAATTGAGGTGCCAATCTGTTACTATCCGAACTAGAACAAAGCTCTAATGTTTGTCGGTGAAAACAGATGAAGGGAGAAAATGTATTTTGAAGTATCGTATGGTATGGTAGGGAAGTAAATAGTGAAATAGAAAGGATGATTTTATGGTAGGGTTCTTTCCCTACCATAAAATCATCCTTTCATTCTTGAAGAAAAATAAGTGGAAATGGCCTCTGGATCCCTGTATACATCGTAAGGAAAACTTACAGCATCGTACGCCTTTCTTACGGTGTGTGCAGTGCGTAAGGTGTGAATAATGGGTGCGGAAGGATTTAATTAGAGTAGTAGAAGGAATTAAAAGCAGAAGAATGAAGTGGGGCCTCCATATTGCTCGAAGCATTGTACAATATGCGAAAACACAAAAATGCTATCATTTTAAATCAATATTCAATCAGGGAGTAGTAATTCCAGCATGAATACCACTATTCACCTATTTGATAGAAGGCTTACTCTTCTACATAAAAAATGATTGTTATGTCGTGTTATTTTTTAGTAATATCGAAGTGCATGGAATGTTTTTGCAATCATCCTCAATTGGGTAATCGAATAGTGAATCGTAGTGATATTCTGATTGTGGTTGAATTATGATGAATACGTTCATTGTGTTATATTTGACCTTTTGTTCACCAAAATGATTGTAGACGTTGAGTCATTGCGATTGTTAGTTTTATGTGTTTGTCTCTCTCTTTCTGTGTGTGTTATTATAAAACTTTGGCTTATTTTTAAATAAACACGATTATTTTCTATAATTAATCGCAAAAATATGTGCAAACTGTATATTGACGGCCTAATAAAAATTTGGAATTCCAAAAAAGCATTCTTTCGCACTTCTGACTTTTGATGACATGTAACGGATATACTTAAAGCGATGCGATGAAATGAATGCATATTTACCTCAAAATACCTCTTTTACACCTAAAGTGAGAATGGTTTTATAAAAAATTCTGAAAACATGAGAGAAAATCAGTTTTTTTGTTGTTCCTACAAAATTTACTCATATAGACCTACGAATTCTGATAATTAGGCGGACGATGTACAATTAAAATATACTTACAAATTATAATGAATTCAATAAGGATTGATATAAGGATCAATATTGCATGATGATAAATTTTGTGAATCTATAACGAGTTGACAGGTGATATTGCCAAATAATAGTGTAAGGAAACAGTTATTAACGATAATTTTAATTAAATGTCCACCTACACCTGGTGCATCTTCTTGATTAGGGTTACCAGATACCCACGACGAGACAGTCAAAGCCCAAGATTATGAGTGTAAACCGTCTTTTTATATCCATGTCGATAAGAGAATTGAGTTTGCGTTTATTAATTAAGAGGTTTTCAATTAAACATTTTGGTTGTCAAATAAACGTATATATTTTTATCATATGTTTATTCACAGCCTGAATATATATAATATAACCCACTGTTGGGCAAGGACCTACACTTTTCTGGGTAATAGACATTAACCCACCACACTTATCTAAGGCTGAGGTGTCCTGTTGGCCATATATATTTATCCTGATGTGGGAATCGAATCTGTGGCGTCATACATATTTAAATAGCAACAATATTTCATCATACACATTAAGTAAATTAATTAATTATGTAAATATATTTTCGGTAAGGTCACATGGGTTTGTTAATACGAAAATTGTATATTTCCTAGTTTCGTTAACAATATGTCTTGTGTCATCATCGTTTATAATCAAACAAGTTTTTAATTTAACGTTAGTTGCCGAAAAAGAATATTTATTAAGAAGAATATATCGTTAACTTCAATTAAAAGGTGATTTAAACATTCAGTGATGTGATTAAAATGTTCATAATACTTTGAAATAATATAACAATTTTATTTCAATGGAACTGCTATTAATTCTCTGATATTAGTATTAAAAAATGTGCTTATATAATTATTAGGTTAGGTTTTTTACTTTATGCCTGTATTTTATTATATTTTTTTAATGTTATATTTGTATTATAACATTAAAAAAATATTAAACTATATCAGTTTATGTAGAAGACCGGCATCTTTGGTCCGTTAAGAGAAATTATATGGTATATGTAATTTCCATAACAATAAAACCGAAGTGATTTTACGTCCCAAAAACAAAATATTTCAAATATTAATAGAAATATGTAGGTACATCTCCAATGTTTTATCATAAAATAAAACGAAAGGAAAAGGTAATTTTTTACTTGTAAAGTTTCTGACAATACTTGTATGATTCTCGTTTCCCTCCTGTATGTTTACACTGTTTGAACCCGGAAACAAACCCTTATCGGGAGGGATCTGTTGACATTCGCTAAGTTTCATGTTCAATCGCAGCCTTCGAGAAGATCGCGTTAACAGATTCACGCTGTGGAAAAGAGTTTCTGAGATATTACACCTGCCGTAATAATACGCTTTCAAAATACTTTTTAAAGCATAAGACATTAAGCAATAAGACAGAATAGAAGTAAAAAAGTAATTATAAGAAAAAAAAATATGTGTATTGAGTTACTGTAAAGTATATTTCGCAGGGATGTCTTCGTTAGTCATGCGTTTCTAAAATTCCTGCCCACCATTATCTATAAGTTTTTCGCGGTGATCTTATCTAGCTTTTATTGGGTCTAGGCAGAGTGGTGTAATTATTCGGCAAAAAGTTCTTAAAAACTTTTAACAAAAATATTACTATTATTATTTTAAATTGTAAATTTCAAGTGAAAATTATATACTTGGCAGATTTTATCTAGAGCATCAATTAATCTATCTAAGGCATGCTCGTGTGAGGAAGTACCTCTTTCTCAAAAACCAACTCTTGAGATTGGCGATGTACCAACATTTTCTCAGGAAACTAACCTCAGATTAGGCGGAGTACTAGAATTATCGACGTTGCTGTTTGAGTTAGAAACCGAAGTGGCAATGTGGTTTGCTGACAACTGTTAAGTCATGGAGTTATTCTGGTTAGATGGTGCGCTTTGGAAGAAACCACTATCCACCAGTGGCAGTTGTGTGGCGTTGACACAATAAAGTCTACGATATGGTACACATTGGGTAATTCACCACACTCTATTTACTAGATTCAAATGATAAATGCCGTCATTTAACTTAACTTATTGAATTAACATTTAACTTATTGAATGTCTTGTGATTATCTTCTAAGAATCAGTCAAGGTTCATGTACTCGACATGAAAAACTGACACAAATATTCCTACATAAATTGAATTCAGATTGAGAGGAATCTCTATATACCTACGCGATTTCACCGACCTTTTTGTACTTTTATTACAAGTAAATCTTATCTAAGCATCAAATTTTACTGCTCCTGCGGTGACGCGGTTGCCCGTGGGCGGCGTTGATTGCTTTCCATCAGGCGACACGCTTGCTCGTTTGCCCTCCTAACCCATAAAAAAAAATTCTCGTTTCAATGAAGAAAGTGAGTTTTAATAAAAAATCATAAATTATTATTCCTTTGTATACTCTGATAAAAAATAACAAAAAAGTTGTTATTTTTAAAATACATTTTCATTCTTTATCTTAAGATACTTAAAATCCAAACCTGGAATAGTTCTCTCTACAGTCAAAGTTGAAGTGGTCCATCGTGGATAAGTAACGCTGTTTCACAAAGTTTTATAAAATAAATATATAGGTTTCTAAAAAAATGTACACGAGGTAAACAATAATTATGTGTTAACAAAGTTAAAATTTATAATATGCGTGAATTTTGAATGGATTATTAAAACAATTCAAATACACAGTGGTATAATTTTAGCGCTCCGAGCTAAGTAGGGTATTATAAGTTTTATATTAGAAAATGTAATCGTTATTGTTATTATAGTAACTGTATTACTGGCATTTATTCTGGATTAGAAATTCGTCTTCCTTTTATTTGTTATAATAATTGAAAGAAATATTCTATCTTATTTTATACATTATATATTTAAAATATTCAATTTTATATTTCATTTCGTGGTGGTATATTACAATGTCACATGTATACAAATGTCTGTGTCTTTTATTCCATATGTACGGTATATCCACAACCATTCTAACGTTTTATTTTATGTTTTATCTATTGTGGAAGAAAAACTTTTGATTTAATTTTTTTTTCTCACAATCTGAAGATGAGCATAAAAACCGCAAAAATGAAAGCTTAAAGCAGCACAAAGACACAGTGGGATGTCTGGCGAAAGCATCACCACTTTCTATAGCTAACCTTTGACCTTTGAGTAAATAGAAACTAGCTCCAACTATTGATGGGTCATGATGATCACGTGCTTTATGTCCGCGTTCCATTGTCTGTGATTTGAGATTCACAAAAATATTTCTTCGTAATAAAGAACTGTATAGTCGTGTGGAAATTAACATTTTGAAATGGATGGATACAATGGGCCTACTATTTTTCTTCCTTGAAGTGACGGACGAGGCGACTAATAGGAGCAAATATCAATGGACGAGCAACAGTGTCACTTCAATTGTGGAAAACGAATCTTCGATCCGCCATGCTTGAAGATTACAGCATTACTCAGCAATGTTGTGGGGAGGCCATTGTCCTACAGTGGTTTACTATGGGTGTATTGACGTTGGTGAATCGCAGAGTATTTCATTCTGCGACTTGAAATTGATTTTACAAACATGATTACCAATGAAGTGAGTAGTAGTAATTTGTTAACGTTTAATATCTCCTTTTATAAACGCACTTTACTGTTATCCGTGTAAATATATTCCGTTAGACGAACTTAACGTATTCTAGCAATTCACGGAATGCCGACGTTAAGCATGTTACGTTTTTACACAGTCAACGTAAACCGGCGTAATATTAGGGTTAACGGGGCTGACATGGCAGAATAAAGCTGTATTCGTCGGCTAACGTTAGTTTCTTGATACTTAGGCCGCGCGCTTGACCCATATTTTCGTAGTTACGTCGTCATTGTTGGTTTTTCTCATACATTTTCCTTAAATATTGTAATTCTTGATAATTCGTAACACATAAAGGAATTGTATGCGACCTCAATGGCTCAGTAGCTAAGTTAACGCTTTTTTCAATGGTTATGATTTCGATACCCGCATCTAGATAGATAGATGTATTTTAAATATACGCCAATCCATCTTGGACAAGCGTGGTAGGTTTGTGTTCGTACCTCTAGATATGGGGAGGTCGTGGCCTTGTTTTCTCTAATATTTTCGTTGATTGCGCGGTTTAAATATATATATATAACAAATTCAAATATTTTTTAAAAAATATGTGAACAAAAATGTTAAAAACATATGTAAAAATGTCTTTCTTCTTTCCCCCCCTCATTAAATCCGTCTAGCTTGGTTATGGTACAGATATCTATGGATGGCAGTGATTAATTATCATGATCCGATTGCTTTTTTCTTCCATAAAAAATATATCAGGTCTTTACAAACGCATATTTCTAATGTTATATTTTTTCATTGCAGGTAATTGCTACATAACATTTCTGAGCACTCCGATTAGCCTAACTTATGTCTTGTTGTGAGTATTTTTTCTTATTGAAGTGTGGGACAATAATATTAACTGAAAGGGTTTTTACAACTACATTGTGGAAAGACTTGCAAGCAGGAAGCCCGTTAGTTGCAGACTGGGGACAAAGGCTGTGACTGCCACAAAGACTGCTTTTAGATCCTGTGATCTCGCTGAAACAACGGATGATCGCTGCAATACGGAAGGGCCTGGCCTAATGAGGTTCATACCTTGGGTTCTTTTATTATTTTTATAATGCTTTTGCTTTTTAGCATTATACAAATTTTCTCATAACGGTGATATATAATATATTAACAATATTTGTTTAAAAGGTAGCAGTTTTTATGCTCTAAATATACTTTTATTTGAAAGAAGCATACGATCGGATAATAATTTGAAGTCTAAAAATCGTTATATGACCGGTAATACACAAAAGAATGTCTTTTTAACAAATATTTATTTCCAATTTGGACAAGTTTATATCAACATAATAGTTTCATGTTCTTTTCGATAAATTGAAAACATTGTAATAAGTTACGGTTCTTATAATTAACTTTTTTGTTAAATATTAATGTAATATAATTTTTTATGGTATTGGAAGGCAAAGGAGCAGGCGTGACACCTGATGAAAAGCAACCAACGCCACCCATAGACATCCGCAGCGCCACAGCAATGTATTCATGCGTTGCCGGCCTTTAAGGAAAGTGTCGTTATGGAAGGGGGAGAGGGAGTAGGGAGAAGAAGAAGAAGACGATGCCGTTGGGCCTCCGGAACTCAACCGCTCACCGGCGCGGTAGCTAAGCTACCACTCAGACGCCAGTTTTCTGCGGGTGTGTAGTACTTCCCTGACAAATAATATGCCATTCTTGACAAAGTATTCGTCTGCAGCGTGGCTCTACCACTAGTAATTTAAAAATTAATTTACGGAATTTAATGACATTATTTCCATTCGACCGATTGGCTCAGTGGTTGGGCCCTCCGCCCGCGGAGTCAATGGTCGCGGGTTCGATTCCCGCATCGGAATAAATATTTATATGTATTTATAAATGTTTATTCCGAGTCTGGTAACCCCCCAATCCGCATTTCCTTTCCTGCCCCTTCCTTTCTTCTCTATCCTTTCCCTTCCTCTCCGCCAATCCACGGTCTGCCGTGGCTAGGAGCGATCCTAGTCGCAAGCGTGCCGATCGTCCCGGGATCGGGCTCCTCCGGGTACTATGGTGCCATACCTCAGCATGCAGGGCTCTGCTGGGGCTGACCTCCATCCTCCCTTGCGGCTCGTCACGTCCTGATTCTCACGAGGGCGAAAAGCGACCAATGACGAGCCGTTTCACTGCGATGAATGGCAGCGGATGGAGCTCTGTGGTCTCTGCCAACTCAAAAAAAAAAATTTCCATACTTTACCTAAGGTTGATTAGGCTTATACAGTGCTCGATTAATTAAAATAATGAAAGAAATAAAGCAAATATATATATTTTTTAATTTCTCACTATAAATATTTTAAGTTACTATAAATATTGCCTTATTCAATTTAATTCCATTATTGTTTATGTAAATTTGGGAATGTAAAAAATATATTTTAGTTTTTATTAAATGTTTATTAGATTTTATGTAATAATTAATTTATTTTCATTATCCGTCTCGTCTACTGAGTGTGAAACTACTCTAAACTTAATTTCAAAATGCATTCCGAATGGCGAGGTCCCCCTCGGAGGTCGTTATTGCGGCCATTAAGCAGTAACCATTACAAATTTCCATGATGGTGTCATTTCTGTAATGGTATTTACTTAGACTGATTGTTTCATTGCAAGCTTTCACGACGTAAATAGTTATTTTCCAGAAGTTAGTCATTTAGACCACATTAATATATTTTAAAATTACTTTAAATCGTATGTATTGTTCAATCGATATTTCAACCTAGTGGTATTACAATTAGAATAGATTACTTTCTAATCAAAATGCTTTATTTTCGACATAAGAAATAACATTTTGTTTGTCAAACATCAATTTTTTTATGGGATAGGAGGGCAAACGAGCATGCGTGCTGCCTGATGGAAAGCAATCAACGCCGCCCATAGACAACCGCAATACCGCAGGAGTCACGGAAGACTTGCCGGCCTTTTAGGTAAAATTAAATTACCTGTCCACCAACTATAAAGCTTCTCCCTCTGTTTCGTTATAAGGTTCCTCTGGATGAAGAAAACACGGTGAAAAGAAAAGGAAAGAGAAAGAAAAATAATTTCCTTTTACCTAAAACCCAAATGAAGCGATTTTATTAACAATGTAAAGAAATGTGTGTGAAGAAGAGTTCGTTTCTAGGGTCTTTCAAATTCTTCAAGATTCTAGTTTCGTATTGTGTCACACAATAGACATTATATCTACAGACAATAACACTAATTTTTGTGCTTAAAACTAGTTGCAACTTTGGCCAGAATTTAATTTGAACTCATATCCTTAGAAGTCAGGTAATCTAACCACTCAACCAAAATGTCTGCAACATTATATTATATAATAGTAAAATAAAATATCTGAGAGCTGGCGTTCGCGTTACAAATTCCGTACGTTATTGGTATTAAAAGATACACGACCCTAAACTGGATAATGTAACATTTATGTCTCCGAAGCGATCCTTAAAGTGTTGGAGGAGATCCATTTTATTATTATATCAGTATTACTCAAGTAAATTGAGGTTTTATACGGCGCTCTTTATAACGTCGTATAAAACATCACTTCAAGCGGAATTCAATCATGCTTCACTTCTGTACTATTGTAGATAACACCACCGGAATAAATTTGAAGAAACCTTATAAATTTTAAATATTTTTTTTTTGTAATCGCACAATGGTTTTATTTCTTATCTCTGTAATGAAACCATAGTGCAATCCTGTAAAGCACAAACATTACGTTAAGCGGTTAATGTGGAGTAGATGGAAATCGCCAGAGCACCAGGACCATGACCAAATGAACTCCACAGCAGAAAAGGCCCCGCGTAAGACCAATGTAAGGGTGGAACAATTACACAAAAAAAGGCATGGGGGCAATGGAATGACCTAGGCTATGGACTATGCTGCCAAGAAGAAGTTATATCTTTCGTTGTTAATGGTCGCGGCTTTGATTTGCCGCATTGGGATAAATATATGTACGGTCTACATCTATTTATTCCGAGCTTGGAGTGTGCCGATTATCCGCCATGGACCAATACCAATAAACCTTGCGTACAATGCTCCAGAAGTGGAAAGTTCCCCTTTCCAGCACTGGACATATCGTAGGCTTAATTATTAGAATTCATATCTTTAAAAAATATTTTTTCTTACTTTCCACTTTTTAAGCCATTTAACAGTTAATATTAAAGTTACTTTGAAAATACCTTTTTTATACCTAAAGTAATATTCGTTATATAAAAGTTACTCAAACTATGAAAGAAAATAAGTTTTTTTATGTTCCTGTAAAGTTTTACTCATAAAAAGCCGACAATATATATAGGCTGAGAAAAATATATTATTGTTGTGTAAACGAGAGCATTAAAAATGATGTGTAGTGTAACTTTAAATGATAGAATAAGAAATGAAGATATAAGAGAGCGATGTGGAGTAAAAGAAGGTGTTGTGACAAAAGTTGAGAAAGGGATGCTTAGATGGTTTGGGTATAAAGAGAGGATGGATGAAAGACTATTGGCAAAAGAAATTCACATTGCGAATATGTATGGAAGGGTTGGTAGGGGAAGACCACGGAGAACATACCTTGACCAAATTGCTGAAGTTTTTAAGAAAGGCCAGGTCAAGGATACCCTTAACTGGCGGGATTGTACGAGGAGAATAATGAGTGTGGAGGAAGCAAGGGAATTATGCCGAGATCGTAGCAATGGAGATCTGTTTCTGTCAAGGGAGACAGGCGTGACGATATGTATGTATGTTGTGGTTATAACACACAGTAGTAGCATTAGTTATTATATCTCATTGCGGTCGTTCTCAACGAGTTACCGCTTAATACAAGTCCTATGGAATAAATTAACTTACACTTTAATTTACATTGTTGCTCTGAAAGTGGGAAGCTTAAATTTTAATACCAAATTTATATCCAAGTTGCCTTGAATATTCACGTTGAACAAGAAACTCAATTAATTAACAATCTGAAGTTGTAAAATCTAATTTGTTAGGTTCACTGTCTCGTTTCTGCATGAAAGGTTTCGTGTAGTGAGTAATTTTGTCAAATTACTAGTATATTGGAATAGTTTTGATATTGGATATTAAAACAAACGAACTAGCTTGTAGCCTGATGCAATCAACACAAATCTAAATATTTCTTAAAGGCTGGCAACGCGTCTTCAATGTCTATGGTCCAAGGATACTTGCGGGCAAGTATCCTTTGATCATAGACGTTGAAGACGCGTTGCCAGCCTTTAAGAAATATTTAGGTTGGTGTTATATATTTAGTTATAATATTATTTATTTCTATATATAATATTAGTTATAATATTTAGTTTTGTTTTTTGACAATTCCAATTATGTCTTACGTAATTATACAACTAATATATTACGTAATTATAACTAATATTACGTAATTATATAAATAATAATAAAAGAAAAAGATATAATGTGTAAGGAAGAAGAAAAGATAAATAAAAAAAAGACAATGTTGGTGAAACCACGAAAAAATGTCGAATTGATTCAGAAATATCACCAAAAAAAGTTTCGGGGAGAGAGTCAGTTTCTTAAATTATTTAATCAAACGGCAATGAACAATTTGGTATTCCTGTATCTATCAGGTTACCCGTTTGCTTACTTATAAATTAGATACTACAATATTAGTAGCAAGATATTGTAAGCAAAAGTTGCAATTGTAAGATAGTTATAGTTATATGTATATATAGTACATACATATCGTCTCGTCAGTCTCCCGTAGGGTTAGGCAGAGATCACATATCTCCATTCGCTACGGTTCCGGTCAACGTTCCTTGCTTCCTTCACACTCATCCATCTTTTCATTCATTCTTCTGACATTCTTCATAGCTCTCCGACTCGTCGCTTCTCGCTCTCGTGGGAAACAGGACGTGACGGGTGGCGAACCACGTCGCCTTCATTTTTAACAAATTAGTCATAAAATTTGTCATAGTACATCCCACGAGCTGCGAAGGAGCATGGAGGTTAGCCCCAGCAGAGCCCCGCATACTAAGGTAAGGCACTATAGTACCCGGGGGAGCCCAATCCCGGGACGATCGGCACGCTTGTAGTACATTCATATGTTTAAAAATATTTTTACTTGCCTTCTATTAAGTAAACTCACAATTTGATTTGAGTCGTTGTTAAGATAAGCAAACGATCATTCATACTTTGTTCATCGTCATTAAGTTAGGCGTAATATTAGTGACATTTATTTCTCCTTGTTACTCTCAGATATACTATAGTTTCAGAAACGAATACAACAATGATATATCTACAAAAAAATAACAAAGAACCCGTTGAAATTAGGATCCCCTTGGCAATGTCGTAGTGTGAAATTTAATTAGCAAGCTCTACAATTTTAAGAGTATTCGTCTCGATATTATCAATGTTTAGTATTATAATATCTCTATGCTGGTAAAGTTTGTTTGATTTGCAAGCGTCTGTTTATATTATATTAATTAGACTCTCAGTCCTATTTATTTGGCGATTTCGTTGTAATTATCTGATGGAGACAAAAGGATCAACGTTTTAATTAAAATACTTTTTTATTTCTCTTCTAGCCTCCTCCTACGTCGTGAACTTTAAGCCTGTTTACTTTATTTTCTTTTTATCTTGCGTACTTCTATAAAAACTGTCTACGGAATGTTCTGGCGCGACAAAAATATTTGTAGTATTTACAAAAAAATATATACGTCAATATCTTGTTTAAAGTAGGTAACTTATGCCTTAAACAGAAATTCTTAACTTATATTTGATATGGAATTATATATGTGGAATTAAACCATTGGATTCAATTTATTATAAAATTAATGGAACTTTGATTCCTGTTTTTGTTTCTGATTTTTTTTATGGGATAGGAAGGCAAACGAGCAGGCGTGTCATCTGATGGCAAGCAATCAACGCCGCCCATAGACTTCCGCAGCGCCAAAGGAAGTGCGGAAGCGTTGCCGATCTTTAAGGAAAGTCATTTGGGAGTGGGAATGGGAGGGGAGGGGCAGGGGAGGGGGAGGGGAGGAGGGAGAGGTAAGCTACCACTCAGACGCCAGTTTTGAGCGGAGAGTGTGGTACTTCCCCCGGCAAGCCGACCCTGACTCATGCTACAGACAAATATTATGCCAATCTTGACATAGTATTCGAGCCACGCTGTAGACGAAATAAAAAATATTTTCTTAGTGAAAGTATTAACAAAATACTGAATTTATTTCGAAATTATTTCCGTAGGTTTAGGGTTTAAGAATATGTAATATGCATTACAAGAATAAACAGATAGGCAGACATGTGTACATTCGTTTTACACTATATACAGATGTAATTTAATAGATTTATAGCTGATGACGTTTATTTGTTGTTAAAATGAGACTTCAAGTTAACCTAACAGTGAAAGGTTTTATGCAAGTGCTTGTGTAAGAGCAATGCTGAGCGCATTTGAACTGTTGAAGATATATGTATGTATAGTCGTACTCATACATGTTTATCTCAATATATGCATGTAAGATGTGGCTTTCTAAACACATATTTTACTTAGGAAGAAGAGTAAGGTGATTACGTGGTCTCTTATCTACCGATATACTAGTTGTGTCCGGCATGCGTTGCAATGTACCTACGTAAAGAAAAACAATTATGGTTTTATAATCTTTTTTTTTAATTTTACTTCATAACAGGCAAACGAGCATGCGGGTCACATGGTGATAAATGATCGCCGCCACCAAAACTCTTTTACGGAAACGGAAAAACCAAAAATATTGTGTATCCAAACAATATTTTTGGTTTTTACTTCTGACTCATAAAAATATAGCTTTTGTCGAGGAACCTTCACGGTCGTACGGAGAGCAACTCATCAAAGTTTCAACGCAATCAGATAAATGCTTTAGGAACGCATAGAGGACAAACATACAAAGGAACGTTCATTTTTATTTATGTAAGGTCCGATTGTTATTGGTTTGGATCACCAAACGATTACATTACTGGAAAATTCCTCGATAATCAGAACTTGTCGTGATGTCGTGTGAACATTGGCTATCAGATTTTCTCATCTCTCACGATTCAAAATTCTACGAAGATGGAACATTGGAGATTACTGAACACAAAGAACAATACGTTAGTTAATTAATATTGTATTTTCTTTTATACAATTTTAAAACACATTATAAAATAATACATTTTTTTATGAGATAGGAAGGCAAACTAGCTAACGTATCACCCGATGGAAAGCAATCAACGATGCCCATAGATATCCGCAGTGCCATAGGGATGGTAGAAGCGTTATTCAACTTAATATACATATGTATATTGGCTTTATATATGCGGATTGTATTATAATGCAATAAGGTATGTGACCGAAATTTGGAGTCGATATATATAAATATGTGATTAAGTAACTACTACTAAGTAAATAATGATAATAATGAAGTAAGTAAGTATTGTTTGGTCGTTGTAATAAATAAATGTTTCAGGGTCAACAATCAATTGACGCAGAAAAGAAAAACTATTACTTAATTACTCTTACAATACTTGTTTCTAATTCAAGGAAATCGCAATAGATCATTTGAAAATATTTGTTGTTTGAACTGTATATTTTGATACATGTAACAATATAAAAAAAAAACTGAAACGTGATCAAAATATTTAAAACATACATAATAATCTTAAAAAAGTTAGGTCTACTGAAAATGTTTTTGAAGGTTTAAATTGAATGTTTTAATATAATCATTTGTTTATGGATTTTGTTAATAAAATAAATAAATATATATGGATGACAGTTTAAAGTTTTATTGATTTTATACATATATTGAATATTTAAGCGTTATGTATTATATAAAAATTAATGTTTGTGTGTTCGTTCCCTATTCGCGCATCGTTCGTCTGATTTCGATAAAAGTTCCTATAGTTAGTATTGGCACTTGAGTAAAGGTATAAGACATAGTACCATTAATGCCAATAACCACCCACGCAACCACCTTCACTCACCCATGCATTAACAGTTGTTGTTATTAAGATTATTCTCCATAGCAACGGTTGTCATAGAGATCGTTGAAATTTAACAATTAAACCCTCCACTGAAAATAAAATTGTAATCCGGGTAAAGCCGTGTAAAACAGCTAGTATTTTATTCAAATAATCACAACCGGATTGAAGATTGTCGCAATTGACCAGGATGTAGAACTATTTACATTCTAAAAGTCACGCAGAACGTCTCCAATCGTAGCCTTCACAGATATCGTCCAATTCTCATTTTGGAATAGAACGGATAAATTATAATATTTGATTAATAAAAATAACGATTTTAAAGTAGATCATATATCAAGAGATACAGCGCTATTTTCATCTCATCAGCTTTTTGTTTATTTAAAAAAAAGGAATACCAACGCTTTTAATATTATTAGAATTCTTGTTAACCATTCCAACTAAGCTAATAATGCTTGGGCTAGAAAATTGTTTACATGAATAGTCCAATGGAATATACAAACTCACGACGTATTGATCATAAACCCGATTTTATTAATAAAAAAAAATTATCGGTAATTATTCGAAAATAAACAAAAAACGGACCGGTTTTACAATGATTTCTAATTATTACGTCATTCGTCAATTATTCAACAAAAATATTTACTCAGTCATCACTTCATCGTCAGTCTGCGGCAGTTGATAAGTGAATGTGTGCCTATCTAAAAGCACGTCACCTAGCACTCGCAATTATCTTCATTCATTTGCTGACAACTGCCTCTGGCAGATCATTGTTCTATATGCTCGCTTCTTTGTGTACCTAAAAACGGTATTTTATCTATTATCACCTTTTCTCTCTAAGCATACTTATTAGTCTTAATTTAATTTTTAAGCTGTTGCTTTTTCTTTTTTCGTCATCTTCATGTGCCATCTCCATCTCGGAAGTCAGTGACCGTTTATTTGTATTTAGTCCTGTCCTCAGTCATATGAATCACCTTTTCTGTGCTTTGTGATTGAAGGTGGCTTCTATGAGTGTTTTGCATTTTTTTTATATATATTCACGCCTATCCCCCGCAGGGGTTGGCAGAGACCACAGAGCTCCATCCGCTACCATTCATCGCAGCGGAACGGCTCTCCATTTGCGCTTCTCGCCCTCGTGAGAATCAGGACGTGATGGGTGGCGAACCACGTCGCCGTCATTTTTCAACAAATTAGGTATATTAAATTCGTGTTAGTGAATCTCACGAGCCGCAAGGGAGGTCAGCCCCAGCAGAGCCCTGCATACTGAGGTAAGGCACCATAGTACCCGGAGGAGCCTGATCCCGAGACGGTCGGCAGGCTTATTTTATATTTTTAGTCCATGAAATTTTACCGTAGCCTCTGCTATCTTTAATTCTGGCCTCAATAAATGACTCTCCTTCCTTTTCTGTGGATTAGAAAAAAAGCGTTTTTAAACACAGCTTTTAATTCTTATTAAACGCAAAAAACATTCTTAGCAAAAATGCGAAATAAAATATAATTTATACAAGGTTAATATTATGACCATCTTGACCTAGATGACCAAACTATACGAATATTAGAACATATCAAGAATCAACAGATATTGTATCAAAAAATGGAAAGGTGACCATAAAACCTATTGGAAATAACGCCGTTGCTCTTGAACTTGTGAAACTTGCTCACCTCAGTGCACCCACAGACGCATAAACGTGCTCTGATCTCACTTAAGGAGAATGACTTATTATTATAAATTACTACTGTCAGAGAATATTACAAATTCTTACTGTTTTATTTATTAATTATTCTCATATTAACTTATTTTGGAGAGCTCTCATATTTTTACTTGAGGAGTATTTTTTTTAATGGATAGGAGAGCAAACGAGCAAGCGTGTCGCCTGATGGAAAACAATCATACCCGCCCATACACAACCGCGACATGGCAGGAATCGCGGAAGCGTTGCCAGCCTTTTAGGTATGTGTAGGCTTGTTATTTGAAGGTGCCAATGTCGTATCGGTTCGAAAAAAAGGCTGCCGAAGGTAGCTGGTTGCACAGAGTGGTGGTGCGTGAAAAGAAGTTTCGGGAGAAACGTACCGTAATGAAACATTTTGTAATTTTCATACAAAACTATATGAAAAAAGTTTCCAAGTTTTATCCCCACCATCTGAATGAGTGGCAATCTTATACAGTGGGGTTTTCCCGATACTTCTACCAGCTATATTCAGCGGTATTTTCCAACCAATATGACATTTTAACGTTAAAAAAAACAGGCTTACACACATTTCAAAGCTCGCAATGCTTCTGTAAAGTTGTTGTAACGAAAAAGTTGTTGTAGATGTCTATGGCAGCGTTGGAAGCTTTCGGCCATGTGTTACGTTTGTGTAAGATAAGTCTTTACACGGTACCCCATTCACTTGAATGACGATATCTAATAACGACTTTTAAAGTCCAGGTTTAAAACATTCAAAAATTTACGTATATTCATTCATGTTTCAATAGCAAAGACAATAGATAAATATGTGAAATCATTAACTCATACATTACATGTTACTTGTACATGTTTCGTAAATAGTTTTTAACCTCTTGTATCTTAACTAATTGGAAATCCCTGTAGATGGCAATCAAATTATATGAATTTAGAAATCTGACTTTGGACCAATGAATTAAAACCGGAGCATCAAACACATTAAATTTAAATGTCACGTCTATCCATCAATATTTAATTGCCACGGGAAGGTTATATGACACGAAGTTTGACTTAATGAATAAAACATGTCACTAGATCCATACAGAAATAAACACATTTAGAAATATTATTGTTCAAAGTCGTCATCTGACGACGAAGCGAAATGGTCGCAGATTCTCCGTTTTTGATAATAATTGGAATCAAAAAATAAATAAAATAGCTAAATTTTATTTGTTTCGATAATTTCATGATGTAATTTATCATTTGTACATTACAAACTTGCGTGTTGCTTGCTATTCACGAATGTTATTTCTTCGCAATCGATGAATCACAATACGGTGACAGCTCATAATTGTTTTGTTCATAAAACACTAAGGGTCACCACATCTTTTGTTCGTTTCTTTTCCTGCTAAGGTTTAGAATAACATTTAAAAATATTTAATAATTACACAAAAAAAATTATACATGTTAGCAGATAAATCACCTTCAGTCACAATTTATTGGCATTAGTAGTCATCGAAATATTGGTAGAGCTTGACCATGAAATTATCAAGTGATAGCATTTTACTGTGTCACGGCCTTTTTTTATTCTCTCCGTCCCATTGTTTCTTTTTTCCCTACCCATCATTTCTATCCTTACCCTAAGGTATGCAACGCAATACTTCATTGTCCTTAGTGTTGCAGATGTACGTTGGCGACGGTAGTTGTTTACCACCCTTTGATCCGCTTGCTCGTGTGCCTTTCTCTTCTATAAAACAATGACGACCGAAATAGTTCTGTGGCGAAGTTACCGCTTTCGAAATCGAAGGTCGCGCGTTCGATTCCCGCATCGGGATAAATATATGTATGACCTTCAGGCATTTATTCCGAGTCTGGATGTACGTTGTCGGTTAATGTATATGTCCCCTTATAAAAATCGAGATAGGTCCCGTGTCTAATAATGGGAAATACATATGTGCATGGGCTGTAAGCAAATTAAAAACCTTAATTGGAAACAAAAGAACAAAATAATCAGAAAACAGTTATTGAAGTATTGCAGCTATTTTGTACATTGTTCTGTGAAATAGTTTAAGTATCTTCACCGCATATCCGAAGTGCGACCTCATTTGAGATACGAGGACAAGTGGGGAAAGGTCAGTCGGCCGTACCGGTGTGCCTGCAATCTTTGAACTATAAATGCGATGACCTTTCGGGTTTATTGAAATTATTTCATTTGACTACCTAATCGTGGTTTTGTTTCGATAGGTTATTTTTGACGTCACCGAGGAAATTGTTCATCGTTCTTGTTGATATTATGATAAGAGATCCTGGGAGAACTATGCATTAATGGGCCAGCTAGAAGTACAACAGACCTTCACAGAATATCGCTGTTAAGTGGTAGCACATTTAAGTATCATTATCAACAACCTGCGGCTGTCCACTGCTGGACATAGAGACCAAGAAGCGCCAACTAGCCCGATCTTCGGCTTCACGCATCCAGTTTCTCTAGCCGGGGGCGTCCCACACTACGTTTACATTATTTAAGTATATATTATCAAAATTATTATTTAATTATATGTTATAATATTTATTTAATTATATGTTATCAAAATTTATACGGTGAATGTTGAAGAAGGAAGTAATAGGAGGAGAAGGAAATAATTTTCTTCTTTTCCCATTACTTCTGTCTTCCCCCTAGACAACAACAGAAGGGTTTCTCGTGGAATTAATTATTCAACGATGAAATGTAGCTCACCAGCTACATTTCTTGACAATATGCCCCGTTGTTAAGATTTTTATGATTAATAAAGTTTCCTCTTGTAGTGTTTAATAGGTTTTAAACAAACCATATATGTCCTACTGCTCGACTCGAAGCTTCCTAATTTCTAGAGTAACGGACGTTAACCCAACGCGCTTGTACAAGACGGAATAGCGGGATATCCAGATTTGGAATAAATACTTGTGGGCCTTACTACTCACTTGTTTGTACTTTTGACTGCGACAGCTATAATTTTATAACTGAGCCAATAAGGATTTCGTCTTTTTACAAAATTGTATTTGCTAATTATTAAATAATTAACAAATATAAACTCAATGATTATAGTAAAATTAAAAAAAAGTCACAAACATGAATATAATATACAATAAAATAAACTCTGTATAATGTAAAATATACATTAAACTGTCCGGCAATACTAGTAGACTGATAATCATAACAACTTGATACGCTTCACTAAATTCCAAACCTGTCTCGATGAAAACAACTCGATTACATGTTCAATACTAGAACACGATACGGTTCAATGTGGATTACGATTTCCAAGTATTGTATTTATAAAATATGAGCCTTTTTCCGTGACTTTAGCAAGTCTCCTTAAAATCTCTAGCGTTCCCAAGAAAAGTCCGGAGGAACAGGTGGACGACAGACGAAAAATTGAAAATCTTTTTCATTACAAGACGAGAAATAAATAAATAATAGTATTTTATTTGTTAATAAAACTAAATAAAATATTTTATTAATTTCCATTTAAATATATCTATGTCATAAGATGGTACTTATTATTCATAAACTATTTGTAAAAGATTATTTTCCTTTCTTAAATTATGTTAAAAACGCAGAATTTATTTTGATTCTTTATATTGGAAAGAGTGTCATATAGGTTGGTCAAGTATGATGGAATAAATACTTCATTTAATAATAGGTCGGGGCAAAAGTATTTTCGTATTTTGAATGTATTATTAGTAATGAAACCTCTTTGGCTGTACTGAATTTAACTGGCTGGTTTTAATACCATATTAAATGTGACATTCTGGAGATGCAATAAATTAAAAAAAAACTAGTTCCCGCCATTTTTCAATTGTTTTTCAAGCAAGCAAAATGAACGTATGTGACGAAGAAATTCGGTATATTTTAAACTTTTATTACAAAAAGGTAAAAATGCGACGAACGCCGCGAATAAAATTTGTGCGGTTAACGGACCTAATGCGGTATCAATAAGAGTAGCACAAATGTGGTTCAAGCGTTTCAAGTCTGGAAATTTTAGTGTGAAAGATGTGGTTCGCTCTGGACACTGTCACAGATAAAATCAGTGCCATCTTTGAGAAAGTGGGGCAAGATCGACATATTAGTAGCTACGACATTGCTGAAGAACTGGATATTGATCATAAAACAGTTTTACGTCATTTACGAAAGTCTGGGTACAAGAAAAAATTTGACATTTGGGTACCACATGATCTCACGAGAGAAACCATGACAACGCCAGACCGCACTCATCTATAGCCACGCAGCAAAAATTGAGAGAGCTTGGCTGGGATGTGTTGATGCATCCTCATTCAGAACATTGCAGAACTCTTTAGGAAGCATAAAGCTAACCTCAAAAGAACACTGTGAACACTACCTGTCAGATTTTTTTAATCAAAAATCTCAAAATTTCTACAGGAATGGGATCAAAACGGCACATACATATTATAAATAAATAAAAAATTATACCTAAAAAAAATATTTTCCTTTGTATGAACAATACGAACATACTTTTGCCCCGACCTAATAGAATATAGGTAATTAAGATGTCTATGTCTGAAATAATCACTACCCCATAAAAAAATACATTTTGTCTGCATGACCCATGTAAAATTAAATAAATGATATAAACGTAGTATATTTTTAGACGATCTCAATAGCTCAGTGACGAAGTTACCATTTTTGGGGTGAATGGTTGCGGGTTCAATTCCCACATCGGGATAAATATATCTATGGCTAAAACGTCCAACGCGGTGGGTTAATGTCCAGCTGTGAAATATATGCTGGAGAGATATTTTTAGGAACTTCAAATTTTGTTATTGATGACCAATTGGCTCAGTAGCAGGTCTGTTGCCTACGAAATCAATGGTCGCGGGTTCGATCTCCGCATCAGAATAATTATATATATGGCCTGCAGGCATTTGTTTCGGGTCTGGTTACCGCAGTAATCCGCACTGAACAAGCGTGATAGGTTAATATCCGTTCCTTCGCCCAGCAGTGGGTTATATATGAGTTGTTAAAAATAAGTTGTTAAAAGTAAGTATATAGTTTGTTCTTAGGGCAATATAAACAACTGATATTATACATTTTATTTATGTAATTTTAATATACACATATGTTCAATGCTATTATGTTAAATAATATAATATAATATTTATAAGTGCTATAAAAGCAATTAATATTTTCGCTATATTAACGTAATAAAAAAATGATGTAATGCATACACGCTATACTGACAAAATTTTAACGATACTTCCATAATTCTGATGTCAACCCAACTGCGAAAACGAAAATAAAATATTGCTGTTATATAAAAAACAAACATGTATGCAAACTGCGAAAGCATGTTCAGAACGGATAATAGGTAATTTATTCATTTAAATTTGAAATTTAAATGTTAATTGGGCAATTTATTATGCTGGTGGTCATCCCAATCATAGACCAAGACTGCTTGCATAGATCATAAAGTAGATTAGGTGAAAGTTTGACACTTTCGGTAGATAGTTGAGAAGTTTGAAATTTCATAAAAATATGGCAATCATCAAAGAAACAATTACTAAAAAAGTTACTGCAACCCACCCTGTGTCCCACGCTACGTTTGCCAAGAGAAAGGTTAACTCCACTCCAGCTCTCGTCTACTCCACAGCGGATGTCGAAACCTATAATGATATAAAACTTCAGGAGCTATATCATATTGTAATTGATAGTATCCGCTTTATATATCTGTAAAATTTTTAAATGACGATATTTGACAATATGACAACCAACAGGCCCAGTGGCGGGACAGCCGCCTGCCGCGTCGATGGTCGCGGGTTCGATCCCCGCATCAGTATAAATATATGTAAGCCATACAGATATATATTCTAGATCTGGTTATCCCACCAATCCGCATTGATCAAGCGTGGTGAGTTAATGTCCGTTCCCCCCAGAACACGGAGCGGGCTTCTCCGGTTCTCCGCCCAGTAGTGTCTGTGAAAAAAAAATTAACAGTATGTACCTTATATATAACTTAATAAAACGAGATAGGTGATTAGGATTCTTCGGGAAAAATATCAGTAGACGGTTAGCCGTGTCTACCTGGGAAATAAAAACTAATCTACGTATCCAATCTGCCTTCCAAGCGTGGTTTGTACCCCCCTCAATTTGAGGGAGGCAAACTGCATTGATGATGTTGAAGTACCTACGTAGGAAGTACGTAGTAATAAAATAATACTTTGCAAAAACCTTTTAAATGTTTACAATCGGACAGACTACTATATTATGATAAATAATATTTGATTTATTGCGTCGACAATATTTTCGTATTTTATGTTGCTCTTTCTTCTTTTATTTCCCGAAACAACTTGGTAATACAAATCATAAACGTTTCCTCGTAAAGGAACACAACTTGATTGTGTCTTGTGAACTAGAAGAATACGGCTAAAGTCGAGCAGTTTCAAAAGTTTAGCTCTATCGTTATTAAACTTCCTCGTACTGCACCGGCAAAGGAAGATTGAAATTAAATTAATAACTGAAAGCGAGTTTCCCTGTTTTTAAATCTCGAAAATAAATTCCGCCGTATCCATCCAAGTGGCCGCTTTGTCGCCGCGAATTCAGTCCCGCACCAATAATAATACCTACGTTTCCCGAGTTTCAATTTAGAATTGATCGTAAAGAGAATGAGGAAAGGAAGATTGATATTTCGGATTTTTTTCCCTAACCGTCCCTCAGAGGCCTCACAAGTGAGTGATCGGTACAGTCTGTCCCCGGCTAATGATATCCGAAGCTTATCGGCTCGCCCGCCACGCGTCATTTTTACGGATTCGTCGGGATTTATGTAAATTTGTTTTGTCAGCGACCTGCCTTGTTACAGTGGCGAATCTGTCGCGGTATCGGCGATATTGATACCGTCAGCTTTGCGAGCGTTTCGCTTTGATATAACCTTTTTTTTCCCTCGCCGATTTTTCAATTCTTATTTGCTTGCTATATGTGTTTTTCGTATGAAAGATTGACAAAAAAAACCGAAATAGAATATTATACACGGGAGAGTAATTCATCGCTTGTAATAAACTTTCATATCTCGTAATCCACATATGAAACGTTCACTAACTCATACAACATTTACGACTTCGCCAGTTTAACCATACGAGCCGGTATTAATATTCATTGGGAGTACACATTCTGTTGCCGGCGCAAGTTAGCTAGTACTTAGATGGTGTAATTTAGGAGGTAGACGGTCGCTCGCCAGTAAGTACGGAGATTGTCAACCGACGTTATAATTTCGTAGATTACAGCGACGGGTCTGATCTCAACAATAGAACATCTCGGCGTATTCAATAAGCACTTTAGTGATTGGTTCTGATAGGGTTAAAGGAGAACGGAGGATAACGAAGCGTTTCATCGACATCCATTGCACAATGTGAGATTGCAAAATTTTATCTCTGATATACATAGATCTAGACTCTTTCGATATTTTCCTTGTCTTTTTATAGACGATAACAATATTATTCTAAAATAGTTAATATTATTATTCATAATGTAATCAGAATCGAAAAATATAAGATGTATAATAAGGTCACATAATATTTAGTCAGAATTTTTTCTAGTAGTAGAAGTTTCTGCTAGTAGTAGTCCAAACTATGTACATTTGCCACGACTTTGAAAGAGAATCAAAGTCACCTATAGGTAACTTTGATTCTCTTCGTTTTAAATCGTATTGCCAGAGAGAATGTAAGTTTTTGCATCATTTTCATCATGCTCTTTCCTTACGTATTTACTATATATTATTTTCCCTCCTTTGTTTTGTGAATGTGCAAAATATAACTATATATAACTTAAAAGCAATATATTCCTTGTTTTAAACTAATTCTATCCGTCTAATTTTTGACATTTAACTTTTATAATGTATTTATAAACCTGTGTCTTACTACATTAATCACCTAATAGTTTATTATTATTGTTATCATTTAAAGAAGAAAACACAAAAATAACTCTTGAGGTGATGCTAGCGCATAACAGTTCACGTCAATAACATCAAGAAATCAATAATATGAATTATAGTTACAATCAAATACAATACAATCATACACAAGAATACAATAAAATAAAATAGCAGTACTAGAACCAGGAAGGCACACCACCATCACAACAGAGTCCCATAAAAACATCCTGCAATTTGTGCGGAGGGGGGGACCTCCGCACAAATTGCAGAATAATTCATTTATTAAGCGCGGTGTCAGGTAAGCAGCGGTCTGCTTACCGTAAGTATTACTAGCTCTGGTGAGACGAACCTGTTTCTGTGTCACCGTTCGTATACAAACTGGTGGTCAATGCGCTAAGTTCTTCTTCTTTGCCACGCATATGCCAAAGAAGATCTATTACAGACGATTCACGAAGTAATGTCTTCGAGGCAACTTCATTTATGGATTAAACTGATATAAGATTATAATAATATCAAATACGAAGATATATAATTTATTATGAATCCAAGGTAAATAAGTCACAATTATACTAGATTGCAAGGTCCGTGGACTGCTACGTAATCGAATCGGGTCAGATTACCGTTCCATCTCAACTCGCTAGGCCAGGGGTTCCCAAACTGGTTCAGTCCGGGACGCACTAATAGGTTTAGAATTTTTTTTCGGCGCCCTAACTTGTTGAAATGGATTACATTGATTCTATACTAGGAACTATAAAGCTGCATTTTATACTTATATTGTCACCCAAGAATACATTTATTACTTAAGAAAAATAGGAAATACATACATTAGGGTGGTCCTCATTTGGGATTTGTTAAAATTTTTTTCACGATAGTCCTAAATCGGTTCCAAATTTATAAAAAAATTCATGCTAAATTTTAATAATAACTTGGACGCCCGAAATAACATGGGAAAAGTTTTGTTATTAGTTTGAAATTTTTTACGTCATGGACTAATGAATCGATCATGTCGACAAATGACAATTCTTGTAGCAAATTTAACGATCTACAAAAAAAAGTGTCTTATGATTTTTCGCTAACGTGAATGGTTCAAAAGTTATTCGAAGTCGAAATCAAAGTTTTAGTCAAATCTATGAGTTTTTCTATTTTTAACGTCAATTAATGATTCAATAATGGAAGAAGGCTTAATATTTATATTTTAGACGCTTTTTCTGACCTTGACGCATGTTCTGAAAGAAAAGTAATAATTAATTGCAAAAATTGATTGTTAACATTTCAATGAATCGAAAAAAGTATTATGTTTTTTTTAATCATAGCTACTTTCATGAAATTGTTGACTATCACGCCCCACGGCGCCCACTCTTTGCTCTCTCCAGTGCATAAAGGTGCCGCGGCGCATACTTTGGGAACCCCTGCGCTAGGCATCAATCACATGGCGTCCGTGTAAAGTTCTTAATCTTCAATAATACCACGTATATTGATCCTTCATACGAGACTTATAGGCGTATTATATAGCTTTCGTGTCGCATACAGCTTGTGTCACAAATCGAAACACGTATTCTGTTTATAACTTAATGTTATTGATGTAAGTTTTTCATTGAACTGTGAAATTACTAGTAATTTATTCTTGTATTAGACTATTTATCTTAAAATGCAATGAAGACCTATTTTGGGGAGTGCTCCCATGAATTGTTTGCGCTAATTCCGGCCGCTGAGTTCCACTACCTCACAACTCGCCACAAGGAAAAGTTTCATCCTCACCATCTGGATGAGTGGTGATCCAGTATAGTGCGTTTTTCTAGAAACTTCTTTCCACGCATCACTATTCATGCTCATTTATCAGGGATTGGCTTCGGTAGGAAAAGTTAATAAATTGTTAATGTGTAAGGTTTATAAAATTTTAGTTTAACAATGTCATGATGGATATTAATATTACTGCGTTTCTTATTTATTTATGTATGTATGTATTTATGGATGTTGTGTTGATATAGATCCCACTAACAGGTAAAGGGGTATCCCCACTCCGAGAGGAATGTGCATTAACATTTGTCTAAGACGGAGTAGTTGCGCACCCCATATATTTATCCCAGTGCGGTAATTGAACCCGTTATCATTGACTCTGAAAGCGGTCACTTCATCACTGAACCAATTAGTTCGTCAATGCTGTACATGGGCCTCTCTTAAAATTGAGGGGCGTTGCTGTAATCCTTCTACATATTGCATATTCTCGTTTTGCAGTTACTACGTTTTCGCTTTTTTGCGTCAATATATAATATTAAACAAAAGAGTGAATCATACCCGACTATTCTTTTTAATCAGGGACGGCGCTCTGCGAAGCGCCTACTTGTGTAGTATTGTGGCAATTGTTATTCAATAGCAACATTATCACAGCTAGTGGGCGTGAAGAGATAAACGCATCCCGTGCACGGTTTGTTAAACGAAACGTTTTTTAAAACGTTCCGATTCTGTATCTGTCTGTGTGTCAGTCTCGGCGTGATTGCAAACGATCAAGGATCTTTTTTGTGTTTAAGTTAAATATTTTTCAACAAAGCGATTACCTTATACATATATAAAAGATTTTGCTAAGTAATCACATTCGGAGTTTCTCTGGTAGATATTATTCGGAATGAAAAAATCGTCAGAGAACTAAAGTCACTGACATAGCCTTTCGAATTAGCAAACTAAAGTGGCAATGGACTGGTCACGTTTTTCGGAGATCCGACAATTGTTGGAGCAGACGAGTGCTGGAGTGAAGACTGCGTCTCGGTAAACGTAGTGTGGGACGCCCCCCGGCTAGATGGTGCGACAATCTGCGCAGGGCGGCTGGCAGAAACTGGATGCGTGAAGCCGAAGATCAGGCTAGGTAGTGCTTCGTGGGGAAGGCCTATGTTTAGCAGTGGACTGTCGCAGGCTGTTGATCGATTGATTGGAGTAATTACTGCACCCCATCGACACCTTTGCCGTATTATTCTCGGCATTGAGTAAGGCCTAGGGTGGTCCCCTTTCTTGCTGTGAGTATCATACGAGACAAATACGGGAGCAAATATCAGGATTTTCTGATATTTTCTCCCGTAGTCGTCTCGTATCTAGGCAGGAACAGATCTAAAAAGAAAAAAAAAACAAATTGCGATTCCAAATTCGCCCCCTAATCGTGGGAATTACGGCAAGAGAAACAACCCTACATATTTCTTAAAGCTCTGCAATGGTTTTGCAATACCTATGGTACTTCGGGTATCTACGGGCGGCGTTGATTGCTTTCCAACAGGTGACATGCCAGCTAATTTGCCTTCCTATCCCATAAAAACATTCCTAAATTTTGAAGGTGGCCAATGTTCAGCAGTGATCTGTTACGGATACATAACATCATCATTAATACAGTCATAACAGTTGACTGCACTGGACTGATGATGATTTTGGACACCTGATCGACGCGAGTTCAACTACCGTATACCGCCGTTGATACTTCAATTGTGTGCATCACGCTGATAGACTAACCAAGCTCTGATGACTGAAAGATGGAAGTATGGCCATCAAAAAATTATGGCTAATAAAGTCATAGGCCAATGATGGAAAGTTTAAAATAAAATACATACCCAAAATTGTTCATCACCATTAAGATCGTTGAATATTAGAAAAAACGACGTGACACGTAGTTCAAATGACACAAATTTCGAGATAAAGTGGGTGTGCCCGATAATAAAATTCGCACTCGCAGTACGAAGACCGTAGCCGAGTCGGTAATATGAATACAGACATAAATTACAAGCGCCTGAAATTACGAGGGGATTTGGATAGATTCCAAAATTAAGTCGACCCATGAGCGGAACCTTTGTGCTGTTCATCTCTTACGTATAAAATTAATTTGAGAATACCCTAGCTTACTAAACGCTTAGTCATATTTTCATTTTAGGTTCGCAAATACGTTGTGAGCAGGATGGTGGACTAAGCTACGTTCTTCGTATATTGAGAGATTCCATACTTTTTATATTTTTTTAATGGAAAAGGAAGGCAAACGGGTACCAAATATTGGACTAGGTGGTGCTTCTTGGGAGAAGCCGAAGTCCAACTGTGGACTACTGCAGACTCTTAATGAAGATGTTTCTTCATAAGCGTAATATTTTTTTTTTAAATTTAAACGGTCATTTGTCTCTTAACGTTATATTAAGTAATGAAATAATAAATAATATTCATTTAGGTAGACAAAAGCAGATGTGTGTTTTTAGACTATTTGATGCAACTTTCTCTATTCGAAAGTCCTCTTAGAAATCGTGGCAGTTTTTGCCCTAAAATCAACGCATTAATGGTTACCCTGAGTGACTTTTATTCGTCCCGGGATCGGGCTCCCCCGGGTACTGTAGTGCCCTACCTCAGCATGCGGGGCTCTGCTGGGGCTGACCTCCATCCTCCCTTGCGGCTAGTGTGATTCACTTTGTCGAATCTTAATATACCTACCTAATTCGTTAAAAAATGACGGCGACGTGGTTCGCCAGCCGTCATGTCCTGATTCCCACGAGGGCGAGAAGCGACGAACGGAGAACTATGAATATGAGAGGCAGGATGGATGATTGTGTGAAGCAAGGAAGGTGTGTCAGGATCTTAGCGGATGGAGATCTGTAATCTCTGCCTTACCCTACAGGCAGTCAGGCGTGACTATATGTATGTATGTATGTATGTAATAATTAATTCCAATATTTAATGGCCGCATATTGATAATGCTAAACGGCGTATTCCTTACCAAATGACATTATTATGCCATATGCGCTCGACGGCACTGATATTGGTAGCTGGCCAAACGCCTCCGGCCCATGTTATAATAGCTTTATACAAACTTTATCGACACACGATTGTTTTTCCTGATAAAGTAAAACAAAGCTAGTTTTTACGATGATAATTCTTCTTCTCTGTTTTTATAATGCTTTTTTGAGTACCTATTTGTAGACCTAAAAATTATTTTTATCATATTGTATAAATTCTTAACGCAAATAAACCCACAAAAAGGGATTTTTTGAATGTTTTCTTTTTGCGCAGTTTTGAGATTTGAGCGATAAAGCCAAATATTTTAGTGAAAAATAAAATATATGAGATAGTTATTATGGTAAGCATTACAGCTGTCTTTTCCAAACCTTTGTTCAAAGGTTGTTCACAAATCTGTTATTAAATCCAAATAACCAACAAGCCGTTGATTTTTTGTGGTTTAGAAATGTTGCTTCTTTGCTTCTGTAACGCTTTCCAATTATTTCACTTTTTACTAAGGAGAAAACTACGATTGCTACTGTGCGCCTCTAATTTTTCTGTTTGGTAGCATCAAATGTGCTGAAGCGGATTGCAATACATACCTACTACTTATTTTTTATTTATTTAAACTTTTTGCACATTATGTACATTAGGCGGACTTAATCCCATTGGGTAACAGGTCATCGAGAAAATAAATAATATAAAAAAAATTGCAAAAAGAAAAATTCACCTTGCTGCAAGTACTCTCATCCTTATGAACAGGCCTTCAAAAGTTGTTGGACTTTCGTTGCATCACAATCGGGTGAATGGATTAGGATTTTATAAAACAACATTCATTTTTATTAATACAGATAAACCATAATCTTAAGTAAGATGTAAAAATGAAATGAACGCTGGTTAAGATTATATATTCTGTGCTGTGTGTTCTGTGATTATATAGTCTGTTGTCAACAAATGCCGAACAAATACGACATTGGAGTATTTAAAAGACGAACTTAGGTTTTCACAACAGGCCGGCAACGTACCTGTTATGTATCCGGAGTTACAGATGTCTATGGGCGGCGGAGAACACGTATCATCAGGTGACTCGCACTCACTTGCCTGCTCTGTTATGAAAAAATTCAGTACCTACAAATCCTTCACTCCTAACACGTAGTTATCGCTATCACAATCAGCCCCTCTATATGTTCTTACATCATGTACTCTTGTGTCGATCATCAGTTATAACGTGATCAGTTTGGTTTACTCTCTGACCATCAATTCGATTCGAAGTGATTTTCAGGTTCCCTTATAGATGTTTTTGTTAGGGAACATCGTGCTCTTGATACACATTGCCTTCGACGTAGCAAAGTTAACGAGTTTGATACCATTGTCGTTAGATGTATCATGTAGGCTGTGTTTTCTGGTGGTACCGCTGGAGAGACATGATCGAGGATGACTTGCGCAACCTTCAAATCTGCAACTCATAATAGGGCACGGTGGCGTAAGATCTGTTCGGAGGCCAAGATCCCTTTTTGGGTCGCCGCGCCAAAGAAGTTAGTTAGTTAGTTAGTTACCTACAAATCCACCTAGTCGCACGAAATTCGAAAGTAATTGCGCCATTTGATAAGCTATGTGTATAAAAACATAATTAACAATGATTCAAGCGAGTGTGCTCCCACAGCTTGGTATTGTAACGTTTGTTAGGTAACATGCCGCATTCTGTGTGTTCACTTGTTTTAAACTGTAATTAAGTTCTGTCTGACATAGAATGTTGTAATTCACTCCATTTAATATCAGAGGGTTACAATCATCTTCCGTTTTAATTCTATGTTTTCTTAAAATATCCGATTAGTTTATTTATTTAGCTTTATTTGTCTTAAAAATGTACATGCCTATGTTACTATTGTTATGTAATTTTTATTTTATTGTTCTTCCTCAATTCTGTGTTTTTTTTTAAGGGTAAAAGCATCCCCTATCTTCTTCCATCTTTTTATATATCTTTCCATACTTTTTTTTCATTACTTCGTAGCGAATGCCATTACGTGAAAAGCAAAATCTATTTAAGTAAATAATATAAACAATATGCGATCCCAATACTATTACCAAGCGATTTGACCAACACCCCTCAATTTACACATACTAATTAGCTATCATATCATAAAAATAAATTACTAAAAATAACAGCAGTTGAACAATACGATTTATGATTCTTTCTTACCATTGCAACTAAAACAATGAATTTTTTTTAAATGTCATATTCTCGCTTTGTGTAAAATCGACGTATTTTCAGCATTTGTGGAGGATGATGTTGATTAAAACGTTCGTCACGCTTGTTATTTTGTATTATTATACACTAACTGAAATCACACTGGGTCAAGGAGTTTTGGTGACCGATACAAATTATAGAATAAGAACGGCATACATTCGCATTGCGCAGTCGCTGGACCGATCAAATAAAATATACTGTGGGTAGTTCCGAAAAACAACCTTTGAGAATTGTGTAGAATTTTGGAATTGAACTATCTCAGTTACAAAACTACCATTTAAAAATCGCTGCATCAGCAAAACACTAACCGGACCGTGATTCCAGCACATTAAAAGAAACTTTAATATAAAATTAATATTTAGATTATGAGTTGAATATCTTCTTTATTCATTATGGTCCTATGTCCTCGAGTTAACCTGTAGGTTATAGGGCATAGGGCCTCCACAGAACTTCTCCATTGCGATCGGTCTTGAGGGACGCGCTTCATTTCAGGCCACGTCAACCCGATGGATTTGAGTTGAATATAAACTATGATAATTTAATTACTTGTATAATTAACATAATGTGAAAGATAATAATAACAGTAGGGACAAGTAATAACTATACTCGTGTTGTTTGGATAATCAACATATTGAAGTTGTACAATATCTTCTTAAGTGTTGTTCGTGTAACTTCAGAATAACATTAAGTTAAAGCCGAGAAGCGTTCAATGTTGGTTCGACCTCAAATATTAAACTTGTTAGTTTTGAAACTCATATGTGTCAGCGAAGATGTTGCGGCTCACCTTGACGAAATTCAGATATTCCGTTTAACTTTGTTAAGTTTTGCAACGATATTTGATGGTGTTCGTATTGTTTTTTTTTATATATATATTCACGCCTATTAATGTCTTGCGGGGGCAGGGGTTGGCAGAGACCACAGAGCTCCATCCGCTACCATTCATCGCAGCGAAACGGCTCTCCATTGGTCGCTTCTCGCCCTCGTGAGAATCAGGACGTGACGGGTGGCGAACCACGTCGCGTTGAGAAGAAGGATAAATGAAAAGATAGATGAATGTGAAGGAAGCAAGGAAGGTGTGCCGGGATCGTGGTGGATGGGGATCTGTGGTCTCTGCCTAACCTTACGGGAGACAGGCGTGACGATATGTATGTATGTATGCATATTGGTCCATGGCTACTCGTAATTCGGTAAAAATTTAAGTCGGTAACTTCGCCTCTGAGCTATTTAAGTCGGAGATTAATTTTTAATAAATTGCAATTGGTGTTGGTGACTTTTGTGTATGCTTTCCGAGATTAGTTGTCGTTTTAAAATTGGAGTTTTTTACAATTTTAAATGGCAATAAATGTTGTTTTTACATTCTAGTGTGTGCTTCACGGCGAAGAATAGATGTTTAAAGTCACACAGGATGAGGTATTTTAAACCGCGGTGAGCTATTATACTTTGTTCCACCATAAAATAAGAAATAATTGCGAAAGGTAGATTTTGCTGTTACCGTGTTTTGATACGATTAATGGAGGAATCCAGATGTCCAACTCTTTTCCCCTGCCTTTATTTCTATTTTCCTCTCCCTTTACTTCTTTCTTTCCCTCCAATTATCTTCATCGTCACCCAAACGCAACGTAATCTACAGTGTACTTAGTACTGCAGATGTTCACAGACCGCTGTCCATTGTTTCCCATCAGGTGACGCGGTTGATATCATTATTATTTTCTTCTTCTTCTAAAAGTACCTCTCCGACTTGTGAAGGTTGGCAGCCAATTCAGCACAACTTTCCTCCTCCTTCGCGAGGTGCAGCAGTTCTGAAGCACTCGCTATCCCGGTCCACAACCTGATATTACGTAGCTAAGACTTTCTTTTTCGATCAACTTGTCTTTTGCCAGCGATTTTTCCCATCATGCTCAGCTGAAGCACTGTGTACCTGTCATGTCTCTATGTCATATGACCCAGGTAAGCAACTTTTCTACCTTTGACGGTCTGCAAAAGTTCATGTTTTTGCTTGACTTCTCGGAGAACCTCTTCATTGGACACCTTTGAGTCCAGCTGACAGCGAGCATCCGTCTATATGCCTATATTTCGAACGCTTTTATACGTTTTCTAATTATTATCATTTTAATATTTATTAATTCAATAGATTTTCTCTGAGATAACTTGAATAGAATTACTTTTATACTCACAAATTACGGTCAATACCATTCAGTGGGTTAGCAAATAAATTATGAATTCGTTTATACAAAGCATACGTTTTGTATGGACCGAATTTTCTAATTTATGTGTGGCCCAATATTACTGTCAATGTATGGTATTATATCACACGCAACACTTCCCATGGTAATTGTATATTCAACTTCATGAATGAATAAATATACATACGCACCAGTCGCGTGTGACCCGCACACGTGACGTTAATGCCTATTTACATTCATGACTACGAAGTTGAACAGCAGTTAATCTACCCGCGGATACATCCAACGGAATTTAAAAAAAAAACCCTTGTCGATCAAAATGGCGACGGCAGAAAATGCGCACATGTCTTCTACCCGAAGGGACGTGACTTAGGGTGTTTCCAGAGTAGGTAACTTCATCTACGTTTATATTACGTGAGCTTCAGGACTGTTTTCCTTATTTGAAGGCATCGCAAACGGAATCATGTTTAGCAATTTTCGATATACGCCTTATATCGCTTTCAGGGACTGCTAAAAATATCCTGTTAAAAATATATTATTATTTTAATAGGATAATAAGGATAACCAATGTATGATTATCCCTATTTATTTTAAATCTGTAGTGGATGACACTTGATGTTAATACAGTTTTTTTTATATTAATTCATTAATTAAATTCAATTAATTAATTTTAGTTTTATATGGGAGAAAAAAAAATTTTATGTGAGATACTTAGCACGATATAATATACTTTTTTTATATTACTTGTCTTTACTATCGATACTTTGCTATTTTGTAGATTCGTAAATTCATACTTAAATTGTTATATAAATAAAACAAATAAATAACAAATAATGTCAGATACATGGCACATATCGCTTAACTTGACAATCGTATCATGGTATTACTTAAACATCGTAGCAACTATACAGACATTTTCCGTTTCTACCTTTACACAGAATTGAGTTATCAAAAATAGGATTAACTGGGACGTGCACAGAGTAGGACGAGGTCCGGTGCTCCCACCGTCCACCGAACGCGGGTGAAGTTCCGTAACTGAATTGTGACGGCCACTTGGAAATGTCCTGTTGGGATTCCAGTTGCCAAGTTCAACGGAGTTATATGACGGACGGCTTCCGAACGGTGACAATGGTCGCGGGTTTCATCCCCGCATCGGAATCAATATATGTATGGATTTATACATATTTATTCCGAGTCTGGTAACCCCCCCCCCCAATCTGCATTTTCTTTCCTGCCCTTTCCTTTCTTCTCTATCCTTTCCCTTGCTCTCCGCCAATCCACTGTCTGCCGTGCCAATGGATGCGTGGCTAGGGGCGAACCTAGTCCCGAGCGTGCCGATCGTCCCGGGATCGGGCTTCCCCGGGTACTATGGTGCCTTACCTCAGTATGCAGGGCTCTGCTGGGGCTGACCTCCATCCGACCTTGCGGCTCGTGGGATTCACTGAGATGAATTTCAATATTCGTTATATTAAAATTGGTTGAAAAATGACGGCGACGTGGTTCGCCACCCGTCACGTCCTGATTCTCATGAGGGCGAGAAGCGACTAATGGAGAGCCGTTTCGCTGCGATGAATGGTAGCGGATGGAGATTCGTGGTCTTTGCCAACCCCTGCGGGGGATAGGCGTAAATATATTAAAAAAATACTTTAATACATAATATCCCTCATACCTTTTTTTATGAGATAGGGAGGCAAAGAAGCAAGCGTGTTTCCTGGTGGAAAGCAATCAACGCCACCTATAGACATATGTAATACCATAGGCGTCAGAAATGTGTTGCCGGCCTTAAATATAACAGGTTCAGAAATATCGCTGAAAGTGAATATCGCTGACTTCATAGAGTGGTGGTGCGTGGAGATAAGTTTCGGGAAAGATACCGTACTGAAGCCTCTGAAGGAGAAAAACGTCCAGCGTTGGACTGTATGGCTGTATTGATGATGAAGGCCAAAACCGAATAAAGCTACCTGGAATTAACGATTTTTTAATTCCATGGATTTATAATATAATCTTTAGGAAATATTTGATATTTCTAATGACTATCGTTTGCAATCAATAAGATATACACACTCGACCTCGACTCGCTAGAAGTGTGACATTCGAGCAACGTAACACTTTACCGCTATGAAATACTAGCCTGTGAATCTAGTTGAATTGCGAATGACCCGTCGTAAAGCGGGTGTCATCTCATCACTGGAGAGTATAGCGAGCGTTTGTATATCTACCAACACCAATATCACACCGTTATCTGTTTAGCATAATAGCTTTGACGCTGTCATAGTAGATACGACTTTTTATTTGATGGCAGTCCCTCGTTTCGAAACAGCTTTCGTCTTATTTGTTTCTTATCGATCAGACTCGACGGCGAATTCTGCATCGAATACGACTTTTTCCGTTTCATACACTTGGAGCTTCTTTGCATAAATAAAACAGTTTTCTCTACCTTCCCAGGAATACTAACTTTTTAGATTTTTATAAATAAGATTTTTCGCTTCAAGCTGAACGTATTGCTCTCCAATGTTTGTTTGTTTTTAATAATTTGAAACCATTTACTTGAATCTCTTACTTTTACTTCTTTTTATGGAGGAGTTTTACGATTTCTTAATAATCTAACTGTTCCAAAAAATAATGATGATCGAAGATGAATATTTTAGAAATAAAAACGGGATCAATGGCAGTGGAAGAGGGAAATAAAGGAAGGGGAAAGAAATTAGGCTAACCTTGGGCTTTCAAGAGTCACCGCACAAAGCTCAACAGCTCAGCTACTCAGTAGATAGTTTTCCAAAATGTTTTGTTGTTGACTTCTATGTGAATAAAACCTTCGAGTTGGGCGCCATATATTTTTTTGTATTTTATATAGATACTATTATTTAACTAACACATTTATTTTTATATTGTGATAGTATTCGTGGTATGTTTCGCTTGGTTAGAATGTTAGTCAATACAACGATACACATTATACAGAGTCCAAAGGGCTTAAACCCATTGTCCTTGTGGTCTGGCATTATTTGTATTCCATACATCGTCTGCGGTATATCGTCGCTCTTAGCCTTGATTATCCTTAACAGATTTAATGTCTGAAACTTAATTACGTAATTTTGCTGTTTCGTTATATTTATTGGCTTAGTAATCTCTGTTACAACAATAAATAATAGTAATATTATGTCCAAACACTACACAAAAATTCAGTTGTTTTAAATTCAGTGCTCGTTATTTGACATTTCTATCGGTATGACGTTTATAAATGAGAATTTTAGTTCATTTAAATTCCCAATAGTATTGCCAGCGGTGGTAATCTTAACGAGTGCTTCATAAGAGTCATCTTTTAGAAATAGTTTTGTATTAATGTTTCATTTGTCTTTTTAAATTATCATACATTACATATGATATATTAGATATTATTGATTTTAAAGACAGACGTGTATGTCAGCGTACCAGACCTAAGGCAAATATAAGAATATTCAATCGATCATCCAATAAGCCTTTTATCCAGATTTTTCTTTTATATTTAAGTGGTGAGGTTTTTCTATCAATGCCTCTCAGTATTTATATCTCCTGGTAAAGGCCTATTCGAACATTTTTTATTATCCTTTGTATAGCTTTAGTTCATCCTTTTATTTTTGTGTTCACTTTCCCAATTCATTTAACCATCTTTTGGACACCAGTTTGTTACACACTTACTCGTTTCATTTTTGCTCAATTAAAAAGAAAATAATAGAATTTTCAACCATTCCAATTTTTGGCATCACTTATTGTCATAGGTAATAATGATAAAACATGTATTCATTAAATTTGATATAATATCATATATTATGTAAAAAAGGAGGACAAGCTCTCACACTGGGTTTTTCTTATGGGCTTTCCAATAACTTGCTTCTACTGGACTTCGTGCATTCTTGAATTTAATATTGTCACCATCATTGTCATTATTTGTGACAAGCATTATTTAATATTTTCAAATGAAATGAACAATTTAACATAAACTTATTGGACAATCGATAATAGTGGATGGATAATCATTAAACTTCTTTTGACGGTAACATAATGCCACTTGTTCCTCTCAATATTTCTTTATCGAGCAGATCCAAATTCCATCGAATCACCTTTATATTTGGATATGACCTATTCAGTTGCTATTCATATGCAAAACGATCCTGTAACGGTAGGCTATAAATATTTATGTCCTCATGAAGATATATCCTGTGAATGCATACTTCATACTTACATATCTCCCATATATGGCACAAGCGCGCAAATTAAATTGCTCATACCATACATGTATGTACACAATTACAAGTACTGTATAAAATATAATGAGTTATGACTGTAAATTACTTTTGAGTAGTTTACGCATAACGTATTACATGTTTATAGATATTTTATAATTTCCTTTCTACATACTTCCTTCATACAAGTTTTAACCAAAACATGAATTCTCACATACAAAAAAATAATATTATGATATTGACGCTTTTCATCCACAGCTCCACACTAGGATTGCCTATATAGTGGGTGCTATTAAAGCAACTATCAATCATCGACTAATCATGTTACTCAGACTCGGAACAAAGATATTTAGATCATAAAAATACTTATTTCGTTCGTCTCCAAAAAGTAACCGCTTCGCAACTGAGCCAATAAGGTCATTCGTATCAACAAGGGCCCTGCTGATCTGCTGGAAAAGCATGATCGTTTAATGTTTATTATAATGCAGGTATGAGCTGTGGATAGTCTAAGGTTCAGCTGTAGTTCAGCTCGGTGGGGGAGGGGGGTATACGGCTCCCTTGGTCGCTCATTCCTGTCCAGTCTAGGGACCACGTGGCGACTGGAGGATTTACCGTCCTTCAAGAGAACGAGTTAAGGTCTACTATTAATGCTAACTATTAAGACTATTAAGGTCATAAAAGGGCGGACTTAACGCCTCCAGGCGTTTCTTGTCAGTCACCTCAGGGCCTGGAGAAAATATGTTAGAGTAATGCGAATCTGTGCAGACAGCGTAATAAGTGTGAGATGTTTGATATAAGGAACGAATTTCCGCGCCATTGTATTCACGTTGTTGCCAAAGTACACAACAATGCTAATTGGTAAAGTGTGAAATTATTTCATAACATTTATTTAGTATGCGATTTTATTTCTACTTTTTTACACGTAGACATAAAATGACAACGGATTTTGAGTTTTTCAAACCGAATATTTTAAAAAATAGAATATGTCATCTACTTTAAGACTGAAATGAAGAAATCTGTCGGAGAATCAGTCCCGACATTGCTCTTCGAGAAAGCAAACTGAAATGTGAATGTACTGCTCACTTTTCTCGGATAACTGGCAACCGCTGGACTAAACAAGTTCTGGATTGGAGATCGGGTATGTGCAATGATGCAAATGTAGTGTGGGATATCCCTCTGCGAAGGAATAAAATTAGATTGTGTGAAGCCGAAAATCGGTGGAATGTCTTAGGGGATGATATGTTCAGCCGTGGTCAGTCACCGTACATTATTCGTATTGAATTCACTCGTATTGTAATAAATCCATATTTTTGAAGTCTACTATGTAGATTACGAACTAATTTCTTACTAAAAGACAGTGTTTTTTTTTCTTTAATTTATTATCACAAGTTAGAAAGAGAATTCATTATTTCGATTATTAATGGAGTCAGGCGTTACTTTGCGGAAATCCATCACTACGTGAATAGTCAAAAGATTTACTTAGCTAAGATCCGCGACAAGCAAAACAATAACAGAAAATTAATCATGTGTGTTTTTCTGCTGGATGAAGTGGATTTATTTGGAACTTAAACGAAAAGACTTTTCGGTTGTCTGCCGCAGAGTCTACTATACCTGAAGATGCCTCGTGTTGGGGCGAAACACGTGTCGTTTACAAGATGGAATAGTGGTAATGTGTATTTGGTGTTGTGTATGGTGGTTGGTGGGTGGAGAATTGATGGCCGATTTTCAGTAAGGTTTTGGTTTAAGTTCCAAATAAATCCACTCCATTCAGCACAAAAACACACATTATTAGTTTTCTGTTATTGTTTTGCTTGTCGCGGATCTTAGCTAAGTAAAACTTTTGACTATCCACATATTCAATATTTCGTTAAGACTCGTTCTTTTTATTATTTTATACATAAATAATAAGAAATATTCTACAAGTTTTCATATAATAATTAAATTCGACCTACCCACTATTCCAATATAGTCGCGAGTAAATATCGTATTAGATATATAGTTCAACAATAGTCGTAAATACTGCAACTTACCAACAACTGCAGTCAAACTTTAATGTCTATTAAACCGAAGCTGTTTACTGAAAACTTAGTGGCAAAGTCCACAGTTATGAGTTAGTAAGTGTTGTATTTAGTTATATGCGCTAAACTAATTGATGAAGAAAATCTATTCGCTTTATTAGAAGTAACTGGGACTTTTGCCGCCAACTTAGATCAGTGAGGTTGTGTTTTTATTTCATTTTTATATACTTATATTATTATCAGTTTAATTTTTTTAATTTTGGTGGTGTTTTATACAATATAGTTCGATTAACGTGTATAAGTGAAGTGATATGAAATAAATGCGTGTATCGTGACTTTTTAAGTTGACTGAAAAAAGTCCATAGAAGGTTTTGGTAAAATAGCCACCATTTTTCAAAACGTAACGATACAACCTGACTAGTTACATTTCAATAGATTTAATATTATTGTATTTTACTTGAAACTGTCATAATAGTTATAACAAAGCCATCAAAAAAAAGAGAAAAGTTACTATGTTAGTAAAGTTACAGTGAAGTTGTCCAAAGCGCCTTTTTTTAAGTAAGCGTAAAACCTTACTGCATGTACCATGGGAAATTTGAAAAGAATGTTATTAACAACAATCCTTTTTTTATGGGATAGGAAGGCAACCTAGCAGGCGTGTCACCTGATGGAAAGCAACCCACGCCGGCCATAGACCTCCGCAGCGCCATAGGCGGTGCGGAAGCGTTGCCGACCTTTAATGAAAGTGTCATTATGGGAGTGGGAATAGGAGGGGGAGGGGGAAGGCTGTTAGGCCTCTCGAACTCTGCCGCTCACCGTACGAAGCGCGGTAGATAATCTACCATTCAGACGCCAGCTTTCTGCAGGAGTGTGGGTTTTGGGGGCTTCCCCGGGCGAGCTGGCCCATTCATGCCACAGACAAATATTATGTCATTCTTGACAAAGTATTCGTCTGCAGCGTGGCTCTGCCACTATTAGTACAGAAACTCCTTTTTACTTGTACAGAAACTTAATACAAGTATGTAGTCCTAAGTAAGCAATTTTATATTAGTTTGCAATGATAGAAAAACTTTTTTACGTTCTCCGATGATTACGGTTTTAATTTTTCGCTTCTTGTAACTATATTAATTTATAATATTTTCAGTAAATTGATTGTGACATTTTATTCTGTTACCAGTCGCTTCTGTTTTATTTTGATGCTGAACTAATTTAACAAGGAGATGAAACATTGTTGCAACAATAATAAGTTGATAAAAAAACGAATTTTCTCTTTATAATACCAATCTTACTTAAAATATATAACATGTAACTATATAAAAAGGGCAATTAAGTCAAATTAAATCATACAATTAATATCCAATACAGAAACATTTACAAAACCCTTATTGAATCAGCAATACAAATTGGCTTGTTTATGATCTTCATTATATTGAGTTTATGGTTTGAATTACGCAAATAATTTGTGATACGTTTCTCTATATTTTGACGCGAGATTAATTTCTCCCCAAACCATCCCGGCTCCCCAGGGTAAGATGTAAGGAATCAGTGTCTCTAATTGAATATACGGGGATTGGAGTTGATTTTATTTATATCAAATTAAGGGACGCAATTTATAAAGTTAACCTTAAACTATTTATTTTCTGCTTTAGTGCTCATTCATATATTGTAATATGGAACGTCATTTATTTTAGTCATCATTCATATAATATAGGAAGTTATTTATTTTAGTGCTCATTCATATAATATAGGACGTTATTTATTTTAGTGCACATCCATATTATGTGGGACGTTATTTATTTTACTGATCATTCATTTAATATAGGATGTTATTTATTTTAGCGCCCATTCATATAATATAGGACGTTATTTATTTTAGTGCTCATTCATATAATATAGGATGCTATTTATTTTAGCGCCCATTCATATAATATAGGACGTTATTTATTTTAGTGCTAATTCATATAATATAGGACGATATTAAGTATAATATACATTTTTACACCTTACGAATCTTAGTATCTGCTCTCCTCTGTACAGACTAGGAGGACCATGGAAAACTTTAATTAACGGTAAAATCAAAGAGATCGTGAATGAAATCAATATAATTTCAGAGGCAATAAATAGCAAGTAGAATACTTTGATTCGGCGCTTACAGAGAATAAAAAAATATCGGCATGGCAAAATGACATTGGACTATAATACATTTCGACCAAAAGCCGCGCCTTAGAGGTGGCTTATTTACAGAAGTTGACTGTCCAGGCTGATGATAACTACGATGATTATGATATGAAGATTTATTAAAAGTTTTTAGAATTTTAAATTAATAAGTTAAGTCGTAATAAATTAGTGCAGTAATGGAGATTCAGATTATGAATATATTTATTTGTTTCATGAGATAACAACAGCTAATTCTACGATACATTTTTATATAAGACAGATGTGTAACACTAAAGACAATTACTGCTCTCTCATAACAATCAATATATGTAACAATGAGTTAAAAGCAGTACGTTAGAAAAGTAAGACTATATAAAAGACAATATAAAATGTATATAAAATATGGTTTCTTTTCCCTTTCTTTACGTCCATTTTCCCCTCGCATTATTCATATGCCTACTGTAAGGTAAACCATTGTTTACCTTAGTGTAATATGTGTCATCTGCTATATACTTGTGTTTTTTAGATGATGCTTGGTAGTATTGATTAAGTTACCATCAAAATTGCCTATCTCGTTTGCTAGTTTGCGTATCTCTTCTGACTATATAAAAAAAAACTTGATGTAGTCAGACAAGTTTACAAATCACTGCATAAAATCCATGAATCGCTTTCAGTCCGTTTCCTTAATACACTGTGCAGCGCCGTGTATATATTGTACTTAAGGAAATGAGATTTGCTCCAATGTGCTAAAATAGATACAACTGTAACAAGTTGTATTTGATTGCTTCCCTAAATTAAGACGGTGAAAATCTGAGTCTGTATTTTACACATAGTTCAAACTAATTTTATAAAGAGAATTCTTTAGATTGTTGCCAGTTAGTTTCAATTCAGAACTGGATTGAAGGAGCCCTTTTATGAGGATTTGATTTGCAAGACAAAAAGATTGCGAGATTTGAGTAGTAGGCATTTCGTTTGTTAATAAATGCGGAAAATTTAAAAGTTTCTCTAGAAGAAATCAATTGATTTCGTTATTTCAATTAAAAAGAAATAATAGACAATTAAAAAATTAAATAAAATTAAAATAAAAAATTAAACAATTAATTTAAAAAATAAAAGAAAATTAAAAACGAAATTCATAAACATAAAAAATAGTGGTGATACATAATATAATATACAGTATTTAAAAAGTTGTTAGTACATAAAATAGACGTTAGCATGAACCATAAATACCAAACACATCATAACGACAACACTTTCCATTACAATAGATTTCTATTACCACCTTATATTATTATGTATAAAAAGAACCTTGTATTATAAATACAAATTAAATTGTATATAAAGTTTAAAGAGCTGTAAAAATTTACTCGCATACCATGTCTAATGTGTCTGACAGAATTATACAGAAGTCAAAGAAGAGGTTATAAGGCGAATGGGCACGAAAGTTCCGTCTCTATAGTCTCAAAGGATATTTCGCGTTCACTCGACTAAAATGAAGTTTTGTAAAGATTATACCGAGCGCGCTTAGTCAGTAATTTTGATGAAATGGGGCAAATTATACATTGCTGAAGGCGTTTGCCTCACCTAACGTCCCTGTTGTCTTTTGAATTTGAGTTTTATCTCGCCGAGAAGCACCTATTTTATGTTATTTAAAGATGTTGTGATAAAATTCAAAACGATCTCTTGAATGAATGTCTTGTTTTGTTACTACATTTCGTGAGATATAATAAAGTTTATTTAATCGATTATCTTATTTCGCTACTAATCTTTGTACATACGAACTTGGTAAAACAATTAAAAACTTTGATACGGTTATAATCCTGTTCTAACGAGTTTCTTGCCATTGTGATAACAATCCAAGTACGCATATTATATTTTCAATTAATATAACTTTATGTATTTTTCTTTTTTTATGGTAGCGAAATGATCAAGCAAGTCGCCTAATGATTTGCAATATCTACTTTAGATTTGTGCTAAAGGTTGAACGTTGAAATCGTGCTTTGTATAAATATTTATAAATTATATAACAATCATTTGTCTTAAACACAACAATGATTAGATTTCTCTTCTGGTCTTTTTATTTGTGTTTGTTAAATAAATCTCATAGATACTGCGTCCGAATTTCCCTCCAGTCGTATCGAAAGTAAAATTGTGAAAATAGCCTTCAGCATATCCGAGGACACGTAAGGCATTTATTCCGATCCCTGCATCGGAATATATATGTATGGATAACAAACATTTATTCCTAGTTTGGTAACCCCGCCAATCCGCATTGGACAGGCGTGATGTGTTTAACGTCCGTTCCTCCAAAAATGGAGAGGCCCGTGCTCAACAGTGGGACATATATATGGGCGGTTAAAAAAAAATTAAATAAAATTCCTTAAAAATAAAAAAAAATATCGTCTGAACTATCTATATCTATCATGAGACGTAACCACCATTTGGCGGCAAAACATCATTTTTATGTGAATACAGTTAACGTTCCTAATATCCTTTTGCTACCGTTCGAAAACAAGTGATTATACAAATGAAAAAACAATAATCTAATACAATTCAGAACATTTCAAAATTTCACCGTGAAGGTCTAGCCCGGGCATTGTCTACGCGAGGTCCCGACTCGTGTAAAGTATTCTGAACACCCACGAAACACGGCTCAGCCATAAAACGCATCGTACACTACCCGTACGTATTGTTCACGTCCGGCCATGCGTGAGTTTGTTTTTCGGGGCTAAAAACGGAATATAAAGAGGAGTGCACGCAAAACTAACGCTTTTCCTTCGTTTTTTATTGTATCTATACATTTTACAAGCGTTGTTTTTATTTGCTAACCAGTGTGGAAACGTTAGGTCGATCGTGGTTATAAAATCCAAGGCAGAGTTTCATATAATATTAACTGAAATAGTCATTTCAATTGTTCTATTGATATTTTAAAAATTTCTATTTTTTTTTCTGTTTGAAGGTAATATATAGTTCACCCTTTCGCACCCATGATGTTACGGATACCTATGGGCGGCGTTTGCTTTCCATCAAGCGACTTGTTTGCTCGTTTGCCTTGCTATGTCGTAAAAAAACATTTTGTAGAACATTATAACATATTAAAAGATTACGACAATATATTACGACATTGGCACTTTCAAAAAACAAGCCTACCCATACTTAAAAGGCCGGCAACGCTTCCGTGACTTTGCGGTGTCGCGGTTGTCTATGGATGGCATTGACGCTTGCTCGTTTGCGCTCCTATCCCATAAAACAAAAAAGATCTTCTATAAACCCACTACGTTTTTTTTTATAATAATTCCACTGTTTTATATAAAACTATAATAGATAGATAGATATATTCTTTATTATACACCAAAAACAAAGTTATACAATTATTGATTATAATATTTATATACAAATAGCGGTCTTATCGCTAATAGCGATTTCTTCCAGACAACTGCAGGTTGGACACAATTGAAAGTTAAAAAAAAAACTATTGAAAATTCAAGTTAAATTTATTCAATCTTTTAGAAATAACATGTCTAATACATACCATAACATGGGGTGTTTCTTTGGATACGACTGGTGACCTAATTGGATATAGTGTCTTCGAGATACTATAGACATACATAAATTACATCCAAGTATACCAGAAAACTAACTTTGTTGTGTGTGTTTATACATAATGTATTGTGTTTTATACATAAGTTAGCTTCAGCTGGAATTTGATTTAATCATCAAATATACGCTCCTAGAAACGCGGTAGGGAGTAGATTTCCCTCTTTGCTTGGGTTTGATTGCTTGCTTGAGTTACAAAATACGTAGATATGCAAAAAGCTACTTATGTGTAGATTAATTGATAGCATTATTTGGCTTTAGGAAACGTTGGCTTTTGTCCGACTCGCACAATAGACAATCTTAAAACTACTCTAATCGACGGGTATCCGATAAAAAAAAAACGATTTGATGTATAAAAATATATATGTCCACTATAGTACGTTAAAGCAGTTCAGTGTTGCGCATCGATGTCACACCGGGATTGGGGTAGCGAATTTTATTTTAACCGGCAGCGTGGCTCGTTTTCCGAACGCACGCTGTCTGGTGGAGGGTGTATTTTAATTTTATTATTTTTCGACGGTGTATAGGTTACGCACGCCGCGTGGTCGAATTGTTTGCAATTGGACACGGCCGTTTCACGAGCGGTGGAGACGCGAAATGAGAATTTTTAAGTAATTTTAAGTAGACCTCATAACTAATTCTACTGTGCTATCTGTCTATATATACTGTCTGTTCTATTAGAAAATTTAAAATTCTTTATTTCAACATAATTTATCGAACGTCAGTCTATTATCAATAAAGCTTTACCACCAATTCGTAATAAGGTTCCCCTGAACGGAGAAGAAACGGCGAAATAAACTTCGCAGGCGAAAGAAACTCTTATTTATTTATTTCTTTAAAAATACCTGTATGGGTAAAGTAATATTTTTCTGTAGATGTCAACATCATCAATAATGAATGATTATTAATGGAGTCAGGCGTTACTTTGCGGAAATCCATCACTATATGGACAGTCAAAAGTTTTACTTAGCTAAGATCCGCGACAAGCAAAACAATAACAGAAAATTAATAATGTGTGTAGACTCTACGGAAGACAACCGAAAAGTGTTCACTTTTCGGTTGTCTTCCGTAGAGTCTACTATACCTGAAGATGCCTCGTGTTGGGGCGAAACACGTGTCGTGTACAAGATGGAAAAGTGATAGTGTGTGTTTGGCGTTGTGTATAGTGGTTGGTGGGTGGAGAGTTGATGGCCGATTTTCGGTAAGTTTTTGGTTTAAGTTCCAAATAAATCCACTAAACCCAACGGAAAAACACACATTATTAATTTTCAGTTATTGTTTTGCTTGTCGCGGATCTTAGCTAAGTAAAACTTTTGACTGTCCATATAATAATGAATGATCTCCATTCTGCCTGCCAAGCGTGGCATTACATCAGTATTATAATTTAATGACTTTGTTATTGACTTTTACGGCTGTAATGATGGTGATGATTTGATTTATTTGTATAATTTCTTTCTCATCTCATCAAACATCTTGTTAAAAATTGTATATGTTGTCACCATCATCTAGCTCCATCTTCAGCTAAACGCATCCAGTTCCCGCCATCCGCCCAACTCTGATCGTCGCTCCTTCTAAATCGAGGACGTCTGACTCTACGGTTGCCACACTGAGGTCGCCAATCTATCACGCTATTATTTATTTATTTATTTTTGGGGTAGGAGGGCAAACGAGCAAGCGTGCCGCCTGATGAAAAGCAATCAACGCCGCCCAATATTTATATAATTATGTCACACAACTTAAAACTTCATTGAAAGATACTAATTTCAACTGAGAAAAAAAAAACATCAATTAAATAAACGGTTTTCAAGAAGACAAGTCGTATTAAATCAATTTTGTAGTTGGGCGTAATTTATTTTATTTCATTGATATGGATATTGTTCAAGCAATGCTTCTCTTGGAGCGTTGTTGGTGGAGTATTTATATATTTTTATGTATATGTAGATAGTACGGAACGAAAAGTGCCATAGCTTTCAGTTTTACGACGGAACAGGACAGTCGACTCTTGCAGTTGCGGCAATGCGGTCGTTGCTTCACTTTACGAGGAAACATTATGAGTTATGGCTAAGGGTGGGCGAAGTTTGTTGCTGACACTTGCGATTCCACTCGTCTCTATCAGCGGATGCGGACAGATGAGCGGATAATTTACTCAATTCAAAGTTACTTTAAAAAGGTTATGTAATATTATTTGCATTGTCTTTTGATTATCTTTCCAATCTCATGCTAGATGTTTAACTAACAAGAATAAATACTTTCGGCTATGTAAAAACAATTATAGTTATTTGTAATTGATTTAGTAATCAGAAAATGATTATTGAAATTATCAGCTAAAGAGAAAAATCGAAAGCATTAATGTTATCGGGTGCTAAACTTCGCCACAGATAGCAAATTCAATATGCTATCACTCAAGGTGTCTAATTTAATCTGATGTAAGAACCTACAACCTTCACATTTTACAGAGGTATGGCTTTCATTGGAAATACTTGCTATGTATTTAGGTTTGTACCCTGGAATCATTTTATATTCAATTTCAAATCTGTATCAATTTCATGTTTCAAAGTGGCTGAAATAAATAACATAATTATATTTTATTTTATGGTATGTCGCAGGTGAACTATATCTTGGAGAATAATTATATTTTGCAACATTATTAATAGAATATTTTTTGAAATAAATAACTTAATATCCAGTACCGTGCGTTATTTCCCGAAAATTATTTCCACGTATCACTTTGAAAACCTACTACCATCAGTACTGTGTCCAAATCGATACAATATAAGAACCTTCAAAAAGAAAGCCTACATACTTATATGAAGGCTGGCAACCCTTCTGGGATGTCTTAGGTGTTGCAGATGTCTATATGTATGTCTGCGTGACTACACGCTGCAGACGAATACTTTGTCATGAATGGCATATTATTTGTCTGTATCATAAATGGGCTGGCTCGCTTGGGGAAGTACCACATTCCCACATAAGTTCGAAGTTCGTCTGAGTGGTAGTTTAGCTACCGCGCTTCGTCGGATGAGCGGTTGAATTCGGGAAAGATGAGAATATTTCTATACTGGAATTGGAATTTGGAAGAAGTTTGGGAATATTTCTTTCAAATACACAAACACATAGATACCATCATCTGGCAAAAATGAAAACCTAGTCTGTGATCCAAAACAGTCGGCCAAACGTGTAGATTACGACTATACCCCTCAGAATTAAAACACGTCATGGTCCAGCAGTGGATTTTTACAGCTGTACTTTTCAGACTATGGTACCTGAGGGAAGAAATGAGGAAGTATATATAATATATATATATATATATATATATATATATATATATATATATATATATATATATATATATATATATATATATATATATATATATATATATATATATATATATATATATATATATATATATTTGGTAACTGCATTTATATGTATGGTATTATATTGTCCAAAAGCCAAAAATCCATGAAAATACTATAAATAATGTTACAATCAAAATATAATTTAGCATAGCAATTCTACATATATACGAGGATGGCAAACGATATTAGTCCCTTAGAAGAAACATTTCCGTTCAATCAGACCCGTAATCGGCTTGATGCTCTTTTCAAGTCCCCGCAACCTTTTGATTAGGGGTCGTTTCATAAAGAGGAACGAATATAAATGTCACTCTACCGTTCTATATATGTATAATGGTATGAACCGAAATGAAAAATTCGTATTTTACTTCACTCGTGTTATTCTACAAAAGATAATATCAGAATCTGACGAGATATAAAATTGGGAATCGAACACAAATTATCGAAATTTATAAACATTTAGATAATATCATCATAATGAAGATGTCATTATCACCAGTCCACGTCAGTCCAATGTTTGACATGGCCTCCCCTCAGACGTGACAGCCTGATCTTCGGCTACATGTATCCATTTTTTGCCAGCCCCTCTGCGTAATTCGTTGCTCCATCTGGGCGGAGGTTGATTTCCACTAAGTTTGCCAAAACAAGCTCTGAGACGTTATCAGTACTTTGACAAACATGACAGTTCAGTTCAGTCATTCAATCTTTCAAAAGATAAGTTAGTATTGTCAGTTGATTTTGTTAACTCTGAAAATTATGTCGATAACTTTGATTCTCCGTTTCTCTCGGTGGCGCGTCTTGGAAGAGGCCAAGGAGAAAAATGCCGCAGGCTGGTGATGATGCTGATAAAAATGCTTATCTAAATGGAAAGAAAGAACAAAAGATTTATCAAGAAATAATTTTGAATTATTAAAACTAAAAAGATCACGTCTCTTTTTAATAATATTATACTTCTTACTAAGGAAGTGTAAAGAAAATCGTTCTCGAAGTTTGCTCATAAAGTTTGAAAGTTTGCATCTCGGTGAAATCTTTTTCAGCGTTAATGGCGCGTGAATGCAATTTTAAGTCGCCATTTAATTTGAGATTTAAAATGTTAATTCATCCGTTTCCCTAACACGCTCAAATTTAAATATTCAGTAACAAACATGTCACAACATTTTGTTCGTTGTCGTTCGTTTCACAATTTGTATAATAAAAGCTGTTAAATTTCAACCAAAAGAATAAGTTATGTAAACTACGATGAAGCGGCCTTCAGTTTTAAGATTTTAAAGAAATTTACATTATACTAGTATACTTTTCAAAATAAAACAGACTTCATGTAGCTGTGCTGTGCCTACCTTATATACCTATTGCCTTAGGGTACTGTGGAAAGTATCCTACTTCCTACTAGTTCTACTATCCTATCCTAGTTCCTACTACTATATTATAAATGCGAAAGTTTGTGAGTTAGATGAAACTTTAGAGTAATATAGGTTATACATCGGAATAACATATAGGCTACAATTTGTAATGATTTTATGTAAATTTTTTGGTCGTAATATAACGAAACATGTCAATTAAGTCGGAAAAAAATCTGGCCTCCGACAGCTATCTTAGCGTACGCTGCCTAAACCATTGGAGTTACACAAAGATGATGTACCGTAGGATTGTTTGTCTTGAATAGTTCTAAATAAAAGTCCGGGACAGCATATATCTACCTTTTATGTGGAAGCCACTATGACCAAAATTGTGAACCATAAATTGAGTAAAAAAATATAAAAAATGATCTGTCTCGAAACTTAATGTGGCAGATCAAATTCCACGCAAACGAAGCCGCGGGAAAAGGCTAGTTTTAAATAATACAGGCGTTCAAGCAACCACGTTCGTGTACACATTAAAATATGAGCACACTGATCATATTTGAAAGTGATGTTAAATTTCTTACGATCTGGATGAGTGGCGATCCAGTATGGTGTGTTTTTCCCAAAACTTTATTCCACGTACAGAATTTCTGTGGAACGTACTGCAGTATATGACACTAAAAAGTTCAAAAGACAAGTTATCGCTTATTATATTTGTACAATACGTCAACGTATCATTTTTTGATGTAAATACATAATATTGTAATGTATATTAATGTTTACACTAGGTAGATTTATGGATAGTGTAATGAGGTGATAACCAAATTTACAGTCGCGTCATGAAATGATCGCAGCTTTTAATGTAACTAGTATAGAGCGTAAAACTTATACGTTAAAATAAATAAACTAAACGAGTTTGTTTATTTTTAAAGAACTAAGATTTTAAAAAAATGTTAAAACAATTTACTCTCTTTTATAAATTTCTTTCTTTTAACATTGTTTCAGTATCGTCGCTGTTAGTTATAAATTTGTTTAATTTGTCGCTAGCTGCAGCTTGCGGTCTCAGCTTTGTTGAGTTTCTTGTTGCAAGAATATAATATTCTTAGAAGTTGTGTCCGTCTTGTTTTTTATTATTCTTTGCTGCCACATAGTTACAAAGTTGATTTTATAGAGGATACTTGTGAAGCACAGACTTTTATAAGCAAAAATATCTTTCTTTTGTATTATTTCATGCTTTTTCTATTTTTTAAAAATAATCTTATTGAGGAGTGCTTTGAATACATAGTTTTGTCCCTTATTGCTGCTTGTTTTCTACAATTTAACTAACCAATCTAAGCCACTAATCACCTGTGGTGTTTTCGAACATTGATAGCATTAGATTCTTCAAGAAGTTTCAGAAGTAATTTTTTTTTCTCGAAAATTCTTTCCACGTATCAGCACTTTGAAAACCTACTACTATCAGTGCTATGTCCAAATCGATACGACAAAAGAATGCTGCAGACGAATATTTTCTCATGAATGGCATATTATTTGTCTCTAGTATAAATGGGCCGGCTCGCCCGGGGAAGTACCACACTCCCACAGAAAACCGGCGTCTGAGTGATAGCTAGCTAGCTTAGCTACGACAGAAGTTATGACATAATAAAATTCAAAAAACAAGTCTACGCGTTTCTTACAGGCCGGCAATATTTCTGCAATGCCTATGGTGTGTATGGTAGGAGCGTGTTTTAACGAAAAGCCGACAACGTGTTTGTGTCGTCTCTGGTGTTCCGATTTGCTATGGGGGTTGTGATCACTCACCATCAGGTGATCCGGATCCTTATAAAACTATATAAAGCTTGCTCTACTATATAAAAAAAACTGAGAAAAGAAAATTCAATACGGTGAAACAATAATAATATATATTAAATATTATCATAGTATCAAGAAACATTAATAATATAATAATTAAAGAGTTTGTATTATAAGCTTAGCGCAGGTTACGATACGTTTCACAGCCCATAGTATCCTCTTTTCCAAATAGTCATTAGGATTTGTACTATAGAACTTTATTAATGGAGTCAGGCGTTACTTTGCGGAAATCCATCACTATGTGTATAGTCAAAAGTTTTACTTAGCTACGATCCGCGACAAGCAAAACAATAACAGTAAATTAATAATGTGTGTTTTCCTGCTGGATGAAGTGAATTTATTTGGAACTTAATTCAAAAACTTACCGAAAATCGGCCATCAATTCTCCACCCACCAACCAATATACACAACACCAAAGACACAGTCGTGTCGTTTCGTTTACAAGATGGAAAATTATTAATTTTCCATCTTGTAAACGACACGTGTTTCGCCCCAACACGAGGCATCTTCAGGTATAGTTGACTCTACGGAAGACAACCGACACTTCATCCAGCACAAAAAACACACATTATTAATTTTCTGTTATTGTTTTGCTTGTCGCGGATCTTAGCTAAGTAAAACTTTTGACTATCCCTATAGAACTTCGTTGGGTCCTTGATAGCAAGTATATGTTTTATGTTAAACAATTATACAAAGGACACGTTATATTTTATACTTGTAGTCCCTTGTGTACGGACATTGGTGATAGAACGTGAGTGGTTTGAGCAATATCAGTTCGCACTGGGAACGCTCTCAGAACATTAACTGTGAAAGAAGCGATCGAGTAGAAGAGATTAAGTTCCAACGCCGCATTTAAACGACGTTCGGGCGACAATACTAGCTCTGGAAGTCGCAATGGAAAATGTTTTTATTCCAAAGACAATTTGTTTATATTTATAAAAGAAAAATAATATTGGTGTATTTTTTTCTGCTTACAATAAATCATGATTATGTGATTCTTAGGTCACGATAGGGTTTCTTCTCGTGAGTGTCGTACGAGACGACTACGAATGTAAACAGTAGAAAGCACCTTAGTAATAGAAACTAACCTTCGATCCACAAACCACCTGCCAAACGCGGAAATTACAGCAATTCCCCTTATTATGTGAGGGGCCATCCCATAGCGCACTGTTTTGACTGTGTTGATGTTGTTGACGAGATGTTAACGTGTAAAAGATATTTTTTCCGTTAACACGTTGACTGCCAACTACGAGATAACTCGTAGATTGCGTTCTTTTCTAGGACGCCAACTACGAGTTATCTCGTACTATGTTTACTTGCCATTTTTGTGCAGCTACGATTATACTCGAAATATATCAGTGCTAATATAGATAGACGGCTTCTGGGAAAAGAACAAAAAATCAATGCAGGCTTGCATGAACAGAAAATTTATTAAAAAACGAACAAAAATATAATTATAAAAATTAGTTCAAAACCAAAATATTTACCTTTTTAAAGAAAAAAACATTTTTTTATGCTTTTTGATGATAACTATACACTAGAATTAGAGTTTTTAATAATATAATGTTATTAAATCAAATTGTCATTTTAGGCCAGATTTCTGAAAATTGCCGTGGCAGTCAACGTGTTAAATCATCACCGCTCATAGCTGGGCATGAAACACTGAGACGATAATCTTATATTAGAAATTACTACATATATAATATTTTGTTACTACATACGATTTTTTTTGTAACGAAAAACCATTGGTGACACATAATAAAGAAATGCGTCCACAATATGCCGATTAGACTAAGAATAGGAATAACCATTTGTAGACCATATCTACAAATATTTATTGACATGCCTATTTCATGTAGGGTTAGCAGAGACTACAGATCTCAATCCGCTACGATCCCGGCAAACCTTCCTTGCTTCTTCCACACTCATTCACCTTTTCATCCATCTTTCCTCTCACATTCATCGTAGTGAAAATTAGTCAATTAGACTAGAATATATAATATTATACTAGTATTAATTCTAATATGACACTGGCAACTAGACTAGAATATATTATAATATTTTTATAGACATAAGCTTAGACATAAGGGTTAAATTTGTGCATAGTTTTCAATATGGAAATTTAGGCGAAAGTGAAGCACGTCTTAGCTACACCAACATGATACATAAGTTTAGTTTGGTAACATACTTTAATAAACTGTACGCCTCATTTGCAGTCGTTATAAAAGAATAAATCTTTTAAGTGTATTTTATGGCTAACCGTCTGGAAAGTTGAAGAAAAAAAATCTTTTATGACGGCCATTTTGTTCTCATCCACACAAATCCACAGCGGACATTAGCGTTGAATTTAGTATATAAGATTCTCTGGCTTTTAGCTTTAAGTGACACTAACCAGCGAAGTTATTGTAGTGTTGTTTGGTGTTCATGTAATAAATACCGTCCCGCTATCACGACCACATCCTCTGCTGCCGAGAAGAAACTTATATCTAAGTAATCTTTATGTTGTTTCGCATATCGCTTTTTTTTTCTTTAGGTACATCTATTATTTAGTAAGAATATAGTAGTTTTATATTTCATATACGCTACTTTGTTTTTTATTTAGACACAAAAATACAATAAATATATTAATTAATTTAATACATAAGCCCTACAGCTAAACAAACATGTTGCAAATATAACTTTTTAAATTAAAAAATTTACAAAAAAAAATATCACAATGACGTACACTCATACATCTGGAGCATAGTTCTATACGCTGGTGGATATTGAACCCTTTCATATGTAGACAGTATTTTAAGTGTACCTACTGTTGGCGTCGAATAGAGTGTCTTGGAGAGAAAAACCTACTAATCAAGAAGTATTGGATAAATTCAGAGACAAAACAAAACTTACAGCACATTGAGAATAAAAGGAAATAAGCAGCCATAGCTCCGTTGGTGGGGATCGAGTTTATGATCTTGATCGTGATTTCCGGTCCTCCATTGAACGATTAATATGAAATATTTCTAAACACGAGATTTTATTAAATTAGTTGGCATGGTTAACAATAATTTAAATATTATTTAAAGATTGCTAGTTGTTTCGTAAAAACAAAATTAAATATAAAATTTGGTTCGCCACGACAATTATATTTTAAATATAATGCAGGGAATATATCAAGAAAAAATGAAAAAGCACTGCCAAGAAAAATATTTCACCTTCAAAAAACAAACCTACTCATATCTTAAAAGCCGGCAACGTATTTCTGGTGCCTATGGTGTTGCAGATGTCTATGGATGGCGTTGATTACTTTCCATCAAGTGACACGCTTGCCCATTTGCCTCTATCCCATAAAAATATTTACACACATACAAACAACATATACAGTGTTATAAAACATTTAATATAAAACTACTCCAAATATAGGAACAACAAATATCCGCTTAACACATTTATTTCAATGCAGCGCTGCCTTTAAAAAGACGACTTCCTAAGAGATCCTCGCAGAGACACTTCCGCAAGTTCCACCATTTTCCTTTATTTATGAGCTCTTCAAGAAGCAGGTGTGTCTAAGCCAAGACAGCTCCCTTTGTCCCATTTGCAATATAAAGCGCAGTACATTCTCATTTGGCTTTCCGCTTTGACTCTATTTTATCTATTGTAGTAATTCAAACCAAATGTTAAATAAAAAAACAAGAAAAGGAAATCTGGATCTGAATTAAATATGCGTTAGTGTTAAAAACTCCAAATTTTTCTTTTAATTTTATATCTATTTTTTAAATATTTTAAGGCTTTACTTTACTATAACCTAAACTTCGTAATCACGTATCGAGTTTTTGCTAACCTCAGTGCATAGATCTTGGCTCCATTTGAACACGGGCATCCCACAGTATTATTTTATGAATTTTAGAATAATTTTATAGTTTATAAGTACGTAGTATATATAGGTACGTAGAAAACTAATTTAACGTTGGAAATGCTTACTTTAGTTAGGGTTCTATTTGATTCACCCGCAAGTGAAGCATGAGGTGACGCTAGGTACATTCATTCTAATTGTAGAGGATAAGATCTTAGATCCTATTACTCGTATAATAGAGTAGTATATTATAATTGCTTAAACATGAATATATTTTAAAAACAGTAATAGATTTACACAAGAAAATTTATAATAATTATCAATAACCTGTGGCAATCTATTGGACAGAGGCTTTCTTCAAGGCACGATACTTAATTCGATATCTTTAGGTACACGCGTCCGGTATCTGCCAGCGGTCTGAAAATAATAATAATATATCTTTATTTTCAAAATGTTTACATATGTTACAAGATACTAGATCCCACACTAGGATTCCCTATGTTGTGGAAAACTAGGCTCTTCCCATCATAAATAATACATAAATGTTTTAACATAAATATCAAAACTGTAGAAAAAAAAAACGAAATGAAACACTAGTGATAAAAATGGATTAAGTAAGATAATAAATTATTAAATATGTGATCTGTATGTGTGCAGATGTGTGTTTTGTTGATTTGTATATTTTTTTTAACATGTTTTAAATTTACATTTCTATCATTACAGGTAACGACAACCAGCATTGATTGTTGAGTGCCATTCCATCAGGTGATAAACATCGTCTCTTTCTTTTATGATAAAAAATCTCATCAAACGGAGTTTGGTTTTACACCACATATCAATTTTCTGCAGCGAGAACTAATATCAATATCTCTTTGACGTGACGCCTCTTTTCATCTGATATTCCACCGGCAATTTTGATATGACAAACGGCAATCTGGGAAATGAATCTGGAATCAAAGTGAAATCGATAGAGTGACACAGTCGAGATTAAAACTATATGTACATATGTGTTTCTAAAAAATATTCTATGGGAGTATAGATGTTAAAAATACGATTAACATAAAATCTGATATTCTCTTTAAACGCAAAATGTTACTAATCATGTAAGATTTCAATATTATTATTGACCCCCCCCCCCAGTTCTTACACGGAGAGTCAAGAATGACTTGGCTAAGATGTGGGCAAAACAATTACAAAAACATTTTTTTCGCTCCAATACTAGTAATGCTAAAACACACACTACCTTTTTTGAATAATGCATACGACAGGTGTTTCGTTGCAACACGGCATGCACGCTGTATAGAAGACCACCGATGAGTAACTCAAATATTATTTTATGACATGTGGTCGTGGATCTTAGCAAACTAATTTTTGATTCTCCATCTGAATAATAGATTTTCGAAAAGTAACAACAGACTCCATTAATTATTCCAAGAACTCTTCAATTAGGTCACAGCCAGTCTTTAAAATATTAAATTCTTTCTCTTACATGAATTGTATGCGTCCATGCGGACTTATGTTTTCCTCCAAAATTTAATATTAACATGAGATCACATTATAGTTTCAAAAACATAAAAACTGGATAGAAAAATTTGCATCTCCATTACGTCTAATTTTACATTATTTATAGTAGTAGAGGTCCACGTGTAAATGGGTCGTCTCGAACGGAAAAACTACCACTGAATTTTGGCATTAAATAATATTTATCTGTGTTACAGCCTTTCGCACGATAAATGAAAGATTCCAGAGGCCTTACGAGGAATAGGGCTTGGATTCTTATATTTCCCTTTATTTTACGTTCTTCCTCCCCTTTTATTGCATCTTCTACCCCTCGCATTACTTCTTTCATGTCTTCATATCCTTACCATAAGGTTGGCGATGCATCGATAGTGCCCTTGGTACTGCAGATGATAAAGGATGGTGAACAATGATGACGGTGGTGGTTGTTTAACATCAAGTGATCCGCTTGATCGTTTGCTTATATCGATTGCTTAAATTGAATATTAACATCAAAATACATTGAAATTAAGGAATATATAAAATTACATAAAAAACAGACAAAGCAAAACTAAAAGAAGAAATAAATTATTATTTATTATACTATTATTAAAAACTAAAAAAAAAAACATATTTCATTTTTTTTTCTTAATGGCATGTAACTTTAAACATATTATTCTTAGAAGAGTTCACATGTATGTACATACATATAAATTTCATATGCCACATTATACTTACAGTGTAGATATGTAGGCATCTTAGGCAACACGCTGTGAGCTAGCTGCCGCTATCTACTTTCATTAGAGCATTTTATTGCTCGGTTGTCGGCTCTTGTCTGAAACAATAATCCGGAACACTTGTTATAATACTCTTGACCTACATTTGGACGATGTAATATTGGCGAAGCTTTACCTCTAAAAGTTTTAATATAGAAAAGCTTAGCGCAGAAATGTTTCGTTGACAGTTTGGGCAGGCTGTGAATTTAAATTATGTATAACAGCAATAAATACGAAGTTTATTGCTTATACATAATTTTAATTTAAATTGTCGATCATCACCTCATTTTTAATATTAAAACACCATATTAATTACCTCATTTTTAACACTGGAAAAATTAAGTGCAACATCAATTTTAAATTCTTTATAGAAATAAAGACATATGAAGTAGACGAAATAAATAATAATGTTTGCTACTGACTGTTTGCTGCTTTAAATGACTTCTTCATATTAATTCTTTGGTTTTATAATTTGGATACATTATGTTTTTTATTATACTGTAACAAAGAAAAGTTGCAGCATACGTTTTCTGCAACTTGATGTGGACGAAGAAGAACTTTAATTGAAACACTCGTTTCAATTAAAGTTCTAATGTGAAACATTATACAGTTCAAAAGTATGTAAGACATGATGAAGTCTTGGCAATTCCGACGGTCAAATTATTTATAAAGCATCATTAAAAACCAGTAACCATGTTTTTTTTTATTTTGTCAGTAGCACTTTGCGGCCAATGAAGATTTTTTGCCGTATTTTCCGCGCGTTTCATAATCGTTCTGCCCACATTGAAATATATCTGAAACTGTGTCTGTCGTCGAGTGGGACGCGTTCAGGGATGATTTACGGGCTCGCGCGATATTTATTTCGCTTTTTATATTGTTGTCTTGTGGCGTTTTCTGTCGCAAGCTGACTTAAAAGATTTCCTTATCCCGGTTTATTTTATCAGCGTATTGTTAGATACCTGCCTAGTTAATATATTTTGAGAAACTCATGTCTTTTGTTTCCTTTTTATTCAAGAGATAGGCAAGCAAGCAAACGGGTCACCGGATTGTAAGCTAATACAGCGCCTATGGAAATATGCAGTCTTATAGCCACTGCCATTGCCTACCTTAGGGTACATATGTAAATACTAGAAGTAGAAGAAGGAAGTAAAAGAGGTAGAAAATGAAAAACCTCTTAACACCGATATTTAGTGTCATTGTGGTACTTACTACCACTTCTTGGCTCTACCAATATTTGTGTTCTTTGTAAACTTTTTTTCTGAATTATCACCACATATAATGTTACATACAAACATAATAACCATGAACAATTATATTCGGAGAAGTGGATATTGAAACTACATGTTGCATCTGTATAACAACTCACATATAGATAAAAGTTAAAAACTTGTGCTGAAGACAATATGGGATTAACCAAACAATATTCTTATCCGTACTGCCTATGACGCTGCGGATGTCTATTGGTAGCGTTGATTGCTTTCCATCAGGTGACACGCCTTCTCGTTTGCCTTCCTATTCCAATTTAAAAAAATATATAAATAAAAGATACAAATTTTCAGAAATCTCAAAAGTTATTTTGCTCTGGTGGTACGTTTTTATTTTGCGGCTTACTACGTTTTCGCTTTTTAGCGTCGATATATATGTATATAACAAATTGACGATATTTTTGCACTATCGCTCCTTGATTGGTGCGTGAAACGATACAGAGAAGCTCTCACAGCGGTCAAATCAAACGGTGCGATACAATGTGCCACCGCAGGCAGCTCTATGATCTGATATATCAACATTTTCGCTGTTAATTGCAAAGTTGAATACATTTGGTCTGTGAACTGTTCCCTCCGCTTACTCTCACGACCGCTCGAGTCGTGAGTAGGCTTTTGTTTTATTATTAACTAATATACACGTCGCAACTATTCTTTGAAACTTCAGGCATTGTAAAATATTGCGTCCGTCTAAATTACAACCCAAGCTAATTTAAATTGTTTAAATTTAATAAAATTTTTGATGATTTAAATGGCTCAGCGGTGAAATTACCGTCTTCGGAGTCAATTTTCGCGCCAAAACGCCTTTGACAAGCCTGGGTTGACCGCAATTTACCTTTGACCTAATGACAAACAGACAGATATATCTAATTTCTTGATACGCACTTTCTTTAAAGATATTTCATTTAAATTCTTATTTATGTGGAAAAGTAGGTTGTTACAACAGACTATTGTTCGTAATTAAAAATTCAAAACAATTTGGTAGTACTAGTGAATGTTCGAGACAAATACTTGTAAATAATAAATAACTTAATCGATTCTACATAACTGATTTGGGATTCTTCGACAATACTATTTCGGTTTTTTTAAATTTTTAACACGCTTGCTTTACATTGGTATCATAAGTCGTCGAAATATATAAAAATAATCATAGCAAGTTGTTGTGCAGTTACTTGCAGTTACAATGGCCTGAGTTCCGGAGACTCTATACCCTCCCCTCCCCCTCTGTCCCCCCTTTTCTGTGAACGTATTACAAGACGACGATGAGGGCAAATACTAATATATGGGCAGATATATTTATCTGAAATATACCAATATGCGATTCCAATTCGTATGCTAAGCTAGGGGCAACATATACATAGGCAACATATATCTGTGAGAGAGATCAACTTTCAGCAGCGAACTGTTACGCTTGTATTGATGATCGAAAGAAATTTTCAGTCAACTAACCTTGAAGCTTAAAAAATGTTCGATCTCTACCGTCTCGGTGTGTGGCAATTCAGTGTGATGCATTTTTCATGAAACTTATTTTCACACATTACATTATGAAAACAATTATCTCAAAGCCCATAAAATACAATAAATTTTAGTACTCTATAGAAAATATAACATAAAATTTATGTTACATTCAAAAATAAGTCACAAAGAAGACATGAAAATCTACCATGGATTATGTTTCTTTAAAAGTGTAACAGAAAAAACGATGCAGACCTCATTTAAAGTTATGATATAAGACCATAGCGAGCCTCCACAGTGTATCCCGAAAATATTGAAGCTTAACAACACACAAGCTTTAACAGAACATGAAACTGCAGTATCTGTAGTAATATATTTTCATTTTCTAAGCTCGCTCCTACCTTCCGGGTAGAAAGCGGTGACTGAGCTCAATAATGGCCAGTGATATTACTAAGATCGTCCTCTTTTCACTTCTAAAGGACACTGTTACAAAAATTTACTCTTTATTCGAATAACTCGTTTTTAGAAACAAGTTTTGGTTTAGTTCTGCCATTTGTCTATACTTAGCGTTTCCCGAAGTTTCGACAAATGGCGCAGAGTGGTTGGAATTTTTTTTCTATATGATGTAAACCATATTTTTCTGCAACGAACACTAGTAACGTTAGAATGGTTAACAAACATTATTTAAATATAAAAAATTGTTAGTTTCATTCTTAAAAAAAATAATTAAACATGGTATCGTGAAGTTACTACAGCTTACCAGAAAAGGTTCCGAATACTGTTTGAATCAACATTAAAACCAATTTACTTTTTATTTTGATATATATAGATTATTTACAAATTATAAATTTATAATAAAACTATATGTAATAAATACTATGTAATCTTGCATGCAATATACTATAAATAAGAACAAAATAATAATATAAAAACTGGACAAATTTCACTAATTTATAAGATTAACGCTAAACTTGTTAAATTTCGATGTTCTGATTTAATATTTAATCCAATAATTTTTTTAAACATATTTTTTTATTATAAGAATTATCTATAATAAAATATTTTTAAATAAAACGTATTACTATCAAAGCCTCGACTTAACTAGAATTCCGAATATCGTCCGAATTAATGAACTAAAATATGGGTGTTTATATTTTCTTTTAGACTCGGAATAGATACCCGTCTAACAATTATCGATTCTAATGCGGGAATCCAATCTGCAATCCAAGATTGCAAAAGCGAATACTGCCTTTGTGCGATTTGAGTTCTTATCCATTTTACGTCGAAAATATTAATAGTTCAAACTTGAAAATAAAAAAATTAAAAAGTTATCTATGTTATATTCAATTATATTCTATATATAACGCGTATTCAAATATATAATTACATCATTTGACTTGTGTAGGATCCCAAGCAAACTGAGTGTTTTGACTTGTGTCACAATATTGGCTAGCCACCCGTTAATTGCGATAGAGTTTGAAAATGTCAGAATAGTATTTGAACGCTTCTCACTGTTTGATATATCGCAAGAGATCTATCAAATATTTTGTTCAATGCCAGAATAAAGGTCAGACAACTACTATGCCATTTCTGATGACATATGAACTTAGGAGTTTTTATATAAATTATTATTATATCTTGCAAGCTGTTAGAGATTCCAGGTTCGAATCTTGAAACATACTTTAACACATGTTTTTAAGGTACATACATGCGTCATTTGCATTTCCGTGTTTAGACTCAGATCATACCGATCTGCTAGAAGATATTTCTTCTTGAAAATAAGCAGTATCTTTGCAATAATATATTTCATTTATAGACTTTTATTTTCTTTGTGTAAAAAATAAATAAATATAAATTCCTCCGACTAGTCCCGCCAAATAACATCAGTTGTAATCTTATGTTATTGTCAGTTATATTATTCAATTGTGTTGGGATTTTATACAATATAGTTCGATTCAGCGGTATAAGTGAAGTGATATTATGTATTTTTAAGTTGACTGAAAAAGTGTATAGAAGGTTTTGGTAGAATAGCCACTTTTTTATCAAGCCGTAACGTGGCATATACCTGACTACTAATAAATGTCAAGATACTTGATATTACTATTTTACTTGATACTGACATAATAGTTATAACTGATTGCCATAAAATAAAGAATAAGAAATGGTTTGAGATCAGTGTTCAGTAGTGGGACATATGTTTAGGCTTTGAAATAAAAAAAGTTAAACTAAGCGTTCTATTTTCGGTAGTAGTACGTTCCGGGAAATAGCTTGTTTTATTTATAAAATATTACACGATAAAAATGATGGCTTTATTATGCGATCACAACAATAAAATATGCATGCATACCCAATAACATTTGCTCGTACAATAGAAATAAAAATTGTATGTAATGCATTCTAGTTGCGAATGCAATTTTCTAACATGTCACACGTGCCAGAGAAATGTCCCGTACAGATTCAATACATTGCCGGTTTCAATTCGGTGTCAGGTAAACGGCGGTGTCGCGGGTGTAGTAGGTACGTAAATCGTCGATCCGGATCGAAATCGAAATTTTAATAGAACACTATCGGTTTGTCCAATAAATCTCGACGTGAATCCTCGCGGACCGAACTCTGCTGTTCTCGCATTGACCTGAAACGACATCTGGCATTGACTTGGAACGATCCATAGAATAGTAGGGTAAATTTACAGATGTGAAATTCATTTTGTGTATATTAATGTGCTATTAAGCCTTGTATAATTACATAATGTATTTTATTGTAACTCATATACATGTATGTATGTCCCACTGATGGGCACGGGCCTCTCCGTTTCTGGAGGAGCGGATAGTAAACCACCTAATGCGGACGCTTGTCTAATGCGGATTGGCGGGGTAACCAAACTCAACGCTCGACTCGACACAGATGACGACGGGGATCGCACCCGCTATCATCGATTCCGTAGGCAGCAACCCCGCCACTGAGCCAATTGCTCATCGTATACATAATGTGTGTATACTTTACTATGATTGACGTATTCTTAAAGTGAAGAAGGCCACTTTTGAAATATGTTATGAAACAAATTACGAAATATACTGTTACTAATAAATGATTTTTTATCAAGCCGTAACGTATTAATAATAAATGATTATCGCCATTATATTCAATGGAGGCGTGTTTATTTCATATTTCGAGATATATTGGTATTTATTAGCATGATTGGCCTACAGGTATTTATTCCGAGTCTGGATATCCCGCTAATGTGCTTTGAAACAAAATGTCCATTACTCTGTAATGGAGAATGTTCGTACCCAAAAGTGGAACATAAATTTGTTGTGAGAAACGATGACGAAATTGTTTAATATAATTAATTGTATAACATTAAATAAATATTTATTTAATGTTTAAAAATATTTTTCTTAATTAGTCTAAAATCACACCTACATATGTTTATGTTATTGTATCCGTTTAATAACATGAAAATCTCTGTAGGTGTAATTTTAGACTAATCAAGTAAATTTGATTAGTCTAAAATTACACCTATAGACGGATATTACCGACGGATATACCATAGACGGATTTATGGTCTGTTCTTATTATTTATAAAGGCAAAGTTTGATCAATGTCAAAAATGGGTAACATCGGACTCCGTTCAGCAGTTCCCGTTAAAAAAGTTAGTTTTTTTCAGTTAATTAGTAAATACAAGAAGAAACGAATACATAAGATTTTGGATTGTAAGCGCACCCCCCAATTAGGCTAACAAACCAATTAGTATATAGCCGCTTCAATACAATGTGAGCTAAGAAGTAGTGTAATTACATCTCTTCCAATCTCATTAAGAGAGTGATGTCACATTTTGGGCGCTTTGAACTAAAATTGAATAGAGCCTCCACTGTCAACGAAATTAATCTTTTGTTTCACTCTACCGCGTCTTACATCCTAATTGTAAATTTTCTATAGTTTTCAAGTTTTTGTTAATTTAATTATGTGTTTTTTTATTTCTTAAATTAAGCTTCCATTATCATCATCATCACCAATAAGACTCTAAGTTCACTGCTGGACATTAGCCTACTTCGAAGTTGAGATGTGAGAATCCACGGTTGGCGGACGGATTGGGGGGAACGCAATGGTTTTTTACCTGCTAGGTACTGCCCATCCATTAGTGTTTGATTCCATATAGGCCTCATCCCATGAAAAGAAATTAGGTGACCCTAAACTATGCCGAGAACCTTTGCAGTTTGCATTTGCAATTAATTCTCCACTGATTTTCTAATCAAAGAAATAACAAAGAAAACGTTATAATTGTTATTTAATACTTATTTTGTTGAATAGGTTACAAACAAAAGCTTAATTGCAACTAGAATTTATCGTTTCGTGTAAAGCACTTCGATGTTACTTTGCGAAAATCTATACAGAGAAACAGGATTCCAATTTGCTTCTTTCTTTCACAATGCGCTACTTGAATCAGCAAAGAAACTTTAGTATTTTCTTTTATGTATAAAACTTAAATCAATATATTAATCTAAACCTAAAATTCAGTCGTGCTTTTTATATCCTTCTAATTTTTTGTTTTGATACACTTCTAAATTTGAATTATCCTAATCCTCCCACTCATATAGAATATCTGATAAAAGGCTCTTCTAATCAATTGTAACATAAAGTAATAAATGCATTAATACTGGTATATGATATTTTATACTATAAATTTTGATAACTAGACCGACGACATTCAGTATTAGGCTTTTTCTGAATAAAATTCACAGAAGAAAAGATTACATGTAAGCAAAATAGTAAGATAAATACGGCGGTATTAATATCAAATACTACTTCTAGGTGAATATTCTGACTCCCAATTTTTGATATGAATACACTTTCAACTACCGAACTCAAAGTAATATCTATTAAGAGTTGACGTGTATAGCTCGTACTAGTTGGAAGTTAAAATCGCCGAGCCCGGTCAAAAGATGAAAGCGCTTACTCGGCGTCGTCTTGATTTATTGGCTCCCCCGTCTCGTCGGCTTGAAGCGCCACTGAAATCTTTTGCTTTAAGAAATTCTCTTTATGAAAATTGAAAGAAACTACTGCCTACAGGAACATTGTTAGAATTTTCTTCCCTCTTTCAGTATTACTCGTCGTGTTTGCCTTTCCATTTTTATTGTGTACACTTTCATCAAGATACGCTTTTTATTTCTGCTGATTAAAAAGCTGACCTTTGTGGCAAACTTCCCTAAATAATATCGCTATTATATTTTTATTGTATATCAATTCTATTTCATCATTAGTTTTTGGCAGTCCACTGCTGGAAATAGTCGCGCCATCTAACTGATCATTGGCTACATGCATTTAGTTAGCCAGCCTTCCTGCAAAAATTATCATGAAAGGCTGCTGGCAGCCGTATACTTATAAGACTAAAATTATTTTATTATTAGACAAGTTTTAAGTACAAACTTGAGGGGGGTTTTAATAACGGTAGAAGCTTTCTATCTCCTGACCCTTGTCATGTTTTTTAAGGGACAAGAAGCAAATGAGCATGCGTGTTGCCTGATGGAAAACGACGCCGCACATTGACATCCGCTACACCATAGGTATTACGGAACCTCTACCGACCCTTAAGGTATATATAGGCTTGTTTGCTTTGTGGTTGAACTTATCATGTCATATTGGCACGGGAAGTCAATGTGTGTGCAAATTTTCATAAGAATCAGTATTTAAAAATGTTGTAAAATTTGAAACAAACAAATATGGTTTCTTCACGATCCGGATTCCCAATTCTGTTTTACTTATTTTGTACGGTTTCTTTTCTTGTGCACCACCCATTTTGCAATATAAATATTTACTTTCAATTGAACACCTACCACTTCTATATTTTTTTTCTTAGTTATTGCCAGATTTCTTATTTGGCTTGACAAAACGTATCCAAATTTATGTCTGATTTTAATGTTATTACACATTCAGTGTCTTTTAAGTTTAGTTTTTGATATTTGTAAAGAAAGTGTTTGATTACCGACTAAAAATAGAGGGCTTCTATTGCTTAATAGCGCTCCGTAATAACCATTAACTTCTAATTATATCTAATTGTGTTTGTCGAAACGTGAACCATGGGAAACGTAACCCATGAACCAACTTGCGGTAATTGTAGCACAAACGAGAATTTCCCACTTTTTCTACCCTCGCTCATTTTTAAAATTACATCTCAGGATACGTGAGTTTCATACTAACGTACACAATATCTCCCTTGTCTTAGCAAATGGAAAGTAAGGATTGGAATGAGAGCAGGTTTTTAAAATATGCTTGGGTGCTTCGCAGCAGTAACTGCTTTATACTATGCCTTTTTGAAGATTCAATGCTTAACATTTTAATTGATATATATTTTTGCGCTAGAATTTCATCAGATGGTAGGAATTGTCTTGTTTAGTTATATTTTTTCCATTCAATTATTCTATTATTTGGTTTATAATTCCTACATGATGGAAAAGGTCATATACTTTCGTTTTGACAAATTTCATACTGTAACAATTGTGGTATAATTTAATTAGTAGAAAGAAAGATATATTTCTTGAATATTATCTTTATTTCTTTTTTGCTATTAAAAATGATAAAATATAATGCATGTATATGTATGTATTATATATTTGTTTCCAGTGTGCAATAAAAAATTAATATCTCTCCTTTTACTTTTAAGGATTTAAAACACTAGATGTTTGTACCAGTTACTCATTCAAAAATATTTCATAATATGCAAATAAAAAAGTAAATGCAAATATAAAATACAAACATTTTCCTTCTTTAATTTTGTTTATTAATGTGTTTTAAAAAAGTTTATTTTAATTCACTCTCCGCACTTAGCCATTGAAACAAACAGTCATGGATTTTGTAATCTTCTAGTGTCACATTTAAGCTAAAAAGGTTCGCAATTGTTTAATAGGTCTGTCCCTTCCCTACCGTTAGGCTAATTTTGTAGTTTAATGAGCCGAGCTCTTAATATACGTACCTACAGTTGTATAAGTAGTGTAATTAAATTCTGAGTAGGGAAACATTTAATTGTTTACAGACTCTACTGTAAATAATTACCTATTGTAATTAGTTGAAGGAAAGAGAGGCTATTTATAACATAGCTCGACTATTGTATAATTGTTTACGCTGATGTACATATATAGTGATGAAGTCAAGACATTTTAGTTGAAGGTCTCGCGAAAATTTCTAACGATTATAAGTGAAAAAAATAATGATTCAAATTGGTACGGCTCCGGAATAATTACCAGAATTAACGAAACTTATTTATCACTTTTTTGACGTCCAATTGGTTCAGTGGCGGGCCCCCCGCCCACGGAGTCAATGGAGGCGGGTTCGATCCCCGCACCGGAATAAATATGTGTATGACCTACAAATATTTATTCCGAGTCTGGTAACCCCGCCAATCCGCATTGGACAAGAATGGTGGGTTAACGTCCGTTCCTCCAAAAATAAGTAGGCCCGTGCTCAGCAATGGGACATATAATATATGGGCTTTGAAAAAGAATTTCACTTTTGATGATCTCATTGTCTAACGGTTAATATTAAAGCATATCTGATGGGATAATTAGTATAAATCTCAAATAATACCTATTTAATAACTTAAACATCTCTGAACTAACGTTCACAAACTGAAAGAAAATCAGTTTTTTGTTGTACCTATAAAAATTCATATGGAGGAATTCTGATTATTAGACTGATGAAATGTTCTATACTTTTGAGCTTACTTAACATACTTGCTTACCATACTCAATGGGATCGAGCCATCTCACCAAAGAATAAACTTAAGCATAATTTGTGTCATTAAATTATTTATTTCGTTGTAGATATGTAGACATTTAATTCTTTTAAAATTGTTGTATGGCGCGCTATTTCCTTATAATGTGATATAAGACTAAGATGTATTTGTTCAGTAGATGGTTGGGGTTCCAATTTCAATGCAGCAACATAGAGTGAATGCTTTGTGTAGTGCAGGGAATAATTCCTTTCCCCACGCATTACTTACTCCTTTCTCTGCAATTAGTCTTCCGTACGAAACGCGGTAACAGTCAAAAACTTATTATTTCATGTTAAAACATAAAGTATAGCTCAGCGCGGTCTTGGATTGCTTCATCTTATATGAGTCAGAAAATGTATTCCTCGCCACGAAGCCATTACTATATATGATAATAATATATTTATTGATCATTAATAAGTTTACAATTGAATGAACCTGAAAGTCTTCTCCCCCTCCCATCACTTCCTATTCCCCTCCCATTAATGACATCCTTAGCGTAGGCAACGTTTTGTAATGCTCTTGGTGTTACAGCTGTTAATGGGCGGCCGCTATTGCTTATTATCGGGTGACCTATTTACTCGATATTTTTCATGGAATCGATTGCCAAATTCTATTGATTCCATGAAATTAAATAAAACAAGTAATAGAAAGTTATAAAAATCAATTCTTACTTTTTTCCAGCAATTTACACACGTCCACTAGCGGTATTTATATCTTACTATATATTTTACATAAGAGAATTTGTTTTGTGCCAAATACAATTATTTAATTAAATTTAATTATAATAATAATAAATTAATATTTGAAAAAAACTGTAATAACATCAAGAGTCATCCAGTACAAGTTAAAAAAAATTATTTGAACTTCAGTGGATGAATAAAAAGTATTTTATAAACTATTGAAAATATGAAAAAGATTTAGAGAGATTAAAAATATGAAAAAGAGTTAGAATTGAATGAAAAACGACAACTTACCTTCAGGTGTAAAACGTACCTTTGTGCATCTTTTTAAAGGCAACGTATTCAACGCTGAACTTACATTAATTACAAGCGAAACGAAATACTGTAGTAAACCGAAACCTTTAGTGTTCGCGGTAGATGTAAAGCTGCTGCAGTGATATGAGATCGTTTTCTGGCGTCACGATCCTCGCGCGCGCGAACGCTTAATGAGAAATGTGGAAGAGGGAAAACTCGCGTGCATCATCCTGTTACATTACTTTGTCATTGTTCATATTTGCATAATGCCGTTGGTTGCGGGAGTTGTGTTATGTTGGATTTAATGGCACACGCACAAACCGATCTTAAACTAGATTTTTTCCGTACTTTACTACTAAATAATAATAATAATCAGTTACACTGCGATTTTAGTATTTGAATATACCGGTGAAACGCTTCATATAATATTAAACTAAAAAAAACCCTATTTTTATATAAAGAAATTTCCATTCATTGTTTTAAAAACAGCTATTAAAAATTGTCAGAAATTATAGAAATTCAGAAAAATTGGAGACGGATTGTTGACAACCGCGGTTGCCAGAAGGCTCGCGTGCGTCATCCTGTTACATTACTTTGTCATTGTTCATATTTGCATAATGCTGTTCGTTGCGAGGGTTGTGTTATCTTAGATTTAGTGGCACACGCATAAACCGATCTTAGATTGTTTCCTTACTTTACTACTAAATAATAATAATAATCAGAATGAATGAATCGATTCATATTAAACTCAAAAAATCATATTCTTATCTAAAGTAATTTCCATCCATTGTTTTTAATTATTAAAAATTGTCAGAAGTTATGGAAATCGTGAGAAATTGGAGACAGATTGTTGGCAACCGCGGTAGCCAGAAATCAAAGTTGGGCCAAAATTGTGGCAAACATGATTGCCATCAAGCGCAATACATGGCTTGATGACAAATTTAGTGAGATAACAATACGTGTGTATACCGTATAAATAAAAGAGTTTGTTTTTATTAATTGTTTACTGTGTCGTATGAGGTGACTTAGGCAGAAAATACCAGTAGATGAGCGTCTTCTTGAGAAACAATGGAAGGAGTGGCAATTTTGTTAGGTCCTCTCAATTTTGAGGGCAGTCAAAGTCAAGCATTAGACTTTTATGGCTGTATTAATGATAGATAGAAAATTAGCATAAGACCTTACAAATATCAAAATAGTTGAAACTTCTAAGTTTCAAAATATCAGTTTTTTTTTTTGTATGTATCGAAGTTTTGATAGAAATTCCAATAATAACACCATTTTTTCTAGATAAGAAATTAATTAAGCTGTATGAAATTGATTTCTAGTCTTATTATAGATACTAAAAAGTAACATTAAATCTTAGAATACAATATAATTTTTCTCTCAATAATATTTTTATACTAATCATGCAACTATAATGTACATACGGAAACAGAATACGAAGTGGTGACTAATACCTACCGGATTATACGTCGTGATGAAGTACAATCCGGTAGTATCTTATTAAAAAGGAAGAAATAACTAAGTGATGTAATCGTGTTCAAGGATGCGATAGTAAAAGGTTTTGATGATGCACAAACGGGTTTATGTTTGTGTGCTAAGTAATGAACAGCTCTAGTATCGATTTAATAAGAATAAAAATGTTGTGTGGAATTAACCACGGATTACTTATAACTTCCCTGTAATATTCCACGGATTACTTATAACTTCCCTGTAATGTTCCACGGATTACTTATTTGTCATTGCCAAACCGCTTGCAATAACTTCCTCCAATATTTGATATTATTTGTGACGGATTCCTCAATCTGACAACCTAAATAACTCAGTGGCAAACTGTCGTCGCGGATTCTATTTTCGCATTTATTTCGAATGTTTTGTTGATCTTTTACTAATCCGCCTTAGACAAGCGATGTGGGTTAATTTCCCCAGACATCGGGAGGCCTCATGCCCAACAGTGAGATAGACATCTGTATATGGGCTATTTACCCGTCACTAAATAGAGAGATACATTGCTTCTATGGACTTAAATCACACACTGTCGCAATTCCGACAGCCTTAGTTCTTCCACGGTTCTTTCGCATTGGGATGAACTGGAGCTCCTTACCCTAACGTTACTCCATTATTAGACTAGAGTGTCCTTTTATTTGAGAGAGACCTAATCCAACAAATAAGTCATTGTCGTGATAACCCGTTATTAAGATGCTGGATAATTATTTTGGTACGGATATATTTGGATAATTGGTAATAATAGTACTGTGTACTTTTATTTCTATTGTCTTCTACATTTTACTTTGAAGGTGACAATGGCAACATTCAGAACAAACGACCGGGTTTCAGAGCTATAGAAATAGAAATTAAAAGACGAATTTGGGCGGTATCGAGCGCCACCGCTTTCTGCATTTTAGCCCGGAACCTTCTGCATTTAGCACGAGTTCCAACTGATTGAGATAGAGAATTAAACTATTTAGTAATAATTAATATAATATAATATAAGAGAAATAATAAATAAGAATATTGTTAGAATAACAGGCAGAATTACGAAGATAAGGTCCACATGTCACAAGAAAAGAAAAAAAAAACAGTTTAAGAGAAACTAATTGATTTGTAAAAACTAGACAGTTTACGAGTCATAATACCTTTGCGTACTTACATTTCGTATTTTCCTTCATACAATGTTTTTTTTTTGTGTAAAAATCCTTTGTTACGAGAAAAAGCTGGTAGCGGCGTTTATTTACCTTGCGAAAATATTGTTGAAAAGCTGACGATTTCTTTTACAACGGAAGCTTTCAACTAAAGCTTTAATTTTGAATGAATGTTACACGAAATAAAAGTACATTCAGGTGAGAAAAGCACAAAAAGTTGGAAAGTAAAGCCTGAAGCTTTAGCTGAGATAACTTCAACTTATTCCAGTGAAAGCAGAAAGTTTTAATTGATGATCCTTAAAGAGGATATTAGGACGCTTTGGGAAGGTGGGCTTAATATGAAGAGTTATTTGGTATATTAAACGTGAATCCAAACACTCACTGTAAAAATTCCCATTATATTATATAATTAAATATAGAAATCAAACATAGATATTTGAGTTAATTTTAATTTTTGAAATTCAATTTTTTCGACATTTTGTTAATAAAAACTATAGTTAATTTAGAATTACTGTAGTGATACACTGAATAATGTATTTTAAAAACCATCTTCGATAAATTTATAGTTATAATCTTCTTAATTTTAAAATTTTTAAAGTAGAAGAAATAATTGATTTTTCTCATTACTATAGAATATTATTAGAACAGTACCATATAAACATGATATTTCAGTTAAAAAAAAGATCCCCGGTAATAACTGGGATCTAACATCTAACATAATCTCTCTACATCGGGATCTAACATAATGCTATTAGCAAGGTAGCAAGCAAAATAATAGCAAGGTAATAACAGGAACATTTCTTATGTGTACTCAGGCAGACCTAAATTAAATTGAATATTTTCAGCCATATAAAATTTAGTCATAGTAAATATAACTCTATAAGGACGACTGACAGAAACTGGATCCATGTAGCCGAAACCCAACTAGGTGCCCTGCCCATACCCATTGTCCAAGTGTGGTGGGTTTATTACCATTCTTCCATAAATGAGAAGACCCCTTGCCAAGCATTACCACACATATCTCCGAAGAATTTCCGAAAACGTTAACTCACCATCAACTTCGAAGGCTTCAACTGTATGACCTTATTTCGAGAGAAACTTCGACTTGTTATCTTTCTCGTTTCAGTTTGAAATTGCAATAATTAAGTACAAAATTGAAAATGGAAAACTTTGTCAAGTAGGTACTATGGAAGCGCGCAGAAGTTGGCAGCCCTTCCCAAGTTCACTGCGGACAACAAAAGTAATAGGGAACAAGTTAACGACTGTTCCCAGTTCAGGTGACACTCGGAAGCCTTTTAGTGGAGTTTTGTCGTCTCGCCTCCGCTCCTACCGACTAGGTCGGCACTATTCAATAGCTGGCGATCAATTAAAACTATCTCCCGCTCGAATAGAGCTTATGAAGAGTTTCGTCTGAAATTAATTCAAGTGAATTCCGGCCGATTGAAATGTATTGGTAACTTAATTGTTATCATTGATATTATATATGTATCTAAAGTTATTTTATGTATCCTCGAGTAACGATTACGACGTGTGACGACCAATTGGCTCAGTGGCGGTGCCCCCCACCCATGGAGTCAATGGTCGCGGGTACGATCCCTGCATTGAAATAAAAATATGTAGCGCGGTGGGTTAACGTGAGCTCCTCCAGAAATGGAGAAGCCCGTGCTCAACAGTGGGATATATGTGCTTTGAAAAAAAAAATCCTAGCGTGCTTATTATTATCATATATAATCCTATTACAATATCTTTCAATTTTATAGGAGGCCAATGGACTTTTATGGCCATATTGATGATAGTGACAGACAAAAATATTTTACGTTATATTCAAATTTTAAATCACACTACTCCACATCTTTAGTTACAATAAAAACTAGTGGTTGTCCAGTGATCGAAATTCGACTGTAATTCATTGAATATAAAATTTTTATATTTTATTTTATATTCTGCACTCCTTCTCCATATGAACTTTATACCTTATTTTACACTCATCCGCGCAATATGCTTAAAAAGCAGTTTTTTTATATATTTATTAAATTTAGATATAGTAATAGTAATTAATATTTTTGGCATAATTACTAATTAAAGAGTCTAGCTTTATTGCCTCTTATGTTTATATAAACAAGTGAACATGACAATATAATAAAATAATAATAAGCCATTATTTACTTAAGCTATTTTTTACAAAAACATTATTTAGAAAAATTTGATGAAATTATAGACTAACAAATATTACTTGCTAATGCTTTGGATAAGCCCTTCGAGTATAGGCCTCCTCCACAACTTTTCAATCATTTTTGTTTGAAGCCCGCTTCAGAACAGTGACAATAACAGTCATTATTCTTGGCTATTTTGTATTTGTGACTGTATAAACTCGGCGCTGTAATCCAATGAAACGGTTATTACTGAACATATTTCAGTCCAAAACCTTTATTAATCCAATGTTAAGTCAATTAGGCGTCGAGTCCCTTATTAAGGGCGGATATAGCGGATATATGCGGATATAAGTGCTTCGGGGCGCGTCGGGTCGGAAACTAAAATCGCGACGCGGTCGCCCGCGGTCTAATGGGCCCGAGTAACGAGGGGTGCCGAGGACCCTTGAGATAGCACGGGCGTAGGGTTGGCAGCTTACCACGTTCTTCCATAGAGTGATTGAAGCTTTGTTACGAGAACTGTAATGTCACATTCAGTCAAATTTTAATTATTTCGTTAATTTCGTTTAATAAGCGAAATACGTTGCTTGCTTTTCTTTTTACAGTAAAGTTTTACTTCATCATTAGACTTCCCCTGAAACGCACCACCTATCTCGATCTCCGGTTATACGTTTACAGTTTCTGCCAGTTTTCTTTCGCAGATTGTTACTCTATATAACCACGAGGCGTCATAAGCTAACCAAATCGTGGTCTCCACTCTAGTCTTCTCGTCTGATAGAAAGCAATCGACTCTGTTCATAGACATTTGCAACACCAGATTTTTTATTGGTAGAATCACGCTGCAGACGAATACTTTGTCAAGAATGGCATAATATTTGTCTGTAGCATGAATGGGCCGGCTCGCCCGGGGAAGTACCACACTCCCGCAGAAAACCGGCGTGTGAGTGATAGCTTAGCTACCGCGCTTCGTACGGTAGTACGGTCAGCGGTCTGAGTTCCGGAGGCCCAACACCCTCCCCCTCCCACTCCCACTCCCATCATGTCACTTTCCTTAAAGGTCGGCCACGCTTCCACACTGCCTATGGCGCTGTAGATGTCTATGGGCGGCGTTGATTGTTTTCCATCAGGTGACACGCCTGCTCGTTTGCCTTCCTATCCGATAAAAAAAAAAAACTATAGGCATTGCGTTACCAACCTTTAAAAGAAAAGATGTTACTGTATTCTCCCATTGCCACTTTTTTTGTGCTGCCAGTGACTAACGGGCTAAGTATTTATTGTAATTTTTATGTTGATTCAATTAATACAAAAAATGGAGTCGTTTCATATTTTTTCGCATTTCACTTTGAAGAATATTTATATCTTAGGTGTCAATATTCCTCACAATAAAATGCGAAAAATAAAATAAAATGACACGCTACAGAGCAATTAATATGAAAAGTTAAGCTTTATAGCTTTTACAAACAGTGCCGCAAGAAAAAACGTTACCAGACTAATGGAAGCGAAAAAATGAAACGGGAGAGAAAAAAAACCATTAAACATTTTCAATAAAGGGCGGTTGATGTCATTTCTTTTAGCCATTAATTCAGCTATTGTGAGTGACACGGGGCGATCGGCCACAAATTCAATCAATTGACCCAAACCGTGGCTTGATTTGAAAAGTGAGGGTCCCAAACTCCGACCTCGGAATCATTCATTACATGGAACAATATTACTGATAGTATTGTGTCTAATGGAAAACCCCTTCGATCTACTGCAGTGATAAATTTAATGGAACCATCCAACGATTTGCTTTATGGCTTTGGATACTCCTGCGTTGATGATTGCCTATATTGTATAATGAGTCTAATAGATTATCAAACCGATCCATTTATTGTTTATATGTACGTCTAATGAGCAAATCCTGTCTGATAAAAAGCAATTAACACTTGCAACACCATGGATGTAGCAAAGAGTTGTCGATGTTTAAGAAATGTGTAGGCTTGTTTTGTATTATAAATCATTCATATCATAAATATTATATTAAACTATAGTAGATACCTGTTGTTTATAATTAATAATGGTAGAGCCATGCTGCAGACGAATACTTTGTCAAGAAGAGGAAGTACCACACTCCCTCAGAAAACCGGCGTCTGGGTGGTAGCTTACCCACCGCGCTTCGTGGTGAGCGGCCGAGTTTCGGAGGCCTAACACCCTCCGCCTCCCATTCCCACTCCCATAATGACGCTTTCCTCAAAGGTCGGCAACGCTTCCGCACTGCCTATGGCGCTGCGGATGTGTATGGGCGGCGTTGATTGATTTCCATCAGGTGACACGCCTGCTCGTTTGTCATCCTATCCCATACAAAAATATCGAGTTTTATTTTCTCCACTGCAAGAATTTTAAGATGATCTATCTGGCCGTGGGGCATCCTTTACCAAGATGCGGTCCCCACTGTAGCACTGGTGTACTCCAGCGGTTGTCGATCCGTCTCCGCTAAACGTAATTAGACATTACCAGCCAGTAGGTGACTTTGGATATCCACCAGAGAAAATCCAAGTTATCCATAGCCTTTGAGCTTGTGGAGTAGACAGGGTTGCTTGTTTCCTTTTGTCGAACTATGAAATTCCAAAATTAATTGTAATAAATTAAATTGTTTATAATACATGTATGTATTATATACAATTTATGTTAATATACTTTTATGTTGAAACTATCACTAAAATACGTAAACGAGAGAGTAAATATCATTATAATAAGAAAAAATATTACAAACATTAAATATAAATAGAGGAATACAATTTTGAGAATTGCAACCTTCAAATAGCACAAACCCACCTTGAAAATAGACACGAATATGATTTCAGGTCTTAGGCATTTAGAAAGGTATTTATTTATGACAGCTATTTATTTTGTTCATAGGTATTCATTCGTGATGGTAATATACTAACCAGATGATCAGTCAATATAGTCGTAAAATAAGCCGTCAGAGTCCACTGCTAGACATTCGTCATCGGCGGTCGTCAAAGTTTTTGACCTCACGCACGAGTAAATTTATAATTTAAATCCATGGTCCCTTAAAAATTTCTATCAGTGGTCCGCAACTTCTCATAAAAATTTTTTAAATGTTAAATACATTTATAAAAAACATTGTAACCTATAAATACGTAAATTGTACCTAGTTAATGACTAAATTATGAAAGCTTTTTTTAATAAACCACTAAATAAAATAGAAAATGAGTTATTTGTACAAAATACAGGTTAATAGGTGTAAGTCAGCTCGTATTTTATAACTGATTTGGATACCATGTGGACAGTCAGAACTTTTACTTAGCTAATATCCACGTAAAGCAAACAAAAATAGAAAAATAATAATGTGTGTTTTCTACTTGGAAGAAGTGGATTGACGAGGAACTTTTGAGGAACACGTTGCAACTTTCCTCATGATATATGTCCAAACTTTAGGTGTATAAGCCCAATATATGAATGTAATTAATGATCGACTCATTTTCTCATCTCATTGATAATATTTATTCTTCATGAATATCAACCTATGATTCATGCTACGTAAATCATGCTGAAAAAATATTTAGGTACCAAAAGTTCTCCGCTTCACCGCAAGGTCGGCGACCTACATTGGAGCAGGATGTCAGTGCTTACCTCGTTGTTGAATAATGCGGTTTTATTACTTTTAAACTTTGTTCGTTTCAACGGCGTGATCGCGGTTAGATTGTCGGACTCATCTCTCTATACAGCTTACATCTGATATTTCGTCTTTACGGTATCAGCTTATTACTGTTCTAAAAAACATGAAATGTCTAGTCATATTTATCTTCTGTAGACTACGTTACGGTGAAGTTTGAGTATGGCCAGTCTCATTTTATTTTTAATATTATTTATATATGTTATTTTATATATATAACTTAATTTTATTTTATATAAAAGATAACTTGTCTTTCCCGCATGATTTGTTTTAAAGAAGTTGTGTTTAAAACAATAAAGCAACGATAGCTTAGTTGGTAAGCCTCGGCCTTACTTTAGCTTAGTTATGGCTTAGGAATGGTTAAAAAAAATGTTAGTTTCCTTTAAAAAAAAAGTTAAACTAAATACATCATGAGTAACTGGTTAGTGTCGCCTGCAACGGTCTAGAGCCGTTGTGGTAACATTGATCTACTGCGCTAATTTCGCGGCACCTTGCTATATGTAATCCATACGAACGATCATTCACTCGCCCATTTCGTTTGCACGTCTCATATTTTACGTATAATGTATTTGTCCACGATTTTTTGTTGTTGTCTTTTGCAATATAAAATATAATAATAATATAAAAATAAATATAATAATTTTGCAAAATAAAACAGTTTTTTCAATTCCTACTATTAGTTCACACTCTCCCTATGTATGTATTTGAACTTAAGTAATAAAATATATAAACAAGATATATAAAATATTTATTTATATGTATATCTTGTTCACATTTCCAGTCCTTAATAAAACACTTTTTATTTATCCACTCAAGTTCAAATACATTTATTTACACTTGTAGTGTATAATTTTAATACAGTTTTTTCAAATATTAATTCGTTAATTAAATTTAATTAATTAATTTAAGTTTTATATGGCAGGATATTTATATTTAGCAGGATATAAATTAGGAGTAAATTGTACTTTTTTAATAAAAAGTAACTAAAGTGAAATTTTTCTTTGTTGACCTAAGTAGGAATCCTAATAGGATATCTTTATTTTTTGTATCGTGTTAGAGTCTACAAATGTTCGTCCTTTATCGATGTTATCTCGAGAACAAATGACATTTCTAAACATATTAAACAATAAATACAGATCGGCTTTGCAATTTCAAAACCTAGTACGGAACATCTTTTTCGAATTAAAGTTGACCTCCGTATTCTCGTGAGCGATCGAACCATGACCTTGGTCTTCTAATTATGATTAAAGAAGCACACGTGCGGCACGGCACGTCTTGTATCAGAAATCGTGACGTGTGATTCAAAATGTTCAGTCATAAATAGTTTTAATTATATTATTACATCATCAAACATTTTGGAACGATTATGAAAAACGTTAATTTTAATTAAGGATTGCGTTTATAATGTTTTGTAATAGACGATTCATATTTTATTTATGTAGTAGGAATCCAAAGGATTGTCCACTACATCGTACTAAATGTAATAAAACTTACCATAAATGAATTATATAATGCCCAACATTGTACTCAATGTACTAAATGTACCATAAATGCATTATATGCACTAAATTATACTGAATGTACTAAAAGTACCATAAATGCATTATATGTACTTAATCGTACTAATCGTACTGAATGTACTAAACGTACCGTAAATGTAATTATATCATACAATAAATCATATTGAATATATTAAAAGTACCATAAATGTATTATATGTACTTAATTGTACCGATCGTACTAAACACACTATAAGTGCACTAGATTGTACTGAATGTACTATACGTACCGTAAATGTATTATGTCATGCACTAAACCCTACTGAATGTACTAAAAGTACCATAAATGCGTTATATGTACTTAATCGTACCGATCGTACTAAACACACCATAAGTGCATTATATCATGCACTAGAATGTACTAAACGTACCATAAATACATTATATTATGCACTATATAATATTAAATGTACTAAACGTACCATAATTTGAAGACATTTGAAAAACTTTTCTAAATTAGTAGACATTTAAATAAATTTGATTACACAAAAACTTCATTTGCGAGCGAAAGTATAGATAGAGTATAAGTAATAAAAGACAAGCGGGTTTATATTTGGTATCAGATGACCTTTTCGCTTTCTGATCTTGAAATAAAATACCTTGTGCAGTAAAATATTAAAATATAAAATTTTAAAGAGTGATAACTTCAACAAAACTGGGTTTAAGCAAATAAAAGTTAAAATAAAGTGTTCTTGTATAGATTTAAGTATGTTTTAAATAAGATGTACGGCCGAGAGCGCTCATATGACTTCCATATTAATACTTATGACGTTACTAAGGCGTCATGCTTTGTGCCTCGTATAATTTTTGAAAACAATAATTTTGTGACACGGTATTCGAAGTTTTTCTTTATATACTACATATGTAAATAAGTATTTCAATATGGTTTTTCCAATGACTATAAAGAATAACTTTCTCTTAGTAATTGGATAGACTAAAAATAGAAATCAAGACTAAAAAAACAAATTTCAGTGCATTCTTATGCAATTTACCGACTTCTAAACGGTCGGTTCTAATAGTTCAAATTTTCCGATAATTTATCTAGATAGGAAAGTATTAGAATAGATTTGAATGATCGGGTATAGTTATTTCTAATTTACGTTTATTTTACTCAATATGTGTATGAAATATGTTCTTATAATTCTGGTTTTAATTGTTTTTTTTTTGTTTCAGATACCACGGTAAGAATTTATTCCGAAACCTGGACCAGAACTTGCTTCGTATTCCTATCGACTAGTAATATATACGTACGTAAATAGAGTAGAAGAGTAGAAGTATTTAGTTCATAAATAAATTTGCCAATGAGAACATTATTACTATCATCGTATTATGGCAGTCTACTGCTGAATATATGCCTTGTCTAAAGCACGCTTAGTCTAATCTCTAGCTGCATATTTCTCTAGCTCCCATGCTCAGATCATCGCTCTATCTATCCCGCATTATATTTGCCAAGACGCTTTCTTCATGTCAGAACTCGTCTACTCCATCGATTATCGGTTTTCTGATAAACGTAAATAGCCCATCGTCACAAGAAAATATGTTTTTGAATGAACATTGCCAAATATCATTCTAAAGAAAATCAATAATATAATATAAAACACACCTCCGCCTAGTATCCGCATAAAAGAAATATTAAGATGGTCTATAAAAAACTATCGTTTCATCTTTTGCTTTTACTATTATATAATAAATAGTTTGTTATTAAATTGCGATATTACCTTTATGTACAGGTAATGCCTAGTTGGAGGAAGAAGCAATTCTAGATAGTATCACCACAGTTTTCGTTTCTAACTTGAAACATATATGTACGCATGTATCTCGCCGTTGGATGCAGGACCTCCACTTTTCTGCAACATTGAACATAAACCCACCACGGAAGTCCGAGGTGAATTGACACGGTAACAAGATTGGGAGTGAATCCCTGTAGGCCATACATAAATTTATATCGATGCGAGAATCGAAACCGCGACCGTTCACTCCAAAAGGATGAACAGGTTGTTCTAATCTTATTTGTTACCCCACCAATCCGCATTGAATAAGCGTGGTGGTGGAATAATGTCCATCCCTCCAGAAACAGTGAAGCCCGTGCTCAGAAGTGAGACACATATAAGCTGTGGAAAAAAAACATATCCTACTTGTGTTTATGAAAATGGTTTAGAAAATATATTTCTTATGTATTTTTTTAACTTAATCTTGCATGTTATTTATATGATGTAATCGATTCCATACATACAGATTCTAAAGACCTACGAGATCATTAGTGTATGAAATCTTCCACGTTTCACCTAGAAAACTCCAGTGCGCGACCTCAATTTCAATCAGGGGAAACAAATGGAATCGTTAACTGGAACACGCTTGGACTCCGACAGTTCTACTAGATTCTTGTAATTACTTTTTTAAAGTACCAGTAGTTTATATTCGATAGATGCACATGCAACACTGTCAGATATACTTTTCCGTTTTTACAATTTTTCAGCTCCATTGGGATACATTGTGAAAATTTAATTACAAGACAAAAAATATATTTAAGTAAAAAGGGGATCTGTTCCAAGTGAAAAAAGAGTTTTAAAACAATTTCAATTAAATAATAACTAATAGACGTAACGACCGATTGGCTCATTGGCAGAGTGCCACGGAGTCAATGGTCGCAGGTTCGATTCCCCGCATCGAAATAAATATATGTATGGCCTACAGATATTTATTCCGAGTCTGGTAACCCCGCTAATCCGTCTGGCGGATTAACGTTCGTTCCTCCATATATCGAGAGGCCCGTGCCTATCGGTGGGACATATATGGGCTGTGAAAAAAACAAAAACTAATCGAAAAATCATGGTTAAAATGGGGTTATTATTTTTTATCAACCTTAATTTTAAGAAAAAAAAAACAAAAAAGAAAATGCCTTAATATATGTTTGTTATTTTAGTATACATATTATGTATATCAAGAAATAAATCAAGTGATACACATAATATAAAAATATATTTTATACATTCTTCAGTTTTCACCATAGTTCTATGGCATTAATCGCAATTTTATAAAGTAATAAGAAAACGTAAGCAATTTCTATATAGCTTAAAACTATCCGTTGAACACTCCCATCTAGATAATGAGATAAACATAGTTATTCTTTTCTTAGTAATCGGTCTCAGGAACTCTGGGCAATATTTCTCGGAAATAAGATTGAAAAGAGTTTTATCTAAACCTTAATGGCGCTCGAGTAAATAAGGTAAGATTTTCGGAGAATCATCTTTTCTTTGAAGAAAATCGCCGAAAGTAAATAATAAAAATAAATAGTAAAAAAAATAAATTCCCTTGTCCTATACCTTTAAATAACTTCCTTATATTAATGACACATAAGTACATAGATACATATGTATGTATATGTATAACAGATTGACGGTTTAATTGGCGTAGTAGCGAAGTAACTGCTTCCGAAGTCATTGGTCGCGTGTTCATTTCGTTAATTATAAGTATATAAATGGCGTCTATGTATTAATTCAAATGAAACCTCCTTAAACAAGGGTGGTGGGTTAATGTTCATTCCCCATATATAGGTAGGCCGCGTGTTCAACAATAGGACATATATGGGTGTAAAAATATGTATACCAGATTTATATCACAGAGATTTAATAGAAATTTATAATTTCTTTATCCAACTTAGCGGATTCTCGTGGTATATTTATTTACTTATAGCAATGTATCTGTCGAAATAAATTAATATTTTAAACCTGAAAAGTATTAAGTATTTTTTTAACAATATGCGGGACCTCGCTATAAATTAAACATGTTTTATGGGTACCCTTGTTTGAATACAAGATCAAATTCATGAAACGGTCGTACGTCCTAAAATAAAATAGGAAAAGGTGGTTTGTACGGTGAATAGAATTTACGATGGCAGCTCAAGAATTTATTCCAAGCGTTTAATATTTCACACTGCACCAAGAGAGCCCGTCTCCTTAAACTAAGGAAAAGGACACACCAAATTAAATTTTATTTCTCATATTGTGGATATTTTTAACATGAAAATAATTTACATATATCCTTGATTTTAAAATTCATGGTGTGACACATAAGGATTCCTAATACTTTATAAAATATTGAGTAGAATAAATAATTAATGGGAAAAAGTATTGAGTCATTAGGGTAATTCGTTAAAAAATAAAGCATTTTTGGAAAGCTAAATGTAAAAGATAAAAATCTATGTAGTGCCTACTTAAAAAGAAAACGTCTTACCCGTGCACAAATAAAATTTAGATTTTATACGTTGTTATTTCGTTTTATAGTTTATTGAGTCTATAATTGCACGTGACAATTTTAACTTAGCTAATATGTTTTTTTTTATGGGATAGGAAGGCAAACGAGCAGGCGTGTCACCTGATGGAAAGCAATCAACGCCGCCCATAGACATCCGCAGCGTCATAGGCAGTGCGGAAGCGTTGCCGCCCTTTAAGGAAAGTGTCATTATGGGAGCGGGAATGGGAGGGGGAGGGTGTTGGGCCTCCGGAACTCAGCCGCTCACCGTACGAAGCGCGGTAGCTAAGCTACCACTCAGACGCCGGTTTTCTGCGGGAGTGTGGTACTTCCCCGGGCGAGCCGGCCCATTCATGCTACAGACAAATATTATGCCATTATTTACAAAGTATCCGTCTGCAGAGTGGCTCTAACTCTATTAAAGTGTGTAGTTTGAAGTACGTAATACACACATGGTAACAAAAAAGTTAAGTATTTAATAAGATGTCATAGGATCAGTCCAGTTTGTTAAATAGTCTCCACAGTGTATTCAAGGAGAAAATGAACCGTTTGAATCGTAACAATCTTCAAACGTTTATTTCATCTAGATGATATACAGTAGGTGGTTGTTTTGCCAGCATTTATTATTAAAGTCGCGCCGGTTAGTTGTCCCGTGTGTATTTACCTCATCATGAGTGTAGTGCGGCTCAATTAAGCCACCAATGAGCGGAGCGGTGTCCAGAGTGGCGGGGACTCGTTGCGGTCTCATTAAACGCTCGGATCGTCCGTGCCGGTGACGGTGAGTGAGATTTTGGAGCGCGTTCTTTTATTTTACCTTTTCCTCTCCTCTTTATTTACTAGCTTTTCACTCTTTTACACTTTTTTCGAACACGAAATTACAATGACAATCGTATTATACTGTACTCTAATTATTATATCTTTTGAAAAAATATTTCTTAATTATTTTAACCACCACAGTCCCGCGATCAATTTTAAAATGTCACACAGTTGTTACTTTGTGTATAGATTTATTGGATCTCTTTAAAGTAACTTATGTATTTCTTGTATATAGAGTTTTATATATAACGTCAAAAGGACTCGGGGCCTAGGCCTAAATATTAATATGGATACAAACAGCATTTATTTTTAGCCACATTAATTAGCTCTAATTCAAAACTATGGTGATAAACATAATATAAATGTCACATTCAATCTATAATAAAAAAAATATTGTTTCTTAAATCAGGGTCATCCGGTTATATGAATTTACTTAAAGCTCTGGAAACTAAATTGCATTGATATCAAAATTGCCCCATAGAAGGTACCTGGGGACTGAGGTGGTATATAAGTAATTGAAAACTTTAGCCCCTTTCGAAGAAGGTACGGCTAGAACGCAATAGAACTAAGTTCGATATAGTCATAAGAGCCCATTGCTCGACATTGCCTCCTCCAATGCTTTTCCATTACCATTGCCTGGTTAAGATATAAAAGTGTTTTTGCCGTAATCCCTAATCGTCAAACGGGTGAATTAGGAATCGCGGATAAGTTTTTATTTCTTAAATAGGGGGTGCTGTTCATCTTATCGTATTTATTTTTAATAATTTATTCGCACGACGTTCAAGAGAAGGATATTTTGTTGATCGACATAGAAGAATTACCGCATTCTGTGTTTGAAATTAAATAGCATAAAGTATTAAAACTTAACAACACCTACAATGTACCTCAATTGTCAAAAAAAATCATTTGGTTTCTAAAAGCAAAAAATGTTACAAATGTATATCCTACTTATGTTCTTAAAGTTAGATAAATTATTAGAGAAAACCTCTTAAGTAAATTACCGCTTGCCATAGTTGAAAGATTCAATCTCTCAAGTATTTACATTAACGGTTTACCTTCATTACTATTCAGTATAAACAGAGTAGATGTACGAGCATAGTGATATAAAGGTGCAATATTAGTGTATTGAAATTAAGTTATTAAAATAAATGGCAAAACATTTATTTCTCACAAATAATAAAGTGATAGACCCATAAAATAAAAAAAAATAATCTTAGCTAAAAACAACTTACATATTATGTCACAAAATGATTATTATTCACTGTAAGCTAGATGCTAAATCACCTAGGAAATGAAAAGGACCGGTATGCAAAAGTGACAACAAGATTACTTTAATGTAATATAAACTAATTCGAAAAGTGTTTGGTTTTATTTTTTGTGACTTTATCACATTATGACAAGAGACAGAGAAGGCCCTTCATAAAAAATATGGACCTCAAATACATAAAAGTAACAATAATATAGACATTTACTACGACAGTCTAGTACAATTCACGCACAATATCTAGTCCTGCTTCCAGTGTATGGCATTGTTGTGACCATCTGTAATTAGGGTTACGTTTTAATTTCTTGAACGAATTAACTAGAATAATGTTTGTTATTGTAATCTCTGTTGATGGAAAAAAAATAATTTATCTTAGCTATATACATACAACTAACTCACTTCTAGTTTATGTCAAGGGCGTTCTTTTGCTCCTGCCATCCGGCTCGTGCGTTAGTGCTGAGATCGTGTTTCATTTTACACATGCGTTTTATTAATGTTATCAACGTCAGCATTATGTCAAACCGCTGACAAAACCACATGTTTTATATGCTTAAAGTGTTCTAGTTTATGTCACTACTCGTCTGCGATATGGACATTGATCACACAAATGTATGATTTAATGAAACCTTTGATTTTTAACAACGGACTTTACCGCTGCGTCAATTAAATCGTTTTATTTTTTGAAGAAGTTTAACATACTGTTTCTGCGAAGCACTACGATGACGTTAGGCGGGCCATGTGGAATGGATGGACGTCGCCAGCATGCCGAGGACGATGGCCAAGACGCGGAAAACCTAGGAAGATGTGGAATAACTGTATTGAAGAGGACATGATGACAATGGGAAGACATAGACTGTGGAGCTATGCAAAAATAGGGGTGTATAGAGAAAAATTGTGGGAAAGGTTAAAACTAATCCTGAATTAATCCAATGGAAGAAGAAGCAGTTTAACATACTAAATGATGCTGATTACCTTAATGGTTGAGTTACAAAAAGTTCCCTTTGATATTCAATGGTCGCCATTTTGATTCTCGTTTAGCTATAATATATTCGTATAGTCCACAGATATTTCATCCAAGGTCTTCCCTTGTCTATGTCATTTCTGTTATATAGGCAGTCTCGAAACAGGATATTCCTATTGTGGTTTTAAAGTACAGCATTTTATTTCACACCTTTCGTGGTTGGTATATATTATATTATTTGTATGTTATCATATACGAGACAAGGAATCTACGCCTTAATAAGGTCAACCACCTATGTATGTCAAACACTGTTTGCTTATACATCTGCAACCTACAGAACTGACCAACCATTCATCCAACCTGCTAACTTTTTCTGTGCTATGATTCGAATTTTTTCGGGTAGCCTATTTCTATTTTAAATGGGTTTTCTGATATGGTTACCGAGGAAACCTAATGAAGTTATAAAAAGATCTAATTTGCTTGAAATACATTTTAATTTCACTAGCTTCAATGCAAACAAAGTCTCAAGAAATAAAAATATTTACAATCGGTGCTACAACAAAATACATGTCATAACAACTTACATGTGTTAATATTATATATAACAACAATATACATATGTGTCACTAAAGAGTTAGTGAAGTAGAAATTAAGCGTTCACTCTTCGTTAACGTGTTGGTTTTTGTTTCATAAAATTCCATAAAGTATGACATCGCAGAAATAAAAAGAACGGAAAAGAAAGCAATTTAAGCCGCGTCACTCCCAGCCGCCCGTTCGCTAGAGCCGCCTGGAGCACCTTAATTGTGAATACATTAACCACGCCGAGAGCGGTTCCCTCCGAATATATGGAACGTATATTGTTCCACACACGTTTTATGTTTAGGATTTTTCAATGAAGTTATCAACTTCATGAATGACTGAAAAGCTTTCTGGCGACCCCGAACTTTAACAAGTCATGCACGATTGTTTGTTATTTCACGAATAAAGTAGGCAAGCGAGCGTGACTAGGTGGCAAAATAAAAACCTAATCAATATCAATATCAGCCTGCGGAAGTTCACTGTTGGACAAAAGCCTCACTCAAGGCGCGCCTTCGGCTTCTGCATCGTGCATCCAGTCTCTGCCATCCGCCTTGCGCAGATCGTCGCTCCATATAGCAGAGGGGCGACCCACACTACATTTGCCGAGTCGCGATCTTCACTCCAGCACTTGTATACTTCAATGATTGTCGGTTCTCTGACAAACGTGTCCAGCCAATTGCCACTTCAGTCTGCTAAATTGAAGAGCTATGTCGGTGACTCTGGTTCTCCGGCGAATTTCTTCATTTCGCATTATATCCACCAAAGAAGGAGACGAACCTTATTCGAGCTTATCAAGGGGACGAACCGTCAGTGTCCACGTTTCGGCACCGTGAGAGAGTACAGGCAAGATGCACTGGTTGAAGACTTTTGTCTTCAGACTTTGTGGTATGGGCTCCGAGAAGACTTGACGAAGTTAATGCTAATATGTTATGCTTAAAAACCTAAACCTACGTAGAAATCCTGCTTATTAAGTAGAAAATATGTAAATCTTTTCTTTCTCTTCAATTTACTAACTTGAAGAACTATCTATGTGACGGGTTCTTGGGCGGATTTCTTCGTTCCAAATTATATGTACCAGAGACACTTCGATTATTGCCCTCTCCATAGCCCTCGTAGTGGCTTTGAGCTTGTGAAGCAGAAGGAGTACCATCAATCTATACTCGTATTTAGTATATTTAAAATGTTACATAGACATTGGCAGCCTTGAAAAGTTTACTGAGGGACAAATTTCTTTCCCATTCTAGATAGTGACTACAAAAATAGGCATCTCTCACTATAAAGACTGCCTTATATTGGACTGTTAAGGACTTTTTAATAATGAAGAAAAAAGGCCAAAAACAAAATTTAATATTACGAATCAAAAAGTGTTAATATCCTACACTTACAACGTTACAACAATACAATACAAAATTGTTAAAATAGCGTCGGAGGCAAAGTTATTTCATACACTGGTAGATTGTACAAAATAACGTTACAGTGGGTTTTAATGGTTAACCTCTCGCATTTAGCTCCACACGGACTAGCATCGCTGGTAAAGATTAAGTTTTACCACAATACACGGAGCTCGCATGTTGCCCTCGGTCTGTACCACATCAAAGTGTATTTAGTGTGGACCATTAATTCTATCGCCGTAAATAAATACGAAACAATAGTGATTGAAATTCGTTACCAAGTCAAAGGTGCTTTTATCGTGATTGAAATCGATTTTTTTATTGTTGTCTGTTTTTGTATCAAAATTTAAGTTAATCGGGTTCAGGATAAAGCAAATCAAAAGATGCTTTTACTGGCGAATACGTAATAAAAGGAAGAAGCATACGCAAAAATACCTTTATTTATGGAAGACGTAGGCACACAAGTAAGGGTATCATTTGATGGTATGTAACAGACGACAGAAACGAAAAACAGACGCCCATCAACATCTGCAATATTAAAGGTTCCTACTGCACATGTATTAAAGAACTAAACGAAGGGAAAAATGTTGGGCCTCCGGCTCTTTGTATTTTTCATATAAAACTCTATAACACAAATAAATGCTACCACTTAACGGCGAAAACGTAATACAACTTACATTTGTTTATTATGATTAACGAAGTCAGGCGTTACTTTGCGGAAATTCATTACTATGTGGACAGTTAGAACTTTTACTTTGCTAAGATCCGCGACAAGCAAACAAAAACAGAAAAATAATAATGTGTGTTTTTCTACTGGAAGAAGTGGATTTACGGGGAACTTAAAGTAAATCTTACCGAAAAACGGCCGTCAGCAATTCTCCGCCTCCCGATCACTATCCACAACACCAAACATACACTACAACTTTTCCACCTTGCAAACGACATGTGTTTCGCCTCAACACGAGGCATCATCAGGTATAGTAGACTCTACGGAAGACAACCGTTAAATCATAGTAGTTATTATTATTAACACGTTAGAAGCCATGGGGGGCACCGGTGACCTCACCTGGTTGCTTTATAGCGCCATGAGGGCTACAGGAGACTACGGTCACCTGACGAAGTCCCACATCAGATTTTTATTAAAAAGGTTTTCGCATCAGATTTTTTTATATATTTTTTATATAACATCGAGTATAAAAAACAGTTGTAACAAACAAAATCGTTTTTCCATAACGGCGTTCAACGTGTTAATTGATCTCAATAAAAGTGCCGCGAATGATATTTTATAAGATTAACGAAGGCCCTCAATCATCTAAATGGGTATTCACGCCGCGACGAACGTGTCGCCAATTAGCATGCAATTTAAATTACTCCATCATGTTTGGTCGCTTTTCGTGCAATCTGCAAAATTAATATTTAAAAAATAAGCTTTAATACTCCATAAATATAAAAAATGCATGAAGCGCAAATGCGAAATGCTCTATGGTCCTCAACATTCATATGTAAAAAAATAAGCTTTAACACTCTTTAAATAAGAAGAAAGCATGAAGCGCAAATGCGAAATGCTGTATGGTCCCCAACATAGAATCGAGTTGTCCCCTTTCTACCCCTGGGTGTTATATGAACCAAACACATACTAACCTATATCTCTATTTATTGATTTATTATGCAGCCCTCTTAAGTCTGACTTTTCAATTAGACGGACTTAATATGACTTGTAAATTCGTAATTTGAGTCATCAGTCAGTCGTATTCTAAGTTACTAACATTATCATCATTATTAACACCCTCTAGCAGTGAAATGTTGATCATAAACCATAAACGTTTTATAAATATGATGGATAGGATTTGTTCATAGTCACAGTACGAGGAAGCGGGCTATGTAAATAAATATAATCATAATAATAAATATAACAATACGACAAAATGTCGTTTGGAAATGACTTATTTTTACTTTCAAAAGCCTCTTCCCATAATTTTAATTTGTTTTGCTTGACCGGGGTAATTTGCAAACGACAATAAAAACTTAATGCACAAGCGCTCGTATGATCGACATGGTGAAAAATTATTATAATCTGCCGTATTTAGCGCCGTTCATAGATAAATGCCTAATGTATGAGTATTAACGATGAGATCCCGGTAAAAAAATAAAAAATGCAATTTAGTCATTTTTAATGGAAGGAATGGAACTGCAACTTGTTGTAAGGTAATTGTTATTCGATTGAGGAATTGTCATTCTTTGGAAACTATAATGCCAGTGATACCTAGGTAATAAAATAATCCTTTAGTGTCTAATATTTTTTAACACTTATGAATAATTTAGTTTCATTTAATTTTAATTGCATAAATTACTTTATTTATAGACGACCATTTATAGGCTCAGTGGCGGAGCCCCTCGCCCACGGAGTCAATGGACGCGGGTTCCATCCCCGCATCGGAATAAATATATGTATGGCCTGCAGATATTTATTCCGAGTCTGGTAACGTCGCCAATCCACATTGGATGTATATGGGCTGTAAAAAAAAAAATATTTTATTACATACTGATTACGAACTTAAATATATAAACGCAATATGATGCTAAAACTTATTTTATGCAAATAAATTCATAATTATTATTATTTAAAACGACGAATATAAATAAACAGTATAATGTTCAAATTAGAATAAATACCTACTAAAAACATATGTTTTTTGTTCAGGAGTTAAGAAGGCAGGTGAAATATCCATTCAACTTAGACATTCGCAATTGCGGTATTGCAAGGCTATCACATTGACTTCACAAACACACACACACATCCTCTGAAAAACATGTCACCTGCCTGGTAATAACGAGACACTTTTTTTATTGCGAGTTTAGTCTCGGTACATACACTGCGCCTCAACTAGTGCATAACAGGTCTAGAGTCTAAGAATTCTGGTTTAAGACCACCGTTGAAAGGTCAAACAAAACACGTTAGACTTCTCTTTACTTGCTTGTTGCCAAGGGCTTTTGAACTAGGACCGGCGATGAGAACATTCTGTACTTAACGAGCAGATTCTTAAGTATACGGAGCTAGTTTACGAAGCAGTTCAATTTTTACTCTTTTTTATTTCGCTTTTTACTGAGTTACTTGCTCAGTTTTTATTATATCTGTAATAAACTTCATAAATTGTTTTTATAATATTTTTTTTTTTAGATTTATGAAACGGCCCGTTTATTCTTGGTATAAAAGCACAGGTTTTACCAATACCAGACTGCAGGTATGACGACATAATTGGCTCCGTGGCTAAGTTATTGCCTTCAGGGTCAATGTTCGCGGGTTTGATTCCCACATCGGTATATATACATGTACGTATGTATGGCCTACAGTTATTTATGCCGGCTCAAGGTACCCCACCAATCCGCCTCGGACAATTGTCGTGCGTCAATTTCTAGTGCAAAATATAATAGGACATATGTATGTATGTATATGGGCTGTGAAAAATTCCTTTAAAAGGTTGACTTGTTTAAAATGGAAATAATAGTTTAAGTATACCCCCGTTTTTTGGTGGTATTTAAAAGCAAGGTTTAGTAATACGATCCTACCGCGTAGTTATAAATTAGGAGCGAAGTGGTCCTTTCATCTTCTACCAGTGGATAGAAGCGTCTACCCGAGTAAAACAAAACAATTCGCAGTCTCCAATGCGCCAAAGGACGGCTAATACCACTAATTTACGCCACTAGCTGAATATGAATTGAAAATCATGTTAATCTTTAGATTCCACGCGAGCGAACCCGCGGGCAAAAGCATAGTAATAACATATAACTTTAACGAACGGTAAAACTTACTTTTAAGTGATACATGGCGGATTGAAATCATAAACGTTTGTTAACGCACAATATGAGTAGAATTATTTCATTAGTGATTACGTATTATTAAATATATAATTAATAAGGAAATATAATAATAAATAAGATATTTTGAGAATAAAATAAAAATATTTTTAGTCTATGTAGAGTGTATTTTTACATATTGATTCGTTTTCACTCTTGTCAAAGGAATCATGGACATCACATCAGATAATGATGGCTCATTTCACATTCCGTCACCATTTTATATGTTTATACGTTAAAAAAAATGATGTACCTCTTTGTAAGCGGTTTTTACACACGTGGAAGTGTGACATTTGGAATAGTTAAACTTCATTTGTAAATGAGCTACATGGAGAACACAAAGAAAAAAGATATTAAAAAATTAATGTATTATATTACGGTTGAATTTCAACTACTGAGTAATCAATAATATATATGTAATTAAAATATAAATATATATAAATTTAAAATGAAATTCGTTATGATATAAGGTTTCTTTAAATTGGGCCTAACGATGCTCAATACATCCAAGACATTTTGTTCGTGTGTTAACTTCTAGTGTATTTTATATGAGAATGGTGGAAGCTCGAAGATAACGTTGTTAGACCGGTACCTGCACACATGTAGCCTAGGACACGTTCCATGTGCTAGGCATCGCCGGACAGGGGTCAAAGACCCACCCGTTGGCTCCCGTCCCTCCTCTCCCCTCATGAGACTTCTGCTAATGACATTTGCGAGGTATTAATGCTATACATTGCATCGTGGCCGCCTCGGCAATTACGTGTTTTTATTTTCTATTTTCCATTATCGCGTCCTTCCGCTTTTACGGCGCAGGGGATTTTATAATGCCCTTTATTATTTTGCCAGTAGGTAATTATTGTGCAGGCCCTTTTTAGGTTAATAAAAATATTTTTTTTTTGTGTTTGAAGGCAGGAAAAGTCATTTGAATGCTTTAAAGACAAAACGGCACATCAATGATGTTATTATTAGACACATTTCATTAAGTATAATCTTCTTATTTCTCCGGTAATGCTGCTTCCGATTACTAAGGTGATAATACTTTAACTCGGCTTTAAATATGTTGGTTAGACCGCCGTTAGCAGGTTTTCAGAACCTCGTTCCTTTGAACAACAGAATGCACCATATGCAGGTGAGGTTGACAATCAAAGCTCTTTCTTTCTTCTCTTCTTTTTTCACTCGTTTTCAACTGAAAAAGAATTTAAATATAGTCATACAAAAATACATTAGGTATACATAATGATAATATTTCAAGTGTTATTAATATAATAGTTAATGGAGTAATCTCAAATTTTCATAATCAGAAATAATGATCAGAAATATGATCTTTATTCTCTTTTTTCTTGATTATCTTTATTCTTTGGAATATTGATGTGTGATGCTCAGCGTACCACAGAACCATCTCATTTCAACCCGTGGATGTCGTAAGAAGTGACTGGGAGAAAATACTAATAGATGAACAGTATGGTTTTAAAAAAATCTAATCTGTGATCTCCAATCCGTCTGCTGAAGGTGAAAATCATGGCAAACCTCTTAATTTTAAGGGGTGGAGACCAATGTCCAGCAGTGGACTCATTGCTACTTTTTCACCACGAGCATTATTAGGTTGGTTGGATGGTAACGTGGATTCCAGTACTCTGATAGTTGATTATTATTGTATTTTGAGACTAGCAAAGTTTTACGCCAGTCTCAAAATACAATATTAATCAACAAATTTATTTGCAATTTATTTCATTTCCATGAATTATATTAAATTTATTATACTATTAATATGAATATTATTTAAAAAGCAAAATCTTCAAACTTTATTTTCATATGTTATTATTACCTATCCATCTTCCTAAAAGTATGGTATGAAGAAATAAATTTAAATATGCATGACAGAATAAAACAAATTATATCTTCCCTTACGTCTGTTTGTGAATCGTTTGCTTTATATTTAAAAGAAATAGTAATTTCGTTTGCTTACGATTGCTATACAAATAATGACAGGCGCTTTAAGAATAATTGTATTATTATTTAAGTTATATTTTATACTAGCGTTGCTGGGTCCACTAATATTTATAAAAAACCCGATTGAAACTTCACCTACTAAATCTAAAGCATCCAGAGACTCACTCAAACATACATAAATAATTCAACTTAATCCTACCAGCTGTATACAATGACAAACACACATACCTTCTGTATGTAATTACATATAGAAATTACAATAATTGATAACTGTGCTTGTGCTACTAATGTGATAAAAACTAAGTTTGTTCATAAATGGACAAATATGTAACTCATGAAGAGAATATATACATACATATCGTCACGCCTGTCTTCCGTAGGGATAGGAAGATACCACAAATCTCCATCTGTTACGATCTCGGCATACTTCCCTTACTTCCTGCACACTCATTATTCTCCTCATGCAAGTCCGCTGGTTAAGGGAACTCTTGACCTGGCCTTTCTTCAAAACTTCATCAATTTGGTCGAGGTATGTTTTCCATGGTCTTCCCCTACCTACCCTCCCATCCACATTCGCAACGTAAATATATAATTATAAATTAAAACCCTACCTATGATGTACATATCATATATGTATGTACATCATAGATACATTACATGCATTGTAAATTATATAATAAGTCTGTTCCGGATATTCTTTGAATATTATTTTTGTTTTTATATTGTAATATCGTTAATTTAATTAAGGCTGAGTTTATGTGTTCCAGAGAGAGAAATTGGAATAGCCTGCGGGCATATCGCAAAATTGGTTCAATTTAAAACATATTACAAAAAATCAATTATCCAATCTTCCCTTTGTTTTCTTTCATTTGTTTCCTTCGATTGCGGAAGCCATGTTATTTATTATATAATAGAAATATTTCTCCATTCCTTTTTTATTTCAATACTAATTCCTATTCCTACGTACATATATTTACTTATTCGAGCATTAAAACAAAGCATTAAAACGTTCGCCTTAAAACATAATTCATTCTCAGTATCCTACTGTAGGCCATAAGTTCTTCATCCCATCTATCGATAGTAGCCGCATTTCGTTTTCGGTAGCGACTTTCTGAATAATCACGAGCTAAGCTAGCAACAGGATATTCGGGTTTCGGATACTTCAGCTGTAGTTCGGTCAGTGATTTACCTATCGGTCATCAGCGCTAGTAAATCTTAGATGTAATTCTTAAATAACTTTTTGCTGACGATATTTTTGTATAGAATAGGAAAGCAAACGAGCAGGCCTGTCACCTGTTGGAAAGCTATCAACGCTGCCCATAAACATCCGCAGTGCCATAGGCAGTGCTGAAGCGTTGCTGACCTTTAAGGGAGGGGAGAAGGTTTGAGCCTCCGGAAATCAACCGCTCACCGGACGAAGCGCAGTAGCTAAGCTACCACTCAAACGCCGGTTTTCTGCGGAAGTGTGGTACTTCCCCGAGCGAGCCGGCCCATTCATGCTACAGACAAATAATATGCCATTCTTAACAAAGTATTTGTTCGCTGCGTGACTCTACCAATACTACAAATAATATTGGTTCAATTTAAAACATATTACAAAAAATTAATTATCCAATCTTCCCTTTGTTTTCTTTCATTTGTTTCCTTCGTTTGCGGAAGCCATTCTTGACAATATCATTTATTTGCCGGAGATATAGAAAAACAATGATGATTTTTAGATAACAGTTTCTTGGCATGCAAAGGAAATAAAGCAAGTCATTCAACTTATATAATTAAATTTCATAAATTATATATCTATTTACCTACCTACCTCTTAATAGAACTAATTTTATTAACCTACCTATTAATTCAGTTAACAATATTAACAGGAATTTTTAAAAGGCTTAATAGTCAGATTTGAATATCAAATAAATACAATAATAGATACACCAACAAATAAATACACTAATTATCAGATACATTTACATCATTAACACATAATTATCAGATTTCGTAATGCCGTATGAGTTAATTTTTGACAGAACGAAACTGGTTTTCTTTCATAGTTTGAGAATTGTTTATAAAGCCATTCATACTTTAGGTATAAAAAAGGTGTTTTTGAAGTAAATTTTATACTATTGTATCGGATACATTATCGGATAATCTAAGAGTTATCCGTTAGATGACATCAAAAGTAAGAAGTGAGAAAAAATATTTTAAAGTTAGGCATTCTGATAGTGAGGCCAATAATATATGTATATATTTAATTTACGAAAATATAGTTTATTAAGTATTTAGTATTAGTAAGTAATTTTGAAGTGAAGAAATAAAATTCAAATTAATTTTCTCATTGACTGTCACAACAGTTGCAAGGTATTTCTATTTCGAATATAGTTGTGCTACAAAAAGCTTTTGGCTACAAATCGCGGGGTTTTCAGTTGAAAAATGGCGGTGACAGCCGGCCCCGATAATGTAACAAGCGAAGCAATCCATCAGCCGAGCGGCGGCAGCCCCTCTTACCCCCTTACACAAAGGCTCCGTTGCGATCAAGTTGCGCCATTAGCACTTACCTGAAAGAGATTTTGCTACTTTCCTTTTGAAGACAGTCACATTTTTCGAATAGTAAAATGAAAATTCAATTATCATAATTGTATACTTGGTTTCTTGTATCAACGACTTATAGTGTCTTGGTTTGCGATATGAGAGGTCACTTGTCACGATTTTGTGCGGATTCTCGTTTGTTGTTCGGTTAAATCTCGATAGTAGGTGATCAGCAAATAGCTCCAACCATACTTTGGGCAACGGCCGAACGTGGACTGGACCCCCTGTTTTGCAAGTACGATACTCTTCCATATTTTCTATCAAGTGTATAAGCCAACTGGATCTGTTTCCTTTAATATACTTTTTATAGAATAGGAAGGCAAAAGAGCAGGCGTGTCACCTGATGGAAAGCAATCAATGCCGCCCATAAACATCCGCAGCGCCATAGGCAGTGCGGAAGCGTTGCCGACCTTTAAGAGAAGTGACATTATGGGAGTGGGAGGGGCAGGGTGTTGGGCCTTCAGAACTCAAAGCCGCTCACCGTACGAAGCGTAGTAGCCAAACTACCACTCAGACGTCGGTTTTCTGCGAGAGTGTGGTACCTCCCAGGGCGAGCCGGCCCATTAATGCTACTATATGCCAAACAATATGCCATTTGGACAAACTATTCGACTGCAGCGTGGCTCTACCACTAATGAAATTGATTCTCCGATTATTTTGGCATCGATCATAAGCTCCTTGAATTCCATTTATCACGATTCTCCAACTTCCATCTAGTCTCTACTTTAGGCCGAAGATCTGTCGAGGAGTTTTCGTTTGATCAAGGGCTTTTTTCTTTTTCATTTAATAGTTTATCATAATTATATTGCAAATGTTAACTTTTGTTCTTTTTAACATGTTTCTGCCATGTAGTCTAATGAACTCATTAAATGTTAGTTTTACGTGCAAGCATTTTGCGGTAAAAACGCGCATTTCGCATGCAAATTTGAAAAGCATACACCACTATAATATTCAATTATATTTATTACGTAATGAAAGAAAAATATTTTTATAAAACTCTCTTTCTATTTTTATTTACGTATTAAGGTGCTGTAAAAATATCCCAAATAGAATTGTTAATGGTATTCTTTTGTTTCTTTGTATATAATATACGTTTTTATTCTTTACAGATATCAAATTATTGAAAATGGAAGTTGATTACTTACGTGTGCGGAGGTGTCAGAGATGAATCTAAGAACGAGGAAGAAACTTATCAGCACTTGGCGCGGTCAGGAGAAATTATAGCCTCCCTGGTTTAAGTGTCGAAGTAATGTGAAGAGGAAAGTGGGGGGAAACTACTTAACTGTCATATCAAGAAAGCATATCCTGACAAAGTTCTGAAGAAAATTTAAAAACATATCTCTCTTTTAAATACTAGTCACCGTTTGTGATTGTAATTAAAATTATTGCTCAATTCCTTTATATTTCTTGTAGATATAGATAATAACTCAAGGCAACTATTTAAGAAATCCTATTACAAGGCTAAATATTTTAACAGAAGAACTTACTATAAATCTTGAATGCCAACATGAAATACTACAGCATGTTTTTGTTTCGGAGGCGGACTTTAATACTGAAGGCTGTGTTAATCCTGACAGCGTTGTGGTTCATGGTAGCATTGTTAACTACTAACGGAGGAACTAGAAATGCTATCGGTGGACCGGCAATCGAATACGATGATGCAGAAGCGAAGCCATTAAAAGCAGCTAAACCAACTTCCGGAAAGAAAAAGAGCGATTCTTATGGAAACAATTTATCCGACGGTGAGCATGTATAGATTGAAAAAGCATGTATTTTTAATGGTGCAGGTAAAAAAGTAGTTGAAAATTATATTACATTTTATCCGTTTAGAATACAATAATAACATTATGTAACAAAATTTAATTCATCTGTTTAAGCGAAACAACAGTATAAGATATTTTAAACGAAGAGGTATTATTATATATCAAATATCTAAGACGGTTTTGTCTGAGAGATAAAAAAAAAACTGAAGTTGACAAATGTGATGAGAGAGATGAGATGATGAGATTGAAAATCTCAAACGTGTATTAGTATGTACATTTTCTTTTTGCGATCCTATATAATTATTTACATAAAGAGTTAAAACATAACTTACAAATACCCTATCAAACTACTATATAATTTTATATACACGAACGAAATGTCAAGGTTACAGTCAATCACTGCTGTTGAGAATATTTTAAAAAATTTTATACGATAGTGATTCTTTTGTCAATAATTGATCTAAAAATAAAAATAATCGTAAGATGGCAAAATCTTGTGAAGTAATAGAATCTACATATCGTTTTTTCCCGTTGATACTTATATTTTTGTTTCGCTCTTCACTGCAATTTGTTTTCTGTGACTATTCTGATTTCGCATGTGAGCTTGCTAGCACAAACTTTATGTTTAATTTGTTTTTAACAATATGCATGATATTATGCGTTTATCCACCACAGAACAGAACCGGATCGATTGGATCGGTCGGATCGCGGGACACGAGGAAGGTAATAAAGATTGCTTGTTATATATTATATTAATAATTATTTAACAGTTTGTAAGTTTTCAGCATAAGTTAGCTTGGTCGCATTGGTATTGAATGATGATTGTATTATAATATTTGTACTAAGTACTGTACAGTTTAACTACCACTATTAATGTATTATACATATCGATTCTTTTTTTGGAAATTTAAACATTTCTTTTATGTCTTAAAGTTTTAATGAAAAAAGTTTCGCAGACTGTAATATACTATATAAATATTTTTATGTATATACAACTATTATAACTTCACTAATTTCTCATAATGATAAAGAGAAATTTAATTATTCACAGAAACTTATACATTATACATATTTCTCCACCTCATCCATCTAAATTACCTTTTAAATCTATTTTAATAATGTGGGGGAAAAAATTTCCCCCACATTATTTTTCCACCAATATATGTACCAATATATTTTGAAAATGTGTAATAAAAATAAACAAACAATTTAATATTTTAATTTAAAATATCATGCATTCCTATTTGAAACTCAATAATTTTTTAGACTTTACCCGTGCTCTTCTGTATTAGTTATAATATATATCGTCAGTTAATATACAATAAAATATAATAATTCACCTTAGTAGAAACTAAATCCAGAGATTGTGTATATATACGTATGTAGATGTATATTTAGTTGCTCTTACTTTTTAAGCTTATAATGCATATTTATATACACTGTACGTATGTATTGATATGCATATGTATTTTCTATATCATTATGGTCTAAGACAGTGGTTTCCAACCTTATTACCGCCGCGACCCGTTCAATAATTTACCGCGAACCGCTGTGTGTTACACACCTTTCCATCAAGTTTTTAACGCCATTCAGCTAGCGTTATTCTCTCTTTCATGGAAATTCGAAAAATCCCGAGAGAAATAAGTACTCATAAACAAAATGAAATTAATTAAATGTGTTTTGTGCGAATGTGTTTTGTTTTGTGCGTAGATCGGGGATTAGGAACCACTGGTCTGTGATATCACCTTGAGTTAAAATATATAACATAAAATACTTCAACGTTAAAAAAAATGAAGGTAGGTACGGCAAGATCTTTAACTATAAGACGTCTACTCCACGAGCGAGATTATCGCGACGGTCCCCTCATGCTATCGCCGACTAATCTCCACGAGACGATCATCTATCTATCGGCATTTAATCGCGAGGCGCGACGGATCGCCACTCGATACACAATTGTTTAGTTTGTAGGTTCTCTCAGTGAGTGCTGGAGCTTTTCATGGTTACAGTAGCGGATCCAAAGCCTAATGAGGGGCGTTATTTAAAACCCCTATTTTAACGAAAAAACATTTTATCTAGTCGTTTAAAATGTTTATTCTATTACTATGGCGTAAATAAATATTTTTTCTTGTAAAGGGGGCAGTAGTCCATAAAAGGTTGGGAACCTATGGTTTAGTTGATAAGGGAGCATCTCGAGGTGACTTCGCTGCGAGTAGGTCGCGGCGGGCGCGTGCCGTCAGATCGCCGTGTTACACATTTATTATAGAATAAAATGGTAGAACAATATACTCGCTTGTGAAGTTGGCGCCATGAGTATTAAAAATATGTAGTGTAAGTACGTAGAGGTGTCCTGTGACTAAATTAAGTTTTCAACCTTAACTATTTTCATTTTATCCTTATATATTTACATTTATATCCTTATATCCTTAGGTCGAGTAATCCTTGTTCGAAAGCAATAGTTAAGGTTGAAAACCTTATCCCGCTACCGGACACCCATTATAACATTTTATACTATTCACAAGGATGCGTATTTAAAGCTGACTTAAATGTATCCCATAGGTCTAGGCGTTCTCGTTCCTCCAGTTGCGGCAGACGCTCCAGGAGAACTTGGTCTGCCGGTTGTATTGCCTAAAAACATGAGTGAAGACGCAAAATTAGCCGTGTCGGAAGGCTGGAAGAAGAATGCGTTCAATCAATATGTTAGTGACTTAATATCAATACGGAGAAAACTACCTGATCCCAGGGATGATTGGTAAGATAACACTAAATTACAACTATTTTTTGTAAATTTTATGGTTAAATATTACTTTGTAAAGTTTATCTAGAAAGCAATGCAATATATTGACAAAAATTTTAAGTAACATACGAATTATTATTATTTAAAAATTAACAATGCCGTCTATAACATTTAAATAACTCGACTTTTGAAAAATATACCCAAGTACCCATTATATATAAATACAAATAATAATTATATTTTGTCATAGATTTTAATAAATATAATAATTTTAATTATTTTAAAATGAAATGACGTCCTCTCGTCGTCTTTCTTTCTTGTGCCATGTGTTGTAATCACCATTAGCATGTAGCAGTCCTATAGCGGTCATAAGCGTCTACCCCAGGCACAATAATAAATCGAATTTGCATGCATCAAGTCATGTCAGCCATACTGCACAGGTTGCAACACCATCTAGGAAGCCTTCCGCGTTATGTTCTTTAACCTTGGTACTTTCGTGGATTTTTTATTTTCGAGTTTTATCCACCAGAAAAAGCCCAAGTCTTGCTTTCTCCATAGTTTTTTAAGCTTATGGAGCAAACAATTTGTCCATGTCCGCGTTTCGACACCATAAGAAAGCATAGGCAGAACGCACTGACGATTCTTTTGTCTTTATTTAGACTCTGAAGTATAGGCGATGAGAAAACGTGACAACATATCCTAAATAGTACGCACACATGCTATTTTCGTTAAATGAATGCCTGCCCTCATCAGTGGGTTTAATATTTTCCGTAGTGAAAAGTTAGCTACAGTAAGTTAAATAAATTATTTGTTTTCAGGTGTAAACAGCCTGGTCTGTATCTGGAAGACCTTCCTCAAACATCTGTAGTCATATGTTTCCACAACGAAGCCTGGTCGGTTTTACTTCGAACTGTTCATTCGGTATTAGATCGATCACCCCCACATTTGATCAAGGAAATCGTTTTGGTCGACGATTTCTCTGATATGCGTAAGTAACAAATATTATTATTTTGTTTAAATTCGTCCGTATTATGGATACGTTACAGATGAATATTAAGCTTTTGTGTATCACTCCTCTTTGTTACAGCCCATTTAATGCAACAGTTAGATGATTACATGTCCTCACTTCCAAAAGTAAGAATAGTTCGTGCAAAACGCCGGGAGGGCCTTATCAGAGCCAGACTTTTGGGAGCTCGATATGTGACTGCCCCTGTTCTTACCTATCTCGACAGTCATTGCGAATGTACAGAAGGTAAAAAAAAATAATGTATTAAGAACATAAAATATCCTGTGAAACACTCTCCTTTAATGTTTAAATTATAATCTACATTATTCTTACAGGATGGTTAGAGCCTCTTTTGGATAGAATTGCACGTAACAAAACAACTGTAGTGTGTCCTGTTATCGATGTAATTGATGACAACACTCTCGAATATCACTTTAGAGACTCGACGTCCGTCAACGTAGGCGGTTTCGACTGGAATCTCCAGTTCAATTGGCATCCGGTACCGGCGCGAGAGAAAGCGAGACACAAACACACAGCAGAGCCAGTTTGGTCACCGACAATGGCTGGTGGTCTCTTCGCTATTGACAAAGAATTTTTCGAAAGACTCGGAACCTACGATAGCGGTTTCGACATTTGGGGCGGAGAAAACTTGGAGCTATCTTTCAAAACCTGGATGTGTGGGGGAACGCTTGAAATTGTCCCATGCTCACATGTGGGTCATATATTTAGAAAACGTTCCCCATACAAGTGGCGTACTGGTGTGAATGTGCTGAAGAAAAATTCTGTTCGCTTAGCGGAGGTTTTTATCTTTTACGATTTCATATATAATGTTTTATATCAAACAATATACTTAAGAAGCAATTAAAATTTCAGGTGTGGTTAGATGACTATGCAAAATATTATTATCAGCGGGTAGGTAATGATAAAGGTGATTATGGAGACATCACCAGTAGAAAAGAACTGAGGGAAAATCTAGGGTGTAAGTCTTTTGAGTGGTATTTAAAGAATGTCTATCCTGAACTTTTCATTCCTGGAGAATCTGTGGCGCATGGTGAGGTTAGTATTTCGCACTCAATTTTGTTTCATATTTTCCGCATTAAATTTGATATTCTCTATATTTGGTCATAGTTATGCAATTGTATACAAAAATTGCAAAATTAAATTAAATATATAGATAATGTGCATGCAAAAATAGTTTGAATTTTTGAATTGGAATTAATTCAATATAATATTAATGATATACCTTGGATATGTTTTGTGTGTCTTGATAAAATTCGTTCAACTGAACTTTTTTACGTTACTAATTTGTATAACTACGACCAGTTATTGTGTATATTTGACAGAATTACTTAATCATATCACAGATTGACAACATATCTGATTTTACTGTTCACAAAAGTACCGTTGAAATTATAATTAATGAGTGCAAATATTAAGACGTGTTCTTCAAAATTGTTACTTATGCAGATTCGAAATGTCGCCTTCCAAAAGACATGTTTGGATTCTCCGACCCGCAAGTCCGATCACCATAAGCCCGTCGGACTATACCCCTGTCACCGGCAAGGAGGAAATCAGGTCTTTCATCATTTAAAATGTGACCTCTTGCGGCAGTACCAATTTTATGGAAAATATTCCTCTCGATAATTTTTCATTCGATTACATTCTTTTGCTTTTGCACTCTCCAACTCCTTAGCACGTTCTGAACACGTTACTGAATGACATCACCATTTACAGCACGGAATGATTTAATGTTTGTTGTTATTTTTTTGTAATTGTGCATGGTAGATACAAAATCAAGCGTTCAACACCTCATTTTGTCTCGATGGAGTAACAGTAGCTCAGGAGGATTACGAAGGCGAAGAAACAGTTAAGATCCACAAATGCCATCATGGCGGTGGTGATCAGGTACTTACAGTAACGCACGATGTTTAGTATCAGAATTAGTTCGGTTAATATTTTGGGATATTTTGTCGTATTACTTTTCTACTTATTCTGTTTAATGGAATAAGTATATATATTATCATTTTCATTATTCACCGTAACATTGTCACTCGAAGCACACTATGCTGCCAGTGAAAATGTTACGAGCACGCTTGCTTTTGGCACTTCTTTTAAAATTATCGATGGCATTAGATCGCGAATCCTTCCACGGAAATGTGTGTCGACTCGGCGGCTGGACCTGAAGACATGAGGAAACCAGTCAACGTCTGGCCTTGTCACGGGGAGTATGGGAATCAGGTTTGTCTGAGGATGCCATCATTTTGATATGTACGCTTTCACTTTACTTCCTAGTTGGTTGTTGGTGTAAATCTTTTGCTGGTAAATTAGTAACTGCGAGGGAGTATTTGAACTCATTTATGCACATTTTGCTTTCATTGTTTTTTATATTTTTTTCATTCATAACATCTTAGTGCTAATCATGAAGCTTTTGTTGTTGTTTTTATTAATATAATTCAACGTTATTAACGTTTCCACTTTGCACTATACTATTATATTAGGACCATTTCTTAATATAGAATTCGAATGAAAAATGTATAATTGATTTCATCAATATTATGTTAATAACTTATATAATTGTGAAAGAAATTCTGTGTGTTTTTGGCTTTGTCAAATAACTTTGCAAATATATACGAGTAACGAATTTGACAACATTGGTACTGCCGCTCTATGTTTACCTATATTTGTAAGTGTATTATTCATATATTTTTTTTAATAAATTACTTCTCTATTAAAAATGTTCAAACACAATATACAAATCCACTATTTATTACAGTTTTACACTATGAAGTATTTGATTTAATAAAAAATATATACAATTAAATATAAATACACCTACTACATTTTCATATCTATCCAGCGCACTTTTTTTTATTTATGACAAAATTTTACAAACATTTAAGTTAAACTTAACGTTTACAAACATTTAAGTTAAATAATACTTGTTTTCAAGTGTCAATCAATAACAAGTATTTATTAACATTTCTTATTTATCAAGCTGTTACACCCAAATTCATCTGCGTGCTATCGGGATAGAATATATCTTATTATAAGAAAATCTTGCAACTTTTTTTTACTGTCACTAGTTAATATTCATGTAAAATCTTTTGCATGATAAGAAAACGAATTTATTTATTAAATTTTTTTATCACTTCACATATGGAGAAAGGAAAAATATATATTTAAGAAGTATACTAACCAACACTACGCTATTCTTTTCCAAGCAATTTTGAATGTTGAAGCTTCTTGGTAATGGTGTATATCGATTTCAAGATAAAAATTTTAGAAATTCAAATAAAATCATAAATAACTGCAATAAAAGGTTATGAATTACAATGTCTAAAGCATGAAGGCTTCGAAAACGTGACCAAAGCATTAGTACATCTATTCATATACAATTATTGCACCATTCTTAATTTTGATCATTTCAAAATTTGTTCAAAGCAGCACAAAAATAGTACCTTGACAACACTGTACATACATACATGGATGCACCAACAATTAGATATATTTCATGGTTTGGACTTAAGTAACTTTCGCGAGAAATTTTGTTGAAAGTGATATTAATTTTTCAATTGTAATATTACAGTATTGGATGTATTCGAAGAACGGGGAGTTACGGCGTGACGAGACGTGTCTCGACTACTCGGGTCACGACGTGGTGTTATACCCTTGCCACGGTGCCAAGGGTAACCAGCTCTGGCTGTATGATCATAACGTAAGTTATTTGAAAACATATTTTTAAAATCGTTAGACTTTTTGGTTAATTATTAAAATCGTTCAGTTAATTGTTGTTTTTATTAATATAATTCCACGTTATTAGCGTTTTCATTTTGCACTACGCTAGTATATTCTGACTATTTTTAAATATAAAATGAAAATGGGAAAATGTGAATTGCAAAAACTAAATTATATAGTTGTAAAAGAAATTTTTGGATTTGTCAAATAACTTCTTTTTTTGTAATAAATAAAATAATAAAATTTTCATCACTCCAGTTTAGCTTATAAAGCTTTTGTTGCTAAAACACGGTTCGCTTTAATTTTATAATTAAATTTAATGTAATTTTACCACTTAAACTATAACTCTCTCTCTCTCTCTCTGTCATGCCATCTATTAATAGCGTTCCTTTTTAATTACATGAAAAAGTCCCATAGAAATATAATTATTAATACAGAAGCGTTGCCGACCCTAAAGGAAAGAATGGGATTGGGAATGGGAGGGGGAGTGGGAATCGGAGGGGAAGTGGGAGTGGGAGTGGGAATCGAAGTAGGAGTGGGAAGGGGAGGGTGTTGGGCCTCCGGAACTCAGACCGCTCACCGTACGAAGCGCGGTATACAAGCCACCACTTAGATGCCGGTTTTCTGCGGGAGTGTGGTACTTCCCCGGGCGAGCCGGCCCAGTCATGCTACAGACAAATAATATGCCATTCTTGACAAAGTATTCGTCTGCAGCGTGGCTCTACCACTAGCAAAATATGTTAATAAAATACCTTGGCAAATATGGAATAGTGTGTTTCATTATGATGTTTTCCTTAAATATTTATTAAAACTAAAGTGTTTTATTATATGTCATATGTATTTTTATTTATTTATTATATAACAATCTCTACTCCTTATCTAACTTAATAGAGCCTTTCAATAGGATTAGAAATTTGGAATGCAGAGCTAAAGACTAATATGAAACTCAATAAGTAACCTTTTTTATTAAATATAATACTTTACTACGAAACGTGGACGCTGACAATTCGTCAGCTTCACAAGCTCAGAGTCGCTCAGTTTCTGGTAGATATGATTCGGAATGAACAAATCCGCCGGAGAACTAAAGTCACCGATATAAACTGAAGTGGCAATGGGCTGGTCACGTTTGTCGGATATCCGACAATCATTGGAGCAAACGGGTGCCGGAGTAGAGACCGCGTCTCGGTAAACGTAATGTGGGAGCCCCCCGGCTACATGCTGTAACGATCTGTGCAGGGCGGCTGGCAGAAAGTGGATGCGTGAACCCGAAGATCAGGCTAGGTGACGCTTCATGGGTGGCTTATGTCTATTTTATCTATATCTTTGGATGTCGTACGAGACGACCTAATACCGAATGTCTAAAAAAAACAATCTTTCATCCCTAATCCTCCTGCCAAGTGTAGGTTATTACAATGCTCAATTTTGAGACTTATTTATTATTGCTGTGGATAATCGATTATACAAATAGGGATAATATAATACAATAGTGTTTTGGGAGGAAGAACGACTAATGGAGAGCCGTTTCGCTGCGATGAATGTGAGAGGTAGAATGGATGAAGGATGAGTGTGGAGGAGGCCGGGAGGGTCTGCCGGGATCGTAGCGGATGAAGCTCTGTGGTCTCTGCCAACCCTTACCGGGGGATAGGCCTGTTATATAAATAAAAAAAATAAGTGTTTTGAACGTGTTTTAATATTATTTGCATTTTCCAGACGAAGCTACTAAAACATGGCTCGAGCGAGAAGTGCATGGCGATATCACGCAACAAAGACAAGATCGTAATGGAGACGTGCAACGACGCGGAGCCGCGCCAGATGTGGGACATGGAGAACTTCCGCGCGGACAGACTGAGTCCGGAGCTGTTGGCCGAGTAGCGGGCGGTGTATGACGAACTGCTGTTTATATAAACAGCGGCAACGATATGATACGAACGTTTGATACTGTAAAAAATGATTTAGTGTTTGATTATGAATCACTTGTTGTTTAACGCATCGTGTGCTTGTGTAGACTACGTGTAAGGTTTATAATACTATTTGACTGCGAGAGTGAAGTTGTGTTTAAAGCAATCTTATGTATATACATTTACTATTGTATTTAGTTAAAAAGAAGCTTTCGGTCGTATGAAGGATTCGGTCGTAATGGTCATATGAAGGATTACACATAGGTTTCTTGATTAGTAGTAATGAACACAAAAATTTAAAACGATAAAATAATGAACGTTATATCTTCTTTATATCATTCTTCTTCTCGTTCGTTTCTTCAGTCCTGAGACTCTTTATGTAATTTATTGTACTTGCCATCTGTCGTCTTTCTCACGCGTCACTCGTCCAACTTCCTGCATGAATATTGCAGTATGCAATCTATTCGAAATGTGGACGCCTATTATTTTAGTTTACGTTAGTTCCACTAAAACTCATAAAACATAATCCCGAAGGTTTCTTCTTCTTTCCCAAATCCGGCTTTTATAGAATCGAATTTAAGGTGACTTAAATATTTGTGTAACATATAATTTCTTATTTAACCACTGTTTGTACAACAGCCTAAATTATTGAATGGGTGTTCATTATTACTAAAAAAAGGCTTTAATACTTTAACGATTGTAAAAACATTTAACGTATTTATGCATGTTTATTTTTTATGTCCAAATGATGGAAGAAGGAAGCTTAATATCGGAAAATATAATTATTTTAATATATTATTTTGCTATCAATACTATAAAAAATTTCAAAAAAGGCATAATTTTATTATCTTTAATTATTACTTAAAGTAATTTTCATATTATAACACTGCTTTTACAGCTGACATATATATGTATATATCTTAAAACGTTAATTTTTTTTGTTAAGTTATTGTTTATAACAAAACATTATCTGTTGGAATTTCATGTAATGTATGGATAAATTTAAAATAATTGAATGTGTACATATCTAATCTACTTTAAGTAGTATTAAATTATTAATTTTAAATATCATTCGATCGACTAGTGAGCAGAAGGGACATATGTTGCAGGCAGCGGTGATTCAGCCTTAGTGTATTGAATTATAAACATCAAACATTATAAAATCTACATAACTACATAAATATAATATTACTGTGCAATAACATAGCTTCTACATAATAATATATTATTTCCAGTTTTACATGAAAAAATATATTGTGGTACATTTGTGTGTATTTAAGTTATTTGTAATGATATCTAAATTTTGTTTTTAATTTTAAAAGTATTTGCGTATAGCTCAATTATTAGCGAATTTATTTTGGCTTTATTTTTTAAATTGATTTGATTCTTTTTGTATAAACGACTGAATATATTTCCTTGAGATTCACTTTTTGAATAACTATTTAACTATCTATACATAAGCATATCAAATTTAGGTCTATGTCAATTTTAAGTATTATTCTTAATGTTTAATTAGTATCCAAATTACACGTGTACTGATTGTGAGAATTGATACATTCCTACTTTTGTATAAAAGCATTTTAGTATATTATAATACTATATTTAAATATGCTATATATTATTTTACTTTTAACAGATACCTTAAAAGCGCCAGTATTTTATTTCCTTTTTTTAATGTAAATTAAGATAAAAGTGTTGACACTCAGTCTTCCTATGTTTTGTTTGACGCATATGCAAATTATTTGCGTTGATTCCTTCAAAGTGACAAAATATCAAGTGTTTCTATTGATTTATCTCTTTGTACATAGTAGTACTTCGTAAAATGGCGGTAACTATAATGGAACCTAAAAGTCCTTACCCACGCGGTATAGATATCCCTCCCCCCACTCATCCCTCGATCCTCTTTGACATCGTACCGCGTGGCCTTATACCGCGTGAGTGAGGACTTTCGCGGTCCATTTATAACTGTATAGAATATTGTAACTGTAGTTATTTTATCTTCAAATGACCTATAGTATATTTTATTGTAAATATGATTGGTAGAATAATTTTTATTCTTGTATTTGTGATTATTCTATCAAAATAGTATTGTAATAAAGTTTTTTCAAAAACTAAAGAAGTTATGAGTCAAATTGTTTATTTACTTTTTAATCAGTTTTTGATAAGAGTTGTTGCCGAGTTACATAAAATTTATGGAGAAATAAATTTATTTCGATTTTAGCTAATAATTCGTATTTAGGTAGGAAATTTTGAAAGTGCCTTATATCTGTACGTAATATATGTAATTGAGTGTTAAAAATTCCTGTATATAATGCAACGTCTCCTAGTATATAATATTACTGTGCTAGAATAATTAGACGACGATACTAAAGTCTCTGTAAAATAAAGCATTACGTTTGATTTATAAGATTTTGTTTAATTTTAATTTACCCGATGCCTTCAGTCTTACCTCACGTGACCACAGTAAAAATAACTTCTTATCTGGACTTATGATACGTAAACCGTTATGCTAGTAATAACTTAAAGAGATGGGTCATCTCTCCCAGCTATTTATATATCTATAAGAGCAGTATATTATATGATTATTATTATTAGAGTCTCTAATAATAATAATCATATAAGAGGTATACAAACATGTGCACGGTTCACATGAGCTAATCTAAGAGAGATACACCCATAGCTTCACGCCTATCTCCCGTAGGGGTTGGCAGAGACCACAGTACTTCATCCGCTACGATCCCGGCACATCCACCCTGCTTCCTCCCTACTCATCCATCCTTCCTCTTACATTCATCGTAGCGAAACGGCTCTCCGTTAGTCGCTTCTCGCCCTCGTGGGAATCAGGACATGACGGGTGGCGAACCACGTCGCCGTTATTTTTTAACAAATTAGATTTATTAAAATTCGTCATAGATATGATACTACCGCAACGGAAGATAAAGAGTGATACGATAGTAGCTCGGGAGGCCGGGTTCGCTTACCCGTGTACCAATACCATAACTGTCGAAGAAGCGGCTAGGCAAAGATACTCCATGACCAAGAGAGATGGCAACTTAAAAGATGCGATATCGAAGTGTTTGCTTACTGCACTTTTTACAGGTTTTTACTGATTACAGGTTAGATTTCCGCGTCCGAATAAATATATGAAAGGAATTTAGACTCATCGTTGTATACTAGGATCGTATGTTGCGGTAAAGTAGACTCTTACCTATACATAATTAAAAAAAAACAGAAATAAAAGTATCATAGATAACACAAGTTAAAATGAAGTAAAAAATATATAACATTTCAACTTCTACACAAGTTGTTTATTACGAAAAAAAGTGGTTATTTCTATAACAAGATTAGTATATTTTTCATAGCTCTTTTTTTAATTATTCTTACGTTTCTACTCCTTTAAAGAAATATTTTAATCTTAATTTCCTCTCCAGTTTAAAGTGTTTTAAGTTTCCTTGGCACTTTGCCTAGATACTTCGATTTCAGTGGTTAAAATAAATTGAAATTTTATGCTACCATTTTAAGTCTGCTGAGTTTATGGTCTGTGCAAATTTATGATCCGTTGAAAACCTAGCACGGTAAAGTGTCCTAAACAAAGCTTCTACATTGTAGTCACACTAAAATGAGTATATATATTCATTTTAGTGTGACTACAAATTTAAATAATTCATTTTTAAGAGAACATAGAATTTTTTTTACGGAATAGAGAAATGAGCTTTCAGTGCAGTTCTGTTCTTTTGTTGTTATGGATGTTACTCGTTTGCCAATAGCACTAATGCCGACACATCGACCTCACCTTAAGTTAGCTAAGATTATGTTGTCATTGATCACTGCAGCCGGCAACATATGAACCTCCTGCTCACAAGTCGATCGAATGATGTTAAAATAATGATTATGTTCCAAACATATTTCACACTAAAAATAAAAAAAACAAAATATATATAATAATAATAAAATAGTGTAATAGTATCTTGTCTCCTGCCACAGGGGTTAATTTTTGAACAGGGATTGATTGCTTGGGTCTACCTTTGTTTTTTTTTTAATATTATATTATTTTTAATTTTCTATAATTGAACAATTTATTGTTGAGATTTAAAAAGGCCGGCAACGCATTTGCAATGCCTATGGTGTTGCATGTGTATATAAGCGGCTTCGATTGCTTTCTATCAAGCGACGCGTTTACTCGTTTGCCTCCCTATCACATAAAAAAAACAGTTCTATGTTGTTACTTTTAAAAACCTATTATTTTTAACTGTTTACATATCTCCCTGCTAATACGAATAATTTACTATTACTTTATTAAGGACTAACCGACAAGAACGTTCCCTAGCCACTAGGCTTCATACAAAATTGACCAAGGCAGCGATAAATTATAATCTAGCTATACCAGAAGGGCGTTGTTACAAAAGTTTTAATGTCACGCAGTAGAGCGAGGTAATATATTTAGGCGTTAAGGGGAAACAAACTTCGTAATGATATTACTCCTTCTGGGACACACGAGTATCCTTTAAAGAAAAAGTATTGTTTAGATGTTAACCTAGTCGATTCGGCTATAGTGACCTCGTTGGGAATTTTCTGGGAAATCGCAACCATCTCAATTGTATATCTCACATATTGTTTAAATGTGTGTGCTTTATTGTGTCAGTTATGAAGCTTTCGCTTTTGTCGTAAGTTTGGTTCTCGTCTTGAGATAAATATATGTATGGCCTACAGAAATTTGTTTCGTATCTAGATGCCCCGCTAATTCGCCTTGAACAAGAGTGATGGGTTAATTTCTATGCTCCCAAAAATGTGGAAGTTCCGTACCCAGGTACATTTATATTGTATATAAGTTGTATATTAAAAGAAACAATAACATTTCAGGCAGTCTCGTGCCAGAATTTTATGTAGGCTATAACTGGAAAGTAGTTGGAAGTTTATCTGTATACACATAAAACTAGAAATGCGACGTGCCAACTAGGAAACTAAATCTTAAACTTCACGTCCAGTTTCGTCCAGCTGCGAGGAAATTTCCTTTACCCGCAAGGAAATTGGTTTCGTTGTTCTGTTGAATTGATTACAATCTGTGTACAACATCTGGATCTGTGTACAAAACGACCAAATATATTTGTAGTTAATAAACTATTTAACTTAACTACAATACATAGTTCATATCAATACTTAATTATAACAGATATAAGATAAGATACATATAAAAACGAACGCTTTTAAATCATTTTCCTAAAGAAAAAAGTTCTTTTTTTTTGGAAAACAGTATCCAAAAGGGGTTTCAGATAGCCCGCCCAACTTATGATTTAATGTAGTCTTAACTAGTTAGCCATATAAATAAAAAGTAATAAAATAAAAATATATTTATTTTAAGTAGTTAACAGTAAGTGGATTGGAAAAAAATATTGAAATAGCAATAGACACAAATAGCAGCGTCTTTATTTATTGAAGTCCTCTAGTAATATATAGTATACGTAGTAGTAGTTTATCTCTCTCTGGTCGATCCTTCATGTCTGAAGATCGCGATCACCAGACTTCACCCAGCGGTTCGTTAAGCTCTTTCATTTCATGACAAACTCCCGGTTTTCTTCTTGACTTTTTTGGTGGTGTTCTTGAAAATTGATAACAGTGGTTTCCCGTTGCCTTCTGCACCAGACATTTTTGTAGTAGTTAAATAGTGGCAAATTTAAGTGTGTATAATACAAAGCTCCTTAAAGCAAAGTATTTAATAGTTTAACTCTATTTGTTAATTATCTTATTCAAGCACGACTAAGCGTCAGGCAGGTACATGTGTGTGACAAGGCTGTCTCAACTCGTCTAAAACTACCACGCTTTCGCCGAAAACTGAGTTCTGAGTAATTTAATATTGTCTTTCGTGTAATGAGCTACGAGTAAGATATGCAAAAGCTCAACGTTTTCGTCTCAGATCATCCAACCCTCTCTCTTGCTTATTCTCCTTCCATAAGCAAGTAATGTATTGAAACGTATCTTCAGTTTGCCCGTTGTTACAAGTTAATATGTAATAATATATTGGTGGCAATTATTTCTTAACATTTTTTTATGCGATAGGAAGGCAAACGAGCAAGCGAGTCACCTGATAAAATGTAATCAACGCCGCTCATAGACATCCGCAGTGCTATAGGCATTGTGGAAGCGTTGCCGGGCTTAGTTTTACCATTACGTAGTATCGCTCTTGTTGTCTCATGCTTATATTATAAATAAAAAAACATTGTAAGTAATTTACTTCCTTATCCAATTCATCATATACTTTCTCCTGTATATAGTCCACGAAAGCTCTATAAGCATTTCAGCCTCTCTCATCTTCTCTTTGCTACTATTCTTCTTCTACCATGACAGTTTTTACAAACATGTCGAGACACATATAAGCTGTATAAAAAACCGGTTTATTTCTTTACTCGTATATTCTAAATTCTTCTTTATTTCTAAAATTTTATTCGTCGATATCCTTATATTTTACAGCAAAACTTTAGTCAAGAGCTTTATCAAATTGCAACAGAAAATAGCCACGTCCCAAATTTCCTTGCGGCGATCCTAGAAGCGTACACCGAGCACGACTTCGCGATTTAATTCAATAGTTAAAGGAACTATTTTGGAAATTACATCTTCGAGAATTTTGATCCTAAATATTTTTTTTATGGGATAGGAGGGCAAACGAGCAAGCGTATCGCCTGATGGAAAGCAATCAACGCCGCCCATGGATAACCACGACACCGCAGGAGTCGCGGAAGCGTTGCCGGCCTATACATACATCGCATACAATTGCGATTCATTAATCAAAAAGTTGACTTATTTAACTTAGTGGCAAAATTGCTGCTTTCGGAGTCAATGGGTGCGGGCTCGATTTCCGTATCGAGAAAAATATATTTATGTTAGGTATTATTATATTATATTCCAAATCTGGTTATCTCACTTCTTAAACAAGGTGCCTTGAACAAGCTTGATGAGGATATTTGCATTCCCCTAATTTGAGAATAAATGGGGAAACCCCGTAACAAAAAAAAATTAGGGGAATGGAATATCCTCATCAAGCTTGTTCAAGGCACCTTGATCAATCAGATTCAGAGCTTTAAGGGCTTTGCTGTTTCCGCCATGCTTCTTTATCTTTGTTTACCTCCTGATACAGTTCATCATACACTTTCTCCTGTATACAGTCCATGAAAGCTCTCTTAAGTGTTTTAGCCTCTCTCGTCTTCTATTTGCTTCTATTTTTTTCCATGACGGTTTTTATAAACATGTCGAGACATATATAGGCTGTATAAAAAACGAATTTATTTTCATACACAATTTTAAGTAGGTATCTATATTATATCTAATATTATTGTATGTTACTTCCATGAGTTTGGATGTATAATCCAGCTAATGAGAAAAGTATGATTTTGAGCATGAGTGGACAAAGACTAGGCGTATGAGCTACTAAGACCAATTAATAGTTTATGTCCAAGTAATCAGGAATAATTTTTGTTTTTGTAGGTACAGGCTTTTTTTCTGGAAGTGTGATACAATACATATAATGTGATCCGGGACAAGTCATGAGCTTCGTAATGTCACATATACACATGTATAAATCTAGTGTTAAAGCACTAAACTTCAACTATAACTAAAAGCTTTAAAATATAACCAATTTTATCGATATTTATAAACAATTTTGGAAGGGTTATTTTAATTTAATGTCTTCTAAATGTAAAACTACGAAATATGTGACGTCTAAGCAGAAGAGGCCATCCTTGTCACATTTGTGTGACCACATGTGAAAAGGACGGAGGTCCAAAAATCATGAAATTCTTGTGATGTAATTTATGGACGGCCCTAAATGTGATGTTGGAATATGACCGCCCCTTTTCTTCGCGTAGACGTCATATGAGACGACTGTAAACGAAAATACCAGGGTTATATATGGGTTATATAATATGGGTTGCAGTCTACAGCATATACCTAATTAAAAACAAATCTGCGAACCCTAATCCACCTACCAAACGTAGGGGTTATGGCAAAAATCCTCATTTGTAAGGCCAAAATCTAGTTAATACTAATATGTAAGTCCATATGAGTATATTATACAGGAAAATACTCATTTTCTTTCATAGCTCGAGAATTTTTTGAAAAAATTACTTAAGGTATAACACAAAGTATTTTTTGAGATAAATTCGGAAAATTCAACCACATCAAAAGTGATGAGTTAAGTGAAAAAAAAAATTTTTTTTTTCATTTACCGATTCTGATAATTAGGCCGACGATATCGTATTGTTTGATTGGCTAAGTATAGTGCAGTTGTAAATGCAACTTGAGGGACTCTCGTTTTGCCGAAGCTGTTATGGCGTTAGAACCTATGGCGTTAGAACCCATGACGTTATGCCTTACAAAAAGTTATGATTGGATTCACCATTGTATATTTACATTTATAAACAAATATGAAGACAAAATAAATAAATAGTAATTTATTCATTAAAATAATTTTGTATATCAAATTAAGAAAATAATTAAACGCTTCAAAACCTCTTGCTACTAAGGCAGGAGGAATTTTAATCAAGGTACGCTGAAAAGATATTTTCAGTATCTGTCTCAAATAAATTAATAAAGCAATAATTAAAGTTGAAGTACATCAGCTGGGTGATAAAGGCAACTGGCTTTTATAAAGGAAATTAATTATATTATGTTTAAAATAATTATAATATTTATTTTCCTTTTGTATTATCGTCTTGATATTCTACAAATTTCATTTCAATGGCTGCTTTAAGTGCTCCTTAATTGAGTATTTATTGAAAAAAAAGTGTAGTCAGCTATCAATACAGATGTAACATTCTACTGCCTGTCTAGCATCACAATTGAGAGATGTTTCCATAATCTCGATCCATATTAAGCCGGGCGGGAGATAGCAGGTTAGTTTATATTATAAGGTAAACTTTGCTGTCCATTTGTTATTTGCTCCCAAATCTTCTCGTTCGATCTTCACAGGAACAAACACAGGTTATAAGGATACAATTTTACATGTAAAAAATGAAACAATTAATAATTGAATGCACCCGTAATTGTTACCTCCTGGAAATTGGCCTACCGCAATAATGAGTTACGTGTTGTTGTAATTATTTATTAGTGGTAGAGGCACGCTGCAGACAAAGACTTTGTCAAGAATGGCATATTATTTGTCTGTAGCATGAATGGGCCGGCTCGCCCGGGGAAGTACCACACTCCCGTAGAAAACGGGCGTCTGAGTGATAGCTTAGCTACCACGCTTCGTACGGTGAGCGGTTGAAATCCGAAGGAATCCGAATTATAACTCCTCAGATTCAAATTGAATAAAGCAATGGATGAAACTAAAAGTATAATATATTATTAAATTTATGATTCAGGACAAAAGTTAGGAAGGACTTATTTTTTATTAGGTACGCAACGAAAAATTACAATTTTAGCTCAAATTAAAAACAGAGGACGTTACGGTACAATTACAAGCAGTTAGTGTAATTGAAATGAGTAATAACTTTGCGTGCGTTTAAGTGTGGTGGCATTTACGAATAACCTAAAAATTATTACAATTTCTGAAACTTTTTTTTTGTCTCCAGCTGCTAACTTTATTATTTTTTCCGTGTTTTGTATTTAAATCAATACGCACTAAACGCCATAAAACAAATTTATTTTTAAACTGAAAGTCCGACACTTTTTAAAAGTCTGTTCATAAGGATGATATCTGTTCATACTTCCTGCAAGGTGAATATTTGTTTTTTATTTAATTTTTCTCGTGTCTTTATATTTATATGTATTGTACGTATTATATTTAAATTTATATAATTAGTTTTTAATTTTTGTATGCACTTTTCTCAGTTTTGCCCGCAGGTTGACTGGTAGAGAATACCTAATGGCATAAAGACCGTCTGTTGTACATTCTGTGCAAAAATGTTTAAATAAACAAATAAATGCATTTTGACATAAAAGTATTTATAACAACAACAAAAAACTGTACCTATAACATGAGACAAGTAGTATGTAGAAATTCAATACAATTAGGTTTCAATCAATAGACGAAGGAAAGCGATGGCTGCCATATACACCAACTTGGGATTGACTGTTATTTGCCAAGGTCGGTCTTCTCGCGTCTGAATGGACTTTCTTTTCTATTTTCTAATATTGTGTTTAATTTTATATTACCAAACGTGTTTCTCGGTTATATTACTACTATATACACTTTTTGTATATATCTCTTTGGCTATACACATTTAAAATATTGGCTATAATTAAAAAAAAGAGATACACTAAATTAGTTTCTTTCGCCATCGCTATGTATTCAAAAGAACTACATTGCAAAATGTCCCTAAAAGTTTGATAGTTATCATTTACGTATATTTTAATAGAAACACGGGATTTCAATTAATATATACATATTTCATACTTAAAGTGCATGAAATATTGCATCATGGGTTTCGATTAAATCAATGACTTAAGCTGCACCACATCTAGAAGTATTTTAAGTAGCCACATAAGTCCTATTGCTGGGTACGGGTCTCCCCTTCTTTGGAGGAACGGACATAAACCCACCACACATGTCCAATGCGGATTGGCGAGATCACCAGACTTGAAATAAATATCTGTAAGCCTGAACTAAAAAAAATATGTGTCATTTTTGGTCGTCAAATATAGAAGTTTATTTATGATAGATTTTAATAAACCTAATTTGTTTAAAAATGACGCCGACGTGGTTCGCCACCTGTCACGTCCTGATTCTCAAGAGGTCGAGAAACGACTAATGGAATACCGTTTCGCTACGATGAATGTGAGATGAATGATGAATAAAAGGATGGATGAGTGTGGAGGAAGCAGGGAAGGTGTACCGGGATCGTAGCGAATGGAGATTGGTGGTCTCTGCCTACCCCTGCGGGAAATAAGCGTGACGATATGTATGTATGTATGTATTTGTGATAGATTAAATTTTAATGTATGTTTTCTCATCTTAGGTTGTAAATGCTTGTTTTTATGTAATGCCAGTATTATTGAAGTCGGAAGAATCGACAAACAAACTTTCTTACAACTTACAGTTTTAGTTTTAAACGCAATAAAAATATCGCCTTAGGGGAACGTTATCCGTGCCAAAAGGATAGTTGTTTGTTTTCTTTATTTATTCTTAAACAGTTCCAACCACATCTAGTGAAACGATATTTTAAAACCTTTTATAATACAAAAATAAATAAGATTAAAAACCTCATTTAGATAGTGATCAAGATCAAAACATAAAAATTACAGTGCAGTAATGATTAAATATTAAATTATATACGCATAGCCGAAGAGTTTTCTAAATAAGGTGCTACGCTACAATCTGATGAGTTCATTTCAATATTGGTAGTTGCTCAAAAAGCTAACGGTTTATCAATTCTATTTACATGAATTTCTTGTGCTAATTCATTGACGCCTTTGCTGAGTTCTACGTATACATAACGCTATTCTAAACGCTTTTCTAAAATGCATCAATATTATAAATTAAAAAAAAAGCGCTACAACTTTTTTCTTTTTAAAGTGTCTTTTCGAGGATATGGGAATCATTTTTCGTATCAGAATAAATATTTGTATGCTGTACAGGTATTTGTTTTTAATGTTGGTAATACATCAACATTAAAAAAATACCTGTACAACTAGGACCTTTTTTATGTTTATAATGGTACCCGTTTTGAATTGTACCACGATGGAATTCTATTCTATTGTTAATATAAATCTAATCCAAATATGATACTTTTAAGTTTTCGTTTACTATCCACAACTGCAAAAAAATAATTGGCGTCTAAAGTATATTTTATTTTCATGAAAAATAAACGGCCTTTACAGATCAGCGAAAATTTTATAACGTCATGAAAATTATGTAATAAATGTATGTAACATCGCCATAAAACCTTTTCGTAGCGATAGTAAAACGAGTCTAACATTAATGCTTGTCCTTTTACCCTAATGGAAATGTTATTTTTATATAATAGTTTCAACAGGCGACATGGACATTTAGATATTATCTCTACTAATACTTATTTTTTTCTTTACTGTTCTAGTAAGTTGACTCCTTAATATATTATATACATAGATATTGTAACAAAATTTATTAACATTGCTTATTATAAAGCTAAATATTGTCAGTCAATTTTTAATAAATAGAAGCAATATCGTCTGCTGCAAAAATAGTTGCCTCTTCCATCGCACATCCATTACTACTAGCTGATTCCATTTACTAGTAACTTTACTTATATCCTCGGATTACCTAGTAGAATGACTCCCTATAAACGCCTTTCTCTTTTTAAATGCCCAGGTCACTATGTTAAGAATTTCGCCTACGCCTGTCATAACTCCTAGCAATATGCCCTGCCCATTTCACTTGAGTGTGTTTTACAATCCATAAATGTCCAACTGCTGATTTTCAACGTGAATTTGCGTGATATTCAAAGCCGAAATAAATAAATACTTTTAAGCTATACATTAATGCCGATTAGGAATTGAACCGGACTTATTTGAATCCTTAAGCGGTGGGTAGCTTCACTGATTAGCTTCAGGTCGTCGTTTTTCATTACTCTCTCACCAGTGTATTTATTTTCACTTATTATTACAGTAATTGAATCGTCTTTGATTTAATTGACTGACCTCAATTATTTAGGGCGATGATAACTTTAGAAAAATCTTAAAATGTCAGTTTCCATTAGTGGTAGAGCCACGTTGCAGACGAATACTTTGTCAAGAATAGCATATTATTTGTCTGTAGCATGAATGGGCCAGCTCGCCCGGTAAAGTACCGCCCTCCCACAGAAAACGGGCGTCTGAGTAGTAGCTTAGCTACCGCGCTTCGTCCGGTGAGCGGTTGAGTTCCGGAGGCCCAACCCCACTCCCATAATAACACTTTCCTTAAAGGTCGGTAACACTTCTGCACTGCCTATGGCGCTGCGGATGTCTATGGGCGGCGTTGATCGTTTTCCATCAGGTGACACGCCTGCTCGTTCGCCTTCCTATCCCATAAAAAAAGTCAACGTTGCAGAATGTACATAGTATAATTAAGCACTTGAAAGATACATAAACAAAAGGATAATACCTTATATCGTCAAAATCTTCCATTATCGAATAGAAATTTTTAATAAGATCGGACGCAAATGCCATATTAAATACGTATTTTTGGCTAGACCCTTGTATGATCGGTTACGCTAACTTGTTCAAAGTTATTAATGAAGTTAAGTGTTACTATGCAGAAATATATTTTTGGGATGGAAAGTTGAAATGTACTTTGCTGAGTTCCGCAAAATTGTTAATATTTTTACGAATCTTTTAGAGTAGAATATAAAAATTCATTTCAAACTAAACTAAACCGTAGAAAGATTCAGGAAATGAAGAAAAAAAACGTTAGTAGATAAGTAAAATAAGTCAGGCGATAGACTGATCCAAAAACTTTTTCGCATTTATTAAAAGAATTTTCTTTGGTCTTCCAATGGCTATTGAATAAGGAAACTTTTCCATTTACGCTTTCAAACGTCGATTGAATAATATATGAGCAGCTGTCGCCGTCTAGAAGATTTAACGAGCCCTTTTGCACTCTTAAGCTTTCCATTCCAATTTTGGACACTTTCGGGTAACAATTAGAAATTGTAATATAAATAACTGACAATGTAAACTTTTAGTTTAAGTTCTATTCACTTTTAATTATAATATATTTATATTAGATAATTTACATTATATTGCAGCTAACAAGAAACATATTACTTCGTAATAATAGAAGTATCAATCAACAGGCTGCGGCAGTCCACTGCTGGACATAGGCCTGCCCCATGAAGCCCGTAGCCCGATCTTCGACTTCACGCATCCCATTTCTGCCAGCCGCCCAGTGTGCGCAGATCGTCACACCATCGTATAGCACCATTATCGCACCAATAACAGTATTTTCTTTAACAACCAATATGTCCCACTGCTGAGCATGGAGCACGGAGCTCTTCATTTCTGGAGGAACGGAACGGAATATATGAGTATTCAATTATTTTTAATGACGGTGTAAAAAAATAATACGATACTATTTTGTGTGAATTCCAAAGGAGTCTTAGAAGCGTTAAAGAGAGCGGAAAGCATGTACAGTGCGTTTCCGTGTTTAGTGGTGGACTGCTGACTTTGAAATGAGCAACTTCCGTCCGCCACAGCGTATCTATGATAAAATGTCCTAAGATTATTCTTTATATAACAAAAGATTACTTTTCAAAGTAAAACTGTTGAGCAATGGCGTAATAACTTAAATTATGATATAATTCAAGTCATTCCTCTAACAACTGTTTAACATGGTATTTAAAATTTCATCATATTACGCTCGCAATTAAAATCATATTACGCTCTCTATTCCCAATGTGCCGTAAGATCTGCCATTGCTCTTATTTAAAATATTTTTCTTTTAATTACTTCTTCTACTTTAAATACTATGCTACTATTTTTTTTATAATTATTTCTTCTGCCTTCAATTTTTACCTCCTTGATATTTAAAATAAATTTGTCATGACGAACCAATTCTCTAATCACATTTCCCAGCACAACAGCAAATCTGACAGCATATTGAGAGTAGAAACTCTCAATGTGCTGTCAGATTTGTCGTTTTACGCTCTCATTATCATATTACGCTCTCTATTCTCAATGTGCTGTAAGATTTGCCATTGCTCTTATTTAAAATATTTTTCTTTTAATTACTTCTTCTACTTTAAATACTATGCTACTAGTTTTTTTATAATTATTTCTTCTGCCTTCAGTTTTTACCTCCTTGATATTTAAAATAAATTTGTCATGACGAACCAATTTCACTTCACCAATTTCAATCACATTTCCCAGCACAACAGCAAATCTGACAGCATATTCAGAGTAGAAACTCTCAATGTGCTGTCAGATTTGTGGTTTTCCTTCTTTTTCTTACAGTCCATATGTGTGCCATTGTTGAGCACGGGCCTCCTTATTAGGATTAATAGAATTTACAATACACCCACCACGCTTGTCCAAGGTGAATTGCCCTGACTTTGTCCAAGATATCTTGTTTTTGTCCACGATGGATTGTCATTCTCCAAGGAGGTAAGTTATCTTTGTCTAAGACGGAGTGACTTGGATTGGCAAAAAAAAAAACTTCAGTTTTTGCATAAATTAGTAAATCCTTGCAAATGGTGTTCCCATAACCGTTGGTTGAGGAAAATTTTTCATTTACGCTCTTGAACGAGGATTGAATAATAGATCAACCGCTTGTATCTCCTCGTCGCCTTCACAATTCCTTTTAGGATTTTAGATTTTCTTTTAAGTTAGGAAAAATTTATTATTTCCTTAAATTAAAAAAAAATTGAACCCAACATAAAAGTAAAATAGTTTTACTAGTATTATTTATAATTTTCATTGATCAGACTGATACTTTTAAAAAAATTCAACTAATTTCTTGTTTATTCTGATAACTTTGGGCCAACGTGAAACCCGCGAAGGTTTTAATAAGATTTAAAATTTTAACCACAATATAAAATCCGTCCACGAATTTCAACACAGCGCTTTACGTTGTCGTTATTTTTCAGAACACGCGCGTTCGCAATTAGCTGGACACAGCTATGCATGCGAAAACAAGATACATATACTCAACAATTAATATTATGTTTTTTACGGGGTATGTTGACTTGCATTTTAAAGAGAGAATCACCATCCGTGTTCACATTTAATCATTTAATGCCTTCATTGCGTTCAAGGATCTAAGAGAGGTAAAACATTTCTTACTATAATAGTTATTTGTTATTAATTCGGTGCTGCGAATTAAACAATATTTTTACACCTTTCGTTATAATGGTAGCCTAATATTTTATTCATATTCACTTTTTTCTAGTTTGTCATAACAGCGTGTCAAACCATTTAAAGAACACTGAATTATCTGTAGCTCACAGAAAATGTATAAATTTATTATTTTTTGAGTGATATAATCATTGTTTTAATAACAATTTTTAATTAATTATTACGTCTCATGCATACTACAGTAAAGGTCGGTTATGAGTTCTCAGTGATATGGAAAGTAAGAGTGCAGACGAGGCTCTATTATCCGATGGCTACGTAACTTTTGCTTCAAAGCTAGGAATAAACTGCCACTGGCCAGCAACTCGCTGCAGAGTTATAGATATAGGAAAGCTGGTTAAGAAGCTCTTAATCTAGCTGTGAACTTAATGTGAGTTTTTGCAGGCTCTCAAAAATAGACAAGTTACTTGCCTATTATAATGCATTTTTTTCCATAGTCCATTTATGTATGTCTATTATTAGTTAGAAACCTTTACCGAAGAAAATGAATTTCGGGGTATCTAGGCTCGGAATAATACATATATTATGTAGGCATTTATTTGTTCTATTACGGGATTCGACCATTGATTCTAAAAGTGATAATTTTACTATAGAACCAATTAAGACCTTGAACCTTCAGTAAATGGCATCCTCTCAGATGGGCCAATTAGTAGACAATTACGAGACATAAAAGGTACAAATTGTTAGAAATCATAATAAGAAAAGTCGTGAGCAAAAGGATGTTGATCGGAAAATTTCTATTAGTTGTGGAGCCACGCTGCAGACGTCTGTAGCACAAATGGGCTGGCTCGCCCGCACACACGCAAAAAACCTGCGTCTGAGTGATAGGTTAGCTACCGCGCTTCGTACCGTGAGCGGTCTCAATTCCGAATGCCCAACACCCTCCCCCTCCCACTCCCATAATGTTACTTTCCTTAAAGGTCGGCAACGCTTCCGCACTGCCTATGACACTGCGGATGTCTGTGGGCGGCGTTGATTGCTTTCCATCAGGTGACAAGCCTGCTCGTTTGCCTTCCAATCCCATTAAAAAAAAAGTCACGGGCAAAAGGATGTTGATCGGAGTAGGAATTCTACGCAATATTAAGGAGCACTACCGAAGTGTTGTCTCACTTAAGACAGAGATGGTTGTGTTGGATTGGCTGTAAACCAATAGATAGAGAGGCACTAAATGAGGAAGAAGATTATACCTGTTTTACTATCTGATTAGGGGAAAATCCTCCAAACGTGAGTGGTTTGTGTGCCCGGAATAATAAATTTTCACCTAAAGTTTTATGTTAAACCATGCAAATACCTGCAAACTACCGCGACTTTAAATTTACGCGAGATATAATTTAGAGCCATGTGTAACGAACGTGTGTGTATAACCGAATAGTTAAATTCTATTTCGGAACGAGCATTAGTTTGGTAGTCAACGACGCCGTAATCGAAATACCCCCGAACTCCATACTTGCAAACTCAGCTGCGCTCGTGAATACGTAATCATGTCTTGAAATACTTACCAAATACAAACATGTTGAGGGAACAACTCCAGAGGTCTCCAGGTAAACTGATCTAAATAAAATAAATATCAACAACGCAATCTCACTAACGATTTTGACTACACAAACTACAAACTAAATTACGCAGTTATCTATCTACCCGCTTTTTTGTGATAAAACTAAAAAAGCGAGTTTTGTTTCGTGCGTCGAAAACAATTTGCATAAAGATAGGAGTTTGTCTATATTATTACAGCCATGATAACAGCAGAGCGTGATCTTTCTCAAAATTGAACAACCATGAGGCTAGCAGCGCTCCAATTGTTTCTCAAGCGAAATTGAGATCCCGGCTTCAACCCGTTTTGGAATGTGTCGATAAGTTTTTTTTTCACAGACCACATATATCTCACTCCAGGGCGCAGATTCCTCCAGAAATGGGAAGGCCATTTCTGGAGGAACAGGTATTAAACCACTACGCCTGTTGAACACGTATTGGCGGTTAAAAAAATTCGGAATAAATATATGTAAGTCATACATATGTTTACTTGCATCCCCACATCGGGATTGAACTCGTGACCATTCTCCCCGCCATTGAAACATTTAGTTGTCGTTGATGGGTTAGTGAATTATGATGTCGATGATGGGTTATGAAATGGGACATAAAAATATCCCGTTAATTTACACATTGAGGCAAACTTTATATCAATGAAACCTCAACCAAATAAAATGTAAATATATTGTCTTCCAGAGTAACATTTATTGTTAAGAAACGTCTATTTTAATGTATAACCATTATCTTAAGCTTTCACTTTAACTTATAAGAGCTTTTCTCTAAGACTCGCTGCAAACACTAAAACGAATGAATAACACATGAAGACCACATCTGAGCGGCTTCAAATACAAAACCTTTGTAGTAAATAGAAAAGTATTCTTTTTTCTTCATTCCTTGAATTTTGGTTTAACTTTCAATAAAGAATTGCATCATCAATAAATTATTTCAATATATATAAAAAATATTCATGTAGTTCCTTTATATATCTAATTTTTCTGTTTCCATAATGAGGTTCCTATATAAAGAGATTAATGGTTAAGCGGAACATTTTCAGTAAGATCTTGGGCGGAATCACAAAAGAAGACTATCATGGAGAATCAGAAAAAATGTCGAAATAGAAGACCTGGTAGACCAACATCAAATCAAGTCGCATCGCCTTCGATGGCTTGGTAACCATGAGCGAATAGGAGTAAGGAGAGAGCATATTTGTGTAGGAAGGTTGTGTTGTGCAGGAAGGATTATTAAGTATCTAATTATGATGTACTTGGGTTTGTCACTGAACTCCTTCGAAACCACTAACAGTGGATAACTCTGGATGGTTTGGATTCACACTTGGATAGGTGGCGTTACAATCAGGTTCTAAGTCTTTTATTTTCAAGACAAGATAACGTCTGCCGGACGTTTAAATAAAATAAATAATAAAACGCTTTACATTCTGGAACTCCATCTCTCATGGGATCCAGTATAAATAAATATGTAAATGACAAAAACAAAAATCTCTACGTTACGTTACTACGACAGAATAAATAGCTCTAAGATATACAAACATTTATCCTGACGCAAGAATCGAACTTGTGACCCTTTACTCAAAAAGAAAAAACTGACAAGTTATTGCTAACAGTACTGATGTTCTAAACTTTTTAATTTGTAATTAACCTAAGGTTGGTAGTACTGTAACAGAACGAAGAGTTAAGCGAGATAGTTATTGCATACTTGTAGTTTAAAGTCAATAAAATTCATCAGATGTACAGTCAGTTGAAGTAAAATCTTTATTTTTAACACCAAAGTCAATTATTACATAAAAATATTATATTGATCAATAAATATCGAAGGTACTCAAATACAATATAATAAACTAAAAGTAAATAAACCATATATATATATATATATATATATATATATATATATAAATATATATATATAATATATATATATATATATATATATATATATATATATATATATATATATATATATATATATATATATATATGGTTTATTTACTTAAACAAGGTAAAGTATAATCTTTCATTTTTATATTCGCAAGAGCTGAAAATGAGTCAAAAGCGTGAAATAGCAAAGGCGGAAGGCATGTACAGTGCGTTTCCGTATTTAGTGGTGGTCTGCTGAATTCGAAATGAGTAACTTCCTGTCGCTCTACCGTATCTTTTGAAACTTCAAAAGACCTTTTTTCTCTTTGTGTAGTATTAATTGCCGTTTAATGTAAAATTAGTTAAAAATAATGCATTATTTTATTACTCGGAGTTTCTCTGGTGGATATAATTAAGAACAAAGAAATTCGCCAGAGAACCGGGTTCACTTACGTAGTTACTCGTCAATTAGTTATATGCTATTATAATACTATATATTATTTTATAACTAGAAGTTTTTCTGATGGATACGATTCAGAACGAAGAAATCCCCCGAAGAACCGGAGTCACTGACATATTTTTTGTTTTCTTTTTTTTATACTTTATTGTAGACATTAAAAAACAAAATTCATTTTGAATAAATGTTTCGTTACTAAAATGCTAACACATTATTTTAATAATTCGGGGTTTCTCTAGTGGATATGATTCAGAACAAAGAAATTCGCCAAAAAACAGCAGTCGCTGACTTAATTTTTGTTTTCCAGTTAGTAAACTGAAGTGCCGATGGGGTGAACATAATTGTTGAAAAACCTATAACCGTTGGAATAGCCGAGTACAGAAGTGGATAGTGGGTCTCAGCAAACGTTATATGGATAGCCTCCTGACTAGATGATACTTCTTTCTGCACAGGAAGGCTGGCAGAGACTGGGTGGGTGTAATCGAATCTCTCTTTTCTCAAAAAAATTTAAAAGTCCTTCTTCCAATATATTTTACCTTCCTACTTCTTGATGAATATTTTTTGTAAATATTTATCCTACTTTATCAAATATACTTTTCTTTCTTTTTAATAGATAAGGAATAGAAACGAACTTTTTTCACATCATATTACTAACTATTAAAAAAAAACATCAATCAAATTAAAGTGTGAACGTATTGGATCTCACAAATAATCGTCATATTTTTTCATTTCCCACCTTAGAACTTCAATACTGTTTACAAAGAAAAAGTTCTATATCTTTTTCAATCAATATAAATCACTTTCTCAAAGCGAAAAAGTTCTTGCCTGTCGCGATATTCAATCAAAGTTTGTGGTCTTCTTCGTTCTTGCATATGTACAGGTTGTGTGACGATTTCCGATGTACGATTGTTGTGATACGGTATAATACATTTTTGTCTAGTTCCCAACATAACATATGGCCACTATTTTTTTAATTTTCTACACAACCAAAAATGTTAATTTATGATATAATATATATATAATATTAATATTTTATTTCTGTTTTTTAATATGTTAATGATGAAAATTACTCAATATCCATTTGGCGAATCTCACAAAAATAATTATGTATTAACATTTTAGCTTTACACAGGTTTTTCGAAGAATAATGTCTGACTCTATAAATATTAACCACAAGTTTTTAAGATGCTGTGTAGTTCCCGATGTAAAATAGGGTCACACTAGTTTTTCCTAGATGGGCAACAGTGTCTCTTTAAAAATAGAAAGCAATCTGCGATCTCTAATTCATTCGCCAAAGCACTACGACAAACCTTTACGATTTTAAGAGAGAGATTAGTGTACAGTGATCTTTTATGGCTTTTATAATTGGTAACAAAAATACGTTCAATCTTAAAATTAAATTATGTACCATTCCAACGCAAAAATGATGAGTTTTACCTATACTTGATTATTTTTAATATAAACGAGTAACGTTGACGAGTAAACGGGTAACCTAATTCTTATATCTACTCTAATAATAATAATTATTAATCCATAGATTCCTGACAATGTATCTACGATGGGTAATGTTAAATACATGGTCAGGGGTCCTATATATATTTGAGAAAGAAATACGATTATTTCATAGTTTTAAGTGCATTTAGATAAAACCTAGATACCAAATATTATATAAAATATATACACGTTATTATATTTTATTATTATTTTATACTAATTATATAAAGTAGTCATTTATTATTACGTAATAAGTAAGAATATTATTGATCTCCTTGACATATCTTATATTATATATCTAAGGAGAGACCAATAATATTCTTGCTTATAAAATATACTTTAGAAAAATAAAAAACTTTGCTGTATTGGAAAATTCAATGTGTATGTAGAACCCAATTGAAAAATAAGCAACTTTTACTATATCTCTCTTATCAACTATTTAACATTGCTTCGTAAGATAAATAAGCAATAGCTCAGTCGGTAAGAATCTGGTTTACAATTTGGGATCGTGAGTTCTTATCTTGTTTTGGACTATTTCCTACCAAAACACTGTAAGCTTACTTGGAATGGTTAACAAAAATTCAATTATATTATAAAAATATTGAGAACATTGCTAGTCTTCGTTTTTTTAAATTTATCGAAGCCTGTATATGGACATAATTCTACAAATAGCTATTCACAAACCAATAATTGGCTTTCGAACCCCTACAAATCAATCTAATCAAACAGTCATAACAAGACCGAACCAGGATTATTTGTTGATTCAGATTTATGCAATTTCTGTTTACGTTATTGGACGACTCTACCGATATATAAATTATTTAAGTAATGTTAATAATTTAGTTTTACTTTTTTATTTTTATTAGCTGAACTCAAAGAGTGGCCAATGACGAGGTTCTCCGACAAGTCAAGCAAAAACGTGAACTTTTACAGACCGTCAGGGGTAGAAAAGTTGCTTACCTGGGTCATATCATGAGACATGACAGGTACAAGTTGCTGCAACTGATCATCATGGAAAAATCGAGGGCATAAGACAAGTTGGTCGAAAAAGAAAGTCTTCGCTACGTAATATCAGGGAGTGGACCGGGATAGCAAGTGCTTCAGAACTTCTGCACCTCGCGAAGGAGGACTATTTATAACGAAGTGAAAATTATGAGCTTCTAATTGGTCCATTACTGTTTATTTTATTTATTTACTTTATATATTTTAGATAATCTTGCCTCCACAGTAATATAAGCTATATTTGCTTAAACACACTACTCACTAAACTTGTTTTATTTCAATAACAATGTAATATAAACTACATTTGCTAGAACACATTATTTAGTATTTTGTTTTTTTTTTACGGGATAGGAAGGCAAACGAACAGGCGTGTCACCTGATGGAAAGCAATCAACGTCACTCATAGACATCCGCAGTGCCATAGGCAGTGCGGAAGCGTTGCCGACCTTTAAGAAAAGTGACATTATGTGAGTGGGAGAGGGAGAGTGTTGGCCTCCGGAACTCAACCGCTCACTGTACGAAGCGCGGTAGCAAAGCTACCACTCAGACGCCAGTTTTCTGTGGGATTGTAGTACTTCCTCGGATGAACCGGCCCATTCATGCCACAGAAAAATAATATGGCATTCTTGACAAAGTATGCGTCCGCAGCGTGGCTCTACCACTTCATAAAGCATTATTTTGATCAAAACGTATTTTTCTTACTAACTAAAATTGTGATATTTATACTTATAATGTCCTTAAGACAGAAAATTATGAGACCTAAAATTATACTCTAGAAAGAAAGATAAATAAATAGAGTTTATAGCTTTGAACATCTGGCATATTAATTCGTTATGTACTATATGTAGTTCTTAAATTATATTACCAAAAAGGTATAATATAAAAGTAATTCTAACGTTCGATCTCCATGTCAGTAACATATTTGTAAAGCGCCCCTCAATTTGCATTCCACCGGTTCGATTCCGTGTCGTGATTTACGAAATTCACTCCTAATCCATTGTAATAAGATCTATGGAAAAGTACACATATTTAAGAAGCTTCTAGTTTTCTGGGTGCGATGCTGGAGCAATTTTTCTCGACCCTTTCCTACAATATGTTGTGAGAAGGGTAAAATTCACAATTTATTTTACCGGAATCGATTATGTAAATCAGTTGGTCTGATCATAAATTCTATTGAAGCGCCAATGGAATTAAAATTACATTACAAAACATTATACCACAATCTTTCAAATTAGCTAAGTAGCGAATATACCGCTTCTGGAGTTTAAAGGTCTTGGATTCAATGCCTGCATTTTAATAAAACATGTGTTTGGTGTACAGATTATTTATTTCGAGTTTGAATAACAGCTTGAACAAGCATTATAGACTGTGTACAGTCGTCCAGAAATTTCATAAAGAAAGTTAAATACAATCATATTGTAATTTCTTTTTCTTAATATTTTTTTATGAATATGAGCCAACATTTTGCGAGCACACGTCAAAGAGTGTCGGAACAAACTTGTGTCCGAAATCCAGACTTCATTAGACCAAGTTTTGGATTTGGGTCAGGGCAACTTAGTCCAATTTAACCACAAAAAGACACATGTTTTGCGCGTTTACCATTAAAAAGATAAGCTTTGTCGTATCTCCTCGTTTTGAAGACAGTATACTTTAGATACATACCCTTAATTATACATATCTTAACCTTAATACAGTATACATACTCTTAACACTAAGTCATGAATCAGAGTCCTCGGCGTCGACATTTCGAGTGACGTTCAGTTAAGCGGGCACCTGGAAGGTAAGGAATTGATGCGTGGAAGTCTTTCCACGCATCAATACTCTGTTGTAACCAGCTACGTGTAGTGGTGTTTCCGAATCGGTACGACATTGGAACCTTCAAAAAAAAAAACGGCACTGCGGTGTCTATGTCTATGAGTGGCGTTGATTGCTTTGCATTAGGTGACACGCCTGCTCGTTTGCCTTCCTATCCCATAAAAAAGAGTAAATTTGACATACATCCGTATATCTATCTCGATGTGTGCAACATTTTCACATATTCCACAATATTAAATATAAACAATCACAGTATATTCATAAATTCAAAGTAACAGTCTAAATATTAGAAGAGAAAAATATTATTTTATGCTTATTCAAAACGTATAAAGAATCCATGTTTATTTAAAAATGACTGGCGTATATAGTAGTGGAACAGAAGGATTTTCTTGGATAGAAAAATCTCTTAGAGCTTTAAAGGAGCTCACAGTCTTACTAACGGTCTCCTTGCCATATCCCTCCGTATAACAAATGAAAATCTTTTTAAGTTTGAACACAGTTCAAATTCACTGCGGCCACTAAAACTATTTCTTGACTATTTTTTGAAATAAGTTCAGTAAATAAATTCGAAATAAAATCAAAATGGAAATTCAATAATACTTTACTGTTTAATTTGACGACCCAAATGACTATGACGAAATGTTCTTTTTTCTGAGCCAAAGGGTTCAATTTCCGCATTGGCATAAATGTTTATACACTGTATGTCTATATCATTTTATGTGTTTATAATGTTTACGATACAGAAAATCATAGTGTCCATGGGTGTAGTGTTTGTGAAAACAAATTATAAACAAAAATAATTTCGTGATGTTCCAAATCAGCATTAAAAATATGAAAATACTAGTCTAAATTGTATTATTATTATTATTATCTATTCACGCCTATCCCCTGCTGGGGTTGGCAGAGAGCACAGAGCTCCATCCGCTACCATTCATCGCAGCGAAACGGCTCTTCATTAGTCGCTTTTCGCCCTCGTGAGAATCAGGACGTGACGGGTGGCGAACCACGTCGCCGTTATTTTTCAACGAATTAGGTATATTAAATTCGTCTTAGTGAATCCCACAAGCTGCAAGGGAGGATGGAGGTCAGCCCCAGTAGAGCCCTGCATGCTGAGGTAAGGCACCATAGTACCCGGGGGAGCCCGATCCCGGGACAGTCGGCAGGCAGTCGCTTTCGACTAGGCAGACCGTGGATTGGCGGAGAGAAAGGGAAAAGATAGAGAAGAAAGGAAAGGGCAGGAAAGGAAATGCGGATTGGGGGGGTCTTAATTGTAATTGAATGTAATTGTAATTGTAATTGAAATCAAGTCTTTTTTCTATGGATAATGAGCAAGAGGGCTAGGAAAAAAGTATCTCATTGCCGGCTATGGACATCTGCAATATTAAAAACACCGTAGATGCATAAATTATTTTAGTGTAAAGGAAAAAGGATTTGATGGAGGTAAAAAAGAAATAATGGGGAAAGAAAGAATTAAAAGGAGACTTGTCCCGCCAACTTACATTAGTGACTTTGTTTTATTTTTAATTTCTATAACCTTATATAATTATCAGTTATATTATTTAACTGTTGTGGCATATTATGCAGTATAGTTCGATTAAGGTGTATACGTGAAATTATAGGAAATAAATGCGTGTATCGTGACTTTTTAAGTTGACTGAAAAAGTGCAAAACAGGTCTTAGTAAAATAGCCACCATTTTATCAAGACTTAACGTGACAAGTAAACTAGTACATTCCAAGACATTTGATATTATTATATTTTACTTGACACTCTCATAATAGTAATAACTAATTGCCATCGAGGAATACAAAATACAAGAAGTAAAAGGAACGGAAAGAAATCAGGACTCGGGATAGATTGTTGGAATAATTAACTTTTTAAGTTCAGAACCGGCAAAGTATTATTGTTGTATGTAAAGTATATTTGTTGGTTTATATAAAACTAATTTAAATCAAAGAGTAATTATAAAAAAAAATGAGTAAAAACTAATACAGTTAAAGCTGTTGAATCAAGATCCAAAGTTAGTTATAATCCACCGTAAAAATACACGATGGCAATTAACAAAAAGTATTGAAAACTGTTCCTGATAGCGGCACTTACGTGTTGTATAGATTTTGAAGTATGCACTACGAATGTGCTTTCAGACTTTTCTTTTAAATACGTATATTGTTCTGTAGAGTTTTCTTTGGGTTTCTTTGCTAAAATGAGCACTTAAAAGCAATATTTAATTTTTAACTCACTCAGCGTTTTACGGCATAATTTACAAGTCCCTTTTTAGCTTCGTGGGTATCTATATATATATATATATATATATATATATAAATACCGGTAGATGTCTACCTGAGCAATAAAAACAAATCTGCTATTGCTGCGTTAAACACAAGGATTGCGGCTACTCCATTTCTCCTAGACCGGTAGTGATCATGACCAGGAGTGGAGTGGTACGGTTCTATTCACTAATTGTAATCAGTATGTAAGCTTTATACTTTACCATCATAAAGGCGGTATTTTCCAGATGAAAGCTGTGTAGTGAACCACCTTACTAACACGACCTGTGCTCGTGTCGCATAAAAGACTTTTTTGTGCGAAGTAGAAAGCTTTTTTACCCTTTATGTGTCAAATGCAGAACTCAACTTGAATATAAAAGGAAAGCTATGTGTACAACTATGTGTGTTAATAGTGTAGGTTAAAATTACATAGTATAATAATAGCAATAGTATATTAATGGTGTCAGGCGTTACTTTGCGGAACTAACTAAGACTTTTCGGTTGTCTACCGTAGAGTCTACTATACCTGAGGATACCTCGTGTTGGGGCGTAACACGTGTCGTTTACAAGATGGAAAAGTGATAATGTGTGTTTGGTGTTGTGTATAGTGGTTGGTGGGTGGAGAATTGATGGCCGATTTTCGGTAAGTTTTTGGTTTAAGTTCCAAATAAATCCACTTAACCCAACAGGAAAGCACACATTATTAATTTTCTGTTATTGTTTTACTTGTCGCGGATCTTAGCTAAGTAAAACTTGTGACTGTCCATATAGTAATAGTATAATAATAGAAGCGATAATCAATATTGACGATATACGACCAATTGACTCAGTGGTGTGATCATTACTCCGTGGGCGAGGAGTCCCCGCCAGTTAATGGTCACGAATTCGAGCCCCATATCGGAATAAATATATGAATGGCCTACAAATATTTACTCCGAGTCTGATTGTCCCGCCAATCCGCATTGGTCAAGCGTGGTGGGTTAACGTACGTTTCTCCAGAAATGGAGAGGCCCGTGCTCAGCAGTGGGACATGTGTAGGCAGTGAAAAAAAATCGTTATCCATAAAGCTGTAATGTAAAAGCTAATTTGTACCTATCATGAGATATGATGGGTACAATTTGATGCAACTGATCACGATGGGAAAGGTCGTGGGCAAAATACAAGTCGTTCAGAAAAAGTCTTGACTACGTAATGTCAGGGAGTGGATCGGGATAGGGAGTGCTACAGAACTGCTGTACCTACACGAAAGATAACGAGACTTGTGCTGATTTGGGTGCCGGCGTTAGTTGATTGAAGAGACACGCTGAAAAGAGAGACAAAGCTGTACCAGTAGTCCAAATTGCTTTACTCAAAATTGAAGAGAAAGCCTTAATTTCCACGGTTGGCGGACTGATTGGGGATCGGAAATAGGTTTATATTCTTAGATAGACTTTGCTACCAATTCAGTTGTTCAACTCGCATTATCGCCTTGCATAAAATCGGGTAAGAAATAGGATAGTCCATTTCCAGTACGGGAATCAAACAAAGCAAGCGTAAAGAAGAAGACTTATCAAACAAATTCAGACGGGTATTCTAGAAACTTGTTGATCAGTAACTCAAGTATAACAAAAGTAAGTTGTACTATTTCTATCAATCAAAACATCCCGAAGTCGAAAGAAAAAGTTTTTGCTTGTCGTCATGTTCAATCAAAGTTTGTTCCATAAGCCATTAGGGTGTATGTGAATATTCCCGATGTGCGATCATTTGGATACGATTTGAGATAACAAATCACTCAATAAGTCTTCGTTCTAAGAAAAATACTATTTTAAGAAAGTCGATTTTATTATTAATAATAATAATTTGTTTTGACACCAGAAACTTACATGTAACTTTATTACATTTACATTATACACTCAATTGCACAAAAAACGTGCGGTTTTGATTTTTCTACATTAATTTAATTTAATAATTTAGTTCTAAAGAGGTTTAAATCGCCAAACTATGTTACTGGCACTTAATTATTATGTTACTGGCACTTAATTATTATGTTACTGGCACTTACGTCTAACTTATTCAATTGAAGTTTGTATGTACATATGTATAATATATAAAAAAAGTGTTATAAAATCTATTTATTAAAAGTATTAGACTACTTCTTTTCTTTGATGACTGATACTTATATCGATTATACAAGGGTCAAGTGATATACAAAATTTAATATAAATTATCTTCAAATGTACACTAGCCAGCTTTTCACGTTACGTCTTAATAAAATGGCTATTCTATAAAAACCTTTTATGGACTTTTACAGTCAACTTAAAAAAGTCACTTTACACGTATTTATTTCCACTCTGTATAATACTCCACCACAATTGAACAATACAGCTAATAATAACTTAAGATTATTAAAACGAAATTAAAACACAACATCACTTTTATAAGTTGGCATTAAAACTCCAGTATTCGTACAAAGTATTACTTTTAAAGAATATGAAATCACCGGAAACTTGTTTACAATAAACTTCATTCAATAACAAATGTTTATCCATTAACAATGCGATAAACAATAATGGACTTTCGGACATCAACTAGAAAATCTAATCAAACAAACTGTCACAACAAGAACGAACCGGGATGTATTTGTTGATTCAAATTTATGCATTTCCTATTTTCAGTAGGTACTGGGGACTGCATTGACAGGTAATTATTTATTTCCTCGTGATCGAAAGGTTAATATTACTAACTAGTAGTGCCAGTGACTGCGTCCGCTTGAAATAAAATAAACGAACCTTTTAGAAGGAAAACGAGCACTATGACCCAAAGTGTATCTTGGCCTCTGAAGCGAGAACTCGCTACTGGTCACGATGCTGGGCTGCCTCTCGCCAATCGCTTGCCCGAAGCTTGTCGAAGCGATAACTAGTACCATTGGTACCTAGGGACGTCGACCTCTTTGACTGCACGATCCTCTCTAGGTGACTGAATTTAAATACTTTATTTTATTTAATTGATAGGCAAACAAGCAAGCAGGTCACTTGATACGAAGAAAGCAGATATCCGAAATACTACTTTAAGGTCTATCCACCAATCCTTGTCTAGGGGCGAGCATAGTCGCAATCATGCCGACCGTCTCAGGATCGGGCACCTCCAGGTATTCAATCCGGCCCATTAATGGTATCATAGCTCTACAATTACTAATTATATATCATCACAGTCTATTCATATCTCACTGCTCGGTCTCTCCGTTTCTAAGGGAACAGTAGTTAACTCAATACGTTTTCCAATATGAATTGGCGGAATAACCAGACTCGGAATAAACATCTGCAAGCCATACATATAATAATTTCGATGCAGGGATCAAACCCGCGACCACTGAATCCATAAGCGGGAGCCCGGCCTCTGATTCAATAGGCCCTTAAAAATAAATATTCATATTATATTGTTATTTTCTTAAAATATTCACAATTAAATAAATATTCATCTAATATTATATGTTTGTACTTATTGTTTTGTAATTCAATGTATATTGAATTAGTTACAACATTAGAAGCGTTGGTAAATATTCTAGGAAGCATTCTCCATTTCAGGAAATTACTTCTCGCAAACTGGCGGATACAAAACAAACAGTAGTAAATCAGTAAACAAACACTTATAAAATATTTATAAACTTTACAGTAATTGAATTTTTATGATAAGCTAAGTATTTTAGCCAATATACGTAACCATTTTGCAGTAAAACGTTTTGATAACATAAACATTGCCTGTTCGAATGCAACATTCTCTTCTTAAGTTTAGAAGAATACATTCTCATGCTGGAATGAATACATTCTCATGCAAGAATGCATCTCATATCTTAAATTCACTTCTGTAATAGTAAGCTGTGCTTAAAGCGTAGCTGGAGTTAGAAGTGTTTTTACACGTGTACATTTTTTTTCGAGAGCTATTTATTTTTTTATTTATATTTATGTTAAAAAAAGTTTTATTAAATTCCTTTTATTAGTTTATTTTATATATATATATATATATATATATATATATATATATATATATATATATATATATATATATATATATATATATATATATATATATACATATATATATTTATAGTGTCACATGTATCTGGACCGGACACATTATGAGGACAAATAAGGAAAAGTGGACCAGAGACATCGTGGAATGGAAAAAGACAAAAGTAACGGCAAATGAAGAAATAGGAAGACGATTTACCAAAAGGATGGAGAAGATTATGCCGGGACAGGGAAAAGTAAATCAAACTAGGGGAGGCCTATGTCAAAGGACAACCTGACAAAAAATTGGTTACTGCTGGTACTATTAATTCTGTATTAATAGATAAATTCTGTAATATAATATTAATTTATAGTGTGTTAATATTATTATTTGTAAATAATCTGGTCAGCAAATAAAAACTTATCCTATTAGTTCATACTCTCCATATATACATATAGTGTCACATCCTTACTGTCTATCGTCTATAGTCTTTATTCACAGTCCATAAATGCTCTATGGGCACGGAAACCTTTTAGACAAATAGCCATTTACTTACCATTCTTGTCCAAAGCGGATGGATGAGGCCAGACTTAGAATAAAAACATGTAAACCGTACATACATATGTATACTTATTTCGAAATGGGAATCGAACCCGCGACAATTGACACCGAAAGCTATAGCTTTGCCACTGAAGCAATTAGGTCATTACAGTCTTTATAAAAGCTTTTTTCGACCTATTAAATGGCTTCCCGCTTAATTGTTTTGCTAACAAACACTTCATATAAATGGTTCCACATTATATTAAGTTTCCTGGGGCGGCAAAATTACACAAAGCAAACGCGTGAATCAGTACCGCCATTGTTCGCAACAGAGCTGCTGAAATAAGTTTCAGGAAGCTTGCTTTCACGTCACAAAATTACTTTCAGTAAATCAGCGCGCAAGAACATAAACCGGGTTTGAAATGCGCTTTCAAACCTAAAATATAACATGTTTATTGAAACATTTCGAAGTTATTGTAATATACGTATATCATAATACTTGGAAAATTTTTCTTTTGAATAGTTCTTCTATTCTTTCTTCTATTGCTTGGAAATCTTTTTTGAAAAATTTCGTCAATATTTATAATTTTAACATAGTTCCATTTCCATTTCAATATCATCATCATTATTAACAACTCCCTCCCTCAAAGAGCGCCACCTAGCCAGATCTTCGGCTTCACGCATCCAGTTTCTGCCAGCTGCCTTGCGCAGATGGTCACACCATCTAGCCGGGTGGCGTCCCACACTACGTTTACCAAGACGCGGTCTCCACTCCAGCACTCGTCTAATATATGGTTATCACACTTCTTCTGTCAGTCATCTGAGGCGACTATGGGAGCATATACAAGTAAATAAGATTATGCCCCAATTCACATACTTGGTCGACGGATTGGGGATCGCAGCTCGTTTTTATTACTCTATGAGGCAAATACCAAATTACCATGTTGTATGCGACTATGTAGCAAGTACCATTTCATACGCAACTATAAGGCAAATACCAGTAAATGGAGAGCATTAACTGTCCATTTCCCCACCCACCGACGAGAAGAAATGCGATTGATCTAGTCTATGCTGAGAGAACCATACACGATATTATATTTTCTAAGTAGCGACATTAGTTCTACATCTAATAAATATATACTTTAAATTTTGTAAAGCGATAATGATAATATTAATTAGAAGTCACTACTAATTACGTTAAATTATTTCTATAGCCGTTCTAACAGTATCGAAGCAGTGAACTAAATTCGTTTTGTAATGTGCAAATTCTCAAACTACAGTTTCAGCTTCCAGTTGAATGTAATTGTTGTTTAAATATTGTTCTCGACCTTAATTGATTTTCAAAATTTACATCTAGTGCTTCTAATTCAACTGTGACTGCAATATTTCGGTTTTCAATTTTTTTTTATATATACACGCCTATCCCGCAGGGGTTGGCGGAGACCATAGAGCTCCGTCCGCTTCCAATCATCGCAACGAAACGGCTCTCCATTGGACACTTTTCGCCCTCATGAGATTCAGGACGTGACGGGTGGCGAACCACGTCGCCGTAATTGTCAACAAATAAGGTATATTAAATTCGTCTTTAGTGAATCCCACGAGCCGCAAGGGAGGATGGAGGTTAGCCTCAGCAGAACCCTGCATACTGAGGTAAGGCACCATAGTACCCGGGGGAGCCCGATCCCGGGACGGTCGGCACGCTTGCGACTCGCCCTTAGCCATGCATTCTTTGGCATGGCAGACCGTGGATTGGCGGAGAGGAAGGGAAAGGATAGAGAAGAAAGTCCCCACGGGAAGTCGTCCAGTTGGGCGACCCACATACGCTCTCTTGACTGTGCGATCCTCCCCCATCCTCAAAACGTCGCCCGGCCAACGAAGTCGGTGAGCCTTAGTCTCTCTGATTACATTAGATTGTGCCACCAGTTCATTTAATGATCGATTTTGGCATTTTTTTCGACTTCTCCAACAGGCATTATCTCTTTTATAAATTATAAATGACAGTGTATATATTTTTAACTAGTATTATTATTTTATTTAATAATTAGAAATGCACCGGAGAACTACATTCACATATACAACCGACATAGCGTTTCAAATTAGGAATGAACTGTTTATATTTGTAGGAGAACCGACAGCCGTTAGTTTAGATGAGTGCTGAAATGAAGATCGCGTCTTGCAAAACGTTGTGTAGAATGACTCTCAACCGATGAAGCAGAGCTGAAAGTTAGGCTATAATATAGCCTAATTTCGGGCTTTATCCTTACAAAAACTTCCGGGCAAAGCTATTAGAATACGAATCCTTACCAGTTTTTAAAGGAAGTCTTTGTTATATAAAATTTTTATGTTTTACATAGAAGATATAAAAACTTCATTTTCAAAATCTCAAGTCATTTTCTACCACATTATTTACAGATTGATTCTCATGAGGACGAGAAGCGACCAGTGGAGAGCCGTTTCCCTGCGATGAATGGTAGCGGATGGAGCTCTCTGGTCTCTGCCAACCCCTGCGGTGTATAGGCATGAATATATGAAAAAAATTACAGATAGCAGAAATTATAAGTAATATACTAAATATAATTATAAGTAATATAGTAATAAGTACTAAATATAATTATAAGTAATATAGTAAATACTTTGTTTTTAATCGGTTTATTAATCAATAAAAATCATTGATCCCATTTCTAGAGAAATAGACATTTATTAACCCACGATTATTCAAGATGGATTGATGAGAAATCCAGACTCGGAATAAATACCTGTACATCATATATGTGTATCTATATTTATGCCGATCCGAGAATCGAACTCGCGACCATTAACGCGAAAGTGGTAACTTTGCCACTAAGTCTAATACGAATATAAATATTATATAAATACTTTTATTGTTTTTAATTAAATGCACATTGAATTTATGTAGCTATTTTATGTAATTCCATTTAAAGCCCTTATGTGTTGTATTGATTCTATTTCACAGTTAATTCAAATCTAAAAGATTGTAATAATATCTATGGAGCATGATGCGGATAAAAAGAAGGTTATATTTCTCAAGGCGCAACGTCTAAGCAATTTTTCTCGATCCTTTCCTACAATGTGTTGTGAGGAGGGTTAAATTAATAATTTATTTTTCCATGACCCATTATGCAAATCGGTTTTTAACAATCCAATCATTTTTAAATTCTTAGCGTGCACCAAAACTATTGAAATAATATAGTTATTTTAGTTCTATTATAAGTATTATTAATATTTAAAAAAAACGTTTAGATCATTTTTAATATATAGGCATTAACCTATATTTTAAAAATAAACCTGCGTTCCCCAATTCACGCCAAGCGTGGGGGATACGAAAAACCCCTCAAGGCCATAGGGCTAACTGAAAATCAGCGCTTCGTGATCTATCCACATGGTTATAATGACGTCACAACTACTACTACACATTGCATGCATTTTCTTTCTTCTATTTTTTTAAACTATTGTATATTTTACACAGTTTTTAATGCGTTTTATTTAGTGCATGGAAGAATCTCATTACGATAAACGAATACCATCAACCATGTGCAATACTAGCAGCAGATACGTTGCCCATATTAGAGTAAGGATGTCAATAATTGGAAGAAAGAAAGAAATGATGTAAGCGGGAGAAGTAAAAAAAGGAAGGCGAAAGGAGTTGGGCCTTCGAAGCCCTGGACTCAATGTACGAAACGCGGTAACATAGTAAAATGCCGCCAACCACTTTACGCCGACATTCTGTAAGGATATGGTACTTCTCTGATCAAGCTGACCCAGTTGTGGTACCATGACTCTACTTCTTTTGTACTATTGTAATTGTAAAATATTCCCGATAAAAATATTGATCCTAAATTACGAGTAATTTGGTCAGCTTGGTTATTAAATATAAAAACTTAGATTTGCAGTAAAGTAACGAAAACCTAAAGGAATCATTTGCATACGGAAACTGTTTACAAAACGTACAAGCTTCTCCTTGGATCGCATAAAAGAAATGTTTTCTAACGTAAAAAGCTTTTGCATTTTAAACCCCCCCACGAGTCAAATGCAAAATTCTGCTTAGATGAAAAAGATACTCCTATGCTATTGAATATTTGACGACCCTAGAAATAGACCATTCCCGTAATAAAGTAGATCAACCATAAAGAAACTCAAATTGCAGCTATAGTTTGGTAGATAAAGATCGGGCTTATGAACTAAGATTGTAAGTTCGTGTCTTCTATTGGACTATTGATGTGAATCATTTTCCTAGCAAAAGCATTTTTAGCTTTGTTGAAATGGTTTTTATAAAAAAAAGTCTTTGAATAGGGTCTAATGATGATCAGTAGATTTAGTACATTACATTTTACATTTCAGTAATGGATTGAAGACCGTGTTCTCCTAAATATTTGGTTGGGCGCCCCAAAGCCAGGTGAAGGGATAATCTAGGGAAGGGAGCTTACAGAAACGAGATGCGAGAATGGATGTATCCAAAGATCAGGTAAGATTTCTGCAACTTGATAATGATAGTATGATAATTATTAAGCATCTCCTATTCAACCATTATAATTAGAATAACATATTTTGTTATGGTTAATTTTATATATAATTTTAGGGAGCCAGAAGGATGTCAGTAGATCACGCTGCCAAAAGGGTATACATTGTAATACGGTCTGGTCAAATTCCAGTCACTCTAGGGCGATGCGGTGATCTCTAAATTGAACGGGCTTTACAAAAGCATTACCTAGCAGCAGCAGCAGCAAGCATTACTTAAGCAGACTACTGGTCATATTATTGTGCCGTTTCTCTCTATGTTCTAGTATCAAAAGCCAAGAAACACTGTAGGTCGTTGGGTAAGTAAGTAAGTTAGTATCCATGCAAATAATTTTCTATCACCGACATTTGTTTCTGTAAACCTAAGCTTCCACAACTTTCCTTGTATCCAGAGTTGGCATATATCCAATAGTTTTCCATAACAGTAACCATTATCTAGCTGGTTTCGTCGCACAATGCACCTGTCGAGACCCATTAAACTGCAGAATTGAGTCGTTATTGTGCTTTGTTTAAATCCTATATATGCACTTTGGGTGTCGTTGAGAATTCGTGACGTCTGAACTATAGAGCCAGAGTGCTTAAATTACTTTAGAGCGTATATAATAGCTGTATTTTCCTAAATGGTAAATCCAGCTAATGTCTTTTTAGGACAAAGTGACAACATTAACCGACTTCATCATCATTAATAAAGCCATAACAGAACATTACTTGGCCTAAGCCTCCATCAAAATTATAGGATGTTACCGTAAACTCCACGCTTGGCTTGGCTTGACGGATTGGGGATCGCAGGCAAATTTTTTTACTCAGATGCTACCAATCAACTGATTTAGGTGTTTGCCCCCATAATCATATGGGTGTGCTCAGTAGAGCGACACAGTGTTTCACATCTGCCCATTGCCTCTATCTTAACAAGGCGCAAGTCAGGCCACACATGGAATACTGTTCTCACCTCTGGGCCGGGGCTACCCAGTATGAACTTCTTTCACTTGACCGCATACAAAGTCGTGCGATCCGAATCATTGATGACCAAGACCTCACCGATCGCCTTGATTTCTAGCGCTGCGGAGGGATGTCTCATCTCTCAGCATTTTTAACCGCTTTTATCATAAGTACTCTGAGGAATTGTTTGAAGTAATTCCCGCCGCTGAATTCCACAACCGCACAACTCGCCGACAAGTTTCATCCCCACCATCTGAATGAGTGGCGTTCAACTAAGGTGCGCTTCTCTTGAAACTTCTTTCCGAGCACTACCACTCTATGGAACCAGCTACCTTCGATGGCCTTTCCAAAACTATACGATATAGGCACCTTCAAAAAACAAGCCTACACATACCTAAAAGGCCAGCAACGCTTCCGTGACTCCTGCGGTGTCACGGTTGTCTATGGGTGGAGTTGCTGATTTGCCCTCCTATCCCATAAAAAAAATAGTTACTTTGTATCTATGGGAGGAAATATGGTTCATGGGAGGAATTCTGTTCTTTCACGGGAATTAATTTGTGTTTATGTCCTCGTATCAGCATCATCACGCACCAGCTTTAGTCATTGCAATTGTTAAATAAAATACAACACATTCAAACTTCTTTATGTTTTAACTATATAAACTTATAGTTTATATCATAAGTTAGTTAATAGTCAAGACTTTGTGTACAATTTAATAACGAAGTTTCCGGATCAGAAAAAAAATGGCGAAAGAAACTCTCCAGTTACTTTTTTGTCACTTTTTTGCTCCTATAGTTCGATATTTTTTATCCATTAAACGAAAAACACGCAAGCCCTTAATTAATATATTACAACAGTCGATAGTATTGTAATATAATAATAATTTAACGCATATGTAGTTTAGATAGGTTTTTTGATTCACACGTTCTCCCAAGGGTGACAACAGCGATGACAGCTAATAACCTCTTTAGTACAACTTCCTCTTTTATAATAATAAAACGAAACAAACTAAAGTTTACCAAGTCAAGGTGTATATTAAGCTAGACTTTGTGTTCATGTAGAATGTTCAATGTAACGAATTATGTATGGGACGTACGTATTTTTAACCATTTTATTTTTTCAGTTTTGCAAAAACATGCAAATTTTTGTATGGTAGTAAAGTAAAACGAGCTGGAACTGGAGAGGCGAGCCGGGCGACATTTTCGCAGATAGGCTGCGGGAAATAGCTCATTTAAAATACAGCAGACCACAACTAAACAGAATTTTCCACGTAACGTTCGCCGCTCTAGAGAAATTTCTGATTTTTGATTTTGTTTCACTATACATATTTTTCAATATTTCATGGCTGAACGAAAGCATTCTCGATGATTAATAGTTAGACAGGCGTTACGGTACGGTACGTTACGTTTATTTATTATTGTGTGGATGGTCAGAAGGCAACCGTTAAGTTACTTTACGGTTGTATTTTTTTTATGGGATAGGAGGGCAAACGAGCAAGCGTGTCGCCTGATGGAAAGCAATCAACGCCGCCCATGGACAACCGCGACACCGCAGGAGTCGCGGAAGCGTTGCCAGCCTTTAAGGTATGTATAGGCTTGTTTTTTGAAGGTTCCAATGTCGTATCGGTTCGGTCTTTCCGAGGGTAGCTGGTTCCACAAACTGGTGGTGCGTGGAAAGAAGTTACGAGAGAAACGCACTGTAGTAGATCGCCACTCATCCAGATGGTGGGGATGAAATTTGTCTTCCGTAGAGTACTGATAAAAGACGTGTCGTGTACATTATGTAAGAGTGGTAGTGTGTGTTTGGTGTTTGTGATATTAGGGATGGGGTATGGGGAGGTGGAATGTTGCTGACGGCGATTTTTCGTAAGATTTAGTTTAAGTTTCATGAAAATCCACTTCCTCCAGTAAAAAACAACCATTATATTTTTCTGCTTTTGTTTGCTTGTCACGGATATTAGCCAAGTAAAAACTCTGACCATCCACATAGAAATTATTCTCGCTAATTAAGCGTATTTCTTCAATTATGAAGATAATAACTTTGAATTAAAAAGTTTAGATGATGTGATATGATGATTAAGTGATGAAAATTCTAATAGACTTTTTTTCCTTCAAATTACATTGTTAAATATCTCATTTTCGTTATCTTATATTATTATTATTTATATTAGTTACTTTTTTGCAGCCCATATATATCCCACTACCTCAAACGAGCCTTCCCATATCTGGAGGAACGGACAGTAACCCACCACGCTTATCCAATATGGATTGACAGGGCAACCAGACTCAGAATAAACGTCTGTAGGCTATTCATATGTATATTTATTCTGATGCGGAGATCGAAACCGCGACCATTGACTCCGTAGACGGCAACCCCGCCACTGAGCCTGTAGCATTCATGCTACAGACGAATATTATGCTATTCTTGACATTTTTTGATTCTTTTGATTTCTTGATTCGTTTGCAGCGTGACTCTACCACTATAGGATTACTTTAGGCTTATATTTGTTTCTCTTTGCTATATTAAAAAAAACTAAACTAACTTTGATCATAGTTACAGAGCTAATAACACTTTCCTGAATCTTAAAGATACTGAAAATTTCTACATGCAAACCAGAACTTCTTGCGGTAATTTAGTTTATCTTCTGTAGTGAAGTTTACCTGGAATTTTAGACGTTCCCTTGCCAAATTTGTGTTTGGTAAATACTTCAGTCTGTAGTTACGTATTCAAGAAGCTAACGGATCTCACATGTATCGAACTTGGTGGTATTTCGATTGCATCCCCGTTTGTTTAAACTATTCGTTGTTTCACAAGGGAAAGGAAATAATTCAATCATGCTGCTTAAAATTAAAAATACTTTAAAAATACTTTCCTTTGTATCAAAAATGAATTCTTTTTTGTTTGTATGGGATAAGAAGGCAAACGGGCAGGTGTGTCACAGGATAGAAAGCAATCAACGCCGCCTATAGACATCCGCAGCGCCATAGGCACTGCGGAAGCGTTGCCAACCTTTACGAAAAGTTTCATTATGGGAGGGGAAGGGGGGTCCGGAACTCTACCGCTCACCGTACGAAGCGCGGTAGTTAAGCTAACACTCAAACGCCGGTTTTCTGTGGGTATTATTAAGTAATATGTATTTTATCAACTATTTAAGTCACTTATATAATACTATTCTCACTTGATTGCTTACCACGACGGACAGTTTGAATCATTTGTGATTAATATATCTCCAAAACGCTATATTCTTTGAAATTGCCGAGGCATTTCTCAAGTCACAGTATCACACAGATATGATATACAATATTCATACAGAAGACCTCTTAAACAACATTTTCTATAGCCAACGTTAAGATACAAGAGGAAAAAATTATAAAATAAATATTGTAAAAGAAATCATGAATTCATAACATTTCACACGACGATAAATTATATATTTAAAACTTATTACAACTTCTCAAACATAAGGGTCCAAAGAAATCGTAAAGACTTTTATACCAAGAAAGAAGCTCATATATAATTCATTACATGTTCAAAATCGTAAATAGCAAAGTTTTTTTAATTCAATAGCTACTGGAGAATCAATGAAAATTCCGTCGGTAAATTCGGAAAGTTCTTGAATCAATTGAGTTTCTTGTGGAGTTAATTAAGATGTTTATTTCTCACCAAATCTGATGAGAAATAAACATTTTATTCCACACCTTCTCTCAGACAATTATTATTATTAAATATACACTCTTGCCTCTCACAAACGCACATGCTCACACAACACACACACACACAAACACATATGTAGTTAGATAAACAAATATTTTATAGATTAACCGCCGTGACCAAATGGAAGTCTGTTATTAGCTCCATAAGTGTTCAATTATTTATATAAGTTTTAGAATTTTTTTGCTAGAGATTTTTTCGAAGTTTTTCAATTTTGTTCTATAATAATAAAATAAAGTTTATAAAAGTTTAATACCAAAGAAAGTTCATAAATGTTACATACATATATACAGATTGAGTAGTTTACATATAGGGCTATAGATATTTGATTATTTCATTAAAAAAGACAATATTATTCAAAAAGACTTATTTTACATTAAAACATTGCAATCACCATAGTTCAATAGGTAATTTGGTTAGTAATTGCCCTTATTATCTAAATTCGTGGGTTTAATACTAACTGGACTATTATGTGTACTAAAATTTTACTCTTCGTGGTTCAAGAACAATTTAATTTATATCTAAAAGAAGTAAAAAGAAAATTATATTTTTTAGAACAATACTACTATATTTAATGTAAATAATCATTTATATGATTATTAATTATTAATGGAGTCAGGCGTTACTTTGCGGAAATCCATCACTATATGGACAGTCAAAAGTTTTACTTAGCTAAGATCCGCGACAAGCAAAACAATAACAGAAAATTAATAATGTGTGTTTTTCCGCTGGGTTTAGTGGATTTATTTGGAACTTAAACCAAAAACTTACCGAAAATCGGCCATCAACTCTCCACCCACCAACCACTATACACAACGCCAAACACACACTATCACTTTTCCATCTTGTACACGACACGTGTTTCGCCCCAACACGAGGCATCCTCAGGTATAGTAGACTCTACGGAAGACAACCGAAAAGTCATTTATATCATTTATATGTCTTGATTAATAATCATTACCTACAGTCGGAACAGTCCACTGCTTGGCATTTGCCTCTCACAGAAATGAGGGGAGTTACCGTAATTTCGATATTTGGCAGGCAAATAACAGATCCTATATGTACATTACGTATTCTGACTCGGAATACGTAAGAGAGTATATTCAGATCTATAAAATATTCATAATATTTGTATATAAATAGAAATATATCGCATATTCTCAAAGCAGACGTGTCATATTAGTGCGAATACACCGAGGTAATAAACACGTCACAGCAAGGTATGCTTCGAGTAAAATATGTATGCAACACAGACTATGCACCTGGATCTGTACATTTTAAATTTAGAACTGCACGTTCAAAATAATTGTATCTAATAGAAAAACTGTAATATAAAAATATTCATTTTTTTTTATCATTAAACACGTAATCGATATAAAAGATATCGTCAATCTAATTATTATAACACCTCCATCGAGTAGCTTACACGAAAGTATGAAGAAGGTAGCCGTGAGGGAAGAAAAGCGGTGTCTAATTAAACAAGTCATCGCTATATATAACGACCACGATTGCTCTGCCAAGAGACGTAAGTTCATATGAGTAAATTTAACAGGAACTTTAAAAAGGACAGGAACTGATTTTTTTTCCAAAGTTTGAGAATGTTTTTTAAAACCATTCTGACTTTGGGTATAACTTTTGAAGTAAAAACGAAGTATTCCGTTGGATATGCCTTAGGATTATTTGTTAGATAACATGAAAAGTGAGAAGTCGAACAATATTCGAACCAACTTCATTAAATTAAATTCCGGATTGTGGCCAGTGCAACTTAGTTCAATTTAATTCCAATAAAAACGCATAAATGTATGCGTTAACCACTTTTTCAGTGCTAATTTTGTTGCGTCACTTCGTCTCAAAGATACGCTTGACACTAAGCTATATTTTTATATAACAGAAACGTAAATGAGACTGTGTTTCGTCATTCACAACATTAGAGGCATTACAAAAGTCTTTGTGTGTGAAAAAGTGGAAAAATGAAAAAGTGGCCTTTGAAAAGTGTGGAGCTGTTTGTTGTTTAATGTCATATTGGTTCAAAAATTCCGCTAAGCGTAGCCGGTAAAATATAGTGGTGGTGCATAGAAAGAAGTTACAAGGACACACGCGGTATTCATCTAGACGGTAGGGATGGAATTTACTTGTGACGAAATGTGCGGTAGTAAAATTCAGCAACAGAAATTACATACATACCAGTGTCACGCCTATTTATCGTAGAGGTAAGCAGAGACCACAGATCTCCATCCGCTACGATCCCGGCACACTTTACTTGCTTCCTCCACACTCATCCATCTTTTGATCCATCCTTCCTCTCATATTCATCGTAGCGAAACAGCTCTGCGTTAGTCGCTTCTTGCCCTAGTGGGAATCAAGACGTAACGGGTGTTGTTCCGAATAATTCCTAGGAGTACTTTTATTTATATATATATATATATATATATATATATATATATATATATATATATATATATATATATATATATATATATATATATATATATATATATATATATATATATATATATATATATACACGCTTATCCCCCGCAGGAGTTGGCAGAGATCACAGAGCTCCATCCACTGCCATTCAACGCAGCGAAACGGCTATTAACGGCAGGAAAGCGTCATTGGTCGCTTTTCGACCCCGTGAGAATCAGAACGTGACAGGTGGCGAACCACGACGCCGTCATTTTCGACAAATTAGGTATATTAAATTCGTCTTAATGAATCCCACGAGCCGCAAGGGAGGATGAAGGTCAGCCCCAGCAGAGCCCTGCATACTGAGGTAAGGCAGCATAGTACCCCGGGGAGCCCGATCCTGGGATGATCGGCACGCTTGCGACTAGGCTCGCCCCTAGCCACACATCCATTGGCACGGCAGACCGTGGATTGGCAGAGAGGAAAGGAAGGACAGAGAAGAAAGGAAGGGGCAGGAAAGGAAATGCGGATTGGGGGGGTTACCAGGTTCCAGACTGGAAATAAACATTTATAAATCCATATAAATATTTATTCCGATGCGGGAATTGAACCCGCGACCATTGACTCCGCGGGCGGAGGGCCACGCCACTGAGCCAATCGGTCGTCTTTTATTTAATAAAATATAAAAAAAAATATCTGGAGTGATAGGGCTAATTATGTTTGTATTAAAAAATATGCAATTAAATAAAAATATCGATAGACCAAATACACAATTACATATGCGTTTGTTTATCAATGTAAGATTTGGAATTTAAAGCAAAACACGTACCTACAAAATGGGTTATATGAACAGAGACATCGCTTACGTGATTAATGGCCAAATCATTAGCAGCAACTGCGAATGGCAAACAAAGCTGTCTTTGTATATAAATACACTGAGATCATCACTTTCTTACAGCTGTGGCTTGTTTTATCGTAACAAATTTCGTAATGATAAACATCATTTCCGTAGGTAGTAGTGGAGTTATTTTTACTTTTATCTTTATTTTACTGTGTAAACGAAAGCGATTTGCCTTGTGATTGTGCCCGACACTGAATAGAATCAACCCATATCAACTCGTGAATGTCGAGTGAGGGGACTATAGGAGCAAATACCTATAGCAGGATAGCAATGTCTACCAGACTAATAAAAATAAATCTGTGATTCTTATTTCGCCTGCCAAATATGGAGATTATGGCAACGCCTTTATACTTTAAGTAGGTTAATGTCGAGTATTGGACTTTTACGGCTTTATATATATTGACGATGATGACAAACGAAAATTGTTGGTTTAAATCTAATAATTTAAAAATTATAATTTTTATGTATATGAACCGGTAATAGCCTATTGAGTTTGGGGGTTTTATTCTTTCCGGATGCTTATTGTAAGCAAAATTTTAAAATAAACAATATTTATTTATTTATGTATATTATAATTACACAAATAAACTACAATCTAAATATAAATAACGTTACTTATGTTATTCTGCATTTATAGCAATTCAAAAGTAGCGTTCACAATTCCACTACCCCGGTAGTACCCCGCGTATCCCGGTACGCGCCATAAAAATACGTCCCATTTCTATCACCAGGATGGCTGGCAGCCAATCACCATGTTTTTCAATTGCAATTTTCTGCTACGATCGTTACATCTACCACAGTCGTACACAACCTTTTTTCATAGGGGCCAGAAACGCGTGTGAATCATTATTCACACGTGTTTCTGACCCCTTTAACTTTAAGCACATGCACTTGTGAAATAAAAAAAATAAAAAAAATGAAAAAGAATGAATGAAAAAAAAATGAACAACTTGCACATGTGAAATAAAAAAATGAAGTAATGACTTCTTAGGTTTTGACACAGTTGTATCATATAAATAAATTCAAAACAGGTCACGACCAACAAACAAAGCGATATGCACATGAAAATATGGAAGGCAAGGAAAGGGGTTTCCTGCAGTATCACTCGCTGGATACGGAACTCAAAACGCCCAACGTTTGTTGGAAACATCGCTAATCCCAACACTTCAGTCAATCAATCAACAGGCTGCAGCAGTCCACTGCTGGACATAGGCCTTGAAGAAGCACTTTATTCATCGTATTTACGAAAATACTAAAAGGACGTGGTGCTGTGATACAATTAGATATCTGCTTTAAGTTAAAAAATAAATAAATAAATTTCTGTGTATTAGGAATAATAATAGCACCGTATCAATAATAGCACTACACACCGCGCCGCGGTAGTGTTATGTAGAATCTATTTCCTTAGCGCGCTCTCAATTTTTCTTATGGCCGCTATATTCAAAATGGTTTAATGTGAAATAACATCAGAAGGACCCGTCCCAAGTTGACTATAGCTGATCTACCATTTGCAGTGTTCCCGAACAAATACGATATAGGGGTATTCAAGGGAAGAGCTTATGTATCGACGAAAGGTTGGCAACGCATGTACATATGTATGTATGTATATGTGACGCCTCTGGTGTTAGGGGCGGGCGGTGATAATCACCTACCACCAGGTGACTCGTTAGTTTGCCTGCTCTCCTATAAAATTACAGTGTACAAACTGTAAACATCTTAATTAAATATTTAATTAATTACCTTACATGATAAAAGTTTTTGAAAATTAAAACGATGTGAATCTATTAACTACAAAGTTTCTGACACTATTTTTAAACCCTACCATAATTTGACCAAATATGACAGGGAAATGGTAATTTTGGTTAATTAACGGTTTTCTTCCGTAGAGTCTACTACCTACGTATTATACTTAGATACCTGATGATGCCTCATGTTGAGGCGAAACACGTGTCGTGTGCAGTGTGGAAAAGTGGTAGTGTGTGTTTGGTGATGGTGATAGTAGTTGGGAGAGGAGAGTTGCTGACTGCCGTTTTTTCAGTAATATTTAGTTTAAGTTCCCGGAAATCTACTTCTTCCAGTAGAAAACAGACATTATTATTTTTTGCTTATCGCGGATTTAGCTAAGTATAAGTTCTAATTGTCCACATCATTCTGAGATAGTTTTTTATACATATAACCTTTAATATTAAAGAAAGATAAATTATTTAAGTGCTGAAAATTAATTATAAGAAACCCAAATAAAATTTAATTTCGAATTCATCCGGAAACAATTTGGTCGACATTTACTTGGGAACGGATGAAATTTATGAAGTGAAATTACTGGCCCGGCTTAATATCGGGAAAGAGACAAAGAATTACATCAGATACCAATAATTAAATTCCTCGTCAGCGTACAGCCTTCTGAAGAAAAAAAAAACAAAAGCTTATAAAATGTAGCTATCGAACAGAAAAGCATAGCAAGGAAATGAAAAGGAATATTCATAGTTGAGTTTTTATTTTTTAATCTGCTTTGCTTCTACCCTTTATAATATATTCTACATTTGGTCGTTTCTTAACCTCTTATTTTAATTTCATTCAGATTTTAGTTTCATTCTTGATCATGTAAGCGGTATTTTATACTTTTCTATTCTAGCTCCATATATAAATGCGAGTAAGTAAGAGTATGCGAGTGACTAAGAGTGTAGTTAATAGAGTATTCGCTCACCGACTTCGTTAGATGGGCCACGTTGAGAGGATGGGGGAGGATCGCGCAGTCAAGAGAGCGTATGTGGGTCGCCAAACCGGACGACTAGGTACCGCTGGAGATCGAGATGATCGAGGATGACTTGCGCAAACCTTATAAGTCTGCAACTGGCAGGAGGTGGCGTAGGATAGGGCACGGTGGCGTAAGATCTGTTCGGAAGTCAAGATCCATTTTGGGTCGCTGCGCCAACAAAGCGAATCTACCACTTTTAGCATCATCGGTCGTGGATTTAATTCCCGCATCGCGATATGTATCGCATTTTGGGCAAGCGTGGTGAGTTAATGAATGACAAGATCAGAAAGACAAAACCTACATAATATATACATACACAAATTATATACATTTTGTTGTAAAAAAATAATGGGGTATTACGTATAATAATTGAACAGGTTAGAGAGGTTTTTACTACTCGTGTTATGAGTACACGGGAAGTTTTAAAAACACCATTAATTTTTAACTCAGCCCGCAATTGCTGTTTTAGTTCAGCGTGTCGGTAAAAGCTTGAAACTTTTATTGAAACGACTGCCTCATAATACCACGTGTTGATTGGTTCACCTAACTTTTTTATTTAATTTTAATTATGACAGAGATGGCGGTACTAGGTTTTGCTATTTCTTTTCCTCAAAAAAATGTGGTCTTTTATATATACCACAATAATAATTATATTTAAAAAATTGTACATACTGGGGTTATGTATAAAAGTTTTTTAAATATAATTAAAAGTTCATCAACTTTAGTTGAGAGTTTAAAAGTTTAAAGTGATATTTCTACAATTGTTTACTTATTACTACAAACTCATGTTTTTCATAGCCCAAATATATATCCCACTGCTGAGCACGGGCCTCTACATTTCTGGAGGAACGGATTAATATCCGTGGGTTAATACCCACTACACTAGTCCAATGCGGATTGGTGGGATAATCAAACTTGGAACAGATATCTCTAGGCCATATACATCCCGATGTGGGGATCGCATCCTCTATCAATGACTGCGTAGTTGGCAACCTCACAACTAAACCCCACAATTGGTCGACAAACAAACCCATTAAATGATGACATCATAGATCCAACACTCCACATCCACATCCACAGTCAACATGCATTAAATTTGTGTCCAGAAATAAACTATAATATATTCGTTTTCATTTTTATAATAGAGTACTTACAACGTTTTTAGTACTTAAAATAGATGCTAGAGTCTAAACTAGTGTTACATACACATAATAATATTTCATTACAAATTGATATGGTATCATTAATAGTAATGTATGCCTAGTAATATAGTAATGTATTGCGGATGTGGATGGAAGGGTCGCTAGGGGATGACCAAGGAAAACATACACTGACCAAAGATTTTAGGAAAGGTCAGATAAAGAGTATCTTTAATCAGAGGGCTTGCATGAGGAGAGTGATAAGTGTGGAGGAAGGAAGAAAAGTACACAGAGATCGTAGCAGATTGAAATCTGTGGTCGCTGCCTACCCCTACGGCAAAAAGACGTGACGATATTTATGTATGTATGTAATATACGTATAAATAGATAAGAGTGTTGTATTGCGATTTCTTTTCTAAAATATTTCAGTCATTGGATAGGAACCCCAAATAATTTAGGGATAAGGTTTGGGTGAAATACTAACTGGTTGGGGCAAAGGGGTAGCAATTGAACCGGCTTTATGTCTCCCAGGAGGCAACAGAAGATACAAAAAAACACGGGTAAGGTCCATTAATTAACAAAGGTCGGTGTGATGATTATTCCTGAATCTATTAATATTACTGGAACAAATTTTATAGACGTATAATTAATGTAACTCATATTCTAAACTAGATATGACAACTTGTTTTTTCTTTTCTCTGATGACATTAGTTATAACTATTATGCCACTGTCAAATAAAATATAATAATATCAAATCTTTTGAAATATAACTAACTCGTCCGCTTATCACGTTACGCCTTGATAAAATGGTGGATATTTTACCAAAACCTTCTATAGACTTTTCTTTAGTCAACTTAAAAATACACGCATTTCATATCACTTCACTTATACACCTTAATCGAAATATATTGTATAAGACGTCACCACAATGACTGATATAATGAACTGATAATAATATAAGATTATAACAATGAAATTAAAACACAACGTCATTGATGTTAGTTGGCGGGGAAAATCTGACAACTTGTTTTGAATGCTTGCTGGTAATAAACATGTCAGAACAAGTTGCGTTTGGAATTTAAAATGTTGCAAAATATCCGTCGGAGTTTTTACAAATTTAAGAATAATTCTATATTTTATAAGGATTTAAAAGCAGTCCAATCCACGGTCTGTCGTGCCAATGGATGCGTGGCTAGGGGCGAGCCTAGTCGTAAGCGTGCCGATCGTCCCGGGGTCGGGCTCCCCCGGGGACTATGGTGCCTTACCTCAGCATGCAGGGCTCTGCTGGGGCTGACCTCCATCTTCCCTTGCGGCTCGTGGGATTCACTAAATACGAATTTAATATACCTAATTTGTCGAAAATGACGGCGACGTGGTTCGCCACCCGTCACGTCCTGATTCTCACGAGGGCGAAAAGCGACCAATGACGAGCCGTTTCGCTGCGATGAATGGCAGCGGATGGAGCTCTGTGGTCTCTGCCAACCACTGCAGGGGATAGGCGTGAATATATGTATGTATGTTAAAAGCAGTCCAAACATGTGAATAGATATTTCATATGTGAAGATCAACATTCTTAATATTCGTATTTGGATACACGATATTTTAAACGTTAGTTCAAATGAATTTATACCTCTTAGATCCGCAAGTCGTCGCTTATTTTTTGAGAATGCCTTATGTTGAGGCATACCACGTGGTACGCCTCAACATAAGGCATTTGTATCCATAGTAATTTTTCCATTTATGCTTTCGAATACGGATTAAATATTATTATATATGAACCGGTGCGGTTGAGAGATATTTGCCAATTGCGTTGTTTCTTTGATACCCACTATTTTAACTGACAATGTAAAAAAGTGGTGTTAGTTTAGTAGTATGGTGAATATGGTTGAAGTTTGACAAACGTTTTTCGGTTATTGGATAGATTTCTGATAACCGATTAAATACAGAAATTAATCATCTAAGAATTAACATCTATTTAGTAATAATAATAATCTACTTTTTATTACGACTGTTTCCTGACAGGAAACAGAAAAGAATTTTTTCTTTTTATAAACTGGTTTATAAACACTTAATAATATTTTTCAAATCGTTTTGTGTAAAGCAATAATTGACTACATCTGAATAATGACTACATCAGAAAGCAAATAAGAAGGCGCATCACTTGATGGTAAGCTAGCAACGTCCTCCATAGACATCCTCAGTGCCATAGGCATTGCAGAGATTACCGGCCTTTGAAAAATGTCTAGACTTGATTTTGGACAATTCCAATATTGTATGGGCTCGGAAACACTGCTGACTCCATTATTTATCGCAAAGTTAGTTTAATATTTTTACTAAAGATATGAATTAAATAGATTTTAATCCGTATCGATTGAGTGTAAAACGTTTTAGATTTTATGAAATAATTTATATATGGCACTCGAAAAGACATCGAGTGAAAAACTTTTCCATTTATGCTTTCGAACGGGGATTGAATAATATATGAACCGGTGCGGTTGAGGGAGATTTGCCAATTGCGTTGTTTCTTTGATACCTACAATTTTAACTGATAAAAACTTTTCCAGTTTTTATTTAAGAATAAATTTATTTATTAAAACGTTAGGTTAGCTTGATTAGAGTAGGCCAATTAATTTATCTTTTTAATACTATAAAATGTCAAGATAAATGTTATAAAACTGTATAAACACCATACAATTTATAAAGCAGGCACTAGAAATGATTGAACGCTGCACGACCGCGTAAGTGACCGTGGTTTCCGTCATAGAATACGACCACCATAGTTTTTAAAATACGACCACCGCATCTGTGGGTGTAGTACGAGGTTATTATGGATGCAAATATTAGTAGAATAGCAGCGACGTCTGAGTAATGTAAACCAATCTGTCATCCCCAATCCAAGTGCGAGGATTACAGCTGTCACGACTGTATTGAAAAACGACAGATTGTAAAAAATATTTATATTAACAAAACAGATCCAATCTATACACACATACAAACACTTATATGCCCATGTTCGCACCTTTTCGCAATGCTTTAAATAATAATAAATACTAATATATGTACGTATGTATTTAATTAACTAATTACTTTTACACATTTGTGTCATCCACACTTGAAAAGTTTTTTTCATCGACCCAAAGATTGACTAACAGAAAATCTCTTTCGGCATTAGATCCGCCTTTGTACCAAAAACATCACATAATAAATAAATGTATAAATAAATAAATAAACTTATAAATAAATAAATAAACTTATAAATAAATAAAAAAAATTACTCGTAGTGTAATCTTTAGGCTTGTTGTTACGTAATTGTTGGCAACCACGGTTGTCAAAAAGCGTGCAAAAAATCGATTCATTTAAAAACAAACATATACGATTAAAATGATGGCGATGAAAGATATTAAGAAAAAAGCATTTCTATTTTTCTTAATATCTTTCATCGTCATCATTTTAATCGTATATGGTTGCTTTTTAAATGAATCGATTTTTTTATTAATTAAATGAAACGCTCATGAAGCATGCGAAAATTTAATCAACAAAATAAAATATAAAAGAAAAACGAATAAGTTACATTAAAGAATTATGAAGTTAGAACACACTGCTTCAAAATATTCCAACTCAAATATACTATACATCATGGACGCTATATATCAACCTCAATTACTAAGAGTTTACTAGCGATCCTTACAAAGTCTGTCATTAATCATACCGGCTCTCAGTAAGTAGCTGACATGAAAAATCTCTGCACATTTTTTCTCGATGACCTCTCTAGATAATTTTGTAACAATATTTCTATAACACATTTTTTTTTAATTTATGGTTTACAATACTGTAAGTAAATAACAGAGATAAAATTTATTCTGGATTATTCGAGCATAAGCTATTAATTCATAAGGTAGTAGCCCACTCATCTAATTCTCGTCCAAGTCCAAGATCATACTTTCATTTGATATTTTAAATTTTCAAAAATCCAATTCTTTATATTCCACATAAGTAATAACAATTTGTTTATCAACCGTTATTCCGCTAACAGTCAACCTTTTACCACCATTTCGTAATTAGGAATGAGGTTCTTGTGGAAGGCGAAGAAACGACGAAAGACTATGCAGGTTTCATCCACTTTTTTGTGCGAGTATGTTTTTTTTATATATATTTACGCCTATCCCCCGCAGGGGTTAGCAGAAACCACAGAGCTCCACCCGCTACCATTCATCGCAGCGAAACAGCTCTCCATTAGTCGCTTTTCGTCCTCGCAAGAATCAGGACGTGACGGATGGCGAACCACTTCACCGTCATTTTCAATAAATTAGGTATAACATAGTACAACAAATAATATATATTACATTCGTCTTAGTGAATCTCACGAGCCGCAAGGGAGGATGTTTTTTTCATCTTTACAAAAATGTAAGGTCTCCATCTAACGTTAGTGTAGAAATTGTTTCTTTTTTATTGTCAAACTGTAATAGTGGAATGTAATCCATACACGAATGTACCGCTCATTGGAACTTTGGATTGGACATTGGAAGCACCCTACCGATAAAGTATATCGACCTTGAGGTTAGCAATGTTTTGTGTTACCACGTTTCCATCTCATTTACCTTCCTTTTCTTTCTTCTTCCGTTCCAGCGCGTATAGTGCGATATAATGCTTCTGCTTCTCCCTGAATACAGTTTAACATAATACTCCTATGTCCGCTCATTCCGCAATCTTCTTCGACGTCGTATCTCCACCCCCCTGTACCGCACGGGTGAAGACTCAGGTCTGGTAGGTTACCAATACAAATACAACTGACAAGGACAACCAGTATCTATCTCACGGCTCATGATTCAAAAAGTGGAAACCTCCCCGTTACACCATTTGAGTTTTCACTTTCAACAATAATCAAAATTTTTTTTAATAAATATTTATTTTACCTTTTAAATAAATTACGTTTCATAAAAGTGCATTCCACTTCCGAGGATAAACGAATCAAAGATTAAGCTTCGTATAAAGTTCGAACAGTCCAACGACAAAAACAAAAGTACCACAAAAACAAGCTTGGGATAAAGAGGGATTACAATAATTTTAAATGTAGGAGGTGAATTTGTACTTTTTGTTTAAACGAAGGAAGACAAACATTTTTTTTTGTTTGAAAATAATCGTGGACCTTTTACCAGCCAGTTTGATCGTTAGACTACAAGATTCTCATCATTTTAATGCTTGATGGTAGATCAAGATGCATCTCAGTCGCAATTTCTGGCATGAATGATTTTGCATCATTCATGCCAGAATTTGGAATGATCTACCACCTACGGTCTTCCTAACCAATAAGGGTATTGTGCAATTTAAGAGACGAGCATGTTTCAAAGACTAACAACGCATTTATGATGCCTCTGGTATTGCAAATAATATGTGGGCGCTAGTGATCACTTACCTTCAAATAATCTGTATGTTAGTTTCACTAATTTTTTTAAAAAATTATAATTATTGTTATTGTATATACAAAACTCCCCCCGCCACTTCTTCATAGACAATCGTGGTGGGTTAGTGTCCATTTCTCCAGAAATGGGGAGGTTCATGTCTAGGCAGTGGAAAATGTATAAGCAGTAAAAAAATACATATAAAATTCAAGCCATTGGTCATCCGTCAAGCATAGGTTACTACTGTCACATTCCAGTTTTAAGACTAGAACTCTTACGGCTGTATTGTGATGTTTATTTCATTATTTAAATAAAAATCCATCAAGATTGTATATACCTTATATTTCTTATGAAAAAATATGTAACAGGGATGTTCCCTTCATTATATAAAATATTACATTTCATGAAACTCATTACGCAAAGTACAAATTAAAATGTATGAAATTAAGTCCAACCGCAGACAAATTCTAACACATTAATATTGCTTAGACTCAGGTGCAACCGTTAGGAGTTTATTTAATTATGTTTTCAGCTTATGAGATTATAAGTAATACGAAGACGAAACATTCATGGCAAATATTAAAATTTGTATCATGGATCTTTTATATTCAGGTGAAAACATTAAAAAGATTATTAAAAATTACATTAAAATTAATTAATTTTTGTTGTGTGGTTCCCGACTTCAAATAGGGCATGAGAAAATATAGCATTTCTACACTTATGAGGTGACTATATTTTGTGGACAATTAGCACTTTTACTTAGCTAAGATCCGCGACAAGCAAACAAAAACAGAGTATTAATAACGTATGTTTTTCTACTGAATGAAGTGGATTTACGGGGAACCCCAACTAAATCTCACCCTACGTGTGACGGTTGTCTTCCGTAAAGTCTACAGTAAAAATCAATCTATTATATTACAGCAACACCTCATACGTTCAAGGAGGCCTATGTGGCCAGCATTTATTACGTGAGTGTTTAGTAAACTGAATTATTTAGTTCATCCACTATAGCAGACTGTTAATGACGATTCTTAAGGTGATGTCCTTAGCCCGGTCTTTGGCTTCGCGCATCCTGTTTCTGCCAGTTCCCCAGCGTGAATCGTAACTCCATCTATCAGGAAAGCGACCTACATGGAAACTTCGTTTGCCGAGACGTGATCTACACTCCAGCACTCGTCTACTCTACCGACTGAAAGACCAACGCATTGAAAGTTCACTTTGCTAATCGAAAACTTATTTCAGTGAGTGGTTGTTCAGCGGACTTCATTTCAAATCATATCCCTTAGAAAAACCCTAAGTATGTTTATACCCTCTCTATAGCAATTAACAAATCTTTCATTGTCATGAAGGCATTACAGCTGTGGGTGGGCCTTACCCTGGTTCAGTAATTTTTTCCAGCCGGATCTTAGTTTAGCTTTTTCTCTCCATCCCTTCACACCGATTGCCTTTAATTCGTCCTTGATTAGGTCTAGCCATCTGAGCTAAGGCTTTCCGCGGTTTCTGTGACCATCTGGATTACCGTCGAGTTGGCGCTTAGGTACTCTAGACTCGTCCATACGTATTACGTGCCCAGCCCAACGAAGGCTAGAGAAGAAGTCTTTTAATGCTCTTAATTTAGTAATTTAGGTCAATAATTAAAGAATGTCGAGACATTCTTTATTCGTGTGTCGCATGCATCGAAATCGTTATAAAAAATTATCCCGAGGGATAGCTAAGAAGTTTACTTGAAATTGATATTGTCTGTAGTATAAGCGTCTAATCCTTTGAAAGTTGAAGTGTGACTCCGAATATCAAACGGGGATTAGGAAGTTCGCCTAACACAAACTGCACAAAATGTGTACTAAATATAAATTACAGAGATTAAATTAAATCGGCAGTACACAACAGGCATTAGGTTTCTGCTAAGGCAGATCATCACATCATGCAGACGACGGCCAGATTATGTTAACCAAGACATAGTCAACGGTTTTTAGTTCTCCGACAATCTAGATCAACCCATTGCCAATTAATATTGCTAATTCAAAGAACTATGTTGGTGACTTAATTTTAAATCATATCGAAATTGTTATAAAAAATTAGTTATTTTATCCCTGGATATAATTTGAAATGTCCATTATATATACCCATTTACATCTGACTTTCCTTCAATATATACATACATTCTTACTTCAATATATACGCTTGTATCCCGTAGAGATAGGCAGAAACCAAAGATCTCCACCCGCTATGATCCCGGCTCACCTTCCTTGCTTCCTCCACACTCATCCATCTTTTCATTGATCCTTCCTCTCACATTTATCGTAGCGAAACGGCTCTCCGTTAGTCGCTTCTCGCACTCGTGGGAATCAGGACGTGACGGGTGGCGAACCACGTCGCCGTCATTTTTAACGAATTAGGTATATTAAGATTCGTCATAGTGAATCCCACGAGCCGCAAGGGGGGATGGAGGTCAGCCCCGGCAGAGCCCCGCATGCTGAGGTAGGGCACTATAGTACCCGGGGGAGCCTAATCCCGGGAAGAATGGCGAAACACGTCGCCATCATTTTTTAACAATTCCTTTAATCATGTATAAAATAGTCTATTGTTCAGCACACCATGCCTGGCTTTGCGGTCGCTAATTTACCTGCTCCGAATGGCAACTGTGGACAAGTCTTATCAGCTTGGGATCAAGCCTACATCCAACTGTTATCTTATGGGGTACGCAGGTAAACGAGCAAGTGTGTCGCATGCAATGAAGTGTCGCAATCAACGCCACCCAATAGATATCTTTGTGTCTTTAGTTGTGTCGGAGGCATTGCAGAAGCATTGCCAATCTTTAGGAAATATACACGCTTGTTTTATTAAGGTTCCACTATCGTAGCAGGTCGGAATAATCACTGGTGATAGACTGATGATATAATTGTTGCACCATTTTATCATAGAGATGAAAACATTCATAAAGTTAACTTACATTATATTCATAAAGTAAGTTACTTATGTGCATAAATTTCTGAAATATCATTTGTTAGTAAATGTGCTTATAGAAAAAATAGTTTCACATAACAGAAAAAAATCCTTGTTATGATTTCTGACAGGGGATAATGTGATATGACATTAAAACGTTAAAGCGAAAACAAAAATAAAACGTCTGTTATCATTGATCTAGTTTGTTTGTGACATATCGTATTATTGTTTGCGACAGACGAAATTATTTCGTATTTATATTTAGTATCCTTGTTCAGTGATAAAACGTGTTACATATCAGTCAGTAAAAATATTATTATGTATCCGTTATGTATCGTTATTAGGGAACTTTATTAGCGTGGGTTATTTATTTTATTATTATCGCATATTGAGTATAAGAGCTATGATATCATTTTTTTTCCTTATTAACCTATTTTGTTACACTTTGTGCATTTTATAGAATTAAATAGTCTGTTTTTGATTAAAAAATACGCCTATTTTTTCTGTTAAGTAAAACCAATATTGTTAAGTATTGGTTTTAGATATTTGAATTAATTATATAACAGGATATAATTATTATATTTAACTGAGACGTTATTTATTTATTTTATCAGACTTTTAAACAGTTTTTAAACTTATATTAAAATATGTATTATTTATTTTAGCTGATTGCATTTACTTTGTGGCCAACTTCTTTCGGAACAACGTATTATAGCATTACAATAGCATTTATTTAATATTATATGTGTGAGTGATCTCCAAATGAAATCTAAAACTGTCGTATATTTACTTACTTTTTACTTGGTGTAATTAATTATGTACATCTATGTATAAAGCAAGCCTTATTGTTCTTCCTTGATCTACTATATTGTTTTAGATTTTTATAATAGAGCAATAAAAGTAGAAAAACATTATTACAAAAAAATACATTTTTGTTCTATTTAGTATATTATACTATTTATTTATGATTTTAGTTGTAAAATGATCCGGTATCACTAGACAGACAGGAATCCATGTTATGATTTATGACAGGGAATAATACGATACGACATTTGAGCCGATGAAACGGAACAAAAATAAAATATTTGTTGAACATTGATAATGTTTTTTTTCTATCACATATTTTTATTTATAAATCATACTATATCGTGTATGTAAAAAATAAAAACCAATATTGGAACCTTTGAAAAATAAATCTATATCTTCTCAAAGGCCGGTAACGCTTTACAATGCCTTTGGTGTTGAAAATATCTTTGAGCAGCGTTGATTACTTTCCATCAGGCGACACGCTTGATCGTTTGCTATATAAAAGACTATATCGTATTTCTATTATCTTTTGTTTATTATTGTATTATTTTCGAGATAAATAATTGCCTTCTTCTATGAAAACTTCACGGGGACGCGTTTATTTTCTTTGTTTATTAATCAGCATATCGGTCTATCAGATTAAGTAAGTTCATAGCAATAAATTTTTAAAAAAATAATCTTTCAGATTTTGAGATTTTTTTTAAACCATTCTTACTATAGAAATACAAAGAAGTAAACACAAACTATTCAATCGAATATGCTTTATGCGTACGATAGTATCAGAAATGTTTATTAAAGTTGCGAATTTTATAATTAACGCCAACGATATGCGTAACAGGCGAAACCTTAGAGAGCATATATACTAACTATTACACTTTTTTCATGGGACTAAGGGTATGTAGGAAATCAATGGTTTATTCATTACATGCAAAAGTCTTTAGTAAGGATAAAAGGGCCGTTATGTATTCGAGCCATGCAATGCGCCTGCCGTGGTGAGGGTTAAAAATAGAAGCCCTCTTTATTTCAGTAAACAGATCTTTTGTGTGACTAGAAAAAAGTATAACTAGTTGTAGGTAGTATCGCAATATTTACCTTCTTAAATTATTTTTATATTAAGAAGCAGGTATATGTAAAGTGAACTTTATAGTAGCTATAGTATTTATATATTTTGATATAGTTATACTTACAAAAAACATATAGAGATATGTTTTTTTTTAAGTATTGGTAGGTTTTTTAGTACGTAATTTTTTAACAGCCCATATGTGGCCCCCGATCTGAGCACGGGCCTCTCCATTTCTGGAGGAACGGACTTTAATAGTAGTAGTTAGTACGCATAATTTAGTCTATTTAATTAAACTCAAACATTGGCTGACTGGAAGACAACACATAATTTACTAAATATTTAATAATAAAAATACGAATTTTCATAGGGGTCAAACACGCGTTTGAAGTGGCATCGCGAGCCGAAAAAATAAATTAAATAAAAAAAATTAGGTAATGACTTCTCAGATTTTAGTATAATTGTGTCATGTAAATAAATTCAAAACAAGTCACGAACAGCAAACAAAGCGACACGTAGTACATGGAAATATGGAAGCCAGGGAAAAGGGATTCCTGCGGTCTAACTCGCTCGATACGGAATTCAAAACGCCCAATGCAAAACACCGCTAATCCAAAGATTTCTCTTTTTATTATTATCATTTAAAGAAGACAATACAAAATAAGTCAGGCGCGCGCTCTCAAGTATTCTTATGGGCTCGGTTTGATGGTTTAAAATACTAGTTTGAAATATATAAAATAAAGTAACACTAGATGGGCCTACCATAAAAGACCGGTGGGCCGCAGTTGAGTATAGCTGGTCTAGAAGTATGAAAGATAAGTTTCCACATTACTCTTATATACTGCAAGTGCAGTTAAAGCATTTAAACTCCGTTAGAGGTGATTAAAAAAATCAATAAATTAAAATATTAAAAAATATATATTATATATATTATATATATATATATATATATATATATATATATATATATATATATATATATATATATATATATATATATATATATATATATATATATATATATATATATATATATATATATATATATATATATATATATATCACAATCTCTGAATTGTTTCCACTACTCTGGATTTTATTGTATATTAAATTACGTTATGTGTGTGTGTATAAATATTTATATAATAATAATAAAATAGTTTTTCAAATAATAAAATTAAAAATAATCAACACTGAGTCAATTGGTCGCCTTATTGTTAATCATTAATTGGTTTATTTAGAAAAATATAAGTACATATGTAGAAAAACCACGAAGTAATGTCGCTGGCAAGCAAAAGTAGCGAAACAACAGATTATACAAATTGTAAAATCGATGTTAAACGACGTCTCGTTTACCCTCCATGTGTTATGCATTACACATGACTGTGAATCGATATGTAGGTGATTTATTTTTGTTTTGGTGGCATGAGATAATTACTACAGTTCTAATATTTACCCAGATAAATGACTAGACTTATATAGATATTACAGCTCAAAGATCATCATAAAAGTCCCACTATTGGGCACTGAGACTTCCTATTCCTAAAGGATAAATGGACCTTAATCCATCCATCACATTTGTCCAAAGTGAACTGGCGGAGCACTCAGACTTGAAGACCTCTAGGCCATTAATTTACGATATATTTATAGAATACAAAGCAGGTAAACTTAACGCTTAGGGCGTTAAGTTATAATTGGACCCTCTTACATCTTATGTCTATGTTATAAGGTCGAAAACTACGCTATGAATATTATTAACTGTATTTATAACAATGTCATTTTAGTAATAGACAGTTTTGAAACAACTCACTAAAAACAAAGTAACTTTTTGCCATTAGCAAATGAAATCTCTTGATGGATGAATCACTCTCACTGAATTTAGCACGACTTTGATATGTGTTCGTATTAATGACTTCCACTGCATCAACAAATTAAAAATGAAAAAAAAAAATCACTGTAATACTTTTTGATTTGAAACTGATGAATAAAACATTTTTAAATTAGAAAATGAAATCTATCTAAAATATAAAAAATATTTTATATATTGTGTTTCTATATATAATGTTAGCTTCATAAAAGATATGTAAGAATTTAAAAACAATAAATAGACTAAATAAATAGAATGTTTTTGATGGTACTAGATTTTTGCCCCCGACTTACATGAGTGACATTGTATTTCGTTTTCATAATCTAATGTTAATATCAGTTATATTGTTTAATTGTTGTGGCGTATTATACAATATAGCTTGATTAGGGCATCAAAGTGGAGTAATGTGAAATAAATCCGTGTATTCTGAGTTGACTGTAAAAGTCCGTAGAATGTTTTGGTTGAATAGCCACAATTTCATTAAGACGTAACGTGACAAGCTGACTACTTCATTATAAAATACTTGATGTTATTGTATTTTACTTAAAACTGGCATAATACTTGTAAATAATTGCTATCACATAAAAACAAAAAGAACTAAAGATTTTTCCCGCTAATTTATATTTGTGACGTTGTGTTTTTATTTTATTTTCATAATTATTGATTAAGGCGTAGAATTAAGTTGAAATGAAATAAATCTATCGTGACTTTTTGACTGCAAATGTCCATAGGTTTTGGTAAATGAGCGCCATTTTATGCAGACATAATGGTACGATGTGACTAGTACATTTAAAGATACAATGGTATAATACTTGACTCCAGCATACTAGTTATACTAATTGTCATTAAAGCCGAAGAAAAATATCACTAGAATTCTTGTTAATCTATTCCAACATAGGGTAAATAAATTTTTATTCTTGTTTACGTGTGATTCTACTTAAAATAAAATAAAAATGTATGTCGTAAACGTTGCTATTTTTACAATATATGTACGCTGTTACCTTTACATGCCACAATTGCAGTCGCCTACCAGTATAACGACGTGGATTAATGTCGTACCATTCAACAATTGATCGGGCAATAAAACAATCGTTTAGTTGTATTGGTTAGTTTTATTGTTAACGCAAGCACATGAGTCTCTTTTGCGGTATGCTATATGTTTTATATTAAATGAACTATTTACAAAAGTTACTCATCGTCAGTCATAAATCGCCTTAGATGCACCATCTAGTTATGTATCTACGTAACTATGTACTTCACGCATCTATTTACGGTTATTATTTCACCGACAAATGTAACTAACCCATAACATTATTTATTAATTCGAAGTCTTTTTCACTCACCTTAAAAAGTTTTACCATTCACCATTTATTTCATATCACTTTACTTACACATTTTAATCGAACTATAATATGTTGTATAATACGCCACCATAATTAAACAATATAAAAAAACTCAACGTCACAGATGTAAGTTGGCGAGAATAGTCCCTCGAAAACTATTGTTCGATGACTTCTGTTCTTTTGTAAACCGGGGGACTTCTACGTTTCAAATTATATATATTAGGCGCAAACTTGCGTCTACAGGTGCTGAGGTATGGGCGACGAAAAGACTTGAAGAAACTGATTTGATTTTCGACATAGACCATTTGCAAAGTTGATGAGTGATAGCTTATACTTACATTTATTTGCGTATCAACCGAATAAAATCTGCAGTTAACAGTCCTGTAAACGTCAGCATGAGGAAGGCGTCACTACCCGAGGACAGATTGTGCGAGCCATTCTGACAAAAGAACAAACGATTCAGAAGTAGAATTTCAAAAATATATAAAAAATTTTATCTTTAAATATATGTCGTAGTTGATAAGAGAGAAATATTTAAGACGAATTATAGCTCACGAATTTTCTTTAAAATAATATTAAACCTTTTCAGTATCCACAAGCTGTCATAGCTCGGGGACACGTTCAGTTTAAACTATACACGAACTGTTAGACTTCGTTCCTTCGATGCAATTTTCTATTCTCTAAATTTTATCCGACGTTGTTTAGCTTTATATCTAGAGAAATGCTATACACAACTTATTCTTTGATGTCAACTATTATATTATATCAGTGTCAAATAAAATAACAAATGTTTTGAAATGTAAAATATTTTTACCTTGTTACATTATATTCAAATAAAATGGCAGGCGTTTTAATAAAACTTGATTTGGACTTTCGGAATCAAATTCGAAATCTTTTGAAAAATATGCCATCAGAATCATACAATACAACTGGTAATAAGATTAAGCAAATGAAATAAAGACACAACGTGAATAATATAAATTGGCGGGAAAAGAAAACACAACTTTTCTATTCTTTTCACTTTACGATTTTGATAAAAATTGTTACCGTGAATACTTGGTTCCACCAGATGGACGACAAAGAATTACCTTATTCAGATCCTCGTACATTTATACATATGGAAAAAAACAATATTACGAGTCTGAACATTGGTATAAAGACAAAAGTTATGTACTTTACTTTATGTAATTCTTGGTGTAACAAGTCCGTTACCAAATTAATCAACCACCCTTACTAAATACAAAAAAACGGTAGTCAATATATTAACCCGTAAAACAGTCTTCAAATCAAACATTATAATGTTAATAATATCACAAACGGAAACACATAACCGCTTTTCAACGTGTATCTTTTCCCATCACCTTTGACGGCAATAATGACTTTCTATTAGCTGAATCGTTTGCTCATTTGCTTTCCTGTTTTTTTTTTAATAAATTAAATATTAGGTGTTTTGATAAAAATAAGGTTTAATAATCCAACACTTAATATATAAACTAGCATTAATCTATTGAAAGTTCTATATAATCCGGGTATAAGATGAAGTGTGACGTTGAATATTAAAGAGGTCATCAGAGATTATTAGATAGCTAAACTTTGCCAATGCTAACAAACTTTGAGGGTAATCGTATCACCATGATTTACATAGCTACCATACTACCTTTTCAAATTTTTTATCATAGACTAAAATGATATTAATTAACACATTTACTAGTTTGAAACTTATATAACTGTTTTATAGAGAAAAGATAGAAATGAGCAAGAGAAGCATCAGCTATCGCTTTATAGAAAAGAGAGAAAAAAAGAAGAAATAGAACAGTTTGACTAGTTTCCGGGTATGCAACTGTTTTTGCTTTTTATTCAATCATAGAAAGGACCAAGAATATTTTTATAGTCCGTCTGTATGACGTAATGACGGACTATAAAAATATTCTTGGTCCTTTCTATGATTAGTTAGATTTAGATTAGATAGTATTTAGAGTTAGATAGTATTATCATTGTCTTAGAATTTTTTTTAATTGAATAGCTCAGTCGGTAAGCCTCGGCCCTACGATCTGAACGTCGTGAATTCGTATCCACTGGACTATTGATGTGAACCATATCCTAGCACAAGCATTCTTAGCTTAGTTGGAATGGTTAATAAGAATTCTAGTAATTTTTAGTCTTCTTTTTCAAAAAACAATTTTTCTTTACGTGTTAATAATTAATACTATAAATGTTACTCTCAATTCAGTTGTTTATATAAGCCAAAAAATTATTTACAACAGAAAACAGTTCACACATTTTTGTTTCACTATAGAACTTTCAGTCAAAACAACTAGTTCCATACCCACAACCTGATGGTTAACTTGGTGCATGTCAGTCACAATTTTCTTTAATGAACGATTTATATAATGTTCTATATTATTCTCGAATAACTACTTTTACTAGTTTACGGTGACGTGGCTCACCGCCCGTCAGGTCCTGATTCTCGCGAGGGCGGGAGGCGACTAGCGGAGAGCCGTTTCGCTACGATGAATGTGAGAGGAAGGATGGATGAGTATGGAAGAAGCAAGAAGGGTGTGCCGGGATCGCAGCGGATGGAGATGTCTGGTCTCTGCCTGTTCCTACGGAAGACAAGCATGACAATATGTATGTATGCTTGCAACTCAGGTCCAATTTTTAGTGCACTAAAATTTGATTCATTATTATAGATTTTAAAAATAATCATATCCAAAATTCTATACGTACTGCTGGTAACGAGTCTTTAAACTCCTTTAAAATAGATTCGCTAGAGCTTCATAGTAGTACGTCGCCGATTTACTTTCGCTTCATAGAGTCCGTACTTCGTTGAATGCGAACACGGTGCGCTGAGCTGTGATCTGTGTGACGCTGTGCAAATGAAGTTTTTTCAATGTAGAATAAAAACTTTTATATGAAAGTGTATTTTCAGTAAAATTCAAGTCATTTTTATCACAGACTTAAAACAATAGTTATATATTATAGTATACCATAAAACACAATTCCTTTTTTGTCAAACTCGTGTGTCCCACAGTTAGGCACGGGACTCCACATTTCTCGAAGAACGGACATTAACCCATCACGCTTGTGTAGTGCTGATAGGTCGGGTAACCAGACTCAAAATAAATATCTGAAAGCTATACATATTTATCCCAATGCGGAGACTGAACCCACGACCATTGACTCCGTAAGCGATAGTCCCGCCGTTCAGCCAATTGGTCATCACCGTTTCTTCGGACAAGACGGTCTTAATAAAAATATTCATATATCTCATTTATATATCATTTAACGTCATAGTATATTTGTTCAAATTTTTAAAAAATATATTATTATAAAATAAAACTCTTGAATATACGTAGCTATTCACGAAGATTTCCTACGTCAAGGGTGCCATTGAAGCACAAATGATAAAGAAAAACATTCACCTGCAGGATTGGAAATCCATTTTTCTAGTGCATGTTTATCAATATTTATTTATTTACGCCTGAGAAGATGTTTTCTTGCCACAATTCGCATTGCATTAAGTTTTGGATGAGGAATCTGAAAAACAACAACACCACGAATCCACACGAATACTAGTTGGGTAGTTGGTTGATTAGCATGTACGGATACTTATTTTATTATTATGTACATACATACATGTATATGGTATTGCTGTATGCATTTATGTATACATTGCTTCTGTCATGTCTATGACACTGCGGATGTCTATGGGCGGCGTTGATTGCGTTCTATCAAGTGACACGCCGGCTTGTTTACCTTCCTATGTCATAAAAAAATGCTACAAAGTCGAACTTAATGCCAAAAAGCATGCAAGTCAAACTTTATATATAGTAATTTTTTGACAAAATAATACATTACATATCAATCGAGTCCGTTTACTATGCAAGAAACAATAGTTGATCTAAAACTCTAATATAGTTTATTTAATGCCTTTTTTATTCTAGAAATGAAGCCTAATGAAAAAAAAAATGTTTTTTTTCTTCCTAACAATTTCTCCAAAACAATATATGGGTACAGTGTTTCACATGTTTTCCTTGTTTTCCACGAGGAACTTGCCTTATCGAGGAGTAACCTACTATATCCAAATACTTTTTAAATCTACCCTTGCCGATGATAAGATTCACGATAAGTCGCTTAGTAGCCTTGTTTTTGGGTCCTGCTTTATGAATCGGGAAATTTGGGACAGCGTTACGTTATAACATGGTGGTTATTATGGAACGGGAAAAATTACGGTGAGATATACTCAGTGACGTGGAATGTGTTAACATATAGGTATGTTTACTACATATTACTATCTTTGCAGTAGGTATATTTTTGTACTTAGTCAGGGTTTTTGACTCATTAATTGAACGTTGCTCTAATGTTATAATAATTATCGTGAGATTAATTAGATTTACATTTATTTGTATTAAATTTTTGTATTTTTTTTTTGTTATAGGATAGGAAGGCAATCGAGCAGGCTTGTCACCTAATTGAAAGCAATCCACGCTGCCCATAGACATCCGCAGCGCCATAGGCAGTGCGGAAGCGTTACCGACCTATAAGGAAAGTGTCATTATGGGAGGGGGGGGGGTCGGTGTTGGGCCTCCGGAACTCAGCCGTTCACCGTTAGAAGCGCGGTAGCTAAGTTACCACTCAGACGCCGGTTTTCTGGGGGAGTGTAGTACTTTCCTGGACGAGCCGGCCCATTCATGCTACACGACAAATATAATATTATGTTATTTTTGACAAAGTATTCGTCTGCAGCGTGGCTCTTCCACTATAAAAGTACTTCTTTATGTTCAGAGAAGAGAAATTAAAATTAAATGAGATATACAAATATATATAATTTTTATTATATGAAATGTAATATCTCATTTCATTTTCAATTTTCAACACTGCAGTTGTACCAATAAAAGTAATATAGAAATGATTTAACGATTCCTGAATAAGGTGCTCAAAGGGCATTATGGTGCGCTCCATGGTGCGTCAGAAACTGAACAGAAGTGAAACAGAATAGGTGGAGTTAGTCGTAAATATTATAAAAAAAATACTCTGAAGCCCATGAACAGAGACATCATCATGTAAACGCCAAAGCTATCCAGTTCCTCGACAATACGTACTTAGTGAGAAAACTCAAGAGAACTGGAGTGGAAGTGAAATGAATGCTTTATTGAGTGTAAAGAAAATAGTGTCTTCCTCTTAATGGAAAAAGTATTATGGACAGATTCTCAGTTATACTGTACTTAGGAAATTAAGTTATAAACAAATAACTTATTAGCCCATAGCTATATACAATAGTAAAAAAATCTTCCGATTTCTAGATTTTATTTTTATTTATTGTATTGCTTCCAAGTCAGTGTGTGCTAGTAAAGTTTATTTTAATTTATTATTATTTATTAGAATATTACGGCCGGTTTAAAATTTATTATAATAAAATGTTAAATAAAGTATGTATTAAATAAAGCGTGAAGAGACAGAACCCCTCCCGTTTCTCACTTCCTCCCCTCCCTTATCTGCCTTCCTCCTCAATAGAAATTCAAAATACTATTGCAGCGCCATTTTTATTAAAGATATGGTGATAGGCGGAATTAATTATTAACCATCAGTTGACCGGCTTCTGTAAATTTTTGATACAATTATAAAATAGAGGCTCATAAATTTTTAATACTCAAAGTACATTGTATTTCGATGTTAAAAAATCTCAAGGCAATGCCTACCTCTCCCTCAATTTGCTTTAATGTTACCATTACGAAGTAAAACAAAGGAGACTGGTTTTTTGTCGTCAACGGAACTAAGATAGCAAAAATGTTTTACTATCTCGGTACAGTCAAATGACTCTTGCAGGCATGACATGCGGTTGAAAATGCTCTGGCTTTAAGTTTAAATCGCGCAAGAGGACGGATCTAAGTAATGAATCTAAAGAAGGCCTTCCCAAAGGGTAAGGTTTGCGTAATAGTATTAAATTTAAGCAAGATGAAGTCACTTGGGTTGTGGATTTTAAATACCACCGTACTTCTAGTTACATAAACTTCAAGGAATAAAGTGGACAAATGTAAAGAAAAAAGTCTTGGACTTTTCCCGCCAACTTACATCAGAGAGACGTTGTGTTTTTATTTCATTTTTTATAATTTTATATTCTTATCAATCATATTGTTTAATCGTGGCGGTGTATTATATAATATTCGATTAAGTGAATGAGTGAATTGATATGAAACAAATGAGTGCGTGTATCATGACTTTTTAAGTTGACTGAAAAAGTTCATAGGTTTTGATAGAACAGCCACCATTTTATCAAGACGTAACGTGACAAGTTAAAAATTACATTTAAAAACATTTGATATTATTGTATTTTACAGGACACTGGCATAATAGTCATAACTTATTGCCATTAAAGAAAAGAAAATAAAAAATTCAGCACCCTTCCGCCGTCAACAATGTCCATTGAACGCGGGCAAATAGGGCTCGATTTTAAATCTTTATAATTAGTATTTATTTATGCTTGTAACTAAAAACATAACAGATTAGACTAATACCACTTTATCGGTACCTACATACAAAACGTGTTGATTGTCAAATAATTTATTTCTCATACATATCTAACTGCGCGCTTTACGTGCGTTTCGTTAAATAAAAATAAATTACACTCCATGTGAAAGGGATATAAAGATGCAAAATTATCTAATCTACTATTACAACGTATGGTAATCAATAGTATAACGACTAACGTAGAGCCGTTTCGCTACGGTGAATGAGAGATGGATGAGTGTGGAGGAAGCAAGGAAGGTAAGCCGGGATCGTAGTGGATAGAGATCTGTGGTTTCAGCCACATGAATTGAAACATATTGAAATCTAGCCACAGCATTCTGTGTCACTCACTGAACTGACTGACTGTGACTTTGGGATGTCGTTAACCTCGCGGACGATATTTTCTTTTAGTGCTAAGATAGTCGTCAATTTTGTTTCATAGACTTTACTTTTAAGGTATCTCCAAGGAAGAAATCAATAGAGGTGGGATCCAGCTGGTGGACCACCACCAAGGTGGACACGGATATTGCTAAAACGGCTTATTTATTTATAATAAATCACGAAAAAACTCCATGGTCTCTTTAGCAATGTGAGGCGAGGCGCCATCTTGTTGAAACCATGTGGGTGAAGTGAAGGCAGAATAATTTCTCAATATTGGCAGGAAGTAATCAATAAACATGCGTTTACTCATTATTCTACCTATAACCTGCCATCAGACATCCTATATATTCATCAGTTTCTGAAGATTTTAAATTACGCTCCTTATATATTTTTAGTATAATTCCTTCAAGCATAATTCGTCTTGCAACGGAAAGTTCCTCGTCTCACATATTTACTTCCGAAATTTAGTATATAACAATAGTAGCTGCGTAAGACATAAATGATGGTGCCTCGGTCATAAACTTGTTACAACAAAATGGATTAGAGAATCTGCTTACCCAGTTATTTTGACCCTCATAAGTTATCGGTTAATACTTTTTACGACTTGAAGGTTATATCATACTGACATAGATATTGTAATATTTTTACAAAAACCTTTTTTAATACTTGATAGTAAACTAAAAACAGATGACTTATTATAATAAATTTAGTTATTAATAACAATTATTTTTCCGAGCCGATATATATGTATGTCTTATTACAGGGTACAGGGCCTTTACCTATTTCTGAAGAAATAATAATTAACTTATTGTGCTTTTCCTTAACTTGGAGTTATACCTGAAGGCCATACATGTGTTTTTTCATCCCCAACCGGAAATTGTAACCGCCATCATTGACTCAAATTGGTACTTGAGCCAATTAAATCAAGTCAATAAAATCAAACTATTAAATACATAAAAAAAGATGCCATTATTATTAACAGTCAAATAAAATTCTCTCTATTTAACGACAAATGTCAATAATGACATAAAATACACTGTCCCTAAGAGTTGATATATAGAGCTTACACTGTATTAAAAAGAAAAGAAAACGAATTTGCTACGAAAATATAATATAATAGTATGAGGAGAAATCAGGAGCTTCACCATGTTAATGTTTTGAATTTAGGCTATAAGACATATCAGGTTAATATACAAAAGCGTTAAAATGTGCTCTTCGACAAATTTTAAACAACAGTGATTTTGTCACCGGTCGTACGTCAAGTTGAACGGGTGATTTTTCATTCGTATCGCCGTCGGCGGCGACCGATTCGTTTAGACAGTTGATATATCATGTGTAACAACTGTTGTTACTATGGGGATATTTAAGGTCATTCCATTTAAGCGTTATTTCTAACTTTTCTTCTATGATTTTTCTTAAAAGCTTGGTAAGCAATGAGAATTTTGTTAAATATAATAATCAAAATGTATAAATTTCAGTGGAGATTACATTAATTCATATTATCATTTATATTATAAATTATATATTTAGTATTTTGTTATTATATCAAGATTTATGGGAGGGAAATAAGTAAGTTTTGACTTTCCATCCTAATTATAAATAATATATTTTTTTAGTATCATTAATAACATATGAATTCAGTCGTTACTTTGCGGCAATTCATTATTAAGTTGATACAAGATTTTTTTAATTTCTTTTTTAATTATAACTAATATATATTTTTATATAACTTTATGTACATATGCGTATAAATATAACCATAACCGTACATAAGTGTATAGGTTACAGGTAAATGTTCGCTCACTCTAATCTCTGACGCAGTCTAATCTATAGCAAAGATTTTTTTCTCGAAATGTAATCTGTTTTGTTTCGATATTTTTTATGGAATAGGGAAGAAAATGAGCACTTGTGGAAAGCAATCAACGCCGCTAATAGTCATCTACAGCACCATAAGCATCACAAATGCGTTACCGGTCTTTGAGATATAAGTAAGCTTGTTTTTTGAAAGTTTCAATGTAGTTTTGGTTAGAAAATACCACTCAAATCAGTTGGTTCCATAGAGTGATAGTGCGTGATTTTTTATCTTTTTTCAGATTTGTTGCAGGTAACATCTACCCGGACCTATCAGTATTATTATATAAATTTATATTATACAAAAGTAAATCTAAAGCATCATAATTTAATTACGTTATATAGGGCCCTCGACATTTATTGCGAAAGATGTATTTATATTTCCGAAAGACTTATCCCTTTGAAGACTATATTTAATTAAAATAATATTAAATAGAATATTTATTTCTCTTAAACACTTATCGTTCCTATAGCATATCTCTTGCGTCATAAGTTGACCACTTAGAAACACGAAAATATTTTTTTCTATGTGGAATTCAATTTTACATCTACCCAAACACACGACGCCTAATAACGTATGAAAAAAAAATAAAGTTCTTTATAAGTAAATTTTTTGTTTGTAAAATAGGGAATTTTAGAGCAAGTATTTTGATTTTACTTCTCATTAATATTTTTTGGTTCGTTATAAAAAAAAATAAACAGAGGAAAATTTAGAATGTCAGCGGAAAGTAATTTGAATTTAAATACTTTGTGGTGGTTAAAAAGGGAAGTAGGTACGCTTGTAGGTTACCTTTGTAGCTTAATGCGTATGTTTGACGTTTATCGCCCTGTACGTCCACCCTTAACCACAGAGAGGACAGCCGTTTACGTCACATTGTTGGGGCTTTGAAAAAAAGTACTAAACTGAAATGGGGCATAACGTGATGTAAGAGATATTTAATGAATTTTATGTCGAATTTCTAAATTGTTTTTTATGGTTTATAACTAAATCTAATAAATAAATAAATTAACACATTGAAGACGGTATGCACTGAAAAGTGTCTAGCTTCAGTTCCCGCACACTTTTTAAAAAGACGGGAATTCCCGTCTCCCGTCTTCAATGTGTTAACATAATCTTTATACACACATATACATACACACAAAATTATGAAAGATATAATATGTTGTCACTTTGCCAAAAGGAAACTTTCAATCCCACCATTTGGATGAGTGGTGATCCAGTACGTAGAAAGAAAATTTTGAAATAAAAAAACGCACTTTACGTTTATCACACATTGCAAGCGAACTCTAACAGCTGGTTACAGGATATTGACCTCTCTCAAAATTTTCTTACTTAACGGGCGGATTGGGGATCTCAGAATGGTCGCTGTTGCCCAACTACAAGTATTTGCTTCCATAGTCGCCTCACACGACACCTATGGGAAGAAATAGAGTTGTCCTATTCTAAGTCGGAAACAACACAACATCTGTATTTGTCTATTGACTTGTGAATATTATATCCCTATTTGTTTTTTTATATCCTATTTATTTTTTTCTTATCTTTTTATCAGGGCCATGATCATGGTTCAAAATATTTTTTTTACGATAGTATAGTCAAGTACTTATTTATTTATTTAAAACAGTTATAAAGTGAATTTAGATGGATATTTATTTATCATATTATAGTAAGTCATACTTGGCAGGCCCGTGCTGTGACGTACCGATTCAGTCATTATTTGTGTTCGGTTTTTCATACATAAGTATATATTAATAAACACATTGATACACTCATAGATATCATACATAATAATATAATATACATAAATGTAATATAAATATCAGTAAATGATGATACTTTAATATATTTAAAACATTATGATGACCTGGTTCGTACTAACTGATTAGATCCAATTTTTAATTACTATTTTGTTTTTTCTGTGTGTTCTGCCCAGAGATGATCTCGGGATTTTTTTTTGTTAAGTTGTAATGTGATTTTATTGCTGCTAATAAAATTCGTTTGTAGTTGCTGTAGTTTAATTCTTGTTATCTATGTTATATCATCTGTTTTGCTTATACATACGCATTAAGTTATTATTATTATTGTTCATGTCATTTTGCTCAGATTTTAATGGCATTAAGATCACTTCCTTCTTTCCATTTATGTGTAGTTTAACTTTTTGTTGTTTCCTTTTTTTTATCTCTCCAATACTCTCGTGGAAGTTACCACGGTGCGAGTTTTTTTCTGTTTATATATTTCGTTATTTTTTAAGTTTTTATTTGATTGTGTGACTGCCATGATTGACTTGACACTGGCAGAATTCACTGATAGTTGCCATAAACAAAAAATTGAATTCAATTGATCTCGGGATTTTATTGAAGATCCTTGGGTCAATGTAGTAATAAAATTAATAGGTGCTTTGGCTTAATAGTATAAATCAAACGACTGTGATATAAATATCGAAAAACTTATAATGTAAATCTACGAATGTTGTATTTGGCAGTATAACAATATTCCATTTCGGTCTGCTGAGTTTTGCCTTGTAATTTAGAAAATGCTTTATGTCAATCATCATTAACAACCTGCACGAGTTTCTATCAGCCACCTTGCTCAGATTGTCAATAAAACTGATTATATCATAAATTACTAGTGTATGGTACGAGTATAGAAAATAATGAACGTGAGCTAGTACGTCGTACACAAAAGATCTGTTTACTCAAGTAAAATTATCTCGCTAAATTTCTTTCACGTTACCTGCTAAAGCTATATATTATATCGTATCTATAATATTAAAGAATGTTTATGTTTCTTCGCCGCCTTAACGTATCATTCGTTATTATTACTTGCAAGAGTGGCCAAATAAATAAACAGGTAAAATGAAAATATGAAATAACAATTATTTCGGTCTTAAATTTCCTCTTCATGAACCCATTCATTCTGTAGCCTGCCTCTAAGAGTCTGCCTCATTATAACTATCAGTCAATTTAATTTATACATAAAATATTACTTTAAATAAAGAGCTACCAAATTGAATGTCGTCACTGTGGTCCACGATCTGACAAAGTTGATTCTTGCTGAAAACCAGCTTCGGGTGCTCCAATAGTGCGCCCGGCATACGTTGAGCAAGAACCATTTTCATTCACCATTTAAAATTATTTTCTTTTGGTTTTGTGTATTTATTTGTATATATAATATTATTAAGGATTTAAATTTAGTAATTGTAAAAAATAGGTGTCATAAATAAAGTTTTTCTATTCTATTTTATTCTAAATTAAAGAAGAAGGCTAATATAGGGTGAGTGTATTTTCCGATAACGCTTGCTCGGGATCGATAGCACTGTTCCAGATATTGAGAGCAAAAACTAATAGTGTTTGCACTCCCCTGGGCACAACAGTTGTTACATGATAAATTAACAACGTCCACGACTGGAACGGCTTTCGTGTCAAGCGAGGAAAAACACATTTCTTTGTAAATTCAAACTAAAGGGGTTAATTTTCTGGATATAAAAATAAATTTAAATTGCACTATATAAAACCCTTAAAAAAATTCTATCCCATAAAAAAATATTAATATATATTTTTTATGGGATATAAAAGTAAATGAGCCGGCGTGTTACCTGATGGAAAGCGATCAACGTTGCCCATAGACATTCGCAGCGCCACAGGCAAGGCGGAAGCGTTGCCGACCTTGGGAGGGGGGAGAGGGTTGGGCTTTTGGAACTCAGCCGCTCACCGTACGAACCGCGGTAGCTCAGCTGCAACTAAGGCGTGGTACTTACCCGGGCGAGCCGGCCCATTCATGCTACAGATAAATATTATGTCATTCTTAAATAGATAAGAATATAAATTAAATTAGGACTTAAGTATGTGATAGAAAAGCAAATGAGCAAGCAAAAAGCGATCAATGCCGTCCGTCAACATCTGCAACAGCAGAGGCATAGCAGAAGCGTTGCCGGCCTTTGCGAAAAGCACAATATCGTTTTGAAGATTCCAATCTCGAAGCGGTAAAAATATCGCTGAAAGTTGCTGGTACCACAGGCTGGATCGCTGATCCTCTAGGGACTTAAAGGGGAATTCAATTTTTAAATAATATTTGTTTGGAATATTGAATATGTTTTCGAGATTAGAATTGATTCTACGCATTTGATTGTGGTATCACTCTGGTCCCTGAAATTCTTTTTTTCACTGATCTAAAACTAACCTTAATATTTGTATTAAGATTATTAGCTTTGTATTTTTCACAAATAAATTTATTTGTACTATCAATAACAATTCGATTTTCCTTTGTTCATTATTTCTAAAAACACTGTATTGTATTTATTATATTCTATTTGAAACTTAATGTTATCTTACTCTTCTGTCATTGCTCTGAACATGTATTCGTTCGTTAATTGTATGTAAACATTTGGTAAGTGTTCTAGTAATTACATTTGGATGAAAGATGAATTTGTAGATATCTTTACAAATTTTAGAATAATTTTAAGTTTTGTAAAGTTACGTAAACCATATATAAAAAACAAGAATCGCTAAGGATTACACTTACGATTTAAGATTTTTAATTCTACCTACTATTGAAGTGAACCATATTTTTTTAACTAAAACATTCGCTTAGTTGGAATGGTTAGCAAGAATTCTAGTAATATCAAAATATTCTTCTCAAAAAATATTTATTTAAGTTTTAAATCAATCGATAATTTGAGAACAATAAGGCAGATAGATGGTATTAATCAATATCTTAGGAATTAATTTTTAAAAATTATTAAAAAAAATAATTAAAAAAACAAAGTTCCAAGCTTAAACTATAAATGTCAGCACATTGGCGCTGACAATAATAAGAATTAACACACGGTGCGAGTTATTCATTTATTTGTATTAATGGCTTTCAATAGTGCTAAAATAGCACGGATGATTTCGCCAATGTCACGTAGAAGGAAGAAGACACGAAGGAGATTAATCAGTACAGTTGAGAGTTATTCCTTTTTTTAATTCTTTCTTATTCTGTCACTCTTATCAGTGTCCAAGTCAGTCATTTGGCAATGGCGGAATTCACTTATAGTTGCCATAAACAAGAATTGAATAACAATGATAATGGTACTGACAATTACAAATGACGTAGTAACAAACGAATGTGATTGCTTTCAGCAAATTATGTAATCTAATTTTTGTTTTACGTCTGTCTGCTTAATCATATGCATTAAATTATTATTTTTATTGATAACGTCATTTTGCTCTTTCAATTATAATGTCATTAAGATCATTTTCTTCTTTTCATTTATGTATAGTTCCATTTTTTTAATTCTCTAATACTCTCGTGAAAGTTACCAAAGTGCGAGCTGTTTTTCTATAATTTTATTTTTTATTTTTTGAGTTTTTATTTGATTAAAGACTCCCGTGATTGACTTGACGCTGGCAAAATTCATTGATCGTTGCCATCAGCAAAGAATTGAATTGAATTGACAATTAATATGTTTTAGGTCCCTGGTGTTTTTTTACAGCCCATATATGTCCCACCGCTGAGCACGGGCCTCACCATTATGTCGACTCAAATCCGTACCAAAAGGAGCCCGGCTATTTCCATAAGTCTGTATCATGTTATATGTCTTTTACGCACAAATATTGTGTATTCTCGAATAGTTAACTACAATAGACGTTCTTATTCTATAAATTTATTCGAGTTGCAGTAATGTAAGATAGACTTCGGGACGTCATGCTCACTTAAAAGCTCCAAATTATCGATTTATAATTTTAGATAAAGATATTGATTCTCATTCTAAAACATCAAAACTAGATTTCATAGGTTCCTTCATAAGATAAATTATTAACAAAATTAATTGGTATTCATAGAAAGTTGACTCCACAAAGAAAAAGTATAAAGTATCTATTACACAAAAGCCGAGCTTTGCGACTGAAGTCGGGAGGGTTACTGTATAAGAGCTCTTTACGTCCGTAAACAGTTCTCTTGTGTACCCTTAGATGTAGTAGGTAACGTGAGGTGCTTAACTAGTTCAAGTATTCACGTCTTTAAAGGCATCTCGCTGATAAAAAAATACTCATTATATGAAGGTTCAGAAGCATGATAACATAAACAGAATTTGGTTCAGAAGGATGTTTAAGATATTTTTTTTCTTAATGTAATTATATTTACTTACCACATTATTGTGTCAGTGGTAAAGTTATTGCTTTCAAGTCAATGGACACGGGCTCGATTCCTGCATCGGGATAAATTGTGATACACGTATTTATACCAAGTCTATACTCTCCCAATTTTCCTCGGATAAACATAGTGGGTTAGTTTCCATTCTTCCAGAAATGAGGAGGCTCGGTGCGAAGTAATTATTATAAATTTAATTTAAACATTTAATACCCTAATGGGTTTAAAGTAATTTGAAATAATATAACGCAAGTCTTTCATTATTTGATTTGATAACTGGACTCATAAAAGATATTTTTTTTATTATATATTGACGTATCACCTTATCTGGGGTTCTTGGAAGATCTGTTTCAGATATAACTTTATGTATCAATACTAAATTTCTGATGGATTTGTTAAAAAATTTCATAATATTTTAACCTATTTTTTCAATATTCATATAAAGACAAAATATCCTTATTATAACTAACGTTTTGATAGAAAATACACACATAATATTAGGAAGAGAGTTAATATCAGAATCAATTAAGTGTGAAATAAGGTCACGTCACTCCGCCCTGTGAGACGTGGAATTATTGGTTTATTGCTGGATCTGGAGCTCATGGAAAAATAATATTATATTTGCATCACTGCCAGAATAATCCGATCTGCCACTGCGATCAAAGACGGTAATAGATAATAATCGTAACTCTCATTAATCTAATTAGTGCAAAAATAAGGTGTGGACAGTGAGAATTTTTTATACTTGCCTAAGATCCGCGATAAGCAAATAATAGTAGAAAAAATAATAATGCGTGTTAATGGAGGAAGTGGATTTAACTTAAAGGAAGGAACTTAAACTAAATATTACCGAAAAAGATGTGTGTAATATGATGGTGTAGTATAGATGATAGTGGTTGGGAGGTGGAAAGTTGCTGAAGGCCGTTTTTCGGTAAAATTTAGATTAAATTCCCTGAAAATCCACTACAAAAAACACACATTATTATTTTTTTCTCTACTTTTGTTTGCTTGTCGCGGATTTTAGCCAAGTTAAAATTCTGAATGTCCATTTAGTAATAACCTTCCACAAAGTAACGCCTAATTCTATTAATCATTTTAAAAAAATAATATTGAGAAAATTTCGAATGGATGAAATTTGACCTAAATTAGTATGAGTTGCGTAAATATTAAAGAATGAAATGTTTATGTTAATGCAATTTTAATTTTAAATTTAAACTAAAGTTTTAGTTTTGTGATTGTCATCAATAAGAAATAAGATTAAAATTTACGACAAATAAATAAATATAAACCCTTTTAAAATCACAAAAACAACTAAAGTTCCTTGGTATGTTTTGGTACATATGTATATCAGAAATCAGATCAGAAGGGAAAATACTAAATTTAAATGAATATTACAAATATTTTTTTTATTTTCCTGGCTGTGGAACCAGCTGCCTTTGGCGGTATTCCCGAACCGATACGACATTGAAACCTTCCAAAAACAAGACTACTCATATCTTAGAAGCCGGCAACGCACCTGTGATGCCTCTGGTGTTGCAGATGTCTACAGGCGGCGTAAATTGCTTTCCACCAGGTGATACGCTTGCTCGTTTGCCTTCTTATATTAAACTAACTTTGCAATTAGTTAGTAGTATCATAGACATATATTATTTTGGTTCTATTACTTATATGGATTATATTATGGATTATATTATATATAATATTACTTATATGGATGGCACGAATAAATAGACTAATAAGTCTAGAAAAGAAAATATATTTTTAGTAATTATTCACCAAGAATTTTCAAATATGGGAGCTTCTTCAATAATGCGCCATAATTGTACATGTCATTTACTTCACATTAAAAAATCTGATATTTTATTAAAAAACTAAAGGTCTACAAATTAATATTCCAGTTTGAATGTAGTATGATTTATGACTGTAATATTCACAAGAGCTTTCAGTTTTGAAACAGGCGCGTCAATACTTCGTTGTTGTTTGGTTTCAGTCAATTTACTATGGCCTAGAATTTGTTTTTTTTTAACTGTACGTATATATTTACTATAATTCAATAAACATACGCTTCGTATGGTATACGTAGTGGTCTTTTGGCTCAATTCCTTTCTCCTTTCCTTATTTCCTTCTTCCTTTCCTATTATTTTCTCTTCGCCTTCCATAAAAATCTTTCTTCCGCTCCGATTATTCACATTCTTGCCTTAAAATAGGAAACGCATATCCAAAAAAAGAAGAAAACCAAGATCGAGAAAGTCCCCTACCCCACTTACATAATATTCGATTTAAGTTACTTCTGTGATATCTGTGACATAGGCGGTGGTAATTATTTACTACCAGGTGACTCACTTGTACAGTTCATGGTAGAGAAACCATTTTATATCCCTTGCTTTATTAAAATACATTTATATCTCCATATTTTTGCTTTATTTTGTACTAGCTTTTACCCGTAGCTTCGCTCGCGTGGAATTTGGTCTGCCACATTAAGTTTCGTCACAGATCATTTTAAATAAATATTTTTTTTTACTCAACAGTAAAATTATATTACGACCAAAATTACATAAAATCATTACAAATTTTAGCGTATATGTTATTTCGATATATAACCTATATTACTGTTAAGTTTCATTCAAATCCGCACAGTAGTTTTTTCGTGAAAGAGTAACAAACATACATCCATACTCACAAACTTTCGCATTTATAATATTAGTAGGATTATTCTCTTATATTCTATTATATCTATTAATTTATTGTTAATATAAATTATTAACTACAGAAAAATAGTTGAGTTTTTGTATGCCGTAGCAAATAAGTGTAAGATATTATTTAAAAAAATAGCAAATATACAGGCAATAAAACAATTACATTACATTTAAATATACAATTATATGTGTGAGTGAATTTCCAATGTGTAGAGGAATTTACTATGCTTCCTCAAGGCGGATAAGCGTGGCACCCAGACTCGGAGTGAATACTATTATAATAGGTTTTACGTACATCTATCCCATACGGGAATCACACTCGAAAAGGTAGTAGGCTGTTAATATAATATCAAATCTATAATTGTGTGATGCTCAATTTTTTTTATGGGATAGGAGGGCAAACGAGCAAGCGTGTCGCCTGATGGAAAGCAATCAACGTCGCCCATGGACAACCGCGACACCTCAGGAGTCGCGGAAGCGTTGCCGGCCTTTTAGGTATGTATAGGCTTCTTTTGTATTGGCTCAAATGTTGTAATTTTTATTTGTAAATAAACATTTATATATTATTTTTATTAGTAAAATTTATATGTGAGCAGAAAAGCCTAAAGCCTAAACACAACAAGCGAATCTATTTGTCTAAACCTGCGTGATTGTGATTTGCAATTCTGATTGTACTAAAGATGTACCTTGAACTTTGTGTTAGAATATTAAATCAAAGTTATATTTACATGAACGTGTTTTGAGGTGAAATGTAACGAAGTTACATAGAAAGTTATACTGATTTACACGCACGGAAAGTTTCCTAACACGTTTCGGCTATATTCTAATTAACTTGAACCTACGCAAAAAGATAATAATCAATTTTAAGATTATTACAATACTTATAGAATGGGACTAGTAAAATAAATAAAAAAATAATGTAAAAAATTTAGGCAATTATTACATTTTATTTTACAAAAAAAGATGTCAATAACTATTCCAAGTAATCTAATAACGCTTGTGTTGAGATATAGTGCACAATTTCACATCAATAGTCTGACGGGCGATACGAAATCACGATCTCAGATTGAACTATTTACATAGAATTTATGGAGTCACGCGTTATTTTGCATAAATCCTTTAGAAAAATTACTTTGCTAAGATCGGTGAACATAAATCAGAAAAATAATATTGTCTCTTTGCGAAGAAGTGTATATCACTGAGAAACGACCGACAGCAAATCCTCCAACACCTCGTAGAGTATGTCCGTAACCGTATCCGTAAAGACTTTACGGTTCTTTCGTAGAATTTACTATACAACTGAGAATACCTGTCGAGGCCAAAAACACTGTGTTTGTGGTGAAGTGGTATTGTGTGTTTGACGTCATCAAACACTATATATAACGTGTCACACGTCATATATAGTGTGTGTTATCGAACTCCTCTGAAACGGCTTGAGTATTTTGTATGAATTTTTCTTTGTATATAAGTTAGGTATGATAATAGGGCGTAAACTATTTTATACCTAGAAATAATTTATATGGCAATACAACGTTTGCCTGATCATCTAGTATTATATAGATTTAAAAGTTTGTGATTATTATAATTTATGTTTTTTACGAATTATAAGATTATTAAATTATTTAGTTGACGTAAGTGGGATCTGGACCCAACAAAAAGGTTTAATGGGGTCATATGTATTATATTATTATATTCCATTATACTTTGTATCAATAAAATAATAAAAAAGCTTTAGTGGTAATGCTGAGGTGTCGGTGACATTGATTTTTCGCTGATCGTAGCAAAGTAAGTTTGGCTGTCCATCTTAGCTATCAGAAAAATAATCTATCACATATCATAAAAAAAGCATATTATATATAATAATATGCTTTATTCTTCTGACGTATGTAGCTCATTAACTTAGCAAACCGAATTATGGTAGCAATGGGCTGGTCACATTTGTAGACGAACTAACAGCCCTCGGAGTAGAGGAGCTGGAGTGGAGAACGCGTCTTGGTATATATAATGTAACCCACATTCCAGCTTCCGGTTAAATGGATATATTATCTGTGTAGTGCGACTTGAAGATTAGACGCTTGTAGCCAAATGTTGGGTTAGGTGACTATTTATAAGAAGAGTTAGGCCTTAATGGAGAGGCGTATGTCCAAAAGTAAACAGCAGCAGTCTAATAAAAATGTCCGAATGAACGGGCCTGGCTATTTATTTAAATATTGTTTTAATTCGAGTAAAGTACTGTAATCTATGAAGCATTGCTTAAATATATCTGTATCTGCCCCTATGAACTCCATTAAAGTGACTAAGACTGTCTCTCTAATATTCGAAGTGAGGGTAATTAAATCCACAATAAATAAGGCTTAATGAACGTCTTTGAGTGGAAACAGAAGTTAGCCGTGGCTTAGGGGAGCTTAACCAAATTTACAAACTTGGTGAAAATTAAATTTTTGGAAGCAATTAATTCTCATTCATTTCTTCTCGTATACCCTTTACTACGTACTCTATATTTGTTTTCATTTGATAACTACTAGATTGATTGATTTTGACAATAACATATTATTGTAAATATTTAAAATGAATTGTGTAATTATATTTATTTTTATATATTGTTTTGTTCAAGAAAATATTTAAATAATTACATACATACTATATATTACGAGTGATTACGATCAAGCCTGTTTCCCGTAGGGGTAGGTAGAAATCACAGACCTCCATCTGCAACGATCTCGGCACACTTTTTTACTTCATCGACACCCATCACACTCTTCATACAGGCTCGTCGGTTCAGAGTAGGTTTTGACCTGGCCTTTCTTGATACCTTCAGCCATTTAATCAATGTATGTTCTCCTCGGTCTTCCTGTACCGATTCTCCCATCTATATCCGCAACTTCTTTTATCAGTCGTCTTTCTTCCATCAGCTCTATGTGCCCAAACCATATTAGCATCCATTTATCAACTTTTGTCACGACAACTAATTTCTATAGTATTAATACAAATAATTTACTATATTATAGGTACCTATGATAAATTTCATTTCATATTTCCTATTTCCGCATAATTCCAGCACCGGATAATTCGCTTTAAAATTAAATATGATTTTTTGTATAAAATGATTTATAAATATGAAAATATATAATATACTATATTTTCATTCAAGATTTGCCACAGTACGACTCGTTATTCCCGTTGGGATTCATTTTAAGGTATAAATTAATATGTTAAATTATCTTTTAAAAAATATATCATCTCAGCACACTTTTCTTCCTCTATTTAATATTTCTTACTCCACAAATACGAGTATATCTAAGATTATCTGAATACATCTATCGTTACACTGATAAATAGAGATTAATTTGCACCCCTTATTAATGTCTATCTAAGCTTCTCCGCGAAGGTCTTAAATCTAATTCCGTAATAGTTCATGTCTACATTATAACCCGCCGTAATTAATCTTAGTTTGGCCGATAATCCATCTTTTGGTAGGATCCTTTGGTTTGTCGGACATGGCATCCATCTACTGAGACCCCAAATTTATCTCCACGTCAGGTAGAACTACTATAATAGAATATCATGCATGTAATGTGTTCAATTATTATGTTATGGGGTATGGCATAAAGACTTAAAAATAACAATGAAGTTTAAATATTATTTTCTAGTAGAAAATTATTTTCAACTGTGCATTAAAAATTACAACCAAAAACAAAAAGTTATATTTTATTATTACTCATTGAAAAGTGTTACTATTTGTTCGTGTTTTAACGATTTTTATATAGGATTCTAGTTATTTTTGATCCTGACGAAAATTTGACAGAAAACAGAAAATATCATATAGTATGAATTCCTTCTTTTAATTTATTCCTTATATGAAGTTAACAGTTTTATATATCTGAAACTCTTTTAGAAACGATTATTCTATGCACTCATCTCGTTTATCTTTCGCTTATTAACATGTGGATTGGCAATTGGAGGCGGTCAGCGACATCCTAAAAGAAAAAAAATGTCGTTTACGAAAAATTTCTAAATGAATATTAACAAGATAAAGCAATAAAATACATATATTTGACTTTTCCCGTCAACTGACATCCAATGATGTCAATAAAAACAGCGTCAATACGCTGTTTTTATTTCATTTTCAAAATCTTATATTATTATTAGTACGTTGTTTAATTATGATGGCGTTTTATTATAATATAGTTCGATTAAAGCATATAAATGAAGTGATATGAAATAAATGCGTGTAACGTAACTTTTTAAGTTCACTGAAAAAGTCGATAGAAGGTTTTTTAGAATGGCCACCATTTTATCAATGTATTTATATTTCAAAAGATTTTATGTTATCGTATTTTACTTGATACTGGCATAATAGTAATAACTAATTGTCATCAAAGAAAAGAAAAGCAAAAAGAACACAATATATATAAGTTGTGTTCTTTTTATCAGCGCCATCTTACATTGACATTAGATATTACGAAGTAATGAAGTCTATTGGTAGGAAAACCTAACTTTTATTAAACTCAAGCAAATGTTTATCCAAATATATAGATGTCAGTTAATTTTAATTTAAATAAAGGATGGTTTTTATATTTTTAAAACTTTTACGGAGTTTAATGTGTAGAATATATTTTAAATACAAACTTTTTATTTAAAATTAAAGAACGATAACAAGTTTACTTTTTAAGATACTTTTTTAAATAATACTATATTATTTATATCTTACATCTCTATACAAATAGACTCAAGGATTTTATTGACACAATTGATTAGCCAAGTAGGAATTTTATAATTTCTAACTCTTGCATTACAGATTTGCCTTCTGATAATGGTTAAATGTATAGATAAGGAATAAATTTAACATCTATTATTATGTCTTTATTAATTTTATACCTTCGAGTCACTTGAGAACAACTTTCAATCTGTCAAAGATTATCTATTCTTCATCAGCATAGAACATGTCACAGTCAATGTTGAAAAACTTTATTCACATATCAAGGACAAAATATAACGTGAATTAGTTAGTCGTATACAAAACGAAGCCATCGCTTATCTCTCTTCATTCATGGATTTCCCCTTCGTCCATTGAAACCTAAACGTCGACCTTCTCTTACAAGGATATCATATTGATGTCAGGTGCAGGCATGCGCGGTAAAACTTACGCATGCGTTTAACGGGTCCCAGGTTTGTGTACAAAGTGTAGTTTTATATGGTAGAACTTGTCAAGCTTCTATAAGTGTTTATTCATTTTGATTTTCCAGAGATATTTTGTAGTGAATTTTTTTATGTACTTTTGATAACTTGATCTTCCCTTAGATACTATTTTGTTCACAAAATATCGCAATAGATAAGTTGTGGTTAGAAATAGTCGTATACTTTCTAGTAGTTGGAAGTCTGATATATATTCTATCTTTGTATAGAGATTTGTGAACGGTTGCCACCGTCCGCTATAAATTGGAGTTGCATCGCGAGAAGATATATCAACAGGTAGGTTCACAAGTTTTAGAGTAATTTCATAAGAAATATATGTGTAACGGTAATGAATGTGGGCGTTACTCTAGACGGTTTGCGTGGGTGAAGAATTTGACCTCTCGTAGACTTGACACCAATAAATAAATTCAAATGGAGTAGTAGTAAGTCTTCTGAGTAAACATTCCTTTTCAGATAAAGAGCCATACTATAACAATGTCAACATTAATTAATTTTTATCAAATGTTATATGTTTTGATATATATTATATCGGCGAAGTACTCAAGATATTTTAAAACACCACGTGTAAATTATTAACCCTTAAATTATTCCCCGTAATTCATTAAGGGACCAATTATTCTTATAAAATCAATAAAGGCTAATGGGGTTTTGTTTTCGGGTCATTGCATGTCCTACATTACGGTACACGAGATACATTAATGAAGGAAAACAGTAATGGACCAAAAGGTGTTTTGTACATATGTGCATACTGTCAGAATGTTAAATTTTTGAAATTATTTTGACTCTTGAATAATCAATATGGTTTAAATATAAACAAATATTTTATATTTTACGAGTTAGTAGTAAATTATATAAAGATTTTAATTTACAAAATACTACTGATTTTAATTACTATCACAAAAATTTCATAAATAGGAAATATAAGGATTGACAACAATTATTATAAACAATAATAATAAAACGATAAATACACATATGCAAAAAATTTAAAAACATAAATTAAATATATCAACTTTTTTATGTTAAGATACATATTATATAAAAAGAAGTAAACAACTCTTGATAATTTTGATTTTATTTTAGACTTTATGAGTAATGAATTTAAATAAAATGACAGTTAATTTCCTACAAAAATATTTTTTAAACTACTATAATAAATTAGTTCGTATAATCCAACATCTGTAATATTATATAGTGTATTTGTTTATGTAATAATATAATTTTATCGTTACATATGCATAATCTTTTTTGACCAAAATGTATTACGATAGTTTGTAAACTTTTAGTTGTTTATGAAAACTGTTGGATAACTAATTTAATATATCTTCCACTACCAATTTCAAATTATTTTATTATGAACTTGATTTTTAATTGTTTATGAAAACTGTTTTAGTTGTTTATGAAAACTGTTGGATAACTAATTTAATATATCTTCCACTACCAATTTCAAATTATTTTATTATGAACTTGATTTTTAATTTAAATAAAATGACAGTTAATTTCCTACAAAAATATTTTTTAAACTACTATAATAAATTAGTTCGTATAATCCAACATCTGTAATATTATATAGTGTATTTGTTTATGTAATAATATAATTTTATCGTTACATATGCATAATCTTTTTTGACCAAAATGTATTACGATAGTTTGTAAACTTTTAGTTGTTTATGAAAACTGTTGGATAACTAATTTAATATATCTTCCACTACCAATTTCAAATTATTTTATTATGAACTTGATTTTTAATAAGTCTCTTTATTTAAGATAAAATCAAAATCTGAGTACTTAGGAAGCTCTTCATTTATACATCCTTTCAGACACTATAGAGACCTAGAGGGCACGAAGTATCATTGCCTAGCTGCTTGTCCGGTATTTATGGTATTGGTACACGGGTACGCGACCCCGGCCTCTGTCACTTCTAGCTACTACTGTATCGCTCTTCGACTTCCGTTGCGGTAGTATAATATCCGTATCATCCTATTTAAATTCATCTTTTTTCCCCTACCCTTTCCTTTCTTCTCCATCTTTTTCCCTTTCTCGCCAATCCACGGTCTGCCGTCCCAAAGGATGCGTGGCTAGGGGCGAGCATAGTCGCAAGCGTGTCGACCGTCCCGGGATCGGGCTCCCCCGGGTACTATAGTGCCTTACCTCAGGATGCGGGGCTCTGCTGGAGTTAATCTTCATCCTCCCTTGGGGCTCGTGGGATTCACTATGACAAATCTTAATATACCTAATTTGTTTAAAAAATGACGGCGATGTGGTTCGCCACCCATCACGTCCTAATTCCCACGAGGGCGACAAGCGACGAACGGAGAGCCGTTTCGCTACGATGAATGTGAGAGGAAGGATGGATGAGTGTGAAGGAAGCCCGGAAGGTGTGCTGGGATTGTAGCGGATGAAGATCTGTGGTCTTTGCCTAACCCTACGGGAGACAGGTGTGACGATATGTTGTTGTTGTTCTATGTTAAGACACTATATATGTTTATATATTGTTATAAATATTTTTATACACCTTTTCCAAGATGGTCTAATAGAGCGCGATCATCGTGAGAGTAAGCGACAAGGTGATCACACATTGTCATGTTATATTTTATTGGAGTGTGTCACCTGATGGAAAGCAATCAACGCCGCTTACCGCTATTTGCAACGCCAGATGTATTGCAGAATATTTCCAGCTTTTGATTAATACCCTACATATTACTGGAAAAACCTTTTAAGGTTTTTCTAAACCTACATATACCTACCGCTGAATTGTGTACACTAAATGTAAGCGGTAGGGATAGAAATTTCCTTGGATCGTGTGCGGTAGTAGATTTTATTTGCGAATTAGCAGTCATTCCGCGAATATGTACCACAATGGTTAAACATTGTTGTGTCCAGTCTCACAATCGACTTTATCTAAGGAGACGCGCAAATTTTGCTTGTTCAGTGAACAGTATACGTACCTATAATTACTGAAACCCTCTAGATCATAGTTGATACCAGGAGTGGGGAGTTCTTTACCAATAAAGACCATTATTAAATTAGGCAATAACTGTTTAAAGAACGAATCTCAGGGCTGCAAAAAAAACTGACAGAGGCTGCATATACGTACGGCTTCAGGATTGCGCGTTCCCTATCTGTTATTTATACGCTCATAAAACTTAAGGCGAATTGACGCACAATTTACTAAGAAAAAGGGCACGGGCCAAAAAGGACACATATTCATGCCTTGGCTTCATGCCAAATGTTAAAATAAATTGCAATATCACTATCATCGTAAATCCAATAGTCCACTACTGGACATAAGTTTTCCTGCACTCACACCCTTTAATAGAACTTCTGCAATAACTGATGAAGTCAGGCTTTACTTTGCGAAAATCCATGACAAAAATGGACGTTTTTAGCAAATATATAATCGACGATTTTAGGAAATAAAATCCGCGAACACAAATCAGAAAATAATAGCTTGTATTTTCGAAGAAGTGCATAGTGAATAGGGAATAGCAAATTTAATTCTCACAGAGCGGCTACCAACGCTGACAACGTCAAACACACATATCCATTTTACACTATAATTAACGTGTTTTTTCTTTCTCTCGCGAGGCAATCTCAGATGTAATAGACTGTATGAAAGAAAATCGTGGAGATGGAACTTTTGGCGGCATGCATCTCACTCCTACACAGATCGTCACGCTATTCAGCTAAACGACTTCATGATGTGTTTGCCAATGCGTGGTTTTAAAAAATATAATTAGTTTTAAAGCTCAACGTGATTTTCAACGAAACATATAATAAAGAAACACGTAAATAAAGTGTTTAAATGTATATAGACAACCGACATTCAAAGTTGCACTTGATTGTATAAGGAAGATAGCAACTAGTGAACGCCCCAATACTAAAGAAGAAGCGTGTTCATTTGAATAAATTAACTATTATTTACAGACAAACTAGTTTTATTATTATATTTTCTATGTGAAATGTTTGTTTTTAGGTATTTATTTAACATATTAACCTTAAAAATATAAAAACAGATTCCACCTGTAGTATATAAGAAAAACGATATATTATAGTACATATAAAAATTATAAGTATACACATATTGTTCTTTTAGCATAGCATATACTATTCAATCACAGTAATGTTGCTTATTAATTTATTAAATTTGATACTGTATATTCTCAGATGAAACTAGTAAACTATAATTAATGTAAAAATTCCATGTAAATTAAATTAATTAATTTTAATTTCATTCTACTGCATATATTATACTGCATAATTTGATTGTAGAAAAGAAAAAATGTTATAAATATTTTATTTTATTTTATTTTATTACATCTTTTTATAATGTTAAGTGAAAATGAAAAAAAATGTACTTAAATAACAGCACATTTTTCCTCTTTAATACTTGTACCACATTTTTCTCGCTTCATGGAAAGTCGGGCTGTCCTTTAATTTCCTCTGTACTGACAGTCGTGGCTAGAGCTTTGGCGTGAATGAACGTTGCGAATTCGGATTTGACGTACACGTATATTTCTATTAGTAGCATATAAGTAATAAATATAAATAAAATGGACATAACGGTAACTAGATATTTCAGTTTGGATGAAGTAAGTATATTTTTTTAACTATAGGAAGTAATGTCGTTTGGTTTATTCTTTAAACATATTTTTCTATATGTTGTTATTTCTATAATAATTATTAAATTTCTATAATTTTCTTTTTTTTCCTTTGATGGCAATTAGTTATAACTATTATGCCAGTGTCAAGTAAATTACATTAACATTAAATCTCTTGAAATATAACTAGTTAGCGTGTCGTATTTGCATTACGTCTTGATAAAATGGTGGCTTTTATCAACACCTATGGATTTTTTCAGTCAACTTAAAAAGTCATGATACACGCTTTTATTTCATATCACTTCACTTCACGCCTTAATCAAACTATATTGTATAAGTCACCACCACAATTAAACAATATAACTGATAATAATATAAGATAGTGAAAATGAAATAAAAACACAACGTCACTGATGTTAGTTGGCGGGAAAAGTTCATTTATATGTTTCTTAATACAATTTTTAATACAGATTGAAAATGAATAATATATAGCAAATAGAAAAGTAATAAAGAATCGGTTATTCTATTGGTATACATAACATTTAAGTAATAGAAATAAAATTTTTTTTAGTTTCACGACATATAGTTTTTTTCTCATTTTTCCACTGTGTGATTCCATATTCTCTTTTTGCAAAATTTTATGTACTATTTATAAGCTATTGCGAAGTCTCTTAGATTTTGTACTCTTTTTATTAGTTCCAAATTTGCTGTGTTTGGGGTTTTCGGAATTTGTTGTGTGGTTTTCAGCATATGAAGAAGAATAGAGCAAAGAATAGCGCTACCCCATTGTTTCCGTGGGTGTCGTATGGAACAATTATGGCAGAAAATATCAAAAGAGTCAGTCGCATCTTCTTGGGAATAAAAATCTGAGATCTCTTATCCGTCTTCCAACTGTAGCAATTATGGGAACACCTCTTAATTTTATCGTAGGACAATGTTCAGTAGCTAACCGTTACGGCTGTACTGAAGACAATGATGATTAACTTCAAACCAAACATAATGTATTAATTTATGAAGACCGTAATATTTCTTAGAGCTTTATTTGCGTTTATTAAGAAACAAGTAAAGGAAAGAGTTTGAAATAGATATAAAATATAAAACAACTCATTCCAACTTCAGCGACCTAGTAACTTGTTAGTACGTAACCATTAATACTAGGTCAACGTAGAATTCAATTACCAACATACGACTTCATACTAATAACATGTTATAAGAGAAAGCAATGCCTAGCACTAATACTTTTATATTCTGTCACATTCGTTTAAATACGAATGTGACAGAATATAAGAGTACTGTTTCTCAATGATTACTGCCCTTTATATCCCAATTGAATATAATAAAATGTTTTATACTTATAGCCTTAAACTAGGATTCCTTTCATAGTAAATGCCATTATACAAAGAATTTGATCAAAGAAGGCTCAGAATAAATACGTACACCTTACCAATCTTGTAGAGATCATGGAATCAGTAGAGTGGACAGTCAAAAGTTTTACTTAGCTAAGATCCGCGACAAGCAAAACAATAACAGAAAATTAATAACGTGTGTTTTTCCGCTGGATGAAGTGAATTTATTTGGAACTTAAACCAAAAACTTACCGAAAATCGGCCATCAATTCTCCACCAACCACTATACACAACACCAAACACACATTACCACTTTTCCACCTTGTAAACGACAAGTGTTTTGCCCCAACACGACGGCATCTTCTGGTATAGTAGACTCTACGGAAGACAACCGAAAAGTCAAAAGGCAAAAAAATCAGTAGAGTTTAAAGCAGACACTTGACACGACACTGATCCATATAGGTCTTTGGAAAAGAAAAATGATTGTTATTTTATTATTTTCGTACAGATAAAATACTAGAAATGCATGTTATAGAAAGAAAAAAATAATTAGCATAGATATATAAATTATTTTATTTCGAAAAAATAATGCAATTTATATAAGTAACAAATAGTTTAAGGCTTTTATGAACGTTAATTTTTTTTTGTTGTCGCTGACATGCCTATTCAGTGTAAGAACTAAAGTAATTCCTGTCAGTATGAGAAAGGACTATCACTCAGTGCAATGAAATATAAGTGGCGATAAATAAAATGTATCTCAATTTTAGGCGTCAATGAGAAGCGGAGCGCTAGCAGCGATGGAGGCCGAGCCAGACCTCAGTACATTCGAGAATAAATCAGGCTTGGCGGAGGATATGAAGTTCCTGGCTTCCATGCCGGAACTCTGTGACGTCACTTTCCTCGTGGGAGATACAAGGGAGCCAGTTTGTGCCGTTAAAGCCGTATTAGCGGCGCGAAGCAGGTAGTTTACACTAAAATAAGTGAACGATGTTTCTGGTAGATATAATTCCAAATAAATAAATTCACTGGAGAACCAAAGTCATTATCATAACTGTTTGTGTAATGTAATAATAGTGGCTATGGGTTGGTCATATGGGGTGGAGAATGGACATTCGTTGGAGAAGACGAGCGTTGAAGTAGAGATCGCGTTTTGGCTAACGTAATGAGGGAAGCCCCTTGAGATCCGGCGTTAAAACAACGTGGGCTGATGATGAAAATAAATCACAGAATATTCGGCAAAAGACTAATTGGTTAGGTCCCGTACTCACAATTTTATATTTTGTTATGTCATCTTACAACACAATCCATTTTTTAGTATAATTCGTAGATACACGTCTCTTCTTCATATTTTATTTATTACTAAAGTAATTTTCCACCGTTATTTCCATTATCATTTTTATGACTTTCCCTTGACCTAATAATATATGAAGCTATTTTTTATAGCGGTCTTGAGAATAGGGAATGTAATGGAATTGAGTATCGTCATAATATATTTGAATTTGAATTTACGTGAAATTCAAGTACAACCACATCTTGGTGACAAACATTTCACCTACAAGTCGTGTACATTGTTGATTGAGAGACGCGGTATTGGCAAACGTCCTATGGTGATTTTTTTTTGACAGCCCATATATCTCCTATGGCTTGGCAACGGACCTCTCCATTTCTGAAGGGACGAACCACACTTGTCCAATGCGGACTTTTATATTTTAAATACTAAGAGGCTAATTTAAATAGGCAAAGGCAACACAATCGTCATTCTACATTGCTTGCTCAGTTACTTCAGACAAATACTTTTACCCAGATAAAGGTCTGAATCCAACCATCCAATCCAAAGCGCAACCACACCTTGGTGAAAAACATAAATTTTACCTACAAGTGGTGGATATTATTGATTGAGAGACCCAGCATTGCCAAACAAAATTCTTTATTTCATATATAGCTGTGAGCACTAGTGTGAAGCAGATAAGTTGTTGATTCACTCTTAAAAATTAATTCAAAAACTAAGATTATAGTGACTATTCCTTCTTAAAGTTTCGGCTACCGCAGGTGGTAATTGATAACTACTCTGTATATTTGTTAATGTGTATACATCATTTACGAATTCATTTTTTTTCGCGGAAAATTATAGTGATTACTTATCACCGCATTACTTATGCGTTCACGTGAGAGATCATAATTCAAATTATTTCAGGGTATTTCAAAAATTGCTGTATCAAGCGCCAAGTCCGCAGAGAAAAAAAGAACCAGCGCCCCGTGAAAATAAACTTAGACTTTTCCTAAAAAGGTCATCCGAACCGCTACTAAATCTTCAAAATGCCGCGCAACAGGTAAACCATTAATAATTCTTATTCACTAATTTTTTTTGTCACATCATGACGAAACTCTATATACAGGATAAAAGACTTCGACCGTAAGGAATGGGTTACACGCTTGGCAGTAAATTTTATTACGGTCTAATGGTTTTAAATGTTTAGACAAAAATGTTTGGTGTTATAAAACGAATAAACTAGTGATAGCATGATAATTATGAAAACATATAGTTTGATTAAAATTTTAAAATAACATATAAGCATAACATAAAAATATTTATAGATTACCAATACTATTATATTTTTCGTTTTTATATTATTTCTGAGCCAATTATATGTATGATAATACAGTTTTAATAAAATAATTGATAATCATTTTTATTCAATTACGGTTTTCAATTATATGCAATCCAAATATAAAATATTGTAGTTAAACATTTAATATAAATAAAACTCTTTGAACCAATACATTAATGAACGATTATGAGTTGTTTACTTTTAAGAAATTGTTGATTTACGTTTGAACTCATAATTAAAAGCAGACCTTTGTTTATTTAAAATTCTAAACAAAATTTGTTTTACCATTTTCACTTCAGAGATCAACTTTCGCGCAGCAATTGGCTACAATACAAGAGGTAACGGACAAAATTGACGATGTTTAAGGACGTGTTTATATAAATAAAAACATAAATACTTAATTTTTAATTTTTAAAATATTGTCACTATTTACACACTATTCGGTAGCTGCGATGTATCGTCTGCCTAAATCGAGACTTCGAGATTTTGCATGGTATTTTGGCACATATTAGAAAAATAAATTTTGTGTAAATAATATTTCTTGGTTTTTGTATATTTGATTATTTACGTAGTTTTATAATTGTGATAAAGAACATATAAGTCGTAAAAATTAAATGTTTTATACAATTAAATTATGTAGTTCTACATGTACAAAATAAATGACGTCAAACTGAAATATTTTTTATCACATTAGAAGTATTTTCCTACATTTATTAACTAAAAGTTAAACTCATTGTGTAGTTAAACTCATATTATTAACTTTGTCTCTGTGGCAAATTGATAAAATTTGGGGAAATATTATAGTGAAATATGTCTGATAAAAATAATTATTTTATTATGGTCTTACATTATTCAATTAATGTAACACCATAATTGAACTTTTGAGTTCCACTTTTTGAGTTGCAAAGTTTAATTGTATCCATATATATATACGATTTTATTGTTATTAATAAACTTATTAAGCATTTTATTGATTCTGGCGCGCGTAAAAGTGATTTGTTGGAAAGTTTCAACCACGCTGTGACTGAATCGTTAAAGCCTTTGTCATAGTATCTAAATATACCAAAAAAAAATACACTTATTATTTTTCTCACGTTATTGATATTTCCAATAAATTACTTTGTATAATAATAAATTATTTTGCTTTGTGTTTAATTTTATAAAAAATTGGCGAAATTTTGTGGTTTATTGTTTATTATGTGAATTATTGGATGATTTATTGAGTAATTAATGTGGTGCACAAAGTTTTTAATCATTAAATTTGTTATTTCATAGATATTTGTATTTTTGTTTACATTGTAAATACGTGATAATCTTATATTATTATTATCAGTTATATTGTTTAATTGTGGTGGCGTATTATACAATATATTATAGTTCGATTAAGCCTTAATAAGTGAAGTGATATGATATAAATGCACGTATCGTGACTTTTTAATTGACTCAAAAGTCCATAGAAGGTTTTGCTAGAATAGCCACCATTTTATTTCATATTATTTCATTTTACTTGATACTGACATAATAATAGTTTTAACTAATTGCCATCAAAGAAAAGAAATATGTATACAAAAATTATACTATAGTTTTCTTTGACAGCCATCTTCGCAACAACATCAGACACTAATTATTGAGGAATTTGAACCTGATGTATTTCGACAGTTGATAGAATATATTCATACAGGATGTGTTACGTTACAACCTAGGACTTTATTAGGTAAGTGATAATCAAATCTTATTATATTTTATAAAACTAATTCACTTACTTTCTCACATTCTTTTTTACTTGTATAAAATTATATGGCATAATATTATACATATAATAAACATTTAGGGAATAGCCTAGTTTTGGACGAAATAAAGTTTTGGATAACACCTAATGTCGGATCCTGTGTCCTCTTTTACTTGTTTGTTAAAAATCTTAATTTAGTTATTTGCAGTTTTGAGTAAATTTAATCAATAAACATTTAATATTTTTATCACGTTCGAATCACGTGTTTTAGGAAAATCAAATGGTGGTTCCACTATTTGATTACACGATTAATTTAATCAAACTAAAACTAATTGACTTTTGGTTTAAGTCACAATGATAACATTTTCGTATCAAGCTTGCCTAAATAAATGGCATAAAATCTGCCTTCACCTAAATACTCGTGCTCGTTTTTCTTCACAGATTGAGAATACATCTCTTTTTTGCCTTTCTACCTTATATATCAGTTTCTTAACCAAATCGTACAGAAATTTTCAATTTCCGAGATTGAAAACAGAAACCGAGATTGGAGACAGAAACGTTGCTCTTTCGGCTAATAAACATTAGTTGTTCATCTGATATTTTATTTTTACCTTCATATAGTTGTTCCTTCTAGTGACGAGAACAAATGAAGATAAATTTTCTCTTGTTTATTTCTTTCTTTTTCTTGTTCATGTTCAGCTGTATTGATATTTTTTATTCTTTTCTTTAAAGATATTAAAAAAATTATGTTTACAACATCTATATTGTATATTTCTAGCTAGTTACATAGAATTTACTATACCCATATAACACAAACATAGATAATTGTATAATTTTATAATTTTACATGAATCTTTTTTACTTAAAAATGAAATATACAGAAATAATAATTATTTTATTTCTAACTTTTGCCCGCCGCTTCGCTCGCGTGGAATTTGGTCGGCCACATTAAATTTCGTGACATATAATTTAAAAGGAATATATAATTTTACTTAATTTATGGTTTACAATTTTGGTCAGAGTGGCTTCCCCATAAAAGGTAGATATATGCTGTCGCAGACTTTTATTTAGAACTATTCAAGACAAACAATCCTACGGTACATCATCTTTGTGTAACTCTAATGGTTTAGGCAGCGTATGCCAAGATAGCTCTCAGAGGCCAGTTTTTTTCCGACTTTTTTGGTCGTAATATAGTACATGTCAATTACATGTACTATATTACGACCAAAAATATTACATAAAATCATTACAAATTTATATATGTTATTCCAATATATAATCTATATTACTGTAAAGTTTAATCCAAATCCGTCCAGTAGTTTTTTTGTGAAAGAGTAACAAATATACATCCATACTCACAAACTTTCGCATTTATAATATTAGAAGGATAGGATTATTTTACAAAGTTTACACGCTGTTGGCCCCACAATATAAGTAAATTAATTTATGCTACAAAATGTATAACCAACAGAGAACTTGCCTCTTCCGCTAACATTAATGGAGGGGATTACATCATATTTGCGTCAGACTTAGATGGTGACACTTAAATGGATTACAGGCTTTTACTCTTCGCGCCTGTGAACTTGACACCTTATTGAGTTCATGCATTTAAAAGCATCTAAAATTTCTTGATATAAATAGTACTCGTTGAACCATTTCTAGACGAAAATACCTCTTATGAATTGTTTTCAACACAAACTATATTCAGACTGATTTTTTTTAATACAAACTATATTCCAATTATGTTCATATAAGCTATATTCATATATTATAATACAAACATAAATCATTGTGTAATTTTCTAATGGTAATTGAAAAACATTAACAGTAAGTAATGAAAATGAAACAAAAACACTTGATCTAAACCTTCTTTATCGAAATTGGAACCTTAAAAAAACAAACCTACACATTTGCCTACACAAAATTGGCTTTCAATCTGCAATCTACTACATTGTCTTCAGCGTGACCAGAATTGCCCATAATGTCAAAATTTTGCGGAGAGGAAGGCAAAAGGAAACCATTGCTCTAGAACTCCAACACCTGTAGCTAGCCTTCGGTTAAATATAATGAAAATTGCTACAAAACAATTGCTAAGCGTTTCAGTAACGGATAGATAGTCACATTTCTCAAAGGCTTCCAACCCATTTATAATGCCTATGGTGCTGCAATTGTCTTAAAGATATTTTGATTACTTTCCATCAGGCATCCTCCACCTCCTCTTTTCTTTCCTATATCCTGTAAAAGAAAATAAAAAAGGACATTGAGACATCAAGAAAGTAATAAAGTTAGACGATGGTCTTATTTGTTATATTTTACGATCCACGAATATATAATTTTACGATCACATTTTATTACAAGTTAGCGTTTAATGTACATTTGGGGCTTTACAATATGAAAAATATGTTTATTGATAAATCTGATAGTTTTAGGTCGTTTCAGATAATAATACGTTACAAAATAAAAAGCCTTTCAAAAATAGGGCAATATTGTTATCATAAATCTAGATATCATATTAAGAAATAAAAAAATGTAGCGTTAATAAATTTAAATAAAATTGCGTTTCGATTATTTAGCAAATAGAAATTTGTAACAAACTGTTTCCATTGATACTATAGTTTTCATAATAAATGCGAATAAAATTATAGTCTTAAAGTAAAATACCTTGAAAGAGCTTTGTTCTATTATTTTTTATTATGCTCACGGTAGAAAAGAGAGAGTTTATCCAGAGCTATTCAATAGTTTAGTACACTTATGCTTAACGCTCGTAATATTTTATGCACTGTCGTAATGGATTTTGACAGAGAAGGGTCTAGGTTAAATGGTTTTCTATAAGCCAAATGGGTAGACTGTCTAAGGGGATGATTGTAACTATACTAAGGAGTATGGTTACATTCATTTATGAGCTAGAGTGAACGATGAAATAAAACGTTTGCATGTCGAGGTAACGCGGCTGAATTCGGGAGGCCCAATACCCTTCCTCCCTCCTCCTCCCTCTACCCCCTCCCATTCCCAATCCCATATTGATACTTTCCTTAAAGGTCGGCAACGCTTCCGCACTGCCTATGACACTGCGGAAGTCTATGGGCGGCGTTCCTTTGCCTTCCTATCCCATAAAAAAAAGTGGTGGTGACATCTGTGAAAGTCACTATAATGGTGCATCGTTCAGAAAGGTAACATTCGCGAAAGTCAAAAAAATTCAAAGGAAATGCAAGGAAACTCATCATGACAAAATTTACACTGAAAATATTTTATTATTTGTATATATATATATGTTTATACGTGCTACCTATCGTAGGATAGATGTACTATCCCAGAAACCTTCGCGGCAGTGTAATCCCAAATTTTCATGGCAATCGAATGAATGGTGTAGTAATACATATAGGACAAACAGACTGAAAGACAATCGGTTTTATATACATTTAAAATTAAAGCCTTGAAATTGTTGTTATTTTCAGGTGTAATGAACGCAGCCGACTATTACGGATTGGATGAGCTTCGTCGAGCTTGCGCTGGTTTCGTACAATGCTGCATCACCGTAGACACTGTATGCGCGTTACTGGCGTCTGCTGAGCGATATATCCAGTACAAATGCACTAAATCTTTAGTTCAAAAGGTAAGCTATAAAATACTTCACCCGATGTATGTTGTCCTGGGCAAATTTATTGAAATATTTTTTTTTGTTTTCTTCATTATGCGCCTGACTTGAACTTAAACAAAAATATATCAACCAAATATACGTACGTATATATCGTGATGTTGGAGAGTTAAAACATAAATTACGATTTTTGCAGTTTGCCTAATTTTTCCGACTTTTCTATGTAAATCCCAAATTTTCTTAGAATATAAAAAAATGTATATTTAAAAATTTGTAAAAAGTATTACAGATTTAAAAAATGTATTTTTTAAATTTGTAATACTTTGCAAGTATATATTTATAAAGTTCAATAATAAATAAAAAATAATATTTTAATATTCGTTGCCTAAATCTAAGAACTCCTGCATGGTGATAATCATTATGAATACGCTAACAACATGGCAAAATAACCAAAATCGGAATAAATAACGGTAGACTTCAATCAGGTATTTTATCTAGGCAAAAATTATCCCGATTCAGGGATTCAGAAATCCACCACCTTTGGATCAGAAAGCTCACTTTGTCACTACACTATATTGTCTATATCTTGTTACAACAACTTTATTTGTACAATTCTCTTTAATAACAAATCTATTAATATAAAAATAAACACTATTATTACTATAAAATAATATCATCACTCTTTGGCTTATTAATTCGACATGGCGGGATAAACCAAGCCAACGAACGATTTAGTCATCCTAGGAGAGGATAGTTCCTCTCCTTGGCCTTCTCACAATACTGATACTGAATTTTAAATTTTGAATTTCACCTTGTTCACAGTGGGTGAAATTCAGAATTTTTATATTATCCTGTAATTACATATTTCATATAGATGTAACTTGGACAGATAAGCGTCCGAATTTTCATCAGTAAGTCCAATCACAGACACTACTATAGGTACAATTACAGAAGAATCAACAAAAATAATCTTTTTATCATTAGCATCATTACTAGTGATGTTTTTAGTAATGTTAAATGTAATGAAACATATAAATTCAATTTCCAGGTCCTAGAATTTGTAGATGAACACGGAAATGAGGTGCTCAATTTAGGGTCATTTACACTACTGCCACAACACGTAGTACGACTGATATTAGCGAGAGATGAACTAAGAGCCGATGAGTTTACGAAGTTTCAGGTATGCTTTTTATGCTACACTTTGATTATCTTAACGCTTCTTCTAAATGAAGAGGATAGCTTTCAATGCCTGCAGCGTTGCGAATATCTATGGGCGGCGGTGATCAATTTCCAACAGGTGACCGGCATTCACGTTTGGATTCTGTTTAAAAAAAACTGATGTTTGCTACTGCAGATAAATTAGCAACGTCAGAAAGACGCTTGATAATACGATAATAGGGTAAGAACAGTGAAGGGTAGAGGAAAGAAAAAATAGAGTTGGGAGGGAAGGTGCAGAAACAAAGATTTTCCAAAATCTGTTCTAAAAACTACTCTTATTTCTGGGAAACCTAGACATTCGGTCTAGCTTTCTATAGAACCTCAAAAAGGTTTTGTTTTTCAAAGACTAACTTCATTTTTAATGAATAACAGTTTTAATGATTCCTAGGATTATTGTTCTAAATATCTTTAGGTTTGTTAATGGAGGTGGTGGTATTCGAGAATGGGGAATAGAATGGCATGACACTTGCATTTAATAAGCTTTTTTCGAATCCAGTGCCTGATTAGAAAAATACCTAACGGATATTTCTGATCTTTGCGGGCGGCGCCGATTGCTTGTCATCAGATGATTTTACCTTTACTTAATTTGATATCTATTTGTTCCAGGCAGCACTTATGTGGAGTAAAAAATGCTGTGACACTAATCAGAATATAACGCTTAAGGAAGTGATAGGAAATTTTCTAGAGTACATACAATTCCATAAGATTCCAGCGAATGTGCTCATGAGGGAAGTTCACCCATTGGGTTTGGTACCGTACTCAATCATCATGAATGCTTTGGCCTACCAGGTGCGCTGTTACTTTCAGAATAAATCTGTCTATTTTTATTATCGAAAATAGCCATATGCACATTCATAACTTGATGATAATTTATTGGCTATTGCTCGTGGACACTTGTCGATTTACATAAGGTTGGCGGTTGGTATAATTATCACGATCATTGTGATCCGAATTTAAAGTATTTGAACAAAACCTCATAGTTTTTTTTTAAGATTAAATGACAATAAATTCTTCTCACCGAATGACTAAATTCTTTAGAACTGCGGAAGAATATATTATCTTTCAGCACCTTTTATCGGTATTACAATGGTGCTCCGAAGAATTGTTCGGAATAATTTCGTTTGCTGAATTCCACTACCGTACAACTCGCTACAAAGAAAAGTTTCATCCCCACATTATGGATGAGTGGCAATCCAGTACAGTGAGTTTCTCAAGAAACTTCTATCCACCTTGGTGAACAAGCGACGAAATGAATGCGAATAACATTATTGTTTAAGTTGTACTGAATAGAGTGCTTATAACGCTATTGTTGCAGGCAGACCCGGCCAGCGTAGACCCAGGCAAACTTTCTCCTGCACGAGTACGACGTGCAGGTCGCTCGATGTCAGTCCAGTCATCCCTTGACCCCTACGGCTCCAACACAACACTCTCCTCTACTGGCTCGAGCGACGTTCCATCATCTGACTCTCGGCACAACTAACGCGAGGGGAACTCCCCCCATCCCGCACCCGAACCCATACCCGGTCCCTCAACCGCTCCAACCAGTGCAACTGTTCCTTCAGATAAACCTCCCGAAAAACTCGGTCTGTTCTCTTCTATTAAACGCGCTGCCAGCAAAAAATTTGGTGACCGCCGCTCTCCGACTCCAAAAACTAGAGAACCACGATCAAAATCTGATTCGGTTAAGCACGCTGCCCTCACGAGACAGATATCAGAAACGGTAGCGGCATCAGAAGATCCTACTTTTGAACGATGCAAGCCTAGAAAGCGTGACAGTGAAACAGAGTTTCCCGTTAGAAAATCGACTTCAGAAATTTCTGAAACTTTTCCATTTGTGCGACGAGCGCTTGCTGAAATCGAGAACGGATTAAATTACTTTAGAAAATCGATAACATCCGATGCCAGTGAGCCTAAAGCGCCATTAGCGAGAGTTGAACCTGTCGTTGTCGTTGCTGCAGCAGATGATGACACACCAACTACGCCACCACCTCCTATGGGTTTGAAGGAGCGTCGGGGGTCGCGAGGCTCACCGTGTGCTAACCTCCCTCCTCTTATGTTACCACCAACTGTGCCTGATCCATCGCCCGGACGATTATCTCCAAACCGACTTTCCCCTACACCTATGAAAGAACCTTCATCGGCGCCCATTATAAGTAATCCACCCAAGCGTTCTAGAACCCGATCTGAAATGCCTTCTGAACCATCACCCCGCACTCCGCCAACGCCACGTCCGGCTTCAGTATCTCCCAAGCACACGTTTGCTTTTAAAATTGTTTTAAAGAAAGTTGAGAGTACGCCAAATACGTCATTCGATCGCCCCGACCAATGAGAGTATCTCCTCTAAGCGCGGCCGTCTGATACGGTGGGGTACTCGAGGTAAGTAACGCGCTTTTCTCCATTTCCTAGTAACGGCTAGCATAGATTAGTTAACTATATGAGTAATGGAGTCAGCGTTATTTTGCAGAAATCCATTACGACGTGGAAAGTCAGAATATTTATTTAGCTAAGATCCGTGACATGAAAACAATAATAGAAAAATAATAATGGGTGTTTTATTGGAAGAAGTGGATTTACGGGAAACTTAAACTAAATCTCATCGAAAAACGGGCGTCAGCAACTCTATACTTCCCAACTACTAACAACAGTTAACGTTTGTCTTCCGTAGTCTACTCAGATTACAGACGCCTCGTGTTGAGGCAATACACGTGCCGTGTACATTGTGCTATGTATTTGGTGTTATTGCTAGTGGTTGTGAAACTGTTGTGTGGAAAGTTGCTGACGGCCGTTTATCGATAAGATTTAGTTTAAGTTCCCCGTAAATCCAGTTCTTCCAGTAATTTTTTTCTAGTTTTGTTTGTTTATCGCGGATAAGTAAAAATTCTGACTATCCACATAATTAATAATAATAATAAAAGCCTTTTATCTTGAAATTTCAGAGAAAATCCCTAATCTCAATGTGCCTTTTGGCATAGGCCTCCTCCAAATCCTTCCATTGCTTTTATCTCCTGCTACTTTGTCCAGTATGGTCCTACTGTGTTGAGGTCATCTTCCCATCGCCTCAGTGGGTGACCTGTTTTACTCTTGAATAGATTAGTTAGCTAAGAAATTATAAAACAATGTTAACTTGTGAAATATCTACAACTATTATCTTCTTGTCTTATGAACTTAAGGGGCTGGTCCCCTGTTTTATGTACTATTTAAATACACGTGTTGATGTTGACTTCGTGGATAAATGTTAATGTATGAATTATCTTAAAATGTAAATAAATACCAAGATTTACACTGAATGTTAATGACTAATGAAATTAATATTTTTGTGATGTTGATGCTGACCTAGTTTTAAGAGAACCTAGTGACTAATATATTTGAATTTTGGATGACTAAGAACAAAATATTTTATACCTTTAAATATAAAAACATATGCGTAATCAAATAATTTCAACTCTAGAAAACAATAAAGAGAATTAAGAATTTTTAAAACGGTAAATTTCAGTGATTTCCAAAACTGACCCGAGCCTTTAGTTTGCAATCCACAACATTCTTATCTTAGCAGGAATATAAGTAACACTCAATAATTACATTCACTACTTAGACTTTTTGAGATTATCTTTTGATTGAATTATTTATAAGCATATTTGCAATTTATACAAACTGTTTGGAAATGAAGTATTTTTGTAAATTTGTAAATATGAAAATTGAGGTGTAACTTCGTTAGCAGTTTAAATATCTATTTTACTAAAGTACTTATAATTATTATTTTAAGTATAATGTTGTATATAAATATATTTTTCAAATGTCTTACGCGCTACACCCAACTTTACATGTGTAAAATTATAATTAATATAACCTCATTAGATTTTACTGTTTTTAGTTATAATTGTATTATTTCATTTGTTGTTATCAATTCGTGTAAAGGATCCTAATGTATTTTAATATTGTTAACTAGAATTATATTAATCTGTTAGCGAAGTTCTTCATCAAGTACCCGAACCAGAATTGTTGTTGTATCTGTATTATCTGTGATGTCAAAAAAAAACTATTATTAGCTGTATGTTTTTAAATACTCGGATCACGAGATTTTTATCGTGGTAAATAGATAGATATATGAATAAACTAACATATTTCTTACCATACACTTTGCATAGAACATATTTTCTCAATTTTGCAATTCAAGATTTTTCACTTCTTTGTTTGATAAGTAATCATAAAACAAACGTTATGTATATTAGACATGAGTAATAACAAAATGTTACAATTTATACTTTTCGAGATGTAAGAGCTTTGGATGTTTTTAGACTGTACTGGGATATGTTATTGTTATATTTCAATTGTTGTTTCTTCATTACAGCATGTAAATAAATATGTGACCTTTAAACCGAGTTTTCTTTCATTGCTTTATTTTTCATCATCATCAGCTTCTGATATAGTATATAATGTCAATGGTGTAGTTGATATCTATTGTATATGGGCTCTACTATTAAAGGAATACGTTCTGAAAGCTTAAAGATAAGTTTAATAATCATCTTCAAATAATGATCATTCTAATTATCTGAATGATTAGCAATCCAGTACGGTTTTTTCGAAAGTTTTTGCGCACTACCACTCTTTGAAACCAATTACCTTCAGCGGTGTTTCCGAATGAAAAAAAATTGAAACGTTAAAAAACGAGCAACATTTATCAAAATTCCGATCACACTACAGCAGCAAAATTTGAGTGATTCAGCAAAGTATTTGCTAAAAGGAGAGTTATAGGTAATTAATTAACAAACAAAGGTAGTTAATAAATAACGGATTTTTATTGATTGTTTTTATATTATCTTGAAGGCTATTTATTAATTTTATTTATTTTTTACAGGACATATGAAACGTATTTAATGTAATATAATGTTATATTTAAAAAATAAATATATTCTTAAGAATGTAATGTCTTCATGATTTTGTGTTATAGTGCCATCTTGCGAGAAGCATGAGTACTACAATATAATGTTCTCTTTAATAACATTTTTCAAATTTAACATAATATTACTTTAAATTAAGTTAGAGAATATATACATATTTTTCTACCTTTCATAAATTTTCTTTATAGCCTTTTTGAGATAATAAACCATTATCATGGTAATGAATATTTGTCTAGACACGACTATAAAATTGAAACAATTTTATGACAATAAACTTATCTTTTTTATCACATTGTATTTTATACTCAAAAATGTAAAATGAAAATAAAGATATATTTGAACACGAATTTCAACGGGTGACTTAGTTATATATCTCAGTGTTCAACTTTTCGCACAAATCTTTTATGTGAAAAGGGGAGGCTACGATCTCGGAAATTTATTTCAGGTTTAAAGTCCGTGTAATAATAGTATCTACTCCTTTGTTGAATGTTCACCCCTTCATACAATAGATAAAAATAGGCACTCAAATCGGACGAATTAAAACCTGCAAAAAAACAATCCTACATAATATAATATATCATAAAGGCCGGCAATACGTCATATGATGACGTAAATGTGTATGGTTGGCGTTGATTGCTTTCCATCAGACGACCCGCATCCTCGTTTAGTTCTCTATCGTTATGTATTATAGTTAAAATAACATCGAATAAATAAGCAAAACGTATTATAAAAAATACAAGGATACGAAAGAAAACTTATAAAATAAACGCTGATTCTGAACTAAATATTAACACGGCCATATAATGGCCGTGTTAATATTTAGTTCAGAATCGAACTCTCGACTGTTGACTCTGAAAATAGTTTTTCCACAGAGACCTAAAAGTTGAAAGTAGGATATCGGTTGACAATACTAATGGAGATCTGGCAGCATGCCCTTCCGGGGTTGCCGGTAAGAAATCGGATACTGCCCAGTCATCGGAACGAAATATTTTGCCATAATGGATGGTTCTATTAGGCTTGCTGCCTCTGAAGCAAATAACGCTAGTACATAATAAAAATTACTATCATAATAATTTTTTTTGTAAACCATATATTGTAGATCTAATAATTAAACTTCGTAAGACCATATGAGTAAAAATGTACCGAAACAATAAAAAACTGATTTTGTTTAAGAATTTTTTTTATAATATAAAACCATTTTTAGTTTAGGTACAAAATGAGGTGTAAATATGAAGTTTTCCATCAGAAAAACTTTGATGCCACTGTAAGAAGGTAAGTAAGTAATAGAAAATTTGAATTATTTTTTTTTTTGAGTTACCAATTCTAATAATAAGGCCGACGATATATTTATATATATATATATATATATATATATATATATATATATATATATATATATATATATATATATATATATATATATATATATATATATATATATATATATATATATATATATATATATATATATATATATATATATATATATATATATATATAGAGAGAGAGACGAATTTTTTTATATTGGTCGTAAATCTGTGAGATTCAGACCATTAGACGTACTATTTTTGAGCACATGAGCTATAAAAACTAAAACAGAACAAATAGAAACAATTATAATAGTATTATTTGTGAAGACACGACACACGCTTTATTTTCAGCGGAAAAGTTCTCTACAAATTTAGACTGTATTCTGTCGTCCACTGTCCAATAAAAGGAACGCCATTCACTAGAGAAGACAATGTAATAAAGAAACGTGAGTTCACAGTAACAAAACTAGCAGGACAGTCACATATGTGAAGTAGGTACCTAAGCTTTTTCGGTTTATTACTCAATTGATAAGTTTTAAAATAAATCAGATAACTGATAACTTTCTTATTTCGTCTCAAATTTCAATTGTAGAGATAATTTTATATTAAATTGTTTATAATTTTTTTTATTTAAATATTCAATATATAATGAATGCCATTTATTGACAGTAATTGGACCTACCACACACTGGACTAAGCCACCGCTCAGACGCCGGTTTTCTACAGGAGTGTGGTACTTCCCCGGCCCAGTCTTGCTACAGACAAATAATATGGAAATCTTGACAACGTATTCGTATTATAATAATATGAAATAGAACTATTAATTACATGCATATATATATATATATATATATATATATATATATATATATATATATATATATATATATATATATATATATATATATATATATATATATATATATATATATATATATATATATATATATATATATATGTATAATAAATGTCCAACAGATAACATATCGAAAAAATGAATTGAACAAATAGCGCATACCATAGTAGTTATAAAGCCATATTAGCTTAAATGAGATGACCTTGACCAGGAAAGTCTCACAATCTCATAGAATATCAGCGTTAAGTGGTTTTTACGATGTTACCGTATTTTGTACATTGAGTTTGAAATTTGGAAACCCTAATAAACATCTTATCCTCTCATTAATTTCATACATTCTCTGATTACATATTCCGATACCAATTCATATCTTTGTCCAAAGGTAGGTAACACATCTGTATTATTTAGTATTCCGGATGTCTACAGGTAGCGTTGGTTGTTTAGCAACAAGTGATCCGCTTTTTCTTTTGTCTATCTATTTCATAAAAAAACCGAGTATAAAGTGTTTAGCGATTACAGTGGTTAACGATTACACCTGCAATCTGTGATCTTCTTCTCCTTTTTTATGGGATACGAAGGCAAACGAGCAAGTGTGTCACCTGATGGAAAGCAATCCACGCGCCCATAGACAACCGTGACACCGCAGGAGTCACGGAAGCGTTGCCGGCCTTTTTATGTAGGTGTAGGCTTATTTTTTGAAGGTGCCAATGTCGTACCAGTTCGGAAAGACCACCGAAGGTGGTTCAACAGAGTGGTAGTGCATGGAAGGAAGTTTTGAAAGAAGTGCACCGAAGTGGATAGCCACTCATCCAGATGGTGGGGATGAAACTTTTCTTCACGGTGAGATGTGCGGTAAATTCCTCGGAGCACTCCCCATAGCGGCATAAAAGCGGTAAAAAGTACTGAAAGATGAGATATCCCTTCGCAGCGATAGAGCATCACCACTCCAATTGTAGCAGCATTCGCCTCGGTAAGGTCTTCGAATGTGCAGGTGTTGGGGCATAGTGAGCAGTTAAGTAGATACTCCATAGATTTGCTTGCGACCACACAATAGCATCCTTCGAATTGTGTTGCGATATAACCCCATTTGCTCATGTTATGTCCCCAACGACCCACCTGTATGCTGAGTTCGTTATGTACATCTCCACGTAGGCCATTTCAGATCGTAGCCAGGCGGCAGCTTCTCTTGCTGACATAAGTAGTTGGGATGAACAGGGTGTTTCATTTTCCACCGCACAATCCTCTCTTCACTTGGACTTTTTTTTAAGGAACAGGAGCAAACCTTTGTACACCGTACGAAGGTTTGCTCCTGTGTTAATAAATATTAATAGTTTGCAGGTGGAGCCAGGCAGGCAATAGCAATCCATTCTTGAGGAACGTTATTCTAAGCCGAGGTGAAGCATTACGTATTTAGAGTAAACGCAGGTGTTAATAAATCCTATATTAAATAGCCGACCCTTTTCAAAATATAAACCTATTTACCGCTATTCATGAAATGTTGTAGTTTATTATGGTTTATCATAATTGTCACAAGGTTATTTAATATATGAGAGTTAGATGTTAAATTTACAGTTTATGTAAACCACTTGGTACAAAATTACTTACTAAGTAAATATTTCTGAATGAATTTTAAGGAATCATAAAGATTCATACAATAATACATCGTATTCTTGACATCAATCTTTGAATTGAAATTTAAGAAATATACTATAGAACAAAATACATACATATCGTCACGACTATTTCCCGTAGGGCTAGGCACATACCAAAGATCCGCTAGGATCTCGGCACACCTTCCCTGCTTCCTCCACAGTCATCCATCTTTTCATCCATTCGTCTTCTCACATTCATCGTAGCGAAACGGCTCTCCGTTAGTCGCTTCTCGCTCTCGTGGGAATGATACCGTGACGGATGGCGAACCATGTTGCAGTCATTTTTAACAAATTAGAAGAAATGGAAGACGGAAATATTTACATAATATTTTTTTTCTTATTTGGATCGTTGGCTTTACGATCAAAAATATGGTTTTACCACCGATACGAGAACACAGTAGTCACGTTTATTTCTTCAGTTTCTCGACCGCAGTTAGCTTGAAACTTATAAAGCTAGGATTAACATATTACTTCAACGACACCGGGGGCGAGCGCCCGACTGCAGATCGGATAGTAGTTCTTTAGGCAACAAGATTTTCTCCCACCCTCTCTTTGCACCTAACCCAACGGAGGTTATGTGTCTTCTACCTTTGTCATCAATTACGTTGGCATCGGCCAAGGGCTCTTCCATTTTAGCATTCCTCCGTATTCTCTAGATTCCAACTAATTTATTTTGATATGTTTGGAAATGTAAGCAATTTTCTTTGTTTATAATAAAATATATTTCATAGTGAATAAAATGGTATATCATACCATATCACTATGGTAGAGCTACGCTACAGACGAATACTGTGTCAAGAATGGCATAATATATGTCTGTAGCATGAATGGACCGGTTCGTCCGGGGAAGTACCACACTCCCGCACAAAACCGGCGTCTGAATGGTAGCTTAGCTATCTCGCTTCGTACGGTGAGCGATGAGTTCCAGAGGCCCAACATCCTCCCCCCTTCGCCCTCCGCACTCCCACTCCCATAATGAATTCTTTCCTTAAAGTTCGGCAACGCTTCCGCACTGCCTATGGCACTGCGGATGTCTATGGACAGCGTTGATTGCTTTCCATGAGGTGACACGCCTACTTGTTTGCCTTCCTATCCCATAAAAAAAGAATATATATATTTATATATATATATATATATATATATATATATATATATATATATATATATATATATATATATATATATATATATATATATATATATATATATATATATATATATATATATATATATATATATATATATATATATATATATATTGTTTTTTGGATCAAACTCCGTAAGATATCTTAACGTAAGATTTTTAAGTGACACTTAACATCGTGAGTTATTAAAGGGTTCTTAGAGGGTAAGGTAGAATAACGAGGTCAAGTTAGGAACGTTTTCAGTCAGTTTCTAATACAGGATGTTCGTTGGCAGAATTAGCTATTCAAACATAGAAAAACATAAATAAAAGTCATCATATGATTAAAAAATTGTGGTGATCCAATATAGTTATATAATTATACTTATTCCATTGTTTAAGTTGTTCTTTATATACTTTTGAGTTTTATGGGTAGACCTATAAAGAAAGCAGAAAAAAATTTAATAACGTAGGAAAATCATATTAAATTCCGTTCGCAATAACTTTCAATGTTGTTCATCCATATGTCGTGTCATCAAAACATATGAACAAAGACGAACTTTGGGCACTAGTAACATCGGGTAGGGCAATTGAATTTATTATTATGTATTTTATTTAAGAAGAAAAACACAGTCCACAAAGATTTCATATTTTTCATATACTACTGCACAGTAGTAATAGTAGATATTACAATATAAAAAGCAACAGCTTTACAATTTAACATTGAATGTTCGATTCTGGAAATGGACTATTGATGTGTACCATATTTTCCTAGAATAATATCAATACGTTTATACAAAATAGTTAAAGTATAATTGTGGTGGCGTTTTATACAATAAAGTTCAAATAAGGCTTATAAGGGAAGTGATATGAAATAAATGCATTTATCGTGAGTTTTTAAGTTGACTATAAAAGTCCGTATACGGTTTTGGTAGAATAGCCACCATTTTATAAGTACGTAATTTGACAAGCTGACTAGATATTTCAAGAGATTTGATATTATTCCATTTTACTTGACACTGACATAATAATTTTAACTAATTGGCATCAAAGAAAAGAAAAAAAAACACTTAATTTATTAACACTAATTTTTACTAGTGTTAATAAATTAAGTTATCGATTTATTAACACTAGTAAAAATCGACATCTTTACATGAAGAATAAATAAGTAATGTTTTATTTAAATAATAAACGTTAACGCCGAGGATCGTAAACATTTATTCGCAGCTTCTGAAGTATTTGAAATAACGAGTCAAAGTGAGAGCTGAAGAAATCATAAAGATTTTAGAGAAGCTCTCAACGATCTCGCTAAAAAGGCGGTTAATTGTGATACTTAAAACGAGATAGGTCATATATGCTTTAACATCGCGGTAATACGGCTTCAGAGGATCTAGAAATTATATTTATTTTTGTTATAGCCCAACGGGGGTTACAACAGGAGGCTTAGCGAGTAAAATTATTTCACAGACCCATATATATATATATATATATTCACGCCTATCCCCCGCAGGGGTTGGCAGAGACCACAGAGCTCCATCCGCTGCCATTCATCGCAGCGAATCGGCTCGTCATTGGTCGCTTTTCGCCCTCGTGAGAATCAGGACGTGACGGGTGGCGAACCACGTCGCCGTCATTTTTGACAAATTAGGTATATTAAATTCGTCTTTAGTGAATCCTACGAGCCGCAAGGGAGGATGGAGGTCAGCCCCAGCAGAGCCCTGCATGCTGAGGTAAGGCACCATAGTCCCCGGGGGAGCCCGACCCCGGGACGATCGGCACGCTTACGACTAGGCTCGCCCCTAGCCATGCATCCATTGGCACGGCAGACTGTGGATTGGCGGAGAGGAAGGGAAAGGAAGAAGAAAAGAAGGGGATTGGGGGGGTTACCAGACTCGGAATAAACATTTAAAAATCCATATAAATATTTATTCCGATGCGGGAATCGAACCCGCGACCATTGACTCCGTGGGTGGAGGGCCGCGCCACTGAGCCAATCGGTCGTCTGTGTCAGTCACAGACCCATATACACTAAGTAATTGCCAATTAAATATTAATTGGCTGTTGATTTAGTTTTATCTATATATAAACCGACCTGTTGACGTTATACTTATCAAAAAAGGTGTTTGGAAAAAATTTCATTTTGAAGTTACGGATTAAGTAATGCGTTCTTATATAAAAAATAACTATATAAAGTGATATGTTGTTGGAGGCATAACTCTACACACACTCACAATTTAAAATAGATTTTCACATTATCTCATAAAAAATAATTATACATCACTTACGTTTTTTATTTGGGAAATGAAAACGAGCAGGCGTGTCACCTGGTGGTATGCAATCAACGCCGCCCATAGACATCCGCAGTGCCATAGGCAGTGCAGAAGCGTTGCCGGCCTTTATTGAAAGTGCCTATATCAGGGGGAGGGTGGAGGGGTTGAGCCTCCGGAAGTCAACTGCTCGCCAGACGAATCGCGGTAGCTAAGTTACTATTAAATACTGTCTCTGCACTGATTCTAAGATCCGACTCGATGGATCAAACTGTTAAGTACTGTTCTATATCCGACTGTGAAGAATCAGCTGTCGAATATGTGGATTGTATAAATGAAACTATGGAGTCAGTAGTGTAATACATTGTCAATATAATCAGTTTATATAATATACAAAGTATATATAATATACAAAGTTAAAGTCACAAGTTCAATTGGAAGATAACAAAGTTTACAGGATTTACAGAGTTACTAGTTTTATGCACTTAATTAATTCTTAACCAAAATTTTAATAAACCTTAATGTCGCATGTACTCTTTTCGCTGAGTGTCTCGACCAAACTGGTCAAATTGTTAACTAAATCTTAACGTCGAGTGTACTCGTCTCGCTGAGTGTCTCGACCAAAACTGTTCTCGCTGATTCCATGCGGCCATGGGAATCGCAGGTGCAACGAAGCGGGGGCTGAGACGGGCAACCATCGTCACTCACCACGAACTATTATGTCGACGTGAATTACGTCCTCAACAGTCGACGTTAAGTGGTCTCCATTAAATTGTGTCGCGCATTCCACGCAGCCGTGGGAACCACAGGTTACGAAGCGGGGCTGAGACGAACAACCGTCGTCACTCACCACGACCCTTATATCGACGCGAATTGCGTCCTCAACAGTTACCATTCCGACATCGATTTTCTGCGGGAGTGTGGTACTTCCCCGGGCGAGCTGGCCCAATCATGCTACAGATAAATAATACGCCATTCTTGATAAAGTATTCGTCTGCAGCGTGACTCTACCACTACTAAAACGTCTAGACGTACATTCAATAGATTTACAGTGCCATTGACTACTTCAGGTGGCTTACAAATACAATTTACACAAATATATAATAACTTCATACTTAAAAATAAATATAAAATGATCCAGACATTCATTTTACAGAAATATAAATGCTCAAATCTTTTGAAACGTTAATCTTTTAGTTTAGAGGATTTTAAAGAAGTTAAAAGATAAAGAATTTAATGATTTTGATTGATTATTATTTTTTCAAAATCTTGACACTCATTGAATTCTAACGAGGTTTTGGTGGAATTGCAGGGTTAATCTCACCATTCAGCCAATTAGGTCCTCGGTTTATTTTATAGTATCAAAAAAACACTAACTATATAATTCATAAAAAGTTGCAAAATTAGTTTATTTATAAAAAGCAAACCGTTTAGAATATAAACTAGTGATTTTCTTTTTATGAATGTTATAGAAAATTATGAGCTGAATGAATCTCAGTCGTTAAATATTATCAGCAAAATTCTCCTTTCGAAATGAAAGTATTGCAAAGATATAATTTTTATTATGGAAGATATAATCGGTTTTCACAATAGCCGTTTTTTGCGATCGAAAAATCTAAAAATAAATTATTAAATGTACTTCATTTAAAATACAACCACAACAATATATGCTATAGTAAACCCCCTCTATCCTTCCCTCAACGTCGTAAAAGTCAACTAAGGGAAATAAGAGAGAAGTCCACTCTGAAACGGCTGATTGTATAATCTATACTGTAAATATTGGCATAAAATCCATCAAGTCTTGTATCCAGACTTAATATTACTGGCACGTATGTAAGTGTAGTAAGATCTTTAATCGCAATCTTACCTGACAATGACGTATGACCAATTGATTCAACGATTAAATACAGACAGAACTTTTTTTTATGGGGTAGGAGGGCAAACGAGCAAGTGTGCCGCCTGATGGAAAGCAATCACTGCCGCCCATAGACAAACGCGACACCGCAGTAGTCACGAAAGCGTTGCCTTTTAGGTATATGTAGGCTTGTTTTTTGAAGGTGCCAATGTCGTATCGATTTGGAAAGACCACCGAAGGTAGCTGGTTCCACAGGGTGGTGGTGCGTGGAAGCCACTCATACACTTTTTTTTAGCTCATCCGAAACTGTAACTCTTATTGTTAGATGATCGAGGTACTACCACCACAAGATGGTAAAAGACAACTATAATATATAGGAAAAAATATTTCTTAAATATTATACGAATATCTTTTACTGGCTTTTTAATATGATATTTTAATAGAATATTATCATGTCAACATATTAGTTTGAGTACTATGTGTACAAAATTATAAGTAAAAAGTACAAAAAACTAGCCTATAATATAGGAAATATAATAATATAGCAAAAATATTTCTTTAATATTATACGAACTTTACAGGTTTTTTAAAATGATTTTTAATAGAATATTATCATGTAACATTATTATATTATATTATTATATTATATAACATTATTATATTATTTTGAGTAGTATGTGTACAAGTGACGACCAATTGACTCAGTGGCAGGGCCCTCTTTCCGCGGAGTCAATGGTTGCGGGTTCGATCCCCGCATCGGAATAAATATATGTATGGATTTACAAATATTTATTCCGAGTCTGGAAACCCCACCAATCCGCATTGTACAAGCGTGGTGGGCTTAACGTTTGTTCTTCCAGAATTGGTGAGGCCTGTGCTCAGCAGTGGTACATATATGGGCTGTCAAAAATATATATATGTACAAAATTATAAATAAGAAATACAAAAAATTAGCAACCTATCTTAAAATGAATTAAAATAATATAAGAAAATTCAAGAATAAATTACAAAATATTATGATTTCCATTTATAGTAAATATCATGCGATATCTTTTAATATATTCTTGAGTATTTTTATTTTCTTTTCCCATAGCAATTTTTAGCAGCAGCAACGTTGGATATGAAACGAAAAATAATGGTTATGTTTATTGCTTTTAATCTCCTCGCATGCGTTCTAAAATGAAACGACATATTTATTTTTATTAAAATCATAATTTATATTTTAATATTTGAATTTATTTAAAACAGCAGGGAAACAAATTTGAGCAGCATTATTGATGATAAAAATGATAAGAATGCTGTGTACTCTCTAAAAACACACTGACGTTCGAATGTATAATTTTTTGACAAATTTTCGGTGTAGTGCTGAAAAATGAGCGAATTCGTTAGTTATAGCCTACTAACAAAAACAACAGGCTCTACCATATCTACAAGGAGTCTGTTATCACTAAAACTATTAAAATTTGAGTAAAAGTCGGTACGACATGAGAAAATTAGTGAATAAAAATTCGGACGGGCAGAGAAACCGAGGTAACTAATAATAGGTGGCAAGACGGAATCGAATAGTACCTTAAAAGAAAAGAAATAAATAATAATTGATTAGTTTTTCAAATTAAAAAAAATTCATGTTACAGTAATGTAGAATAAAATTAGTTTACAAATAAATTATTTTATTATTCGTTACTTATTTTCCTCTATTACATAACACTACGGTTAGTTAATCGGATGATCCGGTTAGTCACCCGAGGTATCGGTGGAGCGATGCGTTGAACAAGCTTAAAAGCTAACAACTGATGAAAAGTCGCACGAGACGATGTTCAGCAACGTGTATCGAGAAGCTAGGGGAGTAAGTAATTATTTTCAGTTCAAATAGAACTCTATAAAAAGTTACTATACATTTTAACGTTTGAAACAGATGACACAAAATGTGAACGAGTCGTTGTGCAGGCAGCGAGTTTCGAACTTAATTGATTACATTCGGAGTGCAACGTTTTATTATGCTTTGTATTGCGAGCCGGCAATAACTTTAAGGCGTTTTAGAATAGTGGAAAAACTTCTCATAAAATATAACGCTCTAAGTTTTTAACATTAAAGTAGGAAACAGGAAATTAATTGTAAACTAAAATATGTACATAACATTTAATTATTAACATTAACTTTTTTTTCACAGCCAGTGGGCTGGATAAATGAACATTAATCCATCACGAATCTTGGAAAACAAGACGGATTGGCTGAGTGCTCAGATCCAGACTTAATACCTGTAGGCTATTCATACAGATACCCTGTTGCTTTTGAAAAAAATGTGAACGTAAACATAATCTACATTAAAGTTATTACACATCTACGGATTTTTCAAGTATTCTGGTCTTTGTACTTACGTATAAATCAATTATTTATCAGTCATTACTAACATTTTCAAGTTACTTAATGTAGTATTAAATATGTTTATATAACAACTGTCGGCAATCACATATAGTGCCCATCAGGTGGGTTTTCCGGTATGGGAGTGAATACCTGTAGATGGCCAGCAGTATGTGCTTAACAATAAAAAAACAAAAAGCATGCCTTTTTGTACGCAAAGTGCGGGGATTACGACAACAGTTCTCAATTTTGAGAGGTCATTGTCGAACATTGAACTCTTACGAGTGCATTGATGATGATAATTTATTTATTAAACTTTTTTGCACAAAGCGCACAACAGACGGACTTAATGCCGTGGGGTATTCTCTCCCAGATTACCAGCGGGCGAAACTGAGAAAATTGATTGATAATGTAACAAATGTATCTCAAACTGAATAAAATGAAACGTCATGAACTAACTTTTACAGTTTAAATGTTCTTTCGCCGCAATTTTGTTTTTATAATTTCGCATTCATATTAAGCTTTAAAAGTTGATCTAATGAAGTGAAACCAAAATGACTCCGTCTAACAAAGTTTAACATCAAAGTAAAAAGATCTCGAAGAGGTGCGGTGAAATAATGAGATCTTATCCACGATGGCAGACTGCTCTTCAAAAATATGTTTGTTAAATATAATAAGGGGAGTAAAAGAGAAGTAAGGGGCGTCTCATTACAATTAAAACTCATAATATGTGAACACAATGTTTTGAGATTGTTGGCTCTCTGGATGGAGCATTTCTATAGTATGCTATATTTTTATGTTTTTAGACATTCTTTTTCATAAACTTCTGTCAATTTATCGAGTAACTAGTTAGTAATAATTTTTCTTGGTTTCTTGAACAAGTTTTGGCATTATTTAACAACTTTAGTCATCTCCCATACTTATACGGTAAATACAATCATTGTGAATCAGATTAAAATGTGTATACTATGTACTGCAAAAGGACATAAATTTATCTATCTATCTACAATTATCGTTGACCACCTGTATCTTTTCAACTTATGTATATGGGATTACATCATTCAAATTTTTAATATATTCGTTGAAAACATTTTCTTTTTAATATATCATCTGTTAAATGGTTAAATTTTTTGTAATTCAGTTTTCTTGAACGTTGTTTCACTAATTACCTACTTAAGTTACCGCAATTTAAGAATTAATATAAAATGGTCAAATTAGTTTACGAATTAAAAGCTTTGAAGTTTTACCTTTCAAGTTAAGGGTTTATCAAAATTACTTAGCCTTTTTAAAATACATAAAAGTGATAAAGAATTTAATTTTAACAACGGTTGGTTTTAAAGTTTCTATTCTTTGAAAAAAAAATACACTGATATTTTATTCTTTCAGAATTTATAATTTTATGAATGATTTATGAGTTTTAATTTTTATATAATAAAATAAAATAAAAATATTTTATTTTTCCTATTAAGAGAACAAAATAGCCTTATAGTATACTTACATTATCTCTCTCTTTCTAGTCGATCCTTCATCTTTGAAGATCGTGATCACCAGACTTCACCCAGTGGTTCGTCAGGCTCTTCCATTCCACACTTCTTCAGAGACAAACTGACTGTTTTCATTGTGACTTTAATGGTGATTTTCTTGGGAAATTAGTGCAGTGGTTTCCCGTTGCCTTCTGCACCAAGCATTTTTTGGAGTTATTTAGACTCTACGGTTATTACCTTTCTCCCCTTACTCCCAAAACCTAAACTTACATCATATTTAACTAGTAATACATATAATCTTATAACCTAATATATTTACATATAATCTTAACCTAGGCAAAGGCAGTGACTCAGTTTTTGCTAACAGGTGAAGGGATTCCCCTGGTCCGCTGATTTTTAACCGCTCTCTTCCCGTAACTAGTTATGCGGGAGTTATAAATTAGGTAAGTTGTGTAATGAGAACTAGATGATTTTTTGCAAGACACTGGGTTATATCTGGCTGTGGACTGTTAAAAGCATTCGGCAAATTCATAAAGAAATGTATGTTTCTGTTCTTTAAGTAAGTCAAAAATTTTGCTTGCATATTTTGTGGTGTGCCTATATTTTTAAAAATTATCTAAGGGCTATCAAAACGAATTGCAAATAAACAACACTATATTACATTTGTACGCTAAGCAGTAATGTGTTCCGAATTTAAAATAATATTCATAAGAATCGTTTACATGTAACCATATAGGTAGAAACAGCGAAATTATAAAACACATTTAATAATAACTTTTCGATGATCATGGTGGTATATTTTTATAGGTAAATAGGCTAAATTAAAAATTAAATTAATTCAAATTTGAAATTTCACTAATTTTATCCGTAAAAATAAAATTTGCAGAAAAAAAATGAAAATATTATATAAGGAATGTGATTGAGCTCTAATATGATAAAATTTGATATTAAAATGTTATTCAAACAGATAATCATTGTTATATAGATGAAAATAAATGTTTGCATAAAAATGAATGAAAAAATGAAATCGACTGCGCTTTGAATATAAATTAAAAGCCTTCAAACTTTTAACTGACGCTTTTTTATTTTCGGGTCGAAAATAATTTTTCAATTACGCGACAACAAATTCATGCGGTCGCAGAGGGACGTCTGTTCTATGTAATTTATTATATCCGGTGGATCCTCTTTGTTACGAGCAAGATCTATTGTGTTGGGGGTGAGGTTTTCTCGTGGAGTCTTCTAAAAGTTATTTTAGATTTATGTGGTTAATCACTTTAAGGTTTTGTAAAACACCTCATATATTGTAAAGAAAAACAGATTTCAATAACCGGGATGTAATCAATCTTACTTAACATTTTTGACTTATTATTCTGCTAATTTGAGATCTTTAATATAATTTCGCGTTTCTATAAAGTATGTTTATTGTTATTTTTATTTGTTCTAAATACCTAAGTAAAATGAAGCTAGTGTAATCAATCTTACTTAACATTTTTGACTTATTGTTCTGCTAATTTGAGATCTTTAATATAATTTCGCGTTTCTATAAAGTATGTTTATTGTTATTTTTATTTGTTCTAAATACCTAAGTAAAATGAAGCTAGTGTAATCAATCTTACTTAACATTTTTGACTTATTGTTCTGCTAATTTGAGATCTTTAATAGAATTTCGCGTTTCTATAAAGCATGTTTATTGTTATTTTTATTTGTTCTAGATATGTAAATAAAATGTAGCTAGTTTAATCAATCTTACTTAACATTTTTGATTTATGTTTCTCCAAATTTTAGGTCTTTAATATAATTTTGTGATTCTACAAAGTATTTTCATTATTATTTTTATTTGCTTTAAATACTCAATGGGGAGGATTAAAGGGGGAGATGGAGGGGAGGGGGTTGGGTCTCCGGAACGTTCGCTCACCGTACAAAATGCGGTAGTTAAGCTTCCACTCAGACGATGGTTTTCTGCGGGAGTGTGGTACTTCCGCGGGCGAGCCGGCTCATTCGTGCTACAGACAAATATGTCATTCTTAACGAAATATTCGTCTGTAGCGTGGCTCTACCACTTGTAATAAGTTATATTTTCAAAAGTTCCGATTCGATTTAATTTTTTTTTATTTTTTTTATATTTTCACGCCTATCCCCCGAAGGGGTTGGCAGAGACCACAGAGCTCCATTCGCTACCATTCATCGCAGCAAAACGGCTCTCTATGGGTCGCTTCTCGCAGTCGTGAGAATCAGGAAGTGACGGGTGGCGAACTACTTCGTCGTCATTTTTCAACAAATTAGGTATATTAAATTCGTCTTAGTGAATCCTACGAGCCGCAAGGGAGGATGGAGGTCAGCAGAGCCCTGGATGCTTAGGTAAGGCACCATAGTACCCGGGGGAACCCGATCCCAGGACGGTCAGCACGCTTGCAACTAAGCTCGCCCTTAGCCATGCATCCTTTGGCATGGCAAACCGTGCCAAACCGCAACCGGCGGAGAGGAAGGGAAAGGATAGAGAAGAAAGGAAAGGGTAGGAACGGAAATGCGGATTAGGGGGGTTACCAGACTCGGAATAAATATTTATAAATTCATATATATATTTATTCCGATGCGGGAATCGAACCCGCGACCATTGACTCTGTGAGCGGAGGGCCCCGCCACTGAGCCATTTGATCTAAACATTAATATATATCGGTAAATAAGAAAAAATATACAGACCAATATAAATCAGTGGTGCAGAGTGGAGCTGAACATAAAAGTGTAAATATTATAAGGGGACAAATTAGCATCATTAGAAGAATCCCCTGAGCATTAACACAATTTCCTTCATACCATTAGCAAAACAAATACACAATGCTTGCGTTACATCTAACAATGAACACAATATCATTGTATAATTGCCTGCTCTCCTAGTAATATAAACCACAACGAAGTGGCGGTTATTATCAATAAAAAAATGGACTTGTTGAGTGCTATATATTAAATATTGCCCACAAAGTCGTTCGATTTAATTAATCTAATGTTACAAATATTTCGTATAAAATGAAAGATGTTTCTCACCTCATCTATAGATACTAGCTATCTGATCCGTTACGGATTGGCAAAGTATACATGCTTTTGAAGTATTTTACAGCGTGATGGTTTCCTACTGATGTTTTTATGTAGGTCATTTATTTAAGTTATAATATAAAATTATACATGGTAATAAAACTTAGTTATTTTGAACATGACGACCGATTGGCTCAGTGGCGGGGCTCACCGCGGAGTCAACGGCCGCGGGTCCGCCCTCATCGGAATAAATATAAATTTATAAATATTTATTCCGAGTCTGGTAACTGCCCCAATCCACATTTCCGTTCCTGCCTTTTTCTTTCTTCTCTATCCTTTCCCTTCCTCTCTACCAATCCACGGTTTGCCGTGTCAATGGATGCGTGGCTAAGGGCGAGCTTAGTCGCAAGCGTTGCCGACCGTCCCGGGATCGGGCTCACCCCGGGTACTATGGTGCCTTACCTCAGCATGCATGGCTCTGCTGGGGTTGATCTCCATCCTCCCTTGCGGCTCGTGGGATTCACTAAGACGAATTTAATATACCTAATTTGTTGAAAAATGACGGCGACGTGGTTCGCCACCCGTCACTTTCTGATTCTCACGAGGGTGAAAAGCGAATAATGGAGAGCCGTTTCGCTGCGATGAATGGTAGCGAATGAAGCTCTGTGTAGCTCTGCAGAGCTCTATTTTCGAATTCTAAATTCTGAAATTTATAAATTTGAAACAGATTATGAGGCCTGTATTAAGTAAAAAATTTTAACTCTTATATAATAATCTTTTTTATGATACTCTAAATAGAATTGGGCGAATAATAACATATTTATCTTTTTTTTACTCATATTTTCATTTATTTTATTATTTTTATCTCCTTTATACTCAAATCATGTATATAAAAAGCAAGCTTTGCATTTTATTTTTTGTGTGTGACTCGATAATTAAACAACTACAAAATGAGGAATATGAGAAATCGCAAGATGGCAGCTATGCAGGATAGACATAAATTGAATTTCTCATCGACTGTACTCGTCCGTGTTTTGTTTACATGCAACCATTTATTTGTTTCATGTTATAGGTTTAAGGGTATCCATTTCGTTAGGAGGCAAACCTATTTAAAATTCGCCAGTGACCAATAAACGTCATACTAAATAACGTTTAAATGGTCGGTGTGTTATTTACGACTAGAGGTAAAGGCGTTAACGCGAGAACGTATCAATACTTTTTGTATTGGCTTCACACACGTATATGGTGTGTCGAAATAAATTTTCATTGTGTACATCTATACAATTAAAATGAAAAATGTGTTGCACGCTGCGGTACCTGACATAGTATAAGGCCGCTCCGTTTCTTCCCATGGGTGATATTGTTCTTGAAAAGTTGACTACAGGAAGAAATACTATAATAGTTGGTCGCCAAAAGCATCCTGAGAAAACAAATCAGTGTGCTATCCCTAATCCCCTTTAATATTTGTTTAAATTTTGTTAAACATTCTTACTTAAAATATTTTATTTTTATTATGATATATTAGGATACAAACGTCTAGACGTAAAATCATAACCCTCTTATTTATTGAACTATTGATGCTATTAAGCTTTTAAAATTTATCCATTGTCATGAATCGATAAATAATTACAATTTACTCGCTCTACGCTCTACGCAGATAGATACTATTGCTCTTCAGTAATCTATCTGCGTAGAGCGTAGAGCAGTAGTATTTATCTGTGTAGAGCGTAGAGCTGTAGTCTCTATCTGTGTAGAGCGTAAAGCAACTAGTATTTATCTGTCTATAGCAAGCAACTAGTATTTAGAGATCTATCTCTCAATTACGAGAGGGGCCAATGTCCAACAGTGGTCTCTTGCGGCTGTATAAAAAAAATAATTTGATAAATGGCTGGTTTACACAGCGTTTGGCAATTCACTCTAAATTGTAAAACGTTGTGTAAAACATTCAACAACAACGTTAATTTTCTCCAATTATTTTCAATAACTAGCAAACGATTAATAAATTGATCGATACACTTGATTGCTTGTTTGTTAATATAATAAACATCGATTATTTAATATAATTGCACTGAATAATAAAATATTAGTTCGAAACATAGTAACAGTTAATGATTTACACTTGTGCACAGCGATATGAGTGCGAAATTAACTAATTAGTTTGACTGAATCTTTGTATTACGCTTTGCACTTTGTGTATTGGCGATGTAATTAAATTAATTTTGAATAAACAAAACAGTTTGTTACATGTAGGAAAAAAAAAACAAAACAAAAAATGGAATTTTATTAACAAAATCCCATTTGAGTTAATGGTTAAACACATAAAAACTACTATAATATTGGTAGAGCCATACCCGAACGGATTAGCTTGACTGCGGCAATATCACATTCACAAAGAATATAGGCATTTAATTGTAGCTTTCTTCTCTGTTACGGCGTTTCATACGGTGCATGCATAGATCCCGAAACCCATCTCCTTTCCTTTTCTTTTACTTCTACTTCTTCTCCTCCAATTACTAGCCTCGTCCCCTTCTATTACTGACATCTGTACCTTAAGGTAGGCAATACATACGAGTACATTGTGCATTATGCATTGTATTCAGATGCAGATCGGCTGCGTTGATGACTTATCAATAGGTGACCTACTTATTAATTTGCCCACCTTACTTATTAACGTTTACCTTACTTATTAATTTTTTACTTATTAATTGGTGGGTGGAGAATTGATGTCCGATTTTCGGTAAGTTTTTGGTTTAAATTCCAAATAAATCCACTTCATCCAGCAGAAAAACACACATTATTAATTTTCTGTTATTGTTTTGCTTGTCGCGGATCTTAGATAAGTAAAACTTTTGACTGTCCACATAATTTATATGTTGTTGTTGTACATACAACACACTATTACATTATTATACAACACATATTATACATTGTACTTTTAACCACTTACAAGTCAAGTATGAGTGCTGCATACATCCTACAAGAGTACAAAGTTCATATTATAAAGGAAATACATGGTTATTATGTCTCATAACTAGAAAATGTAAAGAAACACAAGCCTCACACGAAAATGCCTTTTAGTTAAGTGTACTTTCAGCGAAATATAACAGTTAAAACATCTTTATGTGGTGACTCTGTTTTAACATTTTGTACCTAGTAAGTATAAATATTTATGCAGTACAAGTATTTATTCCGAGTCTAACTGTTCCATCAATCCATTCTGGACTAGCGGGGTTGGTTATGGTCATTTCCCCACAAAATCGGTAGGATTCCTGTGTTCAGCAGTGGAACATACATGGATTGAAAAAAAGTCCAACTCGATGGTCAACCAGATCATTATGGGGAAAACCATGTGAGAGTTTTGGGAGAATATGTATAAGATTGATTTATTGAAAAAGATTTCTAGGAGAGGTTGTTTATATTTGAACATTTTTGTCGATATTTAAAAAAAGTGAAGTTCTTAATATTTCTATGATTTCTCTTTGAAGTTCGATTGACTCTTATAGATAATGCAATAGAAAAAAATCTTTGAAACTAAATAAAATAATTCAAGAGTGAAAGAAAGGCTTTAAAGTTTATTCTTTCAATTATTGGCTCGTTAAATTTGTAACATTCAAAAAAGTCTCGTCTGAAGCGAAGGGATGACTGCAGATTTACGATTTTTATTAATTAGTCACTCGTGCCCGTCTCCGTTTTATTCAGTCGAAAAAGCTTTAAGAATATTCAAATAACTTAATATTGCCTATCTTATATAACTGTTCTTTTTAGAAGTTTTTCGTAACGATGTTAAATAATATAATTATATTGTAAAACATCTCAAACGAAGTACATACGTTATTATACATAATATATTCAAGGTTTTTAAACATTATTAATATGTTTTTTTTTCATTTATTTATATAGGTACTATATTAAATATTTTTTTTACATTATTTACGGAATACACAAACTTATTAAGTATTTCCGTATACCGTCGTAATGAGGTGTGGGTAAATGTATAGTGGGTGCGTGTGCTCAAATTGTGTAGGTATTGTGAGTAATGTGTTTTGTGTCAACTGTCGCTTGTCTCTCCCGCCGCTATATCCGTTCTATATCTACTTTAGAAGCGGTTTATTTGTTGGATGTGCGCGTTTATTTGTTTATTTGTTGTGATTGTAAGACAGTGAAAACTACTTTTTTATTTATTATATACTAAACTTATACTCAAAAAAGTTTTTTACTAGTTTATCTACAATAGCTGGTATATTAGAAAATGTATAAAAAACTTAAAATGTAAAAAATTAATGTTCATCTTTCTAGAAATATAAAATAAATGTTTTAGCCATCGTTAGCCTTCAGCACTCCAATGATAGACGTAGGTTTCGGGGTGAAAATTAAAAATTTGAATCACATATAAATTATTGTTTTTTTATTTTTTGGTAAAATTTGAGAAAAATAAATGAAACACTAATATTCTGTGAATAAAACAATATCATTACATACAAATCACAAAGAGAAACAGTTAAAGTTGAAAGAAATATCTCTAGGCCATATAAATATTTGTCCTGATATACGAATCAAAGTCACGACACTGGTTAAGTATTCCGAAAGAGAAGTCCATATCACTGAGCTATTCGTTGTTACTTACTTATCAACTCCAATTTTAAGTGAGATTAGAATTTGGGATTCGGAGTTCTATGAGTAATGTATTTAATACATCAAATATATAATTTGAAGCAATCACCTCAAGACATCTGTGGCAGGACATAAATCACATATAAAAATAATTTCTTTAATTTTTGTTTTTATTTGTCACATAAATTTAAATAAGTAACTTCTGTTCTGCTGTGCGAAATATTAAGAAATATAGTCTAGACGATGATGTATGTACATATTTTACATTTTTTTCGCCATAAAAATTTATCGATTCATAAATCAGTATTTGTTATTTGAAGGCTTAAGCTTTTATTACAGCGAACGGCAATATTAAAACCAATTTCCCTTGCCATACTCAGCATGGCATATTAAAAATGTAACATAGCAGTCATTTTAAAGTCTGGCTTATCGCGTGATATATATACAGGTAAGTGCTCGCCAAAAAATAATCGGTTCATAAATCAGTATTTGTTGTTTCAAGGCTTTAGTTTGTACTACAGCAAACGGCAATATTAAAACCAATTTCCCCTGCCATAATCCGCATGGCATATCAAAAAAATGTAACATTGCAATCATTTTAAGATCTGGCTTGTCGCGTGATACATAGGTAAGTGCTCGTTACAAATAGCTTCAAACAAAACTTCTCATGAATATTCACGAGAAGAGAACCAAAGAGTCTTTGCGCATGCAATTTTCTTGCATGCTCAACTGCAGTATTGTTAAAATTAAATGTCCAATCAATTTTAATCGTGGAGTAATTTATTGTTTTTAAGATTCCTTTTCATTACACTGAACATGCAAGTTTCATCATACATCTTTGAATATGTTATTTACATATCTTTGTATGTATAATTTTTCTGTGCCTTTGTTTGTTTCTCCTAAGCGGCTGGACTGATTTTGATGATTTTTTTTTGTGTGTATTGTGTATTTTCTGTGTTAATGAGTAAGTACTAGTCGGTAGATGGTGCTGTAAACGGGTTCTAGGTTTTTTTCAGAGCAGGATTAAAAAAAAAGGAGCCTTTAGATTCCTGCACTCATCGTATGAAATCAATAGTATGTAAGAATGAAGGATATAATTTCCCTATTGAGCCTCTAGCTAACACTTAACTGACTAACACTATAGGAGTTTATTTATTCAAGCTAATGCTAGAAAGAAAGGTTAAACTCTGAACGAAAAACAAGAAAAAGAAGAATAAAACTTCTGTACGCCGCTACCACCTTGTTAGACAACCCTTGACCACGACCGGAGTGGTTATGACCAGGAGTATACAGCTGAAAAGAAGGAGATTGAAGAAGTCTTAAAAATGTTACTTTTATAGACTAACGGGTAAAATTGAATTTTATTCGCATTAACTGTTCCTTTTAACTTTTAACTGAGCCTTATATGTATAGCTATTTACATGTGGAGGGATAAGAGCGTATTCATGTATGCATAATGCACAATAAAAAAAGAACTACCGGCTAAATGGGCCATAAGTAAAGCAATAAAGGTATCAGCCTGTCACCCATCTTTGATGTTTATATATTATACAACTTTATTTATTATTATTTTGTACAAGTCAAGCGAGTCAATTTGGGTTATTTACAATTTTATTGCCATATAAATATAAAAAATTTGAAAATACATTTTTAAAAATATATGCTCATTTTTAATTAAATTTTAATATATAATAATTTATTTCCCTCCCCACTACTTAATTGCAAATTTGTATTTGGTATATTTTAATGAATGTAAGTCGAACCAACTCATTAATCATACGGCAATCTAGTTTTAAAAATGTAATTACTAATATGTAACTCGTACCTACGAGTTTTATACGGATTATAAAGGACCAATGTCAATTCGTGTGCGTATTATCTATAAAACATAATACAGTTTACACAAAAATAAAACATAATATATCTGTATTATGTTCTGTGTCAATGGGTAAATTCTTCGAGACAGGCCCTTTATCAAAGTGGTAGAGTTACGCTGCAGACGAATTCTTTGTCAAGAATGGCATATGTCTGTAGCATGAATGGGCCGGCTCGCACTGGAAAGTACCACACTCCTGTAGAAAGCCGGCATCGTAGCTTTGCTATCGTGCTTCGTACGGTGAGCGGCTGAGTTTCAGAGACCAAACACCCTCCCCCTCCCACTCTAATTCTCATAATGGCTCTATCCTTAAAGGTCGGAAACGCTACCGCACTGTCTATGGTGCTGCGGGTGTCCATGGGTGGCGTTGATTGCTTTCCACCAGGTGACACGCCTACTCTTTTGCCTTCCTATGCCATAAAAAACACAGAAATGATAAACTTACGGGATCTTAAATGAATGGTTAAATTTAAAAGAGAATACAATTTTGGGAAGTTGATATGTGAGTGAACGATCAAAATGCAAAGTATATTTACCGTGTTCGTTCTATTTTATTCCTTTATGCCGTGATTTACTTAGCAAGCCAGCGATAAAAGATTTGATGCAGACACAAAGCTTTCTCCGTCACTAACAGCGAAACGCGCTTGAAAATGCATTGAGTATGTAATGCACTCAGAAAATGTTCGCCAGTTCAAAATAATATTAAGCATATTACACTTTGGTACACTATTACTACTACTACTTGATCGTGAATTTATTATATGCGTGTAATTAGTTTACACGTGTAATTAGTAAATACATTAAACGTATATATACTCGTATATAGACCATTTTATAATATCCTGCTTCAATCTAATTTATATGGAACGGAAGCGAACTAAGTCCGACCATCCGTATCGGAAATTGTTATTAATTGACTTTGACCTCGGAACTTCAGAGTGCGTCGCCATCGCGCAGTGTGGGACGCCCACGCCCAAATATAGTGAGAATCTGCACAGGGGAACTGCAGAAGAATTAATATAGTCGACGGTCGGGTAAGGTGGTACGTGTAAGGAGAGGCGTATAAGTTAAGACTAGGGATCTATACCCTCTCACTGTAACATTTAGAACTTAGTAACATACTTAAGACATTCTTACAGACTACATTAAATATTACCCACATACGAAGTACGTCAAGTAACACATGGAAACCCCAAAGATTTCCAAAAAGTTGGGAGCCTACCTTACATGCTTAATATGTTTGCTAATCATGTTAACATAAGTTTCTTCAGGCCCGTATTATGCCATGGACAGTTATCCAAAATAGAAAAAGAAATACATATTTAGGCTATAACAATATTTATAAGAGAATCACTGTCATAGCAAACCACATCGTCTGAGCTACTTGAGTTATCATGTCTTCACATAATTGATGGAGTTCGGTGTTTGGGCTTTGCGGAAATCCATTACAAAAATGGATAGTCAAACTTAATTTGCTAAAATCCACGTATAAAAATCGAAAAAATAATATTGTGTGCTCATATGTCCATTTCCATTATTATTTTATACAGTTCATATATGTTCCACTAATAGGCACACGACCTTCCCACTTTAGGTGGAATGGACATTATTCCACTATGCCTAGTCCAAGGCAGAGCATAAATATATTGATCTCGATGCAGGAATTGATATTATATAGATACTAAAAGCAACTATTATATAGATACCAAAATTACCTTCAAAGGTAACTTCACCACGAAGTCAATTAGATTGCGGTTATCATGTTTATTATTTTAAATTTGTGGTCTTCATAAGATCATCATAGTATCTTATTATTATTAGGTTCATCACCCTCATCTTAGTATCTCTTAATATGGAGATAGTACCTCAATGCTAGCTTAAATTAGTATCCATACTTAAGCCATTTATATATTACATACGTGGCTTAAGTATGTAATACATGAATGTATTATTTACATAATCCACGTAATAAATTTAGGTATTACATACATTAATGTATTAAACTCGTACATAAAACTTATGGATAAACACATATACCTATTTATATATGTTTATACACAAGTTAAAGTAGATTTAGTTCATGTAATGTAAAATTGGAATATCTGAAGCCCAATGTGGCTGCCTTTCATTTGTAAGGTTAATCGCATTTTGATTACTTAATAGCCGTCCACTAAATGCCATATTAACATGAACTGGGCGTAATTTGCTATGCAATTTCATAACGTATGTGATATCCAAGGTTAATTAGCGTGTGTAGTCGCTTTGTTCTATAGACTTATCGTATCTTATTTCAAACGAAATACATAAATATATGTATACATATGTATATTGAAGTACGTTTTCACAACAATTTTTTTCGATACCTATCTAGATTCTAGATATTATACTAAGATTACTCGAAACAGTATTGATTGCGTTGGAACACGCTTAAGAGCGAAGCTTCTACATTTGAAAATTTAAAAAAAATTGTTTCCATCAGGAATTGTTTTTTCTTTCACAATCCTATATAGTATGTCCCACCGCTGGGTACAAACGTCCTCATTTCTGGGGGTACGGACATTTAATCCACCACGCTTGTCCAATGCGGATTGGCTGAGTAACCAGACTCAGAATGAATATCTGTAAATAAGTATTCCGTTGCGGGGATGTAACCCGCGACCATTGATTCCATAGACGGCAGCCGGCCACTGAGTCAGTTGGTCATCGGATTAATTATATTTAACATGAAATTGTAAATAATTACACGTTTCCCTTTTAACCTAAATCATAACTCCATACAGCCACTCCCTTCCCGCGTTACATGTTGCGGGAAAGGTGTGGCTGAAAATCAGCGCCACAGGAGAATCCCTTCCTCTGTTAGCAAAAGCTGAGCCACTTCCTTTGCCTAGCACAGTGATGGCGAACCTATGACACACGTGTCAGTGCTGACATGCGAGCTCATTTTTGGTGACACCAATCTTCAAAGATAAAAAATTTCATAATTCAAATATTTGTCTCTTATAATAGCCATAGTTGGTTATTAAAAATAATATTATTACTTAAGTTAATAATAATTAATAATTCAATTCTGAAACCAGACGTGTATGTACAAGTACAGTATGTAAGAGCGAGGAACACCCCATAATTTTGAGGGCAGTTTTCTTATTGTTTCTTATTGTACAGATTTTGGTACAATGACATTCTTTGGCAGTCAACCTTTGGGTTAATGGAAAAGATTAAGTAGGTACAAAAGCGTACAAATATGAAGTTAAAGTTTTTAATTCAAAGTTAATCCAAAAAAGACTATTTTTATCTAGTTTTACCATTATGCTGAAAAATAATAATACAGTATTAGTAAAGGACGATTGTTTATTTCTATGTTACTGGCAGGAACTCATATATTACAGGTACTATTATATTAGATGGTGTGTTAATCTCTTCCAAACATTCTGGTTGGGACATTTGAATCAATTTAAACTATTCGCTTGCGACTCTATCGACATGTCTCTTGAATTAAACAATGTATCGACGTACTAGAACTAAAGCTTTAGTTTAAACTCGCTCTGTACACGATTGGGAACATAAGTTTAATTGGAAAAGTTTTGATGTTAAATATAAAGGTGTTAAACTATCGATTCTAATTTAACGCTATAACTATATTTACTTTAAATAGATTTTAATATCAGCATAATCGCAAAAACAAAGGCTTGTAGACTCCGATCGCTCGGTTACCTGGAGAAGATGGGAGAGGATCAGCCAAATATACTTGTGAATCTACCTATTACTAACTACTATCCGGTCGACGTCCGGTTTGTCGCCCTAACTATGGATACAGCGATGCAGCGATCGCCGACATGAGCGAGCTTCGGGCAGCCAATTGGCAATAGGCCTCGCAACACCGTGACCTGTGGCGTATTCTTGTATCGAAGACCAAGACACATTTTTGGGTCGCTGAGTCGGCAAATAGGCAAGTAAGGTTTTTGATTTAGTCAGTACCGTAAAATGATTAAGAATGCTTAATGTTAAATTATTTTAAAAGACCTTAGAAGTTTGGGGTGATTGTTAAATTAATTTAAAATAATTCTTTGAGAAGAGATGGTTATTATTTCTGCCATGTTCCTAGAGGTATTTTTCAATCAAATAAACTGACCAGCCTGGGCATTTGTTCACTATCTATACTTTCAGTTATTTTATATATATTTCCTGATTATTTAAAGATTTTTTTTATAAAATAATACTTTTTAACATAATAATGATTATAAATAGATATAGAAAAATATGAAAATAAGATAAAAATGTGAAATGTGAGAAGTTTAACAAAGAATTAAATGAAATGAAAGAGAAGAAGAAGTAAAGAGTTTTGATTTTGATAAATAAAAAATACCACTCTTATAATATTGAAACTCGTAGAACTAGTAATCGTGCTTATTTAAAAGTTCCACGGTAAACCATAACACCCATTTTATGGGCTTTCATAACTATTGCTTGTATCAAATAAACTAAAATAAAATACATTATGGCAGGTGAACTATTAGCTCTAAATAAATATGCAAGTAAAGCAGTACACAGAAAAATCGAAGCAAAGTTTTTTCATATTAAACAATTGTTTAAAAGAAATGCTGCAGAATTCGAAATAAAAGTTCGTCGTGATAAAATTCCATTTATTAATTTTGTCCTCTTTGTTAAACTCGTGTATGCCCCACGCGCTCAGCTTTATTTATTTTAAATGAAAGAACGCCGCATAGTGGACTGTACGTGTCTTCATAGTAGATAATAGTTCAAAATTCAAAGATTTTTCAATTTTTTAACTTCGTATTTTTCGTTCTTTCACTTTTAAGCCAACGAAATATTTTAAAAAATAAGAAGAGGAATGATAAAGTTTCTTTTTTGTAAGCCATATATTAGATTATTTATAGCTTCTTTATAAGCTATTTATTATTATGGTATTTATAGATTTATTAGCTAAGTATATAGCTTAGATTTATATTCGGTAGAAGTGGGATCTGGGCCTGGCAAAAATCAAAAAGGTTTAGTAAGCTCACTGGTCTTTTATATTTTAATGTAATCTCTATTAATTAATAAAAAAGGTGTCCTTGACCCTTCGATAGACATTTTACATCGGCAAGCCCTGATTCCTTAACTTTTGAATTTGTAGGTATACAGATAAAAATAATTTTTTACAATGTTATAGGATAGGATAGGTCAAAATCAAATTACAATATATATTTTTTTATATTTTATTTGATCGTGATAGTAAATAGATATCGTAAGTATGTAAATATTACAATTATATTTCTTGTTAGAAAGAATATATTTTTACATTTATGAGCATGTGTTATATTATTTATAGATATGTACATACATTTCAAGTTTAGTAAATTTGCAAATAGTAAAATACTCACAAATTAAGTAAAGTTTGGTTTTTACGGACAGTAGCTTTGCGTAATCTGCTAGATCGGAATACGTAGTGTAGTTTCAGTACTTGCGGTATGTTTTCATAGTATAGATACGACTTCTTTCTTCAATTAATTCTTTCTTCAATTAATTCTAGGTTCAATTGTAATTTTTTAGGAGAAAAGAAATTTTTCTTTGATAGCAATTAGTTACAACTGTTATACTAGTGTCAAGTAAAATACAATAATATCCAATTTTTTGTCGTTAAAATAAAAAAAAAGAAATCTTGATAAAATGGAAACTATTCTACCAAAACCTTCTATGGTTTCAGGAACTGAAAAAGTTTCAGGAAACTTAAACAATACGGTACACGCATTTATTTCATATCAATTCACTTATACGCCTTAATCGAACTATATTGCGTAATACGTCACTAATTAAACAATGTGTAAAAAAAAACGTCACTGATGTAAGTTGGCGGGAAAAATCCTAGGATGGATTTATAAAATATGCAGTGTTATTGATTTATTAATTTTTTAAATAGTTCACAATGTACTTAGTTTTTAATTATCATTTAAATTATTATGTTTGTGTACTTTTTCGGAGATTAATTTTTAAAACTTCTTTAGGTCTTTTATTTTTGAGACATGTAGAAGTTTCAAGACTTTTTCTGTATTCTTAAATAAAAGTCATATCTATACATCCTTTTCTTTTATAGTCATCGGCCCGAAACAGCAGCACCTATTTTGACTACTAGAGTCGCGTTCATATTGTTAGATAGTATTAGTAACAAACTATGTTATCTGTACACACATTAAAAGTCCATTTATTAAAATTAGAATCTATCTTATACATATTATATTGTAAAACGTGGATGAAAATTAATTTTAAATAGTCTGGAGCACACATAAAAAGGTTGTTAAAACCCTGCTAAATTAAAATTATAAGGAAAATTGTAATAATATTTTATTTTTAATTAATTGTAAAAACATATTACTTGGCACAAGATCTTTTCCATCACACACAGATTATGCTATATACGTCAAGAAAAATGTCAGTAATGGGAAATAATATCAACAAGGAACAAATCATGTTGCTTTTGAAAAATATTTTCTAGAAATTCTAAGATATTAATCTACGTTCCTAGCTTTGGTACAAGAGTATGATTAAAGATTTACAAGCAAAGATTAACTCAAATTTTACAATTAATTCTAGGTTCAATTACTATCGAATATTGGTGCAACTATTATTAATTATATAATTATTAATTTTTTAATATTAATGTTTCTATGTATATACGAAAAATATGGAAAAAAAATTCATTACATATCCTAATTAAATAACTGAACACAAAATCGCGCTGTTGGAGTTTAGGATGTAACTAATTAAGTATCGTGTAACTAAGTAAGTATCGTACGTAACCTTTATTCTCTGATTACTGTACTAATTAAAAGAATTAGTATTATTACTAACAAGTTGATTAAGTTAAGGGTTAATTGATCACGTGGTATAATATCAATAGATATCAAATGATAGGTAACTGAGTTTGAAATTGACCTTTGTATTTTTTTAATTGAAAAAGAAACTTTAAATAAATTTGTTTTAAATTATCATTACCAATAATTAAACTTATAATTCAAATACATAACTGTTGCAGGTATTTTATTATTCTTTATAGCTATAAATTAAGCGTTTAAATAAAATAAAATAATAGATTTTATATTTTATATAATTACACTTCCACACAAGTTATGTTTTATTTTTAAAACTATATATATATATATATGTATATAATTTATAAGTTTATGTGCATTTTATTATAACTAACTTTCTAAGGTTCAGACCTTTCTAAGGTCTCCATAAAATTATTCATGAATATACAGTATTTATAATATAATTTGATATTTATAGCAATTTCGTAAAGAAACAAAATGATAAATGATAAATAAAAAAATATTTTCTAATTAATTTGCGGTACAGTCATAACTAATACTAAGTGATAGAGTTCATTCAATGTCATTTTCAATGAAGAATTTTTATTGCATACCATTCATAATAAAACAATCTCGGCCAGTAAAGTTAGTGTGGCGAGATTTTGTGTATGTGCAGCTATTTCTCATATTAACAAATAGTACATCATACATCGACTAAGTGAATCAAATATATACAAGCATAATAAAGCTCATTTTTTACGATCTGCGCAATAGATGACTGAAACTGGATGTATGTAGTAGCGGATTAGAGGGCGCACTCTGGAAGAGGTCTTTGTCTAACAGTAAATCGCCGTAGGCTCTAGATGATAACAAATCATGATAACAATCAGGCTTCTAAATATATAATTACAAATGCAGATAATCGTTAATAACATTGCGTTGACCTAATTATGTTAATTTAATGTCCAAATGTTCGGGAAATTCCGTCAAGTCTTCTCGTCGCCCATACCACAAAGTCTGAAGACAAAAGTCTTCAACCAGTGCGTCCTGCCCGGACTGTCTAACGGTGCCGAGAAGTGGACACTGACAGTCCGTCTCCTCGCCAAGCTCAAAGTCGCTTAGAGGGCTATGGAGAGAGCTATGCTCGGGGTTTCTCTGGTGGACAGAATTCGAAATGAAGAAATTCGCCGGAGAACCAAAGTCTCTCAAGTTAGCAGACTGAAGTGGCAATGGGCTGGACACGTTTGTCGGAGAACCAACAATCGTTGGAGTAGACGAGTGCTGGAGTGGAGACCGCGACTCGGCAAACGTAGTGTAGGACGCCCTCCTGCTAGATGGAGCGACGATCTGCGCAAGGCGGCTGGCAGAGACTGGATGCGTGTAGCCGAAGATCGGGCTAGGTGGCGCGCCTTGGGTGAGGCCTATGTCCAGCAGTGGACTGCCGCGGCCTGATATTGATATATATTGAATGTCCAAATGTTGCCAGAATTTGATAAACGAGAAGTCAGTTTAATGTTCATGAATTCTGGCGAGTATTTATGCAGAAGACCAACTTCTTAGTACTCGCTTTATTAGCGCGCTTTTTGATAAACCATGTGAGTCGAAAGTACTACCCCTCTCCTCTTCTTTTCCTCTCCTTTCTTCTTTATATAACCTCCCTCTTCTTCTATTATTCAATATCTTTCACGATGCTGATATGGCGATGATCGCCTACCATCAGCAGATCCGTTTGTCGTTCACCTAGCGATTCCTAAAATAAATCAAAGTTTTTTAGGAATCGCTAGGTAAAATTTGTAAAAAATTTGTAAGTTGCCAATTCAGCCCAGACTCTCCATTTTCATACATAGTGAGGACATATCTCATTACCCTGACCTTACATTGGTAATAAAAGCGTTACAAATACATATCAAGCCCTCGTAACTGTGACTTAAAACCAAGATCAGGCATATTTTTTTACCGGTGATATGATTCTATGAAGTGTTATTTGCATAGGTTTTGTCGACTGTGTACAAAACGTGTCCCTTTGCATTGCGTTCTCTTTTATTTGACCTACAAATATTTTTTATCTTACATATGTTCTTTGCAATCTAAATATATTTTCGTCAAACCAGCAAAAGAAGTATTTTTTTGAACACAAGCTGTACCTATATATATATATATATATATATATATATATATATATATATATATATATATATATATATATATATATATATATATATATATATATATATATATATATATATATATATATATATATATATATATATATATATATATATATATATATATATATATATATATATATATATATATATATATATATATATATATATATATATATATATATATATATATATATATATATATATATATATATATATATATATATATATATATATATATATATATATATATATATATATATATATATATATATATATATATATATATATATATATATATATATATATATATGTATATATATATATATATATATATATATACACAGATCACAACAAATAGAATTAACTAAAAGCGTTGTTAATCCATTTGAATAAAAAAAATCGCATTATCTGTGAGTTATTTCCACTAAAACGTGTTCAAGAATTTTGAAGAATTATGTAGTATAGGTATCCAAGATTACTTTTTATATAGTTAGAAAATCATTTTTCTAACATTATCAATATATTTTTATCATATTTATAGTACAATTAAAATCCAAATTATGATGAAAATACCAATAACTTCCAAATGTTTTATATAACATTGTGTAGCAAACCTGTAAGCAGGTTACTTGGTGATGAGATGAGCTGAAGATGAATGGGGAGTAATGAAAGTCCAACCTTCAGCTCAAAATACAAAACCTCAAAATGTGGTCTTCTACACGGGTTTCAAAGTTTTCCCGTCGAGCAGCTCATTTATGGTAGAGACAAAGTTTTTCCCCAACACACTTCTATCACATTACAAGAAGCAAGAAATTACCTATAAAAAAACGAATACACAGGCTGTCTTTGTATTAGTATAACAACTTATCCACTCGTAGTATATTCCAAATGCAATATATTTATTTTACATTTATTGGTTTTACCATATAGTTCTTAATACAAAATTAGAAATAATGTTCTAAATGTAACTCAGCGTCACGTATCAATGAAAAGCAACACGTTCTGTTTTCAAAGAGGTCATTAATCTCTTTATTTTTAAAGGAGGACATTGACTCCTATTTTTAAATCATTAGTTTTTTTAAAGAAATTGTAAAACAAGCCATACTTTTAACTTGAACTTTACCTACATGTATTGCTTTTTATACTATATTTTGATAATCGAATATACAATATGTTTTCGTAATAGAGGGTGTTTTATAAACTAAACTATTACTATAGTACAATTAGATTAATTTGATTGAATTGTTAAATTTGCTTTTATGATATCCTGTCATATATGTATGTACATTCTTCTTTGGCTGGTCCCAACACCAGTCCAATGTTAACATTTTTCAAAAAAAAATTCGATAAAAAATTTACCGGCCTAATTATTAGCCATAATTAGTACCGTTATACGATTATTCATTTTTTCAGATGTTTCACTACATTAAATTTCCATAATTGACAAGTTATTAGAAATTTAGACATCCATGTGTCGTTTTAGAAATTTCACATGGAAAGGGATATCTATGTAATACCTTTTGGGCGGATTTAGATTCAAGCTATATCTAACTTTATAATAAAATGACGTTAATAATTCTTTATGAGTTATTATTAGCAATAGATAATTAGTAAACGTTCTCAAATTCCGACCTTTCCTGATGTGCCCCTACTACATTACTTTCCTTATTCTAAAACACCATGTGCAATTGATACAATTCTTGGACCAAAATTCAACCTTCGATTCTCATTCTATCATATTACACTACAATTACGTACAACCCCACTATAATATTACATGAATATAAGTGCAATATTTAATAATAAAATCTACATATCTAGAGGTACAATTAAAAAGCAATGATAAAAACACTCAAATAACTACATATGAAAATCTACCAAAGAAAATTTTTATTAATATTACATTTTTGTACAATACTTACTTTTTAAATAATACTTATAAGAAATTGCTTACTAGAATATAATTTTAAACGCCATTAATATATAGACACTAATAATAAAAGTGGCACTGTTAAAGTTTATTTAACCTAATTAAAATTATTGTGCATTTCTTACTATTATATTATATATGGTGTAATTAGAATTGAGGGTAACTACTGATTTTATTCATGTATATTCTACTCAATAGAGGTAAAAGGGAAAATATTAATGTAAATGTAATTCTATAGGGAATTATGAAATATCCACACAAAACACTTAACACTATGGTCCCTCAACAAGACACAGTTATAATAGGTTATCAGACGAAAATCGTTGCATCTCCGAATAGTTATTAGCATTATAATAATAATTAAGATCTCACTAAGACACACATGTATGTATGTAAATTAGACATAGTAATATTGTTCATGGTATTTCGATAGTTATATCAGCGTCCATTATTTCCTTCATTCACCAGCGGTCCAAGGTGGCCGCATTTTTTCCAGCACATATTTCAGCTGGAAACTGGTGTGGAAATGCTACAGATACTCATCTATTTGATCGTAATCTTCATCTGGAGGTGAAGGACCGGAGACCGAGAGAATGGGGAGCCCGAAATGTCTTACTGTTTCAACACTCCCGCTATCGTCTGATTTACTGGCTTCTTCATTGATGGTTTCTTCTCGTGGAGCTTTAGCTTTGCAAAGGCGTTCGGATGAATCACTCATTGTGGTGAGAGGTATATTGTCAGCAGACCTGGGATAAGAGCACACACACATCTTAAATTTAAAATGTAATTTCTAAATAACTCAACGCGCTATAGATAGGGCTATGTTCAAAGTTTCACTGGTGGATATGATTCGGAATGAAGAAATCGGCTAGAGCGTAGGTTCTACGCTCCTATATACCTAGTAGATGCTGGAGCTTTTCGTGGGGACTGGAGCAGGTCCAAAGACAATTGGGGGACGTAATGAAATTTATATCTCTATTTTCATGATAAAAATTTTATCTAACCGTTAAAATTGGTAGAATTAACTATTTTGTAAAACTATTATATTTAGGGATTCTTTTTTTATAAAGAGGTGGTAGTCCATAATAGTTTGGAAATCTATGAGCTAGAGAATCAAAGTATTCTTCGAGTATACTTAAGTGTAGTATCGATACTTAAGTGGCAATGGTGGGAATGAATGGCTACCGGAGAACCGTTTGAATAAGCAAACTTCTTTTCACGCATTACAGCTACCTCCAGCGGTGTTCCCAAACCGATACGCCATTAAAACCTTACAAAAACAAGCCTACATATTTCTTAAAAGCCAGCAACGCTTCTGTAATGCCTATGGTACTCCGGATGTCTATGAGTAGCGTTGATAGCTTTCCATAAGGTGATATGACTGCTCATTTGCTTTCGTATCCCATTAAAAAAATAATATTAGGTGGTGTTACGTAAATTAAAACTAAGTGGCATTACGAGCACGATTATAATGTATCATACCTGGCCTTACGACAAAGTTTTGACTGTGAGCCGTGACGTCTCAGGAACTCCCCGGGATCAAAACCAGCGAATCCAGTTGGTTCGGCGGATACAAAGATTGCTGAGTTGACACGTGGTCGATTGCACTGGGACAGCAATCGCTCCTCGCACTCTAGGCTTTGCGTATGAGTGTGTGACCAGCGCATGCGCTGGAACAATATTTTTTTTTCTTAAATAAATATTTTTAAAAGTATTTATTCAAAATTAATTTGGATAACATATATAATGAGCAAGAATTAAAATTAGACAAAATACATAGGTTTTAAATATTTAAGGGTATTTTATTTAATCATGTCTCCGCAGTATAAACATATGTATATTCCTACAGCAAACTATTATAATATAACAAAAAAATTATATCACTTATCTATATAAAATATTATATATTGTTAAGGGGCCATCTCTGTATATTTATTTAAGTCTAATGTTGATAAATATTTCATACATATATACATATCATCACTCCTATCTCCCGTAGGGGTAGGCAGAGGCTTCCTTGCTTCCTCCACACTCATTCATCTTTCCTCTCACACTCGGCGATACGGCTCTCCGTTTGTCGCTTCTCGCCCTCGTGGGATTCAGTACGGGACGGGCGGCGAACCACTTCGCCGTCATTTTTTAACAAATTAGGTTTATTAAAATTCGTCATAGTGAATACCACGAGCCGCAAGGGAGGATGGAGGTCCGCCCCAGCAGAGCCCCGCATGCTGAGGAAAGGCACTATAGTACCCGGTGGAGACCAATCCCCGGACGACCGGCACGCTTGCGATTAAGCTCGCCCCTAGCCACGCAACCATTGGCACCGCAGACCGTGGATTGGCGAAGAGGAAGTGAAAATGATACAGAAGAAATGAAAGGGCAGGGGCAAGGAAAGGTAGATTTAGACAGGACAGGACCACAGCGGAAGACAAGAAGTGATAATGTTGTCGTAGTTCGGGAGGTCGGGGTCGCGTACCCGAGTACCAATACCCCAACTACCGGACAGGCGGCTAGGCAAACATACTCCCTGACTTAATATGAACCTAACGAAAAATATTTCAATAAAGCTTTACATAAAATATATACTTCAATTGATATATTATAACACATTTTTATTGTAAAATATTAATGTAATAAAATTAAAATATTCTGAATTAAACTATATTGTCTTTTCAAAAAATATTTTAAATTAATTTCATATTTAGAACCTTAAATTTTTGGTTCTCAGTGACATATCTCCGAGAATGTAAAATTGTAATTTAATTCTTTAACCGTGTTTCGGAATTCGGAATCGTTAGTAACAAAATATATAATTTCTTATTAGAAAACCATATACATATACCATACACAAAACTTATCCTCCTGGCATTAAATCTGTTAGTCTCCTGGCATTAAATCTGTTTCTGTACCATTCGCCATTTCCCTGGGCGGCAAGCAGAGATAGGATACATGTAGCCGAAGATCAGACTAAGTGGAAGTGACCTATGTATGTCAAGCAGTGTATTGTAGTAATCTTATGCTAATGATGATGTACCATAACTGTACATAAAATATAAAGAAATAAAACATTGAACAACAGTGAAAAATATTTAAATTTTATGCTCTAAAGAACGTAAAATATACAGAAGTAGAGCGTGAAAAATCATTATTCTTGTTGTACAGACTCATAGAAAGCTTTTTATTAGTTTTATACATTTAATATACCCTTTGAAGATAAAAATATTGTTAACGTTGTGCTTTTATTTTTCTGCGATATTCGTAAATACTACTACATATATACGTTAATTTGTAAGTAATACTACATAGTTATAAATAATGATTAAATAAATAAATTTCATTTATCATTCTCTTTTATAAACACATACACGTCAGGCAGCATAATATCTTATTAGATATATTATACTGTCCTACATGTATATGTGTTCATATAAAAGCGACTAACGTTATATATATTTTTGATACATGAAATTAAAACTATCTAGGTCGAACGGGCGTGCCTAGTGAGACCTACTATACTCCATCAAACTTCATTTTAAATTGTCACAATAAAATAAAATAAAATAAATAAATAAATATGTATATAAATATACATATTTATATACATATTTATTTATTTATTTTATTTTATATGATAGGCAATATGATCTGTCAAAATTTGCACCTTCTTTTTAGCATAAATGGTTGGCTCATCCGTTAAAGTATCATGCACACGCAAAAGACCGACTTCTGAATATGAGTCCTGATACATAAGGTTAACTATATGTATTTAGTTTTACAGTAAAATAAATCACTCTAAATGGCTTATTCTAGTGTAATATTAACTTAAACAACGCAATTCCTCTATCGATTTAATTGTTGGTGTTGTAAAGAGACTAATATTTATATACGATATTGTATGTAATAACCAGTCTTGAATGATATCAAATGGCACATTCGTTACTTGGATAATATTAAATACTTTCCCCTCGCATATTAAATAACTTCAGCTTTTATAGTTCACGGCCTTATATAAGTACTCCTCCGACAACTATTAAGTTATAATTTATATGTGAGCCAGTTTATTAACTAATAATTGGTATCTATTGTGGTTTATAAGCAATAAATTACATTCATCTCTCGCCTGCACCGAAGCATAGGCTTAGACAAGAGAGAAATAAAACTCATTCGTATACAAGGATTACAAAAAAATTATGATAGAATTTAAAATTCAGACGACATTTTATAGAAATCATTTAATCGTCTTTTTTAATCATCTACATAGTATTATATGTCATAAAAATATTATAAAATTAAACATTAAATTCGAATTTAAAAATCTTAACAAAAATAGATATATTTTCTTATCTTCCACTTTTTCCTTTATATAGATAAAATAAATATTTAAACAGTATATGGACTATATACGAATAGGAATACTATTATATATTCCTATATAGTCCATACTGCTGGGTACGACGCCTCCCAATTCTGGAGGAATGGTAATTAGCCCAACTTGCTATTTCAGAGCAGATTCGTGGGTCACCCACTTTAATATAATTATAATATTATATTATAAATAATACTTATGCAAAGACTGTGAAAGAAATTGGAATGAAAAAAGTGCAGATTTTTCAAAGTGTTAATATTAAAAACGCCTTAAGTAAAGACCAGTGAGAAATGCTCGAAGAGAACAAGTGAAAAAAAGGTTAAGAAATTAGATAGTGAGAAAAATAAGAAGCTTATAACTAATTTTACTATGTTAATTAAAAATTGATTCTAGAATAAGTTAATTTTCTTTTTCTCGGGTGTATTCTTTCTCGATTTTTTTAGTTCAATTTTACCTATCAATTAGGTAATGTTTTTTTCATTTATTTTATGATTTTAAACATCATTAAAGTAATTTGAGATTGTTATAAAATAGTTTTATGAAAATCATCTTAATGTTGAAATTTATATACGTTAATAATTATTAATTAATTAGTAGGTAAGAACAAGGCTGCGCTAGGTTTATTTCAGTTCTTGGGGGATTTGGTTCAGCCACATATAAGATCAGACCCTCGTGAAAAATAGAGGTTATTTCCTCTATTTTTTAGTTACTCAATAACATTGTTAATATTCAAGATAAAAAGTGTAAAAGCAAGTGCTAAATTTTGAGAAGTGTGATAGAAAATAAAACTCATTCGTATACAAATTGCAAAAGCAAAGGTTTTTATCTATACGTCATGCTTGAAGGATTACAAAAAAATTATGATAGAATTTAAAATTCAGACAACATTTTGTAGAAATCATTTAATCGTCTTTTTTAATCATCTACATAGTATTATATGTCATAAAAATATTATAAAATTAAACATTAAATTCGAATTCAAAAATCTTAACAATAATAGATATATTTTCTGATTTTCCACTTTTTCCTTAGCATATCTTTTGCACGTCTTTTTAATGGTATTTTAACGTATCAGTTATAGAAATGTGAGTCTAATCTCCAAAATATTTTGACATTTATATCATGTTCAATGGTATATTAAACATAATTTTGAAAATCTATTAAAAATATATAATAGATTATTAAGTTTTCCAAATCTATGTATGTACGCCTCGCGAAACATCCAATGGAATTCAATTTTAATTGCTTATTATTTTCAAAAAAGACGTAATTAGAAAAATACCAATAAGATAGTTTACAGATAAGTTAAAAGAAAGCAAGGTTAGAGATATAAGGAAGTAATCTGAGATCAAAGAGAGTAAACATTGCTACTTCGACAAGTGAAGACTTATGAATGGATAAAGCATACGAAAAAATAATTTTTATTTATAATATTATGCAGCAAATCTAAAAAATAATTAAATTTACCATTTTTACTTTTTTTCCCTACAAAAAGTGTGAAATAAAATTTACAACTCTCCTTGACTCGTAAGATCTCAAAAGACTTATATACCGTAGAATTTTCCTCCCGCTGTTTATCTTTATTTTCTAACGTGGATTATAAAGGCTCAATTTGCACCTTAGAATTCGTCGTCTTTCTCTAAATAAAATAAAACACGCGGTTTAAATTAATCGACGTTAAATTCAGTCACCTTGTTTGACCTTGACGTATTATTTTCTACATAATATCACAATTAGTGCCTTTTAATGTACAACAAAAACTATTGATTTTATTAAGTACATCGTTAGCTTAAAAATATTTCAAATGGAAATAGTTCTCATATTTTATAAAAATTATTATTATACAAAATTACTCTTGAGATATTTTTATAGAAATATTAAAAACGTGTTTTTATATTACAAATTATGGGAGATTAATTTTGTTAATTTATTTATCATTATTTTTATTTTACTTTCAAGTTCGTGAATTTAGCACGACTTGTTTACTATTTACATAGTTACTATAAAATAGATAGTAGATATCGACGCAGGAAAATGTTGACAAAGCTAAGGTTTATACAAAGGTAATTAATTTGCTACGTAGAGTACCACTAAGAATGCATTCGTTAATACTTTTTATAGTCTCTATTAAGGGGAAGACACTATCTATAATCATATGTTTGTATCTCATGAAATGATTATGATGTTTATTTGCAAATACAATTCATTAAAAAATAGCGTGTCTACTGCAATTTGCAAACGATCTCACTACACTCGTGATAAATTTCAGTGCAATAGTAGGTTTCCGTGTGAACTGGGAGCGTGCGTGTTTCCATAGCAAATACGTGACGTGTCGTGAGTTAGGTGACGCGTCGCGTAACACACGAGTAAGCGTGCTACTGCTTACTTGGTGGTTGCAACCGGCGCACCGGCATTGGCAGTGGGGGCAAGCCCGCGCCCTAGCACGGGCTGGACTCCGCTAGCTGTTCTGATCGTCAGGCGCTGCGTGGAGCAGGGCAAACTGACAGCCACAGTCGCGGGCGCTCCGCCGCGGGTATTGGAAGCAACGATCCAGAAGGCAGCACACATCCTGCGCACCACACCGGTTAAGCAAAAGGGGATATACCCATCTAAAGTTCCAAGTCAAAAGCGCCGATTCGTAAAATTAAATTTTAATGCTATCCACGATGATCTTTTCAGAGGCCAAGATCCATTTTGGGTCTCTGCGCTAACAAAGTTAGTTAGTTAATTAGTTTTTATCCACGAAGTGCTAGTCAACAATCAATAGCAGGAATAGCTCAGTTGGTAAGACTCAGGCTTACGATATGTACGTCGTGAGTTCGTATCTTCTATTGGACTATTGATGTGGACCAGCAATATAAGCTAAGTATGAATGGTTAACAAAAATTCTAGTCATATTTTAAACATTGGAAGTTTACTTTTTATTAAACATTCCTCATTGTATTATGACAATCATTTCAGCATTGTCTTCATAGGCCTCGCCCAGGCCGCGCCACCTAGCCCAATCTTCAGCTACACGCATGCAGTTTCTGCTAGCTACCCTGCGCAGTTCATCGTCACATCAAGCTGGGGGGCATCCCACACTATATTTGTCGAGACGCTGTAGACCGCGTCAGTCATTTGTCAAAGGTGACCTATTCAAATTATAATCACCAAGTGTTCCATCACCAAGTTGCACGTGTTTAAACAAATGTTTTATGTCCTCTAAATTAATTATATGGTTGTCTAGCAGGTATCCGTTTTTAGGATAATCCCTTATTTTGCTTATTTTGTTAGTGTACTGTAGAGATACTTTGATAAATGTACCACTAATGTATTAAAACTTTTTAATGAAATATAATAAAACCTTTTTACCTTTTTACATTCGTAATTTTAAAATTTAATATAGAAAGAAATAAATTGTTTTATATAACAACAAGATTCGATCGACTTACATCCGCGATGGACATATCATGACATGAAGAGTTTCACTATATTGAAGATAAAACCCCCTAAAAATCTCGTGTCGCCGTATGAGTACAGCTGGCACGTAATAGTACCTATGTATTACTAGTACAATAATTTTACGTAAAATAAAGAGTACAATAACAAAAGTTAAAAAAGAATCAAAAATTCTGTAGCACAAATATAATTTTCCCTTTTTGTTGCTATAAATAATTTGATATAAATTGGGTTGCATTTATTTCCACTATTTCTTTATCCTAATTTTTATAATATTATACTTTTCACTAAAAATATTTCGTAAATATCTTGTGATAATATTTTCTATAAGCGAAGCTTAAGCTTTGCGTTAAGAGTTTATTCTATTTCTATAAGCAGTGTTACTGTGTTACTGTGTTTTATATTATTATTGTACATCATTATTTATATTCATCGTAATTATATACATGAAATAAGATATTTTTGTTTTTTTGTAAGTGAGGCTGGTGCATTCAACATTTATTCATATATTTATGAATACAGACAGTTACAACCATTTATTAAGTGAAAATGACAGTAAGCTTCTATTCATATTGTGCTTTACCTTATTTACTTAAATAAACAGACAGAAATACAAGCAATTATACTATGTACATATAACCTTGTATTTGAATTGAAACATGTATTTATTTTATCATTAATAAATTTTTGAGTTACTTGGAAAAGTTTATTACAAATTAGTTAACAAATAGTTTACTAAAAGCTACGAAACAAAATCAAATAAAACTAAACATGTATTTACTTATTGTGCATTGAAACACTAACCCGCCTTTAGCTCATACCTTCTGTTAAAAATAATAAAACTAATACTAAAACAACAAAATAACCACTTTATCATAAATAACGTAAAATACAATGATTATTATTATTTTTATTTGAATAAAAAATAAACTATGTAATTATTTTTATTAAAAACACCGGTTGAGCATATTAATGAAAATTAATAAATGCAATAAAATTTCTCTCAAACCAGCTATTACAATTAAATATACCTCAGCCTGAGGTATATTTAATTGTAATAGACTTCATGGAAAAAAATCTTTAATCTAAGAAAGTTTTCTTGCATGATTTGAATATTAGTATTGGCATATTTTATAATTTATTGTAGATTTAATTTTTACGTACAAGCTTATGACATATAAAAGACAGGCGCTCCTATGTATGAATAATAGAAAGACGTCCAATAGCAAAGGTACGATTCACGATTCCGTCGACTGTAAGATTTTAATGGGGAATCTATATGGTTTGTTAGGAGAATTACTCGCAATAAGCCAAACACAAATTCATCTTCAGCTATATAAAATTAAATCTATATATTCAGTGTATTTCTAATTCTTTTGTAATTTATACAGATTTATGTCATGCAGTGCAATACAACTATTTATGGCTAAGGGAATTGAAACATGTATCCTTTTTGTCGTGCTTTATTTAATTTCAAAACCAATATGGCTTAGTCAACATCTATTGTGATTTTATTTGTAAAGTATTATATGAAAATTATGTTAGTTCTTCTAACCATGAACTAGTTTATTTTACTTGTGACAAAAGAGAAATTTGTATAATGACTGGAATTCACAGCACGCAAGTCAACGGCTATTTTGACCTTCGAATAAATACATACGTGCGATTAAATTTCATATAATACATTTTTTTCCATAAGACTAGTAATATTTTAATATTAATAGTAATATTTTCTTAAAGATTCCAACTAAACTGTAAATAATGCTTGTGCTAAGAAATGTTTCACATCAAAGTCCAATCGAAATTTCGAAATCACGACTTCAAATGTAAGGGCAATCCATACCAACTGAAATATTGCTGTTTAAATACGTTTATATAAACCAATAATACATGTAAATTACGATTATTCTTATATATTATGTACAATTAAATACTTGGCTTAATGTTCAAAGTACTTGAGGTCCGAGCAAAGGGTTCTGGATGAAAATATAATATAATTTCTTTTAAATATAAAAATTAGTTATAATTGTTGTCATTGGATATAATTTGTCTTTTTTAATATAGTTGTTTCATTGAATAAAATAGATTCAAACCAGAGTAAATACACTCGTACTTATATACCGTGCAGTAAAAACTAGAATTGTTAGAAGAGGTTACCATTGTTAAATCGGCTAGGATAAAATGATTATAAATATTACTAAATTCAAAAAAAATATTAAATATCATAATATTAGTTTGGTGGTGAATAAAATTTATTGTAATTGACAATTGGTCTGCATCACAAGCTTAAAGTAGCTCATGGTGGTAAACGAAGAGGTGTACTTGGTATTACTCTGGAGGAGATGATTCAAAATGAAGATTCACCCGACAGCCAGATTCACCGACATAGCTCTTCAAGTTAATAAACTGTAAAGGGCACTTGGCTATTCATGATTGTCGCCGAAACCGAAAACGTTAGTGGACGAGGGCTGGAGCGGAGATCTTATGACAAACTTAGTTTGAGACGCCCTTCGCTTCAATGGAGAGATGTTGTCTCAAGTCATATCAAAAAATTGTTGTATTGGTTAAGGTAGAATCCAAAAAAGAGAGTTTGTTGTATATGGTATTTGCGCACTTTAATAATTTAAAAATCTAATGTTTGATCCTTACATTTTAGGCAATTTCTCTTGGGTAGTGATATGTGAGAAATGAGATAGGCTCACATATTGTCTAGGCGGAAACAACTTTAAAATTTAACATAAATCAACACAGACAATGCGACATTCAAGAAGAGTGAAGGAATACACTACAAAGAAAATATTTATTCTAACTTTTAACGTTTAAAGGTTACAAAATGGAGATTGTATGGGGTTGTGGTATATAGAGACAAGGTTAACGTGATTTTCAACCGCAATGCACCATTGTTATGGCATGAAGGTCAGGTTACTCCTGCAGCATTTTTTACAAGTTATATTTAGATGACTTAGCGCATTTAAAAAAAATGAGTACCACTAAATAGAAGCAAAATACTTTTTTTTATTAATGTATTCTCTAAATACGTGCAATCGAAGATCGGGTTATGTAGCGAACCTTGAGGTAAGCTGGGACATCCTGAAGAAGAGTATCGCAAGCATATGATGATAACATGTATACATAGGATACCTCAAATAAAAATTTATAAACAAAATTTTTTTATGAGACTTGTGCAATATTTCTTCTTTTATTTTCCATATAGAGTTAGTTACTTTAAGAAGTATTTGTCATTCATTATTCATCTATATTCATCAACTATACAAAACATCAATTCACAAAAGATATTCATAACGAAAGTAACATAGATTTGGATTACGTCTTTTCTATGTGATTGGATTAACCCAAAAACGTTATGTTTATCGTTTTTTATATATTTTTTTAAAATTTTTTTTTGACGATGTTGAAAACCGAGCCCAGAGATTCTCTGGAAGCAAATACCGTCGTTTATACAAATCGGAGGCCAGTGCAGATGCGTAATCTGTTTTTGGAAAACATGTAAATGTAGAAAAGTTGTAATTGGAGAAGAAAAAAATGAAATAAGGAAAAGACACCGAGGGATTGATTCTTCGGTGTTTAAAGCTTACTGAAAGAAGCACAACAATAAGGCTATTGGAATTATGTCTTCTTCCAGTTTGAACTTCACCGCATGACTAAACCGACCATTTTTTTAAACTCAAAACGGGATGCCAATACTATATATATATTAATATTATAATAATAATTATATATATAATAATTAAATATATATTATAATTATAATTATATATATATTAATATTATAATTGTGAAATTCTGTATGTCTCTGTGTGTAACACAGAGAGAGAACTTCACTGCAAACAAATTTTGATGAAATTTGGCATGAAGATAGTTGAAGATCCGAGGTCAAACATAGACTGCTTTTTATTCCGAAATAATAGCTCTTACAGCATGCACGACAGTTTTCGCGCAATAAACTGAATTTCACGCGGGCGAAGCCGCGGGCAGAAGCTTACGTGTGTCTATATACTCCAGTAAGCAAGGTAACAATAAAAATAAACACAACTTTTTAATTTTCTTTATTTTGAAATATTGCAACAACACAATCTTCACATTAATTATAATTATTTTTATTTTAACAAATTAAGAAAAATAAAAATAAATCACCATCTTTATATACTACATATTTTTTTACTTATATAACTTGTGTCTGACGTGCTAATTTTAAATTTTCGCACGGTTTCGGTAAACGGGACTATTTAGCATCCTGTATGGTGGCTGAAAAAACGGACAGTCCCTTTTAAAAAAATTATCAATTTATTTTAAAATGATAAAATTTTTTGGCGACGATTTATGCAGGGCGGCGGGCAGAGACGACGCGTGTCGCCGAAGATCGGGTCAGGTGGCGCACCTTGGGAGAGGCAGTACGCCTAGTAGTATAGGACTGCCGATCTATTGATGATTAGGATCTACTATACAAATATGTATAACATAATATTTTACATTTACACGTATATTACGTTTTTTTTTTAAGGGAAATAACATATAAAGCACAAAAAATACAAAATAAATCTATAATATTAGATGTACGAAACGACAAAATTGGTAACTTCTTGTAATCAAATTCAGTAATAAAATATGAATTGCACCGACATAAAACGCAATTCCTATACCGCTATAAATGAGTTTCAATGTCCATCAACTTGATAGCTTAAAAATAAAAATAACATAAAAACTGATACTCTGCCGACGTAAAGATAAATCCGAACGAACGTAATAATACTCAAATTATATTGACAACGATTTCGCCCATTGGCATTTACTATAGCATCACGTAAAACAGAACGGAGAGTGAGATATAAATTAACAATACGGTGTTATTAGTAAATTCATAACCTAAAAATAAATTAATACCAAATCATGTTAAATTGTCAAATCGTCCAATCTAACATTTAACCTTTATTGGATAGTGACTAAGAACACGGTAAAACTTAATAATACCCAAAAAGTTTTATAATATATTGCCAGAGATAACGCAACTGAAATATTATATTTCAAACATTATCCTTATGTGATATTAGTTTGAATTCATTTTGATTTTATTATATGTAACTGTTACTCTAAATTTATGCTTAGCCCACATAGTTTAAATATAGATCATTATATTTAATTCAGTTTGAAATATACACTTTTATATCGCTTTGAATTGTTTAAAACAACTAAATATTATTTATGTATCGAAGGCACGCAACGCATTTTTGTTACTTTAACGGTGTGAAACTCCGTAAATGCGACCTGACTTATGATGATAAGTCAGGTCACCATTTATACCTATACTATATATAACACCATATACCAGGCCTGAATTCTCTTTTGTCATAACTACTATATAATAACGAAAACGTAAATATATATGTATGTATAGTATGGGTAATGTAATGAAACAAATATAAGTGATCAGTTTTATTTATTGTCCAAAAAACATGTAAATAAATCAAAACAGAAGAACATATAAATTTGATAAAATTATGCAATGACTTAATTTTAAAAGTTTTCTACGTCGAATTTCTAAACAGTAGAAGCGCGCGAGCTGCTCTGTGGAGAAAGGTCAAGTGGGAGCGTACCGTGTACGTCTCACAGACTATAAAAATAATCGATTAGCGTCAGCGGATTAACCAGTGACGGAATGATACGATTATTTCGTGAATCGCGAAGGGAAATGGCCCGGTCTACAGGTGCATGGAGGTGCAATAGTTGTCTATATTATATATGTACATCCATATAGCAGACATCAGAGTATAGTAAGGTTATTATACTTTTATCTACGTTAATTTAAAATTAATTCTTAATTTCCAGACACTCGTTATAAATCTATTCGGTTATCGTCAATTCACACTTTGCAATAAATCCAGACAGACGAGGAGTCAGTTTAAATGAAATCGACTCTATGTGTCTGTCTTTGTTTATTGCTTTACTTTATTTACGATTATGGCTGGAATGGAACAGTCTTTAAAATAAATAAAGAGTTCAGATGTTTCTTTATACTCAATGGATAGCACGGATGGCGTAAATCTCATGAGAAACGCATAAAACTGTAATTATAGTGATTGATACGCATTTAATGAATATTTGGAAATCTCAAAGTTATTTTAAGTGTTTTTAAGAAAAATAATTGTGAGAATAAGAGGATAAAGAGGTATTAAAAAAGAAGGAGTAACACGGAAAAAGTATCTAATTAAGTGATGATAAAATAGCAATGCCATTAAATAAAATTATAGTTACCGAACAAGCAGATGGAGCGGAATGAACTCCACAAGTGCCTCCTGCAGTTGCTGCGGCTAACGCACTGCTGCCTGGCACCTGATAGTTTAAAAAACTATTAATAGAATATTATAATCAAAAATTAAGTATAAATATATTAGCTTTGCCTACTTTTGTAAGTACTTGTGTAAGTGATCACATCTAATTCTTTTGTCCCTGACAGTCATATTAATTTAAGCCTAAAAAAGCAACAATATGGTTATTTATAACAATTTTATAACTACATAGTATGATAAGGTATTATAAAAAGGATTTTGGCATATTTATTTCTAAAATGTCGAAATTTTGTTTGCATAAAACACAAGTAGTAGTAAAAATGTAGGAAATCATTTCACGAGCTTGACTAATTAACTACAAAAGTCAATAAGCGCATCACTGCATAAATTACCGATTAGTAATAAATAAATACACAGCCAGATCAATAGTTAATATAAAATGAGGAAATGTTCAAGCTTTGTTATAGGGTGTAGGAATAACACACCAGTCTCATAGCGGCGTCGATACAAAAGACGAGCGCTCTTCAACCTGTTAACGGAAAAGTGACGTGGAAAGGGCATTTAAAAAAACACAGAATTAATATAACTGAAATAAAAGTTATGAACCGATTAAGTTCTAATAATATTTTGACAGTATGAATAAAGCTTCTTTTATAAGAAAAGAGTTGAAATAAACTAGTCGAATAAATGACAAAAATGATATTATGTTATAAGGATATCAATAAATATAAAACAGTACATTAAACATTAATAAATTTAAATATAAATTCAAATACCCATTAATTATTCAATTGTGAGGACATTACATCGCTTTTTCTGAATACGTATTTAAATATAAAAGGTTCTCTAAAGATATCAAAGAAGGTATTGTAACAGTAACTTCTGTTTCAATGTCTTCTATGATATTTTTTTAATATTAACTAAATTAGATATTATATTTAAAGGCTTTAAGATAGAGTTACTCGTCACTCGTCATACTTAACATAGAGTTACTCGTCACTCGTCATACTTAATATAGAGTTACTTGTCACTCGTCATACTTAACATAGAGTTACTCGTCTGAATTCCTCAAAGTCCAAGGGAATGCAAAGATATTTTATACAAATCGAGATAGTTATATTTGTTTAGGAAACAAAGCTTAATTTTGACTGCAACCCAGATCCCTCAGCTTAATGATCAGGACTGAGATCAATCCCTGAATTCAACAACGTTAATTACAAAACAAGTCAAAATGTATTTCAAAGGCCGTTATCACTTCTGGGATGCCTATTGTATTGCATATGCCTGTGGGTGACATTAATTACTTTCCACCAGGTGGCAACCCTGTACGTTTGGCTTCCTATACCATAAAAATGATAAACAGGTATACTATAATGAAGTTACATCATAAATATAAAATGGTTTACATTTGTATCAATGTTTACCTTTAACTGCTCTTGTTTATAGTCCGGTTGGTATGGTAGAAGCATACGTATCTTCCCCCATCGATTAAAAAACAGCGCTATAGCACCAATCCATGCGACTAGCACCAACACCACAATACCGATCTCCACTCCTCGTATCTACATTTAAAATATATATCGTTTTATTTTTTATTCTTATACAGAATATAAATGTTCAAAATCTAAAAAGTATGATTTCAAGCATATTATGCATACTGTGTGTATACTACTACACTCTACACCTACAATATTATTATATAAAGAAAAATATATTATAAGAAAGCATGGGGAGATACTTAATTTAGATTTCTGTATATCTTGCGTGTCTGTATAATATCTTCCTTATAAATATCAGTGCTGCAGGAGAATCCTATACTTTGTAAGCAGTTGTATAATTTAAGACACTCCCTTTTTATAAAAAATGTATATGTTAAAATTCATAATGTAAAATACATGAAATTAACTAAAACTAAAATAAATGAACGGGATAGAGTTACGGAACGCATTTATGAAAGACAGAGGGAGAAAGATGCAATTAATAATATGATTAGAAGAGTTAGTAATTATTTTTGACAGATAGTGTGTGAGCGAGATGGGTTAATGTAATTATATAAGAGTAAGGGAAAAGGAATATAAAGATTATTATGGCGAAGCGAATCTTTTATTTTTCATGAAGCAGCAATGGCTCAGATTCTAAGGATTAAGCTTACGATCTGAGGTCGTGATTTCCTCCATTAAACTGTTGATGTGAACCATTTTCTAACACAACCATCATAAATTCACTTTGGAATGGTTTAAAATAATTCTAGTGATATTAAAAACAATGTTAGTCTTCTTTAAAAAAATATGTAGATACCGTCGGAAAAGTAGGTGAAGGATCAGGCGGTGAAACTGAAGAGCGGGGCGTAGCCACCACCAATCCCCCGTCTTGTTGAGGTGAAGTCCGAGGGGGCTCTGCACAAAAACAATACAGGCATTAGCTACTAATATAACATATTACCATTAATAGACGACTTAACAACTACATACCAGAGAAGAACTTTCACAATTACCGTAGCTTGATTAATCGCTATACAATACTTTTTTATGCCAAACAATAGTTATTTGTCTACCTTATGTTTAAAACAATCCAAAAAGCGCAGTGGTGAAGTTTTTGCTGTCTGAGTCGGGGGTCGCGGGTTCGAAAACAAGAAAAATTATTTATATGACTAACAAGTGTTTTAAGTCTGGGTTTTTCTTTATCTATGTTTGAGTTTATATTATTAAATATAAGTAGTAGATATGTATTATAGATAAATGGGTTCGTTCAATCGGGAAAATACCTCATCCTCACGGAATATCGGCGTCAAGTGGTAGCATTTTTATATTTAACCGCGTTTCATACAATGAATATATAATTATTATATTACGTATAAATGAATAAAAACATTCGGAGACCCAATAAATTTCCCCTTCCTTTAGTTTAGGTAAAATCCCCCATTACTTAATTCATCTCCTCGCATTAAATTCTTCTTCCCATACTATTATTCAAGAAACAGATAGTGGCAAAGACAAGTTGGTTCTTTATAATTTAAAGCATCATTTTAAAATAATATCTCACACATGACAATTAAAACTCATCATTATGGTGAAAGATAATATTAATATTATAAATAAAAATAAAAGAAATAATATCTTTAAATCTTATTTTTTTTTTATTTTTATTAATTTCTTTTCTTCTAATCTTGCTAGCTTATATCTTACTAGCTTTTATGTGTTGCTCTGTAAAGCGATTTTCTTTTCTTAAACTTAAATTTTACACATTTTAAATTCTAATTAAAACAATTTTACCTATAAAGAGAAACAACATTAAAAGCTATAATTCCTCTTATTTCTATTTATAATAATAATATATTTTCTTTTTATTCGTGTATAAAATTTTATATTAAAATGATTATTAGTTATCGTCTATGTAAAATCATAAAGATGGTACTTCTTTGCATGAATAAACTTGGTATATAGAACTCCTAAGAAAAATATATCGTATGGCAGAAAATTTCAATTTATATCCGTGTAAAACTCTCTCTTGTGTAAATTTTCCAGCTGTGCACGGGGACTTGTCTACTCTTGTTCCTTTGGTATGCTCCTTTAAAAATACAATGTTTTCAGTTATGTTTTTATAAGCTCGCGACAGAATTGAATAAGCTGTACGTACGTTAATATTAAAAAAATATATTATTCCGTCTTAGTCTCAGTCTACTAAGGAACGGTACCGTAACGTAGACAGACACTGATGGTCCGTCTATTTCACTGACAGTCAGTTGCTCAGTCGGTGATGGCTATGATCGACGTCATTCGTCATCATCATCACCTTGAAACATCTCCTGCTGAACATAGGTCATATATAAAACGCACCTCCTAGCCCGATCTTCGGCTTCACGCATCCAGTTTCCGCCAGCTAAGATCGTCGCACCATCTAATTGGTGGGTGTTTCACACTACGCTTGCCATGAATTATTCACTCCAATAATCGTTAACTTATAGTTGTCGGTTCTTGTGACAAACATGACCATCGTCAAAGGTTTTCTTTATGGGATAGGAAGGCAAACGAGCAGGCGTATTACTCAACGCCGCCCATGGACAACCACAGTGCCTTTGCCATACGTGACCAATCTATTTCCATTTCAGTTTGCTAACTTAAAGTACTCGGTGACTTTGATTTTCATATGGATTTCTTTATTTTAAACTTACTAGAGAAACTTCAATCATTATTTTTAATTTATGTCCCACTGAAAGGCTCGTGCCCTTCCCATTTCTAAAAGAATGAATATTACTCTATCACGTTTGTCAAAAGTGGATTAGTGCAATACCTATACTCGGAATAAGTACCTATAAATACATTATACATATATTAATAATAACTAAATCCGCAATCATTATCGCTGCCAGCAATAACTCCGCTACTGAGTTTATAATTCGTATATAACTATTATAATACTAATATATATAATAGATACTTTAATAGTGGTAGAGCCACGCTGCAGACGAATACTTTGTCAAGAATGGCATAATATTTTTCTGTAGCATGCATGGGCCGGCTCGCCCGGGGAAGTACCACACTCTCGCAGAAAACCGGCGTCTGAGTGGTAGCTTAGCTACCGTGCTTAATACCACTCCCATCATGACACTTTCCATAAAGGTCGGCAACGACACATTCCATAAAGGTCTATGGGCGGCGTTGATTGCTTTCCATCCGGTGACAATTTGCTTGTTTACCTTCCTATCTCATAAAAAAAAATATAAAATTCAAATTAATTACATCAGTACAATATTAAATCAATATTTACTATGTAATTTTATAGAAAGATTAAACAAAATTAAAAAAAAATGTAAATGACGTCACACTATATTGGAAGATATGAAACTACTTGGCGTTATATTCGTTCACATTAGCTGATTTCACACAAAATGTTTACAGCATTATCGACAATAGATACCGATTACATCACACTAAAAGCCCAAATCAGAACGCAGAGACTAAACTTAGAAATCACTCAGCAAACAAACGAATTAGACAGCACCATTTCACGAGACTATTCTGACATTACGTGCAAATTTATTTAACAGATTATTTTGATTTTAAATACATACATTTATATTAATGCAAAAGAACGAAAAGTAGTAAACTGCGAAATAAAAACTTTCCACCAGAGCCAAAAAATTTATAAGATCTCCGGAAAAATTGAATCTGATCCCTCAAAAACAGTTACTTTCAACACTACAATATTGTCGATTGGTCATAAAGCCGAGCGAATCAGATCATTAGGGGAAATACTACGCCAACTTATTTATGATTTGAATACCCCACTAAGTTTAAATTAAAAACGAACAAATAAATATATAATAAAATTATGCAGTTTTAACTAACAATAATTGAACTACTTAACTTGTAATTTTCATTAAAATAGCTTTAACTATATAGCAAATATTGTCATTTTTTTTATAAGCTCCTCCTGTAAACCTACGTTTTAAGACTATTTTCGACTTGCCGTGGTATTCTTCTGAGGTATCGATTTGTGTCATTCGCAGCGTTGTTGCTACTTTGCGTGGATACAAAAATTAAATTAAATTTAAAGAACAATATATAAATTTTACTTTATTATAAATGGGGTTATAAATATAGTATATTATACCGAAATTAAATTAAATGACAACCAGTTGATTAATGGTCGCTGATTTGATTACCGCATCGGGATAAATATATGTTTATATGGCCTACAGATATTTATTCCAAGTCTGGTTACCCCGCCAATCTGCATTGGATAAGCGGTGGGTTAAAGTCCGTTGCTCCATAAATAGGGAGGCCAGTGCCCAGTAGTGGGACGTGAAATTTACACTTATCTTGATTTATTGTTAAGAACCGATTTAGTAAAGCTAAATCCAATAAATCCGATTTAGTAAAGCTAAAGACACAATATAAGCGAAAATGATTTTTTTTCAAGTGAAACAAAAAAGTATCTTAAATCTAAAAGTACAATCTTCTTAGTATTTTGCATAAAATAAATATAGTTATTATAATTTTTGTCATATAAATCACTACAATATTATGTCTTCATTACTAAATTGTAAAATGAAAAGTTTACGAGATATGTTAACAAGCACAAGCTTACTGAAATTACCAAAAGCGTAAAATTTATTCTTTATGTCTTATTATAAGTTTTAAACTCTCTTCAGATAGTTACTCAAGTTTTAAATTTCATATAAAGTATTTTCACATTCTTTTAGATTCGTTTATGAGAATAATATCAAAAGAATTTTTCATACTTTAAAAATATAACGTTACGTGTATTATATTTGCATTACATTGTTATAGTCTCATTAAATCTGAATCTCAACAAATATTAAACCTAACATTATTTATGTTATAAATATATTGTAAAGTTTTTTAGATATATAAACTAACAATTAATAAAATATTGACATACGTAAAAAGAACCGGTTAAAAAATATTCATACCACTATTATTGTTCCACAAATCAGACTAATACAGTACAAAACTGGACGTCGACTTGGTAAGTGGCTAAAACGAGAAATAAAAAAGCAGTTCTGGTTATCTACAAGCCGAATTGTTTCAAACCTTTCTGCTTTCTAAAATAAGGTTTCTCTACTCAATGGCATAAGTTTTCATAGCCTCACTCGCTATTAAAGGAGTGACTATAATTTTATTTATATTATTAATTTCATATGTATGTTTTTTCACAGATGTATATGGGTACATACACATATATTGGGAATATATAACAATATATATGCAACATTATCTACAAATAAATAAAAACCAATATATCTCCAATGCGCGCCCCACGCTTAAGAATTATGAAAACCCTCAATTTTGAGGGAGACAGCCCAGCAGTGGACTTTTACGGCTGAGATTATAATCATATAAATACTGGGAATTATAAACTTATATATATTTATGTAAAAAATATAACGCAAATCAAACCTGATATTTTTTCAATGATTTTACTAAAAGTATTTTTTCCAAAGTTTTGTATTTTGTGTATCTACGATATAAATAATAAATCCAATTGCCCCCAATTTCAAATTCCCGTGAGATACTGTGCACACTAAAGCGCTTTAAATTACAAGTGAGTGAACTCACAGACGGTTTTATTTAGATACCCCGCAGCGTGAAACGTTCAGTTTTCCACAGTTTTACTTTAGAATCAAATCATCTGACCTTTAAATTGTGAAATGATTTTAGATAGATAGATATATTCTTTATTGTAGGTACACCAAAAACAAAGTTATACAATTATTGATTGTAATATTTATATACAAATGGTCGTCTTATCACTAATAGCTTCCAGACAACCGTAGAATGGACACAATGTTAAAAAGATAATTCGATGTAGGTTGGTGATACCTTATCGATATAAAGATCTATGATATGTGATGATAAGCAAATATCTAAGTATATACATTGACCACCAATATCATGGCTCATGGCGGGGCCCTCCGCCGCGGCGTCAATGGTCGCAGACTCGATTCCCGCATCAGAATAAATATATGTTTGGATTACAAATATTTAGTCCGAGACTGGTAACCCCGCCAATCCGCATTGGATACGCGTGGTGGGTTAACGTCCAGAAATGGAGAGACCTGTGGTCAGCAGTGGGACATATATGTGCTATTAAAAAAATACATATATACTTTTAGTTTAACAATTTTAAAAAATGTGACAATGGTAATAATCTAATGGTAATTGATATCACGAAATATAGCGAACTCTAAAATTTAAGCATCTCAGGGTTTATTAAAGCAGTTTTTTTATTATTTATTTTTTATGGGATAGGAATGCAAACGCATATGATAAGTAGGCGTATCTACTGGTGGAAAGCAATCAATGCCGCCAATAGAAATTCGCGAAAAGTTTTGTGTCAATACTAACTGGTAAATGAAAAATGGAGAAGAAAATATTTTATAAATCTGCATTGCATCTAATTTATTTTATCATTCCTGCTTAGTACAAATAAATCCTATTAAATAATGGTGTTATAGTAAAAACGTTATTTTTAAAACAGTGACGCCTTAGTAAACAAATGTTAAGATTTTTGTTATTGTTATTAAAGTTCTTTTAGACGATTTTATATTTATTTTATAGTTTCACTAGTTGAAATCGAAATAATTTTTAACGAGGTAACATTGGATGTGTTAGGAGATTTTGTCTGAATTATTAATATACATAGAACTTATAATCTCTTATTTTAATTATTAATTTATTTGCCAGGTCAAAATTACACTTAACCAACGAGCTTCTATGGAGAGAGTGATGAGTGTGGATGAAAAATATGAACTGGGATCGTAGAAGATGGCGGACGAGATCATTCTCTGACTAACCCTACGAGAAACAGGCGTGATTTTATATATGCATTTACAATACTTATATGTGAACATTAAAATAAGAAATAAAATTATATCAAACAAATGTAAGTATAAAGCTTCTGTTTATATTTTAAAAAGTTCTAAAGAAACGTATATAAAAAAGAAACTAGTTATATTAAAGCCGATATCGAACGATGAAGTAAAGAACCTATGCGCTCGTTTAACTAAGGAGGTCGATCAGAATACTCCTTCAGCCACTAAAGCGTCAAGAAGCGTATTCAACCCGGAAGACAAGACACTATGGAGAATGAAATGTCTGGATTTGTGCCAAGCGCATGTTACATATAAAGATCGTAATATGTTAGTGTAAATGTATGCATTCACTTTTAAAAGCTTCTTGAAAGATGTAACGTAAATCTTTAAAAGTTCTTTCTCCTTAATTTAATACAAAAAACTGCTCGGAATATTAAACAGAGCAATATTTATCTTTATTTAAAAAAATACAAACAAACCTTTTCTAAATTACAATAAAAACAATCCTTTAATTTTACTTAAAAGTATGCCCCAAAAACTAATTATTTATTTATTAATGGAGTCAGGCGTTACTTTGCGGAAATCCATCACTATATGGACAGTCAAAAGTTTTACTTAGGTAAGATCCGCGACAAGCAAAACAATAACAGAAAATTAATAATGTGTGTTTTTCTGATGGATTACGTGGATTTATTTGGAACTTAAAACAAAAAAACTTACGAAAAACCACCTTCATACCAATCTCTATTTCGCCCGCAGGTTGACTGGTAGAGAATGGAATTAAGTCCGCCTTATGTATATTTTGTGCAAAAAATTTAAATAAATAAATAATTATATGGACAGTCAAACGTTTTACTTAGCTAAGATCCGCGACAAGCAAAACAATAACAGAAAATTAATAATGTGTGTTTTTCCGTTGGGTTAAGTGGATTTATTTGGAACTTAAACCAAAAACTTACCGAAAATCGGCCATCAATTCTCCACCCACCAACCACTATACACAACACCAAACACACATTATCACTTTTCCATCTCTTAAACGACACGTGTTTCGCCCCAACACGAGGCATCTCCAGGTATAGTACTCTACGGAAGACAATCGAAAAGTTTTTGATTTAAGTTCCAAATAAATCCACTTAACCCAACGGAAAAACACACATTATTAATTTTCTGTTATTGTTTTGCTTGTCGCGGATCTTAGCTAAGTAAAACTTTTGACTGTCCATATAGTTATTAATAATATAAAAAATATTTTAAAAAAGTAACTAGTAAATGACCTTAAAACTAATCCATCTTTAAAGGGCATTTAGCGAGCAACTAATAAAACAGAGAAAAAATATCATTAACTCTTTAAGTAAATAATTTCATTATCATTACTACCAGCGCACGGAGGTCCACTGCTGAACATAGATCTAATTGCGTCCATCAAGACACCGCACCTAAGATTTTTCTTTATAATGTTATTGAAATAAGAAACTTCAATAAATCGAAAATGAAATGGCATATACATAGATTAGAAAAAAATTCATTCAGTGTAATTAAAATGAACACATTGTATGGAAAAACACCTTTACATTCGCGTTCATATGTTAACACGCTTTCACCCCTCGAGGTCGTATAAAAATAATGCTGAAAGGGTGTGCAGAGAATATATTATAACATTATGACACATTTATTTATAACAGACCTAAGCATAGCTAAGAGTCTTTTCCCACATGTAATTAATATTTGTGATAGATTTTTTTTTATTTTAAAACATGATTAAATTGTGTCTTATAACCGAATTTGTACATTTATTATGAAGTATCTAGATAATGTACAACTAGCTATTAGCTGGATGCAATGCTACTTACTTACTTTTACTAAGAGAAGTTTAAAGTTATCTAAATACTTGATGAACAATCCATAACTTAAGCGTGTAGTACCTTTTTTTATAGAATATCTTCTATAGAATTATTTTTTATTTATTATACTTATTATATAGAATATATTCTATAATATATTATTTTTTATAGAATCTTTAAGGAAAGTGTCATTATGGGCGTGGGAGGGGTAGGGACGGGGAGGGGAAGGGAGGTGTAAGTGAGGGGGAGGCTGTTGGGCCTCCGGAACTCTCGCTCACCGTTCGAAGCGCGGTAGCTAAGCTACCACTCAGACGCCGGTTTTCTGCTGGAATATGATACTTCCCCGGGCGAACCGACCCATTCATGCTACAGGCAAATATTATGCCATTATTGACAAAGTATTCGTCTACAGCATGGCTTTACCACTTAGAAATTTAATGACAAAACACACTTTAATGGCAACCACGTTTTTGACGAACTGAATGAGTTACGTATGATGAACCGAATGAGTTACGTATGAAGAACCGGATGAACGATGCGCGAATGCATGGGATACGAACACACACTCATTTATTACAACCCATATACATATGTCCCACTGCTGGGTACGGGCCTCATTATTTCTGGAACGGACATTATAACTCACCGCGCTTGTCCAATGCAGAATTAACGCATATATATTTGTTAAAAATCACTATCTTTATAAAGATCTATATATCTTTTTATTTATTCATTTATTTTTAATTTACGGTTAACTCATATTTATATACACTTATATTTTTACCTATGGCTATTAACATAGTTTATTAATAAATGTTTTCTATTATCCTGACGATATTGTATCACCAACCTACATAAAATTATTTTTTAACACTGTTTCCATCATATGGTTGTTTGGAAGAAATCGCTATTAGCGATAAGACCGCCATTTGTAAATAAATATTACAATCAATATTTGTATAAGTTTCTTTTTGGTGTACAATAAAGAATATATCTGTCTATCTATATTTATTATTAGTTGGTCATTATTTTTTATTCTTATGTATGTATTGTATAAGAAGATTAAATGTTGAATCGACTTTTGTCCGTGTTCTCATAAAGCAACTGGAATTATATAAATGTTAAGGTCACTGTACCACAGTAACGTAGTCACCTAAACTAAGGGTCTTTAAACGGTGTAAAACCGAGTTATACATGTTTTACCTGTTCGCTGTAATTAAGTATTCACCTCTGGGACACAAAGCTCACGCACGGTGCCAACACGCAACAGGTGCACTCCTGCTAAATGCTATTGTAAGGCCAAGAACATACAAATAATATGTAATAAGCTAACACTTTTTCGTGCGTCACAATAAATCTGACATAATAAAAATTGTAATCATACATACAAACATATCGTCACTCCTGTTTCCCGTAGGGGTAGGCAGAGACCACAGACCTTCATCTACTCAGATTTCGGCATACATTCCTTGCTTCCTCCTCACTCATTATTCTCCTCGTGTAAGCCCTCGGTTAAGGGTACTCTTGACCTGGCCTTTCTTAAAAACTTCACTAATGTGGTCAAGGTATATTTTCCGTGGTCTTCCGCTACTGAACCTTCCACCCACATTTGCAACGTAAATTTATTTTACCAGTCGTCTTTAATCCATCGTCTCTATGTCCCCAAAACATCTAAGCATCCCTTTCTCAACTTTTATCACACCTTATTTTACTACACGTCGCTCTCTTATGTATTCATTTATTTTTCTAATCATAATTAACCAATCATAATCATAAATTTTAATCATTAGAAAAAATAAAAAAAAATTAAATTAAAAAACCAGCCATCTTGTGAACGGTTAGGATCGTGAGAAGGTTCCTTTGTTAGTTTGGTTAATCTTAGTTGGTTTGGTTAATCCCGCCATGAAGGTTTAATAACTCTAATAATAATATTATCTTTATAGCTATTTTTATATTAATATTGTTATTAAGACACAATTGACTAAATAAAGGAGATAATAATGATAATTTTTATATGGTTTAGACTAGGGTGTTACACATTAAATTAATAAAAAAATAATAATAGGCAGGCTATTAAGCAAGTGAGCCATCTAATTACCAGTACATGGACATCTAAAACAAACTAAGGCATACCCATATGCGTTTCCTACCTTAGGATAAAATGTAAATAGAAAAAAACATTTTTAGGGAGGGTAGATGACACAAGACCTCGTGGCCGAACAAAACCGACCAAACAACCAATATACTATAGAAGTCCATATAACCAGATGTTTTAGCGACGTTTCAGCAACTGGAGAGGAGCAAGGATTTACCAGAATAACGCCATCTTTCAATGCGGGTAACATTACTCAAGATTGGAGAAACGAATGATAAAAAGAAGAAGTAATCTGAGGAGAAGGTGGAAGTAATAGAAAGTGAAGAAACGGGTTTTCAGGTCACGTTGCTTTCTTCGAGAGAATGGTATTTCTCGGGAATAGCCGGTTCATTCAGGCTCCAAAAAAAAATCATTTTCAAAAGCAATTAAGATTTTGATAATTTTATTCAAAATTGTTCAACAGAAATTTATAATTTTCTCTTTCTGCCATTTATAAAAGTATAGTTATATATCTATAGTCATAATAATCTACCGAGGTGTAAGGACGCATCTCGCCGCTACATCTGACAACCTTACCTGTTGTTCGCAATTTACCCTAAGCAACTGACAAGTTGCAGACAACTGACATTTAACGGCTATATAATCATTCTTAGGTAAAGGCTAGTCCAGACTCTAAGGCTAATAAAAAAGGTTATCTGAAATCTGAAGACCCATATATATTTTTAAACAATATATTATTTCTAATTTAAATTTTTTAATATAATTAAAATTAAAAAATATATAGTTAAGATTTATTCTTGATTATCAATAATGTTTATAAAAAAAATAATATTCTTAAAACATGGAAAAGAAAGACAAGAAAAGATGGAGGAACGCTTTTGGATCCAATGCCCCGCTTCGATCGTTGTGTGAACTGTACCACAAATACATGAAAAGACATTCTCTACGACAGTGTGGTACAATTCACGCACCGTATTAAAATATAACATTTAAGTCTGTCTAATTATTTGATTATGCTGCTCGCACTTTATGTTAATGTTGTCTCCATCTATAATAAGGATTACGTTTAAATATATTTTTAGAACTATTTAGAATAATTTATAATGAATGTAACTTCTGTTGATGGTCCATAAATAAATAAAAAAACATTAATATACAAAATAAATCATTAAATATTATAACTCACAGTGTAATCGTAGCCTTACTGAAATGAAATACGGTTTTCATTTGCACGATGAAAAGTTTATATAGCCTCTCCCTTTCCAACGAAAACCTCACTAAAATGACGTCTCAGAAATGATTAATGTGTTGACATATGGAGCAATTTCATTTCATATTTACTTGTAGTGAAGTTCATGATGACTTAGGTTGAGCATAAAATAAGGGTGTTTTAATTCAAAATTTTGTATTAAAGGAATATGTAAAGAGTTTTCAATGAAGTGATAAAAAAAAGCAAAATATTTAAAACATGTAATATGTATATTACATGTTTTAAAGATTTTGATTTTGTATTGAAGGAATACGTAAAGAGTTCTAAATGAAGTGATATATAAAATTATTTTTTTTTTATATATTCATGCCTATCCCCCGCAGGGGTTAGCAGAGACCACAGAGCTCCATCCGCTGCCAATCATCGCAGCGAAACGGCTCGTCATTGGTCGCTTTTCGCCCTCGTGAGAATCAGGTCGTGACGGGTGGCGAACCACGTCGCCGTCATTTTCGCCAAATTAGGTATATTAAATTCGTCTTTAGTGAATCCCACGAGCCGCAAGGGAGGATGGAGGTCAGCCCCAGCAGAGCCCTGCATGCTGAGGTAAGGCACCATAGTCCCCGGGGGAGCCCGACCCCGACTTTCCGAGAAAGGAAGGGGCAGGAAAGAAAATGCGGATTGGGGGGGTTACCAGACTCGGAATAAACATTTAAAAATCCATATAAATATTTATTCCGATTCGGGAATCGAACCCGCGACCATTGACTCCGCGGGCGGAGGGCCCCGCCACTGAGCCAATCGGTCGTCATATATAAAATTAAAATCTTTAAAATATGTAATATATTACAAAGCAATCAATTACGAATATATGCATACAATGGAATTGCAGGCAACGAGTTCGAATCCCAACGCTGACCTCATAATTTTTAAATGTTGAAAACGAATTTTTCCTGTGATATAATAGTGTTTCTACCTATACCTAAGCACTCTTAAACAGCGGTCACCAAAGTGGTGGTCCAAAATTTTGCTAGTCCGCAGTAAAATGTGGAATATACTTACTCATCACATTAAATATCGTTTTAAAATGCATTGAAACATAATTCAATTCATAACAATACGTAAAATGTTATAAAATCTATCAACGCATTCAGTACACATTGGCCATGGGATGAGCGGCCACATCAATTCTCCACCCACCTACCACTATACTATATAAAATTCAGGTATATTAGACTTTTCGGTTGTCTTCCGTAGAGTCTAATATACCTGAAGATGCCTCGTGTTGGGGCGAAACACGTGTCGTTTACAAGATGGAAAAGTGATAATGTGTGTTTGGTGTTGTGTATAGTGGTTGGTGGGTGGAGAATTGATGGCCGATTTTCGGTAAGTTTTTGGTTTAAGTTCCAAATAAATCCACTTAACCCAACAGAAAAACACACATTATTAATTTTCTGTTAAGTAGTTCTGTAAGATTAAGTTCCCCGTAAATACAGTTCTTCCAGTAAGAGATACACTTTATTATTTTTCTATTTTATTTGCTTGTCGCGGATCTTAGCTAAGTAAAACTTTTGACTGTCCATATAGTATAAAGTCAAAAGACAGTCAAAATGTTTACTTAGCTAGCTTACTTACTTAGCTAAGCAAATAAAATAGAAAAATAATAAAGTGTATCTCTTACTGGAAGAAGTGGATTTACGGGGAACTTAATCTTACAGAAGAAACGGCCGTTAGCAATTCTCCGCTTCCCAACCACAATACACAACATCAAACATCCAACTTTTCCTCAATGTACACATGTACGGATCTTAGCTAAGTAACAATTTTGACTGTCTACTCTACATATTATATGTCTATCACATATTATATGTATATCACATACTATATATATGTCCTCAAAGTAACGCCTGACTCCATTAACCATACAATTAATATAATATTCTCATTTCATTAACTAGATACATTGTATGTGTTCTTAGACCACATTTTTTTAAAATACATTTAACACAAAATTACTGGTCCGTGAAGTCAAAAAGTTGGCGACCTCTGCTCTTCAAAGTTTATCAATTTTATTTTAAATCAATACAAGTGCCGAATTAGTAACGTTTCTCACATTTCTGCAACTGCAACGCAACTGCAGTACTCTTAGTATTGATGATGTTCAAGAGTGACGGTGGTTTCTTACTATCAGGTGACTTGCTTGCTCGTTTGCCTATCTCTTTCATAAATGAAACACATGTAACGTTAATTTTATGATATGATTATCATTATTTGTCTTAAATAAAATTATTAACTTAATATGTATGTTGTAGGATTGTAAAGTATCCGATTGTTAATTATCTATTATGTCCGAGTAATCGAATGAAAGGTGCGAGTGAGAAGACAATACGATAGAAAGAGAGAGTCGAAATGAGGTAAGCGTAGTTTTTGTGCGGTGTAAGGAAGTGATAAGAGCTAAACGTGTTTATAAAAATGTTATTAACGATGTTAAGGTGAAATATTATAAAATATATGAATAAAAGGTGTTATTAAGAAGACTCAATTAATTCCCAAACACTGCATGTATATGATTATACTATTATATAAACTTGATAAGTTAAATTTCATAAATCAATTTTTTGTTCCAAATAAATACAATGTCTCCAGCGTCCCCCATATATATATGTTCAAGGACGATGGTGATTCGATATCATCTAGTGACCCACTTTCCACTTTCTTACATTTAAATAAAATATTTTTTAATTAGATCATTTGTTATTGTAAGAAGTAAAAGCATACAGGCATTAAGTTATATAATAACGTAAAATAAAGTTAGAGAATTACTTTCCTTTTATCTCGGTTGTTTCGCTATTATCAAAAGTAAGGTTTTTCTTAATCCCCTGCCGACCTCTTGTATTTTATTTCACCAACCGTAAGACCAACCCGCTGACTATTTTTACTCACTAAATTTTTTCGTAAATTTCTCCTCCTCTTACGACACCCGAGGGAAATATGATTTTTGGTTGAAATCTTAAGATGCGAACATAAAATTTTTACTGTAATAATAGTTATTTCATACAAAATTATTTTGACATATCTTTTTTTTAATATATATAATACTTGAATATAATAATATACAATTATTACTTCCTAAACCCAACATTTTGCTTTAATTTAAGCCTTAAATTGAATATATCTTGTATGATAGAAAATGTACATAATTGCAAGATATATTTATATCTAAATTATTTTAATAAAATTTATATAATGAAGTGGCAATTATTATTATTAATGATATGATGATAATGAAAATAAAATGAAATTATTTTAATTCAAAATATGTACAAAATATTTTTGCTCCTGGTACAACGCACCGATTTCATAAATCATTCCACTATAAAACGTAGGCTTTCCTAAACTGGGAAGGTTTACTCATAACCGCATAAGAGTGATGTACCTAGTCATGTAACTCACCGTAGACCTGCTATAAATTATTTCTAGCTATATATTATATAATATAAGGTATATTATATAATATGTAGCTAGAAATAATTCTGTAAATTTTTTCCGTAATTATTGTTCAAAATAGAGTAGTAATAATAACTTACCCAGGGTGCGGAAGACAATAGGCCTGCTTCGATACTTGTGTCCACCCCAAAGCGCAGCAACGGTGACCTGATACTGGGTGTCAGCTTCAAGACCACTCAGTATAACCGCATCCGAGTTGCCCGCCACCTCTAACACCACTCTGTAACTAACGGACAATGAGTCAATTTCGTTGTTATCTATTACTATGCTAAAGTAAGAAAAGGAAGAAAGAAAGAAGATGAAATGAGATAGTCAGATGCCAAGGTAGACTTATTGTGCACATGTAGAGTATTCAACAAAACCGCTCTGAAAGCACATTAACGATCGAAAAATATGCAATATTTATTAGTACTGTCGGCAGATAAAAGCCGAATGCATTTTAAATGTATGTTCATTTTCCTCCTTTCAGTATACAATGTACATAAATTACTTTCCCGGAACAGATGGACTGTTTATTACTTTTTATATTTCATTTCGTTATTTTTCAAATATATCGTACATTCCGTGTAACATATAATTGGATAAAATAATAAAACACCAAAATGTATATATTCCACCTGGAAGCAGCGAAATATTTTTTATGAATATGGTATAAACACGAGTCCGAAGATCACTTATAATATTAACTATCACCACCCATGGACATCCGCAGAACTAAAGGCACTGCAGATACTTAAGAGTAAGGATGGGAATAATGAGGATCTGAAGGCGGAAAGAGGAAATTGTGGCTAACGTTACCACTTTTGGAGTTGTTTCCCACATCGGGATAAATACATATATCGACATAAAAAAGTGAAAATGTAGTAAACCGCAAAATGAAAGTTTACTATTACTAGAGCAAAAAAGCAATTAAGATTTCCGAAGAATTCGTATCTGATCTGATCACTCAAAAACAGACAGTTTCAATTTTTTGGTCGTAGAAGTGTGAAACTCGTACTATTCGACACAGTATTTTTTCTGATCCGAATATGCAATTTTTTTTGACATCTGTATTATTTAAAGCGTTTCCAATTTTTCCGTCGATATATGTATTATATATGACCTACAGGTATTTATCCTCAGCCTGCATTTTTGATGGCGGATTAATTATCATTTCTTCAGTAATCGGAAAGTCCTCCCCGCCCAATAGTGACTGTAAAAAGAGATAAAATAGATCTTTTTTTTCATTGTTAGCAATTATTTTATAATAATGTAGAAATATATTTAATGATGAGGCACGATCCAAGCTTGTTCAACAAATTAATCCCATCTAATTAGGAGTTAAGGGCAAGCTCTTCATAAATTTTAACCTCTCTGACAACACCTTGTCAACTTCGCTCAACGCTGAAATATATTTTTGTATTTACTCTTTACTTGATATTCTTTGTAATTATTAATAATAGTCAGACGTTAGTTTGCGGAAATCCATTATTAAGATGTGATTGTGTATAGATTGAATTAATATAATCTTATCGGTTGTCTTCCTTAGAGTCTACTATAATAACTGACGGTCACATGTTGAGGCGAAACACGTGTTGAGTCGAAACACGTGTTGTATACATTGTGAAAAAGTAGTAATGTATATTTAATGTCGTTGGTTTAACAATTAAGAGGTGAAGGATTTTGCTGACGGTCGTTTCTTGGTAAGAATTTAGTCTAGTAATTCTGTCTTTTTCGCTTCTTTAATAAACTTATAATATTATTTTTCGTTTCACGTGTAAAGTAAGTTTTGACCTGCTTGAGAATTCAATTGATAATTCTTTAAATTTTTTGTAATTATATAACCAACTACTTATTTCCCAATCAAATGGCTATTTTTCTTAAACTAAACTTATAAAAAGTGAAACTTGCAACTTTTATATGTATGTATATATTTCATTTAATTTAAAATATACATAATATATTAAATATAGTTTATCAGAAAGCTTTAAATTGATTAAATGTATCGTAACTGTGTATGTCTGTCAATATCAAATTGATACCGTATAAATAGCCAGTATTATTGGCAAACTTTATTTTTTAAGTACCTAATTGTTGCGACGTGACTATTTTTAAGTAACATCAAATGTAATCAATCAATATTAATCAAATGAGATAAAGAAATTATATTAATTTGTATTGTAAGCAAGTTTCACTTTGGAACCGTACACTACAAACTTTATTTTGTAAGCTTGTAACCTTTGTGACATAACAATTTTTCAAGCAACATCATGTGTAATTAAAAATAATAATAAAACCTAATTCATATCCAGCATTTTTTTATTGATTGCGATTTCTTTTTGTTCCTGTTAAGTTTTGACCACATTTTTTACTAAAGTTAAAACATTCTGCAATTATCGTTCAGCTTTCTTATTTATTTGATTCTGAGGCGGTATGAAGTTTGCCGGGTCAGCTAGTATCTAATATATTAGGGCACTCAGAGAGGAGCGAAGTTGTTAAAAGGGTATAATTGAGACTAAAATTCGGTCCGGTCAATTGCCCCAGCTATAGTTAGCAGATCTATCGCAGATTTGAAGAGATTCAAGCTAAGAACGTTGTTGTCGAGAATGTGAACAGTGACGTATTTACTTATAAGTCGCAAAGTCAAGATACGAGTAGTTTAGATCTTTCACCCAGCTAAAAATACCTGAATATATCTTTATTACTTGTAGAGAAAAAAATAACCATATATCCTTACAGAATATATGGAATCCTTACAGACATACACACACACAAACACAACACATCTGCACACATACAGATCACATCTTTAATAATTTATTATCTTACTTAATCCATTTTTTATTATCAATAGTGTTTAATCTATTTTTTTTTCATTGTCTTTCTTTTATTTTGGTATTTATGTTATAACATTTATATATTATTTACGAAGGGAAGAGCCTAGTTTCCTACAACACTGGGAAACATTTTAAAAATAAAGATATTATTATTATTATTATATTCAAGATATATCAACGCTTCCGCGACTCCTGCGGTGTCGCGGTTGTCCATGGGCGGCGTTGATTGCTTTCCATCAAGCGACACGCTTGCTCATTTGCCCTCCTATCCCATAAAAAAATATTAAGAAGAAATATAGAAAATAATAGTTAAGATTAGAAGGTATTTAGAAGTTCAATAGCAAGCAAACGGATCCTTACCTGGCATCAGAAGGCTTGTATGTGACATCATATTTCTCAACAAGATCTGCGGTAGTGGACCACGAGACTCGCACCGTGGTGGGATTCAAAAATGTGACTGTGATATTTTCAGGTACACCGGCGCCCATTGAACCTGTGAAAGAACGAGTTAAGGCTTTTATTTATACATTAAATCTAATTACCTTTTTGATCCATTAGCCCTTTGGGAAGCAAGTGTCAAGAATGTAATTCATCCCTACGTAACCGCACAAAAAAATGTCCGATTTTATCTGACCGTACCATGCTATCCTTATCAAACGAACTTGGAATGAGCTAAAATTTGCGTTTATTTTGACTTCTCCTGCTTATTTTATATAGGGTATTTGCTTTAATTATCGTGCTTGGCTAGTAGGTATGTTAGAACTTCTGTCTGTTACCTCATATAGTCTTCATGTTCGTCATCGTTCATGTGTGTGTGTGTGTGTGTGTTTCATCTTCATCGTTCGCGTGTGTGTGTGTGTGTTTCATCTTCATCGTTCGTGTGTGTGTGTGTGTGTGTGTGTGTGTTAAATATCGGGAATGTAATTCGTCCCTACGTAACCGCACAAAAAATGTCCGATTTTATCTGACCGCACCATTCTATCCTTATTAAACGAACTTGAAATGAGCTACAATTCGCGTTTATTTTCGCTTCTTCTGCTTAATTTAGTTGCCTTAACATGACAGTTCTTAATTACTGATAATAATTAATGATCTAGGTGCCGTATAAGTGATTGCTTATCAGTTAAATTCACATTTTAATAATGATTTTGGATATTAATATATTTTGACATGTCGATGTTGGTTGCTTACCAGCGTTGACGAAACGCAGAAGTAGGGAGAGCGCAAGTGCGACAGCGGCGGACTGCGCGGGAGGCGCACGACGCATGTCGCGCCCACCCCAGCGCTCATGCCATGCTGCTCCTGCGACAAGCATAATACGACACTATAGTTCATTATCACTATATCGACGCAAAAGAAGACAAAAATATAAATGACACAAATGTTGAATTCTTTTTTTATAGGAAAGGATGGCAAATGTCACCTGATGGAAAGCAATTATCGCCACCCATAGACATGATCAACACCGCAGGAACCACGGAAGCATGACCAGCCTTAAAGGTACGTCTAAGCAAGGGTCCTGTGTTCAAATTGCGGTCGAATATATAATTAATTTTAACTTAAAATTTGTTCTTTTTTACTTCGGAGATACTGTATCCAAAAGTATAAAGAAAGAAATCGTTCCGTTGATACATTTTACATACATGGACGATCACGCCTGTTTTCCGTAGGGAAAGCAGAGACCACCTGATGGAAAGCAATCAACGCCGCCCATAGACATCTGCAACACCATAGGCATTTCAAATGCGTTTCGGGCCTATAAGATATATGAGTAGGCTTGTTTTTTGAAGGTTCTATTATCGGAAATACCGTTGAAGGTAGCTGGTATCCACAGAGTGGTGGTGCGTTGAAATTAGTTTTGGGACAAGCGCACCGTACAGGATCACCACTTATCATATTGCAAATTCGGATCAGAACAAAATACTCCATCGAACGGTCTGAGTCTCACAGCTCTACAACCAGTAGAAAATTTTGTACAGCGTTGACACTAACTGTTTTTGAGAGATCAGATACAATGTTTTCAAAAATATTTAAAGTTTATGGTTTTCGTAGTAAGTTTTCATTTTGCGGTTTACTACATTTTCGCTTTTTGTGTCAATATATACATATATAGTGATATCATTAATTTATACCTGTAATAATACAATTTTTTTATGGTCTTTTAAGCAGCAATAGTCAGGATCGGGCTTCCGATCTGAGGTCATAAGTTCGTATCCTATTAAGTATAATGTTTGTCTGTAATGTGTATTAACTTTGTATAATTTATTTGATTTGGTCTGTGAATGCAATCTACATAATTGAGTCAAACAGGACCGACTTAAACTAACTTTATGCAAATTGCATCCAACTTTACGTTCTATAGTATTTAATAACTTTCGGCGTCAATCTAATTTTAATTAATTTGGAATAAAGAAGGTCTAATTAATGGAATATAATTTACCCATACGTATTTATTTTCATACAGCTTTTATAAATCAAACTTCTTGGTACTAAGTGGCTATTTCTGTAAAAACGAAATATGGATTAATACACCATGCTTATTTAAAATTGACGGGGAACCAGACTCGGAATAAATACCTATAGGCTATACATATATTTATTTTAAATATCTATAGGCCATACATTATATATATTATATATTCGATTCGGGAATCCAACCCGCAACAATTAACCTCGTAAGTGGTAGGTAGCTTCAGCACTGAGCCAATACGATTACGTACATATATCATATTACATGTATATGTCTATGGGCGGTGTTGATTGCTTTTCATCAGGCAGCACGTATGCTCGTTTGCCCTCCTATCCCATAAAAAAAATTATTGGAAATATAAAATGATATTATATATGAATATTGGAAAAAGCAACGTTTAAATTTTCCAATATTTATATATAATATCATTTAATTTGCTTTCCATTTGCGCAACCTTCAAGTAACTAGTAGGAGGTGACGCAGGACAGGCGACGGTGGCGTAAGATCTGTTCGGAGGCCAAGATCCATTTTGGGTCGTTACGCCAACAAAGTTAGTTAGTTAGTTTTTGAATCTTCCTTTTTCTTCAAAAATTTTGAAAATTGATTAGTCATAGTTGATTACTCCTAGTTTTCTTTAACCTGTATTCTCACTGTAGTCCTTGCTACATTGGTGCTTACTGAAAAACAGTTCCAGGTGCTCCTATAAGGTGCCGTGCAGCATAAACCGAGTGAGAACCATTTTGTGGCACATCTTAGATTTCGAGTATTTTTCGTTTATATGTTAAAGTTAATTTATTTTAGTTTTCTTTCTTCTTTCTTATAAAAATGTGTGTCACAAATAAACGTTTTTCTATTCCATCCTAAGTCCCCAACTTATGGGCTTCTAAATCGTATCAAGTCCTAAAGGTTGAGTGACGTTCTAAAAGTCTCAAAACCGATAGAGAAAATGCAAAATAGAATATCTGCCTTAAACATAAGTTGATTAACCATGATTTTTTTTATTTGTATATCTCTATTATACTTGTTTATAAAGGTTTCCTAAATTCGTTTGTAAACGTTATTTCAGAGCCAAAGTCATTCCAATGGTTTAAGTCTAGAGATCAAGAGGGCTTACGGTCTGTTTTATTTTATAATAAAAGTACAGTTTTATCTCTATTTGTTTGTTTCAAATCTTGCAACGGCTTTTTTAACTATTTCTATTAAAATAATCTTATGAAACTGCGCACACATTGAATTCCCGTGACAATACAACGTTATGATAATTTCAACATAAAATTATGATGGAGTCAAGACGTGGACAGTGAAACTCCTCAACCGTTATTAAAGACTCTGAGGGGATGATTTGAGCCCGGAGTTTGAGTTCACTTGGTTGGTTTTGACGAATCTCATACACTTGGTAAAAAATATAAAATAGAAATTAAAAATACGTAAAAAATCTGTATGATAACTAAATTAATTCTATAATGTTAATACAGATTCTCACACACCCAAAGCTTTTATTTTAGTGTTAAAGAAATCATTTAATTTAAAACTACCTCTATATTATATACTAAAACCTAATACAAAATTTAATACTACAAATAAAAATGATTATTTAAATTGTTTTTATAATGGTAAAGTATAATATTATTATATGATATCTGCTTTACTTAAGATTTTATGTGGTATATTTAGGGAATAATAAGACAAACGATTATGCGTGTCGCCTGATGTAAAGCAATCAACGGCGCCCATTGACATCTGTACACTGTTACGGAAATGTTATCGACCTTTGAGATATGTCTAGAATTGTTTTAGAAGCTTCAATGTTGTATTAGTTCGGAAATAATTCTGTAGGTACTTGCTACCACAAATTGCTAATACGTGGAAAAAATTTAAGGCAAAATATGCCGCACTGACGACCGACTGGCTCAGTGGCGGGGCCCCGCCACCCACGGAATCAATGGTCGCAGGTTCGATTCCCGCATTGTAATAAATATATGTATGGCCTATAGATATTTATTCCGAGTCTGGTAACCCCGCCAATCCGCATTGGACAAGCTTGGCGGATTAACGTCCGTTTCTTCAGAAATGGAGATGTCTGTACTCAGCAGTAGGACATATATGGACTGTCAAAAAAAAACACCTTTTTTTATGGCATAGGAAGGCATACGACCAGGCTTGTCATCTGGTGGAAAGCAACCAACGCCGCCCATAGACATCCGCAACGCCATAGGCAGTGCGGAAGCGTTGCCGACCTTAAAGGAAGGTGAAATGATGGGAGTGGGAGTGGGAGTGGGAGGGGGAGTGGGAGGGGGAGTGGGGGGGGGAGTGGGAGGGGGAGTGGGAGGGGGAGGGGGAGTGGGAGGGGGAGTGGGAGTGGTAATTGGAGGGGGAGTGGGAAGGGGAGGGTGTTGGGCTTCCGGACCGCTCACCGTACGAAGCGCGGTAGACAAGCTACCTCTTAGATGCCGGTTTTCTGCGGGAGTATGGTACTTCCCCGAGCGAGCCGGCCCATTCATGCTAAAGTCAAATAATGGCATATTGACAATGTATTCGTCTGCAGCGTGGCTCTACCACTATAAAACGTACACCGTTCTGGATCACCACTCATCCATATAGTTTGAATGAAGATTTTCTTTGTAGCGTGTTGTACGGTAGTATAACAAAAGGGTAGGAATTATTCCAAACAATTTCGCACAGCACTTCCCATAAATTTTGGGTCTACATATACATGACAGGAAACAATTCAAACTACGTCACACAGTTCCACTAGTTATAAATTAAATTCAAAACAATATTTCGGTGAAATGCTTCTTGCTATAAATTAACTGTAACTGTATTATCGCGCATTCATCTCTGTGGCACACGGCTTAATTAACTATTAAAAGCCCTATTTGTTATTTGCAGTTAGCGGGCTGCCTTTCTTCTTAGTAAAATTCAAATGCATTAATAAACTTCTTATTTTTGCAACTCATGTATTTTCCATTAAAGGTTGGCTGTATAATTTCAAAAGGTAATTAGGGACACCTTCAAGAACAAACGGGTTTTTGCAATATGCAGCTTTTTATGCTATAAAGCATTAATTTACGATACCCAAATGTCTAAAATTATCAGGAAATTAAAAAAAAAGGAATTTAAAACACACAAGTACACATAACTAAACAGTTATGTATGTAAACAAAAAATATAAAAACCACCACGTTTTTAGCCCTACTGTGAAATGTCTCATATCCTTTACTATGTTTTCAAATTGCGCAACCAAGGTAATTTCTGGAAAATCGATATTAATCGTTATTTAAAATCGATATTATCGATAGTAATCGATGTTTACGTTTTAAGTTTCTGCTAGCCGTTTCATCGCTCCATCTGGACTGAGGGCCTCTCGAAGTATTTTTGCTGAGACGTAATTTTCACTCAATATTCTATCTAGATGTTAATACCAGATCAGACCATCTTATTGGTTTAGTGGCAAAGGTACCGCTTATGGAGTCAATAGCCGTGGGCTCCCGCATCAAGAAAAAATATATAATATATACTACAGATATTTTTCCCAAACTTGGATGCACCGCCAATACGCCTTTAACAAGCGTGATGGGTTAAAAGCCGTTGTCTTAGATATGGGAAGACACGTACATATATACAAAGTGAGGGTATTTAAGAAACGAGGAATGTGTTCGCAAAAGGCCGGCAACGCATTTGTGATGACTTCGGCGTTGAAGATGTTTATGTGCAGCGGTAATCACTGACCATCACGTGACTCGCATGCTCGTTTGCCTGCTTTGCTATAAAAAATATACTTACGAGTATATGATATATAGTCTAAGAAATGTATATTTTTTTTATATATTTTCACGCCTATCCCCCGCAGGGGTTGGTAGAGACCACAGAGCTTGATCCGTTACCATTCATCGTAGCGAGACAGTTCTCCATTGGTCGCTTCTCGCCCCCGTGAGAATCAGGACGTGACGGATGGCGAACCACGTCGCCGTCATTTACAGCGATTTACGTATATTAAATTCGCTTTTTAGTGAATAAATGTAGTCTAAGGAATAACCTAATAACGTATCAAATATACCGCGACATGGTTTGTGTTCAAAGAGTACAATACATACAACGTTCTACAACAAAAGCCTTTTGTATCCCTCAACAGAACCTATTTTCATTGACATACATTGGGAAAAGGTGCCAAAAATATACCTACAATTAAATAAATAGTTCTATTTTTATCTAGCTTCAAAGTTACGTGTTTGTTTATGTATATAGATTATAACACAAATGAACATAGGTCACGTGATGGTTAGTGATCACTGCCAAACATAGACATTCGCAACTACAGACGCGTTGTTGTTAATAGACACGTACCTTTGTCTCTTAGACACAAATATCGTGATTGTTTGAAAAAACCGCAAGCGTAAAACAAGTCACCAACTACAACGTTCGTGGTGAAAAAATGCGAATGATACGCACAGTGGTGAAACGCCAACGTTCATGGTGGTATTAATGGTGTTTGTTTTCAATACTTTGCAAGACCAATCTATCAGCACCAATCTAATGAGCGGTTTTCTAATGAATCGATGAAAAATTATCTATGTAGAACATTCCAATGTAATAGTATAACCTGAGTTTAACCTTGTACTCGTGCGGACTTTACAGCGGCATTAAATAAATTATTATCGTCATCATCATTACGGGTGAAAGTCCACAGCAGGGAAGACAGTTAAAAGAGTATTAATTATGTATTTTTCATGGAAGAGATAGGCAAATGAGCGAGCAGGTCACTTGATGATTATCATTCATCTGCCGCCCAAGAATATTTGCAGTACTACACGCACTACAAATGTATCACCTACTTTAGAACAATATAATAGAGGGGAAGAAGGAAGTACCTAATGGTACAGAGAAGGAAATAAAGAAAGAGAAAATGAATAGGGCCTGTTTTTCCCGAAAATTCTTTCCACGCACCACTACCTTTCGGAACTATCTACGTACAGCGCTGTTTTCTGACTAACGAGACATTGGAGCCTTCCAAAGGCTAGCAATGTTTCTGAAATGTCTATAGCACTGAGGTTGTCTATGGGCGTTCGCTTTCTTATTCAATAACAAAAATATTGATGCCAATATTCTGTGTGTATTATGTTACAATAAACATACACCACTTAGTAATAATAACATAACAGCCTGCAAATAATATTGTATAAATAGTTTCCAGTTTGTTAAATAGAATAACAACATGAATATAATTTTACGTAGCACTCGATTGTTACATATAATATGTATTATACGAGTATTTCGCTCGCATCTGTGTCAATATTATAATTATCGAAGTTGGCTTTACCCTCATTTGTTCATGTTGTTGAGAAATTTTAATTAAACATGCTTCTACTGCGGCATTTTGAGTTTCTACGTTTTGTACTCGGTGATCGTGAGCGGTCGATTTTTTTTGCAACACAAAATTTCGTATTCCTTGATCGAAAAGAGGGACTTTTCGTCATAATGGCCAATGGTTTAATTGTAATCTATTTTGTTTGTATAGTTTAAAGGATAAAGTCATTTAATAATTTCTAATAATTATCTATTATATTTATTTATTTATTATTATTATCGAAATTCAAACGCCTCCTTTGAAATATTTTAAAAAATATGTCAAAAGGCTTGCGTCGAGATTATCGACTTCAAATTTACATTAATTTGTGTATCCCGCTCACTTTTCTATTTCCTTAACTTCTTTCTTCTGCATTAGATTCGAATGCATTCATTTTGAACTAACCCAATATATTTTGATTTACTTTATAAGAATCTTACATCTATTTACTTTAACTGAAACGTAATTTTCTGAACATACCTTGACCAAATTGCTGAAGTTTTTGAGATAGGCCAGGCCAAGAGTACCCTTAACCGGCGGGCTTGCATGAGGAGAATCATGAGTGTGAGCGAAGCAAGGAAAGTATGCCGAGATCGTAGCAGAAGGAGATCTGTGGTCTCTGCCTACCTCTACGGGAGACAGGCGTGACGATATGTATGTATGCATGTATGTTATTTCCTGATATTATTTTACAACTTATATATATCCCACTGCTGAGCACGGGCCTCTCCGTTTGTTGAGAAATGAACAAAAGCCAACCATGCTTGGTCATTGCGGATTGTTGGAGTAACCAAACTCCAGTTTCGATGGTGCCGCCGCCTATGCAGGGTGGCTGACAGAAAGTGTATACGTGAAGCGGAATATAGGGCTAGGTGATGCGTCTTGGGGGAGGCAAATGATTATTGAGCATATTGAACTACAGTGATTTCGTCAGGTTGTTGAATAATAGTGTAGTGGTAGAGCCACGCTGCAGAGGAATACTTTGTCAAAAATGGCATAATATTTGTCTGTAGCATGAATGGGCCGGCTCGCCCGGGGAAGTACCACACCCCCGCAAAATATCGGCGTCTGAGTGGTAGCTTACCTATCGCCCTTCGTATGGTGAGCGTCCGAGTTCCGGAGTCCCAACATCCTCCGCCATCCCTCTATCCCTTCCCCTCCTATTCCCATAATGACACTTTCCTTAAAGGTCGGCAAAGCATCCGTACTGCCTATGGCGCTGCGAAATTCTAGGGGCGGTTTTGATTGCTTTCCATCAGGTGACACGCCTGCTCGTTTGCCTTCCTATCCCATAAAAAAAAGTTTACTTTAATAATAGTTACTCCATAAAAATATAAGCAATATTGATTGTTGTATGCTTAACATGCTTAGCATTAGGAAGCCCCACACCGTGGTAAGCGGATGAACAGATACGTTTTTCCATTACTATTGCCTATAATTCGATTGTTTTATTTTCATGATCTATGTTACGATAAGTTCAAGGAATTTACACGTATTGTTTACGATTCTTAAGGTAATTATTATAATATGGAAAGCAAAATTGAGTCTTTATATATGACCCATGGTCGAGTATACGTCGATTTTTGTATGCTTTAAGAGGTATACATATGTATGATTTATGAAGTCAGGCGTTACTTTGCGGAAACCCATCACTATGTGGACAGTCAAAAGTTTTACTTATGTAAAATCTGCGACCAGCAAACAATAATAGAAAATTAATTATGTGTGTTTTCCTGCTGGACGAAGTGAATTTATTTGGAACCTAAACCAAAAACTTACCGAAAAACGGCCAGCAACTCTCCACCCACCGACCACTATATACAACACCAAACACACACTACCACTTTTCCACCTTGCAAACGACACGTGTTTCACCCCAACACGAGGCATCATCATGAAATATATTTACTGATGAAATATATTCCTTTATATGGATGTTTAAATATATTTATATGTTTATATAGATTTATTTTATATCTTTCAGGATGGATGAAAGAAGACTGATAAAAGAAATTTCTGTTGTAGACTATGATGGAAGAGTTGGTAGGGAAAGACCAAGGAGATAAAAACAACCACATACTTTGATAAAATTGCCGAAGTTCTTAAGAAAAGCCGGTGAGCTTGTATGAAGAGTGTGATAAGTGTGGATGAAGCAAATAAAGTGAGCCAAGATCGTAACAGATGGAAATCTTTCTGTGCTTACATGTACGGGAAACAGGCACGACGAGATGTATGTATGTGAATATATTGGAAGCATTGTAAACTAAAAAAACTTGTAAATATTTTAAGCAAGTAAAAACTTGTAAATATTTTAAGCATTTTTTCATATCATGATTTAGGGCCGGGAATATTATTGCAATCCTTTTGATGTTGTAAAGTGTAAAGTGCACGCTATCGCTTATTTACCAAAACAGTACACTTCTCAACCACGAGCTTGATGAGCTGTACAATGAGCCGAACGTCATCAAAACCATTAAAATTGGACGCCTTCGTTGGGTTGGGCGCGTATTACTGATAGACGAGTCTAGAGTACCCAAACGCCTACTCGAAACGGCAAATGAAATGGTTAGAAGCCGCGAAAGGACTAAGCTCAAATGGTAAGATGGAGTCGAGGACGACTTAAAGGCAATCGGTGTGAGGGGCTGGAAAGAAAAAACCAAGCTAAGATCCGACTGAAAAAAATTACTGAACCAGGCTAGCCCACCCGTAGCACAACATCAAAATTCATCATCAAGGCATTGCAGTAATGCCTTGATGATGAATTTTGATGTTGCATATATGTATGGATAGAAATGCTTTTGTAATCCACATAAAATCCGTTCAAAAAACATACAGGAGTACGTACCTATATCTAATTAAAAAAGCAAATAAATATGATTACAACATCTGAATAACCAATATTGTAATGTCGTGTGAACGCCTGTCAGGTGTTAGCTTGAGAAGCCACACTGGCCGAGCCAAGCCTTTATGAAAAACAACGCTTCGTTTCGGGTGCATTGTTCATTAAAATAGAACGCGCTGTCGAAAGCACATAGAGGGAAAAGCTTTTCTAGAAATTAGATTTTTGCTTCACGAAACTGTTTGTCAGCGAAATGGGTACCAACATGCCATTGCAGCATTAGTGCTTTGCTATTTTGTCAGTCGTTGAATTTTTTAAAGCAAATGACTAATATGTATATTTCGATTTAATTTGTTTACAAGATACAAGACCTTGAAATAAATTATACGTGTACCTTGTCCATATATTACGTTCTATACATTCGTTCCGTTTAGGGATCGAAAACATCTCTTACGGGTTATTCGGTGTGGTCACTAAAATTGTGTTTTCACGCTATGTGTAGGCGTTCCAGTTACCACTGGAGAAACACGGTGAAAAATGACTTGCACAACCTTCAAATCTCCAACTGGTAGGAGATGACGCAGGACAGGCCACGGTGGTGTAAGATCTGTTCGAAGGCCACCCATTTTGGGTCGCTGCGCCAACAAACTTAGTTTTTAGTTAGTTAGTGTGGAAAGCCAAAACGTCAAAATTTTTACAATTCAACCATAAATAGTCATGTCTGGTATGACGTATGGTCCAGATAATCAACTTTTCTACCTTATATACAATAAACAACACTATATCCAGAGGGAAAAGGGCAGCGAGATATTATTCACTCGGTATCTTAGTATGCCCGCTATAACATAATTTTAGTAAGTTCAAGAAAGTTACATTATGCTTAACTGAATAATAATCTTCATGATTTTATTAAAATATAACTTTAAACAGGTTTTCAATAATGTTTAGCCTAACTTCCATACTCGAGCTATTTATATTTAATATTCAGACAAAACTTTTATCCAATAAAATAATTTTCTACGTTAGCAAAATGTGCGAAGTCGGACACTCCATCTAAATATTATATTATAGAATAAATTAAAATGGTTTTATTTTGTTCAGGTATAAACTTAATATTCAACATTTGATTCAGAAAATAAAAGATAGCAATAAAAGATGGCATAATGAGTTAGCATTTAGGAAACTTTCTCTTATACCTCAGAGCCGGATAACAAAAGTGTTCAACCAGTGCATCCTACCTATATTATGGTTCCAAAGCATATACGCTACATGCTTTGAGCCTACGTGCTTTTCAACCTTAAAGTTGCTTAGAGAGCTATGGAGAAGAATATGCTTATAGTTTCTCTAATGATTCTGTAGTCTGATCTGTAGTAAAGAAATCCGCCTGAAACCTAAAATCACGGACTAAGCGATCAGCGTTAGTAAACTGAAGTGTTAATAGACTGATCACGTTTGTCAGAAAACTAGATATCGTTGAAGTAAACGAGTTCCAGAATAGCCATCACATCTTGGTAAATGTGTGTGGGGCACCCCCGGACAGAGGAAGCGACAAATTGCGCAGGGCGGTTCGTAGAAACTGGGGAAATTCAAATATACGAGTGAATGAAGCCTTAGGGAAGGTTTATATAATATAAAGCAGTGGACTACCGCAGGCTGATTGTAAGTATTATAAGAAATATTAAATAAAACACTAATAATATAAAATACGACCGATTGGCTCAGTGGCGGGGCCCTCCGCCCGCAGAGTCAATGTTCGCGGGTTCGATTCCCGCGTCGGAATAAATATATATATGGATTTATAAATGTTTATTCCGAGTCTGGTAAACCCCCAAATCCGCGTTTCCTTTCCTGCCCTTTCCTTTCTTCTCTATCTTTCCCTTCCTCTCCGCCAATCCACGGTCTGCCGTGCCAATGGATGCATGGCTAGGGCCGACCGTCCCGGAGTCGGGCACCCCCGGGTACTATGGTGCCTTTCCTCAGCATGCAGGGCTCTGCTGGGGCTGACCTCCATCCTCCCTTGCGGCTCGTGGGATTCACTAAGACGAATTTAATATACTTAATTTGTTGAAAATGACGGCGACGTGGTCCGCCACCGGTCACGGCTTTATTCTCACGAGGGCGAAAAGTGACTAATGGAAAGCCGTTTCGCTGCGATGAATGGAGCTCTGTGGTCTGCCAACCCCTGCGGGGGATAGGCGTGAATATATAAAAAAAAATATAAAGTAAATTATTGTACATCGTTTATATAGTAGACCTATTTAGAGCAATGTTTATTTTGGGATGTATTCATAGTTACCGAGGTTCTGAACTAAATATATGTAGTGAATTAATCTAAAAATAGTAAAGGATATGAACGTATATACATATATAGCGGTAATAACGATAGGGTTTTAAATATGCATGGAAAGCAGTCACGCAAAGTTTTATCACGTTTACATTGGGTGTTTTCCGTCCGCGCGCATTCATAATCTATGACATGAAATATCGCGCGTTCAATGGTCTTACGCAAGCACTATGGCGGGTATTGTATATTATGACGTCATACTGCATAAGATGTAAGAAAACTCGATAATATCTGGACGCTTTAACAGTCTATCTCCTGCAAAATTAAAAATAATTCGTTGAAGACCAACTAATCGTATTGGTACATACTTATCGTATTGGTATTCTATCATGACAACCAATTGGCTCAGCGACGCGGCCCCCCGTCCACGAGTCAATGGTCGCGGGTTTGATGCCCGCATCGGAATAAATATATGTATGGCCTATAAATATTTATTCCGAGTCTGGTATCCTCGCCAATCCGCATTGGACAAGCGTGGTGGGTTAACGTCCTTACCTACAGAAATGGGGAGCCCCGTGCTCAGCAGTGGGACATATATGGGCTGTCGAAAAAAAAATTATCTAAGTATTTACAGTCGTCTAAATAAATAATAAATGTGACTGTAGCTCTATAAATTGCATAATTAAGTTGAATCAAGAGGGATCTGAGCCCAGAAAAAACCCATAAGGTTAAATGGGCTATAAAATATTTAATTGTTATATGTATTAATTAAAACTATAAACAATAATACCTATTTAATATTTAATTGTTATATGTATTAAATAAAACTAAAAAAAATCGATAGGCATGGTCGAGTTATTCTCCAGTTGTTGTTTTTTAGGATTGCAACGAGAAAGCTTTTCGCCTGGTGAAAAACTATCAATATCATTCAAAGATAATGTTACACCAGAGGCATTGCAGAAGGTTCGCCGGCCGTGTGTCACTTTGTTATTTGAAGGCTTCAATGTCGTTTGGTTCGGAAATACCGCTAAAAATTCGCCGAAATCACTGAAACTGCGGAAGACCTGAAGTCTCAAGTTTGCCGAAGTCAAAAGCTTGAGAACAAAAATAAATGAGAGTAATGTGGTAACTTCTTTTCACGTGCCACCACTCCGTGTGTTAAACCACTCTGAGTACTTCAGAACCGATACGATATTGGAACATTAAAAAAGGAGTATATATATCTTGAATCGCCGGAGAACCAGAGTCACCGACATAGCTCTTCAAGTTAGCAGACTGAAGTGGCAATGGGCTGGACACGTTTGTCGGAGAAGCGACAATCGTTGGAGTAGACGAGTGCTGGAGTGGAGACCAAGACTCGGCAAACGTAGCGTGGGACGCCCTCCTGCTAGATGGAGCGACTATCTGCGCAAGGCGGCTGGCAGAGACTGGATGCGTGTAGCCGAAGATCGGGCTAGGTGGCGCGCCTTGGGTGAGGTCTATGTCCAGTAGTGGACTGCTGCAGGCTGATATTGATATCTTGATTGCTTTCCATCAGGCGACACACTTTCTCGTTTTCGTTCCTATCCAATAAAGGAACAGTAAAACTGGCAGTAAGGTGTCACCAAAAGGACTTATTACATATTCTGAAATGGTACGCAAAGTGTGTAACTTACAGTGTATTTGTCGACATTACGACGTAAATTGCCAGCGGTCACAAGAGGTCACAGTGTTGTAGGGAATGAATAAGTTATGTGAGTCACACATTGACCGAAGTCATGTCACCTGACGTTTGTTGCTACTGGCATTAGAAAATAAAATTTGTATTACGATTATATTATTTCGATTGATTGAACTCATAGTTCTTTTTGAGTGTCAGTTTCTTTTTTTTAAATCTTTTTGAGTGGATCTTATCGTATCTAGTTCAAAGAAATCAGACTCATTTCTCAAGACAAAAACTAATTTCTTTGACCTATCTCCTCATTTCATTGGTAAAAGTTACTCTTACTGTGTGGTTCCCAGCAAAGTAAGTTAAATAATTGTCCAGCAAAGTTAAGTAAGTATAATGGATTTCAGGAAAGTAACACCTGACTCCATCAATTAAGGCCACCCTGTTTCTTCCCGGGGATGTCATGCGCGATGATTGTGGGATCAAATATCAGTAGATAGGCAGATGTATCCACCTAAAGAATAAAACCAATATGCGATCCTAACGAGCGTGGAGATTACAGAAACATTACTGAATTTTGTGGGAAGCCAATGTCCATCTGTGGACTATTACGTAGTATTCTTTATGGCGATGATAAGTGTAGCAACACCATACATGGTTTGAAGGAAACCAATAAATTTTCTATGAACCAACTATGGTACAGGCAACTCTTGTAATACTGCAAGAAAAAACGTAAAAACAAAAGAAGTTAATGTATTTTATAGGACGTCAAATTATAATTTTTTTTTACGTAATATTAATTTCCCTACAAGTGTTCATTCAGAATTTCGCTTGCAACATTAAGTTTGAGCCATTAACATTAGCTTTTTTTAGACCATTACCAGATATGGGCCGGGCCTTTAATGGCAGACTGTTGTTTTTTTTTAACTGCGTCAGATGAAACCGTGATCAAAATACAAAATGAAATAATTTCAAGGGTTTAATTTCTATATACAAACTGAACTTTAGAATTATAAAATACACATATTACACACAATTTACATAGTTTGCTAGTCAAAATGAATGTATTATACAAACTCATTGACTCATTGACTAAGTTATAAATCCCAATTCCAGCTTTAGGGGATGTGGTAAGTGCCCCAGGGAGAATCAAGGTAGCATCGAATTCATATATAATATTTGAAAAAAAAAAATTTATTAAAGCGTCTATTATCCGGATCAAATCGCACTATCGATAACATCTTCTTAATTAAGTTATTTTCCCGGTCATAAAAAATTCAATAAATCCAAATAAAATTGTTTTTTAAATTTTTGAAATCATTAATCTCAATTTCTAAAAAATTCTCAAGTTGCGATAGTGAGATTTATTCTATTCTTATTTATTTTACAATTTTAATAAACCAAACAGATTTGCCTCCAAATTTTATAACTATAACTTACTTTTAGATTGTTTTTATTACTGTTAGAATTGTTTGATAGTGTTTTCTTAAATATTATATTACTGAATCCATTAACTATATTTCGTGTTTCTTTGTATTGTAGTTTTTCCTCAAATTTACCCGTCTAGGCATAATGTAATCAAGTATTGTTATAGTTCAATTTAGCGTACTTGCTATAAAACTTAATTAAGTATTCAATAACACGTAAATTCCAATGGAATTGCTATCTGTTGGAAGCCAGTTGACCATTACATATTACGGTCCCTTATCTCGTGGTTACAAGCCGCATGTTAATCTAAGTTGTGGTGTGGTAATATCTTATGAAGCGATTGAAAGACCCCATTGAATTTTATGATAAAATACATAATATTTTGTCATTATATTTACTTTCCAACCATCAAAGTTAACAAAGTCGCTTAGTTTTATTTTTATTTTATTTAATACTTTATTGTACACAAAACAGGAAATATAAGAATTAAAAGGAAAGAAGATGTACAAGCGCGAGCTTAACTCAAAATTGAGTTTTCTTCCAGCAAACCCAGGAGTGAAAGAGAGATAAGATAAGCTATGAGGATAGAAATAAGTGTACAACAAGAAAATATAATAATAATATACATAACAATACATACTATATAAAATAATAATACGATATAAATAGTTCAGTCACATCATGAGACATAACAGGTACAAGTTATTGAAACTGATCACGATGGGAAAAGTCGTTGGAGAAGAAAGTTTTGGCTACGTAATATCAGACATATATTGTGAGTATATACTTGATAGTAAATATTTCCAAATTGTTTTGCCTTACTAGGAATGGAATTCGCTGCTAACCATAGCTAGTCGGAGAAGCACTTTAAGTAGAAGAAGAAGAAGAGCCATAAGATTACATTGAAAAATGTTATAAGATTGATCTTTCTTGTTATATTCTTGTTATAAGATATAAGGCAGAAGTGATCTTACTAATTCCTGGATAGATTTTTTTTACATGTATTAAATTAACGATGACCTAATTGGCTACCGCTTTCGGAGTAAGAGATCGCGGTTTCGACACCAATATCAGCATAAGTATTTGGTATGATCTACAGGTATTTATTCTGGGTTCCTGTGACCCACCAATTCGACTCGAAAAAACGTAGGGGATTAATGTCCAATCCTCAGGTAATGAGAAGGCCCTATTCTCAGCAGTAAAACATAGGTATATGACCTGTAAAAAAATATGAAGATTTTTTAATACTAAAAGTTAATCCACTTTTAGTATCTAAGGTTGTCCGGTTGAGTTCTCCTATTTGTTTTAAGATTTCTACAGTTAAAAAGTCACAAAACAATTTAACAACACGCTTATCTACCTTTTTCTCTTGTCCTAACCCTATATTAGGACACTTAGATTCAATGCCTGTATACAATACATACGTTTGTCCCAATGAGTAAATTGAACCCGCAACCATTGACGTTGAAAGCGATAGCTAGCCCCTAAGCCAATTAGGTTGTTTTGAAAATTAAGTAAAAAAGCTTTATCACTGATACGAATTGGTGAGAAAGGTTCAAAAGAAACCTATTGTATTTATTTTATATCAAAGAATACAAACATCAAAAACTCCTATATATGATAAATAAATTCCAAAGGCCCAATTGAAAGTTAATCTTCATAATCTTGAATTCTGACAAAGGATTCGCAGATATTGTCTGTGACCTACATGTTTTACGACTTTTGGGCAAAGGAGAAATGATCATAAGATTTCTATACTTTTTGTGAGGATTTTCCGATCTCGTTCCATTTAATATTAGTTTCCTCCATGAATCAAAATTTAAATTAAGTTTTATATGTAATAAAAATCTTTTATAATAAATAAAATATAAATCTTTATATAATAAATAAATCTTTAACCCCAAACGGGGGTTCTCGTTATTTCAAGACACTACATTTACTTCCCGGTAAAGAATAGAGCCACCCCATATCACCCCGTGCTTGTCATATGAAGATATTATGAAAGCCAATACTAGAAAATGGACAGCAAAATCTACCTGTGTAATAAAAATAAACCCGTGAATTAGAAATAAATAGAAATATAAATTAATTAGTTTAATGATGCCGTAATTTTCTTATGCCGTAATTTAATTAATTGAATGACCAGCAATGAACTATTGCGGCTGTACAATTTCGAACTTTATTTACCATATTCTACGGCGTCCTTTGTTAACGATATATAAAGAAAGAATGTTTGGTTTTATGATGGGCTTAAAAATATTTTTTATTTTATCAACCATCAGGTTCCTTCACAAGCTTACGCAGAACAACTCACCAAAGTTTCATCGCAATCGTATATATGAATTAGGAACGCATAAAGGACAGAAATACAAAAACACATCATCAAACAATTTTTATGTAAACAAAATATACCCGGCATACGTTGCAATACTACGTTAAGAAAAAAACGTGTTGGGTTGGTTAATTATAAAACCAAACAAACACCTTTTTTCTTGTTTTTTTTTACTTAGGAAACTTTGTAGCGTACACAAAAAAATATTGAGGCAATTATAAAGTCAAACACCTTTTTTTCTAATTTATGTTGAAACTTTGGTAAATTGTTCACGCAGAACAATTCACCAAAGTTTGACTTTATAATTGCCCCAATATTTTTTTTGACTAGGAACCTTCGTTGGCGTACGCAGAACAACTGAACAACAAGAACATATCGGATGAATGGTTTATTGATAGGAAGATTATTATAAATTAATATTTTAGGCTGTTTTGAATCTTCATTGTTGGTGGGAAAATATCTTTATTTTAAATAGATAATTCTTTTCTTGAAATATATACGGAGATAACTTTATTAACTAACATGTATAAAATTATGATCTAATGAAAATGTATTTCAAAAGCAACAGTGTGCTTGTTTACTTTTGCGCTAAACTATTATATTCCAATAATTCAGCCGTTGAGTAAAGTGTATCTAAGTACGTCCCCTTGAAATTGCTGTTTATTATTTTAAGTAAGGATTTACATGGTACTTAGCAATGAAATAGAATATTAATAAAATCTTAGTGTTAATTTTTAAGATAGTACATGATCCCAAAATAGCACTCAAAAATAAGATACCTTTTTGTATCTTGTAAGAGCTGTCTTTCACAGATTTATCCACTTCAATAAGTTAAATTGATGGGTTACAGGTATTTATTTCGAGTCTAAGTGCCTCGTCACGAAGAGTATGGTAAGATTAATGACCATTCCTTTAAAAATAATGTAAACATAACCCAGTAGCCCATATTTATCCAAATACGAATATCGACCCCGTGACCATTTGCTCCGAAAGCAGTAACTTCTTCACTGAGATATGTCTTTCAACCTCCAAATTCTCGTAATGCTTGCATAAATAACAGAATAATATGGTAACACCAAAATTTCATTGGAGGTAGATTGGAATCGGCGACATTATTACAATAGGAAATTATACTTAACTAATTAATTACTGGTGTATTACCTGTTGAATGGCTGGCTGACTTATAACTTAAGTTAAAGGCTAACTTTTTATTATCATTGTTTGATATTAAAACATTTACACGTTATTTTTAATATAACTTGCACAATAACCTTCAGAACCGCGAAAACTAGATTTTTTTTAATTAAAAAAAGAACAACAGTATCCATAGAATATATGATATCACGCAGCGCGATAAGCCGTCGTTGTATATATTGACATATCTTCGTTTTAACAATACATTGCGTGCTAGAGCCAGCCGTTACGCTAAAAATATACGAAAGGCTTATATTATAGCGTTTGCTAGACATTTAGCTAAAAAAATATAACCCACCTTTTAGTGACTGCGGCCGTAACATCAGACACAAGAAGACTGACTCAATTCGAGTAAATATAAATGAATTCTTTATCTGTCAATGCTCATGTATAATTATTTTCATATACATACTATTATAACAATTTTTAATTTAATAAATTTACTGGTTCTCAGCATATAATAGAACCACCCCATCCATGTCTTTATATTTAAATACAACTTCATTATTCTTATCGCTAGCACCTTATGAATTGATAAGTACTTTTAACTTGGTACCATTTTTACATCATCAAGGCATTACAGCTACGGGTGGACCTTAGTTTGGTCCAGTAAATTTTCTCACTCGGATCTTCGTTTATCTTTTTCCCACCAGCCCCTCACACCGATTGCCTTTAAGTCGTCCTCGACTCCATCTCGGTTTGCTGTCGAGTAGGCGTTTGGGTACTCTAGTCTCGTCCATCCGTACCACGTGTCCAGCCCAACGAAGGCATCGAATCTTAATGGTTTTGATGATGTTCGGAAATGATTTTCTTTTAACATCTAACCTGGATGAAAAAAAAAGTAAAAACAAGTAATTAAAACCTTTGATGCATATTTTGCACCAAAGGAAACTGAATTCATAAGTACTTTTAACTTGATAGCATTTTAACACCTTATGTATTGGTAAGACTGCATTGTATGTAGGTTAAGGTGACAATTGAAATGAGAAGATATACGTAGAAGATTTTTATAGAATTAAATAAATGTAAAACATTAATCGATCGAAATTTTATAAAAAACATTAACCAATTGAATGCAAATTTAAAAATAGTCTGAGATATTTAACTAATTGAATAAAGATTTTAAAAAGTTCTGAAATATTTTAGGGGTTGAAAGAATTTTGGGGACAATATCTGTGATATTTATTACGTTGCATAAACTTTTGGAAAAAAATTCTAAAATATTTATCAGGTTGCATAAAGTTTTGGAAAAACTTCTGTAATATTTATCGTATTGAATGAGGTTTGGAAAAATTTTAAAATAGTAAAGTTTTGAAAAACCTGAAAAATATAACCAAATGAGGGAAGTTATAAAATTCAGCACAATACTAGAGCAAAATATAAAATCAAAACAAAGCGCTCTCCCTCATTTGTGATTGCCGTAAATCTCACTGCGGTTTATAGTACATAAAAGCGAACGGAATTGAAAACATGAATTTAACTTGATACAGACCGCATTTAACCGCTTCTTACAAATGAATATTTAATGTTAGCTCTTATCCAAAACTACTATTTTGTGCTTTAATCCACAGAAACTAAATGAGTTGGCTTTATATGTAATGCTTTGTTTAATTACAGAACAAGTCTAGCTCATTTTGAAGAAATAACTTTTTTATGGAAGACATAGGTAAGCGAGCAAGCGTATCACCTGAAAACACTTACATAATCTAATAGCACATAAACAATTAAGTTTTTGATAAGTCTCATAGTTAAACAGTACAAAAATGAGAATTAAAAACAAATATTTAATACATGAAAATAACTAGTAAAAAAATTAGAAGTGTATTTACTTAACATAATCATGAGTCATACCGTCTAATGTATTTACAATTAGTAGCGATAGATGGCGCTACTAACACACAATATTGTTTGCTTATTGAAGTGGAACTATATGTTTTGGAAAATAAATCTTTTCGGATCGGGTTCGCCACCGTCACGTCCTGATTCTCACGAGGGCGAAAAGCGACTAAAGGAGAGCCGTTTCGCTGCGATGAATGGTAGCGGATGGTATTCTGTGGTCGGGGCATAAGCGTGAATATATATAAAAAAAAATCTTTTCTGAGTGCAAATAAAGTCGCTTCCATACATAGGTGTTTAATTTATATTACCTATTGGATTTTGGGCTTTAACTTTGCTGAATGTTCAAAATGAAGCTGGCTGCTTAGAACCTTTATATGACGCTAGCAGTTATAAAAATCAATGTTTTCTTTTTTTTATTGTTCTATTTTTTTTTGTTATTCAATTGTTAGTTATCAAATACACTACGCAATAAGTTAATCTACAGTAAAACAAGCTTTCTTTATCACGCTACAAATTATACACAGAAAAGATTAGTTTACCCTTCGCTCACACACTTAATATCATTATATAGAATGTATTTAAAGCTAGCAAATTGGCTCAGTGGCGAAGTTACCACTTCCGAAGTCAAAGCTTATAGTTTCGATTCCCGTATAGGAATAAATATATGTATGTACATGTGTATCGCCTACAAATATTACGGGTCTGGATGTCCCGCTAATTCCCATAGGACAAATGTGACGTTCAAAAAGCTAAATATTAAATGCTTAAAAAGTTCACTACACCGTCTCCGTCATTAAGAAATCATTAGTCATTCGTAGGAAAAATACAAATTTAACAAAAATGCCTAGCACTTATAATAAATAGCTTCACGAAAGAGCAGCTACGAAAACGCTTAATAATGCATAGCACATAAATCTTCAGCTTTAATATAACCTTATAGAAAAACATTTTTTAATTCAAAGCCGATTTGCCAAATATATATATATATATATATATATATATATATATATATATATATATATATATATATATATATATATATATATATATATATATATATATATATACATGTAGAGCTAGTTTGCAAAGACAAAGTATGCATGAATATTATGGATTTCTTATTATGGATATTCTCCTCCAATATAGAAAAGAAACCCTCTATTTGAAAGAGTTGACTCAAAACAGAAAATGTTTTCTGTTTGCACTTATACAAGAGATTAATGTTGACACATCCATATTTTCTTACAATATATTACCGTAGATGAATCAGCTAGTGATTTTATCTTTGCTAAAAAAAATACGGAAATACAATCTTGGCCAAAAATATTGGGCAGCTTAGAATTACACGTGTTATAGTTATAATATGTTATAATAAGTTACACGTGTTTCAGGCCAAAAATATGAATTTTTTGGCCTGAAACAAGAAATATATAAATAGAAAATAAGATCAATATTTAATGGGTCCACCCTTGTTAAGTTGCAGCAAGAATTTTATGTGTTAACTACTGCTGAACAGTTTAGTTACATTTTTAATATTTTATTAGTTGCACGTGTTTTTGGGGGTGTCTAATACTATTGGCCAAGGCTGTATGCATATGTACATGCATTTACAATGGTTGTCGGGAAGAAACTGCTATAAGTGATAAGTCGGTTCTATGTATGCACTTTTTACAATTTTTCATTGTATACGTTTTTCATTTTGTATACGTTTCGTTCATTTATACGTATTAATTTTTCGTTGTACTTTGTTTCTGGTGTATAATAAAAAACATGTTATAATTTTCAATTTTACCGATAGAATTTATTTTAAAAGCAACGTATGTATTGTAAAATTAGTTTTAAATATATATTATTTAAGAGTAACATTTTTTGTAATTGTGTATAAGATAATATATTTGTTTAAATATGTATAATATAGTTGTTTTAATGTTGATAATTAATAACACACATATACCTGTGTATAATTATAAGTGAATTATTTACGATTCACTTTTTACCTGAATGAATGTAAAAATGTTACATCATTTCTTATATTAAACAAAAGTAAGTTCATATCTAGAGCCAACTTTGTTTGAAGACTTATAATTTTGAAATAATGAACGAGAATTTATGTAGAATATACGATGTTATGTTTTAGTCTAAAAAAAGAAAAATATTTATGTCATACCTAACTTATGTCAAAATTGAAAAGAAAGAAAATTAAAAAAAAGGATGTTATAATTATATTATTTATTATGCATTAAACAATTATGTAATGCTAAACTCATAAAAATATTCAAGTTGAAGACTTATACCAAAGAGGAATCTTTTGCGATCAATATTATAATTCAAGAATACTAAACAATTGAGGTTAATACGTACATTTTAATATATAAAAAGCATAATATTGAATCAAACGTATAAAATAAATATAACAAAGAAATAAAAGCAAACAAAAGAAAGAAGAAAATCATCTTGAACGAGTTGAATTTACAGTTTATAATAATAACAATTAAAAAAATACTACTTAAGGCAGAATCAATGAAATTTAGTGTCTATAATAATTGCTTAAATTTAAAAATGGAGTGAAGCGTAAATAAATTTAATAAATAAATCGGACTTTTCCCGCTAACTTACATCAGTGACGTTGTGTTTTTATTTCATTTTCATAATATTATATTATTTTCAGTTATATTGTTCAATTATGATGGCGTTTTATACAATATTGTTCGATTAAGGTGTATAAGTGAAGTGATATGAAATAAGTGCGTGTATCGTTACTTTTTAAGTTGACTGAAAAAGTCCATAGAAGGTTTTGGTACAATAGCCATGATTTTACCAAGACGTAACGCGACAAGCTGACTAGTTACATTTCAAAAGATTTGATATTCCCGTATTTTATTTGACACTAGTAAAATAGTTATAACTAATTGCCAACAAAGAAAAGAAAAAAAAATAACTCTTTATCTTTAAACAATATAATGGCTTAAAAAATTGGCGTTTAATGATTAAATGATAAATTATTTATAATATGTTAATGCTATTAGTTTTTTTTAAAGAAATTCCAACTTTTCTTAAAATAAATTTATTAAATCAAAAAGAAGTTGCATCACACTAAATGTTTTCAACATGGTTAGAAAAGCTCTGTTAATGCACTTAACCTTAATCCATTATAGCACAATAGGAAATTGGGTCGTTTACAAGAATAACCGATGTATTGGCCTCTATTTCCGGTATTATAGATTAAATGCTGTAAAAGATAAGAACAAAAAAGGTGCAGACAAAATCTAAAAAGGTTATAGATTTTTTTTATATACAGCCCATATACGGGCCACAAATGGTCTATGGGGGCCTTGTGCTCGTATTTAATGAAACAGACATTAACTCGCCACAATTGTCCAATACACATTGGCGCGACGGATAGACTTTGAATATGCGTTGGTATATTTGTCCTACACGTAGGAGTACGTGTAGGACAAATATACCAACGCAAAAAGCAAAAATGTTTGTAGTGGTAGAGCCACGCTGCAGAAAAATACTTTGTCAAGAATGGCATATTAATTGTCTGTAGTATGAATGGGCCGACTCGCCCAAGATAGTACCACACTCCCGCAGAAAACCAGCGTCTGAGTGAAAGCTTAGCTACTGCGCTTCATCTGGTGAGCGGTTGAGTTCCGGAGGCCCCTTCCCATAATGACACTTTCCTTATAGGTTGGCAACGCTTCTGCACAGCCTATAGCACTGCGGATGTCTATGGGCGGTATTGATTGCTTTCCATTAAGTGAAACGCATGCTCGTCTGCCTTCCTATCCCATAAAAAAACATATTATAGTAAACCGCTTAAGATTTCTAAAATATGCAAAAAAAATTTTTGATCTTTCACTTATTTGTTGTTGTACACGCTTTACAGGCCCGGTATTTTGTTATAATATAAAGAAAGCCAAATGTGTTTCGTTATAGCAATTAGAGTTAAGAAAAATAATTCGTGTCGTGGCTTTTTGGATAGAGACTTCCTCCCTATGATTTATTTTTCAATAAGTAAATAAGCTGCAAATACATATTATCTTTTTTTTTTGTTAAGTGTTTTCAATTTCCAAGTTCATATGATACGGGTAGACAATAATACAGAACCTCATCATCTTATAACAAAATAATATACTGTTGAATTACGCAAAGCAGATTCATTTTCCCTGTCACTGAATGAGTCGCGCGAGAAGATTCCGACAAAAAGTGAATTAAGATGTCGCTGGAAGTCATCTTGTTAATAAAATCAGCCCCTTAATCTGCTTACAGTCCCCCTCGGCAAAAGCGTACGACATTGTTTGCTAAACGTTCCCTTGGTAATTTCCAGAGCACGGTTTTTCCTATAACTCAAATATAATATATTGAAATTCATGAACATTTATAAGTTTAATACATATCATTTAGGTGATTTATTTCAAATTGTACACGACATTCCATTAATTGGTATTTTAAAAATATTATACTTACTATATAATCAGTTAGTCTGAAATCCATGACTATATGAAAATAAATACTTTAAAATATTAAACAGTAGTTTATACAGAAAAGTACTCTTTTCAATTATGAAACCATATTCTATAATGAAGTACAATAATATTTTAATACAAATGAAAAATTTTGCGTCAGTAAACTTTTTCCAAATTCCAGAAATATCTTAAAGAATTATATTTAGGCCCAATTTCGAATAATTTAGAAACCTCCCTTGTTTTTCTTGTTCGCTTCATATTACATGCCCCAGGTTTGATGGTAGATTATTTATTTTGAAATAAGCATTTGTCGTAATAGAAAAATCATTTATAAAGTTGTAATAATATTTTAAAACAAAACATATAACATAAAAGTTTTTGCTTCTAAATTCACTTCATTTCTTATAAAATATGAACACTATTTTTAATAATTTCACAATAGACCTATGTTTCTTTGCGCTTTTGAAATACAATATGTTTGCATCGTACGAGTATCTCGGCCATTAAGTTGTTCAACGTAAGATGTTTGAGCACTCAAATGTAATAGATATTGTATTGCATTACAATTAAGGTAATTTGAAGATACAAAATTATATTTTCTTTTTTTTTATGGGACAGGAAGGCAAACGAGCAGGCATGTCACCTGATGGAAATCAATCATAGACACTCATAGACATCCGCAGTGCCATAAGCACAGCATGGCGCGTGTTTTCGAAATGAGTAGGCTTGTTTTTTGAAAGTTTCAATGTCGTAATATCGTTCCATACAGTAGTGGTGCGTGAAAAAGTTTCTGGAAAAACGCACTGTAGATCGCCATTCATCCAGATAGTAGAGATGAAACTTTTCTTTGTGAATTTCTTGGCGAATCGAGTGGTAGTGAAATTTTGAAACCGGAAGTATTCCGAACAATTCCTTGGAGTACTTCCTTGGAGTACCCCCATTCATCCCCAAATTTGCCAAAATATAATGAGATATAAAATGTCCTTCCGTAATGTCAAGGAATCCATCCAGCCGGTCGGTAAGATCTTAACCAACTAACTTTGTTGGCGCAGCGATCTAAAATGGATCTTGGCCTCCGAACAGGTCTTACGCCACCGTGCCCTGTCCTGCGCCAACTCCTGCCAGTTACAGACTTGAAGGTTGCGCAAGGCATCCTCGATCATGTCTCTCCAGCGGTACCTGAGGCGCCCTACAGGACGTCGTCCAGTTGGGCAACACACAGTGAGATCTTGGTCATCGAAATTTCGAACTACATTTTCACAGTGTTCTACAACCTCACATTATTTTAAATAATTCTTTTACAAATTGAGTTTAAGAGCGTAATAGCTTCTCAGAATATATAAAACGTTTTTCAAATTCAAATAACGTACTTGAAAGGCTCCGCAACGAGAAATGTGCCAAACGAGATAACTTTTCACGTACATTCCACCTACTTCAGCAAATTAATGATAAATATTTACATTTTATTTGCGAAATACTTTTTTATTTTATTAATACAATTGAGATATATAGAACGCAGGTAAGCCTAATATTTAAATATTTCTGGTTTTCTTTAGGCGCAAATCTTCCTCGATCTAAAAATATAATAAATAAAAAACGTAAGGTAAAGACACAAAATTTTTAAAAATAAATAAAAATAATTACAAATACAAAATTTATTTCTTTTAATACAAATGAAAAACTTTTGATTCTCATTTTTTCTTTCACCTCTTTTTTTAAATTGTTTATAATTTCTTGTAAACTAAATGTATTCTCACGTAAAATTGTCGATATTTTTAATTTTATTGTTCTGGTGTATTATATTGGTGTTTGTAAATTATAATGTATTTGTTCGCATGAGGTATTTAATTTTACTCTTTGGTGCATACAGAAGAGTTTTCAATAACTTAATAACTCCTGTGTCATTCGTCTATTTTAAAATCTGTCTGCTTCAATTTTTGTGTTTTTGTGGGTGTAACATTTTTTTACTTGTAAATACGATCTAGATATGATTTGAACATCCAGCCATAATTACTTAAACCACATTTGTCTATACATTACATATCAAAAATAATGCTTGATTATGATTAAATTAAAAGTTTATTGAAATCAAGTAATAGATAATTTTTATATTACTATGTAATTTAAAAAGCATTTAAAATTGATGTTTTTATGGCAGTGGTAGGTAAACGAACATGCGGGTAAATGGTAAGCAACTACGGTCAATCCTGAGAGCACTGCAATCATATCGTCTACCATGGGATAAAGAGGAAGAGAGTGAGAGAGGGGACGAACGAAGTAAAGGACTGTGTATGTCTTGTTCCCGCCTGCGTTCCGCCGCTTCTTTCTATGACTTCTTTCTATGTCAAGATCACAACCGCCTGCCAGACCTCCTCGCCGCCAACCATTACTTTGATGAGGGCTGGCGGCGACGAGACCCGCCCAATTATCATGATCAACATTCCTACACTCACCGCACAAATCTTTGCTTACACAGAATAAAATGCTACTTACTCACGCCCATATTTTGTGAAACTGTAGTACTTCTTCGGTCAAATTGACTAATGCCGTATAAATTTGTATTCGCAGACATAATATATAACTTCTTCTTCTAAGAGTGCCTATCCAACTTGCGAAGGTTGGCAGCCAATTCAGCATAACTTTCCTTCTCCTTCGCAAGGTGCGCAGTTCTGAAGCACTCGCCATCCCGGTCCACTCCCTGACATTACGTAGACAAGAATTGTTTTTCGACCAACTTGTCTTTTACCCGCGATTTTTCTTATCATGATCAGCTGCAGCAATTTGTACCTATCATGTCTCATGATATGACCCGGGTAAGCAACTTTTCTACCTTGGACGGTATGCAAAAGTTCACGTTTTTGCTTGACTTATCGGAGAACCACGTCATTGGCCACCCTTTGAGTCCAACTAATAGCGAGCATCCGTCTATATGCTGACATTTCGAACGCTTCTAATCGTTATATATATAACTAGTGTATATTTAAAATATAACTAGTTATATATTTAATATATAACTAGTGTACATTATATTAACTGGGTAGTCAATAACTTACTTACGTTTAAAGTTCGTGTCCTATCTTTGTCAACGACTATAAAGAGCTGATTATTATCCAATTCCCTTTGTATTCCACAATTGAATTGTGTTCAATTACAGAGCTACTAGTATTATATCTTATCTGAGGAGTTATGGATATTATCTCTTCGTTTTCGTCTTCCTGATCAACGCACAAAGGAGAAACGAACAGAAATTGCTATTCCCTTACTGTAAATTCTATAACCTGATTTTAGTTTGTTATTGAGTTTAAGATATATAGATAGACGACTGGCAAAAGAAATTTACGTTGCGAATGTGGATGGAAGAGTCGGTAGGGGATGACCATGGAAAACATACCTTGATCAAATTGCTTAAGTTTTTAAGAAAGGTCAGGTCAAGAGTACCCTTAATCGGCGGGCTTGCATGAGGAGAGTAATGAGTGTGGAGGAAGCAAGGAAAGTATGCCGAGATTGCTGCAGATGGGGATCTGTGGCCTCTGCCTACAGGAAACAGGCGTGACGATATGTATGTATATATGTTTAAGATATAACAAAATTAAAACTTTTATATTAAAAAAAACAATATTAACTGACTACTTTAATGGTCATGAGTGAATTCCAGATCGCTTTCGGATTCAATGGTCGCAAGTTTGATTTCCGCATCGGGACAAATATATCTGTGACTTACCTAAACGTAAATCCGCTATAAATAAGCAAGGTAAGTGAAAATTCATTCCTTCGAAATGAGGAGGACCGTATCTAGCAGTAGAACATATATGGACTGAAAAATAATAAATTTAGTATTATTACAAGGTGACTTATTAACATACAAAAGGCAAAAAGCAAAGGTACTTGTAACGTCGAACACACCAAAATAATAAATGAGCTGTGGAGAAATACCTTTTCCAAATTTTACATAAAATATTAAATCAAAGTTCCAACAAACTACATATTAGCTTTTATAGCGCGGCAAGTAAAAAAGGAAACATCAAGCTGGAATTCAAAATTAAGTGGTCGACTACTAAGGTTCTATTATTTATTCGTTGTTTTTTTATTTGCATTTCTTGTTGTGTGTGTCATACGAGTGGTGCTGCCAGACTCTCGGCTTGCTTATCGACGCGGCATAATAAATCGCAACTTCCGGATGCAGTCCAAGACTAGATGGGACAGTTGACTTCGACACTCTAAGAAGACGAAACGCCACACATACATTTGAACAAGTTCTCCGTTTTTCGCAAACAGCCTCTTGAAGTACGTTGTTTCCCTGTGATGTGAAATCCTTCTATCGCCGCTTAGCCTCCCGGAGGGTCAAGGATAAGCAGCGAGCCGTATAAGGAGGTTCAGCTGCACCTAAAGATGGGTAAAAGTCAGCTCAGAACGACTAAAATGGCCGCTTTCATAAGTAGATAGACGGGGAAGAAATTGCGTTGTGAGCTTTAGTGGGATTCATACCTATAGCACGTTCTTGCACCCTGCAGACGTGGTGAGGTGGCAGGGTGCAGAATATCTCCCGTCACCGTCATTTTTCTGTCTTTCTACTCCCTTCCCCCCCCCCCAAGTGAGATGCTTACGGTAATGCTCCTCGATTTTGAGGGAAATTAATGTTCAGCAATGAATAGCAGCAGACTATTGATTATGATGATGCCAAAAAAATCAAAGCGTGTCCAATACGTAACAATTAGAAATATAACAGTATAAAAACGCATTCTATCCTTTCCCTGGAGATTCTTATCTTTCAGTGGGGTAAATTCAATCTGAGACTCACATTTCTTTTCACAGCCTTTGAAAAGTGTTCTAATATCCAATTTCGTCAATTTAACCCTTGGGTCTAATAGAGTTTCGGCGTCCAATGAATGAGCAGCGATTTAACTTCGGGCAGCGATTTGTTGTGTAATGGCCACCTCTTTCAGTGTTGCCGGTAAAGGTATAAAAGGCCCGATTTCCTGATGCATTTGAAAAACACGATGGATTTTCTTCGAAACTATATTTCCAATATATATAACTAAGAATTCTAATAATAATAAAAACGTTTACAAGACTTATTATGTTCTTGTATTTCAACCATGGTAAAAAATGAAATTGTTTTTTTTTTTATGGGATAGGAAGGTAAACGAGCAGGCGTGTCCCCTGATGGAAAGCAATCAATGCCGCCCATAGGCATCCGCAGCGGCATAGCCAGCACAGAAGCGTTAGACGCCGGTTTTTTGCGGGAGTGTAATACTTCCCCGGGCGAGCCGGCCCATTCATGCTACAGACAAATATTATGCCATTCTTGACAAACTATTCGTCTGCAGCGTGGCTCTACTACTATAAGTTTTATGTCATGTTTATTTTATGTCAGCAGTATACAACTATATATAACAAAATTAAGGCAGTATATCAGTTTCATACAAAACAAAAAATAGTATCTTCAAATAAAACACCCTGTAGGTAGATGATAATAATAATTGTTATTTGTTTGTTCTCATGTTGTCGCCCTGGTATATGGTAAAGTAAAAAAAAATCATTATTGAATATGGCGGCATCTACGGCAAACACGATACAAATATCATTTATTTTATTTCGCAATGTATTATAATACTTGCATTTATTATTTTTAAACAAGTTTTGTATATAAAATGATTGTGTGAGTACCGAATAAATTAAAAAATGTCTCCGGAGAATCGAAATCTTATTATACTCCGACTTTTATACTCAAAAGATATCGACACAAAAGAGCGAAAACATAGTAAACCGCTAAATGAAAATTTACCACCAAAGCCAAAAACCTATTAAGGTTTGTGAACAAATTGAATCTAATCACTCAAAAATAGTCAGATTCAACGCTGTACAAGGTTTTCCATTGGAAGTAGAACATTGAGACTCAGAGTCATTCGACGCAGTATTTTTTTCTGATCCGAATATGCAGTAGAATTTTTTTGGTCATGTGTCATTTACAGTGTTTTCGCTTTTTTACGTCAATACACTCATGGTTGCATAGTATTTTATCTTTTAATACAAAATGTTAAAAAATATTAAATGTCTTCCTTTCTTTTAACTTACGATACGTAGTTGATAGAAACGACAAAGAATAAAACTTCAAATTCGTTTCGATTTTTTATTTGAGTTTACATGATCGAAAACTTGAAGTACACACAAAGAACGCACAAACAAAATACTTGGCATTTGTGATGGATGACTTTAAGAAAGCCGGCCAGTAAATGTAGGGTATTGAATATCGCGGTTGTTTGATTTGCTTTTGTAAGAATTTGCATATTTTCGGCATATTATTATAAACAGTTTACTGACATTAATAATCTAGGGCACAACTATGTCACCTAAAAAAATAATATAAAGGAAAAGGATTTTCGTGTGTAGTAACATACATTTACTAACGACCTTTTTTTAAAACTTGGTTCGTTAATTAAATATGTAAGTTGTTTCAAACTTATTCAACTCTATAAATTTTTACGTAAAAAAGTAGCTTAAATCATTTCCTAAGAAATTTATTAAGCTATTTTATTTTGTAAGTCTCATCACAGTCGGCTCAACTGTTTCAGGAAGGAAAAAAGAAAAAAAATGGATGGAATTTAAATTTTATAATATTTATACAAATAGATAAATAAATAAAACGTTTATTTATAATTTAAGGCAGCGGATGGAGATCTGTGGTCTCTGCCAACCCCTGCGGGGGATAGGCGTGAATATATATACAATTTAATTAGCTTATCTTAAATGTTAAGCTAAAATAAATATATTATTAAATAAATAAATAAAACACTAACATATGCATAAAGAAAAACGAAAATGGGACTTGACTTAGTTTAGAATTCCGCTCAGCAAGCCTGCTTTCTTTTTATTGTACCAAACCAACTAACTTTCTTCTCCTTCTTTCCTTCGCCCTTCAAGATAAGTAAATATTCATCATCATCCTTAACCTGCAGTACTCTATTAGACATAGGCATCTCCCTAGACGCACTACTCATCCAATCTTCTGCTCCTGGCAGTCGATGTTCTGAGATCCATCTGACCGAGGTACATCGCACCCTAAGTTTATCGAGACACTTCAGTATTCATTAGCCCAGTGGTTGTCGGTAAATATGCTTACACAATTTTTTTTAATTATTAACAACCTATAATCCATTAAAGGTTATGTAATTTATTACACCGAGAAAATCTGTTTGAAGAATTATTATATAAAATATATCTTAATGTATTAGAATATCAAATATGAAACACAAATTTGCTATTGATTGTATAAATTAACCCTTCATTGAAATTTTCAGTATAATCACACAACACACAGCAAATTCATTAAACAATGGCTACAAAATTAATTATGTGGCGGTACTGAGCTTTCTCTTTAGACTTTATATATGTATGTATGCTTTCTGTTTACACTCGACTCGCTTAACGTTTGTACCAACTTTCAGTTATTTAATTTGTAGAATGCGAAATAAAGCATTTGACCCTCGCTCCAGGTCGTTCCTTGTCCAAAGGATTTCCATCGCCATCTAACGTGGCAATGTAGGAAGTGTGATGGGAACCTTTGGACAGGGTGCTGCTCATAAAAAATAATACAAAAAATATGGTATATATATTTTTAAATTATAGGATACCATATAGTTGTGTGCACTTTAAGATAGAATTATATATTTCGATTGTTTGAATGAATGAATTAAGTGTTAAATATCTTACTAAATTTCAAAACTTTATGACTAATACAGAAGTTTTGAGATGACATTGCATATCAACCACGTAACATCACTAGATGAAGTCCTTGAGTAAATATATAATAGCCGGTGCAAATGTTTAAAAATGTGGTTTTTGATTTTAGAAATTAATAGTACCTACGAATACATGTCCAACTTGTAGGTTCGGTTTTTTCACTTTCATAGAGTAAATATTCGGAAGTGTATTACGTCTGTATTAAGACCTTCTATTTGTGTTTATCTTAGTGATTTTCTTTTTTAAGGAGAAAATAGACAAATTTTGATGTTACTGGAATTGAGGATTAATGGAGTTGGGCGTTACTTTACGGAAATCCATTACTATGTATATAGTTACAACTTTTACTTAGCTAAGCTAAGTAACTTTAACTTTTCGGGTGTCTTCCGTAGAGTCTACTATACCTGATGATTCCTCGTATTGAGGCGAAACACGTGTCGTTTGCAAGGTGGATAGTGGTCGGGAGGTGGAGAGTTGCTGACGGCCGTTTTTCGGTAAGATTTAGTTTAAGTTTAAATCCACTTCTTCCAGTAGAAAAACACACTTTATTGATTTTATTGTTTTTGTTTGTTTGTCGCGAATCTCAGCTAAGTAAAAGTTCTAACTGTCCACATAGTTACTGGTACTATTGATTATCTTGCCAACTAAGCTACTAATGCTGGTGCTCAATAAATATCGTTCTCACAAATACTTCATTGGTAAAATTGAAGCAAGCGTAGTTCTTACGTTAAACTATCGCTGCTTGTTACATTAGCAAAGTTTAGACTTAAAATTGCGACTAAAAATTACCATTAAAAGTTTATTTTTTGTTTTTTACTTTTTATACGTAACCATTGTAAAAGTAATATATAGAAGTGAAAATTTTTTTAGTACTGTTGTGATTTGAAACTATGAAATGTAAAAGTAAATCTAAAAAGAGACAAACACATATATACATACATTTCTAGGATTTAGCCTTTGAGAGAATGAGATAGAAATTAATAAATTTCTTTTCTTTGTGCTGTGCTTGGTTTTCTGAAGGCTTCCTTCTACTGCGTGTAAACTGCACATCTATATTTTTTATATAAAGGCTATATTTATTTAAGTAAATTATCTCTTTTTAGAAGGAATAGGTTATAAATTCTACAGGCTTCATATATTTATATTCAAAAATTAAAGTGAATTTCGCCCCGACTGACTTTAGGCTTTTATAAAAAATTGATTCACAAATACAATAGACAACTAACGAAGACTAAATATAAAAACAGATTTGCTCCAACATAGCGACAATATATTCTTAAATAAATAAATGAAATTACTGCAATACAATTAATAAAATACAGCTTTATATTCAAAATACATATTTATATGAATTTTACACAATACAAAATAATTAATTTTACATAAATTAAAATTATTTTATATAATTTTTCAAAAAAAGAAAACAAGCATTACAATACTAGAATTTTTTTTATTTATATATTCACGCCTATCCCCCGCAGGGATTGGCAGACCACAGAGCTCCATCCGCTGCCATTCATCGTAGCGAAACGGCTCGTCATTGGTCGCTTTTCGCCCTCGTGTGAATCAGGACGTGACGGGTGGCGAACCACGTCGCCGTCATTTTCGACAAATTAGATATATTAAATTCGTCTTAGTGAATCCCACGAGCCGCAAGGGAGGATGGAGGTCAGCCCCAGCAGAGCCCTGCATGCTGAGGTAAGGCACCATAGTAACCGAGAGAGCCCGATCCCGGGACGATCGGCACGCTTGCGACTAGGCTCGCCCCTAGCCACGCATCCATTGGTACGGCAGACCGTGGATTGGCGGAGAGGAAGGGAAAGGATAAAGAAGAAAGGAAGGGGCAGGAAAGGAAATGCGGATTGGGGAGGTTACCAGACTCGGAATAAACATTTATAAATCCATATAAATATTTATTCCGATGCGGGAATCGAACCCGCGACCATTGACTCCGTGGGCGGAGGGCCCTGCTACTGAGCCAATCGGTCGTCAACTACTAGAATTCTCGTTATATACTTCTAACAATACTAATTAGAATTTTTCTTATATTATGTATTAATCGATTGTTAGTTAATAAATGTAACACATAACTTGTTAAGGTTACTATCATTCCATTCGTATTCGTACGTATTAGATTCAATTTAAAATACAACTTTTGGAGTACAATAGACAGAACATAAAGATTTCCTTTTGTGTAGCTTCGGAAGTTATTCAATATTTATTTCATCTTCGTGATTGGATTTCGAAGAACATCAAATAACCTTTATATGTGAAAATAAAATGAATTATCTTTTAGACTTCAAATACATATGGATACATTGTGAACAATCCATCTTCCCTTTTCTTATTATAAATAAAAATACTACAAATATCTCACTAAATTTTTTTATCGGACAGGAAGGCAAACGAGCAAGCGTGTCGTATGATATCCTTAACTATAGAAATACCTTAAATATAGAGTCAATATCGCCCATGTATTTTCAAACCGATACGACATTGAAACCTTCAAAAAACAAGCCTACTCATACCTTAAAAGACAGCAATGCATCTGTGATGCTTATGATGTTGCAGTGACTATATTCGATATCCCGTAAGGTGTTTTTGTCTTTGGCTTGTGAATGTTGTGCTCAATAATGTTCAGTTATGAAAACTTAGTAACTACTAATAATAAGTAATACACAATTTTTTTTATATATTCACGCCTAGCAGAGACCAGACAGGCCCATCCGCTACCATTCATCGCAGTGAAACGGCTCTCCATTTGTCGCTTCTCGCCCTCGTGAGAATCAGGACGTGACGGGTGACGAACCAAGTCGCCGTCATTTTTCAACAAATTAGGTATATTAAATTCGTCTTTGTGAATCCCACGAGCCGCAAAGAAGAATGGAGGTCAGCCCCAGCAGAGCCCTACATGCTGAGGTAAGGCACCATAGTACCCGGGGGAGCCCGAGCCCGGGACGGTTCGGCATGCTTGCGATTAAGCTCGCCCTTAGCTACGCATCCTTTGGCACGGCAGACCGTTGATTGGCGGACAGGAAGATAAAGGATAGAGAAGAAACGAAAGGGCAGGAACGAAAAATGCGGATTGGGGGGGGAGTTACCAGACTCGGAATAAATATTTATAAATCCATATATATATTTATTCCGATCCGGGAATCGATCCCGCAAACATTGACTCCGTGGGCGGAGGTCCCGGCCACTGAGCCAATATGGTCTCTACCAACCCCTGCGGGAGATAGGCGTAAATATTTAATATACAAAAATATAGAAGGTACAAATGAAAAGATTTTTTTTTCTAAAAACATTGCCTAAAACATCTTTCGTATGACCTATGTTCGTTTGTTTACAATAGAATATTCAAAATGGTGCCTTCGCATCGAATACCTGGTTACAATGTAAAAATTAATAATTTATGTGACCTAGAAGCCTACTTCTGTTCCTAATCGTTAACGATAGCAATTCCGTTTAACTTATGCATATGAACATAGAATTTTGCTCAATATGTCACACAAGGATCGCACATTTCATTTGTAATTGTTAACAAAAGTTCTGAGGGATAAGAATACTTCATATCTAATTTTAAGGAACCACCATACGCGCTGATCAAACGTCAGCCAACCCAGCCCGAACTTAACACATTCCAAGGCAGTATCTTCATAGATTTTTTCAACTCATCTGTTACCTGTTATTTTACTTCACTAACACATTGAAAATATATGTCATGAAAAGCATATATCCCGAATCCCGCATATTTTTTTGACATTAAATTAATAATAAAAAAATAACAATTCTTCCTTGTAATGTTTTATTTTTATAAAGAATGTAAATAAACGTCACCCGTCTCCTAAAATAAAAATCGTGAATCATCATCCGTCTTCAATGTGTTAATATACACTCCTTTGCAACAAAAACGGACGGTATTGATTTTTCTACGTTATTGGTAATAATTTAGTTCTAAAGAGGTTTTAATAGCCTAAATACGTTACTGGCTCTTAATATAGAGTCTAAGTATGAAAAAAGTAAATTCCATAGTCAAAACTTTTGTTTTTTAAAAAATAATCCCTTTTTTAGTTTGTGCGTTTTCTTAGTTTTCGTATTTTCGTAGTTTATTGTTAGAAGGTTATCAGGAAACGTATAACCCACCATTTCTTGTTCTATTTCCTTTTTGTTTTTTGTAATCGAATGTATAAACTTGATTTATTAATTTAATGTCACTTTATCTACATTCGTATGTATTTGTCTTTGGAAATGTTATCTGTAGATACACTATATGTCATAGTTGTTGTTATGTTTAATTACCTGTAATTTTGTTTTAACTTTGACATTTAAAGTCGTATTAGTTCATTAATGTACCTATAGATACCGCTACTGTATATTGTATGTATCACGATATGGTTAAATAGTTTCAACACGCATAAAAGAAATATAGGAATCAATTAATCAATGTTTGGATTATTACAAAAGTGGATTTCATTGTGAATCCTAAGTATTAGGCCGGTATACTATACATTTTAACTGCATCGTGAATTCAATAACATTTTAGGTATATTATATAAATATGTCAGCACGCTGAAGATTAAATATGCCAGAACAATGTTCCATCTCTTATCTATATCGCCTCATGAGACAGTAATGACTGAAGTATGCAAATTTAAATGAAGCTTTCACTGCAACTTGCTATTATACAACATGCTAGAATAAACTTTAAGCGTGTGTTAGTGCAATAATCTGTTATTTTCCTTCACTATACGACTTAGCGTTTATCTTGTATATTTTAATAAACATTACTCCTTATTATTCGTTGATAACATTAAAGAAACTTTACATCAATATATGTATTTCTTAAGTAATAACTTTTTTTAAGTAATAACGTTATGATGTAGTAACGAGCAATTGCCTCCTTGACGGAGCTGCCGCTTAAGGAATCAATGGTCGCGCGTTCAATCCCCGCATCTGGATAAATATATATGTATAGCCTAAATATATTTATTCCGAGTCTGGTTATCCCGCCAATCCTCACTGAACAAGCGTCTTGGGTTAATGTCCGTTCCTCCAGATCAAAGATATATGTCTTGTAAAAAACTGCTATTAGATAATATTTATGCTATAAACACGCATAAAAGAAATTCAATAGGTTCATAACTGTATGCATGTACACACACAAACATAAACACGAGTTCACATGTTCCCTAAAATACGCACAACACAGGCTTGTTTTTTTTTACTTTATTTTATATAACTTTTTATTCCTCTAATTTTGTTTTTTTTTTGCTTTATGTTTATTTAATTTAGTTTTCTCCTCATTCGCCGTGTTCTTTTCTGTTGTGTTTATATGTGGATAGGAGATTCCCCAAGATGAAACCTTAGCATAAGTTCTTAAACATGTTTAACTGAAATTTTATTCTTTATTTTATAATATATATTTTATAATATTCATTACTTTATAAATAACTTAATTTCTAATTGTTTCCTAAGTAATTAAGAACAAAGTACAAACTAATCTTGCATGTATAAAAAACAAACAATCGTTCCATATTTATTAATTCATTCGCCTAACTGAAAAAGGCTTATCATGTTTGTCCCACAAACTATAAACCAACTAATACCATGCGTGACATGACATACATACGCGGCTCGACACGTGGAAAATATAAAGTATAAATAGGTAAATATATTCTTTATTTTACACCAAAAACAAAGTTATAAAATCGTTATGAAAATAGTCGATTTAGGCTTTCTGTCTATAATCTCTGATGGTTTCGAAACAAAAAAAATGGAACATCTGCTTTACAAGCTCAAAGTCGCTCAGAGATCTATGAAGAGGGTGCTTGAACTTTCTCTAGTAGATATAATTTAAAAATGACAAAATCTGCGCGAAAACTAACGTCACTAACATTACTTTTCGAGTCATTAAACTGAATTGGGAATGGGTTGGTGACGTTTGTCAGAGAACTACCAACATTTGGAGTAAACAAGAACTGGAATGTGGACCGTCTCATGCTAAACTTAGTGAAAGACCACAAGCGGTCATATTGAGCGATAATACAAAGGCGGTTCCAGAAACTGGACCTGTGAATCCAAAAACCAGGCTAATTGGTGTATGTAAAGCAAAAATATGTCCAATATTCGTCACTACATGCTTTAATAATGATGATGATACAAATATTTCGACGAATCGAAAAACAAATAACTGTTAAATCCCGTAACTTTTCCCTTTAGTTTCTTTTATTAAGATGTATGATGGGGAAGCGAAATTAGCTGTCATCTCAAAAGGTCCGCACGGCGAAGACAAGATAATTTATAGTGGGAAATAAGCTCAAAGGTAATTCAGAAGTGGATTCTTTTTGCTATTATATTTATATTAATGTCTATTATATTTTATTGGAAATTAGAAAAGATCTCAATGGGCGTAGTTTCATTTAAAACTTATAATTAAATATTTATACTTACAATTATATAGTACTTAATTACATATTTAAATAACATGTTATTCAATATTTACACATAAATACTTACACTTTCCACTAGTCAATAATTTCAATATAATGATTAAAATGAAAATTTAAGCAACGGCCGTTTTCAAGAAATTTTTTCCCACCCACGTCAACTTTGAAAATAGCTTGTATTTCCGAATTGGTACAATATTGCGACTCAGAAGAGAGCCTACGTCTTATGGAAACGCATCCGCAGTGCGGTATGCGGTTGCCAATGAATAGTAATATATATTACCATTATATGACATGCTTGCTCTTTTGCCTTACGCTTCCATAAAAAAAAATAGATATTTAGTTGGACATGAGAAGTGTTCATTGAAGATACTAATTAATATTATCATATTTCATTTAAAATGAAAAATGGGAAAGTTTGTATGTATTTACTGAAATTATAACAATTCCAACTAAGCTTATAATGCTTGTTTTAGGTAACCAAGGTATCACCACAATAGGGGAATGGAAAACGGAATATACTACCTTAGTTGGTAGTTCAATAAAATGGACTATTTTTTCCACGAGCGCGATAGCGCTCGTTAAATCAGTTACTGTGTAGTGCGCGGGAGGGGAGATCGCGCGCACACATCGCTAATTTTGAGTTACACTGATAATAGTGACGATAAAAATTAATTTGGTGATACGATGATTTTTTTAAATTGGCATCACAAGGAGGACAAGGGTAAATGAAATCAAAAATAAAATATTTCTTTGGCATTTCTAATTATATATGAGTAAAAAACAATGGCACTAAAAGGGTTAAATTAAAAATAAATGAGGGTGGGTATTAACATGACTTACACAATAATCTATCATCCAATATTGAATTCATGAATGTAACAGCACATTTGCGATTCACATAAGTGATGTGGATTTATGGCAGCGACTGATACTGCACGTGGATTGCTAATAACACCAACGCACAACGTTCATCCCGGATACGTGTGATAAACGATGAGGGTAGTTATAATGTATGGCTTAAATGATGGTACACAGAGAAATTATTATTAGAGAGAATTACGAATTGCTTCAGTTCAGTGGATTCAAGAAAACGATTTGAATTAATAATTTGATTTAAAAGCACTACTACGATTTACATACATATATGAACATATCATATGTATATATAAAGAAGTTTTAAAGGGATGATAAGTTAGGCGCCTTCTAACGTGCATTAAATTAATTAGCAGAGCTTTCTCTTCAAATTCAGTCGACTTCGATACGCTTCTATTTCCCGAAATAAATAGATCCATTCGTTCTATAGTCGAAAATTAACCCCAGCGAGACTCAACTATATTCAAAGTAACCTTAATTCACGCACCACTACTCTGTGAAACAAACTTTAGCGGTATTTCCGGTTCGATACTCTGTTTAAAAGGTCCCATTTTAAAGGTCAACAAGGCTTCTGCAATGTCTTTGGTACTACAAATGTCTATGTGAGGCGTTGATTGCTTTCCATCATGCGATACACTTGCTCAATTGCCTTCCTATCCCATTAAAAAAACGATACGATATTGAAATCTTTAAAAAAACAAGCCTAAAGGCCAGTAACGCTACTGCAATGCCCATGGTGTTGTAGATGCATATGCGGCGTTGAATGCTTTCCATCAGGCGACACGCTTGCTCGTTTGCCTTCACATTCCTATGAAAAAAATTCAACCAGTATTTAACTGTTTAGTCATTTATAAGCTGTATAGATGTTGCTTATAGATAGATGCCGGTGAAAATATTTTCTAGCGCGTAGCTTTCCTCACGGTGATTTGCTTTACTGCTCTGCGATTGGTGAATTCAAATTCTAAATCATTTATTCCCGGGGGACGATACGGGAAGGTAGGATATCGCCCCCTTGTTAGCTCGGGAACTGTCTAGCTAGTTGGGATTGCGTAATGAATAATTTTACTATTTTATACGTATTAATAATTCAATATTGACTAGAAGACGTTGAATTTTTTTCCTCCCAAAGGCGGCGGTAATATACAACGGTTGGGAACACACCATGTTAATAATTAACAATTTGAAAAGACACCATTGTTCGTCTCGTCCATTCGCTCGTATCCTGTAGAAATAAATGTAATAAAAACATAATAAAAATTTTGCATTTCCTCTTTTTAAAAAATAAAAACTAAAATGATTGATGACTCTCATACATATCCTAACTAAGGAGAGGTCGAAGTACAAGCGTAAAATAAAACAAGATACTTAAATAAACAAGTTTTAATAAGTAATTTGAATAGAAATATTTTCTTGGTTTCCTTTTAAATCTCATATAGAAGAGATATTTTAATTATTTGTATCAATATTATAAAAATATATATTTACTAAAATCTGCTAAAATTACATTAATTTAAAGCGATTAAGACTAATTGAGTTACGGTGACACACTTTCTGAGACAAAGCTTATAAAGTATAAACAATTAGCCTGCCTTAAGTTAAAAGCTTTCAGAAATAAATTGACTTTTCGAATTTTTGAATGAGCGATTTATTTGATGTAGCGGTAAGAAGTATGAAATTCAATTTGTTCTCCTCGTCTTCTTACTCGTCTAGTTTAACACCTACATTAGTTCCCGCCTACATTAGTAATGTTTTACTAATGTAGGCGGGAGAAAAAAATTTGATTACTACTAAAAGAAAACTCATGATAGCTGAATGGTTATTTTTATATATATACTACAGAAAACGAGTTTGGTTTATACACCATTTGAATCAGAAAAAAAAATTGCGTTGAATTGTCTCAGTCGTTTTTTAAATATTTAAAAATGACCTAGACCATGTGACGCAGTATTTTTCTGATTTAAATGGTGTATAGAACCAAAATAATTTTCTTCTTATGACAAATAAATTTTCTGTTGTTGATATAATACTGAACAGCTTGGATTTTTAAAAAAAAAAGTATTTTATATGGTGCCAGCCGCGCTATACATCTTTAACACGTGGGGGGTGCGGAGAGCAGTGCCAGCGCCACTTTCATCTCTACAAGCGATTTCGGCCCGATACGTCATAGAGAGAACTGCTCGCGCACTTCATTCATAATATTATTTTTGTACATTAATATACATCTTCACGAACAAATAGGTTCTCCACGTGGACAGTTGGCAGTTCACCACTGTGGGATTAAGATGAAATTTTCTACCACCAATGACGCAACTGTGGAATGAATCGCCACCTGCGATGTTCCCAAACAAGTACGACATTGGTGTATTCAAGAAACGTGCGTATGTATTCATGGAAGGTCGCCAAAGCATTTGCGATGACGCCGGAATTGCGGATGACCATTTGATAGTTCAAATATTTTTTTTTGTGGTATAGGAAGGCAACCGAGCAGGCGTGTCACCTGATGGAAAGCAATCAACGCCGCCCATAGACCTCCGCACCGCCGTAGGCAGTGCGAAAGCGTTGCCAACCTTTAAAGAAAGTGTCATTATGGGAGTGGGAATGGGACGGGTAGAGGGAGGGGGAGGGGAGAGTGTTGGGCCTCCGGAATTCGGCCGCTCACGGTACGAAGCGCGGTAGCTAAGCTATCACTCAGACGCCGGTTTTCTGCGGGAGTGTGGTACTTCCCCGGAAGAGGCATCCCATTCATGCTACAGACAAATATTATGCCATTCTTGACAAAGTATTCGTCTGCAGCTTGGCTCTACCGCTATATAACTAATGCCCATGGTAAAACTTGTATGTAATACAATACACTAACCTTCATTACATTTATGCTTCTTACTGGTTATATAAGATGTATAAGTTTAAATGCATACAGCCTGTACTTAATGGATTGAACGATTAAATCTCAAAAGCCCGTTCCAAAGTCTTCAAGCTCTCATATTGTAAAGGTGAATGACTTACAAATTGAGGTTCAACATACATATGTACGGGGGAAATTACAACAGACTGTAGTATTGATCGTACGGTTTTTTTCGTCGTGTGTAATTAATATTAATATTGTAATGTATACAACTTGTTCAAACTTTCTTCATATTATTGAAGCCATCAAGCTGCTGAAAAATACAATATAATGATAGTATAACGTATGCTCTCTGGGGCTTCAGTAATAATACATACGCTAATTAACGTACCCAGAGTAATATACAGTGGAGAATTCAATTGTTAATTGCTAAAAAATTGGGTTTTGTAATTATATTACAGCCTATTTTGAGCATTAGAACCGATATTTCAAAAATAAATTATGCCCTTATTTTGTTTATCATACAAAGCATACGTACGTACATATCGTCACGCCTGTCTCCCGTAGGGGTAGGCAGAGATCTCCATCTGCTACGATCTCGGGATACTTTCCTTGCTTCCTCCACACTCGTTATTCTCCTCACGCAGGCCCCCCGGTTAAAGATTCTCTTGACTTGGCCTTTCTTTAAAACTTCAGCAGTTTGGTTAAGGTATGTTTTCCGTGGTCTTCCCCTACCAACCCTTTACATTCACATTCGCAACGTAACGTAAATTTCTTTTACCAGTCGTCTTTATCCATCTTCTCTATATCCCCAAACCAACAACAAAATATAGAGCTAATTAATATATAAAATATACAGTGACTTCAACAATCTTGTTATACTAAAATTAATTAAAATAGATATACTAAAGTTACACACATATAAGTGTGTGTGTCCGCAAGTGTGGTTACTGGTCTATGTAAGAGTATTAATAACAAATAGTAGTAAACAAAACAAATTAAAGACAATTCCTACTTAGGTCAACAAAGAACAAAGAAAAAATTATTTTAATTTTTTTTTAAATGTATTAACATCAAGTATCACCCAGTACAAGTTCAAAAAAATGTATACTTGAATGTATCAATAAAAAGTATTTTATTAACGAATGAAAATTTGAACAAGATATATAAATATACAGATGTCCGTGATGAAGGTGTCAGTAATAAATGGATAACCTTAAAATTTGTTATAGCCGAGTTTATGGCTAACTATGTGATAGTAGGAATTAAAAAATGTTTTGTTTTAAAAATGTGTAAATATTTAAATAATCTTTTATTTCTACATTAAATCTAATTAACTTTTTGATCCATTAGCCCTTTGGGAAGCAAATGTCGAGAACCTAATTCATGCCTACGATCAACAATGAAAACGCACAAAAAATATGTGAATTTATCTGACCGCACCATTCTATCCTTATCAAACGAACTGGGAATGAGCTAAAATTCGCGTTTATTTTGGCTTCTTTTGCTTAATTTAGTTCATGCCTGAACATGACAGTTCTTAATTACTGATAATAGTTAATGATCTAGGTGCCGTATAAGTGATCGCTTATCAATTAAATTTACAATTTAATAATCGATTTGAATATTAAGAGATTTTGACAGAGTTATTATACCAAACAAAATTTTTGTCTATCAGGTATATAGGTAATTTATTTATTAATTTATTTTTATTTCACCTGAAATACAACTTATTTTGTAATCCACTTTAAATAAGATAATTATATTAAGATAATTATATTTATTTATTATTAGGCACAAACACAAGTTAGTGTTAAAGAATACAACATAATATAAACTTAACAACGCCTGGACTATAACTCTTTAAATTTGCGCACAGCATGGCTACATATTAACAATAGAGTAATCATGAAATACTATAAAATTGAACAGATAAAATTAAATTTAAAAAAAATAATAGCATAGCACATTATTATGTTCTTATGAGAATGAATTAAAACATTATGGAGAAAACTATCGCAGCATTAAGTTCCTGGGTAGAGATGCATTGGGTAATGATTGAATTGGTAAATGAGTTATGAACTGGGTATTAATTATCATTACATTGGCCTTCCAACATGTACGAAATGTAGTACAATCTTCGCTACACTCATTCCGTGTACTGCTGCTTCACGCAGATTTTCGCTCCATCTAACCAAGAGGAGGTCTCCACTATAGCACTCGGTTACGTCAACGATTATCGGTTCCCCGACAGACGTAAAATGTGTATTAATATATTTCAAAAATTGTATTCAATATTTTGTACTGCGTAATCGATGGAATAGCAGTTACAGAAATAGCATCATGATAACCATCACAAGAAAACAAACAGTGAGCCGACCGGAATTATAAAGATTATAAATGCTATACAACCGATTTCCATTCTTTGTTTACGTTCATTTTATAAATAAGTATTGCCTTTTTTTAGATACCCAATTTCAATGATACTAGTTTTTATTATATTTAATTATGTTATAATAGTAATGATGATTTGTTTGTAGTTTGTATGGATTGATTTTGTAAATATTTTCACTTACATTCACTTTACATTACTCATACTTAAACAAAAAAATGTAGAAAATTAATGAATGAATATTTTATATAGTATTATACCATTATCATTATTAACATAAATAAATAAAAACAGTATCATTTGATTGTCGTAAGCAAAACAAGAATCAGGCTTGAATATATAGAAGCATGCCTAAAATCGGGTCTTTAATTAACCTCCTATCATCCGCGAGATAACTATGGTGCGTTTACACAGGTACTAATTACATTATCTGGTACTAATATCATTATATTACATTATCTAATTAATTAATTATCTAATCAATAGAAAATATTTCTATATTTATATCTAATTTTAGTTTTTAGCATTTACTTGAGTTTAAAGTACCAAATACTTGAGCGTATTAGTGTTAGTTTTTTATATTATATAAATTAAATGATTATGAAATTATGAAAATTAATGGATTTTAACAAGTTATATTTGATTATACAATCAAGATAGATGGAAAAAAATCGGTTTTAAAGGAAACGCTAATTTTACAAAACATTATGTATATATATAAATATATATATATATATAAAATTTAGTAAAAAAGAATGATTGTAATATAACATGATCATTAAGAAATACATTTGTAAAATAATAACCATTTTATAATTTAAAATCATACAATAAAATTTGAAAAATTATAATATTATTTATCTGTTCGCCATCTTAAACGAAACACCGATTACAGCGCGTGAGGTTATTTATCAGATGACATCATAATAAGGTCGCGATATATTTTAAACAAAAAACATTTGTACATTGTTTTAAGCCCATAAAAAGGTTTATTTCAGTAAAACAATATTCTTATTGTGACGAGCCAGAGATCATCATTATTAACTTAAAACACTTATAAATAAAATTTATAAACAAATAATATAATAAACATCATATATGGAGTCAATAGAACCCATATAGGAACATAAAATAATCAAATATCAAGTTTGGTAAAAATCGTAAATACGAAATATAAGTCATATATAAAGGACTTATAAAATATTCGAAAATACAATAAAATTCATTAAAAAGTAAAATTAAACAATAATTATCACATGAAAATAACGTTCACACATAATTTTATATATAAAATAAAGTTTTAAATCATTCATATAATGTTTTATATGGCATTAAGTTGTAAACAGTTCGTGTATCGCATTAATCTTATTTTATTAATAACTCAAAAACTATACAAGCTAGAATTAAAATAATAATTTATTGGGCTTATGGATGAGTAGTATAATGTACATAAAAAATATCATTAAAATCTGAGAAGGTCGAAATTTTCATACAAGACACCGACGCGGAGACGCATACCAGCCGCCTCGCGTATGTATAGAGTCTGGTAGCCAAGTGCGGCCGGACACACTTAAGTACAATGATACTGTATGAGAGTCACACATATGAAATACATTAGAAAGGTCTATAAATAAAGGCAATATAATAGAAAATCTCAATAAAGAGATTATAATATATAAATATGAAGTCGGGAAGCTAAGTGCGACCTGACATACTTAAGTACAATAGTACTGTATGGAAGTCTCACATATGAAATACATTAGTAAGGTCTATGAATGAAGGCAATATAATAGAAAGTCTCGTTGAAGAGAATATAATATATGGATGGATTTGGGACTTGATAAATATGAGATGGTGTTATATGGCCGAGTGCCTGGGCGCACGTCTGCGGTAAACGTAGACCCGCGCAGAGATATGTCTTAGGGCATATCATTGGAGTGTCGTTGTGGATGGTTGGGTTGTAGAAATACGACTTTGCCGTTGACAGCGCACACACCCCAGCTGGCGGTGGTTTGCATCTTAGTGCATGGCACTTTGATGTGGCTATCTGTTGGTTGGGTTTAACGTGTTTAGACGTACTTCGGTATGTCTGACATACTTTCTAGCTTCACTAGCGTTATAGTGTGTTGCACTATAGTACGCGATGGTCATTGTATATGGGGATGGTGTCACTTAGGTGCGCTATCGAACGTACAATGGTGGTCGTCGTCTTAGTGATTGTACTGCTATACGTTGGTGTAGTGTTTAAATGTAACAACATATTGTTTAACTTGCCAAAGTCGAATGGGTTATGGAGATGCGTTGTGAGGAGGCGCCACTCATACGATAGTCACAAAGACGCTTATTGCTTTTGTAATATTGTGTCTGGTGATGGGTGCGGTGAGTGAGCTTGCGTCTGTAGCAGCGTGTCCCATGACTTCAGACGATGGAGGTATATTGGTGGAGATGTCTGCTTGGGTTATATGGAGGCCTATGGGTTGACGGTTGTTTAAGCATAAGTTGTATTGACGCTTGTTGCATTATGTAACATTTTGTCGACAGCGGTTGCTGGACATATCGTTGGCTTAATGGTTATTTCCTGCGCTTGAGTGTGACACTCTTACCGCTAACAGACTGACAGACTGACTTAGTTTTGCCCAAGTCGGGTTCCTTTATTACGGAACTGCAGACTGTCTGTTGTCCAGTCCTCTTTATTTTGCAAACATATTTGAATGAATGTAAAGCCCTCATTAAATTTCCCACTTAACTTGTTATGGCAACTTGTTGGTGGGTGAGGCAAACTTGATCGAAATACATACAACTCAACGTCAGTTAAACTCTACCTGATGGCTAAATCGAATATATTATATTATTGGCTATATGCACGTGACCATGGTTGGTGGAGCGATGTGTGTCAACCTTTAGTCGGGAGTGGAGACTGATGTGGGGAAAACTCACACAGTTGCGGTATATCCGTGCAACGTTGGACGCCCCACCCCTAGAGGGAGCGGAAGCTTGTGACACATGCTCTGCGGCGGAATGCCGTGCTGACCTTGTTCATTGTGATGATGCCTTATCACACACTACACAATAAATGTGTCTGCAGTTGCAATGGTCTTGGAGGGTGGTGACGCACAAGTAGACCCGAATGATGTTGGTCGTACCTTAGTGACGTTCATTTACCCTGGCAAATGCCGCTGGACAGAATTGTATACTGTATGGCACTTACACGCATGGACATGCGAGACTTCGGTCAAAGTTTGTGCTTACGCACTACCAAGGGGCAAAGCCCTCTTTATGCTGGTACGCCAGTTTTGTTGTGGACTACGGTCCTATCCGTTCCTTCGATGCCCATACCTTGTGGTTGGGGGGAGTCGCACCTTAAGGGATGGCGGCTACCGATGGGTAGCGATGGACGGAGCTACCCACCTTTGTCATTTTTTTATAAAAATGATAAAGCCAACCCCTTGTATCGGGAGTTATATTATAAATATTGTGAGCCCCTTACAAGTGGAATTAAACTGTGTGATCCTATAACAAATGTTATATAGAGGATCAATATAACTTGCTATTTCTAAACATAAATAAAATGGATATTACAATTATTAATCAGTATGCTCTATGTCACTTTTAGGTCTCTGATCACTTAGGTGAATATTCATTCTTCCAAGAAATGCCTAAAAGAATCAGTTATTACAAATCACAACGTAACAAAAGGTCCTAACTAAGACGATCACGCTAAAATTTTAATAATATGGCTTAAAAATATAACCTTAGAAAGATCAATATCACTTTCTTGGTCACGCATAATGAATAAGTAATTAATTTTATTAATTACTTAAAAGTTTGTTATATTTTCAAACAAAACGTAGAGGAGAAGGGGGCGAAGGTTATATTATGTTAACTCGTATACATACATATATAGCCATTATTACTAATTTTAAGCAGTATCTGAAAAGTAGCCCGATACCCTATCGATAGATGAGTCAGTCGTGTAAACGCTATTAATCGAACCGTATAAAATTGAAGTCACGTATAATAACAGATATAATTGCTACGCTCCACGCATCACCTCGCTTCGACCACACACTCCATCACATGTACATGACAGGCTAAATACACTTTTATAAACTACTCAAAGATACGTTCTTACTATATATTTGTTTATATCATTATTTGATTGGGCAGGTGTCCAAAACTTGACGATAATATGACTATATGATAGTCTCTTCTCTCGCTGTTTAGTTGAAAAAAATCTATTTTATATTATAGTAGGAAATTATATTTTACACTTAAAGAACTTAATTATATACTGCTCAGAAAAAGAAATTCTTTTTCTTGGAAAACGTAACAAAACAGAAACAACGCAAAGTAATTAATTAGTTAGATGATTAGGATAAATTTGTTGTGATGCTTCGCTCACAGAATCTTAATGTTTTATTTGGGAAAAGCATTTGGCCCTAGAGAACTGATTAACTTAAGAAGAAGTACTTTACTAAACACGCACGTACGAAAACTACGGTAAGGTTTAAGTAAAATTTCAGCAATTCACTTAACCCATTGACTGCCAGACATATTTAGAGTGTCTTGCCCTGGGTGCCAAGGTTTTATTTTGAAGAATACATGAAAGTTTACAGAATATAATTATATTAAGTAACTGATATAATATTGTAATAGCATTTACAGTAATTTTTATTGAAAAAAAAACACTACGAGATAATTCGTAGCTGGCGTCACTAAATAAAATTCCTGTGCTGGTTGCCACTACGAGATATCTCGTAGCTGGTAGTCAATGGGTTAAAGGAGATGGATCTCAAAGATTATGTGAAGTTGAATTTAAAGTTTTCGTATAACAAAAATGTATTATGGAAAATATTATAACCCTCATTTTTACCAGTGTTTTTAAATTAAGATTTTTATTTCTATAATACCATTGATTACATTTTCTAACAAAAAAATTCTGTTTAGAATCACTAGATTGTTTAACATGCATTTTGGTTAAAAAGTCATATAAATTGTATCAATCAATAATACACCCTTCAAAGGTCACTGCTGTACCTTGTATTACCCAGGCTTAGTAGGCGAATTGGAGATCACGGTTTGGTTTATATTATTTAGATTGAGGTTTCTGCTTATCTAGTAATATTTGCTTCGATAGTTGCTTCTTACGACACTCAAAAGAAAAAATATCGACACCCATCTTTTCTCTATTCTATACTAAAAATAACATCAAATATTTGAGGGAGCTTACACATGAATTTGTTAGAGCTGCCATCACGATCTATGTTCGTGGGATGAATTCTCCCATAGGACTATTGATGTCGAGCAAATTTTTCCGGCACAAGTATTATTAGCTTGAAAAGGGGAACAACAATTCTACAATAGTTGCATCAAAATATTGACAGACCTTAAAAACTGACGACCAATCGGCTCAGTGGCATGATCTACCCCACACCCCCCACCACGGGTTCGACCCCGCATCGGAATAAATATATATACGGCCTACAGATATTTATTCCGAGTCTAATAACTCCACTAATCTGCATTAGACAAGCATGATAAGTTATTTTTGGTTCTTCCATAAATGGAGAGGCCCGTGCTCAGCAGTGAGACATATATGGGTTCAGGAAAAAAATTAAGAGTTTCTAAACTATTGTCACGATTACTTCTCATTATTGTTTCCCAAAGAAAAATATTACAACAAACTGTTCATATATAATAATCGCTGGTATCCCTTGCTTTAGATCAAATGAAATATGTTTTTTGCATCGGGTAAAAATACATAGAATGGCAGCGCTGTCCGATTGTGGTTAATTGGAAAGGACGGCTGTATTGACCCAGTATACATCTCGCTGGAAACTGAATTAAAATACAAACACAAAAATATTGTAGCAACAATATGCCCAGAAACTATAATAATATCACATTATTTATGGGTCGTTTATTCTGTTTTATTTTTTAGACGATGTCAAAACACAAATTTATGTCACTAAGTCATGGTAAGTGATCATCGCCACCCATAAATATTTGCATCACCATGGGCACTATAGACGGGATGAAAATAATAAAAGGGGAAGAAGAACGAAAATAAAAAAGAAAATAGATGGGACTCGAATTCCTGCACACACCGTACGTAACGTGGTATTACTGAAAAGAGAGTGTGGTACTTCTTTGGTCGAAAGGGCCACTTTCAGTTTTATTAATCGTTGTAACAAGCTAATTATGAACAATAAAATGATAGAGAGATACAGACCTCCCAATCCCGCAAAACGGGATCACGCATTCCCGTGGGATCCCGCTGCTAATATTAATCTGCAGGATCCCGTACCTTCAAAATGCGGATCCGCGGATCCCGCAAATTAAAAATTTGGAGCTAAAACTTTCGCGTACATCGCGAGTGGCTTTCTAAGAGAAAGTTGTGATTTGATTATTAGATATATTATAAGTAACACTGAATTACAAATATAAAAGTGTTGAAAGGAGTAAGGATAAAATCAAATGCCAAACATTTAAAGATGAATCTAAGAAAACAGATTACTAATTACTTATACTCAATTAATAGAAAAAAAAAATAATTTCTGTTCCTTAATGTAAAAATGTTTAATAAAAGATGACTGACATAATTACGAAGATGCGGGATCCCGCGAGGGATTGAGTATTCCCGCATATCAATCCCGCGGGATTAAATGAGCTGCGGAATTGCAATCCTTACAGGTAGGATGCACTGGTCGAAGACTTTCATCCACTGGCTCTAGGTTATGGGCGACGAAAGCAATTAAGTATCTATAATTAGCCTATTTGTGTTTTACTATTGCCGTAATAAAAATAACGCCTAAAGTAACCTCTCATTCAACTATCACGCAATCGTAAAAAAGTGGTATAAAATTTATGAAGCGCATAAAACTAATGGAAGAGTTTTTTTCCATTAAAGTGAGTGTAACTGCATTTACAAACAATTCCTTGAATATGTAAAGGGAGCCTTAACGAGCTACTGATCAATATATTAATGAATATTGTTGGCGTTCTTATGTATCAATGGATATCTATATGTATGTATGTATGTATGTACATACGTATATACATATATTTATGCTAATGGCATCTATTTCTTTATTCTTCTATCTTTGTTTAAACAGATGGACTATTAATGTAAAGTCCCGCTAGGCAAACGCCCAGCAGGGAGTGAGATCTCACGCCTTACGTGAGATGGGAAAACGATATAAAAAAGTCCGCAGGAACAAACTGACTGGAAATAGAAAAAAATAAAGAAAAATGGAATCCTTGGAGGAGGGCTTTACCTGAGCGGAGTCTACACAACCAAAATAAAATATTAGTATTATATTAAATTTTTCGTAAAAAATTCTAATGTGTGTCGAATAAAAGGCTTTGTTATTTTTATTTATTAATAATTTTTTCTTTTCTCTCATCATAACGATAATATATCACCAATCTACATCAAATTATCTTTGTAATATCGTATCTATCCTACGGTTGTCTAGAAGAAATCGCTATTCACGATAAGAGCGCTATTTGTATATAAATATTACAATCAATAATTATATAGCTTTGTTTTCGGTGTACAATAAAGAATATATCTATCTATCAGTCTGTTGTGTGTCTTAATGCCCGACTGCTCTTATTCAAATGAAAAGTTGGTGGTTACGTGTACGGTGGTACGATTATATCCGTGATGAATCAGTGGTGGAATATTCATTAAAAAGCTGATATTTTGGGATGTTTATGAATTAATTTATAATAGGTTCAACGGCTTAAAGGGCAATAAAATGAGTAAGGGTTAATATGTTATACTCACCGCAACAATCACGCAATGACGCATTTGAAAAATTACCCAATATGACCATGCCTTGCTTATATATTTTGAAGGTATCGTGCGTTGTGAAGAAAAATATAAATTTATTCTTAGCCGTTTTTTCAGGTTATTCCTAAAAATACCAAAAATCCTGAGGGATTGATAATTGATCACATACCGAGAATTATGTTTCGGAGGCATTATTAAGCAATGCGTGTATCCATTTTTAATAAAGTGGCTAAAAACATGAAGGGTAGCCCTTGAACAATTTAAAAACAAACTAAAAGCGTGACTTCTTAATTATAGGATTTATACGTGAAATATTATTTGAAAATTACCATCGGTGTATAATCTTGCGTTTATTTTATTTATTTGTAAATAAGACACTTTTTACATTGTCATTGAGGGTATAACTCAATTTTGGACGTAATATTTCTTATCATACTACTATGAAAATGCCGAACCTAATACATAAGGCGAAGATCGGTGTAAGTAGTACAGTTTAAGGGGGAATGATTTCCAGAGGTGGACTTTATAATTTCGAAACAATAGCGTGCTCTGTACAATTTCACAACACATTATTAGTCAAAAATCATAACTCTTTCCTAAATAATATTAAAGATTTACTAGAATTTTTTTAATTACGATACTAGACTCAAACCTCATGCCTTCAAATTTGCTTTATCTATCAACAATACATCTTATTCCACTCATATCGACAATATAACGTATATACATATGTACATACAGGCTTATTTCATTACATAGCAAAAGTGACTCGTTCGTGAATTGTGCCATGTTTAATAATTAATTATGTTTCACTACAGCAGCCTATATACGTATGTGTGTATCTATCTCACTCTATTATTTCATGTTGATCTGATTTGAATTAATCATAAATTTGGAATAGTGTGGAAGTTAAACATTGATTTCTGGGTAGTTTTTGCAATACTATCACTCTCATCATGCAGCCATAACATTCCACTATTAGATATTGGTGTCATTCAAAATTGAGAGGTGTAGCAGTGATCTTTACTCTTGGCAGGCAAAGAACTCCTTAGAACTACTGCCCATCTATTGGTATCTATCTCATACAAATATCTATAGGTGTTAATTGCGTTCAATCAGGCTCACTCGTATGCATTACTGTCAATTAAAAAAAATGTTGCATTGAACGATCATAATAAAAAATAAAACTCAGATTTTTAGACCCCTGACCGATGGAAGACATACAGACCTTGTAACCGACGATAGACAATAGTGTCAAAGTTTTGAACAATAAAATAATTCACTTTATGAATTAACAATGATTATAAATTAACGTGAACACACATGCAGACAAGAGCATAGACACACTCTAAAATGCGTGCATCCTATATATATTTCTATTTTATTTTATTTATTTTTTACTTTATACTTTCTGTTTTATTTAATTTTCTTTTTGGTGGCAAACGAGCAAGCCTGTCACCAGCTGTAAAGTAATCAACGCCGCCCATAGATATTTACATTACTTTAAGTATTGCAAAAGCATTGTCGACCTTTAAGATACATATATGTACCTTATTTCTTGAAAGATCCAATGATATGGGTTATCGAACCCCGCTGGAAGTAGCTGGTTCATAAAGTAATAATGTATGGAAAAAAATCGAGAAAATCGCACCGTTTTGGATCACCATTCATCCAGATGGTGTGGAATAAACTGTTATTTACGGTTTATTTAAATTTTTTTAGCAGATATTTCTCATATATACTGAGGGGAGAGCCTATCTTCTCACAACACAGTAAAATTTGGTGTAAGAGCTAATCTTCTAATATTTTTCACTTGTTTGTAAATAATGATTACTTGTTATTTATTTTTTTTATATTTTTTATATATTCACGCCTATCCCCCGCAGGGGTTGGCAGAGACCACAGAGCTCCATCCGCTGCCATTCATCGCAGCGAAACGGCTCGTCATTGGTCGCTTTTCGCCCTCGTGAGAATCAAGGACGTGACGGGTCCGGACGGAAGAGAAGAATCAAGGACGTGAACGGACTTGTTATTTATTTATATTATATCATTTCATTTAATTATATAATTTAAATCCTTAACATAACGAATTCTTTAAACTATGCAATTCTTTCCGTTTGTCTTTTTTATCATATATTTCTCATATATACGAAGAGGAAAGCCTATCTTCCCATAACACAGTAAAATTTGGTGTAAGAGCTAATATTCTAATAAATATTTATCACTTATTTGTAAATAATGGTTAATTGTTATTTTATATTATATAATTTCATTTAATTCTATAATTTAAATCCTAAACATAATGAATCCTTTAAAAAGGACAGTGAATGGATAATGAGACCACATCAAAACGAAATTTCGTTAATTACGATTTAACCTACCTTTGTTCAAAACAAAGTTGCCGTTCTCGGGTCGTGAATAATTAAATGTCGATGAAAGTGAAATAATCAAACATTAAAATAATCAAGAGGGAAGGTAATCACAGTGTATGAAGCCTTACCAAACAGAAAATTTCGATAAGGATTTGAGTCAACAATGGGTATTTATTTATTAACCTATATAGGTGTTATAAAATGCAAAGACTATTATTTACATGTAGTTACTACAAGATATGAAAATAATTCGTAAGTAATGATCAACATTTATCTTAATATGAATATAATTAAAATTAGAACCTTATCTACTTGTGCTACTCCATAATATTTTCCAAAGCAAAAACATTCACGTATGAAGGGAAAACTTGACAAAGCTTCCTAAATGCTGTTCATCCCAATATAGGAGTATATTCTTTGTTGTAGTTGGTGGTGTAAGTTTACAAAATATATCATCATCAACATAATAGCCTTCAGCAATCCACTTTTAGACGTAAGCTTCCATCAAGATGAACCTGATGATAGACTGATCTTCAGCTTCAGCTATCAAGTTTCTACCAGAAATGGCAGTTTTACTATGCTAACTCGGTAAGCTATGTATGTAACTTTGATTATCCTGCATATTTCTTCATTTCGAATCATATCAAGAGAATTGCGAAGTCGAGAAGCTTTACTGCTGACCATTTCTTGCAGTTCTTGCAGCTATGCTGTCAACATCACGATATAAAATAGTATAGGCAAACTGTAGATATGGGATGTGTTCACCATTTAAAAAATATATCAGTTACACATACATGTATCTTTCATGTGCATTTATGCAGCCAAGTTTAGCAGTCGTCGATAGCTATTAGTTTTATAAAATATAAAAATCAGGGCGTATAAAATTCGAATCAGTGTGGTCTCGCATGTTTCATGCTATCATACGCAACTTACAAATTACCAACTGAAATATATCGATTACTGACCTGTCCATGAGCCGCGGACGAAGCGTCGCATTTAAATGTATAAACATGACTCGATCGATAGCAATCAACTAGGAAACACGACCCGCATCATATAGAAGTGACCTGTATAGATTACGGGAATATCTCATTTTATTTCCTTCTTGATAGCAGATGACACCAAAATGTGCGAAATTACACGAAGCTTAAAAGAACGATGACCTAATTGGCTCCGTACCGAAGCTAGCACTTACGGAGTCAGTGACGAAATTAGCGCTTAGGGAGTCACTTTCAAAGCTAGCACGTTTGTTATGGAGTGAGTACCGAACCAGTTACGGAATCAATACCGAAGCCTTTAGCGTGTTACTAAGGTAGCTAGCACTAACGAAGTCAGTGGTGAAGCTATTACTTATGGAGTCAGTGGCGAAGCTAGTCCTTAGCGAGTCACTTAGGAAGCTAGCACTAACGAAATCAGTGACGAAGCTAGTACTTATGGAGTCAGTGGTGAATTTAGTATGTCCATTCGTCTAGGAATAGGGAGACCCGTGCCCAGGAGAAGGATATATATGGGCTATAAAAAAACCAGATAAGACGATGCTTATGTGTGTAGTATTTCTAGCTATTCCAGTCTAATAACTCTGTACCCGCATACGGAGGAAAATTGTGAAAGCAGAAGATTACATTGCCCTAATGCCACATCAAAAAAACTTGTATGTTAGCTTGAGTTGCTTCAAGAAGTTAAATGCGGAGAAAATAGGACCTAGGATTTTTTAAGATCCCTAATGGTTCCCTAGGACTATGAGGTCTAGGGGAGGGGATAAAAATTCAACGGCACATTTACACACATTAGCAATGTTTGATATAAATGGATTTGTTGTCAATCATTTTAACTATGCTTATAGTGCTGGTGCTAAGAAATGTAATTCCCATCAACAGTCTAATAGTGAAATCGAACCCACAATCTTAGTTTTTAAGCGCTACCCATGTTACTACTATTCTGAATTATAAATATTGTTACATAATTGTATTTTCCTACCGACTTTTAAAAAATAAATTCTCTTATTTTGTATTCTTGACTTAACACTACATTTAATAACACTATCTTTCAGTAGACCACTTTGCACGAGGGCAAGAATACTGCAACTTTATAGCGTGCTATGAATACATCTGCAGTATCTGCGGTCAGAAAAATTATTCTTCAATACACTGCATGCATAAAAATGTGAACTTGAATAAAACAGACAAAGAGTTATTAAAAAAATAATAACGATTTTTATTTTTATCTCCATCAAGTGTGATTTACGTGACAAATCGCGTATTTATGTTATATTATAAGATTTAGACTAAGAGATGCATAATAAAGACAGCCTAGGAAAGACGTATCCTCTCATTCACAGCCATCGTAATTTAACCCTTATTACATTTTAGATTTACACTTAAAATGCGAATCAAATTTTATTTCTTGAAAAAGATGTCGCCTTTAGAACGGGAATATAGATGTCGCTACTGATTCAGTTGGACTTAGTTTATATTGCGGTGTCGTGATTTCGTTGTGAGTTGGCTTTCAATGTAGCCCACGCATAACAGAATTCTTTGTTAACACACAATATTATTTTTCTGATTTGTAAGATCCTAAAAGGACTTTTCCTGCCAACTTACATCGTTTGTGACATCTTTGTGAGGTTGTGTTATTATTTCATAATCTTATATTATTATCAGTTATATTGTTTAATTATGGTCGCGTATTATACAATATAGTTCGATTAGGTGTATAAGTGAAGTGCTATAACATAAATGCGTGTATCTTGACTTTTTAAGTTGACTGAAAAAGTCCATGAAGTTTTTGGTAAAATAGCCACCATTTTATCAAGACGTAACGTAATAAGCTGACTAGTTACGTTTGAAAAGATTTGATATTATTTTATTTTACTTGATACTGACTAATTGCCATCAATAAAGAAAAGAAAAGATCCTATAATGTGCACAAGAATGACTAATCGTTTAGTGTCTTTTAGCAGTTTTGACCAATATAATAATTGACAAAAATTACTTTGTGTTTACATATATACGTATCTAACATAGAAATTCATTTACGAAATTAGAAGTGTAAATGTTTGTATATTTTATAATTATTCTATATATGTATATATTAAACACTAGTTATATTTGTATGTTCCGAACTGAAAACCAAGAACAAAAACAGCGAGTTAAAAGCAATTTGGTATGTTAAATGGTGCAATAAGGCTAATGTAATATTGTGACGTCATATTTTTTGAGGAGGACCTAAAGGTCATGACCTGGTTATATTTACACACACTCGTGTCGATGTAATCGGTGTAACTGAACGCGTAGGCATGCCACTAAATAACTACTAACCATATTGACGTATCGCACAGAGTTTTTAGGCAGTCTCCATTAATTTTTTATCCAGCGTATCGATTGCAGGAAATTAAACTTCGGCTTACAATGTATTAATAAACGAACGTAGCCATAGCGTCTTTTTACCCTTTAGTTGTTCACTTATCATAAATTCTACGTCCGCGTGTGACATTTGTAGAACATTTTCCGTTCAGTGACTTTTAAATTCTGGCACCAACTTCACATAGTTGCCAACGAAATTTCACGACCTCTTTTTCTGACGACAATTTTTTTCTTTGAAAAAGAAGACTATTTTAACATTTCTAGAGTTTTGTTAACCATTCTAACTTTGCTAATATTGTGTTTGTATTAAGAAAATATAAAAGTGGTAATAGTTTGTTGCCAAGAAAATTTCATAACTTTAATTCCACCTACCATTAGAATATTAAGTTATTATTATTTAGTTGCTGCAACTGATCATGTTGCGAAAAATCACGGACAAAAGACAAGTTGGTCGAAAAAGAAAGTCTTGGCTACGTAATATCATGGAGTGGACTGGGATAGCACCTCGCGAAAGAGGAGAAGGCTTGTGCTGAATTGGCTGTCAACCTTCGCAAATCGGATAGTTTAACAAGAATTCTAGTAGTTTAAAAATATTGCTGTGCTATCTCTTCAAGAAAAAATAGCCGTATAATATAAAGAATCGAACCCATATCACGTTTATAATGAAATAAATAAGCTATAACCGTTTTTGTTATTATTTTATGTACTTCAAAGTATGCTATTGTATATATACTGATAAATTAAAATTAAATTATCAATAACAGATAAGCAGAGAGGAATCCGTGTGGATGTCATTCAACTACAATAATGATAATATCCTATTCCTATAAAATATAATAGCACAACATATAAATAAATGTTACTTACAGCACAGCTTTAGCTCTCAATTAAGTGAATTCTGTAATGACTGTGCCTGTAATGGCGTCTAATCACGTCACGTCAATCGCACTACGGCAGATGAAAATAGTTCTTGTCCTATTTCAGCCTCACAATCAGCGTGTTCCCATATCTCTCATCTTGACATTCATGACCTAGTTTTGTACTTTCCTTTGTAAATTAAAATTTGTGACAAATATATTCTATATAATTTCATTTAATATCATCTAGAAAAATTCAATACTTCAACAATAAAAGAGCAGCAAGGTCGGATACATATTAACGGATTTTTCGACGTAAAGAAATTTCTACCATAAAAAGTCTCAAATTATATCTGGCTCTATATAGAACATTTTTTTAACAGCCCGCATAAGTCCCATCTGTAGAATTTTTTTACGTCAAAAACTCCGTTAAAATGTATCCGACCTTGCCCTTTTATTGTTGAAATATTGAATTTTTGACCGTGTACCATCAAAAATTCATTAGCGATTATCAACACTTAAGTGGAATACCGTCCCTCAGTTTAGAACACAGCCAGGACCCTTCCGGAGCCTGGCTTCTGAAATATTCAATTATTTAAACCTTAAACTGCCTCTCTCCAGTTGAAACAATGTTCATTCATACAGTCAACCCAGTCATATCTCAACCATAACTATGTGGAGACATCATTGATTAAGATAGATTATATCGTCAGTGATCAGTTTGTCTGGCATGTGACTCATCATAATCCATTAACTGAAGGTAAGTTTAACAGTTGAAGATCAACAGATTCAAACTTGATTCAGCTCCGTTATAGCAATATACTACAAATAATTACATATTAAGATTTATTTAAGTTACCTACAATTTGAAAATCATATAAATTAAAAATAAAAATAAATATATTAAAATTCAAAATATCAATCAGGGCATAACTCAGATAATTTGTGATACATACCTGTTAACAGTTATGTTTTTAAATATTAAATGAGTACTTAAAAATATTTAAATATTAAATATACCATAATATTGCTTAAAAATATTACTACAATATATTCGCCGCTCTAATTATCTAATATTAACCAGTTTCTGGCAGAATTTTTATTAACTCGTTCTTTTATGGGAGAAGTAGGCAAACAAACAAACATGTCACTTGATGGAAAAAGAAAGAAGGACTAGGGAAAGAAGGACATAATGGAAAGGGATGAAGGATTTAAAGGAAGGGGAAAAAAATTTGGATTTCCCCATCCCTGCACTCAATCTATGAGACACATTAACGAAAATGCTCCCACTTAACAACGATATTTTGTGAAGATTCTTTACCAATCAAGCCCGCCCAAATTTAAAAGTTTTCTGTCCAGCGAGTTAATCTGTTCGATAAGAATTTTAAAATCGATTTGAAACTTTCCGATGACAGATCAGAGACAAAATATTAAATGTAGCTCAAGTTTTTCTGAGTTTATTATCCAAATATTTCTTTTTTATTTATTTATTTAAACTCTTGCATAAAGTGCAAAGCAGACGGGCTCTATCAATCAACATATATTTATAAAACTAACTTCGTTGGCGCAACAACCCAAAATGGATCTTGGCCTCCGAACAGATCTTACGCCACCGTGCCCATCTCCTGCGCCACCTCCTGCCAGTTGCAAACTTGAAGGTTGCGCAAGTCATCTTCGATCATGTCATGATCATCTCTGCAGCGGTACCTGGAGCGCCCCACAGGACGTCGTCCAGTTGGGCGACCCACATACGCTCTCTTGACTGTGCGCTCGTCCCTCATCCTCGCAACGTGGCCCAGCCAACGAAGTCGGTGAGCCTTAGTCACTCCTATTACATTGGGTTGCAACCAGATGCTCGATTTAGGCATTTTTTTTTCATATTTATACTCATTTCATAAGGAAAACCTTTAGTAACCGCCTTATATTTTACGAAGTGTTTGATAATGTGTATTATATAGATAGCATTATGGAAACCACGTAGTAAATTTTCCTGTATGCGATCGTTAAATTTATGGCTCCATTCTACATTATACTAGTTATAATATATGAGAGATGACGCTTTAAGAATGTTTTAAAATTTTTAACATGAAATATATGTGCATATAAAGTATTTTAAGACGCGCGTGTTTCGTTTTGATTATATTTGTGGTTTAATAAATGGTAAAATAAAGAGTTATTACGGGACTTCTTACTTAATGATGACTTCAAATATACACATACTACGAACATACACAGTAGTTAAAAATATATCGGTATCTACTTGTACAATAGTACAAGTAGACCCTTTTTTTAATTACTGTTATCATCATCATTGTCAGTGTCAGAAGTTCACCTCTGCACATCAAAACTCCTAGATTCAGAAACGTAGTATATATAAACAATTTATGGATACTAATATTATAAATGTCATAAAAGGAGTAGAAGAAAAAATGAAAACAAAAAGCACAGCATACTCTCATCAGTATTAAAACGGTTTTTATTTAAAAAATTGTCAAATATGTAAATAATTCTTATTTACACATACACGTAAAAAAATAACATAAATTGAGAGTAGTAATAATTAATATGGAGCAGCGTGTAAACTTCGTTTTGAATAAATAATATCGTAATATATTCTTATGTATTCTTCTGGTATCTAGCCATATGTAAGCCTTTTAAGTATATTAAGACCAAGGGACCTTGGCTCAACAAAAACCTGAAAGGTTTAATAAGCCGCCACCTAGACCGTAGACCGCACAAATCGTCACTCCGTCTGGCTGGGGAGTGTCCAAAATTACGTTTGATAACGTAGAGTAAATGTTAAAAGTTAAAATGGTGATATTAAGTTTAAAGTGCAATTTCAAACTTGGCATCTGCATACATTTGATAGAGTATCTGACTTCTACAATAGATTCTTACTTAGATTTTAATAGCGTCTTATAATATGTAAATTTACTTAAGTTAACTTAGATGTACAAAAAATTGAGTCCCCGGATAGTATTTGTGTGTTATCACTTTATCTTATTAATTATTAAATAATATAATTTAAAAATAAAATGTACAAATTATTATATTTTAACAGGAATTAAATCCATAACAAAATAATAATTGTTTTGTAACGCATTTTTTCTTGGAATCATAAACAGATTTTTATGCCTCTTTGTGTGCCGCCAAATTTTGAAATCATTAAAAGTGTACCGCGGCAAAAAAGGTTGAGAATCACTATTATATAATATAGATACTAAGTATATACCTACTTCTTCAATCGTATCCAAAAAAATCGTACCATTGATAAAGACGAAATTTGAATAAAAGAGTACGTTTTTTATTAATGTATCTACACTTTTGCATATATCGGGTCACGTCGCGTTGTCGTTCGAATAAAGTGACAGTATGAAAAGATGTGGAGCGAACTTAGCTTAATTTCGCTTCGTCCCGATGTAGCCCGCGCCTAGATAGACACGCTGTGAAATAAAAGTGAGGTAGTTTTTCTATGTAACACCTACCAAATATCATTCTACCATTTTTGTACTTCTGTAATTTAAGTTTACTCACTCACTCAAACTCAGCTGTCATCGAACCGTAAATGTATAAGTATTTTTTGAAATATATCTCACTTTAAATTATATAACACATGACTTTTACTCCCACACTATGCCTCCACACTAGCTCCCCAGTTGACATATTAGTACATTATTGATATTGTAGCCCATCATTATTATTTATACAGACCTATATAAGCAAAAACACATTTGTTCTAATCTATATATAGATAATCACTGTGGTTCGGTAGCCACATTGGTCCTGAAAACCAGCATGCTTGTTTAGAGTGCCTGCTTGTTTAGATTACGCTGAATAAGAACCTTTTTGTGGCACATCTTATCTTAAGTTTTAAGTTTTATATATATTATATTTAATTTTTTCGCATTTAATTTCTAGTGTTTTTTTTATGGGATAAGAAGGCAGGAGCATGTCACCTGATGGAAAATAATCAATGCCGCCCATAAACATCCGCAGTGCCATAGGCAGTATAGAAGCGTGGCTGGTCTTTAAGAATAGTGTCATAATGGAAGGGTACAGGGGTGAGGAGGAGGAGGTTGGGCCTCCGGAACTCAACCGCTCACCGGACGAAGCGCAGTAGCTAAGGTACCACGCTTCATCCGGTTTTCTGCGATAAAAAGTGTGTCACAAATAAATGTTTTTCTATTGTATTCTATTCTATTCTACCCTTACATTCTTTTTTGAAACGTTTTTATACAGCCCATCTATGTCCTATTGCTGAAGGAATCGATATTAACGCACCACGCATGTCCAAGGTAGATTTACGGGATATCCAGACTCGAAATAAACACGTGTAGATTAATATATTTATCCCGATACAGGAATCGAGTCGCGACTGCGACATCAAATATGATAGTTTCCTCACTGAGCCATTTAGATCGTCTGTTATTCTATATTAACACGTAATCAAACAAACTAACGACAAGGATTTTATAGTCAAACTTATATTGATGAGATCCGCGAACACAGCAATGTAAGTTTGACTGTACATCTTTGGTATTGATTTCCGCAAAGTAATGTCTTACTCCATCAACTATCTCAAAATAACGACAATTTTACACGATGTCTATATTCAAAAGGGAACACGCGTGTTGTTAATTTGTTAGATTAACCTTTTCAATGATTGGTCATTTAGGAAATTGCCCTCGACAAACGAGTGACGGTGAAAACTGGTACTCACGCTATAGTAGAAAATAAGAGGCATTTTTATACGTACTCATATCAATGAACGTATGGAAAATGCAATTTGTACATTAGATGTATTAAATATATCGAAATATAAAAATTATATGACCTATACATCAAAACAGCTATCATCATATGGTCCTATGACCCCGAGGTGGGGCAGAGGGCGTCCTCAGTGTTTCTCCATTGGGATCGGTCTTGAGCGACGCGTTTCACTTCAGGCCACGTCAACCCTATGGATTTTATCTCGGCCGCTACGGAACGCTTCCAGGAGTGTTTGGGTCGGCCCCGCTTCCTTTTTCCTTGAGGAGTGCATTCCAGTGCCTGTCTGGGAATGTGATCAGAGTTCCTTGGGAGAGTATGGCCTATCCAAGTCCACTAGCGGCGCAAGATTTGGTGTCCAAAACAGCTATAATAGCCCCTTATGGAACATTGCCTTCACTAAAAATTTGACTGATCTGAAACTGATCATTTACTACCGGGTGACCAGCATGTTCGTGGGTCTGCTCTGCTATAGAAAAAGGTTCATATTGCATTATAACAGACCACAGCTAAATAGGCCTTTTTCAATGTTGACGTGTTGACTTCATCCCTAATACCAGTAGTATTGAATAAAGGATCGTAAAGACTGTTTTCCACCTAATGCTATTTGCTTCTTCAATCAAGGCATACTACTCTCACGGAAAAAGTGGGTTCATCCTATTCAATCTGGTTAACTATAGACCAATTCATATTGCTTATGTGAACAGTTAGAACTTTACTTAGCTAAGGTCCGCAACAAGCAAACAAAAACAGAAAAATAATAATGTACGTTTTTATGCTGACCACTATCAACAACACCAAACCCACACTACCACTTTTCCATCTTGCACACGACACGTGTTTCGCCTCAAATGATGCCTCGTACATCATCAGTAGTACATCATTGTAGACTCTACGGAAGTCAACCGTTATATCAAACGTTAAGAAATACACGTCGTGTGCAAGGTAATAAAGTTGTAGTGTGTGTTTGGTGTTGTTGATAGTGGTTGGGAGGTGGAGAGTTGCTGACGGCCGTTTTTTCGGTATTTCTTCCACTATAAAAACACACATTATTATTTTTCTGTTTTTGTTTGCTTGTCGCGGATCTTAGCTAAGTAAAAGCTCTATCTGTTCACATAATAATGGATTTCCGCAACGCAACAAAAGTAACGCCTGACTCCATTAATCATCAATTGCTTAGAAAAAATAGTTCGTATCGATAGGCCAATGGTCAAATTGAACCCACGTTACAGAATTGCAAGTCCAATTTTGAAGAAATTAGGCAATGCCGCATGTTTGCCATTGCCGCACGCAAAATAGATTAATTCAAAACATTGAAAGCGTTTATAATTGAGTATAATTACTTTTCATGTTACATTACGTCCGTACGTAGGTATAATGGAAAACTCGTTAGAGAATGGAGCTTTACAGAAATGAAAGATGACTAACAACCAATTAAATGAGAGAAGCATGAAAATTTATACGCCTTCACTGAGTTTATTAATTATTTCCTCTTACCTTTATTTTTATTAAATTAATAGAATTGAACAATGAATTAGGTATCAAAGTTTTTTTTTAAAGAAGACTAACGATGTTTTAGTATTACTAGTTATTTTTAATGGTTCACATCAATATTGAAATGATCCTCCATTTCAATATTGATGTGAACCATTAAAAATAACTCAACGCAACCTCAGCTTTCGTGTCATCCTTATCATCGTTACTTAAAATAAATGTTATATACTCATCAAAATTATATATCTCTCTCTTTTAGAACCTTCATGTCTGAAGAACGCGATCACCAGACTTCATCCAGCGTTTCGTAAGGGCTCTTCCGTTTCATGACAAACTCACTATTTACTTCTTGACTTTCATAGTGATTTTCTTGGGAATTTAGTGCAACGCTTTATGTTGTCTCCTGCACCACACATTTTTTTGGAGTTATTTAAACCCCAAGGCTCGCTGAAGCCTCTTCCGATCAGTTTCCCGGTTGGGTGTATAGTTATACTGTCATTGCTTGGTAACCAGAGCCTCGTCTGTTATCTAGCAGGGCGCACCCGATACCCGCTTGGATACCGCCGCCGAAGCGCGTGCAGGTGAAATTGACTTGAGCCGGTTAAGATGTTACTACCTTCTGTCCTTCTCCTTACTACTCTCATACAAAATTATATAATATATGATGGAAATAATTAATAATCTAATTAATATGCTGAATGGTGGAACTAAAGGAGTCAACAATCAAACATGCAATATGTTTGATTCTCACCGATATGATAAAGGTATTTATTTTATCGTCAGCATCGTGAGATAATGTCCATTAACCCCATAAATGGGAAGGCTCATATATCCTAAGAGTAGGATATATGATGAGCTGTGAAAAAATTACATAATATATAAGTTATCAATTTTTATAGCAATCTGTATAACATCTTTGTAGCAATCCGCTAACTTCGCACCAAAAGGAGGAATTTGAAAATGTAGCGCGATCATAATTAGGTCATCTGAATACAAACGGTCAGAAGAGTATCTCACGCGTGCAATATGTTTAAAAGCTTGCTATTTCCACGGTATAACCTCAATTTTTCAAATATTTTGATAATCAATCCAGCCAAACCAGTAATTTTAACATCGAACAACCGTTTAATATTCTTAGCGGTGTTTGGGTTGTAATTTACAAATACTTGATAATATATAGCTACCTTCAGCGGTATTTTCGAACCGATACGACATTGGAAACTTTTAAATACAAGCCTACTCGTATCTCAAAGACCAGCATTGTATTGGCAATGCCTATGGTCTTGCAGATGTCTCTGGGAGACGTAAATTGCTTTACATTAGGCGACGCGCTTATTCTTTTACCTCCCTATCACATAAGTAAAACCTCTATTGTATTTGCGTTATGACAAGACCTTTTTTATGGGATAGGAGCTAGCGTACTGCCTGATGCAAAGCAATCAACGCCACCCATAGACAACCGCGACACAACAGTAGTCACGGTAGCGTTGCCTGCCTTTTAGGTATGTGTAGGCTTGGTTTTTGAAGGTGCCAATGTCGTATCGGTTCGGAAAGATCGCTTAAGGTAATTAGTTCCACAGAACGGTGGTGCGTGGGAAAGAAGTTTCTAAATAAGTGCACCGTAGGCTTTGGAACATCATAGAATAACCTCATACTGTCTTTTCATACCATTAGTACAATACTTTATTATGAAACTGACTATACCTAATTAGTAAGTAAATAAAATTTCATATACCTTATAGATACCCTCTAAATAAAGTAATCCTAGCAATGGAACATATAAATAGGGGCTATAAAAAATAAATCACCAAAACAGCCGTAACACTCCACTGCTAAATACTAACTTCATTTATAATTGTGGGGATTGCCACGCTTGCACGGCCGTTTGGAGATCACAGATTGGTTTTATTCTCATGTACATAGATAGATCTGCTAACACAATCCCCTCGTACGACCCTGAGGTGAGGAAATTGGAAGGCCCTATTCTATATCGGTTACTAGTCGGAAAATTTGTATACGTGTGGATTAAATACACGTAGAAATTGAAAAATTCAATACAAGTATGGTTTGTTTACTGTATTTACTTAACAGAACGTGCGTCAATAGACGAATTAATTTAACGTGTTACAATAGTAGATCGCAACGGTTTTACACTTCCTGCATTTAATGAAAATAATAAGCGTTATATATACATGAACTAGCTAGTGCTTTGGTTGAACGCAAAATCGTAGAAACCAAAAGCATAACTTATAACAATTGCAACAGATGTTTTTTCGACATAGTCATTTTTTTCTAAAGGTAAAGCAATGGTCAAAATAGAAAGAATGCTATTTTGTACTATCTTTCATTGTACAAGTTCGTAAACTTGTCTTCTTTGGGTACGTGTCTCGACGCGACAACACCTCCATCGAGCTCCTGCAGGTAAAAGTGGAATAACCCCGAAGGCGTGGCCGATTTCCGATGCGGTGGACGGACTAGATGGAGACCGCTCTCAATAGCATGATGCACCTACGTGAATGCATGAAGAAGGCAGCCGTGAGGTATCAATGGCGGCATCTGGTTGAACAGGCCACAACTATAAATAGCGACAACCACTGCTCTGCCAATAGCATGACGACATAGAAGCAATCGACAAAGAAAGCAAGGGTAACACAAATGTGCTGACTTATACGAGAAAATACTACGTACATTTTCACAGACTATCTGCATTAAGTGATAGTATTTTTCCCTGTTGCCCAGTTTCTTATGATGAATGCAGGGATCTGGAGTCCAAATTCGTTTCCTTCTTCCTCTCCATTCTTCTTATTACTTCGTACTTTCTCTCTCATTATTCACATCGTTAACCTAAGACTGGCGAACTTTATATAATGCCCATAGTATTACAGATATCTATAGACAGCGGTGATTACTTTTCATCAGGCGACGCGTCTGCTCGTTTGCCTGTAGCTTCCATTAAAAAGTCATTGATCGTTAATAAGATTTTTCTAGTCAAAGAAAGTTTCTATACGAAATATCATGGAAATCTTCTTTGCATTTATAGGTAAAGCTTGCAACTTCCCTATGATTAAATAGAACAGCTAAGGACTATAAAAATAGTGAACCCTTTTGGCATCGAACGTTTTATGTTATGCGTCCATAAAGGCCCCTAACATTATGAGTTTTATTACTTTGGAGACGTCTATATTTGGAATATTATTTATCCCTTATCACGTAGCAGTGGAAATTGCTGAGATTGCATCTACAAAAATTGCTATTTGGCCGTAACTATATCGTTACTTTCACGTTCCTCGTCACGATTACACTAATTAATATTATGTAGGTATTATACCTTCGGTCTAAACTTCGGTCTTATATAACTTCGGTCTTAATATTATATAGGTATTAAATCTTGCGCCGCAAGTGGACTTGGATATGCCATACTCTCCGAAGGAACCCTGATCACCTTACCAGACCGGCGCTGGAATGGACTCCTCAAGGGAAAAGGAAGCGAGCCCGTCCACATTCGTTGTGATTGTTTCCCATCAAACGCGTTTACTTGTTTGTTTTCATCTCAAAGAACTTATGTTTAATTAGGTTTCTTGCAAGTCTTTCGATCATATCTCCTATCCTCCCGATAATATAAAAAAGGTTGTCCCAAAAATTTTTACATACATATTCATATATATATATTCACGCCTGTCTCCCTGTAACGGTAGGCAGAGACCACAGATCTCCATCCACTACGATCCCAACACACCTTTCTTTCTTCCTTCACACTCATTCATTTTTCCATCACTCCTTCCTCTCACATTCGTCGTAGCGAAACGGCCCTCCGTTCGTCGCTTCTCGCCCTCGTGGGATTTAGGACGTGATGGGGGGCGAACCACGTCGCCGTCATTTTTAACGAATTAGATATATTAAGATTCGCCATAGTGAATCCCACAAGCCACAAGCGAGGATGGAGGTCAGCTCCAACAAAGTCCCGCATGCTGAGATAAGGCACTATAGTACCGGGGGAGCTTGATCCCGGGGCGGTCGGCACGCTTGCGACTAAGCTCGCCCCTAGCCACGCATCCTTTGGTACGGCAGACCATGGATTTGTGGAGAGAAAGGGAAAAGTATAGAGAAAAAAAGAAAAGGCAAGAGAAAGAAGAAGAGATTTAGACAGGATGATAGGAAATGATAATACCGCAACGGAAGACGAGAAGTAAAATGGTTAAAATGTTTTCTTAAAAAAATATATCACTTTTAGTATCTAGGTAACTAATACACAATCTAGAGATGTTTGAATATTCACTGTGTCTACATTCCTTTGACACATGCAATCGATCATGTGCAAGTTACATATATCACAAATAGGGTATATACATAATACCCTAGGCGGACAATGTTCCCACAGCAATCATTGTGCATGAGTTACAAACTGAAATTCTGTGCTATATAAATCTAGTGATGCAAGTACGTTAGAGAGTTGGGAGAGTTACGTACGTACGATCATGTCAAAATGCACAATAGTGCTTTACGATAAGGTAAAAAGCACTTCTGTGCATTTTAGCATGATCGAAGAATTTGTTTGCCCAGATTTACATTCGCTGGTAGATTTCCTTATAAATTTATGCATATTTTATACAGTCTGTTCATTCAGACAGTAATTGATTCAATATATCGTTGGCTTGAATATCAAAATTGAGTATGTAATTCCTAATGGATAAATTTTACGGGAAAAACAAAAACTGTTTTTCTTTCATACTTAGAGAATTTTTTATAAAACTTTTCTTACTTTACGAATAAACACCTCAAATATACCTTTATTTGAGGTAAATACGCAATATTTCATCGGATACGCTTTAAGGTTATCCGTTAGATGGCATACAAAGTGAGAAGTGAGAAATATGTTTTCTGGAGAAACGATTTTTGATACAATAGAATATGTGAGTGCAGAGGTCCGGCGGTCTAGTTTCTTCTCCTTTCTTTACTTCACTGTTCTCCTCCTATAACTCCTCTCTTTCCCTGCATTATTAATGTAACCTAAGGAAGATTAATAGTGGTAGAGCCACGCTGCAGACAAATACATTGTCAAGAATGGCATAATATTTGTCTGTGGCATGAATGGGCCGGCTCGCCCGGGGAAGTTCCACACTCCCGCAGAAAACCGGCGTCTGAGTGGTAACTTACCTAATGCGCTTCGTACGATGAGCGGCCGAGTTCCGGAGGTCCAACATCCTCCCTCCTCCCTCTACCCCTCCCCCTCCTATTCTCACTCCCATAATGACACTTTCCTTAAAGGTCGGCAACGCTTCGCACTACCTATGGCGCTGCGGAAGTCTGTGGACGGCGTTGATTGCTTTCCATCAGGTGATACACCAGCTCGTTTGTCTTCCTATCCCATAAAAAAGGAAGAATCTGATATGCCCTTGATATTGCAGATGTTCATAGGCGACTGTGATTACTTACCATCAGGTGACCCGCTTATTCGTTTGCCCGTTTTTTCCCTAATAACATATATATAGCAACACTGGAGATTGGCTGGAGAACAACTAGAGAGTGGCCTCCTTTACAAACTAGCGATGCTACCGTAATCTCCCCGCTTGTCAAACGAAATTGGGGTCGTAGATTGTTTTTCCCTCAAGTAGACTGTACTGCCCCCATCTCATACTCGCTGCCAAAATTGCCTATTACGACTCCACTCAAAGGAAGGGTTTCAACTTAATTCAGCCAATAACCACACATCCCTTTTTTAATACTTTTTCTTACACCGCAGGGAAATTAAGAATGTTTTACATGTTCATATTGTTTATTTGATCTTGTGTTTGGTTCATGCAAGAATGTTGTAAGTACAGACAGGGCACGGTGATTGAAAACGTTTTTCTTCAAGTTAGGAAGTCTCGGTAGAATGTTAGGAAGAGTCCGTAAAAGGCAATGATTTACGTAAGGACTACGATTTTTACGCAAAACTACCATTTTTCTTTACGTCCGATTTCATACGAGGCTTTAAGCTAATTGATATAGACTACGTGTGACGGTAAAACTAATTTAAAATGCACATGCGTTGTGAAATTTGCCTCTCTCGAACGTTTAATTGAGAAACTTTGATAAGTAGAGAACAGTCAACACTGAACTTTTATACACCTATATGAAATTTCTCGACTCTGTTATGACTCTGTCATATTATATTGCCCCAAAAACTATATTTTATTTTTTAAATAATACTATCATAATTGAAATTAGTTCATATTTTATTGCCGTATGTTATATTTGTAATAAAAATAAAATAAAAATAAATCTATCAGATACAAAGGAAAATGTGAAGGATGAAAACAACGTCTATAAGAATGTGCAGCGAGAGAGGTTGAAACAGCAGATGTCGTATTTGGAGAAAGGTATCGAGTTGGATTTTAAAATACCAGTGATGGTACTTTTCACAGAGTGGTTTTGCGTGAGGAGAAGAAAAGCTATTTACGCAGATGGTAGATGGAACTTCTCTTTATTTCGGGTCGTGCAGTATTGGAATTCAGCGACAGGAAATATTTCGAACAATTTCTCGGAATATAGCAAAGAATACATACATACATATCGTCCCACCTGTTTCCTGTAGGAGTAGGCAGAGACCACAAACTCCGTCAGCTACGATCTCGGCATTTTTTACTTGCTTCCCTCACAATCATCACTCTCTTCATGCAAGTTCGTCGGTTAAGGTCAGGGTATCTACACTTGCCTTAGTAAAACTTCGGCAATTCGGCCAAGGTATGTTTTCCTTGGTCTTCCCTTACCAACCCTTCCATCCACACCCCCAACGTAAATTTCTTTTGCCAGTTGCCTTTCCATCCATTCTCTCTATGTGCCCAAATCATCTAAGCACCCCTTTCTCAACTTTTGTGACGACATCTTCTTTTACTTCACATCGTTCTCTTATATCTGCATTCCTTGTTCTATGGTTTAAAGTTACCCCACACATATTTTTTAATGCTCTCATTTCCACCGCAGTCTGCTTTCATAACTCTTCTGCCAAATCAAACTTTCACCTACCGTACTTCAGAGCCCGAACAAGCACTCCCCGATGAACCGCCAGTCAGGCCATTTTAGACAAATTCTGACTTTTCAAAAAGGAGTAAAAAACTCTATTAACTTTATTACCAGCTATGACTCGCTTTTCAATGTCACCTTCACATTTTCCATCTCTTATAAACAATAGCCCCACTAAATATACAAATACACAAATTCATTCAATGCTCAACTTTTTCTCCTGCAATCAGCAGGAGCAAAACATCCATATTATATGAATAATTAAGTACACTTAATGACAGAGATATTGTTGTCATAGTCAAAAGCATAAAGTCAAAGTAAACGCCGCTCAAATATTGATTTTAAATACCATTTAACTTAGTTGTACCTACACAACCACAGAACTATAGTCACAAACGATATAACTTATCGTGTAGCCGAAGATTAAGCTAGATGACATATCTTAGGAGAGGCCTAGGTCAATAAGTCGACTATCATATAAAAGTATATGTATAAATAAAATATATAATAAATATTTTAATAATATTGTAATTTTTTACAATACATACTATTTTTTACTTTTTTAACAACACTTTTGTAAAAATATTATTATATAACACTCACTACAATACAAAGCTAACAATGCTAATATTTCCGACTTTGCAATAAATTTGCTTATAAATGTTAGGAGAATACAAAATGTTGAATTGAATTCAATGTGCGAGCAAAACCCTCAAAGCCTTGTTTCATGTAAATGCAGAGCTCTCATACGCCGGTGCATAAATAAGACTACATCAACTTCCAAAAAAACCGACTAAAGAAAAAAAACAACAGGAAACAAGATTTTTTTTTAAATAAAATAGTGTTTCATAAAAGCTGTGGAAAAAAAACATTTAATGGGCTGGCTTAACTTCTTCGTGTCAGCGTATCTGGCTTAACTAAAGAAGCACAAGAATATTCTTGTGCTTCTTTAGTTTGCGGTTTGCGTGGTAAGTTTGCGGAGTAAAGTGTTGGTACTTTACTAATCACGTTTCTCATAACCGAAATCTGGAGGCCGAATTCCTTTCCCCTTCCTTTATTTCTTCTTTTCCTATTATTTCCTTCTTCTCCTGTAATTATTCAAATTCTTACCCTAACATAGACCGCACATCTTCAGTGTTCTTAGTAGGTGGTGGTCAAAACACAATAGGCCTCCCTGTAAGTGGAAGCACCGCGCAAAAGGTGACTTTATACTGTTAATAGTGTCGAGACTGGTAGCTCGTGTGCTCCTTACCTTGTAATCCTCACCTGCCATGCATAGTTTTGATAATATTTGAGCTGTTACAACCGAACCCTGTTACTATCGTACCCAGTCTACCCTATTAAAAATTTTCATGGGGCAATGATTGCTCACCATGAAAAAACTCAGTTGTTCGATTGCCTATGGCTTCTATATAAAACGATAATAACTCTATTTCTGAGATTTTTATTATCTTTGTGAAAGAAGAAGAGAGGAATCTTTATTTTGATCTCGACGGCGATTAGAACAAAATAACGCTTCCTCTCTTCTACAGGTTACGATTTATTGGTATTTCTCACTAAAAATAATATTTCGAACATGTTGATCCTCTTCCGAATGACACCCCCATACATAATTATGACGTAAGTAAGATTTATTGCTTTTGATATGTACCCATCATGGAATCAGGAAATACTGAGAGGGTACTTAATAGTTCCATTAGGTGTTCGTGGATTTTTTGTGTGTATATATATATATATATATATATATATATATATATATATATATATTATATGTGTGTGTGTGTGTATATATATATATATATATATATATATATATATATATATACACATTGAGCATGAAAAGAAAAAATTGTTCGAAACGGGGACAACTACACCCCGCATAACGCGTTTTTGCGGGAGATTACTTCTTTTCTCCGGCGGAGGTGAGGAGGGCCGCGTTGCGTCTGCCGATGCGAAAGGCGCCCGGTGACGACGGAATTCCCCGTAGCCCGGTTGGCTCAAAAGATGTTCGACCGAGCCGACAATGAACCACATTCCCACCTACTTGTATAATTTTGCTCCCCTCTATGCACGTTCACCCAAGGAACGTCCGCTCCCACGAGAGCTCCTACTGTCGCGGCCTGGCTCCCGAGAGCGAGGAGGGCCTGCGACGGACCCAAAGTAAGAAGAGGTGCAGCCATATATAAACGATACGAAGTCGATAGAACGCCCCAAAAGCCGGCAGCGGTGCGGACAGAAATTCCTGCACGCAGTACTGTACGTCCCGATGATGATCGACGACAGCGGCTACGAGATTTAACCAAAATGAATTAACTAGGTGCTCCGCCAAGAACTCGGAGCAATCTCTGGTCCCGTAGTACCGCTCACCCCATTGTTTAGAAGTGGGTGAAAAGGTGTCTTCGCACAGGAAAGGCGTCGCACGAGGAGGTGCAGGGAGGGTAGTTTATCTCTTGTCTCTTTGACGTGCCTATGCACCTCCTCAGACAGCCTCTCAGCGAGGGTGTTGTGATCGCGCTAAACCCGCAGACAACGGGTGCGCGCCCAGAGCCTTGGCAGCGCGCGTTTGTGCTGGAACATTGAGCGCAGATTTTGTGGAAATTCCTCTCGGTAATGCGACACAGGGACCTGGACTGTGGCTGCCTTCGCGGCCTCTGTGATGGATGCTGTTAATGTGACCGTGGCGGCCTCGACACCCATCGGGTCGAAAGGAACGGTCACTAGGTTGCTCAAAAAAGCACACCAATCTATTTTTCGAACGGAGGCCCTGGACGCTGTCGCGCTTGGTTGGAGATCAAGCGCGACTCTGACCGGGGAGTGCTGCGTATCCATGTCGTACAGAACCTCCAGTTGCATTAAGTCCTTGGCATAGCATGACGTCTATGACCTCCAGAAGATGATTGGTGTCAGACGGCACGTGAGTCGGTGCATTGGCATTTGGTTCGTCATAACAAATTTATTTTAAACATCACCGAGTAAAAAAATAAAGAAAGACAAAATAAATTAAAAGTTTAATATACAATTAAAAAAACAAGGGTAGTTACACATAGAGAATTGAAGGACTAGCTCTTTTTTGGATAAAAAAGAATTTGGTATAAAATATTTAAAAAAAAAAAACATGTCCATTGTATGTACATAGACAGTTCCTGAGCATTTAAGTTACGAATGGGATGGAAATAAATTATATGAGAAAATATTTTAAGTCAAGAGATATTTTATTCAACTTCTTTATCTTCCATTTAGTTGATATTATATTATATTTTAATTTATTATTTTATAAAGAAAATAAAATATTTTTTTCGAAAATTATTTCTATTTTTTTGACGTCCCAAATGACGTAAGGGCGATATTTTCGTCATTGAACCAAATATTGTAAGTTCGGTTCCCGCATCAGGATACATAAATATTTTTATTGTTTACAGGTATATATTTTAAGTCTGAGTATTTGTATGTCACCACGGCAAAGGAAAGGAAAGCGATATAAAACGATTCATTTTCATAACATACATATGTAAGACAAAATACTTATAATAATTAGTATTCCAATTTCAAATTACAAAGAACTGAATTAAAAGACATACCTCCCCAATGAATAAATTTCAGGACGCTCGTACAGAAATCTCTACACGCGTACACTTCAAAAAACTTATTTGAAACACTTCGCAAACGTTATAACAATAATCACAGACACTCTATGACAATCCATAAGTTTTCCCGCCAATAACACTCAACCATAGATAAGTAAAAGCGTATAGAAAGCTCGAATATTTTTTTTTTCAACGTGTTGAAAGTATTGCGCGTTCGAAAATTAAAAATTCACGGAGCGTCGTCGCAACGGAAGCATGCACATACACGTTCGCCCACCGACTCTCGTCTACTGCGACTGAACCGGGGCGATGGGCGGACCTGTAACATGGATTAAAACGACAGCTTCGAAACTGAAAGCGTCTCGGCGACATAATTAGACATTTATTTGCATTTATCTTCTGTCCATCTGGATATCTGTTGATTCTGGATGCGAATTATAGTCTTGTTAAGCAAATTAAAACACTTATAGATACCTCGGACATCCATTAACACATACCACCAATTTTAGTGAATAAAAACGTTGTCGACATAATAAAACTAATGTAAAAAATTAAAATCTCTAATGGCCTATATTTGACGTATTACATAACCTTAATAATAAACTATAGATTTAATTCATTACATGAATGTATATGTACTTATAATCTAGTGTTAGTAAAATTACAAAATTTTATAAAAATAAATTTACAGAACATAATACATTAATATATTATTACAAATTTGAAAATAACAATATGTCTATAATAATTTTAATATAGTGATGAAATAATTTAATTTTAAATTTTATTTTATATTACATTAATAATAAAAATATATCGCTAGTGTTAAACGACGCAAGCAAAACTCCCATATTACCAGTATACATGTCAGTTCCCAATCTTCATATTCACTTGATAGGACAATGCTGTATGCACCATCATCATCTCGTTCGTGTATAGGAGTAGCGGAGCCGTAGAGAGGATAGATGAAAGACGACTGGCAAAAGAAATTTACATTGCGAAAGTGAATAGAAGGGTCGGTAGGGGAAGACCAAGGAAAACATACCTTGACCAAAGTTCCGAAGTTCTTAAGAATGGCCAAGTAAAGAGTAGAGTAGTGAGGTTAACAGACGAGCTTGCATAAAGAGAGTGATGAGTATGGAGGAACAAGGAAAGTCGAGATCGTAGCAGATGGTGATCTGTGGTCCTTGCCTACCCCTACGGGATATAGGCGTGTCAATATGTATGAATAAATAGACGCTTCTAGCGCTAAGCAGAAAATTCAGCGCACAATTTACATTTTAAAGAACTTTATCCATTACGAATATTAGAATATATAATTGAAAGGGGTTGACGAGAGACGTCGTACGTAACGTAAGAAACGTTTTTTGTATATATTTCTTCTGATTTTTATTCAGGCGTTAGATTTTTAATACACCTACAATAATAATATATAATATAATATATTCCGATATATTATTATATGTTGTAACAACATTAATAACTTTACTAAGATGTATAATTTGAAGACATGTAATAATGACCAATCTTATAATTAAAACTAAATTCTCCCATATCAAATTAGTGAAAAAAAAATTGATATTTACTTTATTTTTATTGTAGTTAGATTAATTTTTGTAGACCTGAATACATGAATAATAAAAAGGTATTAAGCAAAATACGTAAACATTTATTTTTGTGAAACACTCTGTTGCGTTATTTTCTTTTTACATTTTTCTTCTGTCTGTTATGAGAAAAGGAAAAGTTAGTACAAAGAACTTTATGAAAGACTTGTATTCTTTGTCCTTTAAACAAGTTTAACGCAGTTGAATAATTTAAAGAAAAATACAGTGGAAGAAATTAATTAAGAGAGTAACTTCTTTATTGATAATCAGAATATGACGATTAAATTAAATAAAAGATTTTCAGAAAAAAGAATAATGTTAAGTATCAACTTTTAGATACAAAATTATCTTAATGTCTAATTATTAATTTATTTTTAAAAAGCAAATTTAAAAATAAATTAATATATTAGACATTAATCTTGCAACTTTTTTGTGTAGAAGAACGTTACACGCGTTAGTGGATGTGCGTGTTCTTTTCATTCACACCTCCAATGTGGAATCTTAAAAGATATGTCTGATCCAATACGACACTGACGACTTCAAAATATAAGACTGCGAGAATAGGCACACACTTTCGCGGACAGCAAGATTAAGAAAATGTAGTGTGGAATGCCCCCGTGCTAGATGGAGCAACGATCTGCGCAAGGCGGCTGAAAAGACTGGATGCGTGTAGCCGAAGATCGGGTTAGGTGGCACGCCTGGAGTGAGGCCTTAGTTTATCAGTGGACTACCGTAGGCTGATGTGTATTGTATAAGATTAAGAAATATGAAAGGCTGCAACGTCTAAATATTTCTTCCATAATAGAATTGACTAACCTCCAGCCACGTACGTTCCTCCTAGAGCAAACGCCTGATCCTCCTCGGGGATGGGCCCGCCAGCGGGTCAGATCATGAACAGGAAATCCTTGCCAATCTTCTACCACTTAACGTTATTTATTAATGTAGACACAAATATGTTTTCAACGGGTTCAAGCGCGTCTAGATATGTGTATATTTCGTGAGTTTTATAGTATTTTATTAATTTCGTTCAACACAACATCAAGCGCCGGTGACGTTTTCGTTGAAGCTTCCTGCGGCAGCCGCAAGGGGGCCCGCTACAAGCCGACGGTGGCTTGTGATCGGGCGGAATGTATGAGCTTTTAACAAAGGCTCTGCTTTTGGCTAGAACTCTAATCATAGAAAAGAAATTCAGACAACTGCATATAAAAGCCTATCGTATTGCAATAGCGCTAAATTTTAATGTTGATGCGCATAAAAATGAAATACGAAATAGATTACGGTTATGAAACAAAGTCTATAATACTTCTCAAAAAGGTTAGCAATGCCTTTGCAATCCCGCAACACAATCCCGTGGGATTGTTCAATCCCGCGCGGGATCACGCATCTTTGAAATTATGTTATAAATTCAAAATAGTTTATTTTTTTTAATTTTGTCCTTACTCCTAACAACAGTTTTATATTTTTAATTCAGTCATTTATATAATGACTAATAATCAAATCACAACTTTCGCTTAGATAGAGCTATTTGCGATTTACGCAAAATTTTTAACGCCAAATTTTTATTTTGCGAGATCCAGAAGATTAGTACAAGCAGCGCAATCCCGCGGGAATGCTTGAACCCGTTATGTGGGATTGCATTTCCTATTTGTAATGTCTGTAGTGATAATGATTTCTTTGGTTTTGAAGATATCTATGATATTAGAGATGTATATCGGATACAGACATGTCATCCAAAATATTTCCGTTGTAAGAAAATATCGTGCGTGTTTTAATAATTCCATAAAAGTAATATGACCTTGACTGAAGTATTGGTCTCAGGAAATCAATAGCTTTAATTATTAATTTGTTTGAGAGAAGGACCCAACAGGAAGATCGGGTCAAGGTTAACCAACAAATTGTTTTCTATATATACCTACATTTTGTATGTACACAACATAAAACAAGAACTATGAATTATAAATAGTATAATGCGCGCTTAAACTGTAGCTTTTATTTGTTTGGTTTGTATTCGATTATGAAGGCAACACGAAAGTAAAAAGAGGAGATTAAACTAACGCCAGTTTAACACTAACAAATTACTAATTGAATAATCTTCACTACATAGGGAGGGAGTCAACAAGTGGAGGAACAGACTTAGATGTAACATCCCGGGTCACCAAGGCTGAAGGAGCTTTTGCATGTCTCCGCCCTGAGTGGCATCGAAACACCTCTCTAGCAGAGTGAAACTTAAAATCTTTAACACTAACGTAAAGTCAATTCTGCTGTACGGGTGTGAAGCATAGAAAAGTACGAAAGAACTAGTACGCAAACTCCAGGTATTCGTCAATCGCTGCCTACGCCGAATCTGTAAAGCATATTGGTCGATTAACATGATCTCCAAAGAAGAGCTGTACAGAATCAGCCAAGAAGACCCAATATATGTTCAGATACGTCGATAAAAATGGAGATGGATATGGATACTCTGTGGCGCCACGCCAGTCATATCCCCAAACAAGCCCTCGAATGGAATCCGCGTGCGAAAAGAAAATGTGGGCCCCCAAAACAAACTTGGCGGCGTACTGTAACGGCCGAAGTGCAGAAGATGGCCCTATGCTGGAGCGAAGTAAAACATATGATCTCTGACAGGTCGAGATGGAGAAACGTCGTGTCTGCTATATGCCCCACCAGGGGGATTTAAGACTCAAAGAGAGAGAAAGATAATCTTCACTAATTTATATAAAACCCTTTGAATAATCTAATCTAATTCATTTAAAACCCTTTAATAGTTGTAGAGCCATGGTAGTACTGACTGGCTCGACGGAAGAAAAACCCCGCCGCCCCTAAATATTGGCGTTAAAGGATAGCATTTTACTATGTCACCGTATTTTATTCAGCGAATTCAGGGATCTGAAGGCCCAATTTATTTCCCCTGTTCATGAGTATCTATTTAATCTAACTAAATAAAATAGGCACTAAAAGACAGACATTTAGAAACGTAAGGTCGTCAGTTTCTTTTCACAGCCCACATATGATTTTTGAGCACGAGCCTCCCCATTTCTGAAAGAACAGACGTTAACCCACCACGCTTGTCACATGCGGATTCGTGCGATAACCAGACGCGGAATAAATATCTGTAGCCCATACATATATTATTATCCTATTGCAGAGATCGAACCTGCGACCATTGATTCCATCGGCAGCAGTCCCGTTGCAATCAATTGGTGTTCAGTTAAGTCGCATATATTTTTGGGCTCTAGCAAACAACAATAACAACAAGCCGGTGCACACAATAAAATTAGAATTGATAAACAGTGGGAACACACACCCATCATTTTGTTTACAATAATGCCCAATTTATCGTTGCACTAGAAACATGTTTATTTCACCGTTATTCGTTGCTGGTTTTGAAAGAGTAAATTATATGTGGCCAGTTCTATTTCTACTGAATTTACTCTTGATTCATCAATACTGCTTGTTTGATTCGTTACAGATGTTAAATTTACGATAAGAAAAATATCATTTGCGAGTTCTGGAGAAGATCATTTACATTGCAGATTTGATTTGGCGTAGACATTCGAACGAAATGACAGTGAAAGGTCAAAATCAAAATAAATTTAAAGCAGTAGCGATAGCTAGCAATGTACATATATTACTATTTTTTATGGGATAGGCAGGCAAACGAGCAGGCGTGTCACTTGATAGATGCTTTCCATCAACGCCGCCCATAGACATCCGCAGTGCCATAGGCGTTGCAGACGCGTCGCTGGCTTTTGAGAAATATGTAATTTTTGAAGGTTAATTTATATCGATAACTTTTTACTAAAATTCTTGTTAACCTTTCCAATTAAGCTAATAGTGATTGTGCTAGACAATATATCTAGTTTACGTTATCAATTGCAGTTAGTGAAATCGAAACAAACACCTTAGCAATTGAACAATTGCGGCTTATTGATAAAATTTTATTTTTATTAAATAATGTATAAACTAAAATTTATACAAAAATATTTTTGTAAATTAATTACAAAAATATTTTTTTATTATTTTATTCAACGTTGTTGTATTTAAAATATATATTAGTACATATGTATGTATTCATAGCACAATTATAAATGTACAATCAGGCGACACGCTTGCTAGTTTGCCCATAAAAATATTAACTATATAGATAACAAAAAACATATTAAGAAATGATCGGCATTGAAGGTTTTAAACCTAATTAAATCTGAAGTTATTCGTAAATTAAATTTAATCTCAACTAAGTATTTGATGTTCATAGCGATAAACCACTCTATGACGTCAGTAACCCGTAACATAGATAATACTTTGCAGTCCTCACAGCCAGTCACGTGCCATAGGAATGGAACAAAGAGATTACGCCCACTGCAACTGACAGAAATAGCGTTTTACATAAGCGGATTGTCACTACTTGTCAGTCATAGGTCTTGTCATGCGTTTTAATTCATCGTTCCTCTTTATATGTCATTCTCTCATTCAGGACGTTTATTATCGTCCCATTATTTAAACATAACATGGGCTGTTAGAATAAGAAATGAAGTTATAAAAGATAAGTTATATATGATTTTTTTGCAAGGCGCAAAGGCTGCGATAGATAGGACATCTGATTTTAGACCATCTTAAATCATTACAAAACGGACACCCCAGCAGAAAAAACCACGCGGTAGACCCAAGAAGCATTGGAAAGACTGCATCTAGGAATACCCGGCTATTCTAAAGAAGAAAACGGATTAGAAGCATATTGCTCTAAACAGAGATGGCTGGAGACAAATTGTGGAGAAGGCTAAGAGCAATGTGGAGTAAAAGGTGTGGTGACGAAAGTTGATAAAGGAATGCTGAAATGGTTTGGACACATAGAAAGGATGGGTGAAAGACGACTGACAAAAGAAATTTATATTGCGGATGTAAATTTAAGGATTGGTAGGGGAAGACCAAGAAGAACATACCTTGACCAAATTGCGGAAATCCTTAAGAAAGGTCAAGTCGAAAGTACCCTTAACCGGCGAGCTTGTATGAAGAGAGCGATGAATGATGGGATGAAGCAAAGAAAGTGTGCCGAGATTGTAGCAGATGGAGATCTGTGGTCTCTGCTTACCCCTACCTAGGGAAAAAAGCGTGATGATATGTATGTATTTAAAACTAAATTTAAAGACAATGCATCTATTTAATTCTTCGGTTTAATAAGCCTATCGGTAGGTCTAATGAGGAAAATATAAAGAAAAACATTTTATTACAAAAACAATTTATTTACAATGTGAAGACTATTTTAACACATGAATCAGTCAAACTTATGTCATTATATTAAACATAAACATTGTAAAGATGAGAGTCCAAGTTCAGGCTTGATGTAAAATTCAATACTTGATTTTTTTCAATTTTCCGCTTCATAGTCTCGACTGAAAGAAAATTTGAATTTTTATTTAACTTTATAATTATATTAATTTGTTTTTTTATTGTAGTTAAAAGTTGCCACTTATTTTTATATACACCGTTTTATTTATGTTTAGTAAAAATACAATAATAATATAAATACAAAAGAAAAATTTTGAGTAAAATGTGAAAAGTTTGGTTTGTAGGTAAGGTATCTAAGATATTGCTAGCATTATCCCGTTGAATACGCATTGTTACCGCTAAGATGATGAGAGCTCTTAAATTTCTAGAAACCTTGAAAACCTCACTTGCAGCTATGAACTCTTAGTAGCCCCAAAATAAAGAGCCTCAACACAAAAAGGAAAATAAAGCCTCAAACATAAAGCCCCGATATATAACTATTTTAGATCTAATACCGAATCTATATATTTTAACTGTCTGTGTCTCTTTAGACATACTAATATTATAATTTTAGTGATAATGTAACAGTTTATTAACAATTTAATGCTTTGTAACCATAAGCGACTCATGTATTTAGATCTCTATGTGTCTATACGTGTATATATAGTTCGTGATCTCTATATATAGTTTATGTAGAGTTAACATTATAAACAAATAAATAAATAATTAATGAAATTTGTATGCCATAAATGGCAATGTGATCAAGCTTTTAAACGTCTTTTTTCATCTTGTTACACCTCGCATTATGCAAATAAAAATATTATTATTATTATTATTATTAATAATAAATCAATATATCACACTTGTTATTACAATGTTGTGTTAGTAAAAAAAATAATAAATGGTTTTTTTTATATAGCAAAGCAGGCAAACGAGCATTCAGGTCACCTTAAGGGTAAGTAATCCCGCGGCCCATAGACATCTGAAACGTCGGAGGCATCACAATGCATTGTTGACATTTCTTGGACACACATAATTTCATAAACATAACAAATGCACTTAATTCTAATTGTATCGGTTATGTATATATATATATATATATATATATATATATATATATATATATATATATATATATATATATATATATAATAATTGCTGTTCGTTAGTCTCACTAAAACTCGAGAACGGCTGGACTTAATTTTGGTTTTGAATTATCTTTTGAAGTCCAGGGAAGGTTTAAAAGGTGAGTAAATATGATAAAAATAATAGGAATATAGTAATAAAGCAACAATTTCGTTTTCCCTTAGAAACTATCCCTACCTGTCAAATATTTGATGTTCGTCCCGTCTTTCAAAAATCAATTAAATTTGAAAGTCGTTCAGAAATCAAATTAAATTCAAAAGTGAAGTTCTTTTTTTAATCATTTTTTATTGATTGTTTTTATTTATTGTTCCTGTTACGTTTTGACCACATTTTTTGCTAATGTTGAAACATTTTGCAATTAGTGTTCAGCTTTTTTATTTATTGAATCTGAACGAACTTTGCCGGATCAGCTAGTTATATTTATATATAAATGCATTGTAAATGTAACAATAAACTTTAGTCAGAATATTATTTATATATATAATAAATATAAATAATAATTTTAAAAAAATGTAGTAGACTTAAGTCTTATAGAAGTTTTTCTGTCACAAATATGAATTGACTTTAATTATTTGAATACTCACCTCAGTGCCGCGGTGGATAGCAAGAACCATGTCGTACTCATTAGCGCCGAGTTGAATGATCGCTCGACCATCATTGCCCACCTGAATAGTTTTACCAGTACACCTGTTGCCATTCTTGGAGCCGGAGATCACATCGCAGTAAGAACCAGCCGGGAGGCACGTCTAAAACAGATATTTCAACTTACAATGCAGTATGAGTTTGTGAAGTATAACGCAACGTCTTAAAAATATATTCCGAGACGACCAATTGTCAAAACCGCCCACAGAGTCAATCCCCGCATCGGAATAAAAATATGTACGGCCTACAGATATGTATTTCGAGTCTGGTAACCCAGCCAATCCGCATTGGACAAGCGTGGTGGGTTAACATCCGTTCCCTTTAGAAATGAGGAGGCCCGTGCTCAGCTGTGGAATATATGTATATTGGCTGTGAAAAAAAACGAATGAAATGAAGAACTCGAAGACAGAATCCGTTTTGAAATGCGAAAAAATATTCGATCTAGTACTATATTGTTTTTATATTCTTTCATATTATATTAAATAGAATAACAAAATAGCCACGTGACTGTAACTGATTTATTTTTTATTTGTTTCGTCAAATACATTATTCTGAACGAAATTCTCAGCAAAATATATAATTAATAAGTCTTACATGGTTTATTTATGTTTTTATTCTACTCGTAGCTTCAACGATATATCAAGTTGATATAGTTATTATAACTAAATATAACACTGAAAAACGTTGCGTGTCATTCAGTTTCTTCCCTCGGATATCATACTAGACGACTGTGGGAGCAAATTTCATTCAAGAGGCAATATCTAAGTAATAAAAAAAATTTGGGATCCCCAATACGCCTGTTAACATGGGGATTATAGCGACCCCTCGTTTCTGATGAAGGCACGTGTCCAACAGTAGATAGACGGAGATGATTGTATTAATTGAATGTACCTGTAAGTTTTGGTTTAGATCCCAATTGTCGTTGTTAAAAGCAACGAAGCCTTGACCGCCACGGCAGAAAGCGATTTGATTGCTACCATTGTCCCACCAGTCGTTGATGCCAGTATTGCCGGCTACATTCCTGAATGCAACCATCGAGTAAATCTGACGCCACCGGTGTTCGCAGATCCAACCATTACCGCACGTATTGTCCTAAAACATGAAGCTATATTACACGGTCTAATTTTTTTTATCGGATAGAGAAGCAGAAGAACAAGCATGTTACCCGCAGAAAAGCAATCGACGCCACCCAAAGACATATGCAACACCATAGTCATTGTCGGAGAATTGCCAGCTTTTGCGATATGTATTTTTAGGCTTGTATCATGAAGGCTCCAATGTCAGTCTCCAAAATCAGTTCAGAAATACCGCTAAAGTTAGCTGATTCTACAAAGTGGTGGTACGTGGAAAGAAGTTTCTGGAAAAACACACCGTACTGAATCGCTACTCATCTTAATATCGGGGATGAAACTTTAAGGAGAGTTGTACGGAACTGGAATTTAGCGGCAAAAATTATTCTGATCAATACCAAGAAGTACATATGGCAAAAATATTTATATACATATATAAAAGGGGATGCATACAATCTTCATAAAAACGTTCACAAAGCGATAATACAATGTATATTATTTTGTTTGTTTATTTTTAATATACAGATGTGGTACATAACGCAGGCTTATTACCGGAAGATATTTTCTACCAATCAACTTTAGTCAGTTGGAAAGACACTGAAACTGAAAATACAAGAAAATATTTATATATAAAATATAACAAAATATTTTATATATAATATTTTTCTTATAAATATTTAATACATATGTATATAGAATTTACAAAGTGACAGTGTCTAACTTAAGTAATAAAAAACAATCTGCCAGATATCTACCCGTCTAATGCACATAGGAATTACAGATACATTTATTTATAAGGAAGGTCATTGTCCAAAAGTGGAAGGTCACGCATGTATTGATTGACTGATTAGACTTATCGATAACGATAGAATTTTATTTCAGGTTAAAATTATATCGATAACGATAGAATTTTAACTCAGGTTAAAATTCCATCGTCACTATTAATATTTCATATATAGTCTTTAAAAAAAATACTAACAGAATTAATCGATGGCGAAATAATATTGCCACTGCTGTCCATCGGTGGTCCAGCTTCCGTGTCCCAGAAATCAAAACTGCTCATCAACTGAGGCTCGCCGTACGGATGAGCCAACATGAAGGCAATAGCACCCTTATAGCGCTTCGACTGCTTGTATGTGAGAATGTTACCACCAGCTCCGTGACCTCTTTGATTGTCGTGGTTATCGATAAACGTTAAGGCATCAGCGTGCGCCAAAAGACCCCATTGAGGTCCCCAGTTAGTGAGCCACCTAAGCTGGTTTCCACCCTGGAAGGCTCTGCTTAACTCCATTCCAAATTTGAACTCTGTAACGGCAGCAAGGGGGGTGTACTCGTCTCGGGTGATAGCTTCCCCTCCAAGGTCAATGACTTCCTGGTAAATGTATGGTCGTGCACCGGATGGAAAACCATGGTTTGTGTTTAAGTTGTGTAGTCTGTCATAGATAACTCGAAGGTCTGCAGGCCACATGTGTTTTGCTGCGTCAATTCTGTAAAGAATATCAAATAAATCAATGACATCATCAATGCATGCAGTCACTAAAATCGCGTCGTGATTGCCATGATTTGATTTACTTATATAAAGTAATCCACTCACATATTGACTACCCAAAACTGCTCTCTCTTTTAAATTTTAACACCTGCATCAGATCAAGAAATCCCCTTAAAATGTTTAGTATTAAATCTTATCCAAATAATATACCACATTATAATCCCATGGTACGCATTTGTCGCCTATACAATGATATATTGATTGACCACAGTACAAAAACATTCGATGTTTTCGATATTAAAATACACTAATTAAAGCGATCGCTCCGGGATATCTTTGGCAGCCTATAGATCACAAGATTATTGTTATCCTTCTTTTTTATGTTATTTTATCTGTCTAACTTTTTATTATAAGTATGACGGTGTTTCCACAACGAACAGCACAAATATATTGGGCTTGTGAAGAGTCGAGAAAATTCGACAAGGAAACAAAGAGTACACGCACGAGTACAAAATTTTAGTTCATTTTATCGTGAAATAAAAACGAGCGTGCCTTGCTTTTTTGTTTTTCTTATGTTAATTTATTTCATAATTTCCAATATATGTTTTTTCAGGTATTAAAGTTTTAATCATTTTAATTTCGTTTTTTATGATAATTATCATATTATTATAAAGTTCAATATTTTTCCAATTACAAGTTCATTTAAAAGTACCTGAATCCAGCCACTCCTAGTTCGATTAATCGATTCATGTAGTTAACTATCATAGAGCGGACGTACTCGGAGCCTTGGTTTAAGTCTTTGAGACCGGAAAGCTCACAGTTGCGTACCTAAAAATAAAATAAAACACTTTACACGCATAGACCAACGCTGCAATTCCCTGTGTCGTGACTTCTATTACTCAAATTGACACGGAATAAATAACTTGCTTTATATTTATCTCGATGCGAGGATTGAACAGGTGGTCCTTCAATAACAGGGAAATTTTGCCATTATGTTTTTATTATGCCATTGGACCTGTTATTAATTGTTACAGCGCCATTTTTTTCCTTAATATTACTAAATAACTTGAAAATACTATAACTTTCACATAAAGTGAAAGACTATTAGTTGTTAACAGTGCAGGATTTTTCCTACTAATTTACATCAGTTGTGTTAAAAACACATTTAATTTACATAATCCCATATTGTTTTCAGTTATATTATAATATATTGTTTAATTATGGTCACGGATTATACAATGACGTATTCTACAGTACAGTAGGAAGTAGGTTCTAAATAACTCATAACTTGTTACCTTGACAGAAAATGAGTGTTAATAAAAATTTATTCCATTTATGAAAGCGAAGCTGAAAGGGATTTTCTAATTTCACTCTCGCATCGTAGTATTCGGGATAAGTCGGTTAGGAAAATTGTAAAATTAAAAATGAATTTCAAATGAGAATTATGACTCTTATTACTTCGAAACTGAAAAGTAATTTTATAGACCGTGTACTTTGTTTTAGTAACGCGACAAATGTAGTATCATGTATTTGACATTTATTAAAATACTTTCATTTGACACCACACTTTGTAATAGAATATTATTAAAATTCATCTCTTAAAATATTACTACTGACTTTTTTTAACAGGTAATATTTAGGAGAAACCTATATCCAATAGTGGAACTATATTTGTGTGCTATGGATTTCAATATTACAAAAAATATGTTATAGTAAGTAGTAGTATTTAAATTGTAAAACCTATATAACATAAATATTAAGAATTGCATAATTTTATTGGAAAAAAATGTGGTTTAAATATCATTGTCATATATGATTCGCAGACGATGTACTCATGTCATCAACAAATTCATTATAAATAACAAAAACATAGATACTTAGGTATTGTTTTTGTAAAAACTGTAGTTATTTTTTGTTAAAATAATACAACAGAAATAAGAATATATAGAAAAAAATATAATTTACCCTATCTGGACAACAGACATAATCGTTGGCAGAGATAACACAGTGAGGCCAGTTGAAGTCGTTCCTACCATAAGGCACCGCTGGGTAATGCCACGCACCAAAGTTGGCGACACTGCCGCCAGTGCCGACGTTCTCATTCCACGTGCCGGTCATGTGGTTGATAATTGCATCAACATAGATTCTAAACAACAGAAAAGATAACATTAGTCGTCTGTTACTATTTTCCACAGTCGTACACTCCAGGCGGAAAGGTCGTAGTCATGCATCGTCTAACAATGTAGTAACGGCTTCAGAGACGCTTCTCCATTTCATCTACAATTAATATTGGAACACTTGAAAGAAGCTTTTATAAAGTCTGTCTATCTTATGGGCAATCGGCTGCAAGTACGTTGTCCTTTTTTATGGGATAGGAAGGCTCTCAATTAATGTTTTTTAAAATTTAATCGATCATTTGTTTAATGTTATACAAAATATAGCATGAGAGCATTGTCATCGGTGGAAACTGGAGGATCGACTAATTTCCTTTTCATTTAATTTCCTCTTCATTACCACCAATAGCCTGCCAATACACACGACCTTGCCTGATCTTCGGCACATAAAACACTCTATGTACATTTGCCAAGGCGCAGTGCTCTAGCACTCATTTATTTCAACTAGTTCCCTCTTGACCTCCCATTATTCATGTCTTACACTACGGTAGTAGACAGGCTTAGAGAGAAACGGCAAATGAAGATGGAAGGGGGAGTATCATATAATGGGGCCTTTGATTTGTTATAACAATTTTAGTACAATGGAGAGAAAAATTGAAGGGAGCAGGAAGAAAGGAAGTAAACTGAAGAAAGTTTAGAGATCGATTTCTAGAAAGGGCAGAGTTACAGACGTATAAACAATAGAAGGAGCTTGCCTTGGATCTAAGAAAATTACAATATCTAAATCAACAAACACCACACTTCAGTTATGGATGAACGAATTAAGGCATGGAATGTATCTACAATGCCCTTAGCATAGCAAATTTCCATGGGCGGCGATGAATTTTGACACTCTGTCTCTTTAGCCTACCATTTTTACAAAAAATAAATAAATCAATCCATACATGTATAATAAATAAAATTGTCTTTCTGGAATTTTGAAATTTAAATATTTCTTAACCTCATTTCCAAATTACCACAATTCGAATGAGTTTGACGTCGGTTCAAACAAAACAAAGTTTAAATTTTACTTTATAGAACCGTATTATCAATATAAGATTGACAGTGTTGTCAACAACATCGGCCTTATATTGCTTTAATCAGAAACTGATCTTAGGATTTGTATGTTGTCAACTTGGTTGATGCCAACCTTCATTAGATATACATGTGTAAATAATATTTAAAAAAATAGTTTCCTATATTACTATCTTCTATATTCTCCTCGTATATTTATAAAATATTAAGTTTATTACAACTCCTGATATCTTTGTACAATATAGAAATCTATCAACAATGATTTACATTGGGCAGCATAATATGTTAGTCCAAGTGGTCTATGGGGATTTTAACGTTCCCTGCGAAGAAATTTACTGCTAAGAAGGTGAAAAGTTGGCAAAGTCCGTGTTTTATTACTAACACAGAGTCTCTTGGTAATTGTCTTGCGTGCGAACAATATGTATTATAAAGGAACAATTTAAATTAATTAATGTGCACATTTTGGTATTTTTTACAAAAATATTTCGTCCTTTATTTCTATTCAAAATATAAAAAAAAAATAGTAAATCTAAGAATCTTATTATAAAAAATAGTACAAATGGAACCTTTGCACAAAACAGAAAAGTTAGTTCTGATTATTTATTTATATGAGTATCATCGGCTTAATTATCAGAATTGTAATTCCATGGACTATGAGAAAACTACATATATACAGAAGAAATACAGAAGAACTGACTATTATTCATAGTTTGAGAAAGTTTTATGAAAACATAATTACTTAAAGTATAAACTAGGTACTTTTCAAGGTAAATACGAAATATTCTATTGGATATGCCTTAAAATTATATGAAAGCATCAAAAGTAAGAAGTGAGAAAAATGTTTTAGCAGTAACGAATTCGAACAATTAGATTGTCGAAATATTGATACATACAAATAATTAAACTAATATTTAAATTTGTTTATGAATTTAATTATTTATAATTTATGAATCTTCAAAGAATGTTATGAATGTAAGTTTATTTATAAAAGAGTAAAGCGAACAAAAAAGTGGGTCACCTGAAGAAATTTAGAGGTGAGATATAGAAAAACGTGAGATAAAAAAGGTGAAAGGAAGTAAAGAAAAGAACTTATACCTCCAGATCGAACTCAGCAAATAGTACAGTAGCAAAGTCAGTATTTAGAAGACGATATTTTGCCAGAATGTAAAAATTAAGCCCATGGGTCATTCAGACCGCATCTCGGTAAACATAGTGTGAGCAACCCCCCGACTAGATGGTGCGACGATCTACGCAGGGCGACTGGCAGAAACTGAATGCGTGAAGTCGAAGATCGGGCAAGGCGGCACTTCTTGGCGGTGTGGCCTATGTTGATTGATATATTGATTGGGTCATCCTATTTATGCTAAAGACAAGTACATGCTCATGACGTTAAACAGTATGTTTTATTTTCTTCTTCTTATAAAAACATATCTAAGTATTTTTTATCAGTGTACTTTAGATTGACTAATTATAATCTAAGAAAATCTAATTTTTATATACAACATATATTTCTATAACTTAGTTAAGTTTTTGTATGCCGAATCAAATAAGTGTTATATATTATTAAAAAAGGTTTAGTTATAGTAAAAATAAAACATCCATGGAACTGGATCAATCAACTGGATTGGCAAAAGTTTATAGAAACCTGCTAGGGATATAAGACAAGTGCATGATTGAAAGGGTCTATTAAAATGATTGAAACAAATAGACCATTTAAGTCTGTAGTGTGAACTAAAACGTATAAACCGAGATAAACTAATATGAAGAATTTTAGACGCTTATAACCTAAAAACACAACATTTAAATAGATCGTTAAACAACTTGTGGTTCTTTTACCTAATTACTATGTATATACTCCCATTATTTTACAGATGAAGTATATTTACAGTTAAGTATTTTACAGATTCATTTTTTTCCGATAAAGTATTTTACAGATTAAGTATTTTACCTGACACCGGCACTGTTGCATCGACGAACCATATTTGCGAATTGCTGTTCGTTACCCGACCGGGTGACTAAATTGTAGGACATGGGTTGATACCGCTCCCACCATGGCCGATTCCTCGACCAGATCACCAAGTTCTCGTTGGGAGGAGACACCTAAACATTGCGTGAGGAAGTATTAAAAATTTAATTTTTTTTATACAAAACAATACTATTAATGCAATTTTTACAAAATTCATATTTTTTAAAAATAGAATATCAATATTATTATTACAGAACTTATGTTAATCATTCCAACTGAGCTGACAATGCTTATGCTATGAAATGGTTCACTTTAATAGTCCAATGGAGAATGCGAACTTACGAACTAAGATCGTTGTCCCGTTCCTCACCAACTGAGTTATTTCTGGCTTTTTCCGTTTGAAAAGTGTGAAATACTTAATATCATAATAGTAATATGCCTAAAACGAAATTAAAAAATATCCGATTGCCTTAGAATGGGACCATCCCATATTTTCCCGTGAGGAGGTAGGGTGGGGATGTTGGAGGTGACTATGAAAGCAAATACTAGTAGGTGAACAGTAAACTGCCAAACATGAAGATTATAGTAACACTCCCCTATTTTGTGGAATGCCAATTTCCATCAGAGGACTTTAACGTCGGTATTGATGATTATTCATTATGTGATTACCTTATTTGCATATTATACTATACATGCATATCTATAGTCATTTATGTATGTATTCATATAATCCTTTATTTTAGAAATTATCCGGTGGCACAATTGGTCTTTAAACATTAACTACATACTACATTCAAATAAGAAATAAATGACCATATTTATATTAAGTTAAGGTTCCTTTTTTGAAAGTACATACATACATATCGTCACGCCTGTCTCCCGTAAGGGTAGGCAGATACCACAGATTTTTATCCACTACGATCCCGGCACTCCACACTTATCCATCTTTTCATCCATCCTTCTTCTGACATTCATCGTAGCGAAATGATTCTCCGTTAGTCGCTTCTCGCCCTCGTGTTTAAAAGTACTAGTTAAGATTGAAATCGTAATTCTTCCAGTGGACACCCATTATTTTCGTGTTTACCCTCCCTTCACTACCATGTAGAAAGACGTAATTCTTTTACTGTAGAAAAATCATTATATTAAATTCAATTCGTAAAATTTAAACTTTTGACAAGCGCTATGCAAACTTGTCTACATATTCAAGTTGACAATATCGTTACGGAGATTGCGCTCTCTTGGCATAGTTTTGCATCCCTTAAGGCACGAGCGGAAACATCCGGCGCATACAAATAGGTTACCGTATCAGATTGTAGCGTGGAATTTCTCAGTTTGTTAAAGAAGCGCTTTATGCGTCAAGGAACCAAAACTGCTGGTTTTACAGGAAAAAGAAACAATAGATATAAGCAAAAAACCTAAGATATGTTTACACAAAAAGGGACAATCCTCGTTTTTGGTCTCTCCCCTTGGTCAAGAAGTCACTTGCTTTTTTCCATTTACAACATGAAAGGAACATGGCATATATAAGTTCCCAAGGACGTGCAGTACTATAGCAATATATAAAATCTTCATACATACATACATACATATCGTCACGCCTGTCTCCCGTTAGGGGTAGGCAGAGACCACAGATCTCCATCTGCTACGATCTCGGCTTACTTCCCTTGCTTCCTCCACACTCATTATACTCCTCATGCAAGCCTATATAAAATCTTCACCCTACAGTTACTCCTATTTAACTTAATTAATGAAATAAAACTAATAATATTTTTATGGTATTGACGGGCAAACGAATAGGACAGTCACCAGATGGTAAGCAATGGGGAAAAAAGAAATAAAGCAAGAGGAAGAAATTTGGGTTTCACAATTATTGCACCCATCGTACAAAACGCGTTGATATTATAAAAAGATATATCACTTGACGTTGATATCATGTATAGGTGAGTTACTTCTTGGTCGAGATTATATCATTCATATTATCATGATTTTGCCGCTGTCTTCAAGAAGATTTTTCTTGTTTGTTACAATCTATGACTGTTTAATAACATAATGATAATATTAAAAGCTTTACCTGGATGCCACCGAATCCTCTAGGTCCAAGGAATCTCTCACACTCGGCTGCAATGTCGTCCCACTTCCACTCGAAGAGGTGGACCATAGTGGACCTCCCTGAAGCGTAGTGAGGATTTTTGTAGGCCACGGCAACGGCCGCGGCCGCCAGAACCAGGACGAAACGGATCATCCTAAAATACAAATTTGTCATTATCTCCAGCCACCATAGACATAGGTCTGCCAAGGCGTGCCACCTTGCCTGTTTCACGCATTCAGTTCCTGCCAGCCACCCTGCGCATTATATCTCTATCTAACCAGAAGGTGTCCCACTCCACGTTCGCCAAGACTCGGTCTCCACTCTAGCATTCGTCTATTCAAACGATTGTCGGTTTTCTGACAAACCCATTGCTGTTTTTCATTACTTTCGTTTTAAGCAAATGTATATTTTGCACTCAAGACTGCGAAGCGTTTGACTGTATTTCTAACTTATGATAACCAAAATTCTGATTTGTTTTCCGGCAACGTCTATTTTTTTTTCTATGAAGCTTGTGTCGGAGACGGTACTTTTGCAAGGACATAAATTCAACACGTATTTGGAGATTTCATTAATTTTACATTTCTAAACCAGATTTAGAGTGACTCGCATCCAGTTTTTTCTCCTCTTCCCCCAAATAATTTTTTTTTCAAAGAGAGTACTACTAATAAAATATTAAAATAAATATTTCCAGATCTAATACTAGAATAACTTATAATTTATTGAAAAGTAGTAATTAAAATAAACGTAGGATTAACAGCCATTAGGTCCAAAATGTTCAGTTAAAACTACAATTGTACATAACATTTTCACTTCCGACTAAATAAAATACAAGCATCCTGTTTAGAAGGAAGTAATTATCGATAATCGTTAATTGGAAAACATTTATTATGACAAAAAAGTGAGTAAGTGAGTTTAACTTTATTCAGTCTATCTCAATATTTGATAACAAATTTATAGAAATAATTATTACAAACTCAAATATAGCCGACTTACCTTAAGTTTGTTGACTAGCACTCAGTATAAACAATGCATCAATATTCCTAAGGCCTCCCATAGAGATAGCCCTTATATATTTCTTGATAAAATCCCGGTTTTCGATTCAAAGATAACACATTATCGGTAAACTGACATAATCTAAGATATAGATGCGAAAACAACAATTATTTAATTAATTACGTTCTTATCACGTAAGTGAGACTACACTTTCTTTGTCCGAAGAATATATTGCCTATATTAATAATTTACGTTTCATCGTATATTTCTTTTTTTTCACAGCCCATATATGTCCCACTACTGACCATGGGCCCCTCCATATCTGGAAGAATGAACGTTAACCCGCCACGCTTATCGAATGCGTATACTTGATAAAATATAATTTTTGTATTGCTTTTATAAAAAATTCTCTTACAAATGTCACAGTCAGAATTATCACACCTTTTTTCCAATGTTATATATCCATATCACAGGAACAAAATTTTCTATACTATTCTGGGAAAACCCACACCCGGAGTGGTGTGGGATCGAGCTTGGGGAATGAATCCCACTGCTCACGCAGCAACTTAAAGGGGCGACCGAAAATATAACTAATATTTTTTTTTTTTTATATATTCACGCCTATCCCCCGGAGGGGTTGGCAGAGACCACAGAGCTCCATCCGCTGCCATTCATCGCAGCGAAACGGCTCGTCATTGGTCGCTTTTCGCCCTCGTGAGAATCAGGACGTGACGGGTGGCGAACCACGTCGCCGTCATTTTCGACAAATTAGGTATATTAAATTCGTCTTTAGTGAATCCCACGAGCCGCAAGGGAGGACGGAGGTCAGCCCCAGCAGAGCCCTGCATGCTGAGGTAAGGCACCATAGTCCCCGGGGGAGCCCGACCCCGGGACGATCTGCACGTTTACGACTAGGCTCGCCCCTAGCCACGCATCCATTGGCACGGCAGACCGTGGATTGGCGGAGAGGAAGGGAAAGGATAGAGAAGAAAGGAAGGGGCAGGAAAGGAAATGCGGATTGGGGGGTTACCAGACTCGGAATAAACATTTAAAAATTCATATAAATATTTATTCCGATGCGGGAATCGAACCCGCGACCATTGACTCCGCGGGCGGAGGGCCCCGCCACTGAGCCAATCGGTCGTCTAATACATTAAACTGTAAAAATATAATTATAATATCTGTTTGTTACTGTTGTTGTTGTCTGTTTTTATTTTATAAGTAATATAAATATATATATATATATATATATATATATATATATATATATATATATATATATATATATATATATATAAATGAAATACAATAAATGAAAAAATACAACAAATAAAAATTATTTTTTGCAAGACTAACAAATGTTTTAATTATTGTTAACCATTCCAACTAAGCTAATTGTGCTATTGTGGTGCGAGGAAACTACGGTTTATATCAATATTCCAATGGAAAAATCAATTCCATGACCATAGATCGAAATTGTTGTTTAAAAATATGCTTATATATTATAAAGTTTTACGAGTTTTAAGAAAACAAACCAAAAAAAAGAAACCGAAAAATTGTTTAGACTTAAAAATGAAAGCTAAAACTACAATTTCCAATCTTTCTTCGCTTGCTTCTATTTACTTTTAATCAAGACATTTTAGACTGAAACAAAGAAAATGATCGTTGTGACTTTGATAAATCGTTTACTGTTTCACAATCCAATCGTTCTCACCTGTAAATTGATTCAGGTATTAAAGAAAGGAGGTGTTAAACATACACATACATATATATGTATATATATGTGTATGTGTGTATATATATATACATATATATATACATATACATATATATATATATACTATATATTGTCAGCCTTATTATCAAAATACGTAACACCATATAAGTAAATTATACAGTAACAACAAGAAATCGATTTTCTTATGTCTCCGTACTTTGAGAAATTCGGAGTGCTCCGAAGAATTGTTGGGAATAATTTCGGCCGCTGAATTCTACTATGACATGACTCGCTAAAAAAATGTCATCCCCACCATCTGAATGAATCCAGCGCGGTGCGTTTTTCCCGAAACTTCTTTCCACGCACTACTACCCTATTAAACCGACATTAGAACTGTACTGATACATTCATAAATGTATCACTAATGCATTAAAACCTTTTATATTATATTACTATTTTTTTTACATTCGTAATATTCAAATTTAAAATGAAAAAGAAATAAATTGCTATAAAACAAAAGGCATTAGTTCGACTGACGTCTTTTGGATAGACATGTCACCTGTCTGGCATAAGTAATTGAAATTATATATATTAAGATGTAAAATGCAAATGATGTAAAGTGAAAAGCATAAATAAGATCTGTCTGGCCATCTTCCACCTCATTAACATATGGCATATCATACAATGTCATAGTAGATATTTTTACCAACCTCTGGTCCAACGTGGATAGCTAAATGCATGTCCTCAGCATCTTTAGCTATGTATATGTGAGCTAGTCCGTCTTCATTGACGGTGACTTTTTTACCGGTACATTGATTTCCATGCTTTTTCCCCGATATTACATCGCAGTAATCTCCTCCTGGTAAACCCGTCTGTTATTATAAAAAAAGCTATTGAGTATATATTGTAATACTTCGTACTTCTTACTCTACTTAACGACCTTACTGTAACAAATATTTGTTTTATATACCAAAATATCCACGTGTAAATATCGTAAAACTTATTATCAAAATCGTAACTCCAAAAAATCATTTTTCCTCACTTTTCATGTCATCTAAGAGATAATTTTAAAACATGTCTGATGAAATACTTCATATTTATCTCAAAATAGACCTCTATTTACCTAAAGTAAAAACTGTTTTGTATTAAAAATTAAAACTATAAAATAAAATATTTTTTTTGTTGTTCCTGTAGAAATTTGTTCCTTTAATCATAAGGACTTACGAATTGTTATGAACAGTAGTGGTAGGGTCACGCTGCAGACGAATACGTTGTCAAGAAAACCGTATCATTTGTCTTGTAGCATGAATGGGCTGGTTCATACGAGGAAGAAACGACACTCCCGCAGAAAACCGGCTTCTGAGTAGCTTAGCTATCGCGCTTCGTCCGGTGAGCGGTTGAGTTCCGGAGGCCTATCTCCCTCCCCCTCCCATAATGACACTTTCCTTGAAGGCCGGCAACGCTTCTGCACTACCTATGGCACTGTGGATGTTTTATAGGCGGCGTTGATTGCTTTCCGTCATGTGACACGCCTGCTCGTTTGCCTTCCTATCCCATAAAAAAAACGTATAAAGGAACGCTTGAAAAAAAGTTATAAATGAATCCTCTGCAATTCCCAATCTTTCTTCGCTTGCTTCTATTTATTTTTAATCAAGACATTTTAGACTGAAACAAAGAAAAAAACCGTTGTGACTTTGATATATCGTTCACGGTTGCTCTCCTGTAAATTGATTCAGGTGTTAATGAAGAAAGAAGTTTATAATACGCCGACTATGTTGCCCTTTAGATGCTAGTATATAAAACTATAAATATGGAGATATCTTTTTTACTATAGATAATTTATTACTACATTATCCTAGTTTTCTCATAAACGTTGATTTTGTGAAAATTCCATTATTGTTACCATTATGTTTAAAAACGCCAATTTCTTTTAGTGAAATCGCCATTTATGAAATCACTTTATTTGTAGACAAACACTATCAGTTTTAAATGTCATAATTGTTGTAAATGCTAATGATTCTTTCGGTGTTTATTCAACAGTATATATTATCTCTCATCCGTACCATCCCATTAAAGATTTCCTAATACATACATGTTTATTAATATATACATAATTCTTAAGAATAAAATTGTAATAACCTCATTTTATAAAGTTGTATTGCAAAGAAATAATAATAAACTGGATTTCTTATTATGTCTATGTTTTATTATGAATATTATAAGTGTCCTTACATGTAAAAAAACAAATTATCAGAAGTTCACGCAATATATTCGTAAGCTTACTTTTTCAAATAGAAAAGAGCACAAAAAGAAATTTGTATTAAAATCACAATGAACATATTCGGAGATTGGATGCAATCTCACCTTTAACGTCACATTCAGGTCGTACGTCTCCACGTTGAAAGCGATAAAGCCCCTGTCGCTTCGACTGAAAGCTATCTGACAGTTACCATTGTCCCACCAGTTGTTTACCCCGGCCCCGGCGTGTCTCACGGCATTTCTAAAGCCGACCATTTGATATATTTGACGCCAACGGTGTTCGCACACCCAACCATTGCCGCATGTGTCATCCTGTTTTTATAAAGCAAAAACAATGTTTTTAAAGAGCAAACTTCTTAAGCACAGTTGTGATTTGAAACTCGATGAAACGAAAAAGCGACAGTAAAAAGGGACAAACACATTCAACATTTTTTTATGGGATAGGAAAACGAGCAGGCGTGTCACCTGATGGAAAGCCATCAATTCCGCTCATAGATATCCGCAGTGCTATAGGCATTGCAGAAGCATTGCCAGCCTTTAAGAAAAGTGTTTTTCCATGGTTCCATGGGGTAGTGGTGGTGGAAAGAAGCTTAACTATAGAATATAAGCATGCAAAATATTGAGATAAAATACATTATACAAGGTTTCCTATTATCTCGGTCTCCTCTTTGTGTGTTGCTTAGTTTTATGAAGATTTTACTTCTCCCGCATGTGAATTGTACACATGTTTTGGAAGTGACGACTTCTTTAGCACAATTGCTATTTGTAACTCCATAAGAAATCACTAAAAAGAGATACATACGTACACACATACCAAATTTGTAATTGACACAAAATTCTAGCTACATTTTTTCGATGAAAGCAATAATTTTGTAGTAATACACATAAAATGGTCAAATTTTTGAACCAATTAAACTTAGCAAAAAATTATAAGAACGTATATATATGTATATATATATATGATATATATATACATACATATATATATATATATATATATATATATATATATATATATATATATATATATATATATATATATATATATATATATGTATAAGCTCCTCATTGTTTTCCTAAATAACACTGACCGCGTTTGCACCGCACTTTATTATAGAAAAATGGAAGCATTTTATGCATTATTGTTCAAAATATAGCTTTCAGCGATGCTCCTTTAAAAGTATAACTAGGTCGCCGTTTTCTTCGCTTTTTTTATACTACTTTCGAGAAAATAACCATATACAAATACCAACAAAGAGTCAAAAGTAGTGCACTTTCTCAATTAAAAACTAACTTACGAACGAACTGTATTTAATTAACATATTATATAATTAACATTATTATTATTATTATTTGTGTATCAATTAACTGTGTTTCTATTATTTACTGTTTGCTTTATTAACTGTATATTGTCAAATTATTTTTATCTGTACTCTTATATATTCTGGCAAATAATATTTTTGCCATAATATGAAAAATGTATTCTGAAAAGTAATTAATATTATTATTATAATTACGGTTTAGTATAAAAGAAAATTGAATCAGTCTTACTGAGTATTCGGTTTTAACCCGCGAGTGTCGTACGATGTGACATAGGGATCAAATACCCCAAAGAGGTTTTAGTCGGTAAAAGGAGTCCGACATAACTTTCCGGCCTCCCCCAGGCTGAAGTGTATCCATAAAGGATTTCCCCTAGGATAAAAAAAAAGGGATCAAATACCAGTAAATGGACATCAGCGTCCACCAGAGTGATAAGAACCAGTCTAAACAATCCCTGATTTGCCTGCCAACCGTGGAATTATCGTAACACCCATCAATTTTGAGAGAACCCAATACCCAGCAGTGGACTGTCACAGCTAGATAGATAGATTACAATACCTTGTTAATACTAGGGGAAATTATTTTTTCACTGTCGTCACTTGGTGGACCTTCGACTGCGTTGTTGAAGAAGTAGCTGCTCATTATTCGGGGTTCGCCATACGGATGCGCCAAAATAAAGGCTATTGCTGCCTGTTAATATTTTCTTAATGTGATAAACATTAGAGTGTCATTATTAGAAAAATAAGGTTTCATTGTTATAAACATGGGGGTGTCATTTTTATAAACATTTTGGAGTCATTATTATAACCATTAGGGTGTCATTATTATAAACATTTGGGTGTCATTTTTATAAACATTATGGTGTCATTATTATAACCATTAGGGTGTCATTATTATAAACATGTGGGTGTCATTTTTATAAACATTATGGTGTCATTATTATAATCCTATAATATATGGTGTCATTATCATTAGATAAATTCGGCGTAGAACCAAAGTCACCGACTTGTTGAGTAAGCAAACAAGTGACGATAGACTAGCCACGTCTGTCAGAGAAAAAAATAAAAGAAAGAGTAGACGAGTGTAAACATGGAGACCATATCGTAGCAAATGTAGTGGGGAACGTCACACGGCTAGATAAAACGTTCTGCACAGGGCTACTCGCAGAAACTGGACACGTAGTATCTGATAAATCAGGCTATAAACGTGTCTTAGGAAGGCCTATCTAGCAGTGGACTACAACAAACTGATGATATAAAAAAAATATTTTCTACTTCACATATTTTTGTTTAAAAATTCTCTAATTATGCATCTACACGACTAAGAGTCAGCTGCTTTGCACTTAAATTTTGAGAAGCTGTAAAGCTTAAAATATGTCAACAAGTACTTTAGAATACTCAACCGACATCATGATATATTTTTTTTTACCATTAACCTTCTAAAAATATATGGGGAAAGTAGAATAATTAAAATTTTTTAATGATGAATAATAAATGATGATACTGTATACTTTTTAGATCACCTACTGTCTCTCATTCATAATTAATACGTACATACAAACATATCATAACACCTATCTCCCGTAGGGGGAGACCACAGATCTCCATTTTTTTTCATTCTCAATTCTTAATTTTTTTTATACATTAAGTATTTTATTGTGACAGAGATAAATATTAAAAAAAATACTTTACAGATTAATTACTCTAAGCTTTCATTTACGATAAAATTATCACACCGCCATAGAAGGTCGATTTTTGAGTGGCATTTTTCATACGCTTCGTTTTATAAAGGTTGAATTTAAAATCCAAGCTTTTTCTTTTACGCTCTACACTTATCGTTATCTCCCCTGTATTAAAATCAACTTATAATTTAGAATATAGATATTGTTATATACGGGGACAAGTGAAAAGAGCTTAGCGCGAACTAGTTTATTCTGTCTCACAGTACAGTGAGTGGTTGAAGCCACAGATAATAAATATAATAATTATACATATATTCAACAGATACATATTACCTTACTTATACACCTTAGTTAAACAACTTAAAGACAAATTTCTATAATTTAAATAAGACGAGAAAAATGAATGATTTTGGAAATAAAATAAAAAAGATTATAAATACAAACCCGTTTAGTGTGAACGCAGCCTAAGATTGAAGATATAAAATTCGTATTCATGCCAGGAAGTACTTAAAATAAAGATAGCGTGATACGAAGCGGTAACTAATACCTTGTAGGCTCTTGATTCCTTGTAAGTTAAAACATCACTGCTCCTTTGAGTATCGTGATTATCTATGAACGTTAGGGCGGTGTCACTCGGTGTCAGACCCCATTGTTCGCCCCATGACACAAGCCATTTTAAGGCGTTTCGCCCTCTAAATACATTTTTCAATTCCAAACCTACCTGAAAACAAAATTGACCTAAATTTAATTCCTTTGAAAAAATTTAAGCGGATGACATTCCCACAATTTCTAATATCCAAAGTCTATTTTGATTACATTACTTAATAATGTCTTTATGGAAATAAAGCAGTAAGAAATATGTGCATCAGATATACATAAAGCGACCATACGTCCCGTTTTGAATGGAACTCTTTTTTAATCTTTTATTTTAATCTGATTTGAAATCATAACTAACAAATAAAAATAGAAATATAACCTAAAAAATAAGTTGCTTATTATTTAATAATAATTATCTTCACCAAAATTTAATAAAGCTGGTAATTTATTTTTGTTTTTCATAATTTGTTATAATAAAAATAATTATATTTAATGTGAAGACATCAGTCTTGTTGTATTGTTGCAATTGTTCAAAATAAAAAACATCAAAAAGTTTTTTTACTGTCGACTTACTAACTGGCATATATTGCCGCACCCCACTAGCCTCTGCCCGCGTGGAATTCAGTTTATTGGGTGAAAAGTATAACGCAATAACGATTTACCAAACGAATAACCTACCTATACACAACATTAATATATTTTTATGAATTTATAATAGTCATAAAAATCTTTTAATGACATTAAAACTAATAAATTACTATCAGTTCGGGAAACATGTGAAGCTCTGCGAGAGAAGAAACGGCGCAAAAGATTCTATCATACTTTTATGCGCTTTTTTAAAAATATATTAGTTTAATATGTCCCAGGCTGTAATATTGGTTTAATCGTATTAGGCATTTAATCGCTGTTATTATACTTGTTCAAAATATTGCATTTCGATACTATTATATATGACCTTAGACGACAAATATCCGGGCTCTCGTATCCGTTCCATGGAAACAAAAACAAAGTTACTCATTTTACACCTATCAGTATAAGCGATGAGATAAACGGTTTTAAGATTGTTGATAACAAAATTGTATGATAACAATGCAGGTTGGTCAACGACTCTTTATTATTAACTTTGATGCGATGGTGAAATAATGAGCTGACTACTGAGCATAAACTTAATTTCCTACTCCCAAGATTAATGGAGGATAATTTACATTCCGATTATAGTCAACAGTAAAGTTCTTGAAGTTATCCAGGATCTATGACGGCCAGATAGTGCGATTGGATGGAGACAACTTCAAGAGAAAAGCCTAGAGAAGAAATCAGTTGGGCTGGGCGGCATTTAGGAAACTTTGTCAAGTCTTCTCATCGCCCATACTTCAAAGCCTAAAGACAAAAGTCTTCAACCAGTGCCTTCTATCTGTACTCTCTTACGGTGCCGAAACATGGACACTGACGGTACGTCTCCTTCACAAGCTCAAAGCCATTCACAAGAGTATAAAGAGGGCAATGCTCGGAGATTTTTTAGTGTAGAGAACCAGAATCATCGCCATAGCTCTTCAAGTTAGCAGAATGAAGTGACAATGGGCTGGACACGTATGTCGGAGAATCAACAACCGTTGGAGTAGAAGAGTGCTGTAGTGGAGACCGCGTCTCAATAAACGTAGTGTGAGACGCCCCCCGTCTAGATAGAGCGACGATCTGCGCAGGGCGTTTGGCAAAGACTGGATGCGTGTAGCCGAAGATCGGTCTAGGACTTTGGATGAGGTATATGTCTAGTGATGGGCTGCCGTGGGCTGATATTGAATCTTGATTCCGATTAACATCACCAATATTAAAACCATAATCATTTTATTATAACAGAAGGAGGTAAATGAGTTACATTTGCTTTTGAGTTACATTTTAAACAATTATCACCTCTTCCCTTATTATATCGAAAGTGCATCAATAAAGAATCTTCTTTGTTCCTTCTTCTTATACTTCCATTAATTAAATATGTAATTAATCGATATAGAATTTGTTAGGTAAGGACCTAATATAATCACTAATATTAATAAATTTTTCTATAAAAAAGTGAGTAAAAAAACCTTTGTGGCTTTGAACTTCACAAATTAAATCTAATAATCCGTCCCCTTTTCCCAAATTAATTTGTATCCAGTTGTTGTGTGTGAGTTACGACGTACGTTCTTTATGAAGACCAGCGACCTCGTCTTCAACTTAAAGTTAACCCTTGAAAATTTGTTAAGCGTGATTTAGCTGTTATCAAAGCTGCAAACTCATCCACTAATCCAAAACCACATTAGGTTGTTTTCACATTAATCTTAACTTGAAAATGTAACATTTATATACATTGATTATAAACATTACATTTGGTATAGCCTGAATTTAATTCAGAAGTACTTGAAATATTAATATATATCTTATAAATCTAGCTAAATAATAAATCTTATGTTACATACATACATATTGTCACGCCTGTTTCCGGTAGGGGTAGGCAGAAACCACAGATCTTCATCCACCACGATCTCGGCACACCTTCCTTGCTTCCTCCACACACATCCATCATCATTTTCACCCGTTCTTCCTCTCACATTCATCGTAGCGACACAGCTATCCGATTGTCGCTTCTCACCCTCGTGGGAATCAGGACGTGACGGGTGGTGAACCACGTCGCCGTCATTTTTAACAAATTAGGTTTATTATAATTCGTCAGCCTAGCAGAGTTGCATATTAAAAAAAAGTTACTCTAAGCTTGTAAAGCAGACGAACCATCAATGCCCACATTTTGGCACCTTAAAAGAGTACAGGCAAAACACACTAATCGTCCGAGCTATCAAAGTGAAGTGGCAATAGATTGATAATGTTTATCGTAGAACCGACAACCGAGTGCTGAGGTGAGACCGCATGGTGCGACGTTCTGTGCAGGGTGACTGGCAGAAACTGTATACGTGAAGCCGAAGATCGGGCTAGGTGGCATTTTTTATAGCAGAGCAGGCAAACGATGCGGGTCACCTGGATCATAGTCACCCATAGACATCCGCAACACCGGATGATGATGATGATGAGACACTTAAGTAGTTATATTCTAACAATAGCATGTTTTTACAGCCCATATATGTCCCACTGCTAGCTGGCCATTTCTGTAAAAATTAACATAAGTGAATATGAAAGCGTATGAAGCTTTCGCCACTGAGCCAATTAGCAATGTGATGAACATAAAAAAATGAAGAAGCGTAACGTAACGTACATATAAAAATAAAAAATATATTATTTATATTATTATTACAAATATTATTTGGTTGTAACTTGACTTTACAACGTAAGGTTACAAAACAAAAATGCTATTACAAATATAATAATATCCCTATATTATCCATAAAAAAAAATATCTTGTAAAGTAAGTATCATTATAAAAATACAGTTTTTTTAACAGCTCATATATGTCCCACTACTGATCACGGGCCTCTCCATTTCTGGAGGAACGAATGTTAACCCGAACGATTAGCGTGATTCGCAGACTCTTAAATACAGTTATATACACGGAAATTCGAAATACGTACTCTAAATTCTGTGACATCTCCCAAAGAAGTATATTCACTTGGTTTGATTGCTTTATTTCCGAAATAAATGACCTCTTGGTAAATATATGGCCTTGTATTGGGAGCAAACCCAAAATTTTCATTCAAAAAATGTAGTCTCTTGTATATCTCGCGGAGATCACTTGGCCACATATGTTTTGCTGCATCAATTCTAAAATGAAGAAAATAGAACTATAATTATTATATCAAACGCATATATAAACCTAGCTTTTCGATGGATAAAAGCCAAAATAAAAACACTTAGGAAGAGGCTACCGTATACAACAAACGTATTAGTTTTTTTCTTTTCAAAGTTATGTTTTAGTATTAATTTAAAATCTTTTAATAAATATAAATACAAAGGTAACTCCGAAACGTACCAAAAATAATTTTAATAAATTATTTGGAACAACTTCAAGAGTTTCAAAACAAGTGTCGTGACTCCACTGGCGAGCGAACCATTAAGGTAAGAAAAAACTTCATTTAAAAAAAGATCTAATAATTTTGCAGCTGTGTCGGTGGGCACAGATTATCAGTAGAAATCAGTAGAACGTCTCTACGTTGGAACTAAAGATGGAAATAAGTAAATCCGCAGCCGGGCACTACCAATATATTACAAACGTTGTTATTATATATAACAAATGTTATTAACATTTCTAGTAGTTATATACTACATTAGTTTTGTTTATTTCTCAATAAATTAATTTATTAAAAATTACCACTACAAAGATTAACTTGAAGCAATTTCCGACACTAACACTATCTTAGTTTTACGACCAGGAGTCTGAAATAAGAATAAGCTGTTTACCTATTTACTGTAGGTATTTTGCGGTGAGATACAAACAAAGAAACCTAATAAAATTATTTATTTACCCAAGCATAGTACCCTCAGCCGTCTGTACCCTAGAGATGACGTACTCGACAGGCCGCTACGGGCACCTGTTTGATATGATGTCAGAAGTATACTTGTACCACCATATCAATCATAAGATGTACTTGTTACATTTTGGAAATTCAAAGTAGAAAAAAATTCCGAATATAAAAAATGATATCCGCGCCACTCGTTTGAACTCGACTATATTTTACTGGCAAGAGATTAAAAAAATTAAAAAGTTGATACTTTCTTTTTATCACAGTTTTGTTACTTTGTCAAAAAAGGCGTCACTATTGACATAGACCATTGATTTATGATATTTGCAGTTGCTTACGCTAGAATTGCCATAATGCAAGAAAATAATGTTTTAACTTTTCGGAGAGAAATGTTGCTAAGTTCGATAAATAACGCCTTTATAAGCACGATTCATGATCACGATGCACGATCATACGGATGATACGGCTCATTGCTGTCACCCGAATACGGGTAACGCGGCGGTCATCATATTAAAGTTGTGTCATCTGCTATTGCATATATCAAAATTGTACCTATACCTATATAATTTTCAATTTCAATTATAAAAATAAATAAAAATTTTTGAACCAAGGTAGACATTGTTTTACAAATAATTACGAATTACTTTTTATTTAAAATATTAATACTTTTTAATTCCTACTATTAATTCATACTCTCCCTATGTTAAAATCTTGTTACAATTTTCAATCGTTAATAAAATATTTTTATTCATCCACTCAAGTTCAAATACATTTTTTTAAACATGTCATTTATGTTAATACAATTTTTTTCAAATATTAATCCATTAATTACATTTAATTAATTACTTTTATTTTTATATTGGAGAGAAAGAAACTTATTAGTTAAGATATTTAGCAGGATATAAGTTTAGGAATAAATACCATCAGTGTTAAAGCGTGAAAAAAGTAGGAATTGACCTAATTTTTTTATATAACTTGTCTTTACTGTCACTAACGCCTTCGCTTATTCAACATTCAATAATCTGTACTATAATCAATGACACAAGCGAACATATATCCTACTAATATTATAAATGCGAAAGTTTGTGAGTATGGATGTATGTTTGTTACTCTTTCACGAAAAAACTACTATATAATAACATATAGGCTACAATTTGTAATTATTTTATGTAATTTTGGTCGTAATATAACGATACATGTCAATTAAGTCGGAAAAAAATCTGGCCTCTGAGAGCTATCTTGGCGTACGTTGTCTAAATCGTAGGATTGTTTATCTTGAATAATTCTAAATAAAAGTCCGCGACAGCATATATCTACCTTTTATGTGGTAGCCACTATGACCAAAATTGTGAACCATAAATTAAGTAAAAAAAATATATTTATTTAAAATGATCTGTCACGTGGCAGACCAAATTGCACGCGAGCGAAGCCGCGGGCAAAAACTAGTATATTAATAAATTAAAATACCCATGTCCTATGTTGGCAGTGTAATGGAATAAATAAGTAGCTCTTAGAGCAGACAATAAGATTATCTTGCCAACACAAAACAGCAATTCGAGCACTGACAAACTAATTACTTAGCTAATCACGTTAACTACAGTTTACCTGAAACCGGCTACACCAAGGGAAATAAGATTGTTCAAATATTCGGATACTGTACTAACTACTTCAGGGTGACCATGATTTAAGTCCTTCAATCCAAGCAAATTACATGACCTTACCTGAAACAATATTAATTAAAAAAAATAGGTAAGCACATTATAAACAATCCTGAAATTTTTTCTCCGTAGTTATTTAACGTTTCATTAAAGAAAAGAAACAAAAATATATGAAAAAATTTGTATGTACAGATGACGCCTTCCATAGACCTTTATACATTTGTATGTACGATGACAGTCTTTCCATAGACCTTCATACATTTGTATGTACAGACGACAGTGCTTCCATAGACCTTCATATATTAATGGAGTCAAAAGATAGTTTACTAAATTTTTAATCTAGCTAAACTGGATGAAGCAGAAATATTAAAGCAAATCACTTTGTACACATAGCACAACATATTTTATATTTTTTTCACATTCCATATAATGTTTCTCTAACAGAATGTGCCTCTTCCCATTTCTGGAGAAATGAACGTTAATCTAGCACGTTTGTTTAAGCCGGATTAGCGGTGTACTCAGACACTGAATAAATACATGTAGGCCACCAATATATTATATTTATTCCGATACGCGAATTGAACCCGCGACCATTGACTCCAAAAACGATAGTTTCGCCACTTAGCTAATTAAATTGGCGCCATTATAATAAGTTTCTACCATTGCAATACACAAAAAAGGACAATTAGCCAAATCCAAAATAAATACCTATAAATCATATCTTGATGCGGGAATGACCCTCGACTAAAAATGCGAACTTGCTCTGCGTTATTAAGGTCATTGACAAAAGTAGAGGATTTTTATCCTGAAACTTAAGAGAGAAAATTGTGGTGTGACTTTACAGTCCAAGGTAAAAGTGAGAAGTTTTTATTTCGCAAACTTCTTTAATAAGGCCAACTAAACTAAAGCGAACAAAGGTAACAAGCGAAGAAAGTAAAAACTAGATGAAAGAGTAACATTAATATGATATTACACTTCAAGTTTCAAGACATTTAAAGACGATTTAAAAAAAATGTATTTTAAATACTTTGTAACGGCGATTGATAACAACAATACGCAAGAACTATTCATTTAAAAGCTGTTACATACATAATACCCCGCCAATTCGCATTGGAGAAGCGTGGTGGGTTAACGTTTTTAAAATGAAGAGGGCCGTGCTCAGCGAGGACACACACACTATATATATATATATATATATATATATATATATATATATATATATATATATATATATATATATATATATATATATATATATATATATATATATATATATATATATATATAATATGTTTTGAGAGTTATTAGCAATTACATCAATGTAAAAATATATATGTAAGATGTGATTATGTGATTATGTGTGTCACAAGTTTTAATAAACAAAACACAAGCGTGCTGATAAGACGGTAATATCGAGGTACTCAGATACCTTATGCCCGCCACTCCAAATTCGATAAGCCCGTTAATGTAACGGATTATTTGCTTTTGAACGTGATGCATTGTCTGATTGAGATCTTTAAGTCCCAAGAGTTGACAGTTTCAAACCTGCGTGATATACAAATTTTTTAATTGTATTATTATTTTTTGTAGCTTATATATGTTAAACTACTGGGCACAGGGCCTCCCTATTCTTGGTAGTATAGGTACCAACACACTATGTTTGTCACGCTTGTCCGAGGCATTTAAAACCAGATTGCTAGGACACCTGAACTCGGAACACGTGAAACCGAAGACTAGGTGGCGCTTCTTGGTGGAGGCCTTTGTCCAGTAGTGGACTACCGCAGGTTGTTGATGTTGGTAATGACATATAGGCCACATATACTCGTACTTATCTCATGGCGACCATTGACTTCAGAAGCGATATTTTCATCATTTAGCCAATTAGATCATTATAAATTTCATTAACTTACATTTATTATCTTCTTCCCACGAACTTTTGTTGGTAACTTATACACCAAAGAAAATGTCACCTTTTTTATTTTTCATTGATGGCAATTAATTTTATTATTACTAAGGCACTTCCAAATGGTTGAGAATTAATAACTTCGTATTAAGCTGATCAGTAACGAATTCCTGTTAAAAAATCAAGACCAATAAAATATTTTCGTGACCAATGAAGTCCAGCAGCGAGTTCTCGTGACAAATTAAGACATATAGTCAATTCTTGTGACTAATTAGCTATATAGCAAGTTCTCGTGACGGAGCATGACCATAGGTTGTTGAGCTACCTAAGTAAAGAACACACGTTAACACAGAAGGCTCGATCTGATCGTTATCAACCTTTATCTTAAAAAAGCATTTTTTATTTCAACACGATTGAAAAAGAAATTTGGATACATGTCTTCAAGAAACAATAACCACACCCAAATTACATCCAGCGATCGAAAACGAATTGTTATATGTTAACGTTTTAGTTTGGGCCGGAAATTGAACTGAGAACCCTATAGATTCAGTAGTAGCGGTAGAAAATGTAATAGAACGACATTTAATAAACGCCTAACAGCATTAAACAATATAACTAATAATATAATTTGTGCTATGATTGCTATAAATTCAGGTAAAAAGTATGCCTTCCTATTCCTAAATAATCAAAGAAACTTACTGAATATCCGTTTTTGTTGTATGGGCATACATTTACCACTGCTGCGCATGAGCATCTCCATTTATTTATCCCGACGCGAGTATCGAACAGGCGACCATGACTTCGAAAGCGGGAGCTTCGCTATTGAGCCGATTAGGTTGTCTATCTGATAGAGTTAAATAATTTATAAATTGAAATAAACTAACCTCAGACACATTGTTATAGTCATTTATAATACAAAACGGATAATGAAAATGCTCCCGAGTATAAGGTACAGCACGATAATAGTAATTGGCGAAGTCGGCTTCACTTCCTCCGGTCCCAATATTGTCCTTGTTGTCGCCTGTCATATGGTTGATGACCACGTCGGCGTATATCCTACAAAATCAATTACTGTACAATATTCCAGAAACACTGAAATTTCGAAGTGATTACGTGGACAGTCAAAATTTTTACTTAGCTAAGATCCGCTAAGACAACCGAAAAGGCCTTTCGTTGAGTCTATTACCTGAAGATGCCTCGTGTTGGGGCGAAACACGTGTCGTTTACAAGGTGGAAAAGTTGTAGTGTGTGTTTGGTGTTGTGTATGGTGGTTGTTGGGCGGAGAATTGATGGCCGATTTTCGGTAAGTTTTTAGTTTAAGTACCAAATAAATCCACTGCATCCAGCAGAAAAACACAAATTATTAATTTTCTGTTACTGTTTTGCTTGTCGCGGATCTTAGCTAATTAAAACTTTTGACTGTCCATATAGCGATGGATTTCCACAAAGTAACGCCTGACTCCAATTATAATAAAGTGATTACATTTACATTATCGTAGCCAAATCCGCTTTGGCGACATTTTCCAGGAATGTCATCTATGTATAGATATACATTTTGGTGCCTCAAGATATATACGCAAACCAGAAGGCAGTCTCTCGTCTCAATCCCCCTTTATTCAATGGAAAAATTTTTTTCAATTTAGTATTTCAAATAATATTATTTTATGATTTCAAATAATATAATTTAATAAAGCAATTTATGTTATGGGTGTCCGGTGACTGAATTACATTTGCAAAAAAAATAATGTGTTTTTTTAGTTATATACAACCTATAACCTAAAATATAATATTGTATAATAAAGGGTAACCCTCGTTAGAAAGTAGTAGTTAAGGTAGAAATTAGACCTAATTCTGGCGGACACCTTTTTAAAAAGAAATAAGGAAATTAGCTACATTATATAACTCTTTAATTACAGTAGCTGTGGAGAAAATTTAACTCAACCCTTACAATAGATTGACCTATTGCCAATTTATTATACTGCTGGATATTAAATTCTGATTATTATAGATGTATACAAAATCCTCGCAAAAAAATTGCCTACCACGATAATCAGATTCTTTTATGGAAAAAAACCATGTAACCAAGTTGTTAATAATTAACGCTATTTGGTAGCGGTACTACTAAAGTCACAGCACAAGAGTTGAGTACCTTAGGGTATGTTAATAATGCAGCAAGAAATAAAAGAAGAGATTTTTTTATTAATAAAAGACCTTTACAATACGACTTGATTGAAATACAATTGATAGACTAGAACAAATAAGATATTGATTTCATTTGTTTTGTATTTTTTTTTAATAAAATTTTATCTCACGGCTTCATGTCAATATTATCATTCCATCGGTAGCACTATCTGTATAATTATATTGTGATAATACAGACGTTTCTTGTACGTTAATTATAAGTTATTTTTTGCGGTAAAAATTCATACAATCTTATTGTATGACCGTATAATAACCTTTAAGGTTATAAACAATTCCTTTAATCCTTTCGCACCGAAGATCGTATATATATATATATATATATATATATATATATATATATATATATATATATATATATATCATATGATATATATAAATATATATATATATATATATATATATATATATATATATATATATTTTTTACATTTTTTACAAGTATACCAAATTTAATTTAGTACAACAAGTAAATGTATGCTATAACGACGTGCGATTCCGCTAACTTCGAAAACTGCCTGTTTTAATAGGAAAATAGCACGTCGCGAAAGGATTAAGATTATAAATGTGCTTTTCAAAATTATTTTTTAAAAAGGATTTAACAGTAGGTATAGAATTTTTGTTTCAGTGGTCAAAAGTAGTTATACTTCTAGTTATACTGTTAAGTAAAGGAATATCTTGATTATTAGTTAGAATATTACAGTTAAAATAAGGTTTTTGGAATGTTTTCACTTCAAGACTTACCTTACACCAACTTTATTACATCGTCTAGTCATATTTAGAAAATCTTCTCGGTCACCTGAACGAGTATTTATTTTATAAGACATGATCTGATACCGTTCATACCATGTCCTTTTGCTGTTTTTCAAATTAATAATTAGGTTTTCTGATGGTGGAGATATCTATTTAAGAATAAAACATTTACTTGTAAAACTTCTGTTCTTGGTAAAGAATGTTCTGAGATGTTGTTTAATCTCCGGCCCCACAGTTTGAAGCATCCAAATGTGGAACGATTTAACATATACGGTATTCCCACATAAAGACACTAGAAAATATACTTATACACTAGAAAATATAATATATAAATAATAAAAATATAAATTATAAATAATAATAACACACTAGAAAATGGAATATATATGTAAAATTTATTATACAATTGTCATGTCAATCGCAGACTAAAGTAACATGACCCTTCGAGTTAGTAAAAGCTGCTGCTTATTCAACGGTATATTCGAACCAATACGACATTGGAACCTTCAAAAAACAAGTCTATATCCATATCTCAAGGGCCGGTAATGCATTTGCGATGCCTATACCTACGGTGTTCCAAATTTGTATGGGTGGCGTTGATTGCTTTCTATGAGGTGACACGCTTGTTCGTTTGCTCCCCACACTTCACATAAAAAAACAAGTAGGGTTGGACAAGTTTGTCCCGACAAACGTGTTCAACTCATTGCTAATTCTCCACTCTCTCTCCGCTCAGATGGAACGACGATCTGCGCGAAGCGGCTGACAGAAACTAGATGCGTAAAGGTAGAGATCAAGCGCTATAAACCTTAAAGGAGACCTGCGTTCACGTCCGAACTATCGCATTATCATGAAGATGATAAAAATAAATGTATTGACATTAAAAAATCTTTTTCTCCTTCGCTTCACAATTACGGGACTTCTAATGAAATTAGACATTAAGACCAACAGCGTAAACCCACACAAAAAATTATTATATGGATTCCGACAGAAACTTGACTTCTTTCTCCTCCATTGAAATTTAATTTTACATCATAAACATTGAAAATATGAGGAAATTCATGTTACCTGCACACCTCCAAACCCTTTAGGAGCTAGAAATCTTTCGCATTCATCGGCGATGTCCTTCCATTTCCATTCGAACAAGTGAACAATTACCGATCGATTGGCCAGTTGATTCGTCTTGTCGTGGTGGTCACCAAAGCAGGCGCCATTAAATATTAACAGTAGTAGGATCGGTAAATACATTTCTGTAAATTTTGCAACAATCGAATTGACATCAAATGTACGCGAAATAACTATACAAAGCCAATAGTAGATGTAAGTCACCATCATGCATCTCAAGAAAAAGAAATTTTGTTACTTCTTTCAAACACAATAAATAGGTTCCTGAACTTCCAAATTTTCTTTCAAATTTTTGTAAATTAAACTGCGTAAACTGAATTTGGGATTCTTGCAATTAATTTAGTTTTAAAATATTTTGTTTTTCTGTAAAAATTGTTTTTAAAGCAAGAAATAAAAGGTTTTATATTTGTTATATATTAAGTAACGTAATTCAAACAGACTTATATAAATATTCTACAAACCTAAATTTTAAATAAACGTTTTAATAGCATCATAATAAAAATTGTATGTAAATATAATAAATAATGCAGTAAATGTTCCAAAAGTCTAAATTAACAATAATGAAAATAAGTAAAATAGAATTTTTAATAAATGTCCCTTTGAAAAGATAATAATAAAATATTAAGACATCCATTGCACATTAAAATATAATAATAGATGTATTATATATAATATTAAAATGGAAAAACAAATTATTACAACATTTGCCTTCGTCGTAAATTAACCTCTCTCTCTCATAATTATAGTCCCTTTATCACTTATATAATGTTGGTTCAAAAATCAAGCTTTTTACAAATAATATTAAACAAATCTTACCCATTTCCAGTCATTAGCTTTCTTATGTACTAAATATGAGCACTTTCAACCACATATCAGCCCGGCACTGACACGCAGTTTAGATAACAATTCTTCAACAATTGGCGATACGCACAATTGATAGTAAACAAAAGCTTTAAAGTAAATATAGCTACTACCTTTACACAATCAAATAAATAACTACTTCGCCCACTGATTATAGTAGATACCTACCTATCTAAACTAAATTTATTTCAAACACAAAAATAGTAGGTTCTATAGGTTCTGTATGTAACTTGTCTATTGTGTCTCACAGAAACTGTATCTGAATTCTTCAACGATATCAAAAAAAATTTGTTTAATTTGATAGGTCAGGGTTTATATTAACGAGAGTATTTTGTATGTGTTCACAAATATAAGACGTAAAAATGTCTAATACGCAGTTGACACTTTTGGCTTGAATTCCAAAAAAAGGCCACCGTAGCAGAATCGGCTATGACAAAATCATCACTTATAGGAGGTGCAACCCGCTGTTGGCAGATGCAGATGTTGCATTATAAGAACTTATTTGATGGCTTTACGCACCAGTTACATAGTTAAGTAAACAGAAATGTGAAGGTTCACTTAAATAGAAAAAAATGGTATAAAATACACTACACTTTGCATTTGATGTACAGCGCATACCAATAATACTCAAGTACCTTTGCACTAGCTAAATTAATTATACGTTTTTTATTACAACACGCGGGCGATAAATTTAAATTTTATTATTTATCATTTGATTACTTCTTCAGATGGAGAATCAAAAATCACTTCTTAAGATTTTCAAAAACTAATTAGAAAAGTATTTAATGTAAACACGCCGTTTGCGAACTAGTATTTAACACAAAAATAGGTCCTCATCTAAAATCCTGCCGAAAAATTAGAAAAGCAGTAATGAATAATTTAACTGCAAAATGGTCATCAAGTATATCGTCCTAATACTAGTTATAGCAAAAATTCAAAACGCACAACACTATGTTTGAAAAATGTATGCGACATAGATTATTCGACTCAGACAAGATCTACTCAGTTAAAGTAGATACTATGAAAGACAACCGATGAGGTTTTGATGGATCTTAAAGTAATTCTTGTATGCGTAATAGATTTCCATATGCATATGCATACTAGATTTCCACAAAGTAACGCCATACTCCATTTATTACTTTATAACTGCTTACCAATAATATAAAAACATACCATTTATAATTGGTTCTTTTTAAAACTTACGCCAGTCTTAACCTTCGCCTCAAGATATAGATCTCTTCTAAAATAAATTTGTATAAGTTGCTATGCACGGCAGATGAATGAGCAACCGACCACAAAGTAAGGCTTATCGTACTATTAATATTACTACCCATTATCAAGCAAAAGTTTTTATAGGTATAAGCAACATTATTTCAGGTACTTTAAGATGTGTGCTTACGCCCTTAACTTTCCTTGTTTTACCCAACAACTCTTTTGTCCCTGGCGAAAAATGGGTCAGCTCTCGTGCACAAGAGCTGCATTGCTTTTACAATTAACACTTGCAAAGTCTTTCTTTCTGCAGAGCGAAAACCTTACATTGTCGGCCTCATTATCAGAATTCGTAGGTCCATATAAGTATTTTACAGCAACTATTTTCTTTCATAGTTTAAGATATTTTTATAAAATCATTCGTACTTTATATATATTTAATTATATTTATTTAAATATATTTAATTATAATTATACGTTAAATTAAATATACTTTAAATTATGTTACATGGCATTAAAAGTGAGAAGTGAGAAAAATGTTTTATTTTGGAGTTACGAATTCTGATGATAAGACCAACGAAATATAATATTATTATATATTATTAAAATTAGATACTAATATTATAGTTAGAAAACTAAAAAAAAGATGTATATTTTACCGAATTATAATCTATTCAGATTTATGTATAATTAACAAATTATGATGTTTAAATTTAAATACAAAAGGATATTAATTATAAGTTTAGTACGTTACGTTTATTTATATTATTCCTTACAGCGTACTAACTAAATAATATCCGTTTACCACTTTCTTTTTTTAATTGTGTGAAGTGAATGAATGAAAATTCATTCATTCACTTCACACAATTGTATCACTTTTAAGGATGGTAAACTGGTACCTATTGGTTCCATACACTTACTACTTAAAACTAGTAGGTGTTATCTATAGACAGAACTGTATTTTAAATTGTTTCAAATACTTATTAACAAAATAAATTTTTAAAAAATTGCATTGGAGCGTGTTAATATTCCACGATTTAAATGACAAGTATAAGAAACTTCGATTCCCTCATCGGAATAGATATTACTGAGCCCGAATCCACGCTCATTACTGAAGGAAGCCAACATTTATGTACATTTAATTCATTTCTTGTATCAGCACAGGCAATCCCACCTATACAGTGTGGAATTATGAGTGTAAAGCATTTATTTTTAGTACAATACGACCTTAAAATCTAAAAATTATGGTATTTAAAGGATTAAATTATTAAACCAAGAATATATTTTATAAATTTTATTAGCAAAATTATACAGCTAGGCATATATGTAAATAGAAACATTCGTCTTAAATCTATAACTGACATTTTTCATCTATAACATATTGCACAACTCACATCACCAAAATTCATGTTACAAAAATACATAGATTTTGACGAGCGAATAAAATCATACTATTTTATTAAGATTTTTTTAAATCTATAGCTTCCAAACTAGTTCCGACAGTTAATATTTCCGATTAATACTGGATGGTATACTCAAGCATGAATTACATTTTTTTTTTATGGAAAAGGCAGGTAAACGTGTAGGCATCGTCTTCTATGGACATCTGCAAAACTATAGGCTTTCAGTTTTAATCAGAGGTTAAGAAGGAATTATTGGTAGGGGAAGAAGTAAATAGTGGGAGGGGAAGAAGGAATTAATGGGAAGGAAAGAAGGTAGCAGTAATAGGGAAAGAAGAAAGTAATGATTGGGAAAGAAGTAACCTTTGACACCCATCATGTGAAACGCAGTTACAAAGACGAAAGTTACCAGTTAACGGCAATATTTTGTTAGGTTGCGGTATTTTCCCGTCTAGACAGCCCAATAACTGATCTTCTAAACAAAAATTCTATTATTATTCTATTATTATATATATATATATATATATATATATATATATATATATATATATATATATATATATATATATATATATATATATATATATAACATTTACAATCAAAATTAGATATGCAGTCATAATAAAATAAAACATTACCTTCTGTGAAATTGTAAATGGTTGTATTTGGTTGGCATCTATTTGCTTACTCCTGTTTTACAATTAAAATTAGCAATGCAATTACAAAATATTTTAAATAAATAAATGTTAATTAAAAACATCAATTGACATATTACAGGTATTTTCTTCGACAGGATTTCTCTTCGGCTTCGATATTGTCTATGGTTTTTCAGACTACGAAAGACAATAAGGTAAGCGAAGAAGTCATAGCATTATTATTTTCCACATTTTTACACATTTGTCTCGTTGCATTTACACTACAAGTACATCGGAAATAAAAGGCTCTGGATTAATTTTCTATACTTAGTGTCAACATACAAAACATCCTATCATTTTTATAATTAGGGATTATTTTGACAAAATTAAGATACACATTGTTTTGTGAATTAAATCGAAGTAAAGACAAAATATTTAAATACAAATTTCCAAAGATAAAACATATACACAGAAACGTCCGCGTGTTATTCATATATGAAAACAGTTTTTATCTTGAACAAATTGTTTAGAATGTACTGTAATAAATTATTTTATTCAGAACAATTAATTCATTCATCTGAATCTCGTATGACTTTGTTCCTAACGAATTACAGAAATTTAGCTACTCCTATCTTGCTTTTATAAAAATACAACGATGGTGTGCTTGGTTCCATTTATTTCTTAAAAAACTTCGCTGTTAAATATAATACAAAATGATGATTTACCAAGAAAGTAGTCTGCATCAATTACACAAAATTGAATAACACACTACAAGAAACGAATATAATATCATATAATAATTCCTTTAAATAATCTTATATCCTTTTTAAACCAGTATATTACATTAGTCATAGCAAATTTTACAGTCGCGAAAAAGTATACAATTTTTTTTCTTTGATAATTACAATGTGGTTCCTTAAAATCTTAAGTGTATTGAAGTATTTATCTTAAATGTCTGAGATAGTCAATCCAATATAACAGTATGTAATTGACTTAATTTTTCATGAGCTACAATTCTTAGTACATCTTAGCTATACATAACAATTAATAAGATGTACATTGAAAATTGTAATAAAAGTTATGAAAAGCTAAAATGCAAGTCATATTTCACGTACATAAATAGCTGTTTTTTCGACGAATTTTTTTAAGTGAGAATACATTGATAATTTTTTTCTATTTATTACGAGTTATTCACCTTATATCTATAACAATTCAGTAAGATAAGAAAAAAACAGAAATTACCTATTTTACAAAAAAATAGATAATGTCCTCATATGTGGCCATTTAGCGTAATTTCTCTTGAAATAACTAAAATAATAAAAAAAAAGCTAAACGTACACACATGTGCCAATGTCCCTGAAGAGGTTAACCATTAATAACTTAAACTTACTAGCCTTTTTTCTCCTTCGAAAATTTCATATTCAATTATAGAGAAAAAAAAAAGTGAAAAATGTATTAACATATTCAAAAATTATAAATTTTCAGAATTTCGCATGTACTTTTCTTATTATAAAGAACTACATACTGTACACAATACATTCTTATTATGAATAGTAACAACACATAAGTTCAGCATAGTTGTTAAATTTTTTTTTACTATAATTTGGAATCACAAAATTTAAAATGTTTTAGAACTTGTATTTGGAATTATTAATGGAGTCAGGCGTTAATTTGCGGAAATCCATCATTATATGGACGGTCAAAAGTTTTACTTAGCTAAGATCTGCGAAAAGCAAAACAATAACAGAAAATTAATAATGTGTGTTTTTCCGTTGGGTTAAGTGGATTTATTTGGAACTTAAACCAAAAACTTACCGAAAATCGGCCATCAATTCTCCACCCACCAACCACCATACACAACACCAAACACACATTATCACTTTTCCATCTTGTAAACGACACCTGTTTCGCCCCAACACGAGGCATCTTCAGGAAGATGCCTCGTGTTGGGGCAAAATGGCCGATTTTTGGTAAGTTTTTGGTTTAAGTTCCAAATAAATCCACTAAACCCAACGGAAAAACACACATTGTTAATTTTCTGTTATTGTTTTGCTTGTCGCGGATCTTAGCTAAGTAAAACTTTTTGACTGTCCATATTGTATTTGGAACTAAACTACGTTAGATCAATCACATATACAAGGAATTCCGAAACAGAATCCGTTTCTGATAACATTATGAAATGAAAATGTTTACCGTATGGGTTTTATTATTTAACTTTATTGGGTTTTGCTGCTTTCGAAATTTTTGATACGGGAATTAGAGTTTATGTGATTGAAGCGACATGAGATATTTTTAAGCTAAACCTTAATCAGTCTTCTAATGGAGTTTCATATTTATTTCTACCTTAATTCCTAGTCGTAATTATTACCGATAATTGAAGCCCAAGTAGCAATGCGGAAAAGATTCATTGGAAATATAATTGAGTATATAAAAATTATTAAGATCAAAGGTTTTCGAAAATACAATACACGGAAATTTAATTTTGAGCAAAATTTTAGATTATTTATTTGTGAATGGTTTGTCTGTAAATTTTCCGACAGTATGTTATATGTAAATTTAATTTTCAAATAAATATATACTCTTTTTTTTTATATATGAATTCAGACCGAAAAGATGTTTCATGAAAATTTAATTTTTAACAAAGTTGTAGATTATTGTATTTATTTTGAAATAAATTCAAGTTTCAAACATAGGTTTCATGGGAATTTAATTTTAAGGAAAATTGCATATTATTTATTAGTAATGAATTCACTTCGAAAACTTTTCAAAAAAATATTTCACAGAAACATTTCTTATCCAAATAGTGAATAATGCTATCATACTTTGTTTAATATATATAATAATATATTTTGTTTCACTCACACAGTATCTAATTTTATATGTTAAGAACATCCAACCCGCCAATATGACAAGAATCCACGTCATACACGTTCATCGTAGCGAAACGGCTCTCCATTAGTCGCTTCTCGCCCCCGTAGGAATCAGGACGTAACGGGTGGCGAACTACGTCGCCGTCATTTTTAACAAATTAGGTTTATTATTATTCGTCATAGTGAATCCCAAGAGCCGCAAGGGCGGATGGAGGTCAGCCCCAGCAGAGCTCCGCATGCTGAGTTAAGGCACTATAGTACCCGGGAGTGCCCGATCCCGGAACGGTCGGCACGCTTGCGACTAAGCTCACCCCTAGCCACGCATCCATTGGCACGGCAGATCGTGGATTGGCGTAGATGAAGGGAAAAGGATATAGAAGAAAGGGAAGAGCAGGGGAAAGGAAAGATGGATTTAGACAGGATGGTAGGGATATGATACTACCGCAACGGAAGATAAGGAATGATACGGTAGTAGCTCGGGAGGCCGGGGTCGCGTACCCGTGTACCAATAATATAACTACCGCATAGGTCGCTAAGCAAAGATACTAATAAAATAATTTATATGTATTTTAAATCGCAATATAACTAATAGATGGCGCCATTACCATAATTAACGTTAATTATATATATATCAGTATAGATAAATTGACATTCATTCATATAAAATTACCTTTTCTTTTGTATTATAAAAGTAAAACTTTGCTTCTCTGCTTCGTGCTGTTTTTTTCTGAGGTTTGTCGGATTTTTTTCATTAGAAACACCACTCGTGCGAAGCCGGTGCGGGAAGCTAGTTTAATTTAAAAATCTCTTTTCTTTTCGTTTTATGACGAAACTAATTATAAATTGACACTAATTATACATTAATTATTTTGTTATAAATTATTTTTATTTATAAGGGCACCTCTGTTTTAATAGTTCTGGCATAAGTACATTAGACAAGTCACTCTAGGCTAGGCGCTAAGAACAATGCATTAGGAGCCGCATAGAAGTTAGCTGACTGGAACGATCTTTTTATGCTGACGTGTGGGTATTGTCTTCGCCATTCGTGCACCTATAAACAGAAAACAAAACATATCAATGATGGAAAATAAAACATATGCAAAAACATTATTAATATCAAAGTACTGTAGTGATACATTAATAAATGTATCACTAATGCAATAAAACTCTCTGTTTTATGTCTTTTTAAATTCGGTTTTTAAAATTAAAAATAAATAATATTCTATTAAAACAAAATGATTAGTTCAATTGACGTTTTTATAAAAAAAAGAAATGTCACCCGTTCGGCATACATATTAAATGTAAATTAAAGAGTATTTAAAGTGTAAAATATAATAATGAATATGATATAAATGTAAAAAGAAATAAGAAGATTAAAATAATATAATTTTCAAGAATTATATTTAGAAGATAAAAAACCCCTAAAGATCCCGGGTGTCGCCGTAAGAAGAACGGCTGGCACGCCACAGTACACTGACTGAAAATAACTAAACATGAAGTAGATAAAAAAGGCGAGAATGAGAAAGAGTGCAATCTCTTACGCGAGTGAGAAATTAAGGCATGTCCATTTTGTACCGAAAATACTTTAAATGTCATTACCAATACAGCCGTAATAGTCTAATGCGGAACATTGGCCTTCATTTTAGGGATGTTGATGTAATCCCACGCTTGGCGGACAGGTTTGGGGATCAAAGATTGGTTTATATTAATCAGGTAGACGCTACTTGTGTACAGGTAACCATATTGACATATTTTAACTAATTTGTTTTTGATAATAATAATACTACCTTTATTTAAAAAAAAAATTACATATTTTACAGGACACTTAATCTCACACCAGGATTCCCTGTGTTGTTTCTGTTACAACTTTTAGTATCAGCGAGTGGTTTTCGATGTTTTGTTATGCTTAGGAGTGGTTTACAAATGCAGTATAAGGCAACCAAAATTTCAAAGTTAAAATACGTATTGTATAAATAAGTGTACTCAATTTAAAGAAATATTTCGTAAGCACACACATAAATACTGCTTACCTGAGCTTCCAATATCTGGTCACAGAAGCTGACGTCTAACAATTTCAGTTCACGACATTCTGCTAATATACTGAAATAGAAGAAGAGGAAAATTGACTAAGGAGAAGAACAAAAAAGATGTATGAGACATCTTTTTGTTACATTTATTTCTGTTATTTAATCTCGCATATTTGCTGGTTAATAGTAGATATTAGATCATTCTTTACAATCTCTACTCAGTCAAACTGACGGACAAAAATGGACATAACTGTAATAAGTAGATTTTTTATGTAAAATTGTGATATCTGCATATTTATACGTTTTAATGGTGAGTAGAAACATGACAGCACCAAAGGGCAGGCTTGATAGGGAAAAAATAAAACCTTCACCAAATAACGTCGTTAAGTGGTAGCATTTTCTGATCTTCGTTGATCTGAAGACTAACTCCATCCGTTTACTTTACTTCTCTATTCCCCTTACATTAAGTTATAAGTATAACTTCCACTCCAATTATTATCATCTTAATCGAAGAAAGGAAACGCAATTGTAATGTCATTGGTGTTGCAGATATCCATGGGCAACGTTGATTACCTTTCATCAGCTTGCTCGTTTACCTTCCTATCCCACAAAAGATCTGACTGCAAAACCAGATCAGGAGACGGAGTCCGCTATTTAACCATCATTATTCTACGGCTAATTGCTAACTGCAAGGGATGCTGAACAGCCTAAATGAATCCTCTCGACGAGTCGGTTTGACCATGAACTTTGATAAAACTAAAGTCATGGTCAATGATCATCTGGATCCACAACCGACCGTCGTCAGTGGTAAAACTCTCGAAGTTGTCCAGGAATATATCTACCTCGGGCAAGTCTTGCAATTGGGTGGAGACAACTTCGAGAAAGAAGCCGATAGAAGGATTCAGTTAGGCTGGGCAGCATTTAGGAAACTCCGTCCGGTCTTCTCGTCGCCCATACCTCAGAGCCTGAAGACGAAAGTCTTCGACCAGTGTGTCCTACCCGTACTCTCCTACGGCGCCGAAACGTGGACGCTGACAGTCCGTCTGCTTCATAAGCTCAGAGTCGCTCAGAGAGCTATGGAGAGAGCTATGCTCGGAGTTTCTCTGGTAGATATGTTTCGGAATGAACAAATCCGCCAGAGAACTAAAGTCACCGACATAGCCTTTCGAATTAGCAAACTTAAGTGGCAATGGGCTGGTCACGTCTGTCGGAGATCCGACGATCGTTGGAGCAGACGAGTGCTGGAGTGGAGACCGCGTCTCGGTAAACGTAGTGTGGGACGCCCCCCGGCTAGATGGTGCGACGATCTGCGCAGGGCGGCTGGCAGAAACTGGATGCGTGTAGCCGAAGATCGGGCTAGGTGGCCCTTCATGGGGGAGGCCTATGTCCAGCAGTTGACTGCCGCAGGCTGCTGATGATTCTACGGCAGTTCAGTCCAGCCCTCTTTCGGGGTCAAATTCTCTCATTTAGCCCAATATGGGCTATACTATATTCAGTCTCTGGCAGCCGACCTACGTAGATCATCGCACCATATAACCGGGGGGCGTCTCGCACTACGTTTAGCGAGACGCTACCTCCACTAAAGCACTCATACATACATTATATGTATTTTTTTATGGAATAAAGGAATAATAGGAAGGCGTGTCGCCTGATAGAAAACAACCAACGCCGCCCATAGACATCCACAGTGCCATGGGCATTGCAAAAGCGATGCCGGCCTTTAAGGAAAGTGAACGCTTGTTTTCTGAAAGTGCCAATGTCGTATCAGTTCGGAAACGCCTTTGGAGGTAGCTGATTCCAGAGGGAGGTGGTGTGTGGAAAGAAGTTTCGGGAAAAGCGCACCGTACTGGATCGCCACTTATCCAGATGGTGAGGATGAAACTTTTCTTTCTGACGAGTTGTGCGGTTGTGGAATTCAGCGTCGGTAATGATTAATGCGTATGTTCTTTCTATACTGTTTCTGTACTATGAATGTGTCCAGTAGATAAGTGTTACTCACTCGCTACAAATGTCAGGCGTGACTGCCCTAACGCCGAGCAGGTCCAGTTGCGCGAGATGCGGCGTTCGGGTTATCAGCGCGCGCAAATCACGGTCGCACACACCGCGCAGCGCACCCAGGAACAACTTGCGTAGCTCGCGGCCGTGCAAAGAAGCGAGCCACTCGCCCGAACTGCCCGCTTGTAGACTGAAACAGGGATTATCTTAAAGCCAGCAATACATATTGGCCGGGCTTAGGCCAACGCGAGCGTAGGCAAAATGATACACGTTCGGCAACCGTGTGGACACTATTGGCCGAGCGCCTTTGTTAACCCCTTGCCATACTTTAACGATTATGACTCGTGATGAAAATTTTGGCCCAAACATGAATATGACGAGCCAGGCTCGTGAATAGATAGACAGATAGTCGGGCCAAAAGTAAACATCACGAGCAGAGGTCGTGTGCAGATAGTCGGATCAAACATAAACATCACGAGCCTGGGTCGTGATTGAATGTTAGTTTATATCAGTACGCCACCAGAGTTAGTCACGAGTCTCATAATTGCTGTTACAATGTAGTTTATATATTGTAATTTAATTTTTAAAGATTATAGAAGATATTAGTGAAGAGGAAGGTACGACGTGTTTACCACGCGTTGACGCGTAACACTTGGGCCTGAGTTTCGTCGAGCTAAATGATACGGCAAGGGGTTAAAAAAGCCTATATATAGAAAAACCGACACCGCTTCGAAGTAAAACAAGTGATCTCGAGCGATTGCGAATCATGGCAAGCTACGTGAAATGAGTTCTATAAACGTTGGCACTTGCCTTCGCTCGGCCAACTAGGCAATCGACACCGAGTGTTGACAAGGCGAGGCAAATATTATATGTATTGCCAGCTTAACACATTGCGGAGCAGATATTTTATTTTATTGCTAACCGTATCGCGCTTTTACGTCAAATTTTTAAAATTAGTAAATGATTTGTTAACAGTTAACAGTCATTGTTACATGCAATATTTAATTTTGAACAATAAGTTTTAAAATTAATGATTTTTTAAAAATATTTTGTAATAAAAAACAATTGTAAAAACTAAAAATTTTGTCGTATGTTTCAAATAATTAATTCGCAATACAAATTAGCAAATAATACACTTGACTATCAAATAGCAACTGTCTTTTACGACGCAATATGAATGACAAGATATCTCGTCACTGGTCCTTAACAATGAAATAGAAAAGACGAAATATTTTGTCATCCGTCCGCAATGTGTAAATATTGTAAGTCAATGTTCCCCAACATGAAGCATGCCCAAATGAGAGCAATTTTATTTTAAGAAGACAATTCAAAAACGTATAGAATGTAAATTAGGCATATGGCGAACTCTTAGTTGCCTCAAAATGTAAAATGACAAGTCAATTAACACTTTACTCAGTATATAAGTAGCAATGGCATAGCATCAAATATCTGAACTATTTTTACCGTTTACATCTTCATATTTAGTTGAAAGTAGTTTTAGTGACATATGTTCATATTTTAGTTCTATTTTAACGAGATCTATAAAAATAATATACGTATGTATGTATTTCACGTCGAGTTAATAAACAAAAATAAGAGGGCACCTTTTGTTAACACCTGTATGAGAATTCACATAAAGAACAATGGCGCAAGGATTTATCGACACGTGACCATATATTTATATGCCATCTAAACATTTATCGATCTAATTGGCTGTGTTGAAGCTACTGCTTCCGGCATCAATTGTCGCGGGTTGGATTCCATCGGAATAAAAAATAACCGTAAGAGAAACGTAACCGTATGTGTGTGTGTGTATGTATATATATATATATATATATATATATATATATATATATATATATATATATATATATATATATATATATATATATATATATATATATATATATATATATATATATATATATATATATATATATATATCAATGCCAAGCAGTGAAAGGTATATGGGCTGTGTAAAAAAATATTACGACATTCAAACTTTCAAAAAACAAGCCTACTTAAAGGCCATCAGGTGATGATGGGCTTGCTCGTTTGCTTGATCTTCGCTGTGCGTAGCCAATGCTAAAGTTTTTGTCTATAAAACATGGTACAATAAAAGGAAGTGTCGGTGAGGGAAGACCAAAGAAAACATATCTCGACCAAATTGCCGAAGTTTTTAGAAAAGGCCAGGTCAAAGGTACCCTTAACCGACGAGCTTGCATGAAGAGAGTGATGAGAGTGGAGGAAGCAAGGAAAGTATGCCGAGATCGTAGCAGATGGAGATGTGTGGTCTCTGTCTACTCCTACACGAAACAAGTGTATGGTATATATGTAACAAATTAGAAGAACACAAAGGCAAAGTGATATGTGTAAATTAAACTTACCACCAACCGACGTCCAACTCCTGCAAGTGCTTGCAGTTGCCAAGCGATCTGATGCCGACGGCTGTTAAAGAGTATGACTTCCAGAAGTCCACAGATATCAGTCCCAAGCAGTTGGTTCCTAAAGCTATCGCCACTTCATCCATCGCCGATATCATCTTACATGAACCTGTAAGGTTTTCAATTGCTTTTATGGAAGGCAAACGAGCAAGCGTGTAACCTGATGAACACCGATCATCACTGCCCATTTACATTAACAACACCATAGTCACCGCAAAAGTGTTGCCGGCCTCTATGAAATGTGTATACTTTTTTTATAAAGTAATACAGTAATTTAAGAATTAGATAAGAAAGAAAATATGTAAGTATAAAATAGGATTTTAATTGAAATGGAATTTCATAAATTACATCTAACATATAAAAAACTCCTCCGAAATAGCTTGGCCTATTTTGATGATTTTTTTTTTGTATATTTGATAGGTTTGGGAATAGGTCGTAAACTATTTTTTTATACCTATACCTGTTCCCAGAAATAATTTATATGGCAAAACAACGTTTGCTGGGTCAGCTTGTATTAATATATATAATATTTAAGCAATAGTTTATTTTTTCAATGCTGAGACAACGATATTTCGTTATCTATACCGACTTTCAGAGGTTGAATCTCCAACTTCGACAATCGGCGACTTGTTGAGTATTGGATTCCTTCCTTTCGCCTCTCTTCCCGGTGAGGATCAGTTTCAGAAAGATTTCACCGGGGTTTTGAGCTATGTAGCTAAAGAACTCAAATGCACGTGACGGAAAACCTTGGTTTCTTCTTCACCTCTATATGGTGGCTGCGAGAAAGTTTTATTACATTTTACTATGAACCAAACGCGTACCAACATTGACATGTTGCAGTTCTGGATTAGCTCTGATAATAGCAACGGCAGCGGCTGTACCGATATCCGTTCTGTACAGATCCAATCTTTTCAACCGTCGCAACGTGGCGAGGCATATCCAATCCAGACAGCCCGTCACTGAGCGCAGACACAGCTCTGAAACAAACACATTTATTACGTTGAATGCCACCCACAATTTTTACAGGTATTGTCCGTGGCGCCACGATGAATTTTCTATTATACGATAACTATACATACATACATACATATCGTCACCTCCGCTTTCTGTAGGGATAAGCAGAGACCACAGATCTCTATGTGCCGATGCAACCCCGGCATACATTTCTTGCTTCCTCCACACTCACAACTTTCCTCATGCAAGCTCGCCGGTACCCTTAACCGACGAGCTTGCATGACTCTTGGCCCAGCCTTTCCTTAAAACTTCAGCAATTTGGTCAAGGTATGTTTTCCTTGGTCTTCCCCTACTAACCCTTCCATCTACATCCGTAACGAAAACTTCTTTTGTCAGTCGTCTCTCATCTATCCTCCTTATGTATATAATTATAAAATATTATCTCCAATAGATAAGTTACGATGAGAACACGTCAAACAAATCAAATCAATCTGGACGCGCCGGTTACCAGGTACTGCCGTCACTGTCAAGTTGAGTTCCGGTCAGGCGAGCAGGCGTGTCACCTGATGGGAAGCAATCAACGCCACCCATAGACATCCGCAGTGCCATAGGTATTGCAGAAACGTTATCGACCTTTAAGGAATGTTTGGCTTGTATTTTGAAGGTTTCCATGTCGTATAGATTCGGAAACACCGCTGGAGGCAGGATAGTGATGCGTGGAAAGAAGTTTCGGGAAAAACGCACCGTACTGGATCGCCACTCATCAAGATGGTAGGGATGAAACTTTTCTTTGTGGAAAATTGTGCACTGGTAAAATTCAGCGGACGTAATTATTATTCATTAATTAAATTTAATAAATTAATTTTTGTTTTATATGGGAGAAAATAAATATCTTATATATTTAGCACGATATAAAAGTAGGAATTTAATTTATTTTTTTTATTATTTCTTCTAATATTTATTATTTCTTAAATGACATGGCGATATTATAAAATTCTGATTCTCTAAAATACAGCATATTTGAAACAGTTTGGTGTTACCACCAGTAAATGAATAAGTACAATCAATATCTGACTAATAATTCTCGTCGCTAAATTCCACTCAACTCGCCAAAGAAGTTTCATGTTTAGCATCTGGATGAATAGTAATGTACGCCGGATTTTTCCCTAAACTTATTTCTACGCACCAATAGGCAGAGTCAAGCCAGTTACCTTCAACGGTATTACCGAACCGAAACGACATTGAAACCTTCAAAATCAACATATTTCTCAAAGGCAAGCAACATTTCCGTAATGACTATGATGTTGATATACTTGCTAGTTCCCTTTTCTATCCCATAAAGGAAAGAAAACGCCACTTCAGTTAATCGCATATCTAAATACCTACCATAAGTGTAAGGCCGGCAACGCTTCCATAATGCACATGGTGTCACATATTTCTATGGGCGATATTGATTGCTTTCCATAAGGCGAAATGTTTGCCCCCATATCCCATAAAAAATCTACATTGTAATTTATGTATCATTTACTAAATATTGCAATATTTATTACATGAAAGAACCTATTGAAAAATGTATGTAGGTATATAATCCTCTCAGGTAGCGATGACGTACAACATTTAGCAAGTAATAACAAAAGTTCTAATTTCATTGTGAACAATACGTAACCAAACACGCGCACAATGGCGAAACGTGATCTTAACCTACTTACATGTTTGTCATATCGCCAAAAAGTATTTTAATACGTATAAAAATTTGACCTATGTGTCTATTACAGGACGATTCATGAAGTAATGTCTCCGAGTTTGTTTTTTACGCTATTAAACATTTACATAATAACTGTTTTATTTAAAATAATTTTTATTTATTTAATAACTACACACACAAGCATAAAAGGGTGCCTAATTTTTTTTTCATGTTTAAAGTAGTTAGTTATCAAATAATCTCAGTAAGGTTTTCTTAATTTTACGATCTAAATTACCCAATGACGAAGTTTCTACTCTCGGAATCAATAATGGCGGGTTAAATTCCACTCGGAATAAATACCTCTAAGCAATGGCTTAAAGGTTGTTGAATTTCGAGTTTGGTTGCCCGCTAATCTACAATGAAGTGAAACACCATGAAGATATAAGCGATGTGGAGTAAAAGATATCGTGACAAAAGTTGAGAAAGGGATGCTAAGATGGTTTGGGCACATATATGGATGAAAGACGACTGGCAAAAGAAATTTACGTTGCGGATACTGATGGAAGGGTCGGTAGGGGAAGACCACGGAGAACATACCTTGACCAAATTGCCGAAGTTTTTAGAATAGGCCAGGTCAAAAGTACCCGTAACCGGCTTGCATGAAGAAAGTAATGAGTGTAGAGGAAGCAAGGAAAGTATGCCGAGTTCATAGCAGATGGAGATCTGTGGTCTGTGCCTACCCCTACGGGAAACAGGCGTGACGATATGTATATATGTACATATGTATGAAACACCTCTTTAAAAAGTAAGGCGTTACTTTTAGACTGCAGTGATGCAATCTTAATGCGTATGAAATAAGTAACATAAAAATATCCCAGAGACATGAGAAACATTGGTTTTCCGCTCACGTGTAGACGTAGCAGAAATCTGGCTGCATGGCGTCATCGGGCAACAGCCAAACGGTGAAATTTGAATAACATAACCTTGATATTAAATTTTGTACAGTCAGGGTTATTGTGACCAATAAAATGGGAGTAGAAATTGTGAATTCTACACAATTGTGGTGAAAATTTGTTTTTCATCTATAAATAAATAACCTCTCCGCCTAGACTTCGAATAAATACGCGTAGATCAGTTTCCGCACTTAACTAACTGCAAAGTTTATAAATTCGTATTTTGTATTAATGGGAAAAAAAGCTAGAGGTAGGATTTTTTAAAAGTAATTTGGCTTTGGCTGAGATATCTGTTCGTTTTGGAAATAGGGTCTCTTGCCTAAAATAGGAATAAATTTAGGATTCCCTACTGTAGACCATACAAATATTTTAATTAAACCCACTGCCTTTGACTCAGAAACCGAACATTGCACCACTAAAGCATTTTGGTAGCTATATTTTAATGTAATAGATTAAAATTATAAACAAGATAATTTTCCTCCCAACTTAAAAAAATATCACGTTTCTTACCTTGTAAATAGGTACAAACATTGGCCACAGCCCTGAGCACCAAACTGTCGACGAATTCGCAACAATTCATTCTCAAATGAGTCAATTCTGCGCAGCTGCTATTCACGAAACTGTAAAAAAAATGAGTTATAATATGACTTAAAAACTTTTAAGAGCGTTTTTTCTTTAAATGTAACAAGAAAAATAAAAAATATACAAACTCTGGAGCAGACGGATATTCAAATTTTTTATGTCAATCGTTCATGTTTCTATCTCTTTTAATAATAGTTTTCTAACCATCCGCCCACATACATGCTAGGCACGGGCCTCCCCATTTTTGGAGGAATAATAATTAACCCACCATGCTTGTCTAAGGCGGATTGCCGGAGCACCCAGTCACGGAACATTTGGCCCGAATATCCAAACCACGGGTCTATCACGTAGTTGTAGCTTAAGGGGTTAAACAAATCACAATCTTGACTTGCGTGGCTTCATCACTTACCAACAGGTGATCTGTTAGCTCATTTTTCTATTAACTACTATATAAAACTGCATTACCACTGACTGACATGTTATTTGTGAAACTGTAAGAGATAGAAGGTAAGTTTGTCGTAGGGAAATTTTCGGATTAGGGCTCGAGGCATAGGAATTATATCCAAAGCTTGAAAATCTTATCCTGGTAAAAAGTTGCTCGACAGCCCACCCGAACCGTAATACCTACGGGGGTCGCCCAGATCCAAAATGGTGGAAATAAGATGGCCGCCATACAAAACTAAAATTGTCATTTATGGGCCGATTTCACTGAAATTTGGCAAAATTCCGAATATCTGTAAAATATCTGTAGCCATACATATATTTATTCCGATGCGGGGATCAAAACCGCGACCATTAATTCCTCATGCGGGGTGCCCCGCCTGCACCAATTGGTCGTCAAAGAGTCGTCATATGTCAGGCGGTATTAATTGCTTTCTATCAGGTGTAACGCTTGCTTGTTTGCCTCGCTATCGCATAAAATAAAATTAAATATGTTTAGTTCACAAATACATCGTTCAATATTTTGAGCATTATTGAATAAAAAGGAAAAACAACGTTATTTGTTCTAACGATGATAGAACATTTTTCCTCCTTCCTTGTATTGCACAACTTACCGCTCGACATAATGGGACTGTATCATACGATGGCTACCGCACCAAGAGAGGTCGAGCTTCTGTAGGAACTTGCATCTAGTAGCCAACGTTAAAAGTACCTGAAAACAATAGAAAATGCAATGGAATGCAGTTTCCTCCTTACTTCTATGGCAGTTGGCCAATATTGGAAAATAAGAATTTAGTTCAAGGTTTTCATAAGCGATGAATAAAAAAACAATAAAAATGTATGCGATTGTGTCTGTTAAACAAAGTTGATCTGACACAATTGTGAGAATTTTCCAGAAAAAAACTGAAATGTACGTACACATGACAGAAAATTAATTATAATTGCGAATTTTATTTGTTATGAATCGGTATGAATCACACATATAACATCTATCTTCTATAACATACACATATCACTAACGCTAGGATAATTGCATCATCACAAAACCACTATTAGCTTAGTTGGAACAGTTTATAAGAGTTATATTAATGTCAAAACACAAGACTAGTTTACTTTGAAAGGAAAAAACAAATAAGAGGATGATAAATAAGAAGAGAGTTGTTGGTTACAATTCAAATTTGATATATAATATAGCTCTTATGAGTATAAGGCACATTGTTGTGAAGATTAAAAAAATAATTTTTGGAAATTTAGTTTTGAAGTTATAAACTGTGAATGATATTTAATCACAACGAAATACAAAGGAAGTCTATTTTGGCTTGCAAATATTTACCACCGTCCACTTCGATATCAATATCAATTTGCATATCGGCAACACGCCAATCGTTGCCAATTAATCATTCGCTTATCAAAAAGCATTAATATGTTTTCAAAGGAGTACAGTTCACACGAAATGATTGTTGCAGAAAGTTTTAATGTAGGTATTGTTAGTGATACATTGATTAATGTATCACTAAGGTATTGAAACTTTTTATTTGAATATAATAAAACCTTTTTTATTGTATTACTTTTTACGTAATTTTAAAATTTAAAACAGTAGATTTTGATTAGATCGATTGACGTCTCTCGTATATCGTCCTTACTTGCACAACTAAATAATGCGAGTACAGTGAATAGAAAAATAAATTAATATAATTTGGAAGAGTTTTATTATAAGAAGAAACCCCGTAAAGATCCCGTGTCATTGTATCAGTACGGTTGGTACGCTATATGGTGGAGGCGGCGGGTACATAAAAGACTGAAGAAGGAGCCCTCAATTTATTCAGCTATTTATGAATTATTATATTTTATAGAATAAACAATGTCCAAATTTTGGATGGATTTAATGGTGACGTAATAGTTTCTACGACAGTTCGAAATAATTAGCGCGTTAAATAATTGGAGTTAAGAGATAAAAACGCTGACGATAGCAATATATTTAGAATTTAAATGGGGCAGCTTTGTTATTTTATGAAAAAATATATGAAGATGGCATAAAATATGATTGTGTAAAGGATGCATTAATCAAGGAATTTTCTATCGATCCTAATTATGGAACAGTTTATACCGCATGCACGCAAATTGAAAACAAAAATAATGACATTTTTTACAATGAACCTGTCACAAAGTATGCAACGTGTTCGACTCTGATAAAATAAAAAAAAATTATTGATTGTGCGGATATCTCACAAGACACGGATACATTAACCGTCTAAAAACGGCCGTCAGCAACTTTAACGGAACAACCGTTAAGTGTCTTCCGTAAAGTCTACAATAGCTACCTGATGATGCCTCGTGTTGAGGCGAAACACGTCGTGTACATTGTGGAAGACTGGTGGTGTGTGTTTGGTGTTGGTGACAGTGGTTGTGAGGTGGAAAGTTACTGACGGCCGTTCTTCGGTAAGATTTATTTTAAGTTCCCTGGAAATCCACTTCCTCGATTAAAAAACACACATTATTATTTTTTCTACTTTTGTTCGCTTGTCGCAGATCTTAGCCAAGTTAAACTTCTGACTGTCCATATCATAAAATTTTGATTATTAAACAGATATTAAATTATTAATGGAGTCAGGCGACAACAGAAAAATGAAACTTTTCGGTTGTAAGTCGTTTACAAGGTGGAAAAGTGGTAGGTGTGTTTGGTGTTGTGTATAGTGGTTGGTGGGTGGAGAGTTGCTGGCCGTTTTTCGATAAGTTTTTGGTTTAAGTTACAAAAAAATCCACTTCATCCAGCAGGAAAACACACATTATTAATTTTCTGTTATTGTTTGCTTGTCGCTAATCTTAGCTAAGTAAAACTTTTGACTGTCCACATAGATATTAAAATACTTAAAAATAAATAAAACTTGTTTCTCTATCATGGAAAGTACAGTTTCGGGGCAAAATTATATTTTTATTTGAACACAGTCAACATCCATTAATAGGGATGTTTGATTTATACGTACATGCGAGCGGACACAGTGCCAGTAGGGTCGTAGGTCGATGCACCGGTACAAAATGTTATCCGAAGCGAGCCTGCGGAAGTGTCGGTTCACTTGAGCGCAGCGACACAGCGACTGGATGTCCAAATACTTCATTACGCTTAGAATTGTTTCATCCTGAAATGGCATTTGGGATTAGAGTCCTTGTTAAATTCGCCCTTCCGGTAAAATGTACGAGTATAACTCGTCATAGGATTTTTATGTTGTTTATAATTTGTAAAGTGAGACGCCAAATAAATATAGCAACACCTTATTTTTTGGTAGAAGGTGAGGCGCGTCACTCACGCTTGCTGCTGTATACGTAATGACTCATCAAAAGTGTGTATCAAATTAAAATTCCAATTTTTCTCTCATAACCTCTCCTTGAAACTCACAACATGGTCCAGGAGCAAATAAAATTATATCATTCAATAAAATGACGAGCTACACTAGTCATGCAACTAAGGTTATTGTTCAGTATTATAAGCAATTTGGTTTAAAAATATGTAAAAAAAATTTTTTTAAATAAAAATCAAATTTTTATTTTATACACATTTATTCTTTATTAAATCTTACCGGAAGAGAACCTTAAAATTGACCTATGCTTAACAATACTCTGATAGATTTTAGATAGGACCGCTGGTAATAAACGACAAAGAAAAATGTTGACGATAATTTCTTAATATAAATGGTGTAAAAGAATTGAATAACAGACGAGACAAGACGTATAACAGAAAGTAATACACCTTGTCAAACGTAATATAGTGCCCCTAAATGGAGCGACAATCTGCGCAGGACGGCTGACAGAAATTGGATTCGTCAAGCCGAAGATCGGGCTAAGTGGTGCATCTTAGATGAAGCCAATGTATAACACTAGATTTCCGCAGACAAACGATGATGAGAATAAATAATTAACTTAAATATAAATGTTGTAACAATTTAAATGTTATTCACGATAACAATTTACTAAAACAATTTGTTATCATATATATGAAACATTTCCCATTATTTAAATATAAAAGATTGCATAAATTAAAAAAAAATAATAATTTTCTTTTATACCTTTTTAACAAGAATTTTCTTTCTTTCTGTAGAATTTACAACAAAACGAGTACTATTTCTTGGTCGTTAGTTTATAGTTGGAATATTCAGACAGTGGAGTTGGATATCCACTGTCTGAATATTCCAACTATAAACTAACGACCAAGAAATAGTACTCGAAATAAATGGCTTTTTGTCCCTTTTCATACCTATTCCAGTATACCTAAATACAATTAGAAATCTACATAAACGGACTATAATTTTAATGTGCATAACTCAATAATACCTGTAATGCCATAAAAGTGCTTTTACATAATTTATTTGTTATATGACACTGTGTTGACGCACGTCTGATAATTTGCTAATTAGCAGAAATTGAAAAGAAGGAGAACTAGAACGATCTAAATCACCTGGTAATATTAAATACATAATTAATACACATAAATTTGTACTACCTCAAAATCACGATAATTACAAACATAATAGCGGGATAAGACTGAAACAATATGAATATAGGCTAGGCATGCCTCTCCCGAATTTTGATACTATGAAATAGTTGCTGCAATTTACTTTTAAAATACCATAACTTAACGAATTCTAAATCTTCCCACGTCCACCAACAAGAAGAAAAAGAAATTATAACTACAATTCAGTATCATAATGCAATGTCAAATAGAGATTAATAAGAATATAATCACTTTTTGGGACCTAAACATTGAGTAAAAGACCATGAGAGTTATAACTAGCTGAATAATAATATATTTTGCTAACAAATTACAAAATTTAACCAATAGAACAAACATCTACGAAAATGTGTCACACATAACTCAAAACGTGTGGACAGATGTTTTTTTTTTAGAAAAATGTCATAAATAAAACAAAACATGTTAATGTATAAATGTATTCCTTCAACTAAAAGAACCAACAAATACTTTATGCAACATGGAAAAATCCACGCCATTTACATAGAAGCCAGAACTTGTCTAATCAAATCATTGTCTTATCCGACAAACAAAATGTTACAACACCGTGTTAGTCATAGACACGTCTAGGTCAGTAATGTTACGCACACGGAATAGATATGTGTTCATTGCAACATAATATCTATAAAAAGATATAATTATCATCTTTAAAAAAAAATTGATATATAGAATTTCAAACAAACCGTCTCACCTACTATAGTTTATCTAAATGTGGATGAGACCGTTTATATTTTTAATTGGTTTTATAATTATTCTAAATAACACTAATGTTTTGACCTTCATTTTGCACCAATAATAATTGATTGGTTGAATTGTTTATTAATCAATAATTCACCAACTCAATCTTAGGTCGAATTTCGATGCTCCATGTCCATGTCTAGTGTGCATTTTGTAGACTGAAATATTTCTCATAATAAATTTTGTCATGTAAGGGGCCGTCCATAAACAACGTGACACATCAATTGGAGGTAGAGGGTTTAAAAAGTATAACATCGAGTAAAAAGAGAGTATATATAAACTGCATGTATTAAAACTCCATACTTCAACTACACAAGTGACAAAGAGGGGGGACTGAGTTTCATTTATGTGCCGTAACTTATGGATGGTCCCTAAAGTCGTGCAAGTGGTTTTCAAATAATTTTTCAAATTTTGGTGCAAATTTATTTTATTTATTTATGTATATGAAAGGCTTGAGAAAAGAAAATTGTACAAATGCAATGCTTATAACACGAAGATGTATATCTTCCAGCAGACGTGTGATCGTAGAGTAGAGTCCTGTGAGAGTAGTAGTAAACTTGAAAAACTAATATTTTGTATACTTAAGAAGTTAGAACTTTAGAACATAGTCAGTTATTGTAATTATATTACTTTATTTGCAATATATGAAATATTGATACCAATAATGGCATGATTACGGAAGTGGAATCACAGGTTACTGCATACTGATGATAATAAAGTTACACATATTTTGGTAGGTAAGTTATATATTATACTATTTGGTTTTCTTTTTCATTATATTGAATGAGCAATTTGATCCACTTTAATGACAACTGTACCTCAGATGCATTACTATAAAAGACAAAAATAGCTTCATACATTTGGTCAAGGGCATCAAAATTCTCCATCGTTGCATAAATCTCAACATGCGTTGGTTCAACATACATATATCGTACCTCCCTACCGTACATACGTATTTTGTCATTTTTATACAATATAATTTAACAGTGAAGAACTTAATGAAATTATGCCATAATTTATTATATCCAAAGAATTGATTACAAAAAAAACCTCTATCTAATCTCTATATCTCTACTCACCGGTAGTCTCTGGAAGTCTCCCAATGGCGGTCCCGTGTCGATAAGTTGATCTTTCTGTGATATAATCATCGGAGGTACTATCTTCTCATGTAAATTCGAAGCGATTACCCTATTCAAAAGAAGACCTAAAAAACAATTTAAAAAAACATTTATTCTGTAGATACAAAAAGGGTGACATTCCAGTTGGACCTACTTTTTACGAATATTATAAGTTTATTTTTTGTTATAATATTTTATAAACACCTTTAATCTATGTGTAATAAAAGGAGAGACTAAATGCCTTCAGGCAATTTCTGTCTAACTCGGGGAGTGAAATACGTTGTCAGGTTTAAATTTATATATTATTTAGCTTATTTAAGTCTTTTTTTTATGGGATAGTAAGGCAAACGAGCAAGCGTGTCACCTGATGGAAAGCAATAGACATCAAAACCGCCATAGGCAGTGCGGAAGCGTTGCCGACCTTTAAGGAAAGTGTCATTATGGTAGTGGGAATGGGAGGGGTGTTGGGCATCCGGAACTCAGTCGCTCACCGTACGAAGCTGACAGCGAAGCTACCACTCCGACGAATACTTTGTCAAAAATGGCATATTATTTCTGTGTAGCATGAATGGGCTGGTTCGCCTGGTGAAGTACCGCAATCCCGCAGAAAACAGGCGTCTGAGTGGTAGCTTAGCTACCGCGCTTCGTAGGATGAGCGGTTGTGTTCCGTAGACCCAATCCCCTCCCATAATGACACATTCCATAAAAGCCGGCAATGCTTCTGCACTGCCTATGGCCGTGCGGATGTCTGTAGGCGGAGTTGATTGCTTTCTATCAGGTGACATGCCTGCTCTTTTGTCTTCCTATCCCAAAAAAAGTATAGACAGATGACATCCCCTCTCTGGAAGATCGCCTCCAAGAGTGGGAAATTGGTGTTACGCTGGTACACCAACGAAAGTGCATACGTCTTCTCGTCGGAACCGCTGCGCTGAAATTGCAGACTGCTGGATCTGCTACCGAGATGGCTGGACAACTGGAGGAAGCCTGTGAATGTTGGAAAGGTATCCGCTCTTATTACCGGCCACCCTTACTGCAACTTGTGGGCAGGATGTGCACTGGGAGACCAAAGCTGTAATCTCGGAGTAGGAATCGACCGCATACTGTACATGATTTATACAATCAACATTAAAGTTAAGTAAAGCTGCATTACGAGGGGTAATACTCACTCACTGACATGTTATTTGGGAAACTGTAACTGAAGGGTGAATTTGTTTTAGGGAAACGTTTGGATAGAACTCGAGGCAGAGTAATTATATCCAAAACTTGAAGATATAAAGCTGGTAAAAAGTTGTTCGATGGCCCGCCCGAATCGTTATACCTACCGGGGTCGCCTTCAAACAAAAAATGGTGACAAATGCAAACGCATTATCCAAAATGACAGAAAACAAGATCGCCGCCATACAAAACTAAAATAGTCATTTATTAGTCGATTCTGCTGAAATTTGGCAGAAGCCCGAAACACTCGCATATTTTTCAGATAGTTTAAATTTATCTAATTGCAAAATTCAAACTTACCTTTTTCAGTAGGTGGTTCACTTTTCTTATAAAAAAGAGTTGAATATGCAAAGTTATTATTGATTCTCGTTACACTTGCCGGTTCTTTACCTCTAAGTAATACAGCATCAAGCTCAGTGTAATATGGCAACAGTCTATGATTAAATTCCAAACGTAAAATTCTGTAAGAAAAAATATGTAGGTAATCATAATATCTTAAATGTCTTGGACTATCTTTAGCACTCGAAAGCTATTACCTAAGTTGTATTTATTAATCCTCTATTAATATTAATTACATTTAATGAAGGAAAGGCTACTTAATTCTATTATACTTAGACTTAAGCAAAACTAAGAAGACAAAAGGAATAATTAAGATTAATAAATGTGTTTTTTATTATTTAACCTTTGGATTCTCTATCTGCAAACTCAAAGGTAAAGGGCTAACTAAAACTTACCTGGTTAGTTCATTCATTTGCTTGATAGGAGGATTGAAAATTCTTGGATTATCACCTGCATACTCTGGTTCACCCTCCCATAACAAAACCCATGATTTAGGCCCTAAAGCCCAAATGCGAACCAAAGCACCTGGGTTGTATGTCTCAAATACAGCTATCTCCAATGGATATACAGATCTCTCAAAGGACACTTCTGTTAATAACAAATTATTCAATCAGTAATCATTATAATAACTGATAATCACTCAGCTCAGCAGTCAGAATTTCCTGAATGTAAAATGTATTTCAACAAAAAAGTTTTTTTTCTTAAAAGTTTTTGGGTTTCTAGTTGCCAACAATGAAATATATGTTATTAGGTTTTAACAAATTATATGAATGTACAATTAGATAAAAACAAACATAACATACATGTGTATAATTAAACTAAAGTAATAACTAAATAAATGAGATCTTAATAAAACATTATTTTTCTCCTTAAACTGAAAAAGGTTGTGATTGAATTTAAACAGTGTACACTTTACTTATATTAACACTACTACTCATAAACAACCATAAAAAATAACATGACAATAATTTATAATCTATGTATGAGTTTAAGTTAAACCTTTTATATTTAATCTTATTTTATTTCAATAATATCAACAATTAAATTTTACTCAAATCAATCAGATTGAATTTAATTATAATGTTCCTTTAGTTTCTAGTTAAAATAAAATAGTAACAATAGGAAGTATTATTAGGAAGTAATACTATTAAATCAGCTACTATAATTACTCAAGGTCTTAAATTCTAACACTTACCAACAAAGTCTTGACTAGGTATAGCCAGGCTATTCTGAGGCATATAGTCTTCTTGAACCGATGGGGCTTCATCCCACCATTTTCCATAAGTTCTCTACAAATAATTTTTTTTTATATGTAAAAGTAAGAGCTACAATTGTTATTTATTTTATAATAATTACTGAATCAAAATTGTTATTTTTATAATTATCTTTGATAATTATTTTTTGAAAAGCATTTGTATAGCAGCAATGGCATAGAAAGAAATTTCCCTTTTAATTTTAGTGAGAAAAGTTTAATTAGATAGGATCATTAGTTTCACAAATTTGTCATTGTCAATACATAAATATGAATAATAACATCTGTGGTATAATAGGTAGTAAGCCCCACAATAAAATGTTAACTTAGAGCATAGCTTTTCAGCACATCTTATCACTACTGCCTACCACTTTGGAAAGGGTGTTTATTTTTTTGAAAATGAATAACTTACTCATTAATCTATCACATAAATTCAGTATTACTAAAATAAGAAAGTAAAATTTGTAACTCAAAGTTTACAAAATCAGTACAGATTATTATAAAATCTTTATTTGAAGTATATAAACAAAAACCAAATAGTTTTAAGGCAAGAGTGCTCACCATAACAAACGCTTGTGGATAATCTCCGTAATCTGGAAAATTTGAAGGTGGCCCACGAAGATTAAATGCTGTATACGACACACTTATTTCACTTCCATACTGAGAACTAAAGTCTTCTACATTTTGAACAAACTGTTCAATTATTTGCGAGTCATTTTCGTGTTTGTTAAACTTATCGTCTTCAAACCATAACAGGGAAGATACTATATCTGATGCACTTTGCATTGTTACTGAATAAAATATTATTTTCTCAATCTCACTTAAAGAACCCACCACTGACCGGTTGATAAAACGAAATAAAAAAAACAATGATTTTGTTTGGTCAAGCGTAATCGTAAACCCCCACTTGTCTACTCTTTTCTGGCTCGCGCTCGAATAAACTCGAAATGAAAAATCCACAGATCTTTAAAAAATAATAAAAAATAAAAAAAAATACACCTTATTTGATCTATAATATTTATTAAATTAGCTATTGACAATTATAAATTTCATTTAGCTATTCATCTGGCTTTATTGCCTCGTAGGGGTTCTGACATAGGTCATTGTGAAAATGCCTGTCTAATCGATGTTTAACTTTGATTTTTGACAAATGGTCCGGAATAAATCGGTATAAAATAAATACCGGATGTTACATTCTATTTGCAAACGATACTCATGTGATTATTGTTATTATGTTTTTTATCAGGACTCGCATAGTGTCATTATATTTGTTAATTTCCTCCACCTAATTTCCTTTTTAACTTCTATCATCGTTTCAGGTATTAACCTTTTGTTATATCATTGTCCCCGACCGCACGCTCAATATTCAGTATTAATTTACGAAGACTAATTTCCAAAGTGGAATTTCATTGTGTATGTGTCTCATATGGTTGTTTAGTTTTTTTGTCATATGAACAACATTCATTAACAATTGTCAAATCGAAATTTTGCATCGTAACATCGATTTTCTGTTTTTAGATTATCTTCGGTTTTTTAATAACTATTTATGAACCGGACATCATCTACATCCCTAGTGACAACAAAATATGCATTACATTTTTGTATTGTTTTAACGCTATGCCGAAATTATAAAAGAACTAAGAATAAGTTCATTATAAGAAAATAAAATGGCAGCAGGTCCAATTGCTGAAAGAAATCAAGGTAAATTTTAATGATATAAAACGCGATTCATTACTTTAATTAAATTTTGTTATATTTTTAGTTGAGGTTATATTTGTACTACGAAACTTAGATTTTGCATGAAAAATGCCTAATCTATATTGCTTTCTTATATTCAATACGTATGTATTGTTTTATTATGTGTGACTATTCAGTACGGTCTGAAATTTACTAATTTTATATGAAACTGTTCAATTTTAATAAATATCCATTAATTAACAGTATTTTACTATATTAATTTCAGATGCTACAATATACGTGGGTGGCCTCGATGACAGGGTATCAGAAAGTTTGTTGTGGGAGCTATTTGTCCAAGCTGGACCTGTTGGTAATTAATTGTTTTGGATTTTATATGATGAAATGCACAAAAAAACCTAAAACAATTGTGTTATAATTTTTACTTTAGTATGATTTTGACAACTTTTATTAATAATCTTCTTGGTGGTCTATTTTTTAAATTTTACTTAAGTTTATAGAAGAGGTAAACAAGCAAGAGTAACAGTAGTACTCACCTCCACCTATTGATGTCTTCAATAATAAGGGCACTGTAGATGTGTTGCTTAACTAAGGGTAAAATGTAATAAATATTAGAGGAAAAGGGACGAAAAAGAAGGAAAAAAGATTCCTCAAAGAAACATGACTGGTAGAAAATGTCATTATTCTCACAAAATATCAGCTTTAAGTGGTATCATTTTATATTTTAACTCACTTCATATGGTAAGTGTAGGGATTTGAAGGATAAACTCCTTTCTATATCTTACTCTTAGGTAGGCAAAAGATTTAAACTGTTACTTACCCATCAGATGACCTATCTGCTCCATAAAAATGAACATCTTACAGTACATGACTTACCTTTTAGGCCTAAAAAAATGACTAAATGTTTTAGTACTCCATAATTATTTAAAGATAATAAACATAATTGAATTATATATATTTGCAGTTAATGTTCATATGCCAAAGGACCGTGTAACACAAACTCATCAAGGTTATGGATTTGTGGAATTTATGGGTGAAGAAGATGCAGATTATGCTATAAAGGTTCTTGATATTTATTATCTTCGTCTTATAATGTATGAATTGAGAATCACTGTGGCAGCCGTGGCGGTCTTGAAAATCAGCATGTACAAAATACACCTATTTCCAAAATGGCCCAACCAGTACAGTGAAATTTTGTGTGCGTATGATTAGTTGGTCCAGCTGCAAATAGGTGGCGTTGTTGTCATGGTCTAAAAATTGTTGTTTATATCACAATAGTACAAAAATAATTAAAAAATAAAAATAATAACATTTCCATACACAATATATTTTGATAAGATCCCTATTTCTCACTATGATATTTCAGAATGGATCATTCTGAAAATGTGTAATGATCCACTTTACGGATTTGTGCCAACATCATAGTTATAATCTTTTTTATAATTGTTTGTTAATTGTTATTATAACTGTAATAAAATTCAGTAAAAAATGTTACAATTTGTTATTAAATTAGAAATATTTTTTTCACACAGTAATGTTAAATTTTTAGCTTATCTGCTTGACTTAACAAATAACAACATGGTCATACATCAAATAATAATTTTTAAATAAACCTAACCATATTGATAATTCTTAAAAAAATAAGACGTAAATAAGAATTTACTATCATAACCTAAAAAATCATATCATACCCTTAAGTTTTTGTCTCCCATAATAATATTATAAATAGCTAATTCTGGTTAATCTTGAGAAGTGTTTTCCCTTCTCAATGTGAAGCGAGCACTTACATTAAAGGAAATGGTATTTGTTTATATAACATTATATTTTCTAATACTGAGAATTATACAAAAACAAAAATTATTTTCAAAAAATTTTGACACAAAACTTTACTACATAACATTTTTTTATAAAGTACATTGTGATTGTATTTAATTTGATCACCAAAGAATAATTTGAATGTTTTACTCTCTCACAGGTGATGAATATGATAAAACTTTATGGAAAACCTGTTAGAGTAAATAAAGCATCAGCACATCAAAAGAACCTTGATGTTGGAGCCAATGTGTTCATTGGAAACTTGGATCCAGAAGTAGATGAGAAATTACTTTATGATACTTTCTCTGCATTTGGTGTAATATTGCAAACACCTAAGGTATGTATATGTACATTGCCTGGTGAGTGGATTGGGGATTGCCTATTGATTTTTAAATCTCAGGTTAATGCTCCCATAGTGGAAGTTTAAGTCTATAGTCGCCTCATATGTCCTGCTGTGGCAGAAATGTGGTGGGCCTATTCCACATCAGCTATAACCCAGCATTATTGCAAATATTATATAACAAGTTCACAATTGAATAATGTGGCTACTTCTCAATAGTGTAGTATTTTTTATTTTTAGGTAATGCGAGATCCAGAAACAGGAAACTCAAAAGCATTTGCATTCATAAACTTCGCATCATTTGAAGCGTCTGATGCGGCGATTGAGGCTATGAATAACCAATATCTTTGCAATAGACCAATTTCAGTATCATACGCATTTAAGAAGGATGTCAAAGGAGAGAGGCATGGTTCAGCAGCAGAAAGGCAAGAAATTTTCTTTTTGTACATTGGTAGAATTGGATACTATATCATCTTAAATTGTTTCTAGGACTATTTTTGATTTAAGAGAGTGGTATATAAAAAGTAAACTGATCACCAGATAGTAAGTTATCACTGCTGCCCATAGACATTTGCAACATCAAGAGAAAGGATGGAAGGGGGAAAAGGCGGGAAGTAAAGGAAGGGGAAACGAGTGGGGGGAACTGAGAGGGCTGCTAGCACCTTACACTCACCGTACAGTATGCCGTAACACAAAAATGTTACCACTTAATGTCTATATTCTCTGATAGATAGTTCTGCTTCCTACATTCTCTGATAGATAGTTCTACTTTTCCGATCGAGCCATCTCTTTCATGCATGACTTTAATAATGTTAAAAATATAGGGGCTAACAAACTATTATTAAAAGAATAAACCCTACCCGCCACCTAGCCCGATCTTCGGTTATACGCATCCAGTCTGCCGCCTTGCGCAAATCGTCACTCCATCTAGTCCAGGGGGGGAGGTTTTACCGCATTTCGGCACATGCGGTCTCCACTCCAGCACTTGTCTACTACAACGGTTGTCGGTTCTCCAACAAATGTGTCCAGCTCATTGACATTTAAGTCTGCTTACTTGAAAATCTATATCAGTGACCCTGATTTTAAGTTATTGCAAGATCTATTTCCATAAAGGTTTGGTCAAACAGCGGATGGGGCGAGACGGTGCCGCGGTATGGATATCACGTACACAAAATGTGGCCTCTAACGATTTCAATGAGTTTTTTGAGTTTTCTCATATCCATTTTTGTATCTGAATAAAAATATCACATCGCGTCGAGCGTGAGGTGCTCCCGTCCCACTGTCTGTCATTTTCTATACTAACTAATGCATTACAACTTCTCACGTCCCGTCAGTCTTGCGTCGCCGTCTCGTCCCTTCTGCTGTTTGACCAAACCTTAAATCATATGTATTAAAGAATTAGTATAGTACGGAATTTTTCCTAGCCTAGGTTTAATGCAATTTACTTTTATTTTATTTCAGATTATTGGCAGCACAAAATCCGCTATCACACGCGGACCGTCCACATCAGTTGTTCGCAGATGCCCCACCGACTATGATGGGCCCAATTATGATGGCGCCACCTCCACCTCCAACACCAAATCCAATGCCTCCACCCGGGCCTCCAATGAACGCTCGACCACCACCGCCCTTACCGATGGCAGCACCGCCACCACCTCCATCATCAATGCCCCCGCCCGGTCCACCTCCTCCTCCAGGACCACCACCGCCACCTCCACCGTTCCATCATTTCCCTCCTCCCCCATTCGGTCCACCTGGTTTCGGTCCCCCACCACCCCCAGGTGCCCGACCGCCTCCCCCTTGGCGTCCGCCCCCACCAAATTTCAGGCCTCAGTTCTCACCGCGGGGTCCACCACCCTTTGGCCATCCGCCTTTTCCCCCGCACCACCCGCCTGAACCAAATTATAACTATTAGTTTTTAGTTTAAGTAAATTTAATAAATAATTTTTCCATATTTATGCTTTATTATTAGAAAAATAATTAAAAAAATACATACATATCGTCACGACTGTTTCCCGCAGGGGTAGGTAGATACACCACAGATCTCCAATCTGCTTTGATCTTTCGCGTACTTTCCTTGCTTCCTTTACACTCGTCACTCATGCAAGCACGCCGGTTAAGGGTACTCTTGACCTGGCCTTTCCTAAAAACAATTTGGTTAAGGAATGTTCTCTTTGGTCTTCTCCTACCGATCTTTCCATTCTCATCCGCAACGTAAATAAATGTCAAAATTAATACTAATAATCTACCACCGCTTCGGAAACAAAGTGGGGATCTGAGTGAGAAGAAAGTGGGCAAGAAACTCTCCTATCTAAAGATGGACAGTCAAACTTACTTTGTTAAGATACGCGAACATCCAGTGTTTGCGGATCTTAGCAAAGTAAGTTTGAATGTCCGTCTTTGTAATAGATTTCTGCAAAATAACTCTTTTATCTTTTTTGCGTTCCATTAAAAGTAACATTTAATGTAAAGCAAAAGAGTAAGCCAGTCACCTAATGGTAATTACCATCATCCAAATTCATCTTCAATACTAAGGGTTATTGTAGGTGCGTTGTCTACTTTAGGATAAGAAATGAGGGGTGAACGAAAGAGTACAAAAATATAATAAAGAGACTAAAATTATAAGACTGTTGAAGGTGGAAAGCACAGAAAAGTCAATTCGCATAACTGAGGATAGGATAAATGGTCGCCGACCTCCGTGATTGGAATGGCACATAAAGAAGAAGAAACTTAAAAGACGACAACGAAGAAGGAACATAGAAGACGTTATGACAACAGCAAGATAGTGGACTATTATAGATTCAATTGCAAATGTAATTAGCTTGAACTCCTATCGGAGCGCATTTATATTAAAAAAGCGAATTTTGTTAAATCTCATGAAAAATGTGGAGCAATGGTCTGATGTCGTACAAAGTTGATACTACTGTTCAATGATAAATGAATAGGTATACAGTGCTTTCCTGAACGAGCAAATTCGTGTATACAAATATTATCTATATAGTAGCACTAGCATAAAACAATTTGTTAAAATTCATTATAACAAAATATCTCCATTTCTTTGGGTTTCCCACTAAAGATTGGAAGTAGAAACTAGAATGATTGTGATGATGAATATTTTTTTATGGGATAGGAAGGCAAACGAGCAAACGTGGCTAGGCATTGCAGAAGCGGCCGCCCTTCGAGTAATGTGTAGGCTGGTTTTTTGAAGATTCTAATTGATGATAGCTGATTCCACGGTACGTGCTATTGACTTTTATTTTTTGTATTTAAGAGATAAAAGAAAGTAAATTCATAATTTGAACAAGATATTTCAGAATATGACGAATTTTGTAGCTGTAGCAAATTTCGAGTTGTCTTTGTTAGTTTCGTTTAAAATTTGACCTAATTGTACTGAGCGCTCCTCTCTGATTAAGTTCATTATGAGAGTAGTGAAACTTTCCAGGTGTATTAAAATTTATATAATTCGACCAGTCAGAAGATAAATTACACGTCTATTCAGTTTTATAATAAAACATATAATAGATATCAACTCAAAAAAATGAAAACGTAAACCGCAAAATAACAACTTTTAAGTTTTCTTAAAAAAATGTAAATGATATCAAAAACAGTCAATTTCAATCTGTACAAAATTTTCTGTTGCTCGAAGAGCTGTGAGACTCAGATCAATGGACGTAGTACTTTTTTCTGATCCGAATATGCAATAATTTTCTTTTTGATATCTCGGTCATTTACAGCGTTTTCGCTTTTTTGCGTCGACACGCTCATGCACATATATATACACATTCTTACGTACGCATCAATTATTTTGGAAAATGAATTAAATATTCTACTGTGCGGTAGAAAATGGGGACAATTATGTCTGCCCTAGGGTGTATACGAAGCGAATAAATGAGCATTATGGATATGGCAAATGAGCTGGTGGGTCATCTGGTGATGAAAAATAATTGCCGCCTATTAACATTTGCAAAGAGCATTGCATACCTTAAAGTAATAATGTCACTAATAGGAGGAAAGAAGGAAGTAATGTAAGGGGAAGTAGAAGGAATTAGGTTTCTGGATTTCTACACTCACCTAGGAAACACGATAACACAGAAAATTGCTCCTAAACAAATAAAAAAGGTGGAACTAATATAAGAAAAAACCATAATTTTATGTTTCGGCTAGCGTTTGAAATCTAAACCTTTGGCACAGCAGTCAAATACTCTAACTAAAAGGTCAGTAACCATTTGCCTTGTTTATATGCGGACATTTTTATTACAGCCATTATATGTCCGCCTGCTGCGAACGGGGCCCCCCATTTTTAAAGGAACATATATCAACCCACTATTCTCGTCCACGGTGGATTGACGTATCATCTAGACTGGACATAAATTCCTGTAGATCATACATATATGTACCCTAATACGGGAATCTAACCCACCACAGATGATAAGTGGTAACTTGATTAATGGAGTCAGGCGTTACTTTGCGGAAATTCATCACTATGTGGACAGTCAAAACTTTTACTTAGCTAAGATCCGCGACAAGCAAACAATAACAGAAAATTAATAATGTGTATTTACCTGCTGGATGAAGTGGATTTACTTGGAACTTAACAACTCTCAGCAACTCTCCACCCACCAACCTCTATACACAACACCAAACACACTACCACTTTTCCACCTTGTAAAGGACACGTGTTTCGCTCCAACACGATGCATCTTCAGGTATAGTTGACTCTACGGAAGACAACCGAAAAGTGAACTTTGTGTGACTTTTCGGTTGTCTTCCGTAGAGTCTACTATTTGACTACAGTTTTGACTGTCCACAAAGTGGTAACTTCGCTACTAAGTCATTTAGATCGTCGTTCGACATTAAAAATAATGCAGATAATAATCAATGCAATGTTCATGCGTAGATTTTTTCTTAAATGACCGATATATTTTGGCATTCTACTTAGAAAAAAAACTCCGGGTTTTTCCCTTGGAAAAATATCGTCCCCAACGTTTGACACGACACATTACACTAGCTCCCAATTAAGAAGAGTCCATTACCACAGAATCACTTGGGTATTGTAACTATACCATTAATTTACTTTAGCCCTTGAGAATGAATAGATTTTCTCTCCAGAATTAGGGTCTCAGTGAACACGCTCGGCTATCTTATTACATCTAACAATGTGATCTACGGATTACGCAAAGAATTTTAGATTAAAAAATAAAATAATTACTAATATATATATATAACTAACTATACTAACAATAAATAAATATTTCTATTTGTGTTTAGTACTCAGTTATATAATAAAAACATAAAATGATGTTTAAGATAATACAATATTTAATTATATATGCTTGTTTAAATTTGATGATACTTAACTTCTAAGTAATTTTGGTTTTTAACTAAGGACATAATTTAATACTTTAATGAAGAGACAGAAACATAAATCATCGTCATGTTAATAATTAAGTTTTATAGTAAACAAATATGTACAATATTATAACATCAAATATCATACAACATCGGGCTATTCGTATTGTCGATCACCAAGATATCATGGAACGGCTAGATTCTTTAGAAATGCGGAGGGATATCTCATCTCTTAGCATCTTCTATCGATATTAAAATAGGGAGTTGGAGGAATTGTTCCGAATAATCCCGGCCGCTGAATTTCACTACCGTACAAAGCCATAAAAAAAACTCATGCCCACCATCTGGATGAGTGGCGATCCAGTACGGTGCGTTCTTCAAAAAACTTCTTTCCACGCACCACTACTCTGTGGAACCAGCTACCTCCAGCGGTGTTTCCGAACCGATACGACATTAGAACCTTCAAAAAACAAGCCTACACTTTCCTTAAACCTCTTCGTTTGCCTTCCTATCCCATAAAAAAAATTAAAATTATCTTTACTATACATAAAAATGATACACTATATTATATCATTTTTATATACGAAATGCATTTTTATATATTAAATACGAAAATGATACTTATATGAACACACATTTATTGATATATCATAAAATAGTGAAAAAGGAGACAAATATACATTGGTCAAAGTATAAATTCTTTCCCTACACCACCAATGTGCGGAACCAACCTCAAGCAGTGTTTCTGAACCTATACGACGAACCTTAAAAAACACAAATGTACTCATCTCAATGGCCAACAACACTTCTGCAAAGCAAAAGTGTGAAGCATGGAATATTTTTTTTTTATGGGATAGGGAAGCAAACGAGCAGGCATATCACCTGATGGAAAGCAATCAATGTCATCAATAGACATCCACAGTACCATAGACATTGCATTGCATATAATATATTTGCGAAAGGAGAAACAATCCTAAAGCAAAGTAGAAAAGATACAACAGCTCAGACGACCTGTCTGTTGTCTTTTAACAAATATCACAAAATTATTATAAATAAGATTTCATATAGATTTCTCGTATCTGTGTCCAGTGCCTTACACGCATTGTGTACAAAGGAGGCCATGAATTAACTGGGTTATTCTTTATATGAAGAGCAACGAGGCGGACTAAAGTTACCCGCATACAACTCAGTGAATATTGTTGCTTGTTTCATCTATAGTTCTTTAGCACGTTATATATAACTGAGCCACTAAGGAGTTACTGCTAATGTCTTATTTAATAATTACTTAGATTTATATACATAAAAGAAAATCTTTATATAAAAAAAAAATTAAATTCTTTTCTTTCAAGTATTTTTGTTAACATCCCATATATATCCCACTGCTGAGCACGGGCATTCCCATTTCATCCATCCATTATATATATATATATATATATATATATATATATATATATATATATATATATATATATATATATATATACAGTCAGTGAACAGTGTCATATATGATATCAATATTAAAATATCACATATGACATTTAATAACAAAATTAATACATGCCATATTTTTTTTTTACAATAATATAACAAATGTTTCATTTTATTACGCAAAAAAATTGCTGGTAAACTTTTTAATTAAAAAGCTGAAGTCGCACCTTGTTACTGTGTAGTTTGCTGCATTCATTAGAGTAACAAGCTTAACATAACTCGGCTCTGTCACACTAGAACAAAGAGAAGGCGAACGTCGTTCCATTTGTATCAGCATCATTAATTACCGCATCAGAATCATTACATATTCATTAAAATTATAATATTTGACGTCTTTAACCGTCAACTCTTAAAACTCGTCATCTTACTGATAGAACGTAATCAATCACCTATTATTTATAGCAGGGCAAGCAAAGGTAAATATATTTTTTATACATTATTGTTACATATAAAATGGGAAATAAGAGATCTTATTGGTTCAGTGTCGAAACAAGAATACATAAACATGCACACACATATACAGAGAGATAGAAAGAGCGGAACACACACAGAGACAGACAGAAATGCACGCACAGACAAACACATCAGACGCATATAAACACATCAGACCCACTCAAACACTTCAGACGCACACAAACACATCAGACGCACACAAACACATCAGACGCACACAAACACATCAAACGCACACAAACACATCAGACGCACACAAACATATCAGACGCACACAAACACATCAGACGCACACAAACACATCAGACGCACACAAACACACCAGACACAAAGCGCACGTGCAATCACACAATCACTCGCATCCATACAACGCTTCCTCACTCACTTCTGCTTTCGCCCAACATCGCCTGTGCATATACAAAATGTAATGACATTCTTGCAATGCAAATATGGCATATTAATTAATATAATGTATTTTTAGTATATTAATTATAAATAATACAACTTTACCTAAACCTGTTTAAAAATTTCTGTACGCTTAGTACCTAAGTTAGATTATGTACATAAATGTGAACTATAGATTTTTAAAATAAATAAATTAAATTGTATAAATAAATAATAAATTTAATTGGTATGTATGTGATTCTCATATTACATAAAGTGTAACGTGCAAAGCTAGAGGTTGTACCAGCGGAATATAAAGGCTAATGGAATTGTTCAATTCTACTATTCGGTCGTCGAAACGCGTGAAAGGCTTGCTATTGATCTAACAAATAAATGAAATCTGATATTACGTAGCGATGGAAATAATTTACATTTGTAGCCGGAGATATTTTTGTACCTATTTACTCATCATTGATATGCAGTTTCAATCTACTAATATATTTAAAAAAAAACTAATAGTTTTTACAAATCAACTGGCATAATGCAATAAAAAAATTACTCATTTTTTGACATTCGATAGACAATCAAAGTAATAGTTTTTTAAGATATTGAAATATTAGGCTCAAGACAAAACAAATGTCTGTGATTGTGTCATTGCATTTACCCGACGTGGGACGAGATATCGTTCTTATTTGTAAATATTAATCAATATATGATATAAATTAAATACTAATTTTCCTAGAAACGTTTATCAAAGTACTGTAATGTTGTTCATGTTTTTTTCCATATTTAGATATTTATCTACAGTCGCGTGTTCAAAATTCAAGTATGTCTCAAAGTCGGTATTATCAAATTGTTCGTTTTGATTTTACATACATTCATATACTACATGTAGTTAATAAAATATAATCTAAGGTTTCAAACCGATGTGAAAATCTCACTCTCTCATTTTTTGAGCCGTATTTATATTTCTACTACTTTTAGTGAGTCGCAAGATGGTTATGAAAACAATGCTATCTAAAATTTTTCAAAAAGTAGAGCCACGCTGCAGATCAATACTTTGTCAAGAATGGGCATATTACTTATCTATAGTATGAATGAGCCTGCTCGCCCGGAGAAGTACCACACTCGCAGAAAACCGGCGTCTAAGTGGTAGCTTAGCTACCGCGCTTCGTTTCGTTCGTCGTCGTTGAGTTCCGGAGGTATGAGATAAGGTTCCCTGCAACACACAGCCAAATAATAAAATAATGCATGCAAATTACTAGGTCACCCGCATGCTCGTTTGCCTTCTTAGCTATAAAAACATAATTCATGTCACGTCTTCATTAAAAACTCTTCTGGCAATCAATTTCACCTTTTTATTGGTCACCATATTCTATCTTCGTAGTAAGTCGACATGGCAGAGCACATGTAAGCGTGGACTATTTTAATTTTTAAATATTTTTTTAAAATAAAAAAATATTTAAAAATTAAAATAGTCCACGTCGTCCATAAATATATCTGAAATTTTAGAATATGCGTAGACGTTTAAATGTGTGATGTTGCAATGGGATAGATTTGTTCATCTGATAGTGAGAAATGACTACAATTAACTAAACACCTGACATTGTCCCCATTTAAATAAGCTTAAGTGATGTTTGCCGATAATTGTAATGTATCATTCTACTCGGTTTTTTTAGTTTTACATTCCATTGATCAGGAAGTAAAATAGTCTTGAAACTCCACATACAAAACGATACTAAAATTTATTAGAACGGTTCCGATTACTCGTATTTTTGTTAACAGTCCCATTGCTATTTCTATTCAGAAGCGTCTTCCCCGAAGCTATTTACTTTTATGTTTTCAAGCGATATCCTGAATGTTTCCATTTCGCTGTTCAGCATTTTAATTTCTAATTGGAAACGGGAGTTGTATCAATAAACGTTGGATAAAATACTAATGAAACTTAAGAGCTGTTAAAGCGTGAAGCTAACTTCATAGTTTGTAATCCTCTTAAATATCCAGGCGTTCTTACTGACGAAAGAATGAACTCGAAGGAATGTATTAATGTTTTCTTATCTGAAATTCTTAAATTCTAATTTTGGAAAGGAGACTTTTTGTTTATTTAATGTGAGTGTTTTATTATTACTATGAAATATTTAAGTAATTAATAAAATAAAATAATTTTTTATAATAATATGTGAATGAATGTGAATGAAATCAATTAGTACAAGAAGTACCCTCAATCGGCGAGCTTAAGAGCACGAGAAGAGTAATGAGTGTGTAGAAAGGAAAGTAAAGTAACGTATGCCGAGTAATATAGCAAGAAGAGCAAGGAAGAGAATAAAAGCAAGGAAAGTATTCCGAGATCGTAGCAGATGGAGATCTATGGTGTCTGTCTATCACTACAGGAGACAAGCGTGACGATATGTATGTAGGAATTTTTCCATACAGCTTAATTATATTTGAATCCTATTATGTCGGAAAAAGTAATCCATTTATGTCGTTAAATGTTCTGACAATCTAGATATATATATATACATATAATTATTATCGTAATATATACTGTAAAATCTTACTTACCAATGAGAAACTACAATTCAATATAGCAGTACAAAAAATTTTTTCCTGTGAATAGATCTGAATTGGATTGTAGCCAAATTTGAAAATTAAGGGGCCTTCATTGCGCGCTCGTAGTGTATTAACCGGTTCGGCGTGCTTAAAATTAATAAACTCTTATTTAAAACTGAAACTAATTTATTAATTTGTTAAATAAAGTAGTAATTAGTAAATATAAGTATCAACGTCAGTATAAACCGACTGTTCGATTATGGACGCGCTAACCTCAAAAACAAGTCATTAACTATAAGATAGATGAACAGGGTGCGCGAAATGAATTTCATAATTTAAATTGGAGCTTACCACTTTAGTATAAACAAAAAATAGGTTATTAATTTTTAAACAAAAAAGAAGGCCGCCGACGCCTAGATAAGCCCTGAGAGATTTTCGTGGCGTGGCATTAATATTTTTATGTCAATTTTTAAGTATACTGCTTATAATGAAAAAAATATATAACTAATATATATTATTATATCAGCATCAGCTTGGAACATTTTTTTTTTCAAGATTAGCATTCACATACATCAGTGCTGAAGTTCAAAGATAAGACTTGACATGTCATTTCAAAAGGCTTCTCTGTTTCGACCTCAGTTGGAACATGTTTGTACAATGTGGGATCCAGTCTATAACAGATACGTAGATGAAACTGAAGAAATTCAAATGTTAATGATAAGTAGATGATAGTAAATACACAATAATTATAAAAAAATAATATAAAAAAAATCTTTTGATAAAATAGAAAACCATACTAGGTTCATTTTTCTGTTCTGGGACGGAAAATTTCGTCACATTTCCTAAATTCATATTTTTAATAAATATTGTATTTGATATTAACGTTTTGCATTTGTTTGACAAACAAAGATCAAACATTCTTCTATTAAATTATAAAATAAGAAATCTCATTATGATTTTAATAACGATATTTAAAATTTGGATATAACATTTTTTTTTAATTCGTATCCATCTAATTTAATATCCGGCCCATTACAGATGTAATGAAATGAAAAGATGCTCATTATGAGATTTCTTTTAATAAATTGTTTGAAGAACTTCGTTCAACAAGTCTTAGAAGTTTGACATTTAGCTTTAATATATTTATTTGTTTTCTGATATAAATGATATTTTTTGTGCAAATACCTTTTGAGATTTTATAAATTATTTTCATAGCAAATTATGTTAAGAAACATGCGAATTACTTAATGGGAAGTAACATTCCATAACGCTAGAGGCCTCACAAATCGTAACCAGCTTTTCGTGAACACACGTGCTCATCTCTTCTCTCTCTCTCTGAGTCCTAAGTCCCCCTGGTGGGGCATAGGGCAGACACAACATTTCTTCATCTCGACCTGTCGGAGGCCATACGCTTTACTACGCTCCAGGATACGCCCATATTTCTGTACTTTGGCCGTCAAAGTACGCCGTCAAGTTTGTTTTGGGTTGGCAATGCTCATCTCTTAAGCACTCCAAATCGTCACAAATTACCACATTTTCCCGTGCCAGACAATTGCGACTGTATACCCGGTGGTGGACTGTAATCCATGCAAGTGGCAGGTGAACGGAATTGAGAGTCCTTTACGTTAGGAATCAAGAGCAAGGGGCTTATAAGTAGCACATTGAGAGGCGTTGACGATGACTTTTCTTTTTCTTCGATCTTTGAACTCTAATGAACAAATGGCTTTATAAAACGGAGGATAATTAATTGAGTCTTCAAATCATGTCTTGAGTTTTCAAGGCTGCGGCCCTGAAAGAGACCACGGAGCTGTAGGTTTATTACCGCTAGCTTTACTCAGCGTTGACGTTTAATTTGTACGTTTAACGGTTGGACTTGTCTCCTCCAAAAATAACCATCCTCTAAACTTAAAATTTTTATATTTATTAAAATTTCAAATGTTTTATTAATTTAAATAGCTTCATTACCTCCCTTAGTCCGCTCTATGTACGTTTTTATGTATCAAAGCATAAATAAATACACATACAAACGTGCGCACGCAAGCCCGTGCTCGGGCACGCGCACACATTCATATACTTATCATGGCCATTCTTTTTTATTTTTTTAACTAATATACAATGTGCATTGAGACAAATAAAAAGTTAATATTCAATTTTAGGTAGTCTAAACTAGGCGTTTAGAGTTCATTGGCAGTCCACTTATGTACATATAAAATGACAGTGATTATCATATATACTACATACATAACATCACGCCTGTTTCCCGTAGGGGTAGGAAGAGACCACAGATCTCCATTTGCTGCGATCTCGGCATACTTTCCTGCCAAACTCATCACTCTCTTTATGCACGCTTGCTGGCTAAGGGTACTCTTGAACTGGCCTTTCCTAAAATCTTCGACAATTTGGTCAAGATATGGTAAGTCTTTCCTTACCGACCCTTCCATTCACATCCACGATGTAAATTTCTTTTGTCAATCGTCGTTCATCTATCCTCTCTATGTGCCCAAACCATTTGAGCATCTCTTTCTCAACTTTTGTCATAACACTTGCTTTTACTCCACATTGCTCTCTAATATCTTCATTCCCTATACTATCATTCAAAGTTACCGCACCTATACTTTTTAATGCTTTCATTTCCACTGCATTCAGTCTGCTTTCAAGACTCTTCTGCCAAACCCAACTTTCACTATCGTACATCAGAGTCGGAACAAGCACACTCCTATGAACCGCCAGTCGGGCCGTTTTAGACACATTCTGACTTTCATAAAGGAGTACAGGGCTCCATTACCCTGATTACAAGATTTCACTCGCCTTTCAATGTCACTTTCACATTTTTCATCTCTTGCAAACAATGAGCCCAAATATACAAACTCATTCACTTGCTCAACTTTTTCTCTTAACAATGATTAATAAATAAATAAAAACTAACTAATAAATAAATACACTTTTAAAAGTGAAAGCAAATGTTAATCATAGTATAAACCAGTTTGAAAAAGCCTATCATTTCCTCGCGTAGAGATTAAATCTGTGCGGGAGGAATCCGCAATTATGGCTAATGGTACTCTTGAGACGGCGTGCTTGTCAATATCTCCTCTATAGAGGGATGTATAGGCGTTGTGGAAGTTTATCAAATGGAATTATATTATAAGTTTTTATTTACTATTTCTTTTTTTTTTGTTCTATTGCCTTTTAACTACGTTGAAAGGATTTGAAATTTAACAAAGGCCAATTCATAAGTTCCCTCTAACCGGCGAGCTTGTATGAACAGAGTGATGAGAGCGAATGTGGCAAGGAAAGTTTGCTGATATCGAAGCAGATGGAGATATGTGGTCTCTACTGTATTGATACATTGATAAATGTATCACTAACATATTTAAACTTTTTAATTATTTATAATAAAATCTATTTACTTTTTTTACATTCGTAATTTTAAAATTATAAATAGAAAAAAATAAATTGGTCTCTGCCTACCCCTATGGGAAACAGGCGTGACGATATGTATGTATATAAATATAATTTATATGAAATGTAAAGTGATTTATTAATAAATTAACTTCACTTGGAAGAGTTTTACTATATCGAAGGTAAGAACCCCCTGAAGATCCAGTGTCGCCGTATCAATACGGCTGGCACGTTATACTACCTTCCCCTACGTGGTAACCGGCATAAAATAGGGCTACCCTATTTATCGCCATGGGCGTCCTACGAAGCGTATTAAGAAGCAAATTCCAGTAACCGAATTAATTTTCCCAAAACAGTTTTAAATATTATATCTTACCCCGTTATTCATCGTTATTACTTATTATAATGGATCTTTCCTTCCTAGCGGACATATTAAATATATGATAAAGTTTTTGGAAGATTATTTATTATATCCATAGTATCAACATAGTATTCAAAATTATGACAAAATTTTGCCATATATTTGTAGTGCAAAAATACTAATTTTGTCAGCTTTCTGTAAGAGTGTGGTACTTAATAAGATGAGTCGGCCCATTCATTGTATAGATAAAAACAGCCAAAAATTAAATATCTTGAACATTTTTTTGTCCAAAATCTTTGATAATTGATTTTTCTGTATTGTAGCTGCACCATACAAATATCCTCCAGACCTACAGTCTCAAGTCGGCTTAGCTGACCTTGCTCAAAAGAGGAGATAAATTTGGGATTCTGTATAAAAATACAGTCTCAGATTTCTCTTCTTGCATATAAATCATATATTTTGTATACCGACATCAAAAAAAAACTACAGTAATTTCCCTCTTTCCTTTTCCAACATTTTTTCCAAAGGTAAGAGTAATGCACAATTGCTTGTGCTACAAATTGTGCAGCATTGATCGTGAGTTGACAAGCAAATCTTGCCTGCCTTCCTTAAATAAAATACTTAAACTTGGAAAATTAGAAGGTTTAATCACGGCAACAGTTGTTCAATCAAGAAGTTACTAGTCAATGTAAGGAAACCTGACGTGCCGTGAAATATTGTTGCACTTAAGTATTACCTATATAATTGTGCAGCATTGATCGTGAGTTGACAAGCAAATCTTGCCTGCCTTCCTTAAATAAAATACTTAAACTTGGAAAATTAGAAGGTTTAATCACGGCAACAGTTGTTCAATCAAGAAGTTACTAGTCAATGTAAGGAAACCTTACGTGCCGTGAAATATTGTTGCACTTAAGTATTACCCTTGTCGTAAAATAAGAGGGCGAGTGCCACAGCTGTTGTTCTGTTTATTACGTTAAAGTGTGATTGATGGATCCTTATCACCAAAGAGCATGAACACTACCCAAAATATTATTTTTTAGTTCCCTTTAGGTTTAATGAATATAAGGATATATCACCAGCTCACTGGAAATTATATTTTGATGTTATTGTAATTTGCTGCGTTGTTTTCAGCGCAGAATAGGGTTTCTTTCCACGCCTTGTCATACAAAGCGACTAGACGAATAGGCCAATGTCCAGCAATGAATTGACACAACTGTATTGATAATGATGATGATGATGATTATAAAATCTTCTTAAAAATCTTAATGGTCTGAGTGGTAGCTTAACTATCGCGTTTCGTAAGGTGAGCGGCCGAGTTCCGAAGGCCCAACACCCTGCCCATCCCATTTTCACTCCCATAATGACACATTCCGTAAAGGTCGGCAACGCTTTCGCATTGCCTATGGCGCTGCGGATGTCTATGGGCGGTGTTGGTTGCTTTCCATCAGGTGACAAGCCTGCTTCCTATCCCGTAAAACAATATATATTTAAATGTGTTTTTGTGTGCAAACACAAAAAGTGTTTTCTAGTTGCAATTCTCTTATGACTAATGGTACGATTTTTTTCAAAAAGGTTAGAGAAATAATTTAATACAGCAGGTTCGATTTGCGCATTTAAATAAATATATTCACGCTTTGCATGAGTGTGAAAGGTTATTCTGTCGAAATTCTTCTGGTAGATATGATTCGGAATGATGAAATCCGCCAGAGAACCAGAGTTACCGACATAGTTTCGGATTAGCGAACTAAAGTAGCAATTGGCTGGGCATGTTTGTCAGAGATCAGACAATCGCTGCAGCAAACGAGTGCTGGAATGGAGACCGCGTCTCGGCAAAGGTAGTGTGGGATACCCCCTATGCTAGGTGGTGCGACGATCTGCACAGGGTGGTTGGCAGAATTTGGATGCGTGAAGATCAGGCTAGGTTCTTGGAGGAGGCCTATGTTCAGTACTGCTTTATGTGCATAAAAATGTAAAATATATCCAAAAATAGCAACACTTCATCAAAACTCTAATAACTACGTACTAAAAGTACGCGACGTCGCATTAATTTCGAGACTTTGTTAATTAATGTGTATAAGTAAGCCAAATTGCCGAGCTAACTGGCTTTGTTAATTATTTGAATTATGAGGGATTATGAGGATAATACAGCTTTATTTGTTTATTATAATAACAATATAATTTACATTTTACTTGAAATAAAAATATATATTTTCAACAAAAGTAGCGGTCAAGTAACCAAGCAAATAATGGATGGAAATCTGAAACACCACGACTGGTGTTACCTCCCTTTAAGAATTATGTAAAATAATGGAGGGAGGAAGAGGTAATGCAAAAGATATGTACTTAGGTCTTTCCATCGAATCATTCTCCCAAATGGAAAAATTTTGATACAGTCGGAGGAGAATTTGAATGGAGTATCTTTGAGACATATGAAATATCTGTAAATTTACATCCAAGTCTCCGGAAATGAAATTTTCTATTTTAAAAACAAATTTAATTTTTAATCGGAATTTGAGCCCTGAAACCTTGGCTCAGAATCAGGTACTCTAACTGCTGACCTCAAAGTACGACCAAGAAGTAAAGAATGGATACGAACTAGAAATGGAAACAAACAGCTGGATAATAAACACTAATCTCCCAAAACTTATCCTGTCTAACACCAAGGAGGAGGTGGATGCATTTTCTGAAATTCTGTTGAAGGGTGTACTCTCCAGAAATACAACGAAGTTTACACAAAAATTATAGTAACGTAAGTCAAAATTTTGTTCTTCTTCTTTTCGGGTCAGTGGTTCGACTTGTATTCTTTCATAATATACCTAGTAATTAACCATTGCTATTGCAGCAGCATTCGCCTCGGTAAGGTCTTCGAATGTGCAGGTGTTAGGGCACAGTGGGCAGATGAGTGCTGCTCCATAAATTGGCTTGCGACTCCACAATCGCATCCTTCATATTGCGATGCGATATACAACTTGTTTTAAAATTTGTCAGCGCAACCTCCGCCTCACGTCACGTCCTGATTCCCACGAGGGCGCAAAGCGACTAACGGAGAGCCGTTTCGCTACGATGAATCTGAGAGGAAGGGTGAGAAGATGGATGAGTGTGGAGGAAGCAGGGAGGGTGTGCCGGGATCGCAGCCGATGGACATCTGTGGTCTCTGGCAACCCCTACGGAAGATAAGCGTGACGATATGTATGTATGTATATAGAACTTGTTAATATAGAACAAATGTGAGGAATAAGATCTTTTCCGCTTGATTGAAGAAGAATAAATAGTGTGATAATAAAAAAACCGTTGAGTCAAACGATATTCGTTTTCTTTTAAATATAACATATTAAATTTAAGCCTGTACCACGAGGAATGCGATTACATAGTATTCTGCAGAAAAAGAGAACTAAATAAAACTTTCGCAGCCGCGTTCTATTCTTTCAAATGAAACTGGGGTGTGCAGTGTTTCAAAGATAGCGCGCGTTCTCCCTCACCTTAACAATGACCCTCTATTTGAACGGAGTATGTCAAGTAGGCACTTCTCTGTGGCAGGATTTTTCCAGTTCCCGTTTTAATGCGAGAATATGCGACTAGTTTAATATTGTCTATTCCGTTTATTTTCCACATATGTATGTCTCACTGCTAGGGACAGACTTCCCCATTTCTGGAGATACAGCTAGCGTAGACAAATACTCCACGACCACACATACCCGCGTTGATTGACTTCAAAAGCGGTCGCTTCAATCGGTCAAAGACAATTAGGTCGTCATTCTGTTTATTATTTGTATAATTTACATTTTAAGGCACTATACAAGCAACATTAGATTATATATATGGGTTAGAAATGCGTTTAATATTTTAGGTCGTTAGTTCGATTCTTCTGGACTCTTGATCTGAACCATATTTTGTAAAAAACAACTATTAGCTTCCTTGAAATTTAGCAAGCAGTCATGAAATATAAAAACATTGCAAGTAGAGATAAATAAAATAATTAATAAAAATATCGGACTTTTTCCGCCAACATACATGAGTGACATTGTGTTTTTATTTCATTTCTATAATACTATATTATTATCAGTTATGTTGTTTAACTCTGCGTATTATGCAATATAATTCGATTAAGGCATATAAGTGAAGTAATATGAAATAAATGCATGTATTTGACTAATTTACTTACTTTTGTACTTTAATTACTTTTGTAGTAGACTGAAAAATTCCATAGAAGGTTTTGATAGAATAGCCATCATTTTATCAAGATGTAATGTGACAAGCTAACTAGTACATTCCAAGATTTTGATACATTTTACTTGATACTGGCATAATAGATATAACTAATTGCCATCAAAGAATATAAAAAAATGTCAATTCAATTCAATTATTTGTTTATGGCAACTATCAGTAAATTCTGCCAGTGTCAAGTCAGTCATGGGAATGGAGTGACAAAAAAAATAAAAATGTCTCTTAGATATTTTTACTATGTGTTATCTGTGTAACACTAAAAACTTTAAAAAATCTTATAGTTTTGAATCAATTGTTTAGTCTGTTGAGTGTTCGAACTGTAACAAACAACGCTTTGGATCCAAACGAAAACTTATTCATTGTAGTACGCGGGGAATATTGACAGAACCTGTTCTGTTGGGGTATTTGTCAACGACAAACGTTTCTCCGGAAATACTTCCTCCATAAATAAGGTTTACGATTATGTAAATGTGATTATGATATATGAAGTACGTCCCTATCTTTGTTAAATACATTTAATGATATTTCATCATCAGCAGCCTGCACCAGTCCACTGCTGGACATAGGCCTCCCCCATGGAGCGCCATCTAGCCCGATCTTCGGCTACACGCATCCAGTTTCTGCCAGCCGCCCTGTGCAGATTGTCGCACCATCTAACCGGGGGGAGTCCCATACTACGTTTACCGAGACGCGGTCTCCACTCCAGCACTCATTTGCTCCAACGATTGTCGGATCTCCGACAAACGTGTTTAGCCAATTGCTATTTCAGTCTGCTAACGAGCTTGAAGAGCTATGCCGGTGAGTCTGTTTCTCCGGCTAATTATTGATTATAATAGTTATTGATTGAAATATACTAACTATTTGATGTCGTTTCTATCACACCGCATATACTCTTAGGAACTTATAAGTCAAATCATAATTAATTTTGATATGCTTTCTTTATTCGCTTTCGTCCACTTTCTTCCCTATAGTATTCAACCTACCTAAACTTCGGATCATAAATCAAACAAAAGCCCTTCGTTATAATTGTACGGCCTGTACAATTTTAACGGGATGGCTATTAAAAGTTTCACCCTTAAATTGTTAATGCGGAAAACCAAACCGTTACAACTTTTATGAGAGGATGAGTCCGATGAAACGCTGGTTTAGACTGAACTTAATTTATGTGCGTCGTATAAAATGTGCTTATTACTTTTCTTAGATAGTCTTTTATGTACTTTCTGCGTCGTTAACATAGAAAATTAAACAGTTCCGGATGTATGGGTTTTTCAAGATTAGCGCCCTTTCTGTCCAGCGATTATGATTTATGATTTAAAAAAAAAACATAAAACAATTTACTAAATGAGATTTTTTGTGTCCGGGAAATTAAAAACCCTTTAATAAATTTGCACTCTTTACTACATATTATTCACATATCTTGAAGTTCTCTTCTTTTCTTTAATGACAATTACTTACCTTAGTCGAACTGTATTGTATAATACGCCACCACAATGAAACAATATATCTGATAATAATATTCATAAATACATACATATAGTCACGCCTGTCTCCCTGTAGCGTTAAGTAGAGACTACAGATCTCTATCCGCTACGATCCCGACCCACCTTCACATTCATCTACTGGCGAACCACGTTGCCGTCATTTTTTAACGAATTAGGTATATTAGGATTCGTCATAGTGAATTCCACGAGCCGCAAGGGAGGATATAGGTCAACCCTAGCAGAGCCCCGCATGCTGAGGTTAGGTACTATAGTACCTGGTGGACCCCGATTCTGGGACAGTCAGCACGCTTGCGACGAAGCACATCCCTAGCCACGCATCCTTTGGCACGACAGACCGTGAATCGGAGGAGAGGAAGCGAAACGGATAGAGAACAAAGAAAAAGGTAGGGGAAAGAAAAGATGGATTTACACAGGATGATAGGGATATGATACTACCGCAACGGAAGACGAGGAGTAATACGGTAGTAGCTCGGGAGGCTGGGATCACGTACCCGTGTACCATACCATAAATACCGGACAAGCGGCTAGGCAAAGATACACCCTGAACAATAATAATATAAGATTATGAAAATGAAATAAAAACACAACGTCACTAAAGTAAGTTAGCGCGAAAAGTAAATCTTGAAATTAAATGTATTAAACACACAATGTGCGCGTTCAAAAAAACACTAAGGATGCGTTCAAATATCATCTTAAGTTACGTTTTAAAATAAAAATACAAATGATAGTACGACGTACCCTGGATAATAGGAGCTTTAAAAAACAATTTTTTTAATTATTTAATTTTTTGATGATTTATTTCATAATACTAGAAGTCAAAAGAAAACAGTAATTCAATAAATTTTCAGTTTGAAAAATACAAGTTAAATGTATAAGTATATTAATAAAAATGTATTTTATAGTGGATAAATTATATGACCTCTTTCTGATCGCTTATCTCATACTCCACCGTACGCGCAATGATCTTAAAAAGGGCTACAAGTTTTTCTTTCACGTACTAATATATGTATGTATAAATTAGGCGACAGTACAAGGGTAAGGCGAAAGGATATTTGTCATACTATTATTAGGCGCACAACTACGTCTTTGGACTACCCGCTCTATGGTTGACAATTCACCATCGTGCAATTCAGTCGAAGTTGTCAACCGCAACGTTGCAACTGTGAAACGATATACCACCTGCGATTTCTGAATAATTATTTATCTAAGAGGTGAATGTATATTATGTATATATGTCCACGAAAGACCAGCAACGAATTTGTGATGTTTGGCGTTGTGGATGTCTGGGCAGCGGTGATAACTTACCATCAGATGATGATGATGATGAATAGAATTATATTTCTGAAAATGTTACCTCAGCAAGTAAATACCATACACATACATCATGGTTAATGTCATTTAAGACAGTCAGCAAATCAATCTTCCACTATATTTTTTTTAACAGCCTATACATGTGCCATTGAAGCATTTATATTATGAGACACGGGCCTCTCCATCTCTGGAGGAACGGACGTTAACCCACCACGCTTGTCAATACGGATTGGCGGGGTTACCAGACTCGAAATAAATATTTGTAACCCATACATTTATTTATGTAGATGCGGGGTCGAACCCGCGACCATTGACTCCGCGGGCGAAAGGCCCCGCCACTGAGCCACTATATAACACCATTTTATTTTGTATTATGAGATATTTGACTACATAAAAGCTCGAAATCCGATCATAAACTCAATATGGCGTATGATACACAACCGGCCGTCTGACTACCCACCGCCAAAACGTTATCCTCAAAATTTGATTTTCGAAGCTTTATAAGTTTGATAAAGCTTCGAAAATCTCTTGAAAGTATCGACGTTTACACTACAATTACTGCTTGCCAATACTTCTTGGACAATATTTTTCTTGAATGGTTTTTTTTAAGAAGTCTAGTAATATTTTGATATTACTAGAATGTGGATGGAAGGGTCGGTAGGGGAAGACCACCGAAAACATACCTTGAACAAATTGCTGAAGTTTTTAAGAAAGGCCAGGTCAAAAGGACCTTTAACCGGCGGGCTTGCATAAGGAGAGTAAGCAGTGTGGAGGAAGCAAGGAAAGTATACCGAGATCGTAGCAGATGGAAATCTGTGCTCTCTGTCTACCCCTACGAGACACAGGCGTGACGATATGTATGTATGTAGAATGCTTATTAATCATTCCTTCTGAGTTTTAGTTAAGTAGTCTAATTGATAGAATCAAAACGAGGACTTCGAATTAATTGGGGATTTGCTATTTTATATTATTTTTATTTTTAATTATGACTACTGCGGAATAAAAATTAATTTTATTCCTAATAAAAAAATAAAAGCAGTGTAGGCTTAATTTTAATATAAAGTATAGATATAAATTACTTTTTCCAGGAATGGACTATTTAGTAACCATTTATTGTATTATTGAAACTATTATTGAAACACAATGACAGCTAGGAGACACACATTTTCTTTAATAAAACCAAAACTAATATCCTTTATGTAATCCTTAGAAGATCAGCACATTGTTAGATTTAATAAGATATCGGAGTGTATTCAGTGAGACCCTAATTTTCTGGAGAGAAATCTATTCATCCCCGGGGGCGAAAGTAAATTAATGATATAGTTACGATACTCAGGCAAGTGCTTCTGTGGTAATGGACCCTTCTTAATTGGGAAATAGAGAGATACTCGTATCTGTCGCGTCAATTGGTAGGAATATTTTTACACAAAGAAAAAAAGTCTAAAATAGAAAAGATAAGTTATACAAACAATAAATATGCAGCTAACATGTGAGTAGCGAAAAAATGACTGAAAATTTATTTCTTAAAAAATAAAATCGCTACAAAATTCCATGTATAATATACAATATAATTTTGAATTTTTTGTTAAAATCTCAGCGATAAACATTTTGTACCATGAATCATCATGGTAAAAAACATATTTAATATATAAACAAAGTCCCTATTTACTGAAAATCAGTGCTGGAAGATCTATAATCGTCTAATGGCTAGTAAGAATCCTTTTGTGACCCCAAAATATGACCTAACTATATCATAAGGGTGAATTTTCCTTTTCTTTATAATTACTTAGAAACTAAACTAAAAAATACATATAAACAAATATAGATATTTGTTTATATTTATTTTTTAGTTTTGTGTGTTATAGAACTGTTGGATGGATTGATTTTATGACACATTTCCTTTAATAAATGCTAAAGAAAGTTATATACTTCGCCTGCGTGATTGTCACAACCATTATTAAAAAATTTAAGGATTGTTAACATTTTTTGAGTTATTTCAGAAGAAATATTTATTTTTATAACAAAGGTACGATAAGAAATAAATATATACCTAGACATACATTAAAATCCAATTAAAATCATACTCAACATTTATTACAAAATATAATTAATAGAGCGTATGTGGGTCGGCCAAGTGCACAACGTCTGTGGGGCGCCTCAGGTACCGCTGGAGAAAAATGATGATGATGAGGTGATTGTGATGAGGAGATGGCACAGAACAGGGCACGGTGACGTAAGATCTGTTCGGAGGCCAAGATCCATTTTGGGTCGCTGCGCCAACAAAGTTAGTTTTTTTTTATATATAAATAAACGGGCACACCTAAATAAAAATAAGAATTATGCTTAGTCCAGAGGGAATCAACTGCTGCTGATTGGTTGCTAGTATAAAAACCGCATAGCAATAACTATGGAAGGTATTTCAATATTAAAACAGAAAATATAAAATATATTAATAAATACCAAATTTTAACAGTAATGGCCATACACCACGGTACCCTATAACAGTTACAAAGATATACCCACTAAATTTTATTTGCGGTTTCAAAACTGTTGTTCTCAAAGAAAAACAATTAAGAATTTCCCTACGAGGGTACTGTTTCTGCTATGAGTGCAGCGAACTCGGGCTGACTATATCTAACTTCCCCAAATAGAGCGGTTATGATATCGCGGACAAAAGATAACGAAGTTCTAATGTTTGAGCTGCGATCGATGCAACGGAATGAAGCAAAGTGGTGATTGAACCTTTTTTCAGTAAAAGTATTTTACGTTTTTTAAATATTGTCTTAAGTTTTTTTGGTATAGAAGCAGACTTCTTCCTTCTTCTTCTCTCCATACTTCGGCTTTTACTTTTGTAAAACAAGAATCCTATTTAGTTGTAAGTACAACTAGTGAAAGTTCAGAAGTCTACTAGGACATTTATCCGTAGACACTTTCATTAGAAAACTTGAAATATTAAGAAAAATGTTTTGTAAGGTGTTGTTTCTTCAGACTAAGAATATGTGAACTGATTTTTTTCATTCCCCTGTTTGGTTCATATTTTTAAGTCGTTCGTTTTAAATATATTGATTGCTTCTTAAATATTTAGGTGTCGCGTGTAATCCTAAACCAATTAGAAATTCGAAAAATTATACCGTGCCACCGTATTACGGATAATTACGTAATGACCAATAATTCTACGTTGTATGCGCTTTATTGCCACTTTACTGAGAACTCGGTACGTGTAGTTATGTTTAAGGTATGGTTTAATTTCATTCAAGAACGATAAAACTTGTAGTATTAATAACTTCTATTGTTGTAATAATTTTGCAAATATTTAATTGGGTGGTAAAATATTTCTTTGATAATTTTAATAATGGTATAACCACGCTGCAGACGAATACTTTGTCAAGAATGGCATAATATTTGTATGTAGCATGAATGGGCCGGCTCGCCTGGGAAAGCATCATACTCCCGCAGAAAACCGGTGTCTGAGTGGTAACTAACCTACCTTGCTTCGTACAGTGAGCGGCCGAGTTCCGGAAGCCCAACAGCCCTCCCCCTCTAACCCAGGCAGGGTTTCTCTCATTATCACTCCCATAATGACACTTTCCTTAAAAGTCAGCAACGCTTCCGCACTGCTTATAGCGCTGCGGAAGTCTATGGGCGGTGTTGATTGCTTTCCATCAGGTGACGCCTCCTCGTTTGCCTTCCTATCCCTTAAAAAATGTATCCTATCCCTTAAATAATCATGAGTATCTTCCATGGATACCTACAGTCCCAGGGATGAAGCAGATGCGACCGTTTTAGAAAGGTATAGAATGGTATGATGAGATGAGAAAGATGATAGGAATCGGTAGAGTTTTAGCCACTCGAATCTTAACTTTAATCGGATGAAAAGCAAGGCAAAACTACAACCGAAAAATCAATCTTCTGTGAGTGTGTTGTACTTTTTCAAAAGTTGATGAAAGTTTACAGTACCTAAAGTATTTATAGTTGTTACGAGTATATTCAATAATTTTCTTCCTTTTTCTTTTTCATTGGATTTATTATGGCGAATATTCTGAGGCATTATTAAGTTTCCTCCCAGCCGCACAGTTCCACAATCGGACTACGCGCAAAAGAAATAAATTCTATCCCCATCATCTGGATCCCACCACCGTCCGATTTAGTCACAGTTTCCTACCACGAACTGTTTAAAACTGGATAATGAACATAGGGATATTCAAGAGAAGAGCTTATGTGTTCGCAAAAGTTGGGTAGCGTATCTGAGAGACCTCAGGCGTTGCAGATGTCTATGGGTGACTGTGATCATTTACAGGTAACCTGCATGTTCATTTGCCAGCTCTGCTGCTATAAAAAGTTTGTTATTATTAAAATAATTCTAAAATAATATCAGAAATCGTGAGTTATTATCATATATATATATATATATATATATATATATATATATATATATATATATATATATATATATATATATATATATATATATATATATATATATATATATATATATATATATATATATATATATATATATATATATATATATATGTATATATATATATATATATATGTATATATATATATATATATATATATATACATATATATACTTTTCAAATAGATATGGCTGTACTCTTAATTTATTATAATACAAAATATCTTGCTCCACCAACAATGAAATTCGGCTGAAATATTCTACCGATAAAACAACCCGTATGTTGTGTGATATCTTTATTGTTTCGCATAACAATAGCATAAGAATTATCTCCGAAATAAATTGAGAATGTACCTACTAAATCTAATTAGATCCTTTATTTTGTATTAAACATGATTTTTCCCTCGTAATATTTAAAGATCATGCTTAACCAAATTTTTAAAAACGAAAAAATTAGACACTTGTATAGTCTGTGGAAACTCAAACATAAAACTTTTTTGAAAATGGAATGGACTGTAATGAGTAGGTATGTATATGTCACCTGATAGACTGAGCACTAGCACTGAAGCCACCAATAGTCATCCGTAGTACCTTAGACATTGCACAGGCGTTTCCGACCTTCGAAAAATCTATAGGTTTGTATTTTGATAGTTCGAAAGTCGAATCGGTTCGGAAGCACCGCTGGAGATAGCTGGTTAAGCGGAAGTTGCCTAACGTAAAGGGATTCCACGTCGAAAATAATACAAAAAAAAAACTAAATGCATCTATTATATGCTTCAATGTATCATAGCAATTTAATGCTGAATTTTGGCCTCCCTAGCCATTTTCATGATGTCCATGTAAGTTGGATGCTTATTAAGGTGAAAGTTATATTTAGTGATTAAATCGGGCGCCGGTAGTATTCAGAAAATGTGCTTTTAATAAATAATTTGAAAAGACAAAATATATTCAAATACATGTTGTAGTATAAGCAACATTAATGGCAGAATATTTTTTATTATTATTTTCACCGCCCTTGGCTTTCATCTTAAAGGTATTGGTGCTAACATTCAGGCCATACGGCTGAGTTCTTTCAGCGTACAGCGGACGGAGCGACAGAAACTTCTCCATTCTAGCTACTTGACCACATCCACGGAGTTTCAACTGGTCAAAATAGTGTAATCCGCCAATGGTTTAAAACCAGTTGGAATAAAACCATTCGCGGACACAACGGGCAACATTTCATGGACATTACACTCCATATGTCAGTCACCTTGTATACCAGATCCACATATTTTTTTGTCTTGATTGTTTCAGCTTTTACAAGGTTTTCATTATATACGATTGTAATGTCCACCAAATATGCCTTTGATTGAGTTAGATCTATTATTCCGCAACCGCACAACTCACCGTAAAGAAAAATTTCATCCCCACCATCTGGATGAGTGGCGATCTACTACGGTGTGCTTCGCACGAAACTTCTTTCCACGCACCACCACTCTGTGGAACCAGCTACTTTCGATACGACATTGGCACCTTCAAAAAACAAGCCTACACATACCTCAAAGGCTGGCAACGCTTCCGTGGCTCCTGCGGTTTCGTGGTTATTTATAGGCGGCGTTGATTTGCCCTCCTATCCCATAAAAAATATTATTTATATAATAGTATTTTTCAATTTTATTTCTTTTTTTATTTCGTTCCTTTGCTTTTTCATAATTTTATTTAATTCATTCATTTTTTATGTTGTTTGTACTATTTCATGGATATTCGAATGAAAATTGTTTTTTTTTTCTTTGAAATATTACTATTGAACTATATACTTTTGCCGTACTCCAAATTTTCGAAAACTGCAACCTGCCAGCTGATAAAGTACACTTCGTTTGCATACGTGCACTTGACACAGATTCCTAACGAACGCCGCAGAGTAACACACTATTGACTTTTTTTACATAATTAAGACCGTTTCTAAAAATTTAAATCTATCTATATATAAAAATCCATTGCTATTCGTTAGTCTCGCTAAAATTCGAGACCGGTTGGACCGATTTGGCTAATTTTGGTTTTGAATTATTTTTGGAAGTCCAGTGAAGGTTTAAAAGGTGAGTAAATATGATAAAAATATTTGAAATATAGTAAAAGCAACAATTTCGTTTTCCCTTAGAAACTATTCCTACCTGTCAGATATTTGATGTTCGTCCCGTCGTTCAGAAATCAATTAAATTTAAAAGTCGTTCATAAATCAAATTAAATTCAAAAGTGAAGTTTTTTTTTTATATTTCTTTAGTTTTGAATTTTGATTTTTTTATTGATTACGATTTCTTTTTTTTTTCATGTTAAGTTTTGACCACATTTTGTACTTAAGTTGAAACATTTTGCAATTATCGTTCAGCTTTTTTATTTATGGATCTGATGCGGTACTAAGTTTACCGGGTTAAAAGTTCTGATTGTTCACTCTTAATTTTATTTAATACTAGTTAAATAAAATTAAGAGTGAACAATCAGAACTTTTACTTAGCTAAGATCCGCGACAAACAAACAAAAGCAGAAAAATAATAATGTGTGTTTTTATACTGAAAGAAGTGGATTTACGGGGAACTTAATCTGACCGAAAAACAGCCGTCAGCGACACTAAACACACACTATCATATTTGTAGTAAAACGCCTGACTTCATGAATCAAAATTAAGAGTATTATGTAGTAAAATATTTTCATTTAGACTTGCAATAATAGAAATATTAATAAAATTCTGTTATTTAACACATTATTTTACACAATGTGTCCCTATAAATAGTTAAAAAAAATAATATTTTTATATGTACGTGATACGTAAATTACTCTATTGTTACTGATTTGCTTTTGTTTTTAATCTACTTCAAAGATTTTTGCTTCTGTCAGATTGAGTCATTTCTACACTCGTTCTATATTGTTTTACTTAAGATACGTTATAATCCTTGTATATATCTCTAATAAGTGATTATGTTCTCTTTTAAGACATGAATTTTCCAAACCATAAACATAAAATATAGCATGCAGCCACAGAGTTGAGTGCATCTTATAAAAAGAAAGTTCTATGTGGCTCGACGACAAACTTGCATATTTTCTACTTGAATGCACTTACTGTGCGCTCGTTTGTGTTGTAAAAGGACAGTGGAGATTTAACGAGAAACATTTTTTGTTACATTTTTAAGTTGCCACAATAATGCAACTTCAAATTGATACGAGAACTTCGTCCTTGAGTTTCTTTTATAAACTGAATTGAATAGAAAATATAGAGAGTGGAAACTACGGCTTTATATTTTCAAATCATGTACAAACTAAGTTTAGTGGAGAAGCTACTACTTTCGGATCCTGGGTTCGATTCTTTTTTATAGCAGTGCTGGAAAACGAGCATGTGGGTCACCTGGTGGTAAACAATGACCAACGCCCATAGTCACAACACTGGGGGAGTGTCATGCGCTGCCGGCCTTTTATGAACGTTCGTTGTCCCCTCATTAATAGCCTTTATATTTTCCCTTATTAATGATTTTTCTTCAACCAGTGCGTCCTGCCCGTTACGGTGCCGAAACGTGGAGAATCTCCTTGAAAAGCTCAAAGTCGCTCAGACGAATATGGAGATGCTCGGAGTTTCTCTAGTGCATAGAATTCAAAATTAAGAAATTCGCCGGAGAACCAGAGTCACCGACATAGCTCTTCAGACGTTAGCAGACTGAATTGGGCTGGACACGTTTGTCGGAGAACTGACAATCGTTGGAGTAGAAAAGTGTTGTAGTGGAGACCGCGACTCGGGAAACGTAGTGTGGGACGCCACCCTTGCTAGGTGGAGCGACGATCTGCGCAAGGCGGCTGGTAGAGATTAGATGCGTGTAGCCAAAGATCGGTCTAGGTGGCGTGCCTTAAGTGAGGCCTATGTCCAGCAGTGGACTGCCATAGGTCGATATTGAATAATTTTTTTTTGTATCTTTAATAAAATGAAATATACACATCATATACACAACATATTAAAGAATTTTATAGATGTATAGACCATTAGTAAGCGCAGAAGAAAAATCAAGAAAAGTATAAAACGTTTCATCAAAGAAGTACCGGCTTGACACGGTTTCATTTTAATAAAGGATCATTACTATGAGGGGGGAACATGCGTAATCTTGAAAGCACTGCGTGTTCCACTCTTAAAGTGAAGCGAAAGTTAACAAGTGCGTGGGTACGACAGAGGTTTTGCTTGAGATGGTTCAAGAATTTTCTTGTCGTGACAAATTTCAAATTTAAATATTTTTATTTAATAATACCTATACTTAATTCATCTTTTGAATCATCACTTGCTCAAGTACACGCCGTCTTTCTGTTTCTTTCTTTTTTAACATTTATTTCGTCTTAATGTGCAAAGACTTTAACCTATTGTCTATCAGTGATCTAGAAAACTATTAATGTAATATAAAAAGTAAAAAACAAAATGTACGAAAATATACAAATAATAATTATATTTTTGTTTTGATAGTCATTATTAATGCATGTACACAACAAATTCCATTCAATAGAGGCAACGAGGCAGTTTTGTTTGACAATTCAATGCATATTTAAAGAGCTTAATTAAATAACTATCAGTATCATCAGTACTAGAGAAACTTTAAGCATCAGAGCGACTTTGAGCTTGTGAAGCAGAAGAATTATCTATCTCCACGTTTTGGCATCGTGACAGCAGGCAGAATGAAATGTTCGAATTCCACAACCGCACAACTCGCCGTAAAAGAAAATTTCATCCCCACCTCACTGGATGAGTGTCGATCTACTACGGTGCGATTCTCTCGTAACTTCTTTCCACGCATCACTAGTTTGTGGAACCAGCTACCCTCGACGGTCTTTCCGAACCGACACAACGTTGGAACCTTAATAAAACAAGCCTATACATAGCTAAAAGGCCGGCAACGTTTCCGCGACTCCTGCGGTGTCGCGGTTGTCTATGGGCGGCGTTGATTGCTTTCCATCAGGCGACACGCTTGCTCGTTTGCCCTCCTATCCCATAAAAAAAACTTTCATCTTCAGTCTCTGAGATTTGAGTGACAAAAATACTAGACGCAGCTTCCTAAATTATATCTGTTATATAAAGTTCGGTATCTACATAGGCAACGAAGCATTTAAGCAGCAATGGGCTCAGTTGGCAAGACTCGGTCTTACAATCGCAACGTCGTGAGTTCGTACCTTGCATTGGACTATTAATGTGGACGATTTCGTAGAACATGTATAATAGGCTTAGTTGGAATAGATAACAAGAATTTTAGTTATATTTAAAACATTCCTAATCTTTTTTTTTTTAAGTAACTAATCCCATGTCATTCCAATGACAATTAAGAAACAATATAAAATTAGGGACTGCCTAGATGATTACCGAATTGGCGGTCCCAAAAGAGAGCACTGGTAGAGGAATCGATTTATTTTTCAGTGTAGTATATCGAGAATTATTGAATTTAGATTGATTATACCGATTCATTTGAATGAATATAAATGCAAACAAGCGGGACGATAAATGCGTATCTTAACAACGGAATTGGCGACACTAGTGCCATCCGGTAAGAGACCGCCGGCATTTTTTCGATATAACGACAACGCACTGATGCTTCCAGCCATCTCGTCGCTATATAGCTCTAATGTTGACAAATATTAATTTTCAAAATGAAATTCACAAAAAATAAATTCGTTTTTCGTATTCGTAATTTTTTGACCTTAATTAAATAAATAAACTGTAACTTTTAAACATTTTAGATTATTAATAACAATATTTAAAGTAAAAGATATTATAGTATTACAGTTAATTAATAAGAATGAAAGTTAAATCACAGCCATTGTTTACAAGGCTATTATTATACCTTTAATTAGGTTTATATAAAATTACTAAAACGGAACCAATAACTTATCCTGGCGCGGATAATCGACTCCCTCTTAGATCCATTAAGATCAAGATCCAACCTTTTGTTAAGTCTAGATAGGTGTCGTTAACGTTATTTAATGACTGTCCTCTAAATGTGTCTCTTATTTATTTTATCCGGGAAAAGTATCCCATCTCGAGACAATAGAACAGTATCAATTGTAAGATCCCTTACAAAGCTTTATTGTAAAAACCCTGAGGTAAAAATTAACAAAGAACTATTTTGGTAATTGTTTTATTACTACTTCTTTTCTTTGATGGCAATTAGTTACAACTATTATGCCAGTTTCAAGTAATATACAATAATATTCAATCTCTTGAAATTTAACAAGTCAGTTCATCACGTTACGTCTTAATAAAATGGTGGCAATTTTACCAAAAACTTTGTATGGACTTTTTCAATCAACTTAAAAAGTTACGATACACGCATTTATATCATATCACTTTACTTATATACCTTAATCGAACTATATTGCATAATACGGCACCACAATTAAACAATATAACTGATAATAATATAAGATTATGAAAATGATATTAAAACAAAACGTCACTGATGTAAGTTGGCGGGAAAAGTCCTTATTACTACTTATTTAATCAGTTTTTACTTATATATTACTTTTTGTATAGTTTTATTCATTTAACTTTTATTTTTGTGTCACACACATTTGAACGCGCTTATGACGCATGAAAACTGATTTTTAAACATTATTATTTTCATTGGTGAAAAGAAAAATGATTTTAAAAATACCGAAGTGTTTTGAATGTACGCAGTTTCTGAAAGTTTATACATAAATTACAGCACGCGAAGTACGTATTTCGAATCTTTTACCCATATTCATAGCATATTTAAGTTATTTGTTCATAATATTTTTACATCACATCCTAACTTAGGCATGGTCTATGACCGGATGTGGATTATACAAATTACGATTGCTGTAATGAAAAAAATATCATGACGAATTCGCTGTCTGTAGGCGGTGATTACTTAAGGTGACCTGCTTGCTTGTTTTCTTCTTGTACAAAATCAAGATTGTGCAAAAGATCAGTCACTGTTAACTATATTGTATTACTCATTCATAATCTCTTTCAAGTTAAAAGCTTTTAAAATCAAAAGCGGCAAGCACTAATTCGAGTCAGTTCTTGTGTCAATTACGGACATCACTATAAATGATGCAGGGCGCTGTAATTCTATTTTTAAGATTTTTTAAAAAGAATTGATTATTTTATTTATATTCATAGACATTCTATTTGATTTCCACTATTTCATAGACAATCATAATTTTTCAGGTTATATTATTCATAAAAAAATAGTTTAATACTCAAGAGGGGCTGTAAAAGTATTTTGACAGAAAAATGAAAAAACAGATTAGGAGGTATAGATTAACTAGATAATGAATGAGTAATACAGTATAGGTATATATGATAAAACGGAATATAAATACTGAGACTTATTTGCTCTAACGTTAGATAATAAATAATGGACATATATAGTAGTTAATTATAATATATTTTCATGCCGTTTTGGTTGCTTTCACCACTTCGTCTCCCAATTAAACCGAAAGAAATTATTGATAATTTAATTTTAGATAATTTAATAATAACTTCTTTGCCGAACAGATTGACATTATTGACTTGCAAGTTAGGGGGTAGACTGTACCTTTCTTTACTTTTGCTTCCTAAATTATATTCTTATCCCTAATAAAAATATTAGTTAAAGTGTCGAGTAAGAGCAGAGGTTCGGTGTTAAAGATGATATATAATGCTATTCACACTTATTGCCTCAGCTGGCATGCAAATTTTTCTCTTTTACAGTTAACTAGAGTCTGGTTAAGTTCTGAATAACTTTGTTACGGTTATACGTCTTATCTTATTAGAGGTTCTGTTATATATTATATATAAAAGAACCTCTAATAAGATATTGAAGTAAGTTGTATTTCATTTTATCTAAAAATGAAAGGTTAAGAGGTTTCTTTGAGAGAAAACCGAAATTGTATTAGTAAGATATTTGTCGTCCACTTATGAACCACTAAAAGCTCTTAGCTCAGAATTAATAATTCGTTTAAACCGTTAACTGAACTACTATAATTTCTGGGTGAATAGACTGAAACCATTTACAGACATCTCTAGGCGTCATTAGATAAAATTTCCGGCTCCATTCGTACTGATTTAATCTTACTTGTGCCTTTTAATAACCCGGTATATCTTATATCTTTCTTCTTATTTCCGGATCGGGATCTTATTTTACAACTGTTATGGATACTTTATAATATATTAACTAAAACATTGATATGTGAAGCCTGTTATAAAAATATAAATAAAAAGAAAATCCGATTCATTTAGACACATATAAAATAAAATTCAATTTTGCTCGATTATGATTTTAAGATTGGCGTGATTTGTGTATATGTACAGAGAATTGAACCAAATAAGAATATTATATATGTGTATACACATTGCTTATTATTTCAACGATATAATAATAGCTGCATTATCTTCAAGAATATAAAACCTTCGTGGTGTTATTATGGCATGAAAAATAACTAAGCTACCTAGATAATTTAGTTATTTTTTGTAGGTAGGTAACCTAATTACTTTTTATAAAAGTAATTTTCACGCAAACATGTACATACATATATGTGCTTATACTCGAAATCAATCCTCATTAAAATGTAGTTTTCCCATTCGTCAATTATGCGGCACGCTGTTCCGAATCAAAACATTGACAGTGCGTGATAGCGTTTTAAAATCACTTTACATTTACATCTCCGTTGTGTAATGTACGTTTTGTCTTTCAATGGTTTTTGTTGCGTTTTTATTCAACGCCGTCCATAAACGTCCGCAGTGCCATAGGCAGAAGTGCTGCCGGCCTTTTAGGAAATGTTTTTATGGGACGGGGGAGGAGGTTGGGCCTTCGGAACTCAACTGCTCACCGGACGAAGCGCAGTAGCTAAGCTACCACTCAGACGCCGGTTTTCTGCGGGTGTGTGGTGCTTCCCCGGGAGAGCCCATTCATGCTATAGATAAATAATATGTCATTCTTGACAAAGTATACATCTGCAGCGTGGCTCTACCACTTGTCTATCACTTAATGATGTTAGTTGTCTCTATCACTTAATAGTTAATGACCATTTTATTTTCCATGGCTAGGATCGCGAGACTAAAATAGTTAAATTCCTGTGTCGGTGTTGAAGACGGTCGAGAAATAATTAAGAATACATTTAAAATCAAATTAACAGTCGACAGTGCTCTGAATAATAGATATTTCAATAAAACATTTTTTTTCAATCATTCGAATTAATAATATTTTTAATATTATTAATTCGAATTATTTTTTTAATATTTTTAATAATATCATTTATAATCAAAAATATTTGTTAAATTAGCTCTACAAATTTTACAAACAAAACACATTAATTGAAACTGGCTAAAAAGTATACAGCTATGTTGCAACTATTTCAACAGGTTTTCTTTGCAATCAATGTACATTCTCGTCGTGTAAGAATCGTTCGATATTTATTCTAGTTCCGAGAAAGGAGCTTGTTAACTTCGTTATTTTCTCATATAAGATACTTAGTACACGAACGACTTGATTATTGGAAAGAGATTCTTTTTAAAAGTAAGTTTTGTTGCTTTCGATATTTTGTGGTAAAGCCATGCTTCGGGCGAGTTTTGTCTAAAACATAAATGTTTTTTTGCGAGACTATATTATATAATATTAGCATCAGGACCTGCTTATAAATATTAGCGGATAGAACTACAATATCACTATATACTTGATATTTATACAGATATAGTATATCAACTGATATTTTACAACACTTAACAAAGAGTTTAGATAATATTCCCCATCGGCAATCTTGTTAAAATTTCATTCATTGGATTCACTATATAACTTACATGTACAATTAGTTTTAATTCAATTTCAAACTTTATATATAAATGACTCATTAATTTTATATTCATTTCAATTCCCTAGCCACTGCAGATTATCTTATTACTTCTTATAAGTGATGATTATATAAATCTTAGATAGATCTTAAATAGATTCCAATATTTTAGTTACCTAATAAAAATTATATAAAATAAAAACATTAATTAAACTCATGAAGATGCTGAGATGGTCACACCAATAACTGATAAAATCTCTGAAAACCGCCATCGTTGGTATGGTCATATCAAAAGACGTGAAGACGACCACGTAGTACGAATTGTGTTGAACCTACCGGAGACAAAAAGAGGCCGCCCGCCATCGACTTGGTGGTCAAATATAAAAAGAGACCTCAGGAAAGCCCAATTGCATTAAAAGACCACCTACGAAAAATTAGCTTGGCGCAAAAATGTGAGGAGACCTCACCCCAAATAACGGGAATAGGGATGGAAGAAGAAGAAATAATAATTAAGCTCATATTTTTTTATTTCACCATTTTGACACGTTAAGACCACTTACAGAATGAAAATTGCTTCTTTTTCACAATCATGAAATATATCCCATATATGTCTATAAAATATCGGATATAATGATATTTGTTATAAATAGCGCATTTTTGTCATCTAAACATAAAGATATACATACACTCATTACTTGCTTCTAGTGTCGATTATACTAATTATATTTTTGAATTAGGAAGATAAAGGGTTTAAAATTCTTTCAAATTTTACAAGAAAAATATTACTCTCTCTACAAAAATAAAATCCACATGTTTTCTGCGATTAGAAGATTTGACAATTATAATGAATACGAAGAATGAGCTTTATATTTATTGTGTATTAATGCAAGTAATTGAATTAAAATTTATTTATTACAAATGCCAATCTATCTAAATGTTACATGTGTCTGTTTTTCAACCCATCCCATGAACAACCTTCGTCAATTCACTACTAGGCATAGGCCTCCCCCAAGAAGCGCCACTTAGCCCGATCTTTGGTTTAACGCATCCATTATTCATCTCTTCGTAAAATTAATACATAAATACATACATAGTCACGCCTATCTCCCTGTAGGGTTAGGCAGAAACCACAGATCTCCATCCGCTACGATCCCGAGACACCTTCCTTGCTTCCTTCATACTCATCCATCTTTTCATCCATTCTTCCTCTCACATTCATCGTAGCGAAACGGCTCTCCATTCGTCGCTTCTTGCCCTCGAGGGAACCAGGACGTGACGGGTGGTGAACCACGTCGCCGTCTTTTTTTTTACGAATTAGATATATTAAGATTCGTCAAATTAATAATAGAGAGTTTCATGTGAGAAATTTAAAATAAAAGAAAATTATGATAACCAAAAGATACTACTCTCATCACCATAATTTTTTTTTCTAAGTATATTCTTTGTTGCACTGTTCTTGATTTTCTTTTCTATCGAGTAAACTTACATTCGCTTCGTAATACGAGTAAATTAAGGATAATAAAGCTGTAATAGGTTGCAATACGGAACTGCATAATAGACATTTTATGCAACGATGTAATAAGGCACTCCCTGTGCCTTCGTCCCCTCCGTTAGGGAATGATTAAGTCCTGCCTGATCAAGTACTAAAATTTTATTACCAATAAATTTCAGAGACTCGCTTCACGTTTCAATGCCTCTGTTTATTTGATTAACATTTTTATATAAGTGCAACACTAATTGGAAATTAAATTAATTTTAATTAACTACGAGCATAATCCAAAAAATATGTTATATTCGACAAACATATACAATTACAAACATATACAGCTATAATATATAAATAAATGCGTTATATTCGTGAAATAGTAGTACATTTTTCGTATTGTTAGTTATATAACATTGTCACCATAATTTTTGTACTAAGATCGCGTACTCCTTTAAATTCAGTCGTCATTTTGTTAACCAAAAATATTAACATCAACCTCCCCCGAGAGTAGATATCTGAGTAGTGGGCGTTCAATCCCACACTCTTTAATGGAGTGTGGGATTGAACCCCGGGAATAAACGTTGCGCAGAGCGCGAAAAACGCACGTTGTTGTCTGGTATCACAAAAGCCGCACAAGCCGCGACGACCACCGCGTGGTTACGGTCCTCTTGGAGCTATGAGCGTCTTCAAGATTGCAGATATTGCGAACGGTTTGTAGTGCAGCGTAATCAGGCTATTCAGTTAGGTCCTTGACAAACTATGAGTGTGATCTTGTAGCATTTTGGGGATTATACGGTAGGTTAATAATTCTCAAACATAAAAGAAAACAGTTGTTATAAAACCGGGCTCCTTGACATACTTTGGGTGTGATCTCGTAGCATTTCGGGGATTATACCATAGGTTAAAAATTCTCAAACATAAAAAAAACTGTTGTTACAAAACCTAAAAACGAATCCGATCCTATATGTAACTCTTTTACGTTTTTCGTAATAGGTACAACATGTTGCAAAAGTAACATGGCCTGTCAAAGCGGCGCATCGCATCCGCATGCTGCCATTCAAATTACTCTTGGAGATTGAAAAGTTAACAAGCTCCATCCTCTAGTATCGTGTTTCATCAACTACGTATTTAGTTCAATATTTCTTACTCGCTGCACAGCGTGCCGTGAAATTAAAAAGATTCATCTCATATGATTGTATGAGCAAATAAAAATATATTCTGCGATTTGCGATCAGTAAATGATATGGAACAAAACGTAAAAATATATTTTTTTAAAACTCATGGGTCAAAGTTAATTTACACCAAAGCCGTATGAATGATTACATGCATGTATGTATGAATACATTATCATCTGACGACAAAATATAAAACAACAATGTATATTATGTTTGAAATTTTCTACAGCAAGAATTTTAAATGAAACGCACAAAATAAAATTTAAAGCTACGCTGCTAAAAAGGCATTCTTCTGCAGAATATGAATCTTAAATAACTGCTTATTTATAATGTACCAATACCCGCAATAAACAGCATTAAACACACACACACACACACATCAAAAAGCTAAGGCACTTTTTGCCTAATTTATAAATGTGTAAATTTTTTTGATGCGATAACGTATTATTATTATCACCTTTATTAATATATAACAACAATCTTATTACTATAAAAATAAACACCACAAAAATAATATTATTATTAGGGTTATTAATCCTTTGTGGCGGGATAAACTCTAACGCTAACGATTTAGGCATCTAAGGAAAGGCTTACGATCCTATTCGTGCACAATATGTCTGCCTTTTGAATTTTCAATTTAACCCACTTACCTACATCTAACTTAGATTGATGGGCGGCCACATTTTTAATATTATTATTCTTGTCATAAACTGAAGTTTGTTGAATTTATTTTATATTCTACTACTATGTATTCTATTCGAAAATTCAATAGTTTTAATAGTATCTAAATAATTAACAAATCTTTATTAATAAAATACAACATTCTATTTTTATTTATTTTGTTCTATAGCTTCATTTATTTAATTTATTCGTCGGATCAAATTAATATTAAGGGGAATTAAGAGGAAAATAATTTTCGTATTAACTCTTCTGGGGTTTCGTGTGTAACAGTAAAGCTTATTGAGTTGGATTTATTTTATTAACGTCAAACCAATAAGCATTTAGAAATTGAATTATTGTACTTCATTATTCATTACATACGAGTAAGTAGGTATTCACTATTGTGAAAACCATAATGGTAGTGTAAAAACTTTGTCGTGTTTAGGTTGAAACCAATTACAGTTTTGGATAGATTTGTAGTAAAACCAATTTTCAGCTTTCGACAGTGGCGAATAGTCACTGCAGTAATAACCTGGTACGAACAGAAACTGAACTTTGACTTATACATATATGTTTTCTAATACGTACGTTTTTTTATGGAATAGAGAAGCAAAAGAGCATGCAGGTTATCCTCAATACTAAAAGCTGTAAGAGTAGCTGTGTACAACAGGAGTGGAAGAAGGAAATGAAGAAAGGGGAAAGAATATGAACCTCTGGATCCCAGCAGCCACCGTACGAAACGTGGTAACAGAGTAAAATGCTACCCGCTAATTATTTAAGGGTTTAGTACTTCCCCGATCAAGTCGCTCTAAGATAGGATATACGTATATAAGACGATCTAAGATATCTGTACTAGAATTGAAATGTATATTTTATTTAAATTTTTTTTAGATAAGACTTTAATTTGGAAAATGTCATCATCACAATAAAAGCCTGTAATAGTCATTGCTTGCATTGATTTCTCTACGCTGGTAGATCGGCAAATGTTTGGCATCACCAGCCTACTTTTATGATAGTAAACAGACACCTGGCAAGTAGCCATCGCCACCCAGATAGTTTACAAGTTGATGCAAGTGGAAGTTTATATTATTAGGTGTACAAATAAGTTTCCGCAGTTTTTTATAAAAAATTAGGAATTTATTGTAAAGGAAAAGTACATTACGTTTTATTCAAAGTATTTTCCATCATTTGCCACTACTTTTCCCCATCTTTCTGGCAACATTCGGATACCCCGTCGAAAAACTCTTCATCTTTTGACGCTATCCACAAATCTACCCAATTTTTGGTGTCTTCATATGATGCGAAGCGCTGCTCAGACAGACCATGTGCCATCGACCGGAACAGGTGATAATCAGAAGGGGCTAAGTCTGGTGAATACGGCGGGTGGGGTAAAACTTCCCAGTTGAGTGTTTCCAAGTATGTTTTTACCGGCGCCGCAACATGTGGACGAGCATTATCGTGTAAAAGAATAATTTTGTCGTGTCTGGAGTAGTAATGGGCGCGTTTTTCCTTAAGTGCCCGACTCAATCTCATCAATTGTGTTCGGTAGAGAGCTCCAGTAATGGTTTCGCTTGGTTTCAGCAATTCATAATACACGACACCAAGCTGATCCCACCAAATACACAGCATGAGTTTTTTTCCATGAATATTCGGCTTAGCTGTCGATGTTGATGGTTCGCCGGGCTTAACCCATGACTTTCTCTTCTTTGGATTATCGTAGTGAATCCATTTTTCGTCACCAGTGACTATACGATGCAAAAAACTCTTTTTTTTATTCCTGGCAAGCAGCATTTCACTCATGCATAATCGGCGTTCAACGTCTCTCGGCTTTAGTTCATATGGAACCCAATTTCCTTGTTTTTGAATCATTCCTAACGATTTTAAACGATGTGAAATTGCTTGTTGAGTCACTTGTAGAGTAAGTGCAAGTTCTTTTTGCGTTTGGGACGAATCTTCCTCCAATAGTACTTCTAATTCCATGTCTTCGTACACTTTCGGCCTTCCACTGCGTTCTTTGTCTTTAACGTCAAACTCACCGTTCTTAAACTTTTGAAACCATTCCTGACAACTTCTCTCACTTAAAGCAGCTTCACCATATGCTTCTAGAAGCAATCGATGCGCCTCAGCTGCAGATTTTTTCACATTAAAGAAGTAAATCAAAAGTTCCCGCAAATGATGCTTATTCGGAATAAAACTTGACATTTTTGCACGAAAAAAATTACGTGATGCTGATACGGAATCACTAGTACTTTAAGGTTATGGTGTTGCCAGATGACTAAACTTGGGATATTACGTTTTACATCTGACAATTTCTCCATAACCTTCTGGTGGGGCCATCTTTTGACAAACCGCGGAAACTTATTTGTACACCTAATATTTTATTTGTAAATGTTTGATACATTTATTCCTACCATTGTACAAAGTCTAAAGCCCATCCAAAGCTATTTATAGTGTCTAGTCTATTCTCCACACACTTTAATATTATTTATTATAATTTGCATTGTATAAATATTTTGATTCTATTTTATTTTTAACATTTTTTTTCCATTAATTTTGTATACTTTTATATGGAAATAAATTCATTTTGTATTTTTAAAAAGTATTATATGTACCCTGAGACTCAATTTAATTTCCAGTTAACATATAATATATATATAGTAACATACCTCAGCTTTTAAAACGACAAGCTTTTTTAAAACTAAGCCACGTTCACCCGCTTTAATGCTTCACATTCTTATCTCCCCATTGCAGTACGCTGCCTGAAAAACTTAAGCATCTCCAGACGATTTTAAATTATTCGAAAATGAACCCAACAGCGAGAAAAGATTTGTGAACAATTGATTGCAATTCATCCCGTAAATTTGCTAATTATCATATATACATACTTCTTAACTTCAGCCCCTATGGAAGTTATAGAAAACGTGCATTCTTATACATATATGTTTGCATATAATATTATTATACAAATTAATTTCAAGTTTCTGTTCATTTTTTATGCACCGCCTCTTTAATATGAGCATAAAAGCTTAAAAAAAAATTATTATTAAACTTTTCTGAAATAGAAAAACCTTATCCAACAATCCACAAAACAGTACAAAAAATATACATATAAAATAAAAATTATAAGACAAAACACAGAAATGAAAGACCAAAATTATAACAAAGACAAATAAGAGGAAATATAAAAAAATCAAAAATACAATCATAATATTATGTTTCCTATACTGCAGTTTAGATTATGAAATAGTCCTCACTCCGCAAAAAGCCGTAGCAAACCACAGCGCTGATTTTCAGTGTAACCTAATTTTTTTCCCTAGCCGGTAATGCGTGGATATAATTTTATAGTTTAAATGTATTATAAATATATTACTTATTTATGTAATATTTTAGTATAGTACGATAAGGAAATATGTATATAGTGTATAGGATAATAAGAAGTATAAAAAAATTAAATAAAAATAAAAAACAGACCCATTGCTGTCACGAAGCAAAAAAGAAAAAAAAGTATGATAAAATAAATTAATAACAATAATACAATAAAAAGTTAAACAGATTCATTTTTTTTTATTTAAGAGTAAAAACTTATTTTTTATTTTAAATCTTATTTGATTTAAGGCAATAAAGAGGTGGTGGCAGATTATTCAAACACTTTTTGCACACTGAGGCTGATGTTTCATACATTTATTTCACTATTTCTCGATATCTGGTATCCACAATATTCGGTCTCAAGTTCTGGTACAATATCAAAAGAATTAAAAAATTAACCTACCAAAATATAATATTGTTAACTATACTGAGAATTGCACATTTTATATTTATAGTTTGATATTGTTAAATAACTTCAGATATTGTAACGTGATGTATGTAGTTAGTTTTAGTATATTGGCCGATCTCAAGAGTGTCATTAGATGAAATTAGTTTTTGAGCATCATTCTAGCAGAGATGAATGCGAGAGATTAATCTCTGCTGGAATAATACTATCGTTTTCGTATAAAATATACGTACTCTTTGTACTGGTACTGTTAATAAAACCTTTCCTATTATCTCAAAAAGAATCTTAATTCTTAATAAAGAAAATTAAATTCTGATATAATCTTAATATTCTTTATTTATAATAGTTATATTACCATAGTTGTATTTATATAATAATAGTTTTATAATAATTATTATAGATGTAGTAGTATCCAACCGGACTTATGTGACAGGTTCCTGCAGCCAAATTAGATTCACACGTATTGATCCACCTCTCCTGTGGAATTAGCTAGTTAGGCAGAGGGCAATTCAAATCCTGGGCAACCCTATATTTCCTTAACTCCATCGGCGCAATGTCTGTGAAAATGTAGCCTCGAAGACATTATTCCGAGTAACGTATATAATAGACGCAAGAGCCAAAGAAGAAGTATGTAAATGTACGGTTTGTCCTTCTTCTACTCTATTACACTTTGTAAATAAAAATATATTATTTAACGCTGCATTGATTAAATAACACAACGTATAATTTACACTACTTAATATGATCGAAGCATATAGAGATAGAAGCATTATCTTTTTAGTTGTTACTTAACAAGTATAGGATACCATCTTGGCAACGGGAGGCCAGAGACGGAGCGAAAGAGAATCGTTGAGAAGGCCAAGATCCACAAAGGGCTGTATTGTAGTAGGACGCCGTAAGTGCACGAGTTTCTTGTGACTTTGTCTACGCTTAGAATATTTAAGTCTTTACAACTTTCGTGTAGTTCACAACAAAATTTCCATAGTGGACCTTAGCTCAATTATTTTTCTCTTCTGGTAAAAGCACTTTCAATATTGGTTTAAAAATTCTGAACACTACCTTGAAATGTAGACAGAAAAATGACTTATAAATGGTGTTCAAAAGGTGATATTAAACCTTCACCGTATCCAGCATCCAACACCAAGACCCAGAGCCAACAAAAGTTTTTAAACAAGCCATGTTATTTGTACACTTTTTCGAAGAGTAAAAATATTTTTGGTAACAACCATTTGAAACCACCAACAAATATGACTATGACTATTTTTAATACTACGTGACTTTTTTTACAATATTTAATATTACTAGTGGCAAGGGCTTTTGACCACAAATGGGCTACCCCATATAATATTATATTTTTTTTATTAGTCGCTTTTCGCCCTCGTGAGAATCAGGACGTGACGGGTGGCGAACAGCGTTGCCGTCATTTTTCAACAAATTAGGTATATTAAATTCGTCTTAGTGAATCCCACGAGCCGCAAGGGAGGATGGAGGTCCCAGCAGAGCCCTGCATGCTGAGGTAAGGCACCGTAGTACATGGGGGAACCTGATCCCGGGACGGTCGGCACGCCTGCGACTAAGCTCACCCTTAGCCACGCATCCTTTGGCACGTCAGACCGTGGATTGGCGGAGAGGAAGGGAAAGGATAGAGAAGGAAGGAAAGAGCAGGGACGGAAATGCGAATTGGGGGGGGGTTACCAGACTCGGAATAAATATTTATAAATCCATATATATATTTATTCCGATGCGGGATTCGAACCCGCGACCATTGACTTCGTGGGCGGAGGGCCCCGCCACTAAGCCAATCGATTGTCTCAGGTTATATCTAAACAAGGTTTACCCGTTACGTTTCTATCCTTATATAAATTCTTAGTTTGTAGTGAACATGCTATATTTTTGGAGAGATAGGCAAAAAAGCATGTAGGTTATCTGATGATAACCTACATGCTGCACCAAGACGCAAACGCTTTAAATCTTAGGAAGATGAATCATGGGTAGGGAAATGGTGAGAATGAAAAACGAAGAGGGAAGTAAGGAAGATGAATGGACGAAACGCGATAAGATATAAAAATTTTAGCACGTAGTGGTGGTATCTCCGGGTGGAATTGGTCTATTCGGGTCGGTCTTTTACTTCTATCAGAATGTCGATTGAAAGCATCTGCCTGCAAACATTGTGATACATCAAAATGTACTGTCATGTAGTAGGTCAATCAATCAGGGTCTTATAAAGGCAAGTCATTGCATCGGTCAGTGACATAATGTTTCCGCAATGACGAAGGGATTCCTTTATCTTCCTAAAAATCTTTGTGTACCTTAATTACACCAACAAAATGGAATGCAGAATAATATAAAACTTTATTTTAAGTAAAGCATTAATAAAATGTTTATTTTAACGGTTGAGGATCATGATGAGAGAGATACGTTTTACATAAGGGACGCTCCACATTTGTTAGGTTATAGAAGATTTGTTCTGTGACATCTGTCAACTACGTTTCCTAACTTACATTAAAAAACTTAGATTATAAAGAATTAAAAAAAGTATATATTAATTTTAGATATACTTTTTTTAATTCACTACTCACTGTATTTTGCAGGCGTGTATGAAATATTGTTACAGTAGGTAGGTTGTTAATTTTGGTAGTTTTAAAATATAGTGTCACAAAGTCTGAACGTGATGTACTATTTTATTAACTTTATGTTCACAGCACTATTCTTACATATATAAGAAAAATATGTTACAATTATTTTTAATTATTTCTTATTCCAAGGGTTAATATAAATACTTGTAGGCAATGTGTTGTCACGCACGTTGTATATAGTAATAATAATAAATTCTATATCCTAAAATAAATCTATCTTACTTTTTGTGCACTTTTAAAATTGACAGCACGATCTTTCGACAAAGGTTTTCTCTTAAGACTATTTCGTTCGTTATCTTAACCATTCTGGAGAACTAGCTTTTTGAAGTCATTATCCCAACGTTTTGTTTATCGACCTTTAGGTAATACATTTCCCTCATAACAATCTACATATATCATATCTATATATATCATTATAGATCACATATATCCATATATCATAATAAATCATGAAAGTCTTTACTTTTTCAAATTAGTTTAAAAATGTCTTCTTTTCGGCACTCTGAGATAGAAGAAAAGGCGCAAGAAACTTTCTCATCCTTTTTTGCGCTCTTTTAAAAATAACGCATTTATGTTAATATACAGCTAGATATTATATTTAGTCCCACACCGATGGAACATTTTGGTAATCATAACGATATACATATATAACGTAAGTTTAAAAAGTAGTATAATATTTTTATGTTACAACGAATAGCGCGAACAAATATTTTTACCAACACATTCGAAATGCCCTGTTTTCGATGCAAAGTCTCACTATGCACGAACTCTTTTTAACTTTTCGCGGATTTAAATTTTTATTCACACTCGATCTCGCGTGCAATGCATGTGTACAAATTGAATTCAAAATCCATATCCTATAAATAAAAGATTTGTATTTTATTACATGCTAGTGTAGTCTTAATTTTTTGTAGAAAAGTTTTAATTTAATATAATCCGTGAAATTTAATTCTAATATTTATGTCATTTTATCAGAGTTATATTAAGTTCCCAATCTCTCGCCACCGTCAGAATATTTCTTGACCTACCCTATAAGTGACTCCAGCAAGTTGCTTATAACAAGGACAATAAATAAGTGAAAAACAGACGACTTAATTAAATCAGTGACGATAGTGGTAGTACCACTGTGCAGACGAATACATTGTCAAGAATGGCATAATATTTGTCTGTTCCATGAATGGGCCGGCTCGCCCGGGGAAATACCACACTCCCGCAGAAAATCAGCGTCTGAGTGGTTCCGCGTCCGGTCTAGAGCTACCGCGCTTCGTACGGTGAGCGGCTAAGTTCCAGAGGCCCAACACCACCCTTCCCCTCCATCGTTTGCCTTCCTATCCCATGAAAAATCCGTACCACTCTTGACATTAATGGTCGTTGGTTAAAGTTCCACATCGGTAAAAATGTATTTTTTCCGACTCTGTGTATATCGTCAACTTACCTTGGACAAGCGTAATGGGTTAACGTGAATTCCTCGAGAAAGTGGGAAGGCCCATCCATGCTCAGCAGTGAAACACACTCGTACATGGGCCGTTTGCTCCCATTTTTTATTATTTTTATTATTATTTATTAGTATTTTTATTCACAGCCTGTAAATCTTATTTTTAAATAACTTTAAAAAAATGCGGAACTAATAAAATTCAATTCGTATCAATTTATTATAGTTTGTAAAATCAGACGTCTGCCTGTCCGAAAGCTCTGGAACTAATCAAAAACCCAATATGGCGTGTAATATAATATAGTCTGTGCTGTCCGGCTAAAGGCAACATTTTGCAGCGAAATTTAATCGCGGAAGCTTTATCAAACTAACCGTGAAAATGTCGATGCACTGCATTTGCAAGATTACATTATATTTTGGATAAAATTTAATATTTTACTGTGAATTCAATTAACGTTCTTCATAATGTAGGTTGATATATTACAATTTTTGTTATTTTATTATTGTTACAATACAATTAGCATAATTTGCATTAAAGATTAAATAAGCTCTAATTACTATTGTACTAAAAGTCTTTTTAATAAAAGGCCTAATAATAAAAAAGAAAGTATGAAAAATATAAAAAATATGGATTGAGAATTTTAATCTAAAAAATTAAATCACGGAACAATGAAACTGAATTGTGAAAATGCTTTACGAGAAATAAGAATCAGGTAAATATGGGTATTTTTTTTAAAATTCTTTAAACGAAAAATTTTATAAATTATGTTTAATTTTTATTTAATTAGTTATATAAAAAAATCAATACTGAACATAATATTTTATTGAATGAATTCTGCCAACAATGATTTTCGCAGTGTAACAAATCACAAATTAAGTATACTTATATATTTAATAATAATTACTACTAAAATTCGTTATAAAATTATTATATCAAACATAAATCTCGATGTGTCTTCAAAAAATACTTGGTTTGTCCTATCGACCTATTTTTAAACACCATGTATTCCCAAGATAGTAAATAAAGAATAAACGATTTTAATAGGTCAATGTTGAAGTATTTGCCTTCGGAGTGAAAAGTCACAGTTTCAATTCCCGCATCGGAATAAAATTAAAACCTATTTATATAATAAAAATTCATCCATAGCAGAGGATATCTTAGGACGAAGACATGACTGAAAAGGGCTTAGGTTATTATTTTATAGGACTATGTGATTTTAATAGTTATAAATTGAAATATGTTTTTATTGATACATAACATAAGACAATACGCCCGTCTTTAAAAGTAAAATAAATAAATATAGGAGCAGACGAAGAAAAATAATAATGTTCTAGTTCACCCTTAATAGCCACAGTAAGGTTTAATTGTATAGCTTTAAAAGCAAAATTTATTGCAGAACGACAAAGAGCACTTAATCTGATTTCCACTAGGCTATTGTTATTTAATTCACATGCATCAGATGTGGATTTTAAATGGGCCTCACAATAGACCGGACTATTTGGATTCTGGAACGACTGTTCACACTTCCGGTTTACTGAATCACTTTAATACGTACACAAAGGGGGGAAATATTTCAGTGTCCATTTGAGACTTTTGTTGGATTAAGCGAGGTTTAATTAAAGAATACATCATTGTGCTTTAACTTTGGTAGAATACGCTGGCTAAAATTTTTAATCTTAATTAATTTACCTGTGGATTTTATGTGCTTTTACTACTTTTTAGAGATGGCGCTCTCTGAAATGAAACACTATACCTTATCGATCATTTTAAAATCTGTATAAACATTGTTTCGCCTCACTAAAGACAAATATACTTACACTGTTTGTTCAAATTTACCTTGCGAATGTGGATGGAAGGGTCGGTAGAGGAAGACCACGAAAAACATACCTTGACCAAATTGCTGAACTTTTTAAGAAAGGCCAGGTCAAGAGTACAGTGGAGGAAGTAAGGGAAGTATGCCGAGATCGTAGCTGATGGAGATCTGTGGTCTCAGCCTACCCCTACGGGAGGCAGGCGTGACGATATGTGTGTATGTATGTATGTATGTATGTATGTATGTTCAATGAACCAAAGTGTATCTTGGGCTTCAACAAAAAAACTTCGCCACTGGTCAAAGTCTTGTGCTGTTTCTTACCAACTGGTTGCGTGAAGCTCGTTCACATCGGCCATAACTGCATCACTCCACTGATATTTGGAGCGAACGACCGAAAGTTAAGCGGTAGGTATTCTTTATCGAAAAAGAAGGCAAATGAGCAGGCGTGTCACCTGATAGAAAACAATTAAAACCGCCCATAGGCATCTAAAGTGTTATAGGCATTGCAAGGTGCCTATGTCGTATTAGTCCGGACACTTGCTGGAGGTGACTGGTTCCACAGGGTAGTGGTGTATATCAATATTCAGTATGCTCTTATGGCAGCGTAATTCTCTCGCAATATCTTCATGTGTCCGAGTCAACAAATTATATGTATCTGCAAAGACAGCGATAGTTGTGCCGAATTGGTTGCGAAAGTCGGAGAAATACTAAAAGAACAATTCTGCTTTCTAAAACTTAATTCTTATATTCGTCATCATCAACAACCTGTGGCAGTGCACTGATGGACATAGGCCTTCCTCGGCTGCACCTAGCGCGATCTTTGGCTTCACGCATCCAGTTTCTGCCAGCCGCCCTGCGTCTAGCCGGGGGGCATCCCACACTACGTTTATCGAGACGCGGCCTCCACTCCAGCACTCGTCTCCTCCAATGATTGTCGGATCTACTATAAACGCGACCAGCCCATTGTCACTTTAGTTTGATAAATTAATGATTGAATTCGAAAGGCTATATCAGTGACTTTAGTTCTCTGGTGGATTTGTTCATTATATATACCAAAGAAATTTACCAAAGAAACCCTGAGCACAGCTCTCTCCATAGCTCTCTAGCGACACTGAGCTTGTGAAGAAGACAGACTATCAGTGTCCTTTCTTTCGTCCTATAATTCTTTTATTATGTTGTTGTTAATAAATTTTAAATTAAAGAGTCTAATGTCGCCTAGTTTAAATAAATAACAATAAAAACAAAACTTTGTTGGACCCAAAATGGATCTTGGCCTCCGAACAGATCTTAATAACAATAGCGTACACAAATAAATATTTAAAATAATATATTGAAACTGACAAATAATGCACTATTCAATAAACGATGTGTTCAACAAAGAGGTGCAATATACGGATATACTGTGGGTACGTTACACACACGGCGGGTTTAATTATTCACACAAAACACGCTTTAATTGTACGCTCTGCCGATGACACTTCCGTGAACACGCTTAGAGCACATTACAAGTATTGTTGACTACAAGCTCCGAAACAGGCAGACTTACAAGCATCATTCGAAATAATAATAGGCACAATTATATAAATTTTAATCAAGTTTTATATTTTATTTTCATCTTTTCGATTTTCAAATCAACTGTACACCAATACATCGCTTTGCGTCGTTTCGTTTTGCGTTTTTTCGAAGTTGCGTCGCTGCTTAATTTGTACTAATTTCCACTGTGCGTAGTTAAATTTTCGAGGATGCGTTGTTTTGGGTTCGAGTCTGTAATTTATTTTTTGAAAATTTCTTTTTCTAAAAGATGGCAATAATTTTGTTTCTAATTGCGCCATGCGCCAGTTCAGTTTCAATTACGTAGTGTGTTGTGCTTTTTTAAAAGAGTGTTGTGCTTTTTTTATTGGTCCAATGTTTGCTGAACATTGGACAATTTTTTGTGAAAGAAAGCTGACTTACGACAACAACCACTATGACAACACTCATCAGACAGTGATTAATTTTAATTATGTTTTTCATAAATTAATTGAATAGTTTATTTTGTTTTAATTGAATACGTTTTTTTTTGTTTTTTGTATCTATGTAATAAAATTTTATATTATTTTTGTTTTTTAAATGTTTACTTTGTTTAATTTTCTTTTTAATAAGTAGTATTTTCGTAACCCTGGAACCTATCTTCGATCTTTACATGGTTTGCTATAGAAAATATTAATTCACCATGTAACCACGACGCAAAGTGAGGTATTGGTGTATTTTCAAATGTTGTATTAGTTTATACTTTTATTTTAACTTTTTTTTATTTGGACTATGGTAAATGATGACCTAATTGGCTCAGTGGCAAAGTCACTGCTTTCCGAGTGAATGGTCGCGGGTTCGATTGCCGCATCCGGAAATGTATGTCTTACAGGTATTTATTTATTCTTATACATCGTCATCATCGAGTTTTATACACTCCATGGTGAATGGTGTTATAATCTATTTTAAATTAGTTCCGGTAATTAAAATTTATATTTATATAAATGGTATAATTAATTTTAATATTGCTTATGTTTTTTTAATTTTAAACTGATTTGCGACACTTGCTTTTCTCTGTTTTTTCTGAAGGATGACTGGGATAGAATGCCTATTGGGGTTAAATCCGCCTAATATACGTTTTGTACATCAAACGCTTAAATAAATGAATAAAATAAATCTTTATATATAAAAAGTATCGTTAATTACAATGAGTATTTTCATTTTTTTAAACCCTGATAAAACTTTAACAAATCAAGATTTGTTTCTTTAACATCCTAATAAAATTTTAACAAATTTTGATTTGATATCCTAATAAAACTTTTGACAATATTTAAATAAAAAAAACTGTAATCAAGATTTGTTAAAGTTTTATTAGGATTTTAAATAGATTCACTAAAACAGCCAGCTCCAAAATTTATTATTATATTTATGTTATTGAAGTTCGCTACAATTTAGCTTTGCAATAGATTAACAAGTTAGTTTACTCACAAATCGCGAAATTAGTGAGGAGTCACGTTTCTATCCTAATAATTTGAAAATTAATGAATGTATAAAATTGAGTTGCATGGTGTTACTTTAAATGTAATTTGTTTACCTCTACGTGGAATAGAGGAAAATGAGGGATAGTAAGCAGTCGAGTCCTTATTAGCACAGTGGGGAAACCATCGCTTTTTGAGTCAAATATAACGTTCAATTCCCACAGCAAGGTAAATAAATGTATTCCGATTCAGATTTCTCATCAATTCAGCTTGAATAAGCATGGTGAGTTAATATCAATTTATCCATCAATAAGGAGGCCCTGGGCTTAGTATTGGGATATATGTATTATACATGTATGGGTTGTAAAAAAACATATTTTTAACGCAAAGCCCAAATATGTTAAAATCCTTATAAAAACTTATCTATAAATATGTTTTTAAGGTGTAATGATAAATATTTACATTAACCCTCTATTGATTCGCGAGAGACTATATTTTTAGAATGATGTCTGAATAAACCATGAGTTGTTTTCAATTTGGTGTGAAAGCATTCTTTCATAAAAGGTGGACCAAAGGCTTTTCCATTAACATTTATACGTGATAAAATAAATTGAGTGCGAAGAGCATCGCTTGATAAGAAGCAGTAGGGTTGATCATTTGACCTCAAAGAATTATGCTTATATCTTCTTGTACTGTTATATGTATAGAAGTTTTTCATTATCAGCATCCTGCGGCAGTCCACTGATGGATTGATGGTTTGATAAACATACATCACTTTCCGCTTCACCCATTCAATTTCTATCAACCATCATCAAGGCATTACAGCCGCGGGTAGGCCTTAGCCTGATTCTGTAAATTTTTCCGGTCAGATCTTAGTTTGGCTTTTTCTCTCCAGCCCCTCAAACCGATTGCCTTTAAGTCGTCCTTGACTCCATCTAGCCATCTGATCTTAGGCCTTCCACGGCTGCTACGACCATCTGGTTTGCCGTCTGATTTCTATCAACTCTCCAGCGCAATTCTTCACTCTATCCGACTAGAGGGTCCACACTCTTTTTTTCTTCTTTGCTAAAATGAGATGTCCACTCCAGCAATCGTATACTCCAACTGTTTTTACAGTTATTTCATGAACTTGACCTTTCCATTACCATTTTAGTGTTCTTATTAGGAAAGTTATGTTGATAACTTAGCTTCTTCTGTGGATTTATTCTTTTCGAATTATAGATAAGAGGGAAAGCATCAAGCTAGCAAGCTATCTTCATAAGTACCTGAGCAATTAAGCTTTTGAAGTAGACGAACTAACAGTGTCCACATCGTGGTGGATTTACTGCAACACAACATTCACAAATAGACTATATTTGAGCCAGGTTACACTTCTGTCACTATTGGACTGATCACCAATCAAATCACCTATTTTAGAAATGAATACTAGAAAAAAAAATTTATGAACGATTTACAAAAATACATCGGAAAAAATACGAGGATCTAACCTCATGAACTCTCGGCAATAAATTAATTAAACTGAACCATTTATTCAACTAAAACGACGGCTCGGTAAATAGGTAGCTATCGACAAGCCTCCCATCTCTGGAGAGTCATTAGATAAAATTGTGGGTTGCGCTCGCAGAGATTAAATCTATCCGTGCAGGAAATTAGTGTGTTTGTAATGAGTAGTTTCGATCCCATTAGCTGATAAAAACTGTTAACGTTTTATGTGTTATTTTGCTCTAATATATATTCTTTTTATATATACACCACTACCGTGCAACTCTCTACAAAGAGAAGTTTCATCCTTTCTATCTGGTTGAGTGGAGATCCAGCACGGTGCGCTTTATCGAAATCTCTTTTCACGCTATAAGACCAGCTACTTTCAATTTTGAAGTCTAAACCAATATTAAACTGAAACCTTTTAAAAAAGCCTGCAGATTTCTCAAAGACTGCCTTGCCTTATGGCGTTGCAAATGTCTATGGTATATGTATATGTCTATATAAATGCAACTTATTTACCTAATTAATATTTTATTTAACCTAGTAATAAATAACTCTTGAAACACATGTCTTTTTTGTGATTTTGCATTTAACTACATAGTCCCACATATAATTATACGATATGATGATGATGATACTTTACAGTCCTATATAGTTTTAAATTAACACCATTTACCCTAATTACATTTATTACTTAACCTTAAGCACGAAGTTACTGATAATAACTCATTGAAGGCTTTCATTTACACAAACAAGCGTGTAGCCTAATGGAAAGCAATCTACGCCGCCCATAGACAACTGCGATACCGCAGAAGTTGCGGAAGTAATACCGGCCTTTCAGGTATGTGTAGGTTTGTTTTTTGAAGGTGTCAATGTCGTATCGGTTCGGAAAGCCCGCCAAAGGTAGCTGGTTCCACAGAGCAATGGAACCAGCTACCTTCGGCGTGTGGTTGTTTATAATATAGTTTTATTCCAATTCGCCAATGCGTTTTCAGTTCAAAAATTCCAATAAACATGATTTTACTTTAAATTGTATGTGGTAAATTACTGCTTAACAAAAAATACTAACATTTTAGCCGTCTGCAAGAAATTTCCACAAAAGACTGCACCAGCGCGTAGCAATTTGGCAACGTTTCTGAGAGACCGCAGGTTCTTTAAAATATTTTCAGAAAAATAACATTCTCGTATTCACGTCTCGGAAACTTATCTATTTGCTTATATTTATTATTTTAAGTATCTATATATTAAAAATAAACACGTATATGCGGCATTAATTTTTGCTTTCTGGTCAGGTTGACGAATATGTGTATACTTGTACATTACACTGTCTTTTTTTAAATGGACTCCCCATTAAAATTGTATTGCATTATTTTTTAACAGCCCATATATGTTCCACATCACGGACCTCTCCATTACTGGAGGAACGGACGTTAACCCACCACGTTTGTTCAATGCAGATTGGCGGGGTTACAAGACTCGAAATAAATATTTGTAATCCATACATATATTTATTCCGATTCGGGGATCAAACTCGCGACCATTGACTCCGCAGGCGGAGGGTTCCGCCACTGAGCCAATTGGTCTTTATTGCATTTTAGCACTCATAATTTACGACCGATTGGCTCAGTAGCAGGGCCACGTAGTCAATGGACGCGGGTTTGACTCCGCATCGGAATAGATATATGTATGACCTACAGATATTTATTCTGAGTCTGGTAACCCCGCCATTTCGCATTGGACAAGTGTGACAGGTTAACATCCGTTCCTCCAGAAATGGAGAGGCCCGTGCTCAGCAGTGGGACATAAGTATATGGGCTGTAAAAAAACCATGGAGAGAACGTGGAAAGGACTGAGTTCTAAATATATTACTACTACAGCAATATATTTAGAACTCAGTCCATTCCACGTATTGTTTTTTTTTATGAGATAGGAAGGCAAATGAGCAGGCGTGTCACCTGATGATGTAAAAATTGTAACTATTAATGTATTATTATGTCTGTTAACGTTTGCTAGAAAAATAATTAATAATTAATGTCGCAGTATTACTAATAGGCCCTATCAATATTACAAATTATTGTAGTAGTATATACATACATTATTATTATATTAATTTTTTTTGGAAGAATAATATAATAATAAAAATTATTTTGTTAGATCATAGGACTTTTTTATAGGATAGGAAGGCAAAGGAGTATAAGCAATCAATGCTATCACCGGCCTAACATATTCTTTATCTATTTATTCTTAACGTACAATTTTTGGTACAAAGGCGGGCTTAATGCCAAAAGGCGTTCTCTGCTAGTCAACTTTTGGGTTGATGAAATAGATTAAAGTAGGTACAAAAAAATATTTTGTATTTTTCAGAACAGGCAAACGAGCATGTGGGTGTTAGTAAGTGATCACTACCGCATCTAAAGGGGCAAGACGTCATACATATGTCAGCTTGAATAAAAAGAATGATATAATAATTTCATAGAATAAAGTTGTAATGAATAAATTGAACGATGGATACAAAGTAATATTTTAAATTCGTTCGATGCTCTCTGCATGTTATAAAGATTTTAATGAACGTTTAGTCACTTAATTGTGATTTGTTGAAGTGACTCTCCATAGCTCGCCTAATTCATAACGTTTCTCCATTTAAGCATGCTTGTGGTCAATATTCCGATTATTATTCGTGCCAGAACTAAAATTTAACTAATTATTTGCTAAATGATAAATTTTTAAGGTATTTCCATGATGGTTGCAATGCGAAAATTTTTTTGACTTATAATTTAAATTTCTAAAATTGTGGATAGTCGGAATTTTACTTTACTCGGATCTTAACGCATCTAAGCTAGCTTTTTGTGGATCTTAGCTAATTTTACGTGGATCTTAGCTAAGTAAAATTCTGACTGTTCACATAATAATGGATTTCCTCAAAGTAATGCCTGATTCTATTATTCATTATAAAATTGTAGTAATTTTTATAACATTGTATTGTCTATACCTAAAATGACCTAATAATTGGCATACTGGTGAAGCTACCACTTTGAATGGTCAATGGTCGCCAATTCGATTTCTGTTTCGGGATAAATATGTGTGGCCTACATGTGTTAATATCGAGTCTGGATACCTCGCTAAACCGGTTTAGAGCGAAGTATTTACATTTCTCTAGAAATAAAGAGGCTTGGTCTCACAAAAATGTCAATTTGTAAATAGCTGACGTCTTCAAATGGCACACAGTACATGTATCCCAATGATATACACTCATATGTATATAACATTATTTCGCACCATACAAATTGGCTGTCTATGAGCGGTTAAAACCTTTATTTTGTCAACTTCCAGTCCCCTAATTACTCTCTTAAACGTTTTCTCTTGTGTTGTTGTTGTTGTGTTAGCAATTCTTAAGTACGTAGCAATTAGGTGAATTACAATTTAAATGACTAAATGTATCATTGTGTTAAATTTTCATGCTATTTAACATTAAAGTGAAAATAATGTTATAACAATCACATACAAATTTTTATATTATATTAGAAATAAAAATATAATGACAAAAATAAAAGTTGCCGTACACAATGTATCCGGTACATTGTGTACGGCAACGTACGATAGTATGTCGTGTTAGGCTTATAATTAATTTTTTGCCTGACTGACAGCATCGTGTTGATTCCTTGAAAGTTTTCCCTCTTTATGTTCTTCCTAAGGTAATATTTTCAGATAATAATAAATACGTATGTTTTTTAAGTTTCTTAAATATGCGTATATGCAAATAGAAAACATTTAATATTAATTACATTTAAAATGAAATTACGTTATTAAGAGAAAATTCTAAAGGACATATTGAGATCGCAAATAAACGATGTGAATATGATGTAATAATACATGTACAGTCATATAAATAACAATTGTTTATGAAAAATCAGAATTTGGATACAATTTTTTAAGAAAGTGTAAGTTATCCAAAATAAAATTTAAGCTATATTATTTTTAGTCATTTTAGTGTTAATAAACAATACCTTCACGGCAAAAGAGATAGAAAATGAACGGAACACAACTTTTATAGTTATAAAATATTTATAAATAAGGTATCTGGTCAATAATTGCACGAATAACCATAATTATTTCGCCCACATGTATTAAGGGGCTTAATCACATGGGAAGCATTTTACAGAAAAAAGTATTATAGCATACAGCTTAATAGCACGATTTAAAAAATAACTCTAAATATACGCAGAAAATATTTTTAAGATAATATATAAGATATGTATAAAATAATACGAAAAATATTACGAATGAATTGATGATGTAAATAAATCAAATATTAGTGAACGAGCATTAGGGTCGGAAAGTTAGACAATTTCTAACCGCAGACATCCCCCATAAGTTCCTTCATTGGTGTAATAATTAAATTTCTCACTATTACAGTAAAACCAATATGTCGACCAATATTTATGGTGCTGCCATAAATTTTGGTTAGTTTAGAAATTTAATAGCGGTTCGTTCTATTGTTGAATATTTTATTATCTATTTTCTCCGTGTTTTAGTATGGAACGGCTATCAAATGTTGTTTTTAATCTACTTGTACTGAAATAAGAAGACTAGCATTTATTTGAATTGTATTACTAGAACTCTTGTTGACCATATATATAAGATACGACATGATAATAAATTTGAGCTGTTTATTTTTAATTATTTCGTACATAAGGACATCTAGGAGTGCTTGCGTTCGAAGTTTGTCTATTACGTATATTTCTCTATTTTAAAACTCTGTAAACATTTTTTTTTCACATACCATATATGTTCCACTGCTGAGCACGGTCCTCCCCACTTGTGGAGGAACGGACGTTAACCTATCTTTTAACATAAATTATTAAATATATTATATATGTGTTTTTTTAACAAAAACATTCATTACAGGTATATCTTTTTTTATCTATACTCAGAACTATTTTCAAGTTTACAATAGCAGATGGCATCCTATATTGTCTACTTAAGATGAGATTATCTGTCTTAGTCTGCCATATTAAAGTCTAGACGCTGTCTGAACATAAATGTTTTAGATTGAGATCTAAAGACCTGTAGCAACGTTTTGAAAGTAAAAATGATGACCCGATTCGTTCACAAAATGTATGTATTGTAGTTGATTGCATTTGGCCGGTTTAAATTATAAAAATAAGCAGACATAGATTCGTTTCAGAAAAAGTGACGTTTATTTTTCTTTGTTTTTTGAGGAATAACAAAAAATCAAGTAAAGGTTAGTATTCTTAATTCTCTTTAAATATATAATTTTGTTTAGTCTATACAAAAGGAAAGTAGGAAAAGAGGAAGAAAGTTCACGACCAATTAAAATAAAGAATAGAAAGGTATAACAGACGTATAGAGAATTGAAGAAGCTAGCCTTGGATCGAAGAAAATGGAAATTTACTACATTGACAAGTGCATTGGAGTCACAGAACATAAAGTCTTAGTCAATAAACAATTATTCTTTTACCTTTTAAATCCAGGAATAACAAATTATGATGTAAATATTTCTTTCTTTGAATAATATTTTATTCAATTCAATTACTCAATTTTTTTAAAACAGGTTTTTTTATGAAAGCGCTAGGCAAACGAGTAAGTGGGTCGCTTTATTGTAAACAAATATTGCTGCTAATGAACATCTGCAGTACCGCGGTCACTAAAGATGTGTTGTCTATCTTTGGGGAAAAAGGAAGTATTGGCGTACGAAAGAGGAAGTATTGGGACGCGGAGAAGTAAATGAAGAAAGGAAAACGGAATCGAACTACCAAATTTCTGTTCTTACCATACGATGTGTGGTAATATAGTTAAAGTACCAACATTCTGAGTGGGTGTGGATCGACCACTATTTCATTGTTTCATACATTTGATACAGCAACAAACTTGGTAAGATATACACGAATTATTATCAAATTACTTTAATAAATGATTAATTTAATTTTAAATGCAAATAATTAACAGTATAATTTTAGTTTCACTAAATAGTTACGCAGTTGGCAGGTGACAGAGAAAGCTCAGACACTTTACACAATACAAGGGTGCAAAGCGCCTTAATTTGCAAGTTTGGCGCCAATCCAACTCAGAGCATAAAGTACTTTGTGAAGTAGCAGTTCCTTATTAGTAACTAATGCTAAAGTGATGTACATGCAACTTGAGGGATGTAATGAACACGTAAGGTAGTAGGTTTTTAATAAATTGACATCACATCAACACCACCTCATTACTCCAAGCATCCAGACTCGAAATAAATATCTGTAGTCGAAATAAAAACTCATAATGAGATTAGTAAAACTTGACTATTTTATCTTTCGATAACCTAAAGAACAGCCAGCGACAAGTGAAGTGATCTGAATTTGTTCTACCGGCGCCAAGCGAAGAAATTTTTACGAGACGTGCGGACGGCGAAGTGGCAATACTTATATTTATTCCCATGGGGGAATCGAACGCACGACCATCAACTCGAAATCGGTTAAGAAAGGCTTATATACATTAAAAATTAATTTAATCAATTTCTTAGGTAGATAAAAACTAGTAGGAATAAGAAACAAAAATAAATATTGGCAATGATTTAATTTGTATTTAAAAAAATAACAACTCCCTTTGTGTTCAATTTAAACACATAAATCAGATCGGGGAAAACTTTCTATTGGCTTAACTTTGACATGAAAAATACATTTTTAGATATGTTATAGCGAAGTTGTTTGTTAGGTAAAGGTAAAACTTTTACGGTCATTGTACAGGGGACGGTGTAAATATATTTTGACCAGTTATCAGGGAATGTTGGAACGAAGGGGTGCTCGCACGAGTTCTTACAGTGACAAATAATGTTACAAGTGTGACATAAAAAGTTCTATTTAATTAAATATTGCCGAAGATTTCAAAGAGTTATTTATAGGGTGTCCGGTGGTAGGATTAGGTTTAAATAATAAAAAAACTACAAAAGATATAAATAAAATCAATAACTTTTATGAAAAGAGCAGTACTGTAAAAGTAAAATGGAATCTTTTTTTAAATAAGACTAGCAATATTTTGATATTATTAGAATTCTAAGTAACCATTTGGACAAAGCAAATAGTGCTTGTGATAGAAAATTATGGATCATATATTCTTGTTTGGAATAAAGCATTTTGAAATTTTAAAATAAACCTTCACAACAAATACAAACAGGTTTCGCAGCCCTTTGTGGAATTACGACTCCTATCCCGGCCAAGGGTTAAGATTTAAACGCTACTTGTTTGCAAGAACGAAATACGATTAGGGTATTTCATGCTTGACTATAGTTGTTATTTTTAAAATTCTTAACGTTATATCGTCGATCTTATAATCAGAATTCGTAACTGCAAATATATTTTTTTGTCACTGCACCCAATAGAATATTTCGTATTTACCTTAAAAAAATACCTCTTTTATACCTAAAGTAAGAATGATTTTATAAAAATTTGTCAAGGTATGAAAGGAAATGAGTATTTTGTTGTTCCTGTAAAATTTGCCCATATATACTTATAAATTATATTATATATAAAATTATAATATAACTAAGCAAACTATATGCATATTAACAGTGTAACGTTTAATTTGTCCACCCAAATGTTGAAATGGTGGTTGTCCCATTTTCAAATCTGTGGGATGCCGGTTTGATTTTCATATTGCGGTAGAAGTTGTTTAAAAAAAACAGAACGCTCCAAATTTAGCTATTTGTATATTATAAGTTATAATGGCGTCTATATTTCAATAAATCCATGGGATTTAAATTCTAGAATTATTTATTTCTTTAGAGAAAGAAGTAGTTGGCAAGCAAACAAGCTTCATGGTAAATAATCTGCAACATCAAGGAAACAGGCAGCACAAATGTGTTGCTTAACTTAGGATAAGATGCTTAAAAGTAATGGATAGGAAGAGGGAATTCTCAGGAAAGGAAAATTAGCTCGACTTCCGACCCTTTTGTTCTACTATATTCTGCTCAGAAGTGTTATCTACGAGACTGAGTACTTCGGGGAGTCGACTCATTCGTGTTGAAGAGAACATTTTCAAAAAAATATAGTTGAAAATCTTGAAAATTAATAATGATAATTCGACCGTTTTATGTAGTAATGTCCCTAACCACAAATATGTGAATTAAAGCTATTACATTTTGCAACAAAAAAGTATTTTTCTAGTGACCCTATTAAATTATTTTAAAGATAGTAATTGTATAGGTACTCATTTTGGGACTACTTGTTGCTTGTAGAGTTTTTGACATCCGTATCTTAATTTTAGTGGTTTGTAGGTTCTTTGTATATTAAATTCTTGCACAACATGCCGCAACCAAAAAAGAGAAGCTTTATAGGATGCTTGGTAAATGTGAAATATTAAAATTACGACTCGAGCGCAGAGTCGAGTAGAGGGAAGTGTAGATAGAATCGAGACGACGGCTCGGTCTCTACCATATGGTCAAATGTGATACCCATAAGTGACTATGTATAGAGTCGAGTGGAGGGGAGCGTAGCCTGAATCGAGACGACGTCTCGATCTACGATTTCACTTCCATACCCCGCGATAAGATGTTTCACAAAAAATATCATATAAAAATCCAAACAAAAATAATGAAACTACCATCATGGTAACTAGATTCATTATGTTTCTCTTCTCGAAATACACAATAATAAATTGATAATCCCAAACGTGAACCGAGGAAATTCATTTATTTCGTTATTAAATTTGAACAAACGACTTGTGACAGCGACCGATGACGAGCCGTTTCGCTGCGATGAATGGCAGCGGATGGAGCTCTGTGGTCTCTGCCAACCCCTGCGGGGGATAAGCGTGAATATATAAAAAAAAAACGACTTGTGACAGCTTTAACTTCGAAGTTATGAAATTAATTGTCATGTTTGATTTAATGCTTAATGTGCAAGTTTTAAGCTTTTTATTATTTATTTCACACGTTTCGTTTAGGCCTGTTTTGTTAATTATAGTAATATAATATAAACCTTAATATAATAAAATAATGTTATACATCGTCATCCTTGTTATCTGTTTGTCTAATGACAAAGGCCTCTTCCAACATTTTCCATTTACTCCTATCCCTGGTTCTCCTAATACACAATTTTCCTGCTATTTCTTTTATTTCGTCGTCTCATCTTTTGTACTGACCGCGTCTTCTTTTTAGGTTCCTCGAGTGCCAATCGGTGATTGTCCTACTCTGTTTCCTTTCCCCTCGAAGAGTATGTCCTTTCTTACGCCATTTATATTTCCTTATAGTATCAGTAACATATGTTTGGTCTTGTTCCTTATGACTGAATTCCTTATCCTATCCGATCTTACTATGTTCAGCATGCTTCTTTCCATTGACAGGCTTCTAGCTTTTTGATGTTGTTGTTGGTAGGATATTATTAATTATTCAAATATTACTAAAATTACCCACTGAATTATTATTTATAATTAGGTAGGTACTTGTGGATTACAAGTGATCCTGTTGTTTGAAAAATTATCAGTGCTTTACTTGTAATGTCTATAGATAGTAGTAGCTTTGCCACTCAGCTAATAAGTACAGAGTACTAATTAGCTCAGTGATAAATTTACCTGAATGAATGGTCGTGGGATAGATTGTCGCATAAACACAAAAAGTAATTGTATGACCTGGTTTGGTTCATTGGTGGTCTGGTTTATGTATTGCGAATTTGGGCCCCTCTCCAAAATGCCTTGATATATTGAGGCAGTCAATGACTTATTTGTTCATTAATTTTGTACATATATGATCATCATCATCATCAGCAGCAGTCTGCGGCAGTCCACTGCTGGACATAGGCCTCCCCCATGGAGCGCCACCTAGCCCGATCTTCGGCTACACGCATCCAGATTATTAATGGAGTCAGGCGTTACTTTGCGGAAATCCATCACTATATGGACAGTCAAAAGTTTTACTTAGCTAAGATCCGCGACAAGCAAAACAATAACAGAAAATTAATAATGTGTGTTTTTCCGTTGGGTTTAGTGGATTATTTGGAACTTTAAACCAAAAACTTACCGAAAATCGGCCATCAACTCTCCACCCACCAACCACTATACACAACGCCAAACACACACTATCACTTTTCCATCTTGTACACGACACGTGTTTCGCCCCAACACGAGGCATCTTCAGGTATAGTAGACTCTACGGAAGACAACCGAAAAGTGACCCGCCATTACAACGGGCGCCTTATATAAACAAACCCCCACCCACAATGTAAGAAAACAACATGTGGGCGATACAGGTGTGTCAAAACTTACGTCACCACTTATTATTTAGTAAATATGACAATTCATTTTATTGTATTAAACGAATTTCACACTTTTTTAAGAGAATATATTCAAAAGAGGGGAATTTACAATATTTATTTGATCGTTCAGTATCTGGGACGAACTTTTCTTGTTCTTTAAGATCTCCAGCTGCTCCAATACACCCAGTCTCAAACCCTTTTTACACATGTGTAAAATATTTGGCGAATGATTGTCGGACAGAGAGTGCCCACAGGTTAGCAGATGGTTAGCAAAATGGGACTTATCGGGATGTTTGTTTCTAAATGCGGCTATATGTTCACTATATCGAGTCTTAAAGCTACGGCCAGTTTGACCAATATAAACTGCGTTACATTCACTACAGATAAGTTTGTAGACACCTGATCTAAGTTGTCGGTCCACTTTATCTTTAACATTAAAAATGTTTTACCGACAATCATTCGCCAAATATTTTACACATGTGTAAAAAGGGAAAAAAGATGGAAAAGTGATAGTGTGTGTTTGGCGTTGTGTATAGTGGTTGATGGGTGGAGAGTTGATGGCCGATTTTCGGTAAGTTTTTGGTTTAAAGTTCCAAATAATCCACTAAACCCAACGGAAAAACACACATTATTAATTTTCTGTTATTGTTTTGCTTGTCGCGGATCTTAGCTAAGTAAAACTTTTGACTGTCCATATACACGCATCCAGTTTCTGCCAGCCGCCCTGCGCAGATCGTCGCACCATCTAGCCGGGGGGCGTCCCACACTACGTTTACCGAGACGCGGTCTCCACTCCAGCACTCGTCTGCTCCAACGATCGTCGGATCTCCGACAGACGTGACCAGCCCATTGCCACTTAAGTTTGCTAATTCGAAAGGCTATGTCGGTGACTTTAGTAAATATATCTGAAATATTATTTGACCAAGATAATGACATTAATATCCAATAAGAAGTTGGATAAAAATATGTCAAGCAGATATAATTTAAAGTATCAAACAATATGGTGATACAACTTAAAGTTACAAAATTTATGCGCAAAACTTACTACAGTTTGCTTTATGATGTTATCTTCCAAACAGTTGTTTACAAAGAATAGCAATCAGGGATTTCCTTACGAGGATATATCTCACATGAAGTTCTGCACCTTATTTTACATAGAGTAGGAAGTGTTGACGTTAAAATCAAAACATCAAGATAACAAAGGGGTTGTAAACTTTTGTATTATGCAAAGAAAAATGATGTGTAATCACTAGTGGTGTCTATGGCTGCGGGTATTTTTCATCACGTCCTGCATTGGAATAAATATATGCATGGCTGAGTCTGGATGTCCTGCTCCCAAAAATTGAAAGGATTGAGCCTTTATACAGCCCATATATGAGCTCAGCAGACATCATATATGAGCTGTAAAAATATTTCTCATATTTTAATTACAATATAACATCTATATGTATTCACCTCACACAGACATACACACGGACATGCACAACTACTAACCATAGGAATAATGTTTATATAAGCTAAATTTCCCTCTATAGATACTCTATAGGTTTGTTCAAATTCTTTTGAAAAATTCAAGAGATCACGATCATGGTATTGAAATTAAATTGTTTTTAGTACGCATCACAACATTTCACATCATTACCAGCAAGTGGGGTAATCTAATGGTAAGAAATCCCGGCGCCAATTAATATCTGCAGTTCTAAGAACACTAATGATACGCTGCCCGTTTTAGGATAAGGATGTTAGTAATTTACGGGGCAGAAGGATTACTGGTAGAGGAAGAAGTTAGTAGAGGGAGAGAAAACAGTAAAGAAATTGGGCTTCTGAATTCCTGTACTTATCGTACGAAACGCGGTAAAATAGTAAAGTATCGATATTCTATGAGAGTGTGGTACTTTCATAGTCGTGATTACCATGATTCTACCACTATAAGTACCAATTAGAGAGCTCTTATATACATAGGCAAGAAAGAAGGCAAAGTGCCGCAAGGTAGAACTCCATTGTGTTGGGCCTACCATGTGAGGGATGCATTGAATGGTCCAATATGTGTATGCACGAGGATGACATCTGTGCTAAAAGAATGGCGACGGAGAATAAAGAAAACCACCACCAGAAGTGATGAGCACGACTGAGAAGAAAAAGACAGCTCTTAATGTCTGAGCTATATCCGTCATGTAGTTATTACAAGATTTTGTTTATTGCAACAAAATGGACAAAAATTGAGTTTCAAGCTATTATAAAAGATTAGATTTTTAACATCGTAAAAGGTTAGAGCTGAGGGACAGTGTTCGTGGCGTATCTATTCTTCTGTCTGCAACTGTGTGATCCATTGTACAACTAAGGCCCACTAAAAATTCAAATCATCATTATCACTATCAATAGTCTTCTTCGTGACGCGCCATTTAGCCTGATCTTCGCAAGCATGCAGTTTCAGCCAGCCGCTCTACGCAAATCGTTGCTACATCTAGATAGGACGCCGCTTAGCAGAATTAGGTCAGAAGACGGTCTCAACTCCAGACTTCTTTTACTTTAGGGGTTTTTGGTTCTTCGACAAACGTGACCAGCATATTGCCATTTCAGTTTGCTAATTCTTCGAACAATATCCATTCACGTATTAAAGTATAATAAGAAATTTTTATTTTAAATAATTATTATTTTAAATAATAAGAAACCTTTTCTATTGTACTTTAATATAAAATTGGTTAAGATAAGCCAATTTTAAACTTTCTCTTTACATTTCAGCGCTTTTACTAACAAAAGGGATTGGTGAATGATTCAGACGAGGGTCATTACGAAACCTTAATTCAGTGGGGTCTATTGAGCGCATACAATAGGTGATCCTGATAGGTTTATACGGGATATAACTTATTCTTGGGCGTGTGAATACATTTCTTCATTCCATACTCATGTATCTTTTTGAGTTAAGTAAATCCATGCATATTATAAATGAATTAAAATATGTATTTTAATAAACTAGTTATATATCCTTTTTATTACACATCACATCTGTTACCTCATAGACATTATAAATGCGTCGCTGGCCTTCTAGATATGTGTAGATTTGTTTTTGAAGGTTTCCATGGTTAATCTATTATTGTGGTATCCTGTAATACATCTTTTTTATAATATTTGGATAAAATGGTAATGAATACCCATTCAGAACTATATAATGGACATATTGTCGCTTTAATTATTAAAATTCTTACTGAAAGGTGGACATTTTTTTCTCAATTTTCACTTTTTATGCCATCTAATGGATAATTATAAGCATATCAAATAAAATTCATCGTATTTACCTCAAAAAATAACTATTTTGGTACTTCAAGTATGATAAAATAATCATGTTTTTATAAAAATATCTCAAATAATAAACGAAAATCACTTTTTTGTTTTACCTGTAAAATGTACTCATATTGGCTTAAATTCTTATGATAAGGCTTACGATATAATGAAATCAATTAAAAAGACTAAATGATAAGTATAATATTTATGTTAAAAGTTTCTTAAAAAAAAAAGTTTCGTAAAAAAATATACAGTGATTTGACTTTTTTTCTTTTCTTTTCTTTAATGGCAATTAGTAACGTCTCTATTATGCCAGTGTCAAGTAAAATGGAATAATATCCAATCTCTTGAAATGTAAGTACTCAGCTTATCACGTTACGTCTTGATAAAATGGTGGCTATTCTACCAAAACCTTCTATGGACTAATTCAGTCAATTTATAAAGTGATACGAAATAAAAGCGTGTATCGTAATACACGCTTTTATTTCGTATCACTTCACTTACACGCTTTAATCGAACTATATTGTATAATACGCCATCACAGTTAAATAATATAATTGATAATAATATTATATAAGATTAAGAAAATGAAATAAAAACACGTCACTGATGTAAGTTGGCGGGAACAGTTCGACTTTTCTTTTTTCTTTTTATTTACCCCATTTCTTCCTGTGGGTGTCTAACGTAATATGTAAAAGACCTCTAAGAGTATAAATACCAGTAAATGGGCAGCAAAGTCTGCCCGAGAAATAAAAACAATTTGCGATCTCCAATATATCCATCCACCATGGGAATTACAACAAAACCATCAATAGCTAGAGATGTCAATCGCCAATAGACCTGTATAGCAATACCATGGATAATGATAATGATGAGGTATAATTAACCTAAACAAAGATGTTTAAGGCATATAAATACAAAAAGTTATGTTAAATATTATAGTTATTGCAGTTGTTAAATATTATTAGTAGTTGATTTATGTCTAGTAGTGGACTGTATCAGTTTTATTATAATATATTTATGATATTTATGATTTAGATATTCAATAAAAAAGATGTAAGTTGTGGCATGCTGGAGTTGAGACCGCGTCTTGAGAAAGGTAATATGGGACGCCCCCCGGCTAGGTGGTGCAACGATCTGCGCAGGGTGAAGGTAGGGACTGGATGTATCAAGCCGAAGATCGGAGTAGGTGGCGCTTTTTGTGGGAAGCCTCTGTCCAGCAGTGTACTGCCGCAGGCTTAATTTATATCCAATCTTATTGGTGATTAAGATTGGATGATGATTAATTATTATACAAAGAAAAAATAGTAAAAATAGCCGAATGCGCGTGCTTTTAACTCTAACTAACATGAAATACCAGAATTTTAATGTATTTCTTCTGTTTACCGGTGTGAGATAAATTAATTATCTTACACTGGTCTGTGTCTATAATATTCGGAATGTGTCTATAGACTCTATACTAATCAAATATTTAACTAATGTTGAAAAAAACTAATGATACTCATCGGTTGTCTTCCATAAAGTCTACTGTCAATTCGAGGTAGAGGTTTACATGTATTTATAGACGAATTTAAGCAGTCAACTTCTAAAAAAAAATTAATTTAGGACCAACATAATATTTGCATGGACTTCATTTACATACCAAAACAAAGAAATCAAACATTGGTAAACTTTACGTTAATATGCAAGTTAAATGTTTTTCTGACTTTACAAGATTATATCAGCTAAGATCCTTATAGCTATTTTAGAGACCCAGAAAATCTTACTGAGATAACTACTTTGCGACGAAAGCTGGAACTCGGCCATATATTTGAGAGGCTGTATTTTCAAGTATCTCGAATGCACTCACTTTGAGATATTTTCACTTATCTCCTTATCCGCGGTAAGACCTTACTTTAGTCAAATTTACTGTGATTGCCTTCTCAATACGGAAGTATAGAACTGGTTCAAGCAATATTTTAAAACATTTCAGCTGCTTTCAATTTGCAGACAATTTGGTTTTCATTCAATATATATTGGGTTTTGGAATTTTACGGTGTAAATAAACGTGATTCATCTTGAATAAACGTGATGGAATTATTTCTTCAGAAGTGGAAATGTCTCGCTCTAGCAGTGGGACATTAAAAATACATATTGCATTAATAACTTTATTCGTGTGCTTATTAAGATATAATGCTTCGATTAAAGATACAAGTAGAAAAATTGTAAATTATTTGAGTTCTACTTTTGCTATTATCATCGTCTATAAGTGTTTGAAGATGTTATATTATTAAACGTACAAATAATGTTATAAAGAATAACACGAGATGGATGAATTTATTTCGTCCTATGTAAAGCTGCAGCCATTAGCTGAATTTTTTTATATAGCATATTTGAATATTAAACCGGATTGACACACAGAAAGGTCGAGCAACAAAAGATCCATCCCTCAAGGTGTTCCGTCATTTCCTACTGTGTTGTGCTCTTGATGAATGCGGGACCCTTTCCTTAATTTACGACGCGCCCCGGGAAAACTCGGGGTCAACGATCGAAAGAGAAATATTATAATATATAATTTGATCTCGGGAGTCAAATAACTCTTTTGTTTATGTATAAAATATATAATATCTCTTTTGTTTATGTATAATTGTATTGTTTATGTAAAGCGATTTGAAAACTTACCACCAGAGCCAAAAATTGTTTTAAGATTTCTGAAATAATTGTATCTGATCACTCAAAAACAGTTAGTTTAAACGCTTTACAAAATTTTCTATTTGTCGTAGAACTAGCAGACCATTCGAAACAGTATTTTGTGTTGATCCTAATATTTTTTTTACATGTGTCATTTACAGGGTTTTCACTTTCTTGGGTTGATATATACACGTATGTAGATCATACATATACTCGTATTTATACAGATGTGCGAATAAACTCAAACCGATTACATAATTTTACATTTCTGTGTTTGATTTATTATAATTCAAAATGCATAAGGAACCCGAAATTAGTAACAAGGCGTAATTATCTTAAGAATCGCCTTCCCCTAATTTTGTTGTCACTCAAGATCATTTGTCACAACTATCATTTGTCTCGCTTCTTGCGACTTTATCTGTTGCGGACAGATCAAAGGGAGATGCCAAGAGTCCATTACATTACATTACAGTTAATATCTTTTGTCATCAAGACATGATCAATAACTTTCAAGAGTGTTAACTAATAGAAAGAGAAAAGTTTATAGTAACTATTGTATTATCTCTTATTTTAGTCTTTAGTTCACGTATACTATCGTACAACTCGCCACTAAGAAAAGTTTCATCTCCCCACCAACTGAATTAATGGCAGTCTAGTACGGTGTATATTAATATTTTCATAGTATATTTTCCCCAAAATATCCCCATAGTAATAATTTCCCCGAAATTTCTTTAAACGTATTACCACTTTATGGACCAGATACCTTCAGTGGTATTTCTGAACTGATATGACATTAGAACTTAAAAATAAGGCTATAAATATCTATATTTTTTCAGAAATCTTCATGAATGAGTGGAATTTAGATATATAGATATTTGATTTATATACATATGACATTGGATACTAGGTATGTTTATATATAACATACCTAGTATCCAAAACAATTCCTTATTTTTTTTTATATTCACGCCTATCCCCCGCAGGGGTTGGCAGAGACCACAGAGCTCCATCGAAACGGCTCTCCATTGGTCGCTTTTCGCCCTCGTGAGAATCAGGACGTGACGGGTAGCGAACCACGTCGCCGTCATTTTTCAACAAATTAATTATGTTAAATTCGTCTTAGTGAATCCCACGAGCTCCAAGGGAGGATGGAGGTCAGCCCCAGCAAAGCCCTGCATGCTGAGGTAAGGCACGCTTGCGACTAAGCTCGCCCTTAGCCATGCATCCTTTGGCACGGCAGACCGTGGATTGGCAGAGAGGAAAGGAAAGGTTAGAGAAGAAAGAAAAGGGCAGGAACGGAAAGTGCGGATAAGGGGGGTTCAATACCTTATAAAGCCATCTTTTTCATGTCATGACAGTACCATAAAAATCGGTTCAGCTGTTTCGTAAATTAGTATGTTAAGAAACATACATTTTTTTTACATATTACTTCATATATTGTTCTTTGTCATAATATCTTGCCAAATCAGTCCAGCAGTGGATTGACAACACTTAGGTTGTCGTCGAAGATGATATTTAATGTTATAATAACAATAATATTATTTATGGAGTCAGGCGTTACTTTGCGGAAATCCATTACTATGTAGACCGTCAGAATTTTTACTTGGCTAAAATCCTTAACTGTTAACTGTTAACGGATACTTAATGGGGGAACTTAACGGTTATCTACGGTAGAGTCTAGTATACCTGAAGATGCCTCGTGTTCAGGCGAAACATGTCGTGTACATTGTGGAAGAGTGGTGATGTGTCTGTGTCGATGATAGTGATTGTGAAGTGGAAAATTACTGATAGCCGTTTTTTCGGTAAGATTTAATTTAAGTTCCCCGTAAATTCACTTCTTCCAGTATTTCATACACACATCATTCCTTTATTATATCCAGATACACATCATTATTTTTTTATTTTGTTTGCTTGTCGCGAATCTTAGCTAAGTAAAAATTTTGACCGTTCACATAATAATATTATTTGTATATTTATCATTTTTACAATTATAGGTTAATTAATTATCAATCAATCTTGTATCTAAGTAGCTATAATCTTTTCTTTCTCTCTGTGCGTGAAAGCAAATTCATGAATAGTTTTGGATATTAAATATGATTCAGAGAAGTTCAGCAATTTTTTTCGTTCGTTTGTTTCTGGTATAAATAAATTATACAGAACCCTCAGGTATTCACCTTTCCATTTGATTCCTTCCCAGAGCGAATTCATGATAAAAGCGTTTGGAAATCCAAAATTCCCGAATCCACAGGAACGTGCCTCGCATCAAAATACTAGCTGTCATTGTTCTATTGTACTTTCAAAGTTACATAAAAATGAAAGAACCTAATTTTGATCATTGACATTTTTCTTATATTTACTTTCAATGTTAGAATTTTTTTATTGAAACTTAAAAGACCATAGAGATTTATAACGAAGCTATATTAGTGAGGGTAAAAGAGGGTAATTTGCTTGTTTGAGTGTCACTCTTATAGTTTTTAGTTTTAGTCTAATTGTTGATAATTTCTCCCGATCGGCCGTTGTAGGCTCACTTATTAGTACAGTTGACGTGAACTATTTCCCCGAACAAAATTATATTTAATTAATTAATTTAATTTCTATGGTGGAAGGAGTTGCTTCATTACGGTGATATCATTAATAAATGTACCGTAACAATACTTGTATGTACATACATTTGGCAGTATTATCCAAAGGATTGACATTTTACGTTTTTAAATCTTTTAAGTGCCATATTTGAGATTCTTTGGCATGAGGAGGTCTGCTTTTCAGCATCTTTTATTACTTTTACAATGGCATTCTCCGAGTAATTGTTCAGAATATTTTCCGCCACTGAATTCTACTACCGCACAACTCGCCATAAAGAGAAGTTTCATCCCAACTATTTGGATGAATGGCGTTCCAGTAAGGTGCAGACTTTGCACCCTTCCCTACTTTATGGAACCCTTTAAAATTGAAGAAACCTCATCACTATGGTGATTCGGCTACTTTCAGTAGCATTTGCTAAACATCATGTTAGGTAAGGCGAATTGGATATCTGGCACAAACATTGCTGTTAACCGAATCGGTTTCTAAATTATTTGTCTCTTATTCGGTTTGACGCAACAAGACATTTATTTGCACCTTAGGTAAAAAATAATAAAATTACACATATTATTTTTAGCCTTTACGTCTATTCCAGATGGCACTTGTGTGCCATCAGTAATTATGTATGCTTTGTAACTTGATGAAATATTTCTTCTGCAAACCTTACGTACTTACTTATTTGTACTTACATACATACGTATAACTGAAATAAAATCACACAAATACAACGAACGTTCTAGAAATATCATTTTTCCGTTGGTCACGGCGGGCGGCCGCCATGTCTCATTTATTCTTGCGCAATTTTTCTGAAGCTTGTCGAATATGCTGTACGTACGATGAAATACGCGTGAATATAGTTTGTCATATTTAGGTATTACTTTTTATTTCTGAGAAATACATAGAGGAATTATTTAGAAATGAAATACTATTTCTGCTGTTTTTTAAAACACAATCTCATACAAATGCAAAACCAACATATTAATATTTGTTTACTTTTGAAAGTCTAAGTGGCTCAGTGTGAAGGTGTTCGTTCTCCGAGTTAAGAGTAAATAGATATATTCTTTATTGTACGCGAAAAACAAACTTAGTATTACTAGCATGTGTTAGTAGTGAGTTCGATTCCTGCATCAGGATAAATCCTAGGTGACTGTGTATTTTTCTTTCATTCAGTCAGTCATTTGTGTTTATAATGATATCCACGACACAGAAAACAGTGGGGTAATGAGATTAAAGCAATTTTTGTCAACATTATTTGCCACCAGCTGCCTGTCATTTCTCATCATTTCTTAGAAGACTAACACATGTTTTAAATAGTACTAGAAATCCACGATTCTAAATAAGTTTATAATACTTGTAATAGTACACAACAATAATCTAATGAAACATTTCTTAAAGTCCGACAAGGCTCCTGCAATGACTATAACACTGCGATTGTCTATGAACGGGTTGATGGCTTTCCATAACACGCCTGGTCGTTTGCTTTCCTATGCTACGAAACAAAATAGAAGCTATGAACTGATGACGTACAGATAAATCATAAGACCGATCTATGTACAAATAATAATCATAAATGTTCTACGATCTTTGTAATTTATTAATTGTAAATTAATAAATGTTAATAGTGGTAGAGCCACACTGCAGACGAATACTTAGTCAAGAATGGCATAATATTTGTCTGTAGCATGAATGGGCCGGCTTGCCCATGGAAGTACCACACTCCTACAGAAAACCAGCGTCTGAGTGGTAACTTACCTACCGCGCTTCGTAAAGTGAGCGGCCTAGTTCCAGAAGCCTAACACCCTCCCCCCTCCCTCTACGCCTCCTTTTCCCATTTCCACTCCCATAATGACACTATCCTTAAAGATCGGCAACGCTCCTGCTTCCGGAAGTTTATGGGTGGCGTTGATTGCTTTCCATCAGATGACACGCCAGCTATTATTTTTTTATGGGATAGGAAGGCAAACTTCTATCCCATAAAAAATAATAATTAGAAGTTACATATAATTGAAACAAAATATAAAGAGTTGAAAATATATATATTCGCAGTTGTGACTCTAATTGTAAAAACAATAAGTATTAACTGCCTACTTATTTAAGGAATTATGAGCCGTAAAATGTTTTTCAGTATTACCCTTGTCGTAAAATAAGAGGGCCCACGGCACAGCTGTTTCACTGTTTATTGCCTTAAAGTGTTATTGATGAACCCTTGCCACCAAGTATAAACTCTAGAACATAAAAATATTATAAGATTTATACTTGCATATTATTGTATGGGTAAGGAAAGCGAACGAGCTAGGTACAGCTTGATAGAAAATAACCCCTCCCATAGTCATTCACAGTACTATAGGCATTGCAGAAGCGTTGGCGGCCTTTGAGTAATGTGTAGGCTTGTTTTTTGAAGGTTGCAATGTCGTATCGGCTTATATATAGTTAATATTTTGTCAGAAATCAAAAAAAAACTGAGGAAAGGTTGTTCTACTGTTAACCGCATAGTTTTATTATAATATTAAAATAATAATAATAATATCTCAATGTTTGAAACTTGCACTTATTTATTAATAAGGAATATAATATATTTTTATACATTTTAGAAGTTATAATACGAAGTCAGACCACAATTATAGATTAAGTTAAAACGATAATAGTATAAAAAGGCGAAATCTTAAAGCACCCAAAAAGATACCATCATATATTACATATCATATAACTCTAGTATTATTAAAACTGCTAGTATTTTTAAAAAAGTATTCGCATTGAAAAACTGAAAAACACACACTAAACGTATTATTTTTAATAATAATTATAATTTCTTTGTTTGCATTGTATTGGTGTGACGCGAGTGATGTCATTCCGTTTACAAGTATAATATTATAATGCACTTCAATACAATGTCTGTTTCTTTATGGAAGGCAAACAAGCAAACGTGTTGCCTGATGGAAAGCAATCAATGCAAAAATAAACCCATGGGAATCTACAACACCATAAGCACTTCAGAAGCGTTGCGAGCCTATGAAAAAATGGAGGGTTTATTTTTGAAAATTCCAATGTCGTATTGGTTCAAAAATACCACTGAAAGCAGCTGGTTTCACAGATAAGTGTTATGAAGAAAAAATGCAGATGCTTAGTCTTAATTCCAAGATGTTAATGCTGGTAGCCTATTGACTTTAACAGCTTTATTGAATACTGGGACGTAGATAGTAAAATATAATATATTAGGGAATCTGCGTAAATCACAGGTATAATTGGCTCGAGACCGTGTTGGAGGTAAATGCTTAGTTACAATCTCGTATTATGTACTTAAATAAAATCCAGACGAGTTCATGAAATTCATTTATTCTTTTTCGGATTAAAAATGTCTAATTCAATCACAGAAAATAGTCGTAAATGGAATTATTAAAGCGTGAGCGGTTTAAGCCCGGACACGTCATGAAGTAGAGTGCGCTGGAGAATCGTTTATCACGGGACGGTCGAGTAGTGGAGCGTAATTAAACGTTAGACAGATGACATATAGTGAGAGAGGATTGAAAAATTTAAAATTGAATTTACAAACGAATATTTAAAAAACGTACATACATATCGTCACGCCTGTCTGTAGCCCTGTAGGGTTAGGCAGAGACCACAGCTCTTCATCCGCTACGATCCCGACACACCTTCCTTGCTTCCTTCACACTCAGCCATCTTTTCATCTATCCTTCTTCTCACATTCGTCGTAGCGAAACGGCTCTCCGTTCGTCGCTTAACGCCCTCGTGGGAATCAGGACGTGACGGGTGGCGAACGACGTCGCTGTCGTTTTTTGATGAATTAGGTATATTAAGATTCGTCATATTGCCACGAGCCGCAAGAGAGGACGAGGGCAGCCCCAGCAGAGCCCCGCATGCTGAGGTAAGGCACTATAGTACTCGGAGGAGTCTGATCCCGAGACGGTCGGCACTCTTGAGACTAAGCTCGCCCCTAGCCACGCATCCTTTGGCACGGCATACCGTGGATTGGCAGAGAGGAAGAGAAAGGATAGAGAAGAAAAGAAAAGGCAGGGGAAAGAAAAGATGGATTTCGACAGGATGATAAGAATATGATATTACCGCAACGGAAGACGACGACTGATACAGTAGTAGCTGGGAAGGCCGGGGTCGCGTACCAGTGTACCAATACCATAAATACCGGAAAAGCGGCTAAGCAAAGATACTCCCTAACCTTATTATTATATTTAAATAAAATATATTTAAAGAAATATATGATATTCACACTATAATAATAACATTAATTAAAAATTTGGATGCTAATCTTTCTCATAGCTCTAGCATTGTAGAGCAAGTTAGCAGAATGAAGTGGCAATGGGCTGGACATGTTTGTCAGATAGCCGACAACCGTTGAGGTAGACGAGTGTTTAAGTGGAGATAGCATCTCAACATAATCGCAAATGTAGTATAGGACGGACGGAGCGTATTAGATGCAGCGATGATTTGCGCAAAGCGGCTTGCAGAGACTGGATGCGTGTAGCTCAATATGTCGAAGATCGGGCTAGGTGGCGCATTTGGGTGAGGTCTATGTCTAGTAGTGAACTCATCATCATCACGGAGAAATCCACATCTTAGTGTGGGAACGAGCCTCGGAGACCAAAACCCTACTAATCGGGGCGTTTCAGCATCTTTGTGCCGCTATTCCCAGCGGCGTTTGGGGCATAAAGTGCAAAACGCCAACATGGTGTGCAGTAGTGGACTACCATGGGCTGATATTGATATTGAAGTGGGTTAAATTCAAAAAGTAGCCATATTGTGCACGGCTAGGATCGTGAGAAGGTTCCTGTTAAAGATATTGTCAAATAAGGTTTAATATTAATGTCAAAGTCAACATTTTGTTATATCGCGGATAAATGTATGTAATTTTTGGTTTCGGTTCGACACGGAGCAAATGATTATACACCGTTGAGCAATCTTTCACTTGTATTATTTACAGTTCTTACACCTTACTTACAGTTCCTTTCCTTAGATGCCTTAATCCTTCGTTGGCTTGGTTTACCCCATTACGAAGAATTAATAATAATATTATTTTTAAAGTGATTTTTTATATTAATATAATAATATTTTTATTAAAAGATAATTGTTAAAAATACATTAATACGGCTCACATAAGTGCTTAGGGATGAAGGTAGTATTTTTTGTTCCATGAATCTGCCTTAGACAAGCGTGGTGGGTTAGCATCTATTCCTTCAGAAATAGGGAAGCTCGTGTCCAGTAATGAAAATATATCGGCTGTGAAACAACAATATGTATTTTATTTTTTTTCACTGTGTGGTTCCCGGTTGGAATAGAACCATCCAATTTTTCCCATGGATATATTACGAGCGACTATTAGAGCAAATACTACATAAGTAATATAAACCAGTTTGTGATCTCAATTCGCTAGTGAACGTAAAACTTATAGCTATACCCTTAAATATTACGAGAGGCCAATGGTAATCAGGTGAATGTTACGGCTATATTGATTACAGATATGAACTAAAATTCAATCTAGGCAAAATATTCCATGCCGCAATATTAGCGTTCAACTAATGGTCGATAATTCTACGTTACGTTCTTTATGGGCACTACTGAGTTCACGTGAGAATTTATTTCTGTACAAGAAATATTTGCTTGTTATTTAAAAATTGTTCATGCTAGTGGTAATTTAATTATAAATGTTTTATATTATAGATTATAAACTTTATGGTTACGTGTGGTAAAAAAGCTGATATAAGTCGCAAATCGGCCTAAGTTTGTGATAGAACTGATGTGTAACATTCAGCCATCCTCTATGCTTCTCTCGACTCTCAGCAGAATAAAAGGCGTACCTACATGATAAATTTACTTATGATATTTAGTTTACATACATAAAGTAAAATTTCAGATCATGGTAGGTAGACCACTGATCTCCATCTACTACGATCTCGATATTATATTATTTAGTTTTAAAAAAAATTAAAAAACTAAACGAAAATAAAGTATTATTAAATAAAAATAAAATAAATAAAAAAAATTTTAACTGTATGGAGATTTACTGGATGAATATCACAAGCAATATACAACAACGATTTTAACGACCTGTTTTAGTTAAACAGGTCATAAAAATCAAAAGATAGAATAAGATTTGTGAAGCATGGTCATCTGTACTGTTTAGGCTACGGACATAGAATGAAGGAAATGCGAATAATGAGAATCTGAGGATTGTCGATATTGAGGCAGATCAAAACAGGCTCGCCTCAAGAGCTGGCGAACCATCACCAACAATAGGACAGGCTCGAAAAATATTCTCGATCAAACCAAAGCCAATTAGCAGTTGTGGCAAGTGAGATGAATAGAGGGGTTTGATAAATTAGTTATTAACAAAATACAAAGTTTATATGATTTAATTGCAAATATGTTAACTTTAGGGTAAACTCACTCATACCCGTAACAAAAAAATCCTTGCTACGCATACAAAATTCATTAAAATGGTCCGCTGATAAAGCACCCGGGAGCATTGTGTAATATCTTTATTGTTCTGTTTGCCTGTTGGCAAGCATAAAAAGTGATTATGTTATCTCGGAAACGAATTATGAATACGGGGACTGAATGTAAACATGGACCTCAATTTGGATTATAAAAATAAACTAAATTCAGTTTTTTAAAGTATAGATTATTTTATGAGAGAGAGAGACACATAAGTAAAGAGAGAGAGAAAAAGAGACGGATAAGAAGATACAAAATGAAATAAAAGGATGTGGCTTGTTATAATAGTGAATACATTTTTGTTTATTACTTAAGAACTGAAAAATATTGTTTAAAAATATTATGTTACTTTTTAATATAATTAAAAAAATGTATACACACTGCTATAATTATCATAATCATCTGAGGATTTACTGTAATTATAATCATCATCTATAAACTTCTATCCACTGCTATTGATACAATAGCTTGACATTAGAATCTTCCAAGTTAGCAGGATTAAGCGATTACCAGGCAGTTGGATAATAAACTAAATTCAGTTTTTTAAAGTATAGATTATTTTATGAGAGAGAGAGAGACAGATAAGAAGAGAGAGAGAGATACAAAATGATGTGGCTTGTTATAATAGTGATTATATTTTTGTTTATTACTTAAGAAATTAAAAATATTTTTTAAAATATTATGATCCCCTTTAATATAATTAAAAAAATGTATACAGACTAATATAATTATCATAATCATCTGAGGATTTACTGTAATTAAAATCATCATCTGTGAACTTCTATCCACTGCTATTATATACAATAGCTTGACATCAGAATCTTCCAAGTTAGCAGGATCAAGCTATTAGAGCTAGTTACTTCATGCTGTTGACCACTATCAGATTGTGACAATTTAAACTCAGCCTTAACAATAATTATACCGCGATCATCCGGTCTCCAAAAGGTCTTTTATCATCACAGCGTGTGGGTTAGTTTGAGGCACTAACATGTGTTTGTGTCCTCTTAAATGCCTTACATTCATTAATATTATCATGCCTTACAATATATAAAATAATATTGAGTAAAATTATTTTTAATATTTAAAATAGATCCAGAACGAAAAGTTTCCTATGTATTGTACGTAGGACCCTCTTCGTTTCAATTTGATGTATTTAAAAATACATATCCTTCTAAAATCCTTTCGCAAAGGCCGGTAACGCCTCTGCAATGTTTCTAGTATTTCATATTTCATAAAATATTCTGGAGTCACGGACAAATAGATAATCGCATAAATTACATCAAAACGGCTAGTAAAATAAAATGTGAAACCATGCGAATATCATGAAGTTTTGGCATCTACCCAAAAGCCTTACTGTTTTATTCGCCGATGACCAGTTCCGGCATGTAGACTACATTAATTAATTATGTGTACATAAATAACATATATTAATACATCTCAAGTCCACTATTATAATCAGCCAGTTACAAAAATGAAGTAATAATCTATGTATGAAATTAGGTAATTATGAATGATGGATGTTTGTACAAAGGGGCTAACCTGTATAAAAATAATTTAGAAGTACGGTAATTTAAGTTCCAATAAAAACATTACTGTATATTTCAATTAGATTCTATTTAATATATCCACATATATATAATCCACAAGAATATAAAACGCTAATTCTAAACAAATACATTGATGTACATAAGGTCGGGGAAAAAGATTTTTCGCACGTAGTATGTATAAAATTACAATAAAACTTATTTGCCTGTACTCTATGGAACTGACTGGTTTAGGAGTCATTAAAAAAGGTTACTTTAAAAAAAGAAACAAATTAGTAAATGTTGTTTGCAGCTGTTTTATTTGTTTTTCTTTGTGTCAAAACAAGTGGATCTAATGAAGCAATTCAATATATTTTAAAATTTTATTACAAAAAAGGAAAAAATGTAACGCAAGCCGCGAAAACAAAATTGCAACGTTTAAGGCCCTAGTGCAGTATAAGTAAGAGTATGAGAATAAGACATAATATTTGTCTCAGCATGAATGGGCCGGCTCGCCTGTGGAAGTATCACACTCCCGCAGAAAACCGGCATCTGAGTGGTAACTTAGCTACCGCGCTTTGTACGGTGAGCGCCTGAGTTCCAGAGGACAGGGACAGAGGTTCTGAGGTCCCAAGACCCTCCCCTTTCTACAGCAACGGTATCATATAACTACCCATAAGATGGCACAATGTCATAACTATGGCACAAAATGGCGGAAATTTTTTGCCCAACCCATTATGAACATACATAAATTATATATTATAATAATTTTAATGCATCTACCATATAGTCTGGACCGGGCACCAAGCGATTACCACCTTTTTATCACATTGCAAAACCTCCTGAGTGATAAGAAATTGCGATCAAGGGAAGATTATGAAAATCGAATACTAGAGTTTTTCGCCAATAAGGACCAACACTTCTATGAGAGAGGCATTATGAAGCTACCTTTAAAATGGCAACAAATTATACAACAAAACGGTGCATATTTGACTCAAATTGAACAATCCGAAACATCTTTAATAAAGTTTTGAATTTCACGTAAAAAAAAAATAAATTCTTTTTCCCCAACCAATATTTTGTGATCATTAAAATATGTATGAACACAAAATATAAATTATTTCTATTTTAAAATAACAAAGTTACTCGTATTTCTAATATCATAAGTGATTATAATTCAAAACGAAACGTAGATCAAAACACGGCTAAGATTGGACCTTGTTTACCGCTACAACAATAACAATCATGAGCTGTTTTCATTAAACTTATCCGGCAAACAAACAACTGTGGGTAGTCGGATAGAATACAGGCAATTTGAAATTGGCTCATATTTACGTTCTGTAAGGACTTGATTTTCTACTATATAAAATTAAATGTTAGAAAATATCGTCTTGGTCCAAAAATTAAACTTCTTTGTAAAGTTGACTGATAGAATGAAGTTATAAGAGAACAATATAGAATAAAAGGTGTCGTGACAAAATTTAAGAAAGGGATGCATACATGCTTTGGGGACTAAGAGAGGATGGATGAAAGACGGCTGATAAAAGAAATTTATGTTGCGGATGTGGAAGGTTTGGAAGGGAAAGACGGTGACTAAATCGCTGAAGTTCTTAAGAAAAGCCAGGTCATAAGTACCTTTAACCGACGAGCTTGTATGAAGAGTGATGAGTGTGGATGAAGTAATGAAAGTGTGCCGGAATCGTAGCAGATAAAGTCTGTAGTCTGTGCCTACTGTCTGTGGAAACAATCGCAAGCAAGAAATATAATCATCGTATGTATGTATGATGTCTTTAAAAAAATATTTAAGACAGTATTCGCGTCTAAACGTTAGACTATCCACTTCCAAAACGGATACTTATATTCAGAGATAGCAAACATTTTCATAAATGCAAATTTCTAAAAGATATGGCACAAACTAAGCACATTATTTCAGGCCAGATGGAGCGAAAATTTGCGTAGGGTAGCAGTTGAAAACGGTTGCGTGTAGCGTGAGAGAAGTGGCGCGCTTTTAGGGAGACATATGTACAGTAATGGACTGCCACAGGCTAAAATTGGTGATAATGATTCAGTATTAAACAATTTTTGGGGGAAGCCTATGTCCAGCAGTGGACTGCCGCAGGCCGTTGATGATGATTAAGTAATCAAGGTGGACGAATCGAAGACATAATCTAGTTGTACACTGCTTGTTTTTGATTGTTAAAGAACACTTCTAATTCTATGAGAATTTATTAGAGACAAGTTGTACGCATTTGATTTGATCTTATTATTCATACTGGAACAAAACATTTCATAAAATTAAAAAATACAGCGTCTTCTGAGTAGAATGCATTTGTTATATGTATAAATGTCACAATACATTTTAGTGTCACCTATGTCTAACGCTTGTCTTTTATATAAAATAAAATAAGCACACAATGAGATAACTATGACAGCAATAAAGCTCATTTTTATATTTGTTCGGTATAGAAATGACAGCTTATCTTACAACAAACGCGACGTACAAAGACAGACATTACTCTGTCTCTTGCTAACCCCATCAATTTTGTAAGAGCAACTTTCCTGAGGTGAGTTTCACAGCGTTTTGTTTATCGCCATTTTCTCTTTTTGCCACCCCTTTGGTACTACTCTGAAATTAGAGATAGTATATATAAAATTTCAGAATTACCAACACTATTTAATACGATTAAATTAATATTTATAATATTATTATTATTAATTGATGATAATATAATATAATTTCTAGTACTACGTGTAATTATACATAGTACTAGAAAGGTTCACAAAGTAATTAAATAGACAGTGGGATGTTTGCTTTTGTTGTGTGTAAAATGTTAATGATCCTTTTGTCGAGCACGTTTCGTTAGGGGGTAAGTTTTTACTTAATTAACTTTCTAAATTTAACAAAGTCGTGGCAAAAATGGTAATTATATGTAACACTTTTTTGGAAGATCTAGAAAAACGAACAAGCGAGTTACCTTATGATAAATAATCATCGCCGGCCATGGATATCTTATATATGTATGTACTAAAAGCAATGTAGTTGCATTGCCTACTGTAGTGTAAGAATTTGAATAACGAGAGAGGAAAAATATTTAATGGGAAGTATTGAAGGAAGTAGTTGGAAAAGAGGATGTAAGTAAAGTAAGTGAAAAGGAGTTGGCCCTCTGGTTTCCTGCACTAGGCGTATTGAATGCGGTAACACACAAAAATATTAGAAATTAACGTTGATATTCTACGAGAATGTGGCGAGCCAGCCTAGGCTTTATTCAGCAACATTAGATTTTTGATAATAGACATAGTTAATATTAATAGACATTGATCTGTTTCTCAAATCATATGATCTCATAACTACGAGAATGTATAAAACACATTTTGCCACGAAATTGAAATATGAAATGTCAGACTCCACGTGCATTTAAAAAGGTTTCATTCTCCAGCTGCATTTTCCGCCGCTGAACTTATAGTAATTCTTTATTTAAAACTGAAATAAATAGACAAATATAAAACGAACTTTAAGTGTAATATTAACAAGTTTTCATGAAGACTGTCATCAGTCTGCGGTTTGATATAGCCCTCCCCCAGGATGCACAACATTGCCTGAACTTTGTCTACTTATTCAATTTCTATTTCGGGAAGGGGCGAGGATCGTCTACTGTAGGGGTTATCAAACTGGTCTAGACTATTTCAGGCCATTTCAGTTTCATAACTCATAATGTTGTTCTCCGGAGAATTCGTTCTTTGGAAATCATATCAAATAAAGAAACTCTGACCACGGCCCTCTTCGTAGTTTTAGTTTGGGAGAACAGATGAATTGTTAAGATTTCTAAGCATGCTTAATATGAATAAATAAAAAACACCATACTGATAAATATCGAGTAGTTTATCGTTTCTTATACGTAAAAATCATTTAAATGAGAACAAAACAGTTAAAATTCGTTTTTAATCGATTTTTACATTCATATTTATGTTAATTTAAAAATTATACAATTTTGTATTTAATAAAAAAAATAATATTTATCACATATTTTTGTTTAAATCTAGATGAGAACATTTCAGTAAGTGATGAATAAGTGATTTATAGAAAAATAAAAGGAATAGTGTATAATTTTTCAATATTGAAACTACAAAAGAGGTAAAGCCTTTTATAAAAATTTTCTTTGAATTTTAATAAAATTTCACGTCAAAATAATTCTTCAAAGAGTAAAGTATTTTGAAATTATTTTTATTGCTTCATTCTGCTACTATTTTTTGTAGAACTTAGTGAGGCTCCCAAATGTTTTAAATAAATATTCATAACCTACATACTCTATTTTTAACTTTTATGTGTGTTGTTGAAAATTGAATTTATTTTTATATAATTTTTTATTTCATATCGCAATTTTATTAAAATAATAATATTTATCAATTTAAATAAAAAAAATTCGAAAAGCAGCTATATAATGCATCGTTATGATCGTGAGAAGGTTCCTTTCCTTGGATGCCTAAATACTTTGTGGGTTTGGTTTATCCCGCTTCCGATATTATATATCCCAATCCCGATTTTTGTCACGGTTATTAAATACCGTGACAAAAATAATAATTTTATAAATTCATAATAATAATATTTTTAAATTGGTTATTTTTATACTAATAATATTGTTATTAAGAGATAAATATATAAATAAAAGTAAAAATAATAATCACAATTCACAATCATATAGACTAATACCTTGCCTCCTCTTTATGCTTCTCACAGTGTTAAGACTTATTTTAAGAGTTTACATACATTTTTATAGGCAATTTTACACAAGCAGAAATTTTTCGAAATGAACCCTTGCTTCTTATGGCTTCATGCTTCAGTCCCTTTATAAAAAAAATCAGAAACGAGGAGTCCAAAAAATGTTTAAATATACTACATGTTTGGAAGTTAAAACGTGAGGATGAAGACCATAATATTCTATAACAATAAAATGTTTTTCGTAATGTAAAATTTGATCATAAAAAACGAGACAACTTATAAAATGGACATTCTTATAATGGACAAATGATACATGTGCTGCGTATTATCAAAAAAGAAGTTATCTCAATGTTATAAACAGTAGCGTATAAATTAAACAAGTTTCCTGATTTATGTCGCTTCTCGGAACTTTTGTTATCTAGTTGTCGTTAAGATGTCATCATAAAACAAAACAAAAACAAATACTTTATCTTGCTTTCGTCGGCGATTATATTATAAAATAGTGATTCAATATTGTGAGCATATAATGATTGGAGGAAATCATCGAGACATAATATGTTTAAGAAAATTCTATTATAAGAACTACGACATCTATCGGTATTACAAAATATTTTTAATTACCATCGAAAGTAGAGATCCTCAAACTTTATTGCCTTTTTATTATAGATCTCTTGCTATTTTTTGGTTTTGGTTAGACCTTTTGCTTATCACATTGATTTTACAAAGTTATTAAAATTTACATGATAGCAGAGATTTTAAAATCTTCTTCTAAAAAGTCTGTTTCTTACATTTTCCCATTTCATTATTGTAGTATTATATATTATCTGTATACATATTAAGTTAAAAAGCAAATATCAGAACCTTAAATGAAATTCGCTATGGTAGACCCCTATCTACATCTAAATGACCTCCAAAATTTTATTTCTCTGACATAAACACCTTACAGGGCTCATGACCCCTAGGAGTGTAAGTAAATCACATTTAGTATAGTAGCTCTAATAAAGTAATTTGTAGTTGAAGAGACATAGTAGCATAAAGGTGCAGTAACGACAAGTAAAGGCAAATTAACACAACCTTAGAATATCGGCATTAAGCGATCGCATTTTATTGTTTTATCATCTTTCTAGTGGTAAAGCCATGCTGCAGACGAATATTTTGCCATGAATGGCATATTTGTCTGTAGTATAAATGGACCGGCTCGCCTGGGTGTGGTACTCACGGAGAAAATCGGCGTCTGAGTGGTAACTTAGCTACCGTGTTTCGTACGGTAAACGGTCGAGTTCCGGAGGCCCAAACCCCTCCCCGCTCCTTCCCCTCTCCCTCCCATAATAGCACTTTCCTTAAAGATCAGCAACGCTTCCGCACTGCCTATAGCGCTACGGATGTCTATGAGCGGCGTTGATTGATTTCCATCAGGTGACACGCCTGCTCGTTTGCCTTCCTATCCCATAAAAAAAATGTTTTGTATCCGGTGCTGGTATCCGGAGGCCTTATCAATTTCATACATCTTTCTTACTCTAAGATTCATAGGCACTGAATGTGCCTTTATAATTGCGGATGCCAATGGAAGCTCGTTTGCCTATTTCTTAAAAAAAATAGTTTTGTTACAGACTTGTAAAACATGCAAGGGGCCTTAACTGTTAATCTCAACTGCATGTATAACATCTAGGGAAATTATAAAAGATGCTATAATTATTGAATTTATTCATTTTATTTAAAATTACTTTTACGAGCAATAGGGAATTAAAAATGTAGACGAATTAAAATAAATGGGAACGATTTTGATCTTAAAAATCCAGCACCATATAATTATTTCTTTTGTGAACCTTGACACTTGGTTTCCCTTAGGGGAAACACTTTTTCAAAAAGGGCTCTTTTTACTGAGTGTCCCCACTCGAAATTTTTGAATGCAAATGACTATACACTTTCAAATAAAGGGACCCTATTTTTATTCTATGTAATCGTAAGTTTGGTTCAAAACTCGATATGTCTATTTATTTACTTTTATATAAAACTTATATAAAAAAGATAGGCAGTAAACCTTATTTTCATAAATCCCCAAACAGAAATCAGAAAAATAATAATATATTAAAATACACAAATTTAAACAAGTTTCAAAACTTTTGGAGTTCTCTCTCATCTCGTAGATCATTTATTTAGTTTTTTCTTTAATTTTATATAAAATAACTTTTTACATCTCAACTCTCATCACTTTATTAACAAATATAAACAGGCTGTGAATACATACTTAGAATAATATTTCCAGGGGTGGGAAACACGTGGGTTTTGGGGCTGCTTGCGACCTCTGTAAGTTTTTCGTATCACTCTTTAAGCTTTATCGCAAAATGAAATACAATCGTTGTTATATCTGAGGATATAACAACGATTGTATTTCATTTTGCGATAAAAGAGTACCACGGTATCATTTAAAAACCGATTGTTTTCTTACATCAAGAACAGATTGTCTGTAATAATTACTGTATTCTATTCTTACTATTATTGAATTTATTCTATTCGCAATTACAAATATTCAATTACTTATTTATTTAGGGACCATCTACAGAAATTACAAAGAATACCTTAAATAATTATTACTTAATATTATAATGTAACGTTTATTGAAAATGGATACAACATTTACATATAATGAAGACGTACTGGACAATATTGGACGAAAGAACACCTTATATAGCAAATTTAATATGATGAGTTAATTGTACCTCACTATCGTAGTGAATGTATTTGTGCGGTACAATTCACAAAACGAACGAAACGAGGGATATTGGGAACAAAAGGGTTTTTTTATATATTTTATCAATGACTATAAATTTGTACTATTAAATAATAGTTAAAAGATTTTCCACCTCTAGTCTAGAGCATAACATATATTTTATATCATTTAAGTTATACTATACGTTAAATGCCAATAAATAAGAAAATAAGTAACAAACTTTGTTGGCGCACCGACCCAAAATGGATCTTGGCCTCCGAAAAGATCTTATGCCACCGTGCCCTGTCCTGCGCCATATCCTACCAGTTGCAGATTTAAAGGTTACGCAAATCATCTATCACCATGTCTCTCCAGCGGAATGAGGCACCCCACAGAGCGTCGTCCAGTTGGGCGACCCACATACGCTCTCTTGACAGCACGATCCTCACCCATCCTCTCAACGTGGCCCAGCCAACGAAGTCGATGAGCCTTAGTCTCTCCTATTACATTGGGTTGGACCACTAGGTAATAAAAAAATAGGAGATACTAATTTAAAAACACGGAAATATTTTTATGTATAATATATTTCATAAAAGGATCTGATGAGAGCGCCTCCTTAAGAAATAAAAATGACTTTAAGTGGGATCACAATGGAACGCAATAGCCGCAGAATTTTTATGGCTGCAATTTTTCTCGTGGAGCTTATTGCATGATATATTTACATTAGATACTTAGAATCACTTTTAATATAAGTCAGTTTAAAGGCAAATAGTCAGCAGCAATAATTTAGGTAGAGAAGTAATATACTGTCGCAGGAGACAGACATTTAAATGATAGTGTGTAACGTCTTCTCCTCTTATATCTTCTCTAAAATCTGTCAACGCTTATTCAATGCCTCTGATCTTTGGGTGTTGGTGATTATCTTATCATCAGGCAACCTGTTTGCTCATTTACCTACATCATCTTTATAATCAGCTTACAGTAGTTTGCGGCAGGACATAGGCCTCTCTCAAGGCATGACCTAGCTCGATTTTCAGCTACACACATTCATTTGCTATACCTTCCTTCGAATACGAATGCGTTCCTCATCTATAAATAAAAGAACATGAACGATACTAACATGAACCATTTTTATATCAATATCACGATGCGTTATTTTAACATTAAAAGTTCTATATGTCCTATAAATGTACATACATACATATGTACGTGTTTAAAATTGAAAACAATAGAATTTTTACACGAATTTTTTTTTATTGGACAGGAAGGCAAACGAGTAGCCGTTTCATCTGATGAAAAGCAATCAACGCCTCCCATAAACAATGCTAGATTTTAAGGAAAGTGTCATTATGGGAGGCAGTGGGGGGAGGGGGTTGGGCCTCCGAAACTCGGCCGCTCACCGGACGAAGCGCGGTAGCTAAGCTACCACTCAAAGCCCAGTTTTTTGCGGTTGTGTGATACTTCCCCAGGTGAGCCGACCCATTCATACTACAGACAAGTAATATGCCGTTCTTGATGAAGTATTCGTCTGCAGCGTGGCTCTACCACTAAAAAAGTTTCTATTCTATTTAATTTTAATTTTCCTATTTAAAAATTCTATAAGAAAATACGATAACACTAATCCATACATACGCTAAAACTAATAAAAATGGTAAGTATATCGATGTAATACAATGAAAAAAAGGATTAAACAGTCATGTTTGTAACCACATAGATCAAATGGGGTTTTTCCCTCAAAGCTTGCCATTATTGCGTAGAAACCTTTACAGAGAGAGGGGTTTGTGGTTTTCAGTGAACTTCATTCCAATCAATTATCTCTATTGAGATCTACGCTTCCTTTGATAAAGTGATTAAACACAAACAAAAATAAAAATGAAGAGTATACGTAAAGTGAATTAACTCTAATTGAAGTCATAAGAACAATGATGAGATGTGGTGAGGAAAAATGAAAGAAGCGTCAACGGCCTTTAAGATATTTGTAAGCTTTTTTTTTTGAAGGTTCTAATGTCGCATCTATTCGGAAATTCAACTAAAGGCACTGTACTGGATCGCCACTCATCTATTGTAGATGGTGGGGATTCATGTATATTTATTTTTAAATTATAATAGACGACCGATTGGCTCAGTGGCGGGGCCCTCCGCCCGCGGAGTCAATGGTCGCGGGTTCGATTCCCGCATCGGAATAAATATTTATATGGATTTATAAATGTTTATTCCGAGTCTGGTAACCCCCCAATCCGCATTTCCTTTCCTGCTCTTTCCTTTCCTCTCTATCCTTTCCCTTCCTCTCCGCCAATCCACGGTCTGCCGTGCCAATGGATGCGTGGCTAGGGGCGAGCCTAGTCGTAATCGTGCCGATCGTCCCGGGGTCGGGCTCCCCCGGGGACTATGGTGCCTTACCTCAGCATGCAGGGCTCTGCTGGGGCTGACCTCCATCCTCCCTTGCGGCTCGTGGGATTCACTAAGACGAATTTAATATACTTAATTTGTCGAAAATGATGGCGAAGTGGTTCGCCACCTGTCACGTCCTGATTCTCACGAGGGCGAAAAGCGACCAATGACGGGCCGTTTCGCTGCGATGAATGGCAGCGGATGGAGCTCTGTGGTCTCTGCCAACCCCTGCGGGGGATAGGCGTGAATATATAAAAAAAAAAAAAAAAAATAATATAATATACTTGTTACTTCAAAATGTTTCTGTTTTCGTTCCTTATGAGTTGCGATGTATTATTTGCATTTGAGTAGTTTCTTAGATAATATAATTTACGCCAACACCCACTCTAGCAGCCACCTATACTCACCCACATATATACACATGGTTGTTATGAAGATTGTTTTCCACAGACACGATTGCTATAGAAATAGTTGATCATAGCATTAGATTATTTACAACTAACCCTTCTCTGACGAGATGAAGTGGAATATAACGGCTAGTTCAAATATTAAAAAAAAACTTATTTTTGTTTTCATTCGGTTATAAATTCAGGGCCCTTGTTTCAGAAATCGGAGACTCACTACGATACCACAATGGCAAGCGGTCAACGGTTTATACTTGTCTATATTATATTTTCTTTAATTAACATTAATATATAAAAAGGTATAAAAATATAATTCATATTAAATCATAAAAGGGACAAAGGTTGATAAAAACAGACAATAAATTCTTTTCCAGGAGAGGAAGGCTTGCACTTTAATTGATTAGAAGTGGTTTTGTCGGAAGCTATATATAGAACCACAAAGGTCTTTGTATAGCTCACTTAATAAATAAAATGGATTTAGAAAACTACAATTTTTTAACCTATTATTATATAAAATCAATATAAAGAAAAGAGCTGAAATAAATTTCGAAAGATTTTGTAGAGGCGACGGAGAAGCATTTTACTTAATTATAACTAAAAGGTACAATTTAATCTGAATAATAGATTATGTATTTTCCTTATAAGTCCTCCTTTTATATTATGGTATATTATTTATTATACACATTTGTAACATATTTATGTTCCATGTGTAATTGTTTTCTGATTTACAAAAAGTATACCACAACAGTAACTTATTGATTATAGTAAATTTATTCTGTATATTTTTTACTTGCCTCTTCTATTTTCATTACATCCCATTTTCTCTTTTTTCCCTCCTCTGGATTTTGACGCATGGATTTTTTACCCTCAATCTGTTTGCCTGTATCCCTTATAAATATTAGATAATTTTGAAAATGTTATTTTATGGACAATACTTACATCATGTTTTGTATAATATTAACGGAGAATTTATGAACATATAATTGTGGTTTAACAAAAGGAAAGTATAATTTGAATAAAAACTAGCCTTGCCCGCGGGATCCGAGCCCACGGGCCGTATATTCGACAAAGCTGTTAAAGCCAATTGGCTATCAGCATTCTTCAACAGCCTGCGGCAGTCCACTGCTGGACTTCGGCTTCTCGGATCCACTTACTGCCAGCCGCCCTGAGCAGATCGTCACACTATCTAGTCGGGGAGCATCTCACACTACGTTTACGTTTAAGACGCGGTCTCCACTCCAACACTCGTTTGCTCCAACGATTATCGGATCTCCGACAAACGTGACCAACCCATTGCCACTTTAGTTTGCTAATTCGAAAGGCTATGTCGGTGACTTAGTTCTCTGGCGGATCTGTTCATTCTGAATCATATCTACCAGAGAAACCATACCACAAGCATAGTTGTCTGAGCGATCTTTGAATCAAATAAAAACTAGCCTTTGTGCCTAAGCTCGAAATACGATACGTTACTTCAAGATTTAATTTAACATGAAATAGTGTATAGCGGCTGTGTGAGTGTATAGAACAATGTTGTTTTCTGTATCGAGCGAGTTGTCTTTAATTGATGTGGGTTCCCATTCGGAGATTTAATCTAGAAGTGAATTGAGATAAACCCAGAATCCCGCACTTAACTTGTGATCTTATCGTAGTGTCATTACGATCGTAGCTGGGATAACGGAGCTTTGAGTAAATACACTCGTGCTGGTAGGTTATATACGAATACATACGTATAAACTACCTTTAAATTGATAGACTAAGTTTTGAAAACAATTTTAATGCCATCATGCCAACAGAGGAGTGCCCATCACTCCTCCGTTACAGTACCACATTTTTTTAGAAATGGATTTCTAAGTAGGCTTATCTTTTATAAATTCTTTTATGGTATAAATAATTAGAAATGTAATTTATGTAAATTGTTTTGATTACTTTAAATACAATCCTTGGGACGATTTAAGATTTTAATACATATAAAATTTTCGGCAAAATAATAAATTAATTGTTTTGTCACAGAAAATACACACAATTACATATGTGGACAGTCAAAAGTTTTACTTAGCTAAGATCCACTACAAGCAAACAATAACAGAAAATTAATAATGTGTGTTTTCTTCAATTCAGCAGGAAAACATTATTTTATTATATTATTCAGCAGGAAATTATTAATTTTCTGTTATTGTTTCGCTTGTCGCGGATCTCAGCTAAGTAAAACTTTTGACTGTCCATATAGTGATGGATTTCCGCAAAGTAACGCCTGACTCCATTAACTTTAATTACATGTAATGTTCATTACCACTATGCGACAGAAGAATCAGGAAAACCTTATATTTTTGAAATGACGGACAAGCCAATAAAAGAAAATATAAAATGCTATAAATATGTGTAAAACCGTTTAGATTTTGATGAAAGAAAAATGTAGCAAAAAGTGTGTTTATTAATATAGTTTTCAACTAAAGAAAGAAGTGTGTTTTACGACTTCCACATGCCATACTTCTTAACAATTATATCGCTTAAAAGTCACAGCGCCGCTTTCAAATATATTGCTAAAATTTAAATTATTTCATTAAATCTTAATTTCATTGTGCTCATCTCGCCACTCCCATACAGATTTGGGAGCATAATGCACAAAATCCTTTAAATATGCATGGCGTGCAGCTCTGCCGGCACCTGATATACTGTGACACCGTTACTAAAATACTATTCACAAAACTTCGCTTGGGATGTTATTAAATTGTGACTAGAAATGATTATTTGCTTTGACTTTTTAAGATTTAACTTTTAAGATTTTACTAAAACTTACCTAAATTTTTCTTTTAGATACTAAAACTTTGCTAAATTATTTCTTCAAATGAAGTAAAAGGTTTCTTGAATAAAGCTTTGACATTTGCACAATCAATTCAAAAAAGAATAAGATTCCCTTTTTAAAATTCCATATGCCACTATTCCATATCCTACTGGACAGCCCTCCCTATTTTTAAGGCGAACGGACATTGACCCTCCGCGTTTGAATAAGATGGAATGGCGGGAAATCCAGTGATTCAGTTATTCATGAAAATTCAGAATAAATATCTTTAGGCCTATTGTCGTACTCGGCATTGACGGAATTACGTTAATTTTTTTGATCAAATTGAGATCGGTTGTTTTCCATAGCAACAGTTTCTATAGAGATCGAATGATTTCTATAGAAACCATGGATAACAATCTACATAACAACCATGGTATGTTGGCCTTGATGGTACTATGTCAGAAACCTTCACGTAATGGCCAATAATAAGTATATGAACAAACACGCAATCGTTCTTTTTATATTTAAAATATATTTTGGCTTTAATACCAAAAAGCAATTCGAATATCTAGATCACACAGATGGTATTGTAGTTGAGTTATGAAGAATAAATTAAAAGTTTGATACTCAAACAATATATGCATATATACATACGTCTCGACCCGAAAACATTTAAATGACACAGATGTCAACAAATTTTTATCGCATATTCGAATCAGAAAAAAACTACTGTCTGGAATGGTTTGAGTTTCATAGCTCTACGATGAATAGAAAAATTTGTACAGCGTTGAAACTGACTGTTTTAGAGATCAGATCCAATTTTTCCAGAAACCTTAATAGTTTTTTGACTCCGGTAGTAACTTTTCATTTTATGATTTACTACGTTTACTCATTATTGCGAAATACATATATATTGTCATATAACTATTAGACTATTGTAACATAAACTGGGATAATTTCTTAATTAACCTTAAACTTTGCCATTTTCGATTTACAACGATGTGTCAGGATGGCCGAGCGGTCTAAGGCGCTGCGTTCAGGTCGCAGTCCACTTCTGTGGGCGTGGGTTCGAATCCCACTTCTGACATATACATTTTAAATTTTACGTGATCAAGATTTTTACGTATCTTAGTACGTCGTTACACTTGTTATAAATGTCGCTATGGTGTCTACTTTTATTAATTTTATTATTGTATTAATTTAAAAAAGTGTCTTTAAAAAGTGAAATATATATTCAGTTATTTACTAGTTAAATATTAAGACAATTGATTTATAATTGTACAAATACATGTTTGATTGTTTAAAATACATCACACCTGTTTATGTTTAATATCAATTTAATTAACAAAGTATTAACATGTACTGTAAAAATATTAATTTAATTTAAAGATACATTATAATATTTTGCCCTAAATTTCAATTCATAATGATTTTTCTTTTAATTCAAAAGTAACAGTTTTATTAAGCAATTATTTTTATTATTGTAATATTTTTCGTTTTCATTTATTGTAAATATTTGTGAATTCTTATTATAGTTTTTAAAAAAGGTTAGCAATGTTTTTAAATATTATTAGCATTCTTGTTAACCTTAATATTAAAGAAATAGTCCACATCAGTATTATTAGTCGAATGGAGGATACGAACTCACAACCTACAGAAATTAATCCTTACCTTACCAATTGCGTTATTGCTATATCTCTCTAGTCTTATAAATAAACATACATGGGTATATTTATGAACAACTAGCTGAACCGACACACTTTGTCCTGTTTTAGCTATGAATAATCAATTTAAACCTTAATTAATTCAAAAAAAGTTATTCAAAAACCAATGAACTTAGTGTTTTTATATGTCAAACACGCGAAGTTGAAAGCAAACTGAAAAACGCGCAAAGTTCATTGCGTATTGTCAAATGCGCAAAGTTTTAATAATCATTATATTTTGGGATTGAGATTGAAATTTTTCAAGTTTCTGCGCAATTTTTTACATAAGAGCCTTCTTAGAAGTATTAGGAAACTTATAAAAAAAGACGAATGAGAAACCGTAATGTCGTTTTCAAGTTACAGCGTGACCAAGGGAAATAAGGATTCATTTTCATACATATAGTTTTAAGTATATGTAACTTTTAGTCAGAAATCTATCTTCTATGGAATCAATGGTTGCGGATTAGATTCCCGCATCCGGATAAATATATATCCATTCTTCAAGAAGTCCGGAAACCTATGCTAAGCTGGTAAGTAATGGACGTCCCTGACTGTTGTCGCTAAAATTTTGAAACATTCTTCAGCTACTGCGATCTAAGAAATATCAATGAAATATTATAGTATGTACTGTAGTGATACATTGATAAACATATCACAAATATATTAAAACTTATTATTTAAATATAATATAACCTTTTATATTATATTACTTCTTTTTAAATTCGTAATTTTAGAATTTGAAAGAAAAAAGAAATCAATTGTTTTATAAAAAAAACAAAAGGATTAGTTCGACTGACGTCTTCCGATAGACATGTCACCCGTCCGGCACAAAATATCGAAACTATATTATATATGTTAAGGTATGAAATGTAAAGTGAAAAGTGTAAATAAAGTATTAATAAGATGTAAATGTACAATGAATGGAAAAATAAATATATTTGACTTGGAAGAATTTCAATTACATTGAAGATAAAAACCCCCTAAAGATCCCGTGTGTCACCGTTAGCAGTACGGCTGGCACGCTTCAGTACCTTTTGACATTTTTCCAAAAATTATGAAATATAATACTATGAAATTTTTAGATATAGAGCGTTCCTATTAACTTAGCCTGTAAAGGTAGAGGAGCGTATCCCTTTGTTGTTATTCGCATTATGGTATGAAAATGAAAAGTTAACAAGCTTGCGCGCTACTATCATCTTTCATGAGACCGCCCTTGTTGAATTTTAAGTGGGAGAAAAGATTGTAGACAATTACGAGTAGGTACTTATATATTGTTACAAGTTAAGCGTAGTTTTAAGATACCAAACCAAACACTTTTATGTCAATTACAGTTTTTTATAATTGGTATTTGTTTTATTTATATTTGTCATCAGATAACCCTTTGAGTTAGCAGAATGAAGTGGCAATGGATTGGTGACGTTTTTCGTAGAACCGATAACCATAAGAGAAGACGAGCGTTAGAATAGAAATTGCACCCTAGATGCGTTTAGCCTCGGATCGGGCTAGGTTATGCGCCTCAGACAGGCTTATTTCAGCAGTGGACTATCACTGGTTCATAATAATGATGTAATATTGTTATAAATTTTATCATTACGAATTAGCTATAAAATAGAATATTTTCTTTTTGTGAAGTCATATGCTTTATTTCTTCATATATAATTTAATTTTTAATCAAAAACAATAATATAATTAATTCATTAAATTTGTCCATTCCTCTGGATGAATAAAGAACCAAATACATTGCTAGTTACAAAAATAAAATAAGAACATCAAGGCATAATATTAAATCAGAAAGTTAAGCTACGATGAATGTAAGAGGAAGGATGAATGAAAATATGGATGAGTGCGAAGGAAGCAAGGAAGTTGTGCCGGGATCGTAGCGGATGGAGATCTGTGGTCTCTGCCTACTCCTACGGGAATCAGGTGTGACGATATGTATGTATGTATGTTTAAAATATATAAGTATTTACAAAATATGTTTGATGTTGGTTTTATGTGTTTTAATGAATTTTGGTTCTACAATTGTTTGGTTATATGTATTGTATGTATGAAATTGTACTGTATGTATGAAAATGAGGGATTTCGCCGTGCTATCTAAGTCTCGTAAAAGAACGGTCCTTTTGTTTAACAAAAACTACTAAGAGTTTACAACGTACATACCTGTTTATTATTGAATTCGGCCTGTTGAAATCCACTACTAGAAATAGGCTATGCCCGAAGTTTTCTGTTGATGATGATTCTCAAATACCCACAACATATATACAACAAATATGTATGATTCGGAATAAAGAAATCCACTGGAAAAGCAAAATCGCCACTATAATAGCAAACCAAATTGGTAATAGGTGTAAAACAAGAAAAAGTAACAATTGATGGAATAAATGATTGTTGGAATCAAGACGTATCTAGGCGAACGTAGCATGTTACACCCTCCGGCAAGATATCGCGATAATTTCCGAAACATGGTCGGCAGATGGATGTGTGTAACTTTCTGATACACGTTTATGTTTTTAACAAATATACTACTTCTTCTTCTTAGTGCCTCTCTGACTTGTGGAGATTGGCAGCCTATTCAGCACAACTCTCCTTCTCCTTCACGAAGTGCAGCAGTTCTGGAACACTCGCTATCGCGGTTCACTCCCTGATATTACGTAGCCAGACCTTCTTCTCCGACCAACTTGTCTTTTGCCCGCGACTTTTCCCATCATGATCAGTTGCAGCAACTTATACCTGTTATGTCTTATAATATGACCCAGGTAAGCAACTTTTCTACCTTTGACGGTCTGCAAAACTTCACGTAATAAATATACTACAAAAACGTTTAATTTATTATTATATAAGTACAATAACGACGTGTCATTTATTTGTTGTATGGTATTAATATAAAAAAAATTAAATATAAAAAGAAAAAAAATTAAATATCAGAAACTTTTAATCATAAAATTAAATTGAAATAATTAAGTAAAAATTCTCACGAGGGCGAAAAGCGACCAATGACGAGCCGTTTCGCTGCGATAAATGGCAGCGGATGGAGCTCTGTGGTCTCTGCCAACCCCTGCGGGGGTTAGGCGTGAATATATATATATATATAAAAAAAGTAAAAATAAAGAAAATTTCGATTTGATTATTTGTAAAAAAACACTAATCCTATATTATAAAAAATAATTATAATAAAATATATAAATATGAAAATTGAATAATAAAATGAACTTACACCGCATTATTAGCAGCATATTGTAGTTATTTCTAGCCGCTTCCAAAATAATCTGATAAAATATCCAATCAAGAAGAGTGCTCTCTGTAGATTAAAAGCCCTTTTATATAAAAGTGTAAAATTAATGAAAACAAAGTTTTGAAGTGAGTAAAAATAACATTCCTACAGTCTATGAATTGAATAATATAATAAAATTAATACACTAAGATTCTCTTTGTGTTTTTCTCAATATCAATATACTAATGATCAAGAAAACCACCCATCTTTAGAATAAATACATATAGGCTCTATAAGTTTTGAAACTGATGCAAGAATCAAACCCATGGATCTTTGCTCAGTAAGCGTACTTAAAGAGAGTTAGAAGGCATAGTCCCGAATAGTGAGGTTCATTCCCAAGTCTCGCTCCTACGCCCCTGACAGGCTGTAGATGTCCTCGATTATTAATTGATTGACGATCTAAATGGTTCAGTGTTAAAGTAACCATTTCCAAAGGAAATGGTCTAAAGTTTAAATCCCGCATCTTGTTAAACGTGTGTATATAGATAGGTGTTTATTCTGAGTCTAGATGCGTCGCCAATCGGCCTTTAAAAAATACCCCACAGCTAGAACAGAGCTTTCTAATTTCTGACTTAGATTGACCCATTTCATACGGATACTTATTATATAGACTTATTATATAGACACTATGAATGTTTATTTCAAGTAAATTCTAATTCTATAGTACATAGAGAAATTACGATTAGTTTAGATGTAAAAATATACGTCAATGCGTTGGTCGATGACCACACACCTTGAATAAATAAAACTAACAAAATATTATTACTGTATAGAAATAGGAATACTTTATTATGAAGGCTTCTAGTAAGCTTGAGAAAGTGTACAAGTGTACTTGTGTAATGTCTAGACTGGCAAAGTATCTGAATGTCTATTTCAAGCTTAAGTGTAGGATACCTTGGAAATAGTAAATATATTTAGTCTTCTCGAAATTTCTAAACCTTAACACTTTAATATTTCAAGAAAATAAATTCCTGATACATATAGATAAAGATCGACGAAGATTCGAATTATTTATTTTTAATTCTATTTTCGTTCAATATGTAACAACATTTATTTTATAATACGGGAAAATAATCGTTAAAATATTTTTTTATTCCTTGAATTTTCTCCCTACCATTACACATAAAAGGAGGAATACACAAAGGGCTTTGTGGTTGTTCCTTCACGTTGCTTACAAGAAAGCCATTTCCAATCTATTTGAGTACATCCCGACCCTCTAATCCTGGAAAAAAGTATTAACGTGTAAAATCTAATTGATGAAATAACATCATTATTTGATTATTAATAATTTATTTTTAAGAAAATTAATCAAATTGCCTCGATGCTTCGTAGTTATTAGTATCGGTCGAGACAGAGGAAGAAAATATATTTTTAGTTTACTAAGAATATTTTTAGAAATTGTTGTGTTACCACTTTTAATGATGAATAAGAAATACTACTTATACTATAAGGTTTATGAAGAAGCACTGTTTATGTAATCCGTAGGTCGGATATAGCCTGGTTAGGAAGTATTGTGGTTAGCTGGGCGACTAGCAAAAACTGAATGCCGAAGATTGGGCTAGGTGACTTTGTATTCTTTGATGGCAATTAATTATCATTAATTAGTTATAATTCTAGTGTCAAATAAAATATAATAATATCAAGTATCTTGAAATATTCTAGGCAGCTTGTCACGTTACGTTTTGATTCTACCAAAACCTTTTATGGACGTGTGCAATCAACTTAAAAAGTTAAGATATACACATTTATTTCATATCACATTATTCACCTCAATTGAACTCTATTGTATAATACACCAGCACAATTAAATAATATAACTGATAATATCATCAGATTACGAAAATTTAATTAAAACACAACGTCACTGATGTAAGATGACGGGAAAAGTCCCATCTTAATATTTTTAGTTAGTTGTTTGTGTTGTAACTATGGAAACAAATAAACACAGATTTTTCTTTCTATCTATTTATGTATGATATTATTATCAGCCTGCAGTAATTCACTATTATTGATAAGCTTCCCTAAAGAGCACTACCTAACCTGATTTATAAAATATTGTCATAATTAAATAAATCTACGTTACAACTTAAAACTACAAAAGCCGTACACTTTATAAATTAACCATAATTGACGTACGACGTCTAACTATTGGTCATTAGTTGGAAATCGGAATACGGTGGCTTGGTATAATTATGTGAAATTGAATTTCAGTTCGTACCAACAATTTGCATATAAAATAATTCGTGCATGTTTCTTCGTTAAGTTTGAATGTGTTAAAGTTTTTACTAATGAAACGCTATGATGTTTTTGACGCCCTAATTGGTTCAGTGACGAAGCTACTACCCTCTTAATAAATGGTAGCGGGATCGATTCTCGCATCAGAATAAATATATGTATGGTTAATAGAGTCTGGGTACCCCACCAATTTGTCTTGGACAAACAAGCTTTTACACTAGTAGTTTTTTTGTGTCGTGAATGCTATTATAAACTTCTAATAACAAGAAAAAATATATATACTCAGATTCACAATAAATTCTTGTAGGCCATAAAAATATTTATACTGATCAAAATTATGACCTGTGACTCGTAAGGCTAACACTTCGTCACTGCGCCATTTCGGACTTCAAATTTCTATTAACCTAGTAACAAAGAACAAACAATAAGTGATGTCGTTGTCAGAACACTAGTCGTGCTGTTTTTCTGCAAACACGAGGTGAGGAGGGCTTACACGGAAATGAGGGTGATACCGTAAAAAGATTTAGATAACGAAGTTTCAATGTTTCCTTTCGAAATTTACCACAACGGGAAGGAAACGTTATAGGTATCAAAACTTTTTGTAGTAAAACTGATTTACGTGTTTACAACAAGCTTCATTTTGCTCCTGTGACAGTAAAGTGTACACATGAGTTTGTTTACACAATTCTGTAACCTATGTATTGAATATATGTTTTTTTTATAGGATAGGAGGGCAAACGAGCACGCGTGTCACCTGATGGAAAGCAATCAACGCCGCCCATAGACAACCGCGACACCACAGGAGTCGCGGAAGCGTTGCCGGCCTTTTAGGTATAAATAGGCTTGTTTTTTGAAGGTTCCAATGTCGTATGGGTTCAGAAACACCGCCGAGGGTAGCTGGTTCCACAAGATGGTGGTGCGTGGAAAGAAGTGACGAGAGTACGAACCGGGTAAATCGACTCATCCAGATGGTGGGGATGAAATTTTCCTTTACGGCGAGTTGTGCGGTTGTGGAATTCAGCGGCGGGAATTATTCCAAACAATTCCTCGGAGCACTAACTATATATAACTATGCGATTTTCATCGCAATTAAATGAACGATACGCGAACGTATAGGGAACTAATACGCAACATTCGTTTTTACATATAATATATATGTTTATCTATATATTATATTCGTTGCAGTTATACTTCAATGAAAACGTCAATACATTACACCGACATGGCAGGTGCTGTCAAGCTTGCCTCCGTCTGACAATTGAATGAGGTTCCCTTTGGGTCCAAAGGGTTACTCTAGAACCTACGTAACTTTGTTACGGCCCGGACACTCGCCTAGTTCCCTGAATAATGGACTCAAAACCACACATTTACTTCAATTCTGTTAACTGTGAGCCTTCAAGTTAGTTTCAACACATTCAACTTGGACGTACGAATATTTGACGCTTAATATTATGATAAATTTGTGGTGAAAAGTGATATTGTGTCTTTGACGGTGGCAAAATGACCATGAAAAGGTGTGTGTGTGACAACATTTAATGTTTATTCGTTTTCATATTAAAGATTATCTAATTAGCTCAGTGCTGCTTGGAGAATCATGAATCGTGGGCTCGATTCCCACGAAATATGTATATATATTCTACCAGTACTGGGGATATAAGTTGATTTAAAAAACATAGAAACAAACAAAGAAATAATAATAATTTATTAGCAATAATTGTATGCCAAAATTGTTTTACTTTACAATCACAATTTGTCACTATATGACATATAAAATTAAAACAATACATACTAAACAATCTAAATTTTTTTAGTAATGACTATAAAAATATTTGTTCGTTGTTTGTCAATATTTAAAAGAAAACACAGCTTGGAAACGGGGCTTTGTGAAATGAACTCTGTCAATAGGGATGCTGTTTGGCGTGCAATCTGAATTGGCTGCACGGCTGCAATTTAGTTTTTGTCACATCTGCCAAAAGCTGAATTGGTTTTAATCTACGTACGAAACGGCTCAAAGAGTTATAAAAATAACTCTATATTGCAATGTCACATAGTCAAAAGTGAATTTGAATTTTATGAATATGTATGGTAGCGTATTTTTTTGAATACATCTATTTTATGCTGTTTTTCTAATAGTGGTAGAGCTAAGGTAGCTAGAAGTGGCTGGCTTGATTGGAGAGGTACGACACCCTCACCCCACTTCAAGGCGTCAAGTAGTAGCATTTTACTACGTTACCGTGTTTCGTATGGTTATTTAAAAGATGCGGAGGGCCCAACCTTTACTGTTCATTTATTTTCTCTAGTTTCTATTAGTGTCTTCATCTATTCTTCGTCTTAATAAAAACAAGCGGGTCTCGACACCCGTTCGCCTTGTCATAGTGTGTGTGTGACACACACATTTTTCGCATAGGATCTCCCTAAGATATTAACTTCATTTGTTCGTTTATTATGCGGACAGTCAGAATTTTTACTAAGTTAATATCCGCAACAAGCAAACAAAAACAGAAAAATAATAATGTGTGTTTTCTACTGGACGAAGTGGATTTCCGGGGAACTCAAACTAAATCTTACCGAAAAAACCACCTCCCAACCACTATCAACAACACCGACACTTCTCCACCTTGTATACGACACGTTTTTCGACCCAATACGAGGCATCATCAGGTATAGTAGACCCTACGGAAGACAACCGTGTAGTAAGCTAAGTAAAAGTTCTGACTGTCCACACGATTTATAGATTTAGGCGTTCCTTTGCAAAAATTATTTACATAAATGAGATGATAATATAAATTTATCTATAAACATATACCGTTAAGTTTACCTATACACTTGCCAACGTGAGGATTATGGCTAAACCCAGTGTAGGAGAAGGTTTAGAGAGTTATCAAATTCGTTGTTACTCAAAATTACCGTATGTTATTGTGTTTACATTATTCAAAAACTACAAAAATTGCTGAACATATTAGGAAGGTTTTCCAAAGTCCCTCGAGATGTTTTATTCAGCAATTCGTTTTATTGCGGAAATATGAATATTGCCGAAGAGCATAATATATTTAGTTATACAGTAGTATTTTTATGATATCTAACTTGAAGAGGAATCCTCTGAGTTGATAAATGAAAACATTTATTGCTTTAGCCAGATAACGAACATTATTTCTGAACGGAGACTCGCATACCTAAGTAGAAATCAATGTGTGTGTGTGTGTGTGTGTGTGAGTATCGCATACCTAAGTATGCGATCATACCTAAGTAAATCAATGTGTGTGTGTACTATTATTATACAGGACTCAAATGGTATGCTTTTTATGGGATAAGAAGGCAAACGAGCAGGCGTGTCGCCTAATGGAAAGCAATCAACGCCGCCCATTAACATCCGCAGTGCTATAGGCTGTGCAGAAGCGTTGCCGGCCCTTAAGGATAGTGTCAATATGGAAGGGGGAGGGAGAAAGGGGTAGGGCCTCCGTAACTCAAATATTTTATTATCCTCTGTTATATATACTTTTTCTTATTTGAAAAACTCACTCGTATGTATACATTAAAATATCACAATAGACTTCCAAACGAATTAATTGAGACCACAATGTCTCTTGCAAATGAATTATTTCACGTAAACCATTTTACTAAAACCAACACGATGCTTCAGTGAATAGCTCACATCGGCTATCGACAGTCTCCCCCCATCTCTAGGGAGTCATTCGATAAAATGTGGGTTGCTTTAACAGATATGTACTACATACATATGTGTATCTGTGTTGAAAATCAGTGTGTTTTTATAAAGAAATTAATTAAAAGTCTCATATAAAAACTGATTGTTGTATTTTTAAATATTAGTTTACGAGTGTATACAAAATTTGTGTAAAATTTTGTATTCTTTTGATCTTGTATTCTTATGATTCTTATGATCTTAATAATAAAATTATTTTCTCCCGTAACTCCAAATATCTAAAAACAAAATTAAATTATTATTAAACACATAAGCCTATTCATATCTCTTTTTTTAATAGGGATAGGGATAGGAGCATGCGTATCACTTGATGGAAAGCAATCAACGCCCCCCATAGACTTCCGCAGCAGGGGAAGGGTTAGAGGGGGAGGGGGAGAGGTTAGAGGAGGGGGGACGGTGTTGGGCCTCCGGGACTCGGCCGCTTCCCGTACAAAACGCAGTAGGTAAGCTACCACTCTGACACCGGTTTTCTGCGGGAGTGTGATACTTCCCCGGGCGAGTCGGTCCATTCATTTTATAGAGAAATAATATGCCATTCTTGACAAAGTATTCGTCTGCAACGTGGCTCTACCACTTCTAAAAAATATCTTCTCAAAGGTTAATGTTGATGCGGATGGTGATGCAGATGCAAAAATGGTGTTGCGGATGTCTATGGGCGGCTTTCCATCAATGCTTTTCAACAGGCGACATCTTACTCGTTCCATAAAAAAAAATTCTTAATCCCTGAATTTTCATATAGGAATTCGACGTATGATTCTATCTCTGCGCATATACATATTTGTTTGGGTTAAAACTGTTATTTGTTGAATTCTGGGAAGTACCTACCACACAGACACATAGAAAATCGCGTTAAGTGTGTCGGTCTGTTATTTGAATTATATTATAATGCCTAACAATAATTCGATTAAACCATTACGAGCGTTAATTGAATTTCAGCTGTGACACGAACAATTATGGGAATATGGACCGTAGGCGTACTTAGACAAAGATATGTCACGAGTTAGAGCGAGCCATGGAGAGTCATTCATAACACAACGGTATAGTATGAGTGCGTAATTTAACGTCAGTAGTAAAGAGATTTGTGTTATTTACAATTAATCTTATGTATAAGAATGAATTATTCCAATTAGTAATCTGAAGTGGTCATAGGCTGTCATTTTGTCGGAGATACGATAACCGCTGGAGTAAATGAGTGAGATAACCGCTGGAGTGGTTTTACCGCGTCTTAGCAAATGTAGTACGGGACGCCCTCCGGCTAGATAATGCGATGATCTGCGTAACTCTCTGACAGAGATTGGACGCGATCTGCTGACAGAGATTGGATGCGTGAAGCCCAAGTTCGGGCTAAGTGACGCTTCTTGGGGAGGCATATGTCCTGCAATGGACTGCCGCAGGTTGATGATGATGATGATGATAAAAAAGGTTGATTTTTTGCTCATTCCCTTTGTGTTAGCGCATCATTCAACCGATTGGAATTAATGTTCGTATAGTCATTATTATGAAATATTTCCTTTTTTTAATAACCTCTCTGCGCCATTTGTCGGAACTGCGGGTAAAGCTAAACTATTCCCTAACACAAGCATTATCAGCTTAATTGGAATGATTAACAAGAATTCTAGTAATATTTAAAAAATGCTAATCTATTTTTAAAATATAAATAAAAATATAAGAAGATTGGAATGACAATTTATCATATTTTTTAAAGCAAGACGAGTAAGCAGGTCACCAGAACGTAAGTAATAACTGCCGCTTGTGGGCATTTGCAACTCCGAAGACACTGTCTGCCACCTTATAGTGAGATGTGAATAATGGATGCAGAAGAGAAAGTAAAGAAAGGGGAAAGGCGTTGCGATGAAATCCAACGCTAATTATATTATATTGTATACGCATAATTTCTAAACTAATTATAAAAACACTAAAAAAGAAGAATCCACCTACCACTTAACGCCGATATGTTGTCAGGGTGTGATACTTCCCCGATAGAATTCGTTCATACATGTCTTCACGACTATTAAAACAGAGAATAAACCGTAGAACACTTAACAGACAAGCATATATGGAGAGAACGATGGTGTGTATGAAGCAAAGAAAGTTTGACGTGATCGTACCAGATGAAGGTCTGTGGTCTCTGCCTACCCCTCCTGGAAACAGATGTGATCGTAGATATATATATGTATGTATGACGATAAATAAATTACACTACATATTTTAGAATGTGAGTGAAGAATACGTAATGGGAGGATAAGAGTAAGGAAGGTACCAGTAGTATGCATCAAAGTGCCTAGTCCCTCAACGCTTACCGAACAGCAGAAAAGCTCTTAAGTCGGTTCTCTATAAGAATGCATTATTTATTTGTACAAGCCGACTCTTTCATATTACAAACAAAAAATATATATATATTTGATACTTTTTCTGTTTCCCGTTAGGGTAGGCAGAGACACCGGATCTCCATCCGCTACGATCCCAGCACACCTTCTTTGCTTACTCCACACTTATCCATGTGTGGAGTTTGTGTGCATGTATTCGTCCATCCTTCTTCTCTCATTCATCGTACCGAAACGGCTCTCCATTAGTCGCTTCTCGCCCTCGTGGGAATCAGGACGTGACGAGTGGTGAACCACGTCGTCGTCATTTTTTTAACAAATTAGTTTATATGATATTTCCGACATATAACAAAAATTAGCTCAAAATTGTTTGACAGTAATTGAAGCTGTACTACATGAAATTTTTAAATAAAGGTATTCACCAAATAATTTTTTGATGATATACAATAATTTGATAAAATTTTGTATCAAAAATGTTTGAGCGGAATTTACTTTAAGTAACGCTGTACCTACTACATAAAATTTATAAATAAAAAATTCTTGCTTATTTACCCAGGGAAAATTTGATCTTAAAATTACAAATCTTTACGGTTGTGGGCGAAATCACAGGAATTAGGCTATTTGTAACAAATATTTTGACCATCCTAAGTCAAGAATCTTCGCTCACGCAGTCTATTTCAGTTAGCGATGGCTCTCAGAAAGCAATCTGTCAGTGAGAGGGACGGGCACCTTTTCTAAAATTACGGCTTATACCTGCTACATTTTAAGCTTCAACGTTTGCCCAAATTCGAACAAACATGAACAATATTAACCTTTTATTATGCTGTCCATATATGTCCTGCTACTGGCCTCGGTGTCTTTTCTCGGGGGTCTGGACATTAACCCACCACGTTTGGCAGACATCCAGCCTTTGAATTAATACCTTTAGGCACACATATTTATCGGTATAATTATGTATGCCTAAAGGTATGATGACCATTTCGTTCAGTGGCGGTGCTGCCGTCCACAGACTTAGATTCGATGCCCGCATCAGGATAAATATATATATGGCCTCCAGATATTTATTCCGAGCCTGAGTACTCTACCAATCCGTAATGAACTAGTGTGGTGGTTTAATTTCCCTTCTCTCAGAATGGGGAGGCTCGAGCTCAGTAGTGACACATATATGGGTTACTAACTCTCATCTACCTAAGTCCGAAAGTGGTAATTTCGCTATTGAGCCTAATAGGCCCTCACTAATACTTAGTTTATTAACATACGATAGAATATTAGTGGTAGAGCCATTGACAAAATATTGACGTCAAGTGGCTCCATTTATTTCTGTTCAATTTCGTAAACAATGCAATTAATTAATTTAAATATTACTTTTAAATAAACAAATTATATAAAAAAAAATAAAGTCAAATCATACATAGGTCACAAAAGCAAAATTTTATTTTACTTACTTTTTAGTAAATAATAACAATGAATATAAATATATAGCTCTTCTTAGAAACATGTACTATGTCATTTATCATACACTCGCGTTTTATTATAGTTGTTACCTTATATTTCTCTAATGAATCGTATTATTTGTGATAAATAAATTTCTTGAAGCATAAACCATAAAAAACCAGATCCTTCAATCTCTTGCAACTAAGTTCAACAAGGTATAATATATTTATGGTGTCCACTTTGAAGAGGAATCTCATGATAGCCAGCAATGAAATAGTTTTATGGTCTAATATAGGATAATAAATATAACGTCCCAAAGCAGTTCCACATAGCTGAGGGAAAATAACCTTACACACGGAAATACTCGTAAAGTACAAAGGCGAGATATTGCTTTTCGTTTTATCACCCGAACTATTGTCATTCATAAATACATATAAGCCGTAAAAACTATACTAAATCACCAATTTGCTTAATTAGAACGGTGGCTATAGGTCACTTTCAAAAGGCTTTCAAACTCATTATAAACAAATAAAATTAAATTTGAAATTATTAATGTTGATATTAAATAGGACTATGGTAGGACGAATGGATTGCCTCAAAGGGGAAAGTATTTATTTAAACCTTTGCACAAAATGAACACAGTGCACAACAGGCGGAATTAATGTCATTGGGCATTCTCTACCAGTCAACTTACGAAACTGATAAAATTGGTTTGGTTAGATAGTGCAAAAGTAATTATAAAAATATATATATATATATATATATATATATATATATATATATATATATATATATATATATATATATATATATATATATATATAAATATCGATACACATAAATATATAGGTACATATAAACGCACGACGAACCCAAAATAAAAATATATTTAAAAAGTAATATTCACCTAGCAGCAAGTACTTCATCCTTGTGAACAGAACTTTAAAAAATGTCGGACTTTGAGTTTAAAAACGAATATGTTTGAGGCTTTTTAAAAGTAAACTTTCACCTACCTTTATTTTCTTTTCCCATTTTAATCTTTCTTCCCCACTTTCTATTTATATCCTTACTCTAAAGAAGGCAATACATCTGTAAATGCGTTGTCCTAAACTTTGCCTAAGCGCAAATACCACTCAAGGCCTTACTTTAGTAATTGTTGGGTCTCCTATATACAATTGGAAACGCTAGAAAATTTAATTCTCTTTTATTTGATGTTATTTTTCTTTCAATTTGGAGTTTAAATTAAGAAGAACTTAGATGTAGTATCTTAGCCGGTGCTAACAATAGTAGAGCTTTGATAGTGTTAGACCTATGCTAAAGAAAATGTGTCACATCAAAAGGATTATAGTAGAATTATTTTATGCGTTTGATACGGTAAGATCTGGAGGCGCAAAAATTATCTGTCTTAGCTAAAATATAAATAAGATTCGTTTATTGTTTTCGGCAAGTATCAAGAATTCTGTAAAACTTGCATTGGCCGGCGGCAGTTTGGCAATGTTTCATGAAATCCACGAGTTTATTTAAATATTTTTACAGTGGAAGCAATTTTTTTTTGTAGAATACGACTGCGCAAAATAACGTGTCTATTGAAATTTAATAGCCTTTTTTATTGCTGCTTTAAATAAAAATAATTTATTCCAATGGCTTTTGCCGTTCAGTATTCTTAAAGAAACAATTGTAGTCGTTTTCTCGCAAAGTATTATAGTTATACCTGATGTAGAAATTATAAAAATTATTCTAATTTCAGATTATTTTCGGAAACTGTTCTACGTAACTTTTGGTTCTCGTATCAAAGACCAAACCATACTTTGGGCTGTGCCAGTGAAGTAAGTTATAAAGTGACCTTTTGCTGCTCGATTGATCATTAATCAATCGCATGTTTTCATCAAACATACTGTAAGGCAATTATTGATTGTATGTTATTATAATAAGTATAGCTGTATATATATATATATATATATATACATGTGTGTGTGTGTGTATGTGTGTGTGTCTGCGCGCGTGAGTGTGTGATCCCCAAAGATTAGTGCCGGATGATCAACCTAGACTAAGTAAATATATCGAAAGCTGGCTGACTATCTCTTACCCATTCATACAAGACTTTTTTGTTTCAAAAGTTGGATCGAATATATGTAATAGATGAATGAATTATAGTTTTAATGATATTCTAACAGTTTATTAATAATTTAATGATTTGTAACCATACGCGACTTATGTATTTAGATCTCTATGTGTCTATACGTGTATATAGTTTATGTAGAGTTTACATTATAAACAAATAAACAATTATTTAATAAAATTTGTACGCCATAAGTGGCGATGTGATGGAGCTTATAAACGTCTTTTTTCATCTTGTTACACCTCACATTATGCAAACATAGAATTATTATTATTATATAAGCCAATAATTGCATTACAGTATGATTTATTGTAAAAATTAGAGCCAAAACTTTTGATTTTGAAGTACAATCTTTTTTATATTGAATTCATTTATATACATGTAACCGTCTTTAATATACGAATATGTTGACACATTTTATATTGACGTTTACCAAAACAACGCGTCACATGCTCCGACCTAATTCAAATTACGCTGGAAAATTGAAAATTTAACCACCTTCTTCCGCTAGCAACGTTCCCTCGTACAAACTTTGTACTAACCGGAACAAGCCCTGTATGGCGAAACTATTAACGTATAACTAGTTACGTGTACATCTAACAATAATCTAGTTTATTTCTTTTAAGAATTTATTTATAATCTTTAAAAAATAAACAATAATTGCAATTCTAAATATATCATCATAATAATTATTATAGGCATGTGACAATTCCAAGCTAGGGATAGACTTCCTCCAACTCCACTCCCACTCCCACTCCCATAATGACACTTTCCTTAAAAGTCGGCAACGCTTCCGCATTGCCTATGGCGTTGCGGATGTCTATGGGCAGCGTTTATTGCTTTCCATCGGGTGATTCGCCTGTTCATTTGCCTTCGTATCCCATAAAAAAAATTGAACCATCTCATTTCTACTCGTAGATGTTGTAAGACGTGAGTGACAACTGACGGCATGAGTAATAAAAACCAATTTGCAATTCGCCTGCGAAACATCATCGTTTAATAGACGAATGGGAGATTGCTATGGATATATGGATGACACGCTAACAATCATCAATTTCGAGGAAGGTCTATGAGCAGCGACGAAGAAGGAATGAACGAACGAAATTTCTGTTTTAATGATGATGTTATTTACAATAATGTATCAAGTAGCCTTGCGTTGGTCCCATCAGGATCCGCACGTGCCTGAAGTATTATATAATAAGTACATAATGCGTTCATAAGTTATCGCAAACTCTAGCACGGTGATCTTTCCCTTTTGACTAACCGTAAGATCACACGCCAGTAGTCCAAACTGCATCAGATCTGCCTTTTTTATTTTCTTTCTGAAACTTGAATATAATTAAAATGCATTAAAATATATAATCATACATCTATCCATCATATTCACCCATAATCATACATCTATTTACTGTATCATGTGTTAAAACACGTGGTACGGTAAATGGAATTATGTTTTTCCGTTTATTTTATACTTATGTTTTTTTATTCATTTCTAAATTTAGTGCTTCAACGCTCGTAACAAAACGTTGCTGTCGAAATCAATCTGGAACAAATTTGAACGATAAGAAATGTCGAATGGATCATATTTTCCTAACGCTTTAATTTCCGCTGCTCGGTTCTATTTTTTGTTTAAATTGATTTTTAATAATTGAATGAACAGCCATTTACAAAATTTAAATTATTATGAAGTAAGCAATATTTAACGAATATAACTTACATTTAATTTATAATACATGATGTGTTATGAATTGTTAATTCCCCTTGCAATTCTTTTCAAAGTATTACATTGGTGCATATGAAATGTCGGATTTTTAAGTGGATATATAAAACTGCATATCTATTTTCAAAAGCTGTTTATTCAATCAAAATATGCTCCATTCGCTTCAATACTCTTTTCCCAAAGAGACAATTGAAAAATTCATCATCATCAGCAGCCTGCGGCAGTCCACTGCTGGACATAGGCCTCCTCCATGGAGCGCCACCTAGCCCGATCTTCGGCTACACGCATCCAGTTTCAATTGAAAAATTAAATGAATTGAAATATGAAGTTTTGCAGCACCCTACTCACCGGATCTCTCGCCAACCGACTTTAATTTTTTTAAACATTTAGTTACTGTTTTTACGAGCTAAACAATATGAAAATGAAGACAGTTTGAAAAATTCGATATCAGAGTTTATTGATTCCAAAGATCAGAATTTGGTTAAGACAGGCATCTATGCTTTAAAGTGTCGTTGGGAAAAGTGTATTGAAACAAATGTAACATATTTCGATTGAATAAACAGCTTTTGAAAAAAAGATATGCAATTTTATATATTCACATAAAAATCCGATATTTCATATGAACCAACTTAATAGTTTTTCATCAAATACATTACTTATTTGTATGTAGTTCTTTCCTCTTCCTACTATTAATCATAACCTACCCGAAAGTTGTTCACGAACGATGCGGAATGTTCACTATCAGTGACTCATTGCCAGCCTCTTACGTAATGATCGATATTGATGATAATTGTGATCATTGACGTCACTAGAATTCAGGAGTACAATGCTCAGACTTTGATCTTTCCCTTATTTGGCAGGATATATCCTACCCACCATTCTAATAGCGAACGTACATAATTTAAAAGCATGATTAAAACATTTTTTCAAGCTATACCAAAAGATGCAGTGGGGGAAATAAACATTCAAACTCGTTGAAAAGTCATTACAATCTCGGAAGTTTTCTCGCTAAAGCTGTTTCTCTTTATGTTTTTAAACAACACGTTTTCAGTTTGTTGTTCAAGATCGCATTCTCTTATTGGAAGTAAACATCAACATTTTTGTGGATTTATGTCGTTGGGTCAACATTTTGTTTTTATGAAATCCAATTTAGTTAGGTTAAATTTGTTTATATTATATAATTATTTTTCATTTACCTTTTAAATGAAATGTTTTTTACATGAATATGTTGTGGTACAAACATATGTAAATAAGTAGTGTATGTCACTAGACAGACACACAGTAAAAAATAAGTAAACTAATTGAAAAATATAGATACATATTTACTATTTTTTTTACACAACCCATATACATGTGTCTCACTGGCTGAGCACGGACCTTCTCATTTCTGGGGGAACAGGCGTTACCCACCACGCTTATCCAATGTGGATTGGCGGAGTTACCAGACCTGCAATAAAGATATATAAAATAATATAATAGGCCATAAATGCGGGGATCGAACCGGCGAGACTGAGCTAAATGGTCATCAAGTACTTACCATGTAGCGTATAAACTAATCCCTTTAATGACAACTTTAAAAATACTAGACTATACTATCAAAGAATTTATTTACAAATATTTGACGAGGTATGACAATTACTTAATCACGACTCCCAAAATAATATAATATTTAACTTAAAAATATATATTCTTCAAATTCACGATGTTTTCATAACATGTTTTGATATATGATACAAACGACTCCAATTCCCGTCCCATGTTTAGAGGGTAAATAATTCATCTCGGATGATACATTTGTTTTTCCCTTTAAATTAATGGGTCCATAAACGGGTGTGCGTAATTGAATGAATATCTTGATTGTCGTTGGCCGCGACTGTTTGTGATACTGGTAAAAATTACGGAATAACATAATTCGGAAATGCCACCATCACCGTAAAACAACTACCTGATAACTTATATCTTGACAAAACATAAAGATTTGATATAAAAAACGACGTTCTTCTGTGTAGTTTCTGGCAAAGAATATTGCCACCCTTTTTCTCTATGTGGATGTTGCATAAGGCGACTATCGCAGCAAAAAAAAAACAGTTGCTTATAAGTGGCGTTGACTGATTTTCATCATTCGACACGCTTACTCATTTGCCTTACTGTCTCATAAAAAAACCATATATGGTGTTTTTATGAGACATATAACCTGTGTATTACATTTGCGTCTTAGCAAATAGAGCAGCAAAGTTATGTTGAACCACATTATTGCTATAATAAATTTGAAGTCAAATTTTTCTCGTCACTTTTCATTGTGGAGCAATACTGACTTTATTGCTATCGAAGTAGAAGAGTGCTAATTTTCTTAAGTAATATTAAAAAGACCTTAAATAAAACTGTTCATATCAATTTTTCTCAATTTGGAGGCATTATTATTTATATATTTAGGCTATTGTATTGCAAATGTTTATAAGTAGCATTGATTGCTTTTCAGTAGGAAACACTTACTAGTGTGCCTTCCTGTCTCATAAAACTCTTGGTAAGAAATGGTTACATCAATAAAGTATAATGTGTATTACATTTGCGCCTTAGCAAATATAGCAGCAAAGTTATGCTGAAAAACAATTGCTATAATAAATTTGTATTCATATTTTATAATGTATATTTTTTCTCGTCACTTTGCATTGTGGAGCAATACTGAGTTGTTGTATTGCTTTGGCAATTAAAAAGTGCTAATTTCCTTTTTTTTTTATATATATTCACGCCTATCCCCCGCAGGGGTTGGCAGAGACCACAGAGCTCCATCCGCTGCCATTCATCGCAGCGAAACGGCTCGTCATTGGTCGCTTTTCGCCCTCGTGAGAATCAGGACGTGACGGGTGGCGAACCACGTCGCCGTCATTTTCGACAAATTAGGTATATTAAATTCGTCTTTAGTGAATCCCACGAGCCGCAAGGGAGGATGGAGGTCAGCCCCAGCAGAGCCCTGCATGCTGAGGTAAAGCACCATAGTCCCCGGGGGAGCCCGACCCCGGGACGATCGGCACGCTTACGACTAGGCTCGCCCCTAGCCACGCATCCATTGGCACGGCAGACCGTGGATTGGCGGAGAGGATAGAGAAGAAAGGAAGGGGCAGGAAAGGAAATGGGGATTGGGGGGGTTACCAGACTCGGAATAAACATTTAAAAATCCATATAAATATTTTTTCCGATGCGGGAATCGAACCCGCGACCATTGACTCCGTGGGCGGAGGGCCGCGCCACTGAGCCAATCGGTAATTTCCTTTAATGAAATAAAAAATTCCTTAAATACAACTATTTATATCCATTTTTACTAATTTGGAGGCATTAATTTAGATAAACCCTTTTTTAAAAACAATATTCCATAAAAATTAAAATTAAGCAGCAGATATTAAATTTCAATTAAAAAAAACTATTGTATTATTTTATTTACAGTTTATCCAAAACAATGATAAGTACTCAGTGTAACTATATAATCTCTTTTCTTTTTTTATTAGTGGACTTTTTTTTTGATGGAATATATGAATAATTTTAAATTTAATATTATATGTGATTTTTGAAATTGATCACATTAAAGATATTAGTATAAAAAGGTAATTTTGAAGCCTATTTGGTTGGTTTTCTTTATTATATAACATTTCGAATTCACTTCTATTGCAATTAAGAGCATTGCTTGTCTTCTTAAAAAAATATCTATCAAGCTAATGAACAGGGAAGTCATAACTAATATAAGTATTGTCTGTGAAGTAAAATCATAAATACAGCGAAAAAGCATGCAGCGTTGGCTTCCGTCCAAAAGTCTCCGCTTTTTGTCCATTGGCGGCCAGTTGAAGCTTTAGGAAATGAATTTTACTGGCTCTACGACGATTTCAATGAGTCAGTGGTCGCGGGTTCAACTCTCACATTGCCAAAAATATGTATAGATAGATAGATATGTATATATTATTTAATGTAGACCAGAAACTAGGTTACAAAATATATTGTAATATCGTGTGAAGACGGTCTTATCTCTAATAGCGATTACTCCCTGACAATTGTTTGTACGAATGACCTACAGGTATTTATGCCATGTGACGGGTTAAATCAAGAGGACCCATAACCATAAATGGGTTATATACTATAGGCTTTTTAAATACTACAATGCTTTCTATCGCACGGCAAGCGTTTCTTAAAAAAGGGCAATTACTTATTGAGTACGAGCTGTTTTAATAACAGATAAGTTACCTTAAAAATAACAGATAAGAACAAAATCACTGTTTGTTCTTATCTGTTATTTTTAAGGTATCTTGTTTGGCGTCGTAACGTAACGAGACAAGCTTATCGAAGACTCAAAATTAAACATATAAAAAAATTGATCACCTTTTTTTACTAAATAATAATATTTCAGGAATAATAAATTGCTGAGAAGTTCAATTTTGTTTATTCAAGTTATTTTTCCAAGCATTCATACATTTAAAATTTATACATTATTATTAACAAAATTTATACATTTAAAATAATATTTGTATTTAGTTAAATATGTATCATGAGGAGGTCATGATGCGTTTCCTACATATTACTCTACATCTTCCTCAAAAATCAGGCATCCAGCCGTTGTGTCAATATCCATGAACGGTGGTGATTAGTTACCACCAGATTACTCGTTTGCTTGTTTGCATCTCTTTTATAAAAATATTATTGTTCTTAAGCCGGTAATAGATTTAATATAAAACTTAAAGTACAAATTCATGACATAGCGTCTGGTTTATAAATGAATGTTTTATGGCGGCCATTGAAAAAGTTTTAACGTCCAATGGCGTACTTATAAATAAAATATCGCTTCAAAAATGCTGACTGAAACTTTTTCCGTATTTCTAATACTATACGCTCATAAATTTTTAGATTGAATTATTGATATTAAAATTCTAAAATTAATTCCAACGTCTTTTTATTCCAAAACTCGTTCGAAACAGCAATAGCTTAATTTGTTATGGGTTGCACTTAGGATTTAAGTTTATGGTATCTACTATTCCAACTGAACTGTTTGTGAGTGGTAAAAATTTTCATTTATTTTTTACGTAATACGAGGTTTTTTTGTGGGATAGGACGGCAAACGAGCAGGCGTGTCACCTGATGTAAAGCAATCAATCAAATTTTTGGGCGGCATAAACATCCGCAGTACCATAGGTAGTGCAGAAGCGTTACCGGCCTTTAAGGAAACTGTCATTATGGGAGGGAAGAAGGAGCGGGAGAGGGGGAGGGGGGTATTGGACCTCCGGTACTCAGCCGCTCACTGGAAGAAGCGCGGTAGCTAAGCTACCACTCAGACGTCGGTTTTCTGCGGGAGTGTGGTACTTCCCCGAGTGAGCCGGCCATTCATACTGCAGACAAATAATATGCCATTCTTGAGAAAATTTTCATCGTCAGCGTGTCTTTACCACTAATAATTTTTCCTGTAACTTCTTTCCACTTATTACCATTAATGGAAAGTGGAACCAGCAATGTTTATGATTTAGTAGATGTTTATGGGCGGTGATGATTTATTTTTATCAAGCAATGCTCTTTTGAATTCTTATCCTATAAAAAATTAAGAATAAGTGCACAATTACAGAATATAAGCGATTTATTAGAGAACATTCAAAACTAATTTACAATCTACATTTGAACATATAATAGCAAACAATATTCATTTTACCCGTTTATGTTTCCAACCCTATGAACTTCCTTTATGGTAGAATACATATGTATTAAAACTAAATATAGTTTTAAACCATGTCCCCTACCGTTACCTCTACGCGAAACTAACTTTTCCACACAAACGAACGCCTCTAACTCGCGCATTGTCCACTCCTAACCAACTTATGGAGAGGGTTGACTTATTGTATTTTAAATGTACTCCCACTCAGAATTTCACACCTAATAATATAAACTACGAAGTAAAATAACAATTAATTAACAGTTTTGGGGCAGTTTATTCATGTAAAACGTAATATAAATCTAAAAAATATTAGGATTACAGTTACACAAAATGTATAAATAGTTACATGAGTTAAGAAAATGTGAAACGCAAACAAAAAACTTAATATAACGCGTAAAATATAAACAAATTAATCAAAAGCTTAACCGACCACAACAATAGTCCATTACATAGTCCCAATACATGTACGAGTATGCATATCTTTCCCAAACATAATATTCTCTTAATATTTATCAAGTGTGTGCGAGAAAAGCTTACGAGTTATTTTTCGCTAATGTAGGTCAATTCATACATAAATACGTATCGTCACGCCTGTTTCCCGTAGGGGTAGGCAGAGACCACAGATCTTCATCCGCTACGATCCCAGCACACCTTCCTTGCTTCGTCCACACTCATCCATCTTTTCATTCATCCTTCCTCTCACATTCATCGTAGCGAAACGGCTTTCTGTTAATCGCTCTCGACGTCGTGAGAAACAGGTATCATGCAGATCAATATGAAATATTATTACATAAAAATATGAATATTTTATTTCACGAGGTCGAAAAGCGACTAATGCAGAGCCGTTTCGCTGCAATGAATGGTAGCGGATGGAGCTCTGTGGTCTCTGCCAACCCCTGCGGGGGATAGGCGTGAATATATAATAATAATAATAATACTTTATTTCATTAGTCATTAGTACATTTTTCCGGTTTAAAATCTTGTTTATATATAAAAATTAATAAAGAAAGAAAAAGAAAATTTTAAAAACTAAATTTTTGGATAGTAGTAAAACTATAGTTGCAAGATCAGGTCTATCAGCTCGGTATAATAATGGAAATATCGGCTCATACATGGCGCACCCTCACAGAATATTTCAACTTTTAAAGCGAATCCGCAGGCCCAATTTAACTCATCTTTATTTTATTCTACCCTATTATTTACATCCTTACCCTAAGTCAAGCAACGCATCTGCAGTGCCCTTAGAGCTGCAGATTTTTATGATTGGCGCAGATTCATACAGGTGACCCGAGTTCTCATTTGCATGGCTTTTTTACAAAACAATAAGATTTAAATAGATAAGTGAATATAAACTCTATAGTATATATGTATGTATTCATACATTCATTCACAACCTATATATGTCCCACTGCTGAGCACGGGCCTCTCCATTTCTGGAGGAACGGACGTTAACCCGCCACGCTTGTCCAATGCGGATTGGCTTGGAATAAATAACTATAGGCCATACATGCATATATTTATTCCAATGCAGGGATCGAACCCGCGACCATTGACTTCGTGGGCGGCAGGCCGTGACACTGAACCAATCGGTCGTCATATGTATGTATATAGTCACTTCAAATATAGGTAGGTACTATTTAATGATGAATTCTATTTTACAATTTTAAAAAATGTATTCTCAGCATCCAATCGCAAATATAGCAAATGTTTAAAACATATTGTTTTGAATTGTGCTTTTCAATCTAGAAGTTCATTCAAACTAACTCCGCCGTACAAAAGGACTCAGAGAGGTACAGAAATTAGGAGCTTTGTTTAAAATTTGAATAATGCTAGAAATGTTTCGTTATGTTGTTGTATTTATTTAAAAATAAAAACAATATATGCTTAAAGTCGGTTATTTATAACGTTTAGGAAAAAAATAAATAGCAAAATATATATTATTATATTTTTTTACAATAAATTACTTACTATTTATTTTCACTCTCATGTTCGTTTTTTAAAAGAATATGAAACCATACAGTTAGAATAAATACGTGTGGGCCATATAAATACTTATCTTCGTGAAACGAAACCATGACCCTTTATTCTTCGCCGTAGCACGTAGAAAATCGTAGCGGAGTCGTAGCAGAAAATAAATATATTTTTCACGTACAACATTCCAATTAAAGTGTCGAATTTTCACCACGCACCGCTTAGTTGGGCTGTGTTCATTAACGTTGACGCTTAAGCGAAAGCCTCCCCGCTGCCGCACAAAGAGAATACGAATTGTGTGTTACCGTTTCACCAACATCGCTTGCGTTTAAACGCAAGTGTAAACAAAGCGCTGCAGCGCTTCATTTGTAGCATTCTAGACTCGTATCACATAATACAGAATAATCTGTATTATGTAATGCGAGTGAGAGATGATAATATAGATGATAAGCGTGGCGTTTTAATAGATTATAAGTCCTTACGTCGCCAATACTGCAGAGATTGATGACGAAAGTATTCGACCAGTTCATCTTGCCTATCGAAACGTAGACACCGACATTCCGCCTGCTTCATAAGCTCAGAATCATTCAGAGAGTTATTGAGAGGACCGTGGTCAAAACTTCTTTGTTTCTTCATATGGATATATATGATCCAAATTTAAGAAATCTGCCGAAGAACAACACTCACATACATGGTCCTTAGTGTAAGAAAATTGAAGTAGCAATGGGCACGGCATGGCATGTTTATTGAGAAAATTGGAAAAATTAGTGCCTAGGGTCTCCCCCTGTGTCTTCATAAGCATTGGAGAGAGCAAGAGGACACTCGAACGGGTAGAGCGACAATCTGGCGCAGGGCGGCTAGCAGAAACGCAATGCGTGAAGCTGAACATAAGGCTAAGTGCTACGCCTTGAAGGTAACTCACGTCTAACCGTGAAGTTCTGTAGACTGATGTCGATGGTAATATACCGTTAATAATTAGTGCATTTAATGCATTTACAAAAAGACGTCAATTATTCAAGACGCTTTGACCTAATTCTACAGCATTGCGACGGTTTCCCCTCACAAAGACTTGCAAATTAAGTTGATTTAAATCCCAGGTTGCTCTTAAGCAATTTCTCAGGATTCATCGAGCATTCCTTTAACTCCGAAACGGCGATAAATTGCGGTATTCTTGTGAGACAAGAACATGACAAAATTTACTATTTCTTTTTTTATAAGATAGGTAGGCAAACGAGCGTGTCGCCTGATGGAATTTAAGTAATTCCGTCCATAGACATAATAATATAGATGATAGTTTTTAATAAAATAAATGTGTCTTGTAAATTCATTATTATCATCAGTCTGCGACAGTCTACAGCTGGAGATAGGCCTCTCCCAATGGCATACCACATAGCACGTTCTTTGACTATGAGCATCCAGCTTTTCTCACGACGTGATATTCACTCTAGCACTCATGTCATAAATAACATGTTACTATTACAATTATATTTACATCATGTATACATCAGTCTATAGAATTTCAATATGCTTATTGGCGACCGAAGAGTTGGGAATTCCCTCTCCCAATGTCATAACACCTAGCATGTTCTTTGACTATGCGCATCCAAATTTTGTCACGACGTGGTATTCACTCTAGCAAACATGTCATAAATAGCATGTTACTATAACTATTATATTTACATCATGTATACATCAGTCTATGCATACATGTCATAAATAGCATGTTACCATTACTATTATATTTACATTAAGTATAATAAATAATACATCAGTCTATAAAATTTCAATATGCTTATTGGCGTCCGTAAACTTGGGAATTTCTCTATGAGAATTAATTCCTAGTTTTGAAAAAGGATAATGATTATATATTTAATAGTTAAGAATTATATAGCAAACTAGATATTATTCTTATGATCTGTATAAGTGGCGTTTCAGTACAGTCCTCTTAATACTTCCTTCTATGCACCACGTCCTATGTAACCAGCTATATTCGATGGTATTTCTGAACCATACGACTTTCAAAATACAAGCCTACACATTTTTAAACGGGCAGTTACACTTTTACATTGCCTATGGTATTGCAATGTTTGTAGGCAACGTTGCTTGATTTCCATCAGGCACCATGCTTTTTCATTAGGCTTCTTATCTCATAGAAAATGATTAATAAACTCTGTAAGCATAAATATAATAATGAATGATATATAAAGAAGTTTTTGTGTACTGAATTATTCAGTTTAATAATAATTTTAACGGATGAATAAAATTATAAACCTACTTACTTATGTTGGCTAGTCACTATGCCCGTAATTAAGTACCCGAACTATAAATTTAAATTGGACAGCTATTATACAAATGGAGCACGGATCAAGTTGTAGGTGTTTTGTAATTAACCGTAGTTTGCTTTGCATGACAAACGAGTTGGGCACTGAGTTTAGTAATTAAGTGTACCTCAAGCCTTATCTACCTATCTATCATGTATTCAGAACTTTATTGTTTTTGAATTGAGAGTCTATAAAACCAATAGACGAGATTATTAATTTGTATGAAATATGAAAATTGTCTGTATGGTTTCCAATTTCATACATTATTTCTATCCCATTTCTTACTATGGTTGTCGTACGGAGATATCAAGGGAGCAAAAAAAGATAGAGTATCATATATAAACAGAGGTATAAATTGGATAATAAAGTTTACCTGAAATATATAATCGATTTGTGGTCCTTTATCCCAACAAACATAGTTATTATGGCACCACCCCTAAATTTTTAAGGGAAGCAACTGTCTAGAAGCGATTTCTTCGGCGGATATTATGAAGAATTTTTCTTTCAGATTTTGAGTTAGAGGTGAAGTAAGAGGTGCATATCTTGTTGCAGTTTTCTGCAACTGTGGAATGAATTATCACCTGCGGTGTTATCGAATCAATACGACATAGGGACATTCAAGAGTCGAGCTTCTGTTCACAAAAGCCCGGCAACGCAATTGAGATGCCTCTGGCGTTGCAGATGGGTGGTGGTGATAATTTACTACCAAATAAATGATCACCACCGCCCATTGACAACCGCATGCTCATTTACTTACTTTGCTATTAAAAAAAATAAACAATGTATTTATCATTAATTCGAAATATATCAATAGCATTCATCGAAATAAGTAACTCAAGACTTCATTATTTTTCAGGGCTAGAAAGTTTACATCAATTTTACTATCGCAATTTATTGATAACGTTAATGACTACAGTGAGTTGCTTTGACAAAACAGACTATTTTCTCTCCCCCTCTGATCTGTCCTCAACAGATGAACTCTGACAAAGAAACCGAACAAATGACAGTGGAAACAAATTATCTTAAGCAACGAAGCCATTTAGGGAATCTTGTAACTACTCCACATAATTACTTATTTGAAAAATTGTCGCCATTCAGTGAAACTGGGATATTATTTTTTATTGTATCTTTAATCTGAATAATTATTATTGTACTTTTTAGAATATTTGTTATCTTTTTATTGTATTTATTTTGTTTTTCGTTAAAGGCTATATAAATATAAAATTAGAAGGATATGGGGAAATACGTGAGACATATGAACTCAGAGACCGTAGACCCTGAGTAAAATGTGGCTATGAAAACCAATACTGTGTGATTCTCGACACCAAATATGATATCTCGTATGTACATATGTATATACTTGGCTAATATGAGAAATGACATTAGATGGTTCGTAACGTCCGTCTGATAAATAAAAACCTATCTACATTTCCCGATCTGCCAAGCGAGGCGATTGCGCTAATACTAACACATAATTTAAGGACCGCTAAGTCCAGCAATGGACCTCACGTCTTTATTGATGATGATGATGATAAAAGCCGGCAGCTAAATAGCATAATCGTCATGTAATCAGAACAATCATACGTAATAGTTTCGATACTGTCACTTTCCTTTCAGCGGAGTTGTTTTTGTTTTTCATAGAGTTAAAAGCAGTAAAAAATTTAGTTAAAATTAATATAACACAATGAAATTATTAATTTTTAATACATTATTAATTATACTATATAAAGAAATGTATGTTGCAAAAAACAACACTATTATTTGGGATTTTACCAGTTTCCCCTTCAGTGAATAGCAGCTTTCATACGCAGCAATATAAAATTCTTATTTGTGATTGAACGAATGAACGAGAATAATACGTGGCTCCATTGATGTGTAAGTAATTGTCCTTGGCAAAATAAAACAAGATATAATTTTAGAAATAAGGTTCTCAATACAATAGGTTATTGCATTTTTCTCGACAACTCCTAGCTCTTATAAATAAATATTTACGTAAATACAAAAATCTCCTCTATAGATACATATTTATGTAAAAAGTATTTCTAACTTTCCTTTTTAATAATCATTGTTTTATTTAATTTTGAGATTGAAAACTTATAAAAAGTTTTTTAAAATTACTGGTTCAAAGAAATGAGATAATTAATTTTTTTAATGACTAGCAATATTTAATACTAATATTAAATAATTAGTATTTAATACTAATATTAAATATTATAAATACAAATACGAATATTGCCGGAGAGCATAATTTATTTAAGTCTCCAGTGGTATTTTTATGATGTTTAACGTGAAGAGGAATCCCATTATAAGACCAATGAAAACATTTATTACTTTATACCAAATAACATACATTGTTGTTTCTGAACGAAGTTTCGCTTACCTAATTTATAATCTAATTCAGTGAGTGGGTCACAAAAGTTATAAACATTGCATTTTATTTAAAGAAGACTAGAACTTCTTATTGTTAACTATACCAACTAAATTCATAATGCTTATGCTAGGATGTGGTTAACATCAATAGTCCAGTAGTGGAAAATAAGAACTCACTTGAAATTGAATTAATTCATCAATACAAATATTTAACTTAACAAAAATCGAATCTAGCCATGGTTTCATGAAGCGAATATTTCGTCACTGCGCTTCTTTGGTCGTTGTCCTATTTCTTAAGTAAATAACAATAAAATAACACTTTTAAAAAAATTGAAACATTCATTAAATAAATTTCAATTTAAAACGGTAACTAATTAGAGATAAGAAGTAGCTATACGAAAACAATTAATATTTTCTATACAAAAGAGCGTACGCAGGCGCCTGCAAAGCGTAAAGTCATTACTCTTCAAGATTTATTTTAGCTACCTATGTTTCTTTGTTCATATTATGTCAAGTTCTATTTTCGTTAATTAATATGCAGCAGGAGCGTTGTTGTGGCGATTTTTAATTTCATTCCATCTACATTAGTTTGGTAGCTCTACACTACGATTGATAATGATGAATCGACTCAATGGTGAGCCTACATATTATATATATATATATATATATATATATATATATATATATATATATATATATATATATATATATATATATTATATATATATATATATATATATATATATATAGCCTATAATAAATATACGAATTCGAGTCTGGTAACTTCGCCAATCTGAAGTATACAAGCGTGGTGGTGGTTAATGTTCGTTCTTTCTGATATGGACAGGCCCGTGCTCAGCAGTGGGACATATGGTGACGATGATGATCCTCACATATAGCTGCTCAGTAGTGGGTAAAAAAAGAACTATATTGTATTATATTTTTGCGTAACTCACACGTAATATTTTTTTATGAAATGATTAAAAATTTTGTTTTGAAATCTGACAATCCTGATTTTTCTAAGTCATTACAACCTTTACAAATAAATTGTCAATGCATGACAATAACAGTTAACACAAAATAGCTACGCGCGGAGAAGAGACAGGACGATGTCTAGAAAAGACTACACATTGTTGGAACATTTTCGAATTTTGGAAGTGCTAGAACTTTCGATTGTTTTACCTATATAAAGGTGTAACGGTGGGTCCCAAGGTTTTTAAAGTTTAATACGGAAGAAGATCGGAAGAAAATAGTAGAAGAGGAGAAGTGGAAGTAAAGTGAGGAGAAGTGAAACTAATTGCCGATTTCATTTATTTTGATCTCCGAACCCCAGTAACAATATTAAACAACATCACTAATGACATCAGATTATTAAATTGAAATTAAAACTCGTCGTCACTGATGTAAATTGGAAAGAAAAGGCTTATGACTCTTTATTTTGTTTACATAAATTATTTATCTATTAGTTAAACATTTAGAAAATAGAGTTATATATGATTCACTTTCCGCGTTTAACCCAATTGTAACGTGAGAGCACTTTACTGTATCGCAACCACTAAGACCCTCGTCACCTACACACTTCTAAACCCGCATTGCAATCTCCTAGTATCTTAATTAAGTTTCGAAAACAACTTCACGAAGTAATGTGGGCACATACTATTATTTCAAATAGAAATAATTAATGTTATTGGGATATAGTGAAATAACTGCTATTGTAAGGGTAACTGAAGTCACGATTGAAATAGTGATATTTCGTTGATTTATCGTATTACAGAAAGAAAAAAATATACAATAAAGAGTATGTTTGTTTTGTTCGTATTGGGGAACTAACTACTAACTAACGATTAAGGAAATGTCGAAATAAAGAATTTGAATTTGAATTTAAATTTGGAATGATGAACCTCCTTTTTTCACTTAGTTACTAAATTGAATAAATGGGTCACTATATAATTTTTGATTGAAAATTCATTCGTAAAACATAAATCTCTTTATATTCCTGCATCGTATTAAGATTGTGTATAAGTGGACATCCATATAAATACACTAATCACAAAGATAGTCATCCAAACTAAAAATAAATGGGTATAGAGTATACAAACATACATTATATGAACTACAGGTATTCATTTCGATCCTGTAGGCTCTGCTAATCTTTGGACAAACGTAGTGTGTCCATTCCACATAAAATGGCCTTCGGAATTCTTCCGCTCACCGTAAGAAGCGCGGTAGCTAAGCTACCAATCAGACGCTGGTTTTCAGGTTGCAGGAGTATGGTATTTCCCCGAACGAGCCGGCCCATTCATACTGCAGACAAATATTATACCATTCTTAACAAAGTATTCGTCTGCAGCGTGGCTCTAACACTCACGAATTTTATTTTTATCCTATTATTTATATATATATATATATATATAGGCGTTCATGAATATAATGTTATTTCGGAAAAATAGAAAATAAGCGCGTAACACATTCTCAGAGATGGCATGTCTGTCTAACTGTCACTTACATATGAAGTTCTCGTAGCACTTTAGCAACACCTGAAACAGTGTGTAGCTATTTTCATTCAAGAAAAGCGTGGTTTATCAGTTATATATAACATTGTGTATTGTGTTTTATCATACATCCGTAATTCGTCATTTCCTACAAATTTTAAATTTTCATATTGAAATAATAATAATTACTATAAATATCATATTTTGTTATAGCATCACTTCATATTACAATTATCATATATCATACAACATATCCTCATCTATTTCTGAAAATATTATCATTTTTTACTGCAGCAAAAGAGTAACCTGGTGGAAAACAATCAACCTCTCACAGATATCTGTAACACCATGGGCATTGCAAATGCGTTGTCGGTCTATTAAATATGTATCTTTTTATGTTTTACTTCTGAAAATAGTATCAATTTTCACTGCGGCATACGAGTAAGCGTGTAGCCTGATGAACAATCAACACCTCTCATAGACATCAGCAACATCATTGTAGATGTGTTGCTGGCCTTTAAGATATGCTTGTTTTATTGTTAACGCACCACCTAGCTCGACCTTTGGCTAAACACTTCCAATTTTTGCCAATGCCTCCTGCCGTTCTGCGCAGATCCTCGCTCCATCTAGCCGGGGTCATACCACATTAGGTTTACTAAGACGCTGTCTCCACTCCAGCATTCGTCTACTCCAAGTATTGTCGGTTCTCAAATAAATAATCTGCGACAACAAGTAACGACTTATCATAATAAACATAGTTTATTATGATAAGTCGTTACTGATTTTTTCTTGTTTTCTCCTTTGCATTGATTTTATTGTCTTTTACACTTATTAATGGAGTCAGGCGTTACTTTGCGGAAGTCCATCACTGCGATGACAATCAAAACTTTTTGGTTGTCTTCCGTAGAGTCTACTATACCTGAAGATGCCTCGTGTTGGGTCGAAACACGTGTCGTTTACAAGATGGAAAAGTGATATTGTGTGTTTGGTGTTGTGTATAGTGGTTGGTGGGTGGAGAATTGATGGCCGATTTTCGGTAAGTTTTAGTTCGGTAAGTTCCAAATAAATCCACTTCATCCAGCACAAAAAACACACATTATTTATTTTCTGTTATTGTTTTGCTTGTCGCGGATCTTAGCTAAGTAAAACTTTTGACTGTCTTTTACATTGTTAACTTTTTTTAACGTGTGAATTTAAACCTATCGTTAGTACATTATTATGCGAGCTTGAAAGTAACTAGCTTTATTATTATACAACTGTCTTAGATAATAATGTATCTTAGAATAAGCTGTTGTTCTAAATAAATAAATAAATTATTGATTGCATGTTTATTAAGTCAAGGTATACAAAATGAAGAGAAATATTGATACACACTTATCTTCATTTTATAAACCTTGAATGGAACTGTTCCATATTTTATTTTTTATCATTTGTAAAGATTTGCACGTACAAAGATTCGAATATTTTCTTTCGGAGCTCTTTTATCTCTTATTATAAACTTGAGAGCGGTTCCCCCTAGCTATGTAAATGGAGACATCCCGGGTGACACTTTAATGGAACGATGTGTTAAACAAAAGTTTTAGACAAAGTATTTTTGTAACATGATTTATAATGCTTAAAAGCTCAAAGCATATTTTTTTAAAATAAGATTTATTTAAACGTATAATCAAATAATAATAAATATAATGTAGATATGAAGGATAATATATGGAGTTTTCAATATAAAAAAATGCTGCCACGCTGACGAAGATAAACATCCAGACTCAAAATAAATACCTATCTATAGGTTATAGAAATACATACAAATAGCTCTGGTGCAGAAACACTTCGAAACTACGCCATTTGGTTTCATTTTGGATCATCAATATATATCTATGATATACACACTGAATATAACGTATTAAATGGATTTTATGGATGCATCAAGTCCAGTGATAAAAATTACAACAACAGTTATCAGTTGTCATATAATTTACTTTTATAATTTCAAATATTTATATATATGTACTGAATTTCCGAAGTTATTTTAAAATATAATAATTTCAAAACGAATGCCCTGGCCTTTTCTCGCCAACTTACATCAGTGATGTTTTGTTTTTATTTTATATTCATAATCCTGTTATTATCAGTTATATAGTTTAATTGTGGTGATGTATATACAATATATAGTTCAATTAAGGCGGATAAGTGAAGTGATATGAAAACAAGAGTGTATCTTAACATTTTGGCTTCAAAAATCCATAAAAGGTTTTGGTAGATACCCATCATTTTATCAAGATGTAACCTAAATTATATGATTTTATTTAATAATTTATATATGCAAAAAAAAATACTACACAAATTAAATAATAGCATAAAGGCACTACTTATTCTTAAATGAAATGTTTTCCAGCAGACCTGGATTATTTATTTATATTTAACACAATCAAATCAAAACTCATTCGCATCGCCCCAGAGACGTCGTATTTCTTCGACCGGGACCAAAAGCTATTTCTATTTCGAGGGGCTCAACCCCAGGGCGTTTCGCCTACTTGCCTCTGAATATTCCAATACATTTGCGATGATATATAATATTGCAACCGCATATTTTACATTGAGGTAACACCAATACCTATGTATATAGAATAACGTATATTTTGATTTAAAATCTAGCCTTTATGATACCAATTAAACCCTGCAAACCATTTTTGGCAGCAAAAAGAAACAGCCTCGTTTTCAATGTTGTTATATTTATATAGGTAATAGAACAAGCAAATCAACTGATATTAAGCGACCACCATCGGTATACCAAGGGCAGTCCAGATACGTTGCCTACTTTAGGGTTAGGACGGGGAGAACGCTTAATATATTGTTAGCGCTATCCCGTTTCTGCAGAGCATCAGGTATGTTCGTTAAAGTCCGCACGGATAGCTTTTGGACCAGGCAGTGTAGGGTGCGCGATAGCTGCAACTCTATAATGAAAATCGTTTTGCTAGATTCCACTCGCGCCCTATAAAAGAACATATATACATATCTGTGTGTGTGTGTGTGTCATTTACTAACATAATTTTTAAGGTATTCTGTCGATTACTAATACAGAAATCTATAGATCAAAAAATCTGTCTGTAATAAAGAATATTATTATTATTATTATATATTTATTATTATTATATTATATATGACAGGAAGGAGAGAGTAATGGGTAGGGAGAAGGAAATAAAAAAAGGGGACAGAATTCACTCTTACACTCAACGAACTTTACCGTACATAATGCTACTACTTACCGCCGATATTCTGTGAGTGTGGTACTTCTTTTTTTTTAACAGCCCATATATGTACCACTGCCGAGCACGGGCCTCTTCTTTTCTGGAAGAACGGACGTTAACCCACCACGCTTGTCCAATGCGGATTGGCGGGGTTACCAAACTCAGAATTAATATTTGTAATCCATACATATATTTATTCCGATGCGGAGATCGAACCCGCGGCCATTGACTCCGCGGGTAAAGGGCCTCGACACTGAGCCAATTGATCGTCGGTACTTCTCTTACTGAGCGGGACTTCTAGTGCCTCTTCCATTAATGACATACATTAACCACACACTACAGTTTGAATATTTTTTTGGTTATTTTCTAAAAAAAATATTCAAACTATGATGAAACACGCAATAATAAAAATTCTCGAGTTAAAAGTGACCTAAAATTCTGAACTAAAAATTACATTTCCCTTGCGACCCTTGACCCCGAGTTTCCCCAAGGCGTGTTGTAAATTAAAGAAGGGTACCGTGTTTATCATGAGCGCAGCCCAGCAGGAAATGACGAAACACCTTGAGGGATGGGACCTTTGTTACTTGTCCCTTTTGTTTGTCAACGTTCGGTATTTCAGATATTGAGTTATTAAAGCTCTTAAACAAATATTTTATGTTAAAATTTCAAAACTTTTTATATTGAATAAAATCAAATTGAGAGTTATAAAAAAATGAAGTGGCACCGTGTTTTAGAATTAAAGGTTTCACATACTTAAATTACGGATTTCTTTCTTGAAATCACTTTCTTTCATCCGCTGGGAATCTTTTCTTTCGTCGCTGGAAGTAACAAAGTTGAAAACAAATTTTACCTATTCATATTTTTCATTTTCATTATTTTTAACAGCAAGACTAGTGAATTAACATTAATATAATTCTTCTTAACTATTTCGACTAAGATAACTTGAGTAAAGAATTTATTCATATCAAAAGTACGACGGTTATAAATGCAAAATCATCCTCACTATTCAATTGTTTCCGCTTCAAATTCTTTTCTTTTTATCTCACTTTATTTTATTATGTTTGACAATCATCGTTTGTAAAGTCGTTGGGCTTGACAGTTCTAAATTCAAACAAGTTGTTAACATTTTTATGAGCTTGTTAAGCTCATGTCATTGTTTTATTATGACCATAATTTATTTTACTATGTTTAATCAAATATTCAAGCCTAGATATTAATCATGGCCAGCAACGCCTCTGCAATGCCTCTGGTTTTGCAGATATCTATGGGTGACGTGGATTACTTTCCACCAGATGACGCGTTTGATCGTTTACCTTCTTATCTCATTAAAAAAATAAGTGCAGACTTAATTTGTGCAGATTTAAATTTATTGTTTGTCTTTTGCATTTTATTCCATAAAAAATATTTAAAACAAGTTCTTACTATATGCGCCGACTAATTGATTCTTCCTTTCCGTCCAATAGTTAACCGATTTCCAAACACACATTAGGGGCCTTTGGATTGCTACTATCTCTCCTTCATTGTTGTGATACATCTCATCAAAAGAATAAGAAATGTTTTAACAGCACCATCAAATCAACAAGTCAGAAATCAACAGCATCAAAAGATCAAAGATCACTCCTTAAGTGAATGTCGAATTTTCGTCGTTGTCCTATTACCAGTCCACAAACTGCAGGCCCGCTGCTTGCGACCACGGACGAAGTTATAAAGATAGTATATTCTTATTAAGAAATAATATATTTTTTATGGGATAGGAAGGCAAACGAGCAGGCATGTCACCTGATGGAAAGCAATCAATAGCGCCATAGGCAGTGTAGAAGTGTTGCTGACCTTTAAGAAAAGTGTCATTATGGGAGTAGGAATGGAAGGGCGAGGGGTAGTGGGAGGAGGGAGGGTGTTGGGCCTCCTTTATGCTACAGACAAATATTATGCCATTTTTGACCAAGTATTCATCTGCAGCGTGGCTCTACCACAATTAAATAATATTGCTCACCAAGAATACGCAATTTTTTTATCTAAGCTAACATAAAACAATTGTAACAGCAAAAATACACAAAGTAATGCACCCAGTACACTCATAGTTCAGTTAGTTGGGTAGCGAACTGCAATAGATAAGGCAATGATGCATTACTGTAAGTGGGCGCGTCGTTGTTTAAACCAAACCGTGCGCTATCGGGGCCACGCCTATCGTTTGTTGAATGCATTCGTCGGTTAATTAGTGTAGTTCGGTATACTAATGGACAGAAAATTAGGTTATATCTCATTAAATACCTTAAAATAACTTGAACGAATTTTATATTGAATGATGAGCGTACCAATAATTTAGTGTACTTCGGTACACTAACGGACAGAAAATTAGGTTATATCTCATTAAATATCTTCATATAACTTGAACGAATTTTATATTGAATGATGAGCGTACCAATAATTTAGTGTACTTCGGTACACTAACGGACAGAAAATTAGGTTATATTTCATTAAATACTTTAATATAACTTGAAAGAATTTTATATTGTATGATGAACGTACCAATAATTTCGTGTACTTCGGTACACTAACGGACAGAAAATTAAGTTATATCTCATTAAATATCTTAATATAACTTGAACGAATTTTATATTGTATAATGAATGTACTAAAAATTTAGTGTACTTCGGTACACTAACGGACAGAAAATTAGGTTATATCTCATTAAATACCTTAATATAACTTACGAATTACGAATTTTATATTGTATTATGAACGTACTTACTATACACGACGAACGTACTATACATTAATAAATGTATCACTAATGAAATAAAACTTTTTGTTTTATTTCTTTTTAAATTCGGTTTTTGAAATTAATTAGAAATAGTATTCTATTAAAACAAAATGATTATTCAATATAATTTTGAAGAATTTTATTAGAAGATAAAAACCGCCTAAAGATCCCGGGTGTCGCCGTTAGAAGAACGGCTGGCACGCCACAGTACCAATAATATAAAAATAAAAAATTTAATATAGTTCAAAATTGAGTTCGATTTTTCCTCTCATTGATTTATTATCGTAAACTATTATTTGTAACATAGGCGTTATGTAAATTAATATTGGTTAATATGAATTTTGGCATGAGTAATCTTGGTTGTATTGTTAAGTATCATCTTGCCATTTGATATTTTATTATTTTATTATGTATATATTAAAATGGAAAATTAAAAAAAAAAACAAAATACAATGAAGATGTACAGTCAAACTTACTGTACTAAGAGATCCGCGAACACAAATCAGAAAAATTATATTATTGTATGATTGCGAAGAAATGTATAGAGTCGAGAAACGACCGAGAAATGGTCTTTAGCAAATCCTCCTAGAGGATTTTTCTGATTTGTGTTCGCGGATCTCAGCAAAGTTAGTTTGACTGTCCATATTTGTAATAGATTTCTACAAAGTAATGCCTTACTCCATAAATTACCACACAATAAAATATTAAATAAATTAATTATAAATATTGTATTAAAATAATATATTATAAATATTATATTATATTTTAGTTAAACTTGAATTTATTATCTTTTGACATGAATTTTAATTTCAAAAAGTTATTGCTTATAACTTTTTTAAAATTAAAATTCATGTTTTTTTTCTTTCATCAAACTCTTACGTAATTAAATAAATTGTTGCCGTAAATGTAATGGCTGCTTGAAAAATTATTTGCATATTAAACAATGAAAATATCCTTTCATTTTAAAACGTTTCATGTGTTTGCACAAGATAATAAAGCAGGATTTGTTTCGTACAATTACGGCTGTCAATGCTTATGGAATCCCGGTATTATCCCGAAACCTATCGCCGAATTTAAAGCCTATCAACTTCCGGAGTTCAATAAATGTAGTCCAAAATTGTTGACCCCTAATAATAACAAAACAATGTATTAGTGCTTATCATTTTATTTTACTTTTAGAATATTGCTAGTTACTTAAAATTTAAAACCGAATCAATGGGATCTGATGTTATTTATATATTTTATTGATTACGGAAACAGAAACCTTCGATGGGTGTTTACAAAAGTATGAAATTTCCGAGATAACTTAGGATTTTCAGGCGACCGAAGTATTCTACCTATGGGTCCTAGTCGTGGTATATTCCGAGTCGTGGTTTCGATATCCGCCTCAGAAATAATATTTGTATAGCCTATAGATATTTATTCCGAGTCTGGATATTTGTTTGTTTATGATGGAGCTATGAGTGTAGTTTTTTTTTTAATTTATTCCGGAACATCGAACCTAGAATCTCTTACATACATTACATTCCTATGTACAATATACATTTGACTCAATTCGCGTCGGTGCCGAGATAATTTATCGATATGAAAAACCAAGCGATGAGTGTTACAATTCCACCATAGCCTCTCGTTTATATTTTATTCATCGTAAAAAAAGACTTTCGACAATAAAAAATACAACATAAAATTTTTTTATCCATAAAGCTTATCAACAATATTGCCGATCGTATTCAAAGGATTTGAAAATGTATTGAGTCTTGTCACACGCAACCATAGTAATGGCACTTTATATTTTGTTTTTTATTTTAATATTGTCGAAACGGTTAACAAAAAAATAAGAGACAAAAGAGCTTTTAAAAAGTTGAGAAGTGTTGGCGTAATATCCACGTTTGGTAAAGGTATTGGGGATTACAGATTAGTTTCTATTGGTTGAGTAGATACCGCTGTCCTTCTATTGGTATTTACTCCATAGTCTCATATACGTTTCCCTTGGAACAAATACGCTAATTGTAAACACACAGCAAATTTCACCATTATTATGAAAAAATAACTTATTCTACTTTTTCCTGGGCCATAATAATTCATTTTTTTATATATTCACGCCTTACCCCCGCAGGACTTGGCAACGACCACAGAACTCCATCCGCTACCATTCATCGCAGCGAAACCGCTCTCCATTGGTCGCTTCTCGCCCTCGTGAGAATCAGGACGTGACGGGTGGGGAACCACGTCGCCGACATATTTCAACAAATTAGGAATATTAAATTCGTGTTAGTGAATCTCACGAGCCGCAAGGGAGGATGGAGGTCAGCCCCAGCAGAGCCCTGCTTGCTGAGGTAATGCACCATAGTAACCGGGGGAGGCCGATCCCGGGACGGTCGGCACGCTTGCGACTAAGCTCGCCCTTAGCTACGCATCCTTTGGCACGGCAGACCGTGGATTGCCGGAGAAGAATGGAAAGGGCAGGAACCGTTCCTCCAAAATGCGGATTAGGGGGGGTTATAGGACTCGGAATAAATATTTATAAATCCATATATATATTTATTCCGAAACGGGAATCGAACCCGCGACCATTGACCCCGTGGGCGGAGAGTCCCGCCACTGAGCCAATCGGTCGTCAATAATAATTCAAGCTCACTTAAATATGTATATGAACTGAGTTACGGACCCTAATTGAAATATATGGTAATAATAAATTACATAACTAAACTGAATATTTCATGACTGTCGGCAGTCAAAGTGCGTCGTGGTGCTATAATACATTGAATTACCAACAAAATAGACTTACAGTATTAAATTCAATATAGTGCTGACTTAACATATTAAATTCATACCATTGGGACAGATCTTTAATCATTAGTTTATATAAATAACGACATTGCGTAATTTATACTAATGCTCTATAATGATCTTTGATTTTCATTAAACATTTGAGAAGTCCTCAAAGTGTCATCTGCGCAGGATAACTTTGCAATTTTAAAAAGTACCTTAATAATGTATGCCACCACATAAGATTCATTCTCCTTCGATATTCTTTCTTTCTCTGAGGAAAAATTTTAGAACCGAAAAATTGAAACCTTTAAAATGAAGTTTATGTTTTCCTCATAGGCTGGCAATGTTGTATATACTGTAATGTCTGGTATGATGTCTATGTGCTTATATATAAGCAATGACGTTATTGCTTTCCACAAGTCACTTGTTCATTTATTATTTGATCCCTAAAAAAATCAATGAACAGAGAGTAATATAAATAAGGAATTTTTTTTTGAAAACTGCTACAGATATAATAGATGGTTCGAATAATTTTAGTATAGTACTAAATTTGTCAGTGCGTACACAATATGATGTATTATAAAAATAAGAAACTTAATGAAAATGTATATGAACCAAATGCTATTCTTTAGTGGTTTCCTGACTTTAAAACACAAAGATAGACTATGTAAATAAATATTTAAAACACAAAAACATCGTTTGAAATCTACCTTTAGCGATTGTAAACAAACAAATAAAGACTTAATCTAAAACCTTTCAAATGCATTTGAAAGATATAATGCTATATGTCTAAATCTCACGAACAATAATAAAACAGTTTTTCATTTTTTCGTCTATCTTTGTTGTTGTTCGTTGTAGTCCTGATGATCCAAATAGCGCAATAGCGAAATGTTTAATTTCTAAATCAAGGGTTGTGAGTTCAAAGTACGCAAAAGGATAAATATTTGCACTGTCTTATTTACCCTAGAAACATTTGGAGCTACTGTACGAAGACTGCAAAGTCTTTAAAATTAAATTGAGACGTTTTCGATCACCTCCTCGTCGGAGAAATGTCTTAGGTTAGTGTCCGTTCTTCAGAAATCCGCAGGTCTGTTACCAGCAGTGATATATATAACAGGCTGTAAAATTACAATTTTATTTGTATTTTGTTGTTGGCCATTTTAACAGGTGAGCAATATACCGACGTATATTGTATAGTTTGAGAGGGCGAATAAAATATGTGACTTTATAAGGGCCATTTGGGAGTCTGTTGAAAAGCCGGAAAAGCGTCATCTATCACATAGAGTTACGACCGCATGTACACAGTTGTGTACCGCGACACCCCTGTGCACATTTGCCAAAAAATAAATATCATTTAACTTACTTCGCTTTTAGATAGATACATATATTCTTTATTGTAAACCAAAAACAAAGTTATACAATCATTGATTGTAATATTTATATACAAACGGCGGTCTTATCGCGATTTCTAATAGCGATTGCTTCCAGACAACCATAGGTTTGTTTTTTTACATATTCACGCCTATCCCCTACAGGGGTTGGCAGACACCACAGAGCTCCATCCGCTACCATTCATCGTTATTAGTCTCTCCATTAGTCGCTTTTCGCCCTCGTGAGAATCATAACGTGACGGGTGGCGAACCACGTCGCCATCATTTTCAACAAATTAGGTATATTAAATTCGTCTTAGTGAATCCCACGAGCTGCAAAGGAGGATGGAGGTGAGCCCTAGCAGAGCCCTGCATGCTGAGGTAAGGCACCATAGTACCCGAGCAGCCAGATCCTGGGACGGTCGGCCGGTCGGGAAGGGAAAGGAGAAGAAGGAGGAGAAGAAAACAAAGGAATAGGCAGAAAAGGAAATGCGGATTGGGGGGGTTACCAGACTCGGAATAAATATATATAAATCCATACATATATTTATTCCGATGCGGGGATCGAAGCCGCGACCATTGACTCCGCAAACGGAGGGCCCCGCCACTGAGCCAATCGTCGTCTACCATAGAATGGACACAATGTTAAAAAGATAATTTGATTTAGATTGGTGATACATTATCGTTATAAAGATAGAGAAGAAAGAAAAAAATGGTTGAGGGTTAGTATAAATAGTTATACATATATAAATATACATATGGCCTACCTCGCCAATCCGCACTGGACAAACGTGATAGTTCTTCCAGAAATGGGGACGCCCGTGTCCAGCAGTGGTACTTATATGGGCTCTGAAAAAAATATCAGCCTGCAGAAGACAACTCATGGATATAGGCCACCAATTAGGACTCTAACTTATCCGATTTTTGGTTTGGTGATACAATTTCACCATTATTCTATGCAGACCCTCTACCCTGTACTCTATCTAGCCAGGAGGCTTCCTACACTATGTTTGCGAAGACGCAACCTCCACTACATTGAATGGATTTTGTGAGGGTTTTTTGAAATATTAGACGGACCCCTCATCATGGCAGTCAAAGCGCTAAGCTGGTTGTTTCACATGGCATGGAACATGGCTAGATATCAATTGTGTTGTAAATTTAACAAGGAAATTTATAGCTGGCGGTGATGTAGCGTTCTCTTTTTTACAGTCGACTACGTAAATTTATTGCATGTTTACGAGCCAACTCTTAAAAAGAGTATACTATCTGATTTTTGTTCAAAGCTTTGACATTTTGCACATCACACAATGTAAAGCGTCACCAAAATGGCAGTAACTGTATCTCCAAGCTTATGTAAATGTGTTGCATAGTATTTGCGCTTGGCGAACTTATATATGTATTTTATAATAATTTTAAAGTAAAAGCTTTTAAAATATTATTTAATTTTTTTTTTTTATGGGATAGGAAGGCAAACGAGCAGATGTGTCACCTAATGGAAAGCACTCAACGCCGCCCATAGACATCCGCAGCGCCATAGGCAGTGCAGAAGCGTTGCCGACCTTTAAGGAAAGTCTAATTATGGAAGTGGGAGTAGGCGGGGGAGGCGAGGGGGGAGGGTGTTGGGCCTCCAGAATTCGACCGCTCACCGTACGAAGTACGATAACTAAGCTACCACTCAGACTACAGTTTTCTGCGGGAGTGTGGTACTTCCCCGTTTGAGCCGGCCCATTTGTGCTAAAGACAAATATTATGCCTTTCTTGACAAAGTATTCGTCTGCAGCGTGGCTCTACAACTATCAAAACTTTCTTTTTATATCTTATAAAAATGTTAATATAGTTTAATAAATATAACACTTGTTAACCTTCTTATAATAAAAAATGAAAATACCGATAGTTCAGCATAGACTGATGTCACTTTAAAGACTTCGATTTTACTGAATATAATAATATAAATGAATAATAATGATGGTTTGTGTATTTTTTTTTTATATATTCACGCCTATCCCCCGCAGGGGTTGGCAGAGACCACAGAGCTCCATCCGCTGCCATTCATCGCAGCGAAACGGCTCGTCATTGGTCGCTTTTCGCCCTCGTGAGAATCAGGACGTGACGGGTGGCGAACCACGTCGCCGTCATTTTTTCGACAAATTAGGTATATTAAATTCATCTTTAGTGAATCCCACGAGCCGCAAGGGAGGATGGAGGTCAGCCCCAGCAGAGCCCTGCATGCTGAGGTAAAGCACCATAGTCCCCGGGGGAGCCCGACCCCGGGACAATCGGCACGCTTAGGACTAGGCTCGCCCCTAGCCACGCATCCATTGGCACGGCAGACCGTGGATTGGCGGAGAGGAACGGAAAGGATAGAGAAGAAAGGAAGGGGCAGGAAAGGAAATGGGGATTGGGGGGTTACCAGACTCGGAATAAACATTTAAAAATCCATATAAATATTTATTCCGATGCGGGAATCGAACCCGCGACCATTGACTTCGTGGGCGGAGGGCCGCGCCACTGAGCCAATCGGTCGTCGGGTTTGTGTAAGTGGGTTCAATTCAACAATCAAAAAGCAACCTAATTGTGTACAGCTACAGAACACATTCGTGAGAAGGTTCCTTTAGTTGGATGCCTAAATCCTTCGTTCGCTTAATTTATCACGCCACGAAGGATTAATAATCCTTATTATAGTAATATTTTAATAATGTTGGATTTATATTATAATAATAACATTGTTATTCAGTAAAAATTAATATAAATAAGAAGGTATAAATAAGTACACATAAGTTATTTAACTTAATATTTATTTAACGAAAATAAATAGTTATTTAACGAAATAATTCTATACATAACTTTTATTTAAATTCATTTGAATTTAAATAAAAGTTATGTATAGAATATTGATTAACTAAACTAATATTTATTAACTAAAATAATATATATAAAATTAATTATTAACTATTAACTAAATGACTATATACATAGTGGTGGCATAAATATTATCGTTTGCATACCTATATTAATTTTATTTATTTTTTTGTGTCACTGTTTATTATCCTGAGCGAGCGAGAGAAAAAAAATGCCACTGTGACTTTTTTAAAACACTTAAATTTGTTTGCTTCTGAAAACAAAAGAGAGTCTAGTAGAGAAAAAAAAACGATACTGTGTGTATTTGCTGGAATGTTGGATCGTATACTAGGAGTAAACATCGTAAATTTTGTTGTGAAAGGATGTGAATTAGGCCATTATAGCCTTAACCTCTTGTGGACTGTGTGAGCGCGAAAACTTGTTCAGTTTGCTTTAAATTTCCTTTTCCAAGACGTTTATTTGTGTTGCGTATCTTTATAGCCTTATAACACAGTTGTACCAGAAATTAGATTTAGGTGTTTTATCTAGAACAGGAATAATGTAGAATAAACGTTAATGTGAACTTCAAAAATTTATGAGAAAACATAAAAGTTTGGTGAATTTGAGTAACATAGATATAACCAACTCACGAGTTTTTCATGTGAAACATCTTAACGCGAGATATAGGAGTGAAATCGTATACCTCAATCAAGCTTCGCTCCTCTCCACTCGACTCTATACAGGGTCACTTACATGTGGCCGTCAGCATTCCGTAGTAGAAACCGAGCCGTGGTCAATGTTTCCAATCTAAGCGTCCTATGACGCTTGCCTGTTTTTTTGTAGCAGAACACGCAAAAGAACATGCGAGTCACTTTATAGTAAATGATCATCGCAACCATTATCTGCCTTCGATGGACATACATATGGTAAAGATATAATAAAGATAAACACTAACAACCGTGAAACACCAGACTCATGACTGAACAACATGAAACAGATGACTCAGTTACGGTTAATGCTGAAAAACTTTTTATGACATCATATTACTACACGAAAACAAAAGCTCTATTTTGGATTTTCCATTGTTAGATAAGCAATTTTGTCCTATACTCATTTATTTATTCATTATTATTTTCTTGTGTAGTTCTTTATTATGTTTACAATGTAAGTCCCAAATATACGTCATTCATTCATTCATGCTTACACACGCTCGTCTCTTGACTTGAATACCTTAGTATTGTAATTATTCGAAAGCATCACAGGAATTAAGTCGTTTAAGATTTATATTTGTGGTAAGAGTGTGTGTGAGCGCCGGAATTGTAAATTATGTATCTAGGTAGATTGTGTGCGGTATAATTTTCCTTATTATGGTACTTATTTTTATACTGGATAGTCGGATAGTGGAATGGATTTTTGTACGTAATATAATATCAATAAATATATAATATTATATAAAAACATTTCATAATCAGTGGAACTTTTTTTATGAAATAAGAGGGCAAACGAGCAAGCGTGCCGCCTGATGGAAAGCTATCAACGCCGCCCATAGACAACTGCGACACCGTAGGAGACATGGAAGCGTTGCCTGCCTTTTAGGTATGTTTAGGCTTGTTTTTTGAAGATGCCAATTTCGAAGGTACCCGGTTCCACAGAGTAGTGGTGCGTGGAAAGAAGTTTCGAGAGAAGCGCACCGTAGTAGATCGCCACTCACCCACATGGTGTGGATGAAACTTTTCTTTACGGCGAGTTATACGATTGTGGAATTCTGCGTCGAGAATTATTTCAAACAATTCCTCGGAGCACTCCCCAAGAAAGCGGTAAAAAATGCTGAGAGATGAGACATCCGTCCGCAGCACTAGAGAATTAAGCCGATCGGTAAGATTTTTTTAGATAAGTAAATTGTATAACTAACGGTATACTGTAAGTAAAATACTTATGACTTTTTTGCGATTTTGTTTTTAATTAATGGTTTGTGAATACATGGGTAAGAAATTCGATTTTGTGTCAATACACGATGTATAACCAAATAAAAATACTAAACACTGTTTTTCTGATGAGCATATGTAAATGTTAATACATACATACGTCTTTTATGACGGAATGCTTTTAGATGAATTGGAAACAACTCATGATTAATTCACCAGTCCCTCGTGCGAGTGAATCTTGTGCGAAACTTTTGGCAGTTCAGTTAAGCTAATAGCAATAATTCTCAATTTAGAACTGTTTTGGATTAAAAATAGTCAATATCAACATTTTAGTGTTGTTGACTTCTTCTTTATCATCATCATGAGTCCATTGAAATCCACGGCTGAACATAGTCTTTCCCTTAATAGGAAAGATTGAAGTTAAAGGATAGCTAGAGTCTGTCTGTGACATCATAATATCCTCACAACTTCCTTCCTTTCACAAGTCCTTCTGATAAAGTTGTAAATACTATTCTACACAAAACTTGAGGGCCTCCCCTTTACGAGTTCTTCTGACGAAGTTACAAATACCATCGCACACAAAAATCAATAATATCAAAATAATTGTTTATTTGCATTACATTAAAAACCGGTACATACAAACATACTGCGCGAAATATATCCGCCAGAGAATTTAAATCACCCATGTAGCTCTACTTTTCATACTACTACAACTACCATAGTGAAATGACAATGACAAAAAACCGAACCGAAGTCTATAGGTACTGAACAGGACAGATAAGAAAGTGTCAAAACAAATTAATGTGGAGAGCCAGATAGAATGACGTTCTATCTAGGACGGGTAGCAGGAACTAGACACAGGAAGCTAAATAAAGGGCTAGGTGGCGCTTCTTAGGGGTAATGGTAAATTATCACTAATTTATTACAATGATAACATAAAGTTTTGAAATGAAAAGCAAAAGCTGTAAAATGAGCGAAAATAAATATTTAATTTAAATATTAATTTTTTTTTTTTATATATTCACGCCTATCCCCCGCAGGGGTTGGCAGAGACCACAGAGCTCCATCCGCTGCTATTCATCGCAGCGAAACGGCTCGTCATTGGTCGCTTTTCGCCCTCGTGAGAATCAGGACGTGACGGGTGGCGAACCACGTCGCCGTCATTTTCGACAAATTAGGTATATTAAATTCGTCTTTAGTGAATCCCACGAGCCGCAAGGGAGGATGGAGGTCAGCCCCAGCAGAGCCCTGCATGCTGAGGTAAGGCACCATAGTCCCCGGGGGAGCCCGACCCCGGGACGATCGGCACGTTTACGACTAGGCTCGCCCCTAGCCACGCATCCATTGGCACGGCAGACCGTGGATTGGCGGAGAGGAAGGGAAAGGATAGAGAAGAAAGGAAGGGGCAGGAAAGGAAATGCGGATTGGGGGGGTTACCAGACTCGGAATAAACATTTAAAAATCCATATAAATATTTATTCCGATGCGGGAATCGAACCCGCGACCATTGACTCCGCGGGCGGAGAGCCTCGCCACTGAGCCAATCGGTCGGTCATTAGTTAAATAATTAAATTTAAATAATTAAATTTAAATAATTAAATACATGTGTATAATTAAAAAATAAAATAATTAGCGTATTACAATAAAGGGACTGACATAAAATTTGTGATATACAGACATATAATAGATACCTGGTTAATATGCTGTAATAAATACCTTTGAATTTCAGCTCAGTGCACACAAGAATCAACATCCTTCTTTCTCCCCTTGACAGGCTTTTAGTGGTAGAAATTTATAATGCTAGTTTCCATTAAACGGAGTGCTGCTGTCTCTAAACCGATATCACATGACATGCGTGTATATACATATATATACGTATATATTGTTCGTTTTAGAAATCAATGTCAGTCAATCCCTCAATAATGGATAATGTTACCTGAAATATTTCGTCATTTGCGAACAAAATCTTTAGGTTTTTATTATTTAATAGCTGCGATTCGCTTTGATGGTACATAAAACAGAAATAAAGTGTTTTTATTACCATATACAGAAAACACATGCATTGTTGTTAATTTAAGAACTCTTACGCTACCCATTATAAAATGGCTGAACTAATTATTTCACCTTCTCAAGCGTGAAAACAATAATTCATTAAAATATTATCTTACATACAATAGATTGTTTCAAAAATATATAGAACATGTGCACAGTCAGAATATTTACTTGGCTAAGATCCGCGATAGGTAAACAAAAGCAGAAAAATAATAAGTGTTTTTTATTGGAGGAAGTGGATTTACAGAGAACTTAATCTAAATCTTACCGAAAACCGGCTGTCAGCAACTCTCTCCATTTCTTAACCACTGTCACTAACACCAACAATACCAAACACCCACCACCACTTTTCCAGTGAAATAAGGGTCACTTAACGGTAATCTTCCATGATCAAGTGGACTATACCTGCTGATGCCTCGTGTTGCGGCGAAACACTTGTCGTATACATTATGGAAAAGTATTTGTATGGTAACTATAGCGGCACACGGGATCTTTAGTGAGTTTTATCTTCAATAAAAATGAAATTCTTCCGATTGAAATTAATTTATATTTTTTTATTCAATGTACATTTATTCATACTTTATTCACATTTTATCAATTTATATTTTATATTCAATCTCAATCGCTTATGCCGGAAAGGTGACATGTCTATCGAAAGACGTCAGTCGAACTAATATTATTGTTTTTTTTTCTAAAACAATTTATTTCTTTTTTATTTTAAATTTTATAATAACGAATATAAAATAAGTAATATAATATAAAAAGTTTTATTATATTTGAATAAAATTATTAATACATTTATTAATGTATCACTACAGTACATACATATATGCGATATGAAAAAAGAGTATATACGTTTTCTATATTTATCTGTAATGGTTTCAATTCTCCTGTGTTTAACTCTCAACGTTTAATATTCATTTGTGGTTTATAAACTATGGAAACACAATCGAATACAATTGTTGCAACTAATAATAAACATATATTAACATCCAGGCAATGAAAGTTTATTTAGAGCTACAAATGAGGTAAATTGTTTATTTTGCTGGGCTAGTTTCCTCCGTATATAATTAAACTTGCTGCAAATTTGCGACTGTATTTCCACAATGGCAAATTATTGAGTACGTAATGTTGTTAGTACTTTTTCTATTGTATATTTTGTTATTATGTATGAAAAATAATTTTATCGTGAAGTTACGTGAAAATTTATATTTAAATGGTTCGATTCAACTGAGGAAATACCGCACCCTTCCACAATACTGGAGTTAAATGGTAGCATTTTTCTGTATTATCGCATTAGGCATGCTAAATACAGGGATTCAGAGACCTAATTCTTTTCTCCTACTCAATTTCTTTCTTGCCGTCTCATTAAAACCTTCTTACTCAATAGTGGTAGAGCCACGCTGCAGAGGAATACTTTGTCAAGAATGGCAAAATATTTCTTTGTAGCATAAAACTATCAAACTCCCGCACAAAACCGGCGTCCGAGTGGTAGCTTACCTACCCCGCTTCGTACGGTGAGCGGTCGAGTTCCGGAGGCCCAACACCCTCCCCCTCCCATTCCCACTCCCATAATTGACACTTTCTTTAAAGGTCGGCAACGCTTTCGCACTGCCTATGGCGCTGCGGAAGTCTATGGGCGATACTATCCGATAAAAAAAATTAGAGAACGTATCTGCAGTGCCGTTATTGCGATTATTCATGACCAGCGCTGGTTGTTTTTCGGTGGTTGGCTTGTTTGCCTGTAAATTCCAAAATTAAAATTATTGTCATCATATGGTCCTATGTCCCCCAGGTGGGGCAGAGGGCGTCCACAGTGCTTTTCCATTGGGATCGGTTTTACAATTGAAAATGATTGTACAATAGAAGAAATTACAAGATACGTTCTAGAGAGTTCAACTTTATAGCAACACGTAGCAGTCACCTCTGGGTATAAACATCTCTTAAGTGGACAAAATATTTCAGACAGTTTGACGACTATAAAGTTAGCCTTGTTTATTTATGGCCAGTTTTCTGTTCAGTATACATCACATGCAGACGATATTAAAGCCAACAACTATGTAGGTGTCTTTTATCAATACATAACATTATTATGAAAAAAGGTCATATATAAAGCGAAAACGAAAGAAATCGAAAAATACATAAACTCTTTGTCAATTGACATAGCTTTGTTTTTTTTATGGTATAGGAAGGCAAACAAGCAAGCGTATTGGAAAGCAATTAACGCATCCCATAGACGTCCGTAGTGCCATAGGCACTTTACGGAAGCATTGCTGGCCTTTGAGAAATGTGTAGGCTTGTTTTATTTGAGGTTACATTGTCGTATCGATTCGAAAACATCGTTGTAGGTAGCTGATTCCACAGAGTAATGGTACGTGGAAATAAGCTACGTAAACAAGTATGTGAACATACCCTTATCGACTTATCAAATTATAATTATTAAAAAAATACCGTTTCAATCATGCATTCTAATATTTTATAAATTTGCTGACTAATTTACTCGATAATGTTGCTTCTTCGGCCGACCGATTGGCTCAGTGGCGGGGTCCTCCGCTCGCGAAGTCAATGGTCGCGGGTTCGATTCCCGCATCGGAATAAATATTTATATGGATTTATAAATGTTTATTCCGAGTCTGGTAACCCCCCCAATCCGAAAATCCTTTCCTGTCCTTTCCTTTCTTCTCTATCCTTTCCTTTCCTCTCCGCCAATCCACGGTCTGCTGTGCCAATGGATGCGTGGCTAGGGGCGAGCCTACTCGCAAGCGTGCCGATCGTCCCGGGATCGGGCTACCCCGGTTACTATGGTGCCTTACCTCTGCATGCAGGGCTCTGCTGGGGCTAACCTCCATCTTCCCTTGTAGCTCGTGGGATTCACTAAGACGAATTTAATATACCTAATTTGTTGAAAATGACGGCGACGTGGTTCACCACCCGTCACATCCTGATTCTCACGAGGGCGAAAAGCGACTAATGAAGAGCCGTTTCGCTGCGATGGATGAATGGTAGCGGATGGACCTCTGTAGTCTCTGCCAACCCCTGCGGGGGATAGGCGTGAATATATATATATATATAAAAATGTTGCTTCTTTATTTTATTACTGTACACAAACATATCAAACTGTACCGTCACGTATCTCTATCAATCAGCGCTTGGTAAAAGCCATTCAGTGCACGTTGACTGGTCAGTGATATATTACAGTTTAGGTTAAAATATTAGTAGCAGGGTACATTTTTATTTTGTGATCCTATCAATAGTTAGTCAACATTTTTGATGTTCAATAAAATATTAGGCAAGATAAATTTGAATAGGTTCACTATTTATTCAGAGCCATTGACCTATACGTTATATTTTAAATACCACCCAAATAAAATTTAAAATAAAGGACTTACAAGTTGGTATATTTAAATCATTTATATTATTTGATAACAGTTTTTTTAAATGTAGAAGGGCTGTTAACACGTGAACAGCTCATGACTGATGCTAACGTTGTAGGAGAAGTAAAATCACATAGAATCCGTTGACTCGGGCACCTAAACAGGGCGGGGAAGATCGCGCTAAGAGAGCATACGTAGGACCATGCGCTTCGCCCAGACGGTATTCTTATGTATCCTTGGAGCGACGCGGTGATTTTGAAGTATTAAGCCACAACAGGCAAGAAACCGCACAATTCTGTCAGTCTATAAATAGTGTTATATACTCATATGAAAACCAGTCCACTATCAGAGTAAATATGTATATCCATTATATTATAAATGATGATGATACAATGTAAACGTATATCTATATATATTAATACGTGTTAAAAATATTTGTACACGTTTTTAAAGCTGCACGCACAGAGAAAAATGAGATAAGAATTAAAAAAAAAAATATTTTTATAAATTAATGAATTTTAATCATGAAATGACCACTACGAGTATGAAATATTTAGCCCCTTTACATATCAACGTGAAAAAGCGAAAACGTTATAGTGTTGACACAAATGTCGAAAAAAAATTGCATATTCAGTTCAAGAGAAAATACTATATCAAATGGTCTGAGTCTCACAGCTCTACGACCACTAGAACATTTTGTACAGCTTTTTTTGGCTCTGGTGTTAAGTTTTCATTTTGCGGTTTATCACATTTTCACTTAATTATATTGATATATTGTAGATATAGGAACTTCTTTATAACCTGCAGAAATGTTTTTGCATTAAATTGATATGAATACCGGCACAATTTGCCAAGACACATATCATACAAGTATAAAGAACTTTTGGCAACTACAAAGTTTTTAAGATTGTTCAGAGATGTGAAACATTCTGGCAAGAAGGAATGGGTATGAAAATATTTTACATCTTGCAGATGCTCTTACTGCTATCGCGTAGTCTTTTTTATGTCGCTCTAAACACAAGATTCTTATATAAAAAGCCAAATAAATCAAATATAATAATATAGTCTTTTTAAAGGTTCGCTCGTATGGCATCGATGAATTTACATATTCTGTAAAAGACTGAATATTATTATTATACCTACCAATATTATTTGCATTCACTGAAATTATATTTTTTTAATTGATGATATTTTTAATTATAATAATATTATGAATATGTAAGATGACCTTTCACAAAAGAAGTCAATAGACGCAGGTTCATTTCCTGCATCAAGTTAAATATGTACATGTATGGCTTTATATGCGGTTCAGTGAAAAATTTTCACACCTATTTTGATTGTTGGCACCCACGATAGTCAGCAATCAAACTTTTTTTGATATTCTTCATTTTTGACGATTTTAATTGTTTATAAATATAATAGAACAGATTAGAAAAACTTTATTTATGACACTTTTTTACATCAACTATAATTAAAACAGAAAAAAATGTTACATTATACAAATAAACAAAACAGAAGAAAATAATTTTAATGTAATAAGTGTGACAAAAAACTTCTTGCAAAGCATGTGCCAGGCATTCTGTTGGAGCACCTGGCACTGGTTTTCAGCATATGGTTGCTTTTTAATGAATAAAACGAAACGCACCTAAAACGCACAATTAGATAATAACATATAAATAAAAAAAATGGAATCAAGTACGTTGTAATTCACTTAATTCAAGTACATCTTCATTGCTGTGTAAGTCTGTCTCAAAATTGATATATGATAATATAGTTTACTTCTGCTGTATACCGGCCTACCCATTTCTGGTGGAACGAACACTAACCCACCACGCTTGTTTAATGCGGAAAGGTAGGGTAACCAGACTTGGAATAAATATTGCTACACCATACATGTATTTATCCCGAAGCGAAGATCGAATCCGCGACCATCGACAATCGTGGCAGCCCTGCCACTGGACCAATTGGTCATAATAGTAATAAATTCCCGTAAATGTCGACATTTGCTCTGTGGCTCCAGGCTACAATAATGTAGCAACCCTATTTCTGGGATATACTGCAAATACCGGTACATAGTCCGAAACGTCTAATTAAAGATAAAAATCAATACGCTATACCTAATTCATCCTCCAAACGTGACGATTACAGACACATCCCTTGATTTGAGGAAGGCCAATATCCAGCTGTAGATTCTTGTGGCTGGCTATATTGAATGTGATGAATATACCTAAGTCATATATATGTATGTTTATATATCGATATAGAGGATCGAATCTGCGACTACTAGAGGTCATCATACACAAAGTCTTATATAAAATTAAAATAACAGACTGAATTAAAATAACTACTACCAAAAAATGTAATAAATATTACGAAAAAAAAGGTGAATATTTTTTTCGCACACACACACATATATAACTAAAATCTATTTTATTACTAGATGCTCCACCTCCCAAGCAATTATTTCAGTTTTGCCTACAGATTGAGAGAAAAATTGGGAGAGAATGGCCAAAAAAGTCTGCCTGTAGTGCTTACTTTGTGTAAAATGTTTGAATATAAATAATTTAATAAAACTTTTATAAAAGTATAATAAATAAATTTATACAAGTGCTACACGATCTAAATAAGTAAATGATACAATATTTAATTCAATGTGAGAAGTAGACCAGCGACTTTTGACTCCACAAGCGCTAACTTTACCACTGAGCCAGTTAAATATGCGGTCAATTGATAATTACTGAATTGAAATACAAAATATACAAATAATTATATTAAAATACCTTCACTGAGCGAGAACGATGAGTAAACCGAGGAAATGACTCGTACTAATCGCATTCCATTTATTTAATAGCCGATATTAGTTTAAATTGTCAGACACGTGGTTGGTTCCATTATTATAATAATATTTAATATTACAGTATATACATACGCATAAACGTAGCGCCGTCTTTAGAGGGGGAGGGGGGACCGGGCGCTCGTTCAGGGCTTCGCAGCCATAAACGAGACCATACTCCATCCACATTCCAAAAAGAATGTGTAATAACAAAGCGTTGCCTAGGAACTAACGACCTGGATAAATTGACAACCTTTTCTGTCACACAACTTTAAATATATTTTTGTGTCCGTTTTTAACTTTTGGTGACTAAAACTGACAAAATAAATAAATGTACATCAAATTTTGTTTCGGTTTCAATGAGAGCAGACTAGAGTTTTTAATACGAGATTTTCTCCCGGTGTAAAGATGTCGGTTCCATCCTTTCCCGGTCACCGCTTTACAAGCTAACATCCAAGCTATTTATATTACACAATTTTTTCTTTTCACAGTGACCCCTGCGTGTTTGTAGCGAACTGAAGGAAATGTATGAAATGTGCGCTCGGTACGTTAATGAGAAAAACCATTTCTTTGCATGATATCTTTCACATATATTTAAGGGGTTTATTAACATTCTAATAAAAAGGTACAACTAATACAAAAAAGATATTTTATTTACAGCCTGTATATGCCCCATTGTTGGACGCGGAGCCTTCTGATGTCTAGGAAAACGGAAAACAACGCTTCTGCAATGCTTTTGGCGCTGGGAATGTCTATGGGCGGCGTTGATTGTTTTCGTTCAGATGACCTTCGCCTGCTAGTTTACCTTACTATTCTATTAAAATAAAAAAAACTACATATATCCGAGGCGGATTGGATTATTCAACTCACTCAAAAACTCCCCAAATGAGTTTATCGCGGCTATATTATCGCCCTGCCACTTTATTTTATAATATTATACCTTAATGAATATGTCTCTATCATCCACTCACGCGGACTCGTTGCGAGTCATGACTATATGCAGGCCGGACTCACCGCGATATACTCGGTCGTAGAGTTGGCGTCTAATATGGGCAAAGAATTTATCTTGCCCCTCGTATTACGTTTGTCTAAAGGCAGAGACGATTAGTTTTTACTGGTTATTTTCATGAGATAGAAAGGCAACCGAGCAGGCGTCTCATCTGATGGAAAGCAATTAACGCCGCCCACAGATTTCCACACCACTATAGGCAGTGAAGAAACGTTGCCGACCTTTAAGGAAAGTGTCATTATGGGAGTGGGAATGGAGGGAAGGGCAGAGGGAGGGGGGAGTTGGGCCTCCGGAACTCGGCCACTCACCGTACGAAGTGCGGTTGGTAAGCTACCACTCAGACGCCGGTTTTCTGCGGTAGTGTGGTACTTCCCCAGGCGAGCCGGCCCATTCATACTACAGACAAATATTATGCCATTCTTGACAATATTCGTCTCCAGCGTGGCTCTACCACTATTTAGTACGCTTACTTGATAATTTACATTTTCAATAAAAATAGAGTGATAGATTGATTGAATAAGGTATTAACGAACTTAAATGCATGCTAATCAATTAGACCACTACCATTGGACACTGCTTTATTTTAAATACGTAAATAGTATGTGAAACTAAACAACACTAATTTATTATCTCTGAAATAAATTCGAACAATGTTTTGTAGTTTAAATATACATAGTTTAGAAATAAATGCGCTAGAAATTGTAGTTTAAAAGCAGAAAAACATGAATCCGAGCTAAAAGCACAGAAGAGTTTATAGCAAACTAAGAGGTGTAGTAATAATGTCCTAATTCCCATTCTTCCGCAGAGAAATTTACGATGTTATGACGCTAGTATACGAGCCAACTATCCAGAGACAGCAGACATAAAGTTTCTTTCTATTTTGTATTTTTTTTCCTCTTCGTTCTCGTACTTATTTAGCCGCTGAAATATGTAATTATTTGCAAACCTATATACATAGGTTAACAAAGAGAAAAATTTTAAGGCGTCCCTTTGGTCCTGTGTTGGAAAATGAGTTGGCGTACACGTTACAACCACGAGCTTTATGAGCTGTACACTGAACCGAACGTCATGAAAACCGTTAAAATTGGACGCCTTTGTTGGGCTGGGCACGTAATACGGATGGCAGTCTAGAGTACCCAAACTCCTACTCAACAGATCGTTGTAAAAGCTGCTGAAGGCCTAAGCTCAGATGGCTAGATGAAGTCGAGGATGACTTAAAGGCAATCGGTGTGAGGGGCTGGAGAGTAAAAGCCAAACTAAAATCCGACTGGAAAAATTAACTGAACCAGGCTAAGGCCCACCCGCAGCTGTGATGGCTTGATGATGATGATGATGATGATATGGTTTAACGAATTCTTCTATTTAAAAGTTTTACCCTTTGACTTTCGCCTTAAGCTCACAATTGGCTCAGATGTGAAGTTAATGTTTTCGTTGTCAGTAACCGTGAGCGGAAAAAAAACGCAAACTTAGGCTTTTGCAATATTACTTTCGCTAAAATTAATACTTCAAATAGTATACAGTAGAATTATTTAAAATTTAAATAAAGTGTCCCTCTAGATTATCGCAATTTGCATCAACTTCCGAGAATCAGAAAAAATGCTTGATGAAACCTAAGAGATTAATCCAAAGCGAACTAAACGAGATTTTAATCAGTTTCATTTGCAAGCCTTTGTAATTCCGCGTTGATGCAGTGTTTCAGAATTAGGTTAATAGGTGTTTACCAGTTACTGAGCTCTTTCCTTGCATGTAGTAACAGCTATGGCTCTATAAACTCTATTCTAAACCAAGCGATTACAATTGAACGGACTATCGGCTTAAAATTCAAAATTAGGATAGTCGTATTTTTTGTTCTAAGCCGATGGATTACCACACAATACTGAAAGAGTGACCCTTTTTTTGAAAGCAAAACCGACGTCATTTATAACGGAAGCCTTCCAGGCCTTTCTCCTAAACACATGATTAGATTGTAACCCAATTTATATAGGGCAATCTCTGGAGAATACGGTTGCCATAAAAAGTTAAAATAATTACTTACGGTTTCAAAGCTACAAGCATTTAATAGGTCATCTTTCCGTGACAATCTGCTGCTCCCCATATACTTGTATATGCCTTCCTTGTAGCACGCTAGTTGGCTCGATTTTGGCTTAGAAAGTAAAAAAAATTTTGTTTATTTATTATAGCTTTAATACCCAAAACGTACATAAAGAAGACTTAATGCTAATAAAGAAGACTAAATGCATTATTTACCAGTCAACCTTTAGGCAAAACAAAATAGTATACAGATGTAGTGCAGATAAGTAAAAATAAAAAAATAGTATTATAAAATATATGTCGCTCTTTTACTTAAATCAGTGACGTTGAGTTTATTTCATAATCTTATATTATTACCAGTTATATTGTTTAATTGTGGTTTTACTATATAATACAGTTCAAATAAGGTGTATAAGTGAAGTAATATGAAATAAATTTTAAGTTGACTGAAAAAGTCCATAGAAAGTTTTGGTAAAATGGCAACCATTTCATCAAGACGTAACGTGATAAGTTGACTAGTTTTATTCCAAGAGATTTGATGTTAACATATTTAAATTGGAACTAGCATAATAGTTATAACTAACCTCACGTAATAATAAGAAGAAAATACATGTCAATTAAAGAAAAAGAGAAATATTAATGTAACTAAATAATATATGTACGTAATAATTATTATATAACTACAAGTAAATAAAGAACTCCCCAAAACTAAATAAAGAACTACCTAAATTAAATAAATAAGAGTTAATGGTAAAAACAGTTATAAATTTATTTTCAAAATTGTTTTACCTCTAAAACCAAAGGTCCTTTGATTTTATTAAATATTAAGGACAGGTTGTATAATAGAATAACAATAGTCTACATATTGTCTATTAATACATCATTGATGAGCAGAAGCTTCTTTGATTAAAATAAAATACTTAAAATCATGCATATTAATAAAAAATAAAACTGGCGGAGAATAGACGAGTGGATTTAAATGATCGTGAAAGTGAATACCTCACAGGGTGGTTGTTCAACCAGAAGCCTTTCTTTTTACCTTCATTGTATTAAAATCTTTTTTTATATATTTTCACGTCTATCCCACGCAGGGGTTGGCAAAGACCGACGACTCTCCATTGGTCGCTTCTCGCCCTCGTGAGAATCAGGGACGTGACGGGTGGCGAACCACGTCGCCGTCATTTTCAGCAAATTAGGTATATTAATTCGCTTTTAGTGAATCCCACAAGCCGCAAAGGAGGATGGAAGTCAGCCCCAGCAGAGCCCTGCATGCTGAGGTAAGGCACCATAGTCCCCGGAGGAGCCCGACTCCGGGACGATCGGCACGCTTGCGACTAGGCTCGCCCCTAGCCACGCATCCATTGGCACGGTAGCCCGTGGATTGGCGGAGAGGAAGGGAAAGGATAGAGAAGAAAGGAAGGGGCAGGAAAGGAAATGCGGATTGGGGGGGTTACCAGACTTGAAATAAATATAAATCCATACATATATTTATTCCGATGCGGGAATCGAACCCGCGACCGTTGATTCCGCAGGCGGAGGGCCCCGCTACTGAGCCAGATGGTCGCCGGTATTAAAATCATGTTTAAACATATTACAAAAATAATTTTAAAGTATTTAAAATCAAAAATTTAAAACTTCATTATACATTTTCTACATGTTTTTTCCCCGATGCGAGTAGGCGTATAACAACGTGAAAAGGGGAAAATTTAAACCAAACAGCTCGTTCCGCGAAGTGTAGCCGAGAATGAATATACGCCTACATGTTATACTTATATAATACGTAGGCACACCAGTCCATAAACAAAATGTATGATTTCAAAAATTATATGCTCATTTTGTTATATATGGCAATTTGTATCAGTTGTTGGAATACAAATGAGGCGAGCGAATATTTCAGGCCAGCGTAGACTTCTAAGGATCTATGACCATATTTAAAAAATATATATAATCCGATTTACATTATAACTGTTTACATATTTAATAGAGAAAAACATCTAATATGTTTTTCTAATGTTATTTTTAATACAGTTGTATATGACCTACTGTTGAGCTTCTCCTTTTTAAATAATTCAAATAAATCATTACAAAACAACCATTTGATACAGTCATGTAAAGTCCTGTGTCAACAATGCTCAGAAATATTTGCGTTTCACCCTCAGTTGAACAGGATTTTAATCCTCGCAGCACGCGAACCAATATCTCCATTTAATTGTGGTTTAAATGAAATTAAAATTTACCTATATATTATACTTACATTAGTCTATTTGATTCATAACATTGTAAATATTATATCATAATACAAACCCCTTTAATTTAATGCTTTGCGTTCATAACGGAAGACAAAAATCAAAACATATAACGCATTAAAACATTTAAACTAGTTCAATTACATATCGATGTGAGGCTTGGACGCTTAAAGAAGATCTCAGAAAACGTACAGAAGCGTTCGAAACGTGGGCATATAGACGGACGTTCGCTATTAGCTACACCCAAAGGGTGGCCAATGACGAGGTTCTCCGACAATTCAAGCAAAAATGTGAACTTTTGCACACCGTCAAAGGTAGAAAAGTTGCTTACCTGGGTCATATCATGAGACATGACAGGTACAAGTTGCTGCAACTGATCATGATGGGAAAAGTCGCGGGCAAAGACAAGTTGGTCGAAAAAGAAAGTCTTGGCAACGTAGTATCAGGGAGTGGACTGGGATAGTGAGTGCAGAACTGCTGCACTGAGGAGGAGAGTTGTGCTGAATTGGCTGCCAACCTTCGCAAGTCGGAGAGGCACTCTTAGAAGAAAAATAAATTTAATGTTATCAATATAACTCGCTTGTTTGTTTGTAGTTTATGGGATAATTGCTTAACATCATTAACTCAAATCTCAAACAAATTACTTGTTCAATTAATAATCATTGTAGCTAGTTGCTTCCTATAAATTCGTTTCATTCAAAGTATAATAAATATATGTAAGCCAAATTTGTAACAATTCATCAACTATAAGAAATTATTAATTTATTTATTTAGTTATTCCACAACTTTCTTAGTAATGTAAAGGTTTTATATAATATAAGTATAGGTATAAAAGATTTTAGCCAAAATCTAATTATACAGCATATAAAACAAAACAAAACAAAATCTAAAAACTGCGTAACTAAAGTAGCTCAGTGGAGTGACAAAAATATATAGTAGTGTGTGTGTTTTTTGTGTATATACGTTCGTGAATCCGTACATGTGTATGTGTACGCTTTCTTTGTGTATGTGTATATGTCCTAGCAATTTATGAACTGTTTTTCTCATTTTTTAAATTTAGTTTAAAAATAGCTTTTCTTAGTACTTCCTTTGATAGGGTGGAAATTCCAAGGTCTGATTCATTTTTATTAAAATAAAAAAATATAAATGTGAACTATGTATAGATATTACTTTACATATTGTGGGAATTTCATTTCAATTTATATTTACAAAGTAATGTATGGGTATACCCGTATTTGAATTATTAATCCTCTGAAAATGTACCAGCGTGTATATTTGCGTTTCATTTTGCGATTCAACGAACTTTTTAATTCTCGCTACAAAAAACCTATCCCTGGAACCGTTGTCCAGCTTCATTCGTAGTAAATGTAAAATAAATTAAAAAAGAAGAGGAAAAGTATTGTATTACATTTATTTTCCTCTTCTTTATATTGTATTAGCATTATAATAACTTACATACAAAAGTTTTTCTCATAGGAATTAAAGTCCGTAGACGGAGATTTTTGTGGAAATGTTTTTTTTATGGTATAAGAATTCAAATGTGCAAACATGCTACAGAAAAAAATTAAGGCCGCTCATAGTTATCTGCATCATCTTAGACACAGCAGAATCGTTGCCGGCCTTTGAAAAATGTGCAGGCATGTTTTTTAAAGGCTCCAATGTCGTAACGATTCAGAGATACCGCTGGAGATAACTGGTATAAATGGCCAGGAAAAGTAATATGGATAACCCGGCTTGACTGGGTAACTACCACACTTCCACAAAATTTGGACGTTAAATGGTAGCATTTTTTCATTGTTACCACGTTTCTCAATGAGTGCATAGATCTTGACGCTGGACTTAACCCCCTTCTTTAGTTACCTCCCGCCATTCATTAGTTCTATCTTACATTTCCATTATTTTTTAACTATAATTTTAGGTAAAATGACGGGCGATGAGCTTGTATGAGGAGAGTGATGAGTGTGAATGAAGCGTAGAAAGTGTAGCGGGATCGTGGCAGACGGAGTTCTGTGGTATATACCTACCCCTACGGGTAACAGGCATGATCGTATGTATCTAATTTTAAGTCAGCAACACATCTGCAGTTGCCTTGGTATTGTTATTATCAAAATGAATCGGTGTTTACTTAGCATTAGGTTACCTGCTTTCTCGTATACTAACCAATTCTATAAAAAAAATGAAAGCCAGAAAGAGGAAGTCGAGGGTCAGTGACGTCCAATACCATATTTGCCCAACATACTTGACATTTCTCTTCTTTAAATTTTAAATTGTTTACTGCGAAGTGGTCATAATTTTTCATATTTGGAATAACTGAAAGCTTCAAATTCAATACTAAGAAAAGGGAAGGAGGAAAAATACTCCAACGTTACAAGCTCTCAAAGCCTCCGGTAACAAAGGCTGCTACGTGATCGGAAATGAATTTCCTGGATGCATTGATATAATTTCTGCAAACTGGATCGTTGGAATCCAATTTCTTTTCTAACGTTCATTGTATAACTATAAGACTTTACTTTTGAGATCTCCCGCACCCAATGATTAGTTTAAAAACTAATATATCCCTTTTTTAACTTCTATTCGATCTATAGAGATCTGTCAGCAATTGAACCTATGTTCAGAGACCATCCCTTTTCCAGTGTGTGTTGTACGAGGCGACTATAGGAGCAAATATCAATATATGGGTAGCCTCTATCTGAGTAATACAAAACATTTTGCAACACTTAGGGAGACAATTAAACACTAGTTCTACAGACAGTCCAATTCACGGCGTTAATTATTGATTGATATTTATATGGTGTTGTTTTTAATATTTATTGTATCTATTTTCTTTCACAAATGTCTATCTGATTGAATGCGAAAGACACGGGAAAGAGTTTTATTGAAAGGTTTAGGAGAGGCCTATTCTTCCAGAGGCCCGTAGCGACTACTATTAACACACACACAGCTATAAATTATATATAAGTGAATAAATTTTTTAACATAAAAATATGTTATTATTTAAAGTTTTTCTGTAGTAGAATAAAAATAAAAGGATATTTTATTATTGTTTTTCTTTAGAAATTTATACATTCACTTTTTTCTATAAGTCTGAAATATGATCGATTCAAATAACTGACGAGGAATGCATCGCTGTATTCGCAACGTGTTGCTGGTGCCTTGGATTACACATTTTATTCTAGTCTGAGAGCTATTTATAAATGCCATTGTTAAACATAATGTGCATGCCATTTTAAAAAGAAACAATAAAAACCTCATACGCGGAAAAATTTAAAACAGAACCACACGTTCGCTTGCTTATTTTAACTTATTTCAGGGAGCTGCGAGCGCCTGCAGCGAAAAAAGTTTCGGCTAACAAGGTAGCAACGATGTGTTACGGTAACTTCTTAATTAGGGCAACTAACTTCCGGCCACCTACTTTTTCCCATTTTCATAGTCAATGGTATATATAAATTAATTTTTCAAGTTCGATGACTAACAAACGCTTGTAGTAAGAACTGCGATATATAATAATCATCGTTCTCAGCCCGTTATATTTCACAATTCAAGAGCATAAACCTTTGCCTTATATCTCCTCTGTCTCGTTCTCTTAAGTATTTTAATAATAATAATAATTCTTTATTTGCATAATGTGAGGTGTAACAAGATGAAAAAAGACGTTTATAAACTCCATCATATTGCCACTTATGGCATACAAATTTCATTAATTATTTATTTATTTATAATGTTAACTCTACATAAACTATATAAACGTATATCATCAATGTTATATATAAATTAATTTTTCAATTTCGATGACTAACAAACGCTTGTAGTAAGAAGTGCGATATATAATAATCATCATTCTCAGCCCGTTATATTCCACAATTCAAGAGCATAAACCCTTGCCTTATATCTTCTCTGTCTCGTTCTCTTAAGTATTTTAATAATAATAATAATTCTTTATTTACATAATGTGAGATGTAACAAGATGAAAAAAGACGTTTAAAAGCTCCATCACATTGCCACTTATGGCGTATAAATATCATTAATTATTTATAATGTTAACTCTACATAAACTATACACGAATGGACATTAGACATAGAGATTAGACACACTGTTACATTGTCATTAAAATTATAATTGATTCATACATTCTATTCAACTTTTAAAGCAAAAAAGTACTTATTATTATAAATATTGCCATCTATTAGCCATTCATATAGTCTTTTTTTAAATAATCTTGTGTTTAAGATTAAAAAGTTATAAAAATGGATTCAATATTTTTTTTTTCAGAAGGATATATATTTTTAACAAGGAACTCTTTTTGACGACAATATTAAAACTAACAATCTACCTGTGGGTTTAAAATAAGGAATAAAAAGAACATCAAAATAATAGAACATTATGTATGGCTTACTGTCACTCAGTGTCAATATACGTTAGTTGACAGACATGCATTTAAATTGTGCAAGTGTCATGCCATCTACGATGATTGTCCGTCAAACTAAGAGACGGATGTAATATATACCGAAGATATAATAAGCTAATCCAATATTCAATTCTTCTAGGATTTACTCCTCGCCAAGCAGGACATTGGACAAGCGTGTTAGGTAAATGATCGTCCCTCCAGAAATGGAGAGCCTCGTATATGGGCTGTGAAAAAAACTCCTGTTTTTTTCTTTGTAAAAAAAATTTCATCCTTTTTTTAATAAAAAATATATTTACAAATGACGCTACAGCCCTCAGTGGTCTAGATTTTAGGGCGGTTACCGACATATAATAACGTCACTTCATTTCACCACACTACACTTAAAAAATAATGAATATTTGATGATCTTTGGGAATAATGGTAACACAACTGGTTAATATCAGAGTAAAGTTTATATCCGATTGTAAAAATTAATAACTTTTAGTCGATGATAGTTTTCTCAGGTTACACAAAAAGAAAACGAATATTTAATTTCATTTCATTATGGGTATACTGTAACTTGTAGCAAATAATAAATTATTCAGTGTAATTATTATGAAATACGATATGAAAGTTCATACCAAAATGGAACACCTCCCGGGAGAGTTTACAATGCTATTACATCAAAATACATATACATTTTTATATAAATACCTTTTCCCGATATTATCGATGTACCAGTTTCTACAAATTACCCACATTCTTTAAGAATATTTATATTAATGATTATATATATAATTGTATAGTATTTTTTTACAAAGTAGTAATTTTAGTAAGCACTAAAATTACTATTTTGTATAGCCTTTGTGTTTGTGTTAAGCCATAGCCTGCATTACAGAAAAATGTTGTCGTTCCCTCTATAATGTGTGTGTACCATAGAATATATGATTCCATAGAATATATACGACCAATTTGCTCAGTGATAGGGCGCTCCGCCCGCAGAATCAATGGTCGCGTGTTCGATCCCCACATCAGAATAAATATATAAATGTACTACAAATATTTATTCCGAGTCTGGTAACCCCACCAATCCACATTGGACAAGCATTATGGCTCAACGTCTGTTCCTCCAGAAATGGAGCAGCAATGGATATATGGCCTGTTAACAAAAATTTTATTTAAACTAGTGATCGGAGTAGGTATATTGATTTAGGATTAATGATATAAAACGTATATGTATATTGGACTTGCTTCTGGAACTCCAAATAAATCTCATAAATTTATACAAACTTTTCTTACATATAACGTTCAAGTCAATTTAATTTATAAATAAATTAGTATAGACTTTACTATTAACTACTTTTAAATATTAAAAGAAGTATGAACTAAATCGTAGGTAGAACAGAATAGAATAATTTATTTGCAAGTAAGACAATTTTAATAATATTTATCTAATTCCTGGAATACCGTAATATCCGCTATTGATTTTTAATGAAGGGTCATATTATGACAGCATGTTGCAAGTTCATAAATCAATACATCTATTTCGATCACTGTTTATAACCTAAAATTGATCTTTCTATCGTGTGTGCGTGCGTGTATCTATTACTTTAATATGGAAAAACTATATCTTTTGTATGTGCGTGTTCCAGGACCCTTATATCTTCAACAACAGGACTCCAGAAGCGAACAATAGACTACCAATAGACTATATATAATTTGGAATGGGGAATATCAAGACGATGACAGTAACTCAGCAACGAAAACCTCTCCTCTTGTTTAAAATCATTGAAATGATGAAACGAATAAGTAGAAGTTATTTATTTAATAGAATAAACAAAGCTCAGAAAAATGAATTCTAAGAAACTTTTCTACGGGGTTTTGCTTGGTATGTGTCGTAAGCCATCCTCAATCCGCTTCCCCTTGCTTTACTTCTCTCTTCTTTATCGTTTACTTAAAAAGGAAACATATTTGTAGAATACTTGTTAGAGATGTACATAGACGGCGGTGACTATTTACCATCAGGTAACACGCTTGCTCGTTTGCCTATCTTGTTTTATGTACCACGACAAAAACGTCTCTTAATGATAAGTAATTAGAACTAGGGATTATGCAGATATCTTGCTTGCTTTTGAGAAAAATATAGGTTAACAGAATCTGAACGAAAAGGTGCAGCGACACGAACAGGGCTCTTTTTGACTCCCAGCGCTTTGTCTTTAGAAAAATATAGGATAATGGAAGAGCAAAAGACTTTAAATGCGGAAGGAAAGAAAGGACGGAAGATCTTAGCGTTCATCTAGAAAAGTATAGCATCTACAAGTTGTTTATTAAATTGTACTTTCTTTAAACTCTATTTTATTTAAAATATCTTTTATTTACTTGTTTAACAGTTCTTTATCGTAACAGTTTTAATTAACCTTGCATCAATTTCGTTCCACAACACAAATACCAAGCCAATATCTTTATTTTTCAAGCCTCTCTTTTTTTGTTCTTTAATGGCAATTAGTTATAACTATTATGCCAGTGTCAAGTAAAATATAATAGTATCAAGTATCTTGAAATATACTTGTCAGCTTGTCACGTTACCACTTGATAAAATGGTGACTATTTTACTAAGACTTCTTTTGGTAAAATGAGTGAGTTTGCAGTCAACTTCAAAAGTAATGATACACGCATTTGTTTCATGTCACTCCACTTACATACCTTAATCGAACTATTTTAATATATTGTAAATCAAATTTGTATTTGATTTACAATGTATAAATATTGTATAAATATTGTAATATATTGTTAATCGAATATATTGTAATATACCATTACAATTCAGCAATATAACTGATATTTATGAAAATAAAACAAAAACACAACGTCACTAATGTAAGTAAAGGGCGAATGTGTTCATTAAAGGCCGGCAGCGCATTAGCGACGCCTCCGGCGTTGCGGATGTCTATGGCCAGCGGTGATCGCTAACCACCAGGTGACCTGCATGCTCGTTTGCCTGCTCTGCTATAAAAAATTTGGCGGAAAAAAGTCAATCCTCGCTTTTTATCTTTGATAGCAATTAGTTATAACTATTATGCCAGTGTCAAGTAAAATACGATAACATCAAATCTCTAAAAATATAACTAGTCAACTTATCATGTTACGTCTTGAAAAAAAGTGTGACTATCCTACCAAAACCTTTTATGGACTTTTTCAGTCAACTTAAAAAGTCACGATACACTTATTTCAAATCGCTTCACTTATACACCTTAATCGAACTATATTGTATAATACACCATCATAATGAAACAATATTACTGATTATAAGATTATAAAAATGAAATAAAAACACAACGTCACTGATGTATTTTGGCGGGAAAAGACCAAGCCTCGCTTTTTATCTTTTTCCTCTCATCTTTCATCAACATTTATTAATCGGATATATTGCAATTCTACACTAATACATAGAACAATTATGTCATAATGCATTCATGAGTTCAATAAATAATTTATTTCGGTTTGATCAACGCAGTGAATATTTTATTACGTTAGTAAAAGTGTACGTGGGGTATCTAGGGATATTCATCAATCATAATTTATTACCCCATTGTTATCGCGGCCCTGAATAATCGCTCATATCCGAAACACCTTTGTAAAGCAGTGATTACAATGAAAGGAAATGTGCACGCACACCATTTTGGATAACAATTTTGTTGCTTATTTCGACAATAGGAAAAAACTGAAAAAAAACACCCGGCCTTTTACCAGCCGACATACATCAGTAGGGTTTCTGTATTTCATTTTCAGTATATCATTTTATTATGAGTTATATTGTTTAATTCTTGTGGCTTAATAAACAAAATAGTTCGATTAAGGCTTATAAGTAGGGCGAAATCGAACCCACGACTATTTACTCATAAAAATGCTCCACACTTTATCTGAAATATGAGATAACGCACATGTCCCATAGAGGCATAAACGTCTAATATGTAAGTTATATTACTTCATTATTATTATTTCATTGTAACTTTAGAATAAAATGTGTATTTTTTTATGGGATAGGAGGGCAAACGAGCAAGCGTGCCGCCTGATGGAAAGCAATCAACGCCGCCCATAGACAACCGTGCCACCGCAGGAGTCGCGGAAGCGTTGCCTGCCTATTAGGTATGTGTAGGCTTGTTTTTTGAAGGTGCCAATATCGAATCGGTTCGGAAACCGTCGAAGGTAGCTGGTACCACAGAGTGGTGGTGCGTGGAAAGAAGTTTCGAGAGAAGCGCACCGTAGTTGATCGCCACTCATTCAGATGGTGAAGATGAAACTTTTATTTATAAATAATTTAACAGTTACCCTCCAATAATATTTGGAAATAATACCCTGAATACCTGTAGAAATTTATCAAACTACTACGTTCCAGCTTCCAACCTTAATACCGGATGACGAACAGATAAATTCACTGTCAGGATCCCTCTAATTGTTTTCTTTATTCTTCGGTAACCTTTGTAAATTGCACGGGTACATTTTAATATAATTTATAAGTGTCCGGAGCTTAATCATTTTTATTATCCTTTTAAAGCTACAATATAAGATTCTCGCGATAGAAGGCTTTTCATTTAATTAGCTTAGTTAGAGATTAAAGCTAAGGAAAGAAGATTAGTTGCCAAGGTTTTATAATTCTCCATTTATATTTATTTCTCGCTGCATCTATTTAATTTAGTTTCTTATAAAAGCATACATAAAAATATACTGTGTAAGAAACTTAATATCTATATTATTTATATGAACATCCGTTTTGGAGGTTTATAAAGATTTTTTTTTATTGGATAGGAGGGCAAACGAGCAAGGGTGTCGCCTGATGAAAGCAATCAACACCGCCCATAGACAATCGCGACACCGCAGGAGTCACGGAAGCGTTGCCGGCCTTTTAAGTATGTGTAGATACAATGTTAAATGTTAAAAATAACTATGAACACGGTTTACACTCATAACTAGGTTCCCCGTATTTAAGTTGTCATTTAAACTTATGAAGGACAAACAGATAAACATCTTATATTGGAATAAAGACCTGTATGTAGGCTAATCAATTATTTATCCTGATGCAGAGATCCAAACCCACGACTTTTAGCGACACCTCACCACTACACCATTGTGTCCTTAAATGTATTTTATGCTTAACAATTAAAAATTTAGAAAGTTTCCAGTTTCAGAAAGAAATTAAGATTCATTATAAATTATATATATGATCAGTAACTAAGGGTTCATAAAGATAAGCTTGTATATATGTACTTGACATACATACAAGCTTTCATATAATATTACATAAATGTTTCCCAAAACCAAATATTATTTCACATGTACCTCACCACGTTAACTGCAGAAATGAAATATACAGAACAGATAATTTCATTTCAGAAGTCGCATCTGCTAAGTTAAACTGTTAAAAAATTCATACACATCAACTCAGATGTGAACGCGGCCTTAAAAGCAAATTCTCCAGTCCCTTTCGCGTAATGCAAGCGAAGGAAATTGGATTTTTCTTTATTCTCGCGCGGGTAACTTGATATTGTGTGAATTATGGAAATTGCGACGCTAAATTGTTGATTTATTCCCATGATCTATGTGATTGGTTAGCAATGAATCGCTTCCCCATGTGATTTGTACAATGATGCTTTTAATCAAGCTCCATTTATATAATGACTTTAGATATTTTTGTACATATTTTTTTATTATCTTTCGAAGCGAGCGTGACTAAAAGGATTTTCTAATGTTACTAATATTTTTTTTGAACTCCCACTGCAGGGATTGGATGAACAGATGGCAAAAATTATTTAAAATATGAATTCGATGAATGTGGGAGGAAGGATGGATGAAAAGATGAGTGTGAAGGAAGCAAGAAAGGTGTGTCGCGATCGTAGCAGATGGAGATCTGTGGTCTCTGCCTAACCCTACAGGGAGACAGGCGTGACTATATGTATGTATATATGAAAATGATCAACCGGCTTGGGTTTAAATATTATATCTATAGTATAAAATAACGCAGTGCAGTTTCTCCTCTCCCAGAGCGCCACATTAGTTTATTAGTTTTAATTCTGACGTCAAAAATACGTCAAAAATTCCTTGCGAATCTATTAAGCAAAATTAAAACTTTTTTTTAATCGTATTGTAAAATTAATTTGTATAATGGTTTAGGCTCTTGAATGCACTTGATAAAAGAGAACACAATCACTTCCGATAGCCCAACTTTCCAGCAACAGTATATCCTCTAATTAGACGAACGAGGCACTAACGACTGAACTATTTCGATATAACCACCGCAAAGACGATACTAGACGTAAATAATGCAGGCTAGTGACGACCATTAGACGCTTCTGGTGCGAGAAATTTAGTTCTGCAGTCACCAACCCCAGTGTGGCGAACGAAAAAATGAACGAACGTGGGTTATTACTCGGTTATTCCCCAGTGTAGCGTCTACGAGCAAACCCGTTGTAGATCGTGTCTTAGGTAAAGCATATGTCCAGTTACAGATTGTCATAAGCTAGGATTACGATGTATATATTTATCCCAACGCTAGAATGGAACCTGATCATTGACTCAGTAAACCATAGGCTTTGTCTCTGAGCTAATAAGGAAATTTATTTTACTCATATATTTCATAGGTACATAAGAAGAAAGAATAATTTATTTGTTTAACAAAGAAGGTGAATAGGTATTGTGTTTTTTTATGGTATAAAAGGGCAAACGAGCATTTCACCTGATGGAAAGTAATCAACACCGCTCATAGACACCGCGACACCGCAAGAGTCATAGAAGCGTTATCGATTCCAAAAAACCATCGAAGGTAGCCGGTTCCACAGATTGGTGCGTGGAAACAAGTTTCGAGAGAACCGCACCGTACTGGATCGCCACTCATCCAGATGGTGAGAATGAAACTTATTTTTATGGCGAGTTGTGCAGTTGTTAAAATTCAGACCGAAATTCATTGCCATGTAAAATGATATCTGTCTTAAAAGTGTTTTCGCTCTCCCTATAAAACCTTTTAAATAAAATATAAGGTAAACAGTAATATTCGATCCCGAACCGAATGAGTTAGTCAAAGAAAATAAGTATGGAGATTACGTGTCCCCCCCATTACGGAAAGCAGCTTATGCGTAGGGTTGCAAATTGGTAAGGTAAGAAAATAAGGACATAGGTTTACATAATTTAAGACTACATTTAGAAAATCTTGACAAACAAGTCGCGTTCGAAGTATTATTAAATAACTAGCTTTGTTGTAGAATTTGTTGTGCAGTGTTATCAAATTACATTTCCCTTCCCTTTCTTCTCGACGCTTACGTGCTGTATGTTTACATTTATTTTTGTTTACATCGCGGTTTTAATGAACATTAGACAATTTTATATACTTTACTAATTTTAATTTGATTTCATTGATCGTAAAAAGGAGTTTGGCTTAGGACAACATAAATATTGAAATATTTATACTGTCCTATCTTTTACTGATATATCTATAAACTAAATTATATATCAATATCAATACCAGCCCGCGGCAGTCCACTGCTGGTCATAAACCTCACTCACTCAAGGCGCGCCACCTAGCCCGATCTTCGGCTACACGCATCCAGTCTTTGTCTGTTGTCAATTAAATATGTATATTATTACCTAAATTAAAATAAGGCATAATATTCTATCGCAACAAAATATGACACCGAGAGACAAGAGAGGGATGAGGTATGGTGCATTAATTAAAAGTACAAAAATTAAACTTAAAAAGCCACGTGTGACAAAGGGCCTCCAAAATCAAGAAATGCATGTCAATTAATTTATGGATTGCCCCTAACGCGCATAACAAAGTACTGGGCTACGTTTCCTATTATTTAAAATTGGGTATATTTAATATAGGAACGAATATGGTTATCATCGTTAACCCTCATATGAAATTCAAATCAAACTTTAATCCATTTTAAGTTATAAAAAATAAACAAGGCAATTACACCAATGTATCTATAAAGTTTAAATGACTAAAATAATTTATAAATATAATAAAAGATTTCTACTGATGAGCAACTGAACATGCTCCAGAACTGCTGCACCATGCGAAGGAGGAGGAAAGTTGTGCTGAATTGGCTGCCAACCTTTGCAAGTCGGAAAGGAACTCTTAGAAGAAAAAGAAGACTGATGAGCAACGGTCTCTTCTAACAGGGTGTATATAATAAGCAAAATCTTTGTTATTGGATTATTGAGAGAAATCTTGTCTCAAACAACAATTTTTTAAATATCTTCGATAAGCAATATATCACCGAAAGTTTAATTATTTGCCACTGCGGAGGGATATCTCATCTATCAGCATACTTTATCGCTTTTACTATGGGGAATACTCCAATTGTTTCCAAGGGAATTGTTCGAAATAATTTTTGTTGCTAAATTCCACTATCCCTACACTAATTATCCCTACCATTTGGAAAAGTAGCGTCCCAGTACAATGTGTTTATACCGAAACATTTGCCTTTAGAGGTATTTTGGAATCTAAACGACTTAGGAATTTTCAAAGACAAGGACAACAAATTTTCATTTGGGGGATAGTCGTAAAACCAACCACGCGTATACATTACGTGTATCAATCCATCCACGCGTTGTCCCAGGTAGATAGATGAGTGGGCATCCAGACTTAAAACAAATACCTGTCAGCCATACGTATAAATATTTATTCCGATAACCCGTAATTAATGGTTTCGAAGAGCTTCGCCACTGCACCAATTAGGTTAAATTGTTAGATGTAATATGTTATCATACATCGTACACAAATTTACACACATTTCCCCGCCCACGTCAGTTCGATTGACAACAGTGCATTTGTCTTTCGGATACGTTCCGGAATTTTGATAAGTTGTTCGTGACAGTACGGTATCGGGCGATAAATCAAGTTCCACGTAGGTTCAAGCGACTCTAGTGTACTTCCCACACTTTGAACTACATATCTGCCTTTTAACGTGTAATTTCTTTTTATTTTATATAAAAACAATTCATACGTACGTATACATATATACAAACGCCTCTTTCCTGTAGGGGTAGGCAGAGACCACAGATCTCCATCGGCTACGATCTCCGCATACTTTCCTTGCTCCCTTCACCCTCATCACTCTCTTCATGCAAGCTCACCGGTTACGGGTACTCTAAACCTGGCCTTGTCTAAAAACTTCGACAATTTGACCAGGATATATTTTTCTTAGTCTTTCCCTATGGACCCTACCGTCCAAATCCGCAACGTAATTTTTTTTACCACTTGTCTTTCATCTATCCTTCTTCTCTCTGTGCCCAAACCATCTAAACATCCCTAGAAACAATAACCAGATGTATATTAAAAAATCAAGTATTGACTCATTGGACACATAACGACATACTAATGACCACTAATGAATCTCAACAATTAGCGTAGTGGAGAAGTTACCGCTTTCATATTCAATAGTCACGGGTTTAATTTCCGTAACGAAATAAATATACATATGTATAGCATACAGATACTCATCAGTCTACTTTAAAATTGTGGCGTTGGCAGGTGAACGGGGGATCACAGATTTTTTTAGTTAGATAGACGCTGCTATTGCTGGTATTTGCTGGTATCTGGTATTCACCCATTTACTGGAATTTGCTCCCTTAGCCACCTCGGTCGAACCTCAAGGGACGAAACGGGGTAGTTTAATTCTACGTCAGAAACCACACGTTAAGATATCGCTTAGAAAATAGATGTGACTTATATCCATAAATATCAAACCCAACACCATGGCGAAGGGAGATTAGGAACATAGCGTGATGGCAGAGAATAATAGAGGAAGCCAAAAACCACAACAAATTCCAACGTCATAGGCAGTAAGTAAAAACTAAGTAGAACTCTTAATTGGATTTCAAATAAAAATCCGTCGTCCATCTACTAATGAATCTCAACAATTTGGAATGCACTCGGTCTGAACGAGTCAGAGTGACTCGAGGGGACTGTTCAACCTCTCATCGCCCCTTGTTAGTCCCCAATCTCCTTCTTATTCCTGTTGTTAAGGCCGAAATAAATTGGAAGGACGTCTGTTTTCCTTTCAGCGTTATTAATTCTCTGCAGTATTGAAGTTTATTTGACAAGTTTTTGATCTTTATGAGCAATGAGAAATTTACAATCGATTGTGTTATGTATAAGCTTACGCAGTACATAAATTTTATTTGCGTTTTTAAATGCTTTATTTCATTTATCGGTAGTAAATCTCAATATGTGATTTAACTCTATATTATATTTTATCTATAATGGACCTCTATGGGTAGAGGATCTTCGCATCAGGATAAATATAACGTATTCCTTCCAAGTCCGGTCCGGTAGGCGTGTTGGGTTGATGTTCATTCCTCCTGAAATGAGGCGCCTGTTTCCAGCAATGGGACATACATGGGTTGTTAAAGAAAAATTAAATGTAAATTTATCACCAATCTAAAACTGTTACAATGTATAAGGACTTTTTCCGCCAAGTTACATCAGTTATTGTTAATTTCTGGTGGATTATTACTCTATGTAGTTTGATTAAGACGTCAAAGTGAAATAAAATATAATAAATGCCTTTTTAACTTGACTGCAAGAGTTCATGCAAGTTTGAGTAGAACGACTAGCACTTTATCAAGACGTATCGTGAAAAGCTGAATTTACATTTCAAGATACTAGATATTATTTTACTTGACACTGTCATAATATTTATAGGTAATTGTTATAGAAAAAAAAGAACTATAAATAATAACACGTTCTATAATAAAACTTTCGCCAAATATGTTTTTTTTTCTTCTCTTGAAACTTATTAAGCGAGTACAATTACTATTGACAATGAACATAAAACCGTTATGCTATTTTACATATTGTACTGTCTTCACTACCAACCAGTTACCAAATTTAAAATACAATGCTCTATTGTTATATTATTTTTATTCATCTCGAATACATTATGCGAACTTGTTTATATTTAAATAATTGTTTTGATATCCGCCTACCCGGAATAGAACAGTGAATTAAATTCGCTTTCAAATTCTTCACAATAAATTATATTTCAATTGTATGTTAACAATTAAAATTAAAATTACTTCTATAGTTTCATGGTGAAATTCCTCTAAATGCGAATCACACTCTTGTGATTGTTAACTGCGAAGATATTTTTATTCATGTGGAGGTAGTATATTTATTGTCTTTTTGTATTTAGAAATACATACATTGGACAAGTGTGGTAAATATATATATATATATATATATATATATATATATATATATATATATATATATATATATATATATATATATATATATATATATATACCCTTAGCCACTTAAAAACAATAAAAAATCTAGACGAGGTTTTGAATATGGTATTTTTATAAAAAAAAAACAGTTATTTTGATATTACAAAGATTTAATAAAACATTTTGACATACCAAATCCAAAAAGTAAGCAAATTATTGGCTATTTTATGCTATAATCCAAAAAGCAACAAATTACTGGCTATATATATATTACGGTTGTATACTTCTCTCCCAAAGAAGAATAGATATTCAGAAATGTAACACACACCTCGTGTAAAAACATACTTCTTCTTCCCGGTTGCTCTCTTGTCATAGTATAGTTGTCGTTACTTCTGGTAGTAGCTTGCTTTATACTCCTTCACCATCCTTCTCGCACTGAAGTTCTCCTCAAGCATACATTTGTCGGACCATTGAATGCTCCTTCACTTGATCGGTCTAACGCAATGGAGTTTTAACTCGCGGTTTCTTCCCTTCTATCTTGCCTTGCACACAAGGCGTTCCAGAGAGACTTTATTGCGTCGCGATACATGCCCCAAAAAGAGAGGATGCGAGTTCGAACGGCACACTAACTACTAGCAAATAAGTTAAATTAATAACAATCACATACAGTTAATTCAAGGTAGAATAAAAATATGGAAATAAAAGGATTTTTATTTTTAATTATTTACTACGGCGTAACCCTTTTTAAAACTTACATACACATTATCTTAAAGTTATATATATATATATATATATATATATATATATATATATATATATATATATATATATATATATATATATATATATATATATAGTGGTAGGACCACGCTGTAGACGAATACTTGCAAGAATGGCACAATATTTGTCTGTAGCATGAATGGCCCATTCATGCTACAGACAAATATTGTGCCATTCTGGCTCGCCCGGAGAAGTACCATACTCCCGCAGAAAACCGGCGTCTGAGTGGTAGCTTACCTACGGCGCTTCGTACGGTGAACTCTCATAATGACACTTTCCTTAAAGGTCGGCAATGCTTCCGTAATGCCTATGGCGCTGCGGAAGTCTGTGGGCGGCGTTGATTGCTTTCCATCAGGTGACACGCCTGCTCGTTTGCCTTCCTAGCCCATAAAAAAAAAATACATACCCATAATAAAATAATATAATTGCTAGCAAGTGATGCTACTGCCCTGTAAAAAACATGTCGATTTGGTTCTTACTAAGTAATTTAATCCAATCATAATTAATTTTATAAAATCATTCACTGACATTATTACAAAGCACTTTTAAGAGTTTAGTTTAATTCACATTGCATTGTTTCAATAAACCTTACGTTTAAGCTATTAGTAAGGCAGCACGCGTATGCATCGAGAAGACTTATGACAACCCTCGTCAACTAGAGGGGCGCTGTCACTCCGCAACCAACTACACGGAAAACGTTTTACTTGCAATAGCATTTTATTGGTTTCAATTTCACCGTTGCCTTGTCTCGGACAATGATCAAGGTTTGGGCTGCCCGTACTCCCTCGCCTCAAAGGAGCATTCATGTTTATTATATCGAATGGTATCTCTTCTTATTATATGAATAAAAAATGAAGCCTACGAGTATGAATTGCTTAAGATTATTGAGAACTTATGGTATATTCCTTCGGTAGATTCCTTGATATATTTTATACGAATTCAACTATATATTTAGAGAAAATATTTTCTCTATTTTTTATACTCCTTGAGGCAACAAAGGGAATAGATTTGCTTAATTCTTAGACATTTTCGAAATAATAACATTGGCATTTCTTAAGTTAATATTTGGATATATTATTATACTACATATATAGTCTATTTTTAAATATTGTTGAATGCATTTTAAGATACATGCGTTACATTTTAACGAATCAAAATGACTAATGTCACCCAAATATTTTTTACATCATTAAATAATCACAATTGAAAACTAAATACTATAAAAATATCAACAGTATTCCTTTGTATTTATTGTCATATACGGTACTATATACTACGGTATCAAAATATGTATATTTACCTACAAGCATCAAAATATTTAGTAAATTATAATATTTAAGTAATCACGACATTTATTTAAATCATTTATTAATGGCATTGGAATTTTCAAAAAACAAGCCTACTCTTATCTCAAAAGCATTGCAAATACCGGCAACGTATTTGCAATGCCTAGGGTATTGCAGAAGTCTGTTAGCGGCGTTGATTGCTTTGCATCAAGCAATACGCTTGCTCGTTTGCCTCCTTATCCTATAAAAAAAGTATATTGACATACAAAACGCAGCGAGCTTTATCTGAAATCGGTGTCAAAATTGAAATGGTAAAATAATTGAAGTGGAACACAACGAGAAGATACAAACCGTACAATAATAAATCGACGCTATCAATCTGTATGCTTTTCCAATTTCTATCGCGAAACTTCGCCGCTTTATTCGTTTGCATATCGGGCTAGATGCACAGGACGCAGCCAATTTTCACTTTTTGTATCACAAGAGCGATGGATTGCACTACCTTTTCAGTTTACTGGGCAATATTTTTAATGTTGATTTGCCTTGTTTTTTATCGGATGTGCAGTATGAATTGAAAATTTTGAAACGCTCATAAAATACAGTATTTTATAAAATTAATTACGATGAAAACAATAACGACCTAATTGGCTTAAAAACTACGCTACTGCTTTCGGGGTTACTAGCCCTACTGCATCTAAATATATATATATATATATATATATATTGTGTATCATGGGTTGTGATGACAATACCTACGTATCACAATAAATAATTTCAAATAATTTATTTATTTAATATCTACGCAATTAATTAATCAATATTACATAAAGTTTTACAATAGAGGTAGAGCCACGCTGCAGACGAATACTTTATCAAGAATGGCATAATATTTGTCTGTAATATGAATGAGTCGGCTCGCGCGGGGAAGTACCACACTCCTGCAGAAAACCGGTGTCTAAGTGGTAGCTTAGCTACCGCGCTTCATACGGTAAGAGAGTTCCGGAGGCCCAACACCCTCCCCCTCCATTCCCCCTCCTCTTCCCCTCCCCTCCTAATGCCATAATGACACTTCCCTTAAAAGTCAGAAACGCTTCCGCACTGCCTATGGCTCTGCGGTGACGTGCCTGCTCGTTTGCCTTCCTGTCCCATAAAAAAAAACTGCATTACCACTTACTCACTGGCTAATATTATTTACTGGAAACTGTAAGAGATGGATGGTAAGTTTGTTCTAGAGAAATTTTCGGATAGTACTCAAGGCAGAAGAATTATATTCAAACCTTGAAAATCTGTAACTGTTAAAAATTTCCTCGACGGCTCGCCCAAACCGTAAAACCTACCGGAGTCTTACCTAAGTGTGATGGTTTTCATTTCATTGATGGATTATTATGCCATAAAATTAGAATAAACATATATATTTATCTATGAAATTCAAAACTTACAATTAAATTTATTTTATATATATACTTATTATTTATTTATATGAACATGTGTTTATACTCACAATTAAGATAACAATTCAAAGTTTCGCACCCATAAATTTGGATTTCGTTGTATTCGTAGTTTGTATAACTTTAAACAAGCTCATTAGCCCCGGAGCATCTTTGGTCGCACTATTATTTTACTCCGAAATATTTATACATATTATTCTAATGTTATATATGGTATAGATTTATTTGCCATTATATAAAAATGTTTGAAGTTTCTTCTTTTAGTGTAATAATTTTTTAGTCATGTAATCATATTTTTTTTTCTTTGAAACTTGAATGTCACTTTAACATAATCGAACATTCTCTGATTCTTCTTTGATCTATATACATTGACATGTTATACTTTATACGTAAGTACTTTATACGTTTTGATACGGTATTACCTTCAAATTTTCTTTTGCCGTTTCTTCTCTGTTCAGGGGACAACATTATGAAATGGTGGTAAAGGTTTATTGATAACAGACTGACGTTCGATAAATTAAATACAAATTTTTATATCGAAATAAAGAGATTTGAATTCGAATTTGAGTGTCTTTCCGATTAGCGAAGATTGGAACTAATTCATTAGTAAGTCATTGGCCAAAAGATTAGGCAGCACTCGCTATTCCAATCTACTCTTGAATATTGTGTAGCCAAGATTGCTTTCTCGGACCATTCCTTCTTTTGCTCGTGACTTTGTCTAAACATGATCATCTATCTGTAACAATTCGCACATGTGATGTCTCATAATGTATCCGATAACTTTCCCACTTTTGACTGTTTCAATATCTTCTTTACTAGTTACCGAGCACACGATGTAAGTAGTTATTGGTTAGAATATCAAGAATACTCAGGTAAATGCAGTTGCCCATCTACTGGTACTTATATGGGTAGACGCCTTGTATGCTTGGTTCGATAACCCTACAAAAATGAAAGAAAAAGAAAGCTTTTCACAAATTGTCTACGCAGGAGGGTCATTGCTGTATAATGCCCGGCTTGATATTGCCATCTCTAAAACCACTACTTACGCGAATCCTCGAAATCTATGTTCATTCCCTTCATCTACGTACGCCGCGACAACGTGATACATACTCACGTATTACGTCCGTCGCGCAAAAAAGCTAGTTTCAGGCCTAGTAGAATCTATTGAGACAGACAGAGGAGCACCATCTTGCGAGTCGACCGGTACGTCAGGAATGACGTGATCGCGAGAGACCCTAAAATTGAAACCGTAGGAGGGTTTGTAGTTGGCCTAGCGTGGAATTAACAGACCTCACCGCTATTTGCATAGTTATGAACCTCTACGTGCACCAGAAGGACGGCTACTCCCACTTGAACTCCTAATTCCCCACCGCTCATGATGTGATGGCTTCATAGAAAAAGGAAGCAGCAGTGGTGTGACAAATAATCCCCGATACCAATACCATTGATGGCATAGAATAAAATTCTCCTCAGTCAGTTATAAAAAATAGTATATAAAACCAGTAATATTCTCCATTTCGGAACAAATATACGATAAGATGAGCTGAAAGTGAATCTAGTTGTATCGGATTTTTTGCACTATTTCTCCGACATCCATCGCGGCTTGCGTAGTGAAGCGTAGCGAATCGATGAGTATGAACGATGTAAGCGAATACAGAGATAAGTCACGCTTCCGCTATTTCCACCAGTACTAAATGTACATCTGTGAATACCTTACTATTAAAATCACTTTTTAAACGTTTAATACAGTTATATTAGTAATGATGACCAGTGGACTTCCGTTAAAATTTGAATCCAACTTTTTAAAGGGAAAGCAAAGCTCGTAATGGAGTCTCAAATTTTTATGTGCCAAGTTATTACGGTTGTTAAAAATTTTAGAATTATAATTGATTTTTATGATTTAACCAATTTAATATTAATAACTCTAGTAACAAGAAAAAGGAGAACGATAATTTTCCTTCTTCTCCTTCCTTCTTCTCCAAATAAAAAAGTTCGCACTCAATTCAACACAACTATTTTTATTAGTAGCGAGGCAAAAAATAGTCCATCAGCACTCGCTATCTTTACTTACTACTTGATATTATGGGGCCAAGACTTCTTTTTCCAATCCATCCAGTCTTTTGCTTGCAACTTTTCACATTATGATACGTAAGATTAATTCTAGAATCGACAAATTCGAAAGAAACTCGTAGTAGGAACGTTAACGACAGCTGCTTATTTGATATCGCTAATGTACTGAACGGGAACAAATCTGAGATAGCCTCCGTCGATTACGTAAACATGATCTGTGCGCATTCATATATCAAATATAAATACTGCTTCATTTATTGAAAATATATTTACAATAATATAGAATAAATAAATAACAAAATGCTTTATATACATATATATAACCCTAAGGTATATGTGATATAACCAAGGTAGGTTATATCACATATACCTTCGTACGTAATATTATAAATACATAAACATCGAAGACAATCAAACTATCCTACTTGCTAGTATTTTAACTAACATTTTACACCTATTTCCTACGGCATACATAAACTTTGAGGTGTGCGTATGCGAAAATTGCGTCTGTATTGTGGGTAATATGGGTAAAATATTTATTGTAATTCTAATCGAATTCTCGTTTTAAGGTTTAATAATCGAATACTTCGCCACTACTACTTCTTCCATTTGATTCACCCACAAAATAAATTTATTTTTATTCATTGTTTGTACACTGAGCGATTTGCGGCTTCAGGCGTCCAATTCTTGCATGCCAACCTACTCAGATCTATAGTGGTTTTCTCATTTTTATATGAATTTTTTGGCTGAACGCATAATAGCTATTGCTATAAGAAAAGCAAGAAATTTGTAATCTTTATCGGGATTCATTGTGGTACACCTATATTGGGGGTAATATTTTCTTACTCAAAAATGCACACTTACATGTATGATACAGATTTAAGCATGATGAGATGGAATTCCAAATAAATCCCGGAAAAGTGTGAATTTTCCGTATAATTTTTTTCCTCCGTATAATATTTTTTTAACTATAATATAAACTAAATTTAAATGAATAAGAAAATTATTTAAGTATAGACTTTAATAAAAATATTTTTTTTTAGGTTTTACTATACCTAACCTTAAATATCAAATTAAGTATCACCTAATTCGTAAGTAGAATAGAAAAGATTAAAATAATTAATTAAAACAATTGCAATAATATTTATCTAATGCCTAATAATAATATATTATAAGAAATGAAGATATAAGAGAGCAATGTGGAGTAAAAGAAGGTGTTGTGACAAAAGTAGAAAAAGGGATGCTTAGATGGTTTGAACATATAGAGAGGATGGATGAAAGACGACTGGCAAAAGAAATTTACCTTGCGAATGTGGATGGAAGGGCCGGAAGAAGAAGACCACAAAAAACGTACCTTGACCAAATTGCTGAACTTTTTAAGAAAGGCCAGGTACTCTTGAGTACCCTCAACCGGCGGGCTTGCATGAGGAGAATAATGAGTGTGAAGGAAGCAAGGGAAGTAAGCCGGGATCGTAACAGATGGAGATCTGTGGTCTCTGCCTACCCCTACGGGAGACAGGCGTGACGATATGTATGTATGTATGTAATAATAACGGAGTTTCCGATATTAATAGTGGTAGAGCCACGCTGCAGACGAATACTTGTCAAGAATGGCATAATATTTGTCTGTAGCATGAATTAGCCGGCTCGCCCGGGGAAATACCACACTCCCGCAGAAAACCGGCGTCGTTGCTCACCGCGTTTCGTACGGTCCCCCTCCCTCTGTCCCTCCCCCTCTCATTCCCACTCCCATAATGACACTTTCCTTAAAGGTCGGCAACACTTCCGCACTGCCTTTGGTGCTGCGGAAGTCGATGGGCAGCGTTGATTGCTTTACATCAGGTGACACGCCTGCTCGTTTGCCTTCCTATCCCATAAAAAAACTTGATTTTTGAAAAAAGGCCACGTCCACGTTTGACAGCATTATGCAAGTTCGTAAAGTTAATATACCTACTCCAATCATGTGATGTGTGTTCCGTGGTATGTTAAAGGATAATATTTAAAATATCAGTTGATTTTAAAACCCATAAATCATTGTTAGGCGACATAAGCACTTCGCACGCCTGTCAAACAACGTCGCAGCATCGAGCACACCCTCGGGCTCAACTCCTAATCCCCAAAATATGCAGCGTGTCGGTCCATAATTTATAGTGGAAGGGTTCCTGCACCTCGTGAGATAAGAGTACATCAATCACACTTTGTGTTATAAACAAGGCAACAGCCTTTGAGCCGTTCTTCCTCCATCTGTAAAATAGGGAACACCTTATAAAAGTAATATTTCATGTCACCTCTAAGTTTATATTGATTGTTTCTTGCTTAGAAGATATTATCTAGAAAATTTAAAGAGAGCATTCTTTATAGAATAAATAAATATTTATATTAATGTATGTATATATTATAATCAATTGGCTCAGTGGCAGAGCCTCCTACCTACGGTTGCGGGTTCGATCCCCGCATCGGATTAAATATATAAATGGCAAACCTCTCTGGTAACCCCGACAATCCGCATTGAACAAGCGTGGTGGGAGTTAATACTGTCCGTTCCTCCAAAAATGGGAGGCTTCTGCTCAGCAGTGGGACATATATGAGCTGTGAAATAGGAAAAGGGTACTACCGAGCAATGGCTAATTTATACATTTATGAATGTTAGTAATGGGTTGGTCATGTTTGTCGAAAACCAACAAACGCAACGTTACCTTCGTCAGATGGAGCGACGATGGCTGGCAGAAACTGAATTAGAACAAGACTTGATAGAGCTCTATTTAAGGAGTGGACTGCCATAAAAATTAATCTCTTACACCAGACACCAGAGTTTGTCTAGATCAGGTTTGGTACATCAGAGTTGTGGTGAATTGTTCAACACTGAAAGTCCTGAACATAATATTTATATAATAGTTAAAAATTATTAAACATTCCAACAGTTTATGCCAATTTATTAGTTACCCAAGCCATAAGTTTAAAATCACTGCTTATTGGAGTAGTTAAAGTGATTCATGAATTAAGCATTTGTGCTTCGGGGCTCGCGTTGGGACGATAAGATAAGATAAAAGAATAACAATCATTATTTAAGCAGGACAGTTCTAACTAACTCTTACAATACCTGAGGCTGTTGAGATTAACTCATCAAAACAGTTTTAAATTTTCTCTCAATGACGTCTTCCTATTACGGGGTTAGAAAAGTATGTATGCATATATTTTTAATATTGTTATTTCTCCTTTTAAAATAATCTTATTTTTAATCATTAAATTGCCACCTATACATTCAATAGTTTTAAGCAACTTTTATATTTGTTACTATTGTTTTATATAATTTTGATATATTTATTTATAATTCTTAAAATGCAAACTTCTTTGAATCCGTTGTGTTTCAAAACTAGATGAATCGAAAAAGTGACACTAAAAAGAATCAAATTTATATGTATATCTATTGGATTTTATACCTGCGTGAAAATAAGTAGAATATATATAAAATATATAACAATATTGGAATAATATTGACATTGGAATCTTCTAAGCAATGCTTCTGCTGCCTATGGCACTGCTGTTGTCTTTAAGCAGCGTTAATTTCTTTTCATCAGTTGACACGCATACTCATTTGCCTTCCTATCCCTATATATAAAAAGTAAATTAAACTTGGGAACAATGTTATAATAAATAAACTCTACAATTATCCTACACCTAAATACTTTACATTCGTCTCATTCTCTCGAAGTTTAGTTTTCTGGAAGTTTCACTTCTACGGCGTGTGAATTGAACACATGTATTTTTTAAAAGAATACATTGTAATGCAATCTTGTTCATAATAAAAAAAGTTTTATTCACCAGTCCAACTGAGCTAATAATCGTAACCTTAACGCCCCGATTAAATGTCACTGAATCAAGATCCGTAAATAATATTTGTATTTTGTTTATCCAGTTCTTCTTCTTAGAGTGTCACCACACAGGTTACACGCGTGATAAACAGCTAAATAGCTGCACGTGCAGTCCTGCGTCCTTTTCTTCCTTTCGACAACCCATCTACCCGTGCGTACGAAGCTGTCGGTCTACAAGGCGTACGTCCCGATGCTGTGCCGGCCTGGTGGTCTCTGACCTCAGAAACCCAGTGCAAACGCGTCCAGATCTGCATCTGCCCGCCATCGTGGTTCGCTATGTACATAATGACTTGATAGCAAGGGACCTCAGGATGTAGAGCATCCATTAGTTTGTGGTTCGGTTGATTCGAAAGATGTTTGACCGAGCCTACAATACACTGACACCTACAAAACCTTGCTCCCCTCCACGCTTGTCCATCTGAGGGACGCCCACTCTCATGCGAAATCCTCCTGTTGCCACCTGGCTCCCGCGAGGGATAAGGGACAGCGACGGACCCAACGTAGAAATAGGTTCAGTCACAACTCGACGACGCGAAGTCGTATTGAACTGAACAATACGAGTATTTGTTCCTCATTGTAATATGCCAAACACATGTACAGTAATATTTTGTGATAAGACGTTACATAACGACACTTTACTGAGTTGTTTAAGTTTACAACAAATTTCATATAAAATTACCCGATTCGCCTCAAAAAGGCCATGCCGCAGCTGTTATCAACATACTCGAGATCTCTCTTGAGAAATTCTAGTGGCAATATACTCGGTTTACAAAGAACGCTTGAGACGTATCATCTGAAAGTACTTTGCAACATTTTAGTAGATGTACGATTAATACCATGTTAAGGACTTCGTATACATGTGCCTAAATTATCTGCTTTATGAAAATCTTATATGAAGATATCGCCTACACTTTAGACAATCATTGTACAGACTTACAATAAAGATATTTTAATAAAATATAATAGTTTAATATATAATATTACGATTCCAATAATTTTGTTATTAACATAACAATAAGTCATATTAACATAACAACATTTCCCCAGTCCAAAGTCAATTTCCAATCGTTTTGGTGTCTAATTAAGATTTATAATTAGATTACAGGTGTGTCATAGGGAGTGGAGAAGCGTTGCCAGCCTTTAAGGAAAGTGTCACTATGGGAGGGATGGGGGGGGGCTCCGGAACTCAACCGCTCACCGGAAGAAGCGCGGTAGCTAAGCTACCACTCATATTCCGGTTTTCTGCGGGAGTTGTGGTACTTCCCCGGGCGAGCCGGCCCATTCATGCTACAGACAAATAATATGATATTCTTGACAAAGTATTCGTCTGCAGCGTGGCTCTACCACATTTATTTCTATGTTGACCGCTTATGATGGTTAGAGTTATAGGTAATTGAATAAAAGGTTCTATCTTCATTTACCGATATAAATTAAATACAACACGAAAACATTGCATGCATTGCAATAGTGTTGAGAAAAATTATTCCATTTGTTAAACGTCAATTTAGACAACGAAGTTTATTTTATGGTGGCGCATAATTTCAAAGAATTTAAAATATCCATCACAGTTGACACTAGAATATTTAGTGTAAATTTTAGATACTTAAAATAAAAAAAAGCTATTTATGTGGCCTTTTCCCGCCAACATACGTCAGTGACCTTGCTTTTAATTTCATTTTCTTGATCTTATGTTATTATCAGTTATATTGTTTAATTGTGTTGACGTTTTCTACAACATAGTTGGAATAAGACATATAAGGGGAGTGATATGAAATAAATACGTATATCCTGACTTTTTAAGGTTGTGGTAGAATGGGCACCATTTTATCAAGACGTAGCGTGTCAAGCTAAATAGTGCATTTCGAGATACTTGATGTTATTTTATTTGACTTGACATTGGAATAAATATAGCTATTTGCTATCAAAGAAAAATAAGTATGTATTCATAAAACTATATTAAAAGTTTAAAATGTTATCAAAAACTATATGAAAGGAACTGCTGCCGTCTTAATTCACTAAAGCAAAGTGCTCGCTCCGCGCTACTTTTATTTTTATTGAAATTATACAGGAAGTTCAGTAAGTTTATTTCCAGTGAAATGCAATTTAAGGAAGCGCAATAGAGATGTTTTTCGATAATCAGCCGCCTAACCTAAATGGTAGTTTTGCTTTAACTATGAGTGTTCCATTAAACGCTGTTGATAATGATCTTTTTAAAACCGATTCAACTACGGAGTTGCAAATATTGGGATTTCTGAGAAGATGTCTTCTAAAAGACCCCCAAATTTTAAAACGACTCAGTATATTTTTTCATTTAATTATGTACAGTGAAATAGAGCTAAGAATTACTGGATTTGGTTTTCCAGGTCAGCGACATATTATATTTAACTCTTTGAGTTAGTAAACTAAAATGCGAATCGAAATCGAGCTATATTCAACAATGGACATTCGTAGGCTGATGATAATAATGATGTATGGTTAAGTTCTTTTCCAAATTGTCTCTCATTTAATCAAACTCATTTTTCGAAAAAAGTAATATTGCTTATATATATATCGCCACAAGGAAAAGTTTCATCCCCACCATCTGGATGAGTGGGGATCCAGTACGGTGTGTTTTTCCAGAAACTTTTTTCCACGCACCACCCTGTAGAACCAACTATATCCAGCGGTGTTCCGAACCGATACGACATTGGAACCTTCAAAAAGCAAGCCTACACTTTCCTTAAGGGCCAGCTACGCTTCTGTGGTACCTATGGCACTGTGGATGTCTATAAGCAGCGTTGATTGCTTTACGTCAGGTGACACGTCTGCTCGTTTGCGTTCCTCTCCCATAAAAACTATTTTCGAAAAACTGGCAAATTCCCCATCCGATGTGATTGAAGTTTTTAAAAAATCTCAGAGACACAATGGAAATACAAATAATTAAATCCAAATTACACACACAAACTAAACATCGTCTAAACCTTTACTTCAGAAGTCAAGTATTGACGATAACTGGGTCACGTGGTCGTTTCGTATTATTTTGGATAAAAAATTATTCTCAAACGTTGCATTTTTAAAAAAACCAGTTATTATTTTAATAAAGCTTTTATCTTATTATATTATTTATATATTGTTACGTGAAGGAAAACATTTTGTACCCCTTTTTAATTACATTGCACACACGATCGAGTTGAGATTTGGCATACTTAAAGTTTATATCGAGGAGTGCAGAAAGATAAAATTTATGTCTAATGTATACACGAGTACATTGTACTGTTCAAACTTAAAAATATACCCTCTTCTTCTTTAACTTCTCTCTTCTCAGCCTCTCATTACTGAGGATCGTGGTCACTAGAACGCCTCAAACAGAATGACCGTCTCCGTCGGTTCCGGTCCAAAATATTCCTGACCACCTGCTAAAATTTGAAAAAGTATGTCGCTTTGTCGGACCACCTTGTTTCAATTACTAATTATTATTATTTTTAAACAAACATTTTGTATTCTCCCGAAGCTAAGTGCGTCGCAAATAAGTTGTTTTTTTTAATAATAAGTATATTGACGGGTCGTTTTTTAATGAGCTTAGACTATTTCGAAGAGTTTTGGGCATGACACCTGTGCTGAATAAGATGATAAGGATTATTTTTGTGTTTGTTACATTTTATTAATAATATTATTATGTATTCTTTATCATCGTAACGTTCATCTCTTGTCCTTAAGAATACGTGTATCATTTTCTAGTTGATTCGTATATTGTATTTACTTTGTGTACCGAATCGCGTTGTGGTAAAACATGACCGGCGTATATTGGAACCTCAGCAGCCAGAGATTTGTTGATGGTAGGCAGTGCGAATATATGCGAAATACGAACCGTATTGGATGGCAGAAATACGCTCTACAATATCGATACGGCCTTTGTACTAGTATTTTACGAGTAACGTTACGGGGGCCTCTTGTTCCGCGTGTTCAATATAACTCCTTTATTCTATCATATACATGTTGAGAGCTTATAGTAATATATTTAACATATATACACTACATTTGCTAAGGAAAATGGTACGTACTATTGTATAGACATTTATTTCTTCTGCAGGCACACAATGTAACAAAAATAAAGCTAAAATTATTTTTGTTACATTGTGTGCCTTAAACGTAGATCTATTATTATTATTAAAATATCTATTATTATTATTAAAATACGTTGAAGTATATATATGCAGTGGAAAGAAGCCATGACTCAGTTACAACTTTCGTTCAGCCTGCAAAAAAACTGTATTGTATCAAAGTACGAGTTTCTCGAGCATTAGGATGGTTTTCCAAATATTATTATTCCTTTCCTCTTCTATTTTCCTTCTTCCTCTTCTTTCATTCAATCCATTCTTTCCCATTACTTACATCCTAAATTCTATCGTAAAGTAGCCAACGGATCTACAATGTATTTAACCCCGCGAATGTTTGTATAATGATTTTTATGTATTGTATAATATTTGTATGATATTAATATATATATAGATAAAATACTGCAGGTAGTAAGTTGTTTCACATTTCCACAGTTCGTGCCAGAAAACTGTGACTAAACTGAACGGTGGTTCAAGGCCAGCCACCCAGATGATTGGGATCGAATGGGGATGGAATCTATTTTAGTGGCGTGTAGTACAATGGTGCAACTATGCGGCTGGGAGGAGATTATAAAACTACTCGGAGCATTAGCCGTAATAAAATATATAGTACGCAGAGAGATGATACATCTCTGCGTACAGATAAAAGAATGAGCATATTGGAAATCCTGCGATCGCCGACGATTCGGGACGTTGAATATGGCTAAATGGAAGGAGCTCTAGCCCAGAGATGAGAGCAGCACTCCTTATGTGACCGCACTTATGCTTTGTACAGCTGGAGGCGGTGGGCAGGTGTGAAGTACTGCCTCGATCTGTTTAGTACCCCAACTTTTTTAGAAGCCAGTTTAGCTTTTCTCTCCAAATGACTCTAGAACTGAAGGTCACTTGATATGTCAACGCTGAGGATAATGATCTGGACGATCGTATTTCTGAGTATCGTATCATAATCTCAATCAACGAGAAGCTAGCAGAAGTCGATCGCAGCTTTTAGTTTAGTCGATCGTGGAGGGAAAAAAAATATAATTTTATTATTAACCATTTCTTCAATTTTGTTATTTTTTATGGCATACGGTGGCAAACGAGCAAGCTTGCCGCCTAATGGAAAGCAGTCAACGCCGCCCATAGATTAATTTATTAAATTGTTATCACTTAATAAATTTAAAATATTACCTTAACATAATTTCATTTACTAAGCTTAAATTTCATTAAATAACGTAAAACACGATTCAATGTTACGTTTATAAAGAAGTATTTTACAAAAAAAAATACCATACGCCCGCCATTATAACAAAGAGATGTACAAATATTCAAAGCTCTAGCACGTGGAATATAATCTCTACAAGTTTGAGTGGATCGTAGAGGCGAGCGGTAAAAGACGCTCTGAACGCAAGTTGCCAGGGCAGTCGCTAGGAATTCCGCAAGATTAACGTCTACGAAGCGGGGACGAACGCCGCTCGCCTACGACTCGTCTCCCAGACAACCCCCGACCAACTCTCTTCCGCTGTTATTATTAGATGCGATAGACAGGGTACCCGAGTGGAAGCCATACATAGCATGAATTTGAACTAATGTATTGCAAGCGTAGAATAATATATTCAATTGCTATAGCAAACATCGTGATCTGCCTAAAAATAGGGATAAATATTTTCTGATACTGAAAATATGCAATAATTTCATCCCATTTGATCTAAATTGGTGCAATTACTCAAAAAATTAACCAATGAAATTTTTCCATTGTTATAAAGCGATATAAGTAAAACTAAAACTAACTTCGATGGCTCAGTCACCCAAAATGGATATTGGCCTCCGAAAACAGCTTTCACCACCGTGCCTTGTTCTAAGCTACCTTCTGCTAGACACTGAGTTGAAGGTCACGCAGGTCAACCTCCATCATGTTTCTTCAGCGCTACCTGGGGCGCCCCACAGGACGGCATTCAGTTCGGTGACCCACGTACGCTGTTTTTAATGCCTGATTCTCTCAGCGTAGCCAAACCAATGGAGTCGGTGAGTCTAAGTTTCTTGAGTCGTAGTTAATTTTTCCGAATTTTCAAGAAGCGACGCGCATAATATTACTATTAGATATAAAATAAAATTGGGATTTAGAAGTCCAAACCCTTTCTCCTTCCTTTAGTACTTTCTTCGCTTCCTAATTATTTACTTATTCCCCTCCTAGTACGCATATCCTCGCTCTCAAGTAGACTACGCGCTTGCACTGCCCTTAGTACTATAGATGTCCATGGCCGACTGTGCTTACTTACCATCAGAGGTAACATTTTTATAATCTACATCAAAGCGCGATATCTCGTGCGCTTTCAGCCATACAACGGCCTACGCCAATCAAAGCGCAAATCATCGTTCCATATTGCTATATTTCTATGTAAATATGTATAGATGCTGAGGGAATTCCTAGTTTTTATGAAATAAAACATCTGTATATATAAAGCTTTTTATTTAACGTCATGTTTTGCAAAATAGACAAATATAATATACATCATTACTCTTTCCACTTAATATTCCGCTTCAACATTTAACAATAATTATCGTACATAATTACACACACTATATTTACGTATTCACTAAACATTTTATTTAACACATAACTTAAATTTTCCTTCACATGGGTACGTATATTTTTACAGTTATTTAGTTGATTACATTTATATAATAATATAATCTTAGAAATGACAATAAGGAATAGTGAAATTATTTTTATCACTTTACGAAGTTAAAATACTAATTATTGTCGTGAAAATCTTAATTTTGAATAACACCCACGGGAAAACCAATGTTGATTTCTAAGATGCACGCCACACCAGAAACGAAGCGAAATGAAACTGGGTTCATTTTGTTTCGCTCATGTCGCCCAAATATGGAAGCTAAACGAAGCTAAGTAAGCTAAAGAAAGTGAGCTCACATCGGAAATTAAAGTCTACCCCTATATAGATTGTGATACGTTTAGCTCTCTAGTTCGTGGTGTATAAACTATGAAAATGCGCGGTAACTAGACGAGTAATATTAAACGAAGTTAGCTTGCTTCGCTTTATTTCCGTTGTGGCTAACGCCTTATACATTCACATCGAAATTCTTATAAACTCAAAATATACTTAAAAACGTTAATAATAAACCGACATCGATTTACCAAAATCTCTAATAATGTAATGTTCCAGATAGAGGTTTAAATATCTACTGCTACAAGCCAATGACAATTGCCAGATCTTATCATGCCGTTATCTTAATGAAGGAAACGCATATATTGGATGCCTTTACACTAAGATAAGATACACCACAATAACGCCATAAAGTTCGGTTTGTATTGGTATGTATGTAAATGTATTTTTATGGGAAAATATTTAGAAATGATTTATGGGGAATTTATCTGAGTGCTGTATATATTAGTCATATAGATTCCATTGTGAGTTTATAAAGGTTAATATTTTTTTAGTAAAGGTATCCCACCTTTACTAAAAAAATATTAAACTCACTATTAGTCTTGCGCTGAGAGATCTATTTGCTAATTTTATGTTTATCATAATTTCGAATGCAAACACTCGCAAAACTTCAAGATTATTTCTATATAGATGTCACAGAAAACTATTCGGTTAGAAGAAAAATCATCCGTGCACAATAGACTCTAATACTCCACAAACACAAATAATAATAAAAATTAATATTATTAAAAATAACCCCACAAACACAAATAAAAATATTATCAAGCGTCAATACATACTCGTACAATAGTCTACTTGTTAAAATTGGCGGATTACAACCTTCTGGCGAATTGGAGATGGCAGATTGTTTTTTTTTTTATTATTTATAGCTCATGATTTAATAACTTAATGAATATATATATATATATATATCTGACACAAAACATTTTGTTCAAATCAGTGATAACATATACGTTCACTTATTGTATAAAGGTGGCATAAAATAAAAAAAATACGTACACCGTCTTATTGAAGCAATCTTCCATTAAAATCATACATTCAATTATAATAAATAGGTAGTGACAGCAATCGTAGATGAAAAAAGATATACCTATTCCATCAAATACATTCAGATATATTTTTAAATTTAACAAATCGCGTACATATGGCATATTATAAAACATTAATACTAAATACGTTACAAATAAATTAATAACCTACATATTTGTTATAACATATATTTGTTATAATATTATGACTAGTTCTCAAGAAAAAAACAAAACGCACCACATTTTTATAGTTTTTATGGCACTAAATATTATCTATAAAATTATAAATGTATTTGATTACACTTAGCCTAAAGCTTAAGTATCTTATTATCTTGGTCATCCATATTATAAAAATATTTGCTTTTCTTACAATATAACAACCGTAGCTATAAAAGCACTACTTACATTTGCAAATTCTGTTATAGGTATAACTAGAAGATACATTCGTTTGTAGTACATGCAATTCTTTTGTGCTCGGTTAAGTTTTACGATAATTTCTTTGCGTTTTTTCCTGCTGGTGATGTGGATTTTTGTATTTATTATATACACGTTAATAAAATAATAAAAAACTTAAACGCTTGACGTTCTAGACCCATGTTTAGTTTCCAAGCAAATAATTGCTACTGAAAGTTCCAAAATGAAGAAAAGTTTGTTTTTGATATTTTTCTAATAAAAGCCAAAATATATATAATTTTATATATTTTAATAAAAAATATGTTGAATTATCAACAAAAACACTGAAAAATAATTCATTTTAAAGACAAGTGTGTAGGTTGTAGGACCAAAATTATTTTTATACTTTTCTTTCTCTATGGAAGAAAAACTTAAATAATATTCTTTTTTGCTTATATCTATTCATTTTGAAATTTAGATTATAGCCAATCAAGTCAGATGTATTACTTAGTACTTTAAAAATTCTGTTGTAGACAAAATTCTAGGATCGCAGTGAGTCTCATAACATTTATCGCATAGTCATACTTAACCTGCCATAAAATTAATATTGAAATATAATCCAGTAATCTCACCGTACAGGAATTTTATGATTTATACAAATATAGGCGATAAATCCCAACAATTATAGAAAAACCCTAGAGGTATATATAAACATTTTGATCAGCTTCAGAAAGATAAAATGATATTTGCAAGATGTGATTACTTCGGAAAGTATTACCTATAAAAAAAGTTATATTTTTAGTTATATTTCATATGATTATTAAGAAATTTGAGAATTCTGAAATCAACATTTCCGCTTCGTTTCTTATATTAAAAAACTTATATTATTAATAAACAATTAATTATATTGAAATATACCGATCCTTAGTAACAAACGTAGTAAGTAACAATAAAACCTACTTTTGTTTTAATAAAATACATTTTTTAATAATTTACAAGAATTCTTCTGATGAAAGCTGCTACACTTTGGGAAATTCATTCTAAGCATGGGATTTTTAACTATAAACTTATGCTTTCAATTTGCAAGGCATTTATTTCGTCTAATTAATTATTAGCAACTGTATGCAATGTAATAGATGAGAGTAGTTAAAGCGTTGTTACAGGAATAAACATTTTAAAGGAATTCCGTACCCAATCTACACTTGTTTATTTAAAGTAATTGAATATTTATAACTATTATTGTATACTTACTATAAAATTATAGAATTATTACGAATAAACTTCAGAAACAAAACCAATTTTAGTTAATTTTATTAAAGTAATTATATACAAATTTCAATGTCAAATGAGTACGAAAAATAATCAACAAGATAAGTTTATACAACTAATAAAATATACAGAATTAACATAATTTAATTGAAATTCAACAAAATGAGATATCCAACATTGTTAACAATGTAATAACTGATGTGAATGAATAATTAAACAAACAATTATAAAACCTACATTAAATTTATGAAATAAGTAACAAAATAATAAATTAAAATTCTATTACATACTGATAAATATAACAAATGCAATTCTATTATGCACAAAGTAGCCGTCAAATCATGATTCTGCGATGTTAATAATACTGTATTTATTATCAGTCTCTCGCGTTATTCACATCGATTAATATCATACTATAGTGTTTTTCTACACTAATACAGTCGCATGTATCACCTCACTACACGTAGTCTCTTCGACCAGATCCACAGTCCAGACTATTTCGTTGACTCACCACTGACACCTCCGAGCCGTCCTTTTTCCTCTTGCACCCTTTGCAAAGTTTAGATAGCTGTGTGGCAGATAAATTTAAAAAGTTACATATTGTCATGTACATACCTTATAGTATTGATATTCTTTACATATATATTATTCATAGTAAGAAGCGACTAGCGACTACTAGCCTACATCAAACTATCTACTTTAACAAACGATTCCAATGATTGATTGGAAAAATCACTATTAGGGAGAAGACCGTCTTTATCTTTTGCCACATTCCATATATATCCCATCGTTGGGCACGAGGCTGGGCGAAAATCGGACATTAACCCATCATACGAAATAAATATCTGTAAGCCGTACATACATTTATCCCGATGCGGAACTCGAATCCGCGACCATTGACTCCATAGACGATAGTCTCGCCACTGAGCCAGTTAGTCGTCATTGGCCTTTCTAATATAAACAATATTATAATCCATTATTTTAAATCTTTTTTTTTTGGTGTATTTACAATAATATAATATATAAGATAGATTATTAGAGAGATAGATAAATTATCTTTATGTCTATCTACCTTAAAATTTTTCTCTATATAATATTTATTATTATAATTTTATATTTTATAATATTATTATTTTTGAAACTGCGACCTACGACTCCAAAAATGGTAATGTCGCCACTAAGCCAATTAAGTTGTCGTTAATAGCATATATAATATTTGAATTTGTTTATATTCAGTATTTTTGAATCAAGGTGATTTTTTTTTTCATTTATTTACATTTATCTCTATCTAATATAGGCAATGCATTTTTCGTCACTACAGATATCTATGGGCAGCGGTAATTACTTACAATAATGACCCATTTGCTTGTTTTTCTATAAAAAACCATCACTATGTACATTTTATTATTACGTTTAGTAAAAAGGATCACCTACCCATAAGCTAAGTGCCCAGTACTCATCAATGTAGCAGTTTCCATTTACCTCGATCCTAAGTTAGTTCCTTCAATTTTCTACATGTATCCTTCCTTTCTTTTAACTGTTCCGTAAAGTTATGTATTTATATTTATATCTATTATATACACGTATAGTAATTGAATAAAAAATATACGAAACAATGTATTAGTTATTTCAATGATGATAATATTGTCATATATTGTATGTGTGTACATATGATAAACCTATTATTAATGAGGTCAGACGTTACTTTGCGGAAATCCATCACTATGTGGATAGTCAAAAGTTTTACTTAGCTAAGATCCGCGACAAGCAAAACAATAACAGAAAATTAATAATGTGTGTTTTTTGTGCTGGATGAAGTGGACTGATTATCCATATGATAAACCCTTAAATACATTTGACTATTTCATTCATTAGCAAACTCCTTTGAATAATATAAACGTGATAGCGTAACTTGAGTTGCCTGCAGTCCACAAAAGAGACGTTCTATTGTATGTTCCGCATGTTATACGATATCTCTTTGTTCTTGCTTCCAGACTATTCTCTTGCGTGTCAAAGCAAAGAGGTTACGTAGATAATATGGCTATTTTAACTCTGGACACGAAACTGAATTATTTCTTTATTATATATTTCATGATTAAATATAAAAATATTTTTTTGTTTCAATTTTTATTTGAAGTTTTATCCTTTAAAATAATAAGTAAAACTTCCCAATTTGTTTGTTGCAATTTTATCAAGTTTTACGACGAGAAAAAACTCTGATCTAATCTTCCTATTTTCGCAATAAAAACGTTTAATTAAGATTGCTTTTTTGGTAAGAATCAAAAACCCAGAAAAAAAATTCTTGAATATAATTTAATATATATATATATAATTTAATATATTATATATATATATATATATATATATATAATAATGTATATGTATGTGCGTGTGTATGTATATAACCTCACCTTTATTTGTGTTCGAACAGGTTGCTGTAAAACGTATATTGCGAATATGACGACTCCTTGCAAAGCGTTTATGAGGTCGAAAATAGACCACACAGAGACGGCGGTGGTGCCAGCTCCAGCCGCCCATGACACCACTTCCAGAACCCATGACAGCCCCATGATGATAGATAGAATGCAACACGTTCGGAAACTAATGAAAAATAAGCCCATATTAAAAATGGTGACAATGCCGAAAACTTTTGAAACCACCGTTCAATAAAAAATAAAATGAATTACTTTCAGTTATAAAAAACAAGAAGACATACTTAGCGTTCATTTATATTGTTGCAAGTTTAAGTTCTATTATTAATCATATTTTAAATTACAAAATTGGTGAAAACTTATAGAGAGAAATAATAAGATTTCTCAGCTCGACGCCGCCTCGAAGATAAATGTATGTGTGTTTGTGTATGTGTGTGTTTTGATTTTAATTTCGTCATGAAGCTACGTTAGACGTGTAGAGTAGGATTGTATCTAAAGAAAAAAGAGCGTACCTTGTTACTTACGCCATTTCTACTCCGTTCAGAAAAACCTCATTACAAAACGGTAGTAGACTTCGTTAACAGATTGACATTTGACAAGTAAAATTTTTTTTTTCTTTTCTTTGATGGCAATTAGTTACAACTATAATGCCAGTGTCAAGTAATATAAAATAATATCCAATCTCTTGAGATGTAACAAGTCAGCTTATCACGTTACGTCTTGATAAAATGGTGGCAATTTTATCAAAAACCTTCTATGGACTTTTTCAGTCAACTTAAAAAGTTACGATACACGCATTTATTTCATATCACTTCACTTATACACCTTGATCGAACTATATTGTATAATACGCCACCACAATTAAACAATATAAATGATAATAATATAAGATTATGAAAATGAAATAAAAACACTGATGTAAGTTGGCGGGAAAAGCCAAGTAATATTTATTTTTGTATGTCGAAGAAATAAAAAATTTGAATTTGACTACACCTTAGTCTTAGTACATAAAAAGGAGAAAACTACCAATTTTCTTTGATTTTCTTATAATCGTGCACTACTACCAATATAAAGTTTTTCTGAAATACAATATACTCACATCTTCCTATATTTTTTAAGCCTTTGGCTAAAGTTGGCAACGGTCTCTCGTGGCGGAGATGACGAACGCTCATGAGCTGACAACGGCTGACCCAGCACCGTACCTAACCGCACCCAGTCGTCCGATGTACTGTAGTCCGAATGTGCTAGATCTAGAGCTAAACAGAAATAGTAAGTGCTGAAATAAAAATAATATTGGACCGACATTTATACTACCAATAGGTCTTTAACCAATTAACTTAGTGACAGGGCTACTGCCTACAGATTCAGTGGTTGCGAGTTCGATCCCGGCTAATATTATACCAAGTCTGATTACCCCGCCTACAGATATTTATTCCAAGTCTGGATGTCATGGAAGGACATATGTTTACCTTTCAACGTTATTAATTCTCTACAGTATTGGAGTTTATTGGACAAGTTTTTGATCCTTATGAGTAATGAGAAATTATAATCGCTTGTGTAGTATATAAGCTTACGCAGTGTGTTACTTTTTTTACTTTCCTAAATATTTTATTTTTTTATATTCTATTCTATTATTTATCGGTAGAATATTTAAGTACGTGATTGAATTCTAGAACTCTATGTTATAAAGGGTTTTATCAATCAAAGGGAGACCACCAATAGCGTAAATTAAAATAAATAGTTCTAAAATAAAGTATAATTTATGTTAGAAATAATTATTTCATTCTACAAGGTATTGTCAAAATGTTTTGTCTTTATAATACAAAAATTCTTAAAAGACTAATTGTAAAACAGATTAAGGCTGGAATGTTCTGATGTCAGCCGGTCAGCTGTTTACGTGACGATTGAACAAAAAAATGTTAAGATAACACTGAATACATTATGGACGACGTTTAAATAAATAAATAATGAAGAGACTTATTACAAGGGATATTATGATTAAAAAATTCTCGCATTACTTTGCGGAAATCCATCGTTAACATGGAAAGTTAAAGCTTACTAGCTAAGTAGCTTTAACTTTCCATGTTAACGATAGCTAGCTTAGTAGCACTAAATATTTGCAAAGTAACATTTAGTTTTCCTTCTTTGCAATAACCAATTTCTATCAATTGTTTTTAAAATAATAATATATCATAAGAAATGTGGTGAGTCTATTATGATAGTAACCACACACCATAATTGATGGTAATAATAATCAATATTTATTACATTTAATAAATTATCGTTGCTAACCTCTATACCATAAGTATACTTCTTGGAAATATACGTTGATCGTCAAGGTCAAATATATGGAATATATAAAACTTAATTCCATTGATGAGCTCATGAAAACCATACACACTATTCAACCAGATACAATAGCATATTTTATTACTTCGGCGCTTTGTTTCCTTAAATAGATTTTAGCCTCAAATTTTATGGCTCGCGATTTAAATTAATCTATACTTTTGTCAAGAATAAAAAAATATGACTCACGTGTAACATCTTTGAGCTTATCATAATGCAAAGCAAAGGCGCGTGAAGTGAAGAAAAATATGACGAGGTTGCTAAGGAGAATTACAGCCACTGGCCCGTAAAAATAAGGCAGGGCTGCTTGGTCCGCTAAAATATAAAAATATATATTTAGTATAGTATCAATAAAGTACCATATAGAGTGAATATAGCCTAAATAAAAATTATATATTAAACAATTTCTGAATATTAAGAGAGCCGAAAACTCATCTTCTTTCCCCTTCTGTTACTTCCCTATTCGTCTCCCATTATTCACATCTTACCCTTAGATAAGTAACCGATCCCTTGTTAATAAGATATCATTGGGCCAAAGTGATTGTATTAATTTCCAACGGATAACTTGCTCGTTTCATTTTATATAAAAAAAAGGTATTATTGCATTCATTAAATATAAAGAAAAGAAAGTAGAAGGCATCGGAGCGAGTATTGTGTGATCGAAACTAATCAATTTGATGTTGATCTATGATCTTTGGGAAAGACAAACTCGTATCAAACTTTAAAAAGTTTCCAACGTCTTAACGGTTTTAGACTGTTAAATATAGTTGGTTTCACAGAATGAGATTATATCTCTCAAACACAAAGTTGAAAGAATGTTAAATTGTGGAAAATATGGGTAATACTTACTTTTAAACCAACAGCCTTTTACTCCGAAATTCGGCTTTAAATACGTACTAGGTACAGCTGGAGACAGATCCATAGTAATTGTTACTATTAATAGTATAACCGGCAGTAATATTGCATATGCGCAATACCACGCAAACCTGCGTCTCATACTTCTTCTACTAACTGAGGAGTTAATGTATCTTCTGAAATCGTAATAAATAGTTACTAAGGGTAGCTTAAATAATGTTATATGTTCTAACAACATAATTTCTTTCCAACTTATTACCTGACATTGAGGAAGGTATCGAAGCACATCACGTTCAGCCAGAAGAAGCAGGAAACAAACGATAGTTGGATGAGGTATGCTGCAACAAAACTTATAGATAATAAAAAAATTTAAACAAAACTCTATATCATTTATTATATTTATCCTGAATAGCATTTATTATATAAATCAATACTCCTGCACATATAAATAATAAAGCTTTAAATATAGCATGAGTTAATAAATGCAAAAAGCTTAATCAGGTAAACCTATCCTTAAAATTCTTATTATTAAACCTAACTGTCTTAAAGTAGATAAAGCAATTTTTTTTTAAATCAAATTCATAATTAGCAGAAATTCCAGCTATAAATATTGTTAATCTTGATACTAATAATAAAACTTTTAAAATTATTATATTCAATAATAAAATATTATAACGAATTAATAAATTAACACTACCTGTAACTAAAGTAGAAGAATAAACTAAAGAAGATACAGATGTAGGAGCAGCTTTAGCTGCAGGTAATCAAGAATTAAAAGGAATCTGTGCACTTTTAGTTATTACAGCAATAATTAATAACACCCCAATAATTTGTATTGAGAAATCATTTAATATAACATTTAAATAAAAAATATATAACATAATTTATTATTCAATCTATAATTATTAAAATTCAAACATCCCCAATACGATTAGATAAAGCAGTTCAATATAATATTTACATACCCATGATGGTGCAAATGGTTGCAGGGAATGCATGTCCCGCTAGTTGCGTTGCAGCTAAACAGGAGAATGCTACAGCGAGACAAACGGAATGGCACGCCAAGGCTTTACCATGTGTGTCTCTTAGTTCGGTAATGAATGTATATATGCACGCTGTCACTAGGAGGAACGGCACTGATATAATTAGTCCTGGAATCAAAACATTATTATTTAGGCAGAAAGTACGATCTTTTTACATTTATTTCTTATTTATTTTTCTTATTTTTAAACGATTTTATTTTGCTTGACCCCGCATATTTTTTGTTGAAAATCTCGCAATGGCTTTTTCAATTACTTCTACTAAACTGATCCTTATACAATTTTGCACACACAACCAAGTAGCGAAGTTCTGTGGACACTGTAACAGAATGTGGACACTGGAACTCTTCTTCCGTTACTAGTTATCACTCTCGATTTTGGTTCATTTGATTAGTTTTAATAACTAAAAAATTAAAATAGTTAATCTTTGCCATTACACGGTACAAGATTACCTATTTTTTGGGATGATTAATGGAGTCAGGCGTTACTTTGCGGCAATCTATTATTATGTGGACAATTAGAACTTTTACTTAGCCAAGAAACAGTTAGAAGTTTTACTTGCAAGGTGGAAAAGTGGTAGTGTGTGTTTGGTGTTGTGGATAGTGGTTGAGAGGTGGAGAGTTACTGACGGCCGCTTTTTTGCTTGTTGCAGATCTTAGCTAAGTAATAGTTCTACCTATCCACATACCTATTTTTAAAAATAGGTAATCGTTTACCAGGAATGGAAAGATTTCTTGAATACACATGAACTTTTTTATTAAAGAGAAAATATTTAATTCTTTCTGAGAATCTGATTCTCACTCACTCCCTTTATTAAAATCAGTATTTCTTATTGATGATAACATCATCTTTTGGCTAACCTCATTCATTTATCAACATCATGTACAAAATATAGACAAACTTTACTATTCAAAAGTCCTCATGTGGTTTTGCCTCCTTATTCTATAAATAGACCCTTTAGTCTATATATGTATCTTATACCTTAAAGTATTAGTAAAAGTGTATTCATTATTATCAAGTCGTTAGCAAAGTTCACTGACCTGTAGCATAGAGTATGAGTGTAGCCGATGACTTCGCTTGCTCCAAGGGCGTTTTGAAGCACACCAACGGCAGTGTTATTCCTGCGGGATTGGATTCATTCCAAAACGTTTCCATGCAATAATCCCTTGTCCCTAGTAAGTGGGTTTCACTGAACGGCACGAACAGTGAGCCGTTTACTAACAAATAGAATTCATCTTCGCTAATTTGTCCCGGGTTTAGTTTATACCTGGAATAAAATGAAAAGTGTAAATAAAGAAACTATATGGCATTAAATCTTATTATTACTAACATATTTAATTTTTTCCGTAAGAAACTCTATATATTTCGATTAAAATTCAAAAGTAACAAGTAATTATTTTTATATTTGATTTTTAAATTAACTAATAATGAAAACGCTTTAAACTCATAATTCCAAACTAATGTTCTATGTATAATATATAATATATAATGTGTTTAATATATAATATATAGGTCTTAAGGACTCATTTCTCTGATGTAAAGAAGGCCCCCCCTATTTCTCGAGAAATAGACATTAACGTACCACTTATTCATGGTAGATTAGGAGGAGGAAAGGATACGTTAAAAACACGTTTTCAATAGAATAGATTAGACATTTTTAATCCTTCATATCAAGATGAAATTCTTAATTTTTATTTCAATTTTCACAAATTGAAACTACTTCAAAGACAAAATGATTAAATGGATTTTTATCTGATATATTTAAACAGAATACTTGATCACAAGATTAAGAAAAATCATGATATCGATTTCTACAACTGTAACATGTCAAATTATTTAAAAATTCTAAAATTATCTGTGCCGTATTTGTCATTACAAACAAAAATGACAATGTGTCATATTAAGAGTAGTATCGGACAGACAAATATTATCATTATCTATTATATATTCTTGTACCATTTAGATCATAAAAATTGAAAGTTATAAATAACCACTAACCTATCATATGAGCAGGGGTTACCAACAATGGTTTCGAACACATTGCTATCGTAGCTCCATATATGCGTTTCGTTCGCTTTGTGGAATATCGGTTGAAACGTCAGACTCGATCTGGTACAAACGGAGTTAACCACACCATTTTCGTATGTGACAGTCAAGTTCTGACCACTCGCACAACACTTTGGTACCACTGGCAACTGTTTCTGTAGCTCTTCGTCCTGAAACAAAAAAAACAAACTTGACGCAAAAATAACGTAAAAAAACATTGACTTTTTCCCGCCAACTTACATCAGTGACGCTGTGTTTTTATTTTATTTTTATAATCTTATATTTTTTTTTAACAGGCCATATATGTCCCACTATTGAACACGGGCCTCTCCATTTCTGAAAGAACCCACCATTTTTTTGTGTTAACCCACCACGCTTGTCCAATGCAGATTGGCGGGGTTACCAGTCTCGAAATAAATACTTGTCATGCGGGGATCAAACCTGCGGACGGAGGGTACCACCACTGAGACAATTGGTCGTCCAATCCTATATTATTATCAGGTGAATTGTTTAATTATGGTGCTGTATTATACAATATAGTTCAATTAAGGTGTACATGTACAGAGACATGAAATAAATACGTATATCGTGACTTTTTAAGTTGACTGAAAAACTCCACAGAATGTTTTGGTAAAATAGCCACCATTTTATCAAGACATAACGTGACAAGCTGACTAGTTATATTTCAAAAGATTTGATATTATTCTATTTTACTTGACACCGGCATAATAGTTATAAATCATTGTCATCAAAGAAAAGAAAAAAAAACGGAAACATTTTTTATCCTCATCACAAGAAAATTATGTCAACCTTTAATACAAACAAATTAGGTCAGACGGTATAAAATCCAATTTACGAGGAAAGGACAAGTTAATTGGGATGTCATACAAACAATGATAAATTGTGTGGATCATATCTGAAACGCTTAATCAAAATTCAAAAGGAGTATTTGAAGTTGAATCGTAATCATGAAATAATTTGACAGAGGTTAACGGGGGCGAGGTTGCACTTGGAACTTGTCACGTAGTTCCCAATCAAAATTAAATGGCTTCCGAATTAAATTGTGTTTACGAAATATTTATATTAAACAACTTTTTTTATGGGATAGGAAGGCAAACGAGCAGGTGTGTCACCTGATGGAAAGCAATCAACGCAGTCCATAGACATCCGCAGCGCCATAGGCAGTGCGGAAGCGTTGCCGACCTTTAAAAAAAGCGACATTATGGGAGTGGGAGTAGTGGGTGGGAGGGAGGAGGACGAGGATGATATGGAGAGGGTGTTGGATCCTCCGGAACTTAGGCCACTCACCGTACGAAGCGCGGTAGCTAAGTTACCACTTAGACACCGGTTTTCATCGAGTTTTCTCAAACAAAATAAAATGACTTCTGAATTAAATTTTGTTTTTATGAAATATTTAAATTAAACAACTGTTGTGTATCTTTCCTTGTAGCTTAAAATGAGTTTCTTCAGAGTAGAAATATAAGAAAGATATGCCATAATAAACATTTAATTTAGTCAAAAGTATACCCCTAAGCCCGATTTTAAATCGACATCTATACTAACAGACTTTTGTTATCTCCAATTTACCACTTGCGGTCCCTGTATTAGCAAATCTGTCTCACGAAGTTCTAGAAAACTTGTGACTAACAACATCCATTCTACATCCAAAAATTAACGGACAATTAGATAAACTGGTCGAGCATAATGTATATACATCCATTTGTTTCCAAATTTTTCTCTGAATGTATCGAAAACTTAGTTCTGTTAAACAATGGAAAAAGCGGATAAGAAGAAAAATATAATATTTAAAACTTTTGCTTGATTCCTTTGAATACTCTTAGATATTTCCGAAGAAGAATCGGTTACAAAGACGTGTTTTGTATTTTATTTAACGATGGGTCATTCCCAGTCGATTCGATTACGACAACCTCTTCAAAAATATATGCCAAGATAACCTAAAAATTGCATTTGCTTTATAGATACATACATCAGTAGCAGACCGTAGCCGATGTCTGTGGTCTCTGCCTACCCCTACGGGTAACAGACGAGATCGAATATAAAAAACATACATTATTACCGTAATAAATATTTGTAAATAACACCTTCATTTCATAAACTCTACGTTTTTTATTGTTTGTTACATTTAGAAATTCAAATTAAAAACATTATTATTTAAAAAATACGATAGAAATATTTTGACATTATTTCTTCGGACGTCATAGTTATTATCTAGAAAACTCTCTGACTGTAAAGGTATATTGAATAAAACGAAAAAAGTTTAAAGAAAAGAAAATATTTATGTCCAGTACAATATTTTAATTACAAAGCCCCCTAATGTTGCTGGACATTATATTACTTTATACATAAATACTTAAAGGGAATAACATATATTGTTGATATTTGTTAGTAAAAAGCCGTAATACGAGGCTCGACGTCACGTCAATCACTGCGCTTGTTAGCGACGTGCCCTCGACGTGTAATAAGACAACTGACAGCACGGGGATGCCCCGCGGGGCGCGGAGCGGCACACTGAACACTTTCCGGGAAACACTCGGGAAGTTTTAGGAAGTTCAGATAAATTGCACCGTCATCTTGCGGTCTTGCTTATGATGTAACAAGGAATTTCTTAAGGAAAATCAAATCAACTTTATTGTTTCAACTTTCCAAAAAAAAAAAATTCAAATGATTTTTGTCTTTCTTCTTAGATCTATGTTGAAATGTAACAGAATAAATATTAAAGTTTTTCCCCTTATCTTTCAAAATATCTATCTGCGAGAGAGTATATATAACTTTTAAAGGTTTTTAACAAAATGACTGTCTAACTGGCTCAGTGGTGACATTATAGATTTTGGAATCAATCTTCTTAAATTCAATTCCTGTATAATAAGTCCGAGATAAGTATATTTACGCACAAGGCGGCTGGCAGAGACTGGATACGCGTAGCCGAAAATCGGGCTAAGTGGCGCGCCTTGAGTGAGGCCTATGTCCAGCAGTGGACTGCCGCGGGCTGATTTTGATATTGAAGTATATTTATGGCCTGTAGGATAAACCTCCATTCTCCCAAAAATGGAAAAGTCCCGTACCGAAAAGTGATAATCGAATCAAAGCCGCGACCATTAATTTCAAAAGTTGCAGCTCCATCACTGAGCCAATTAAGTCATCGATTATATATACTGGATTATATACATAATTCACAGAATTGCGGATTATATAATCCAGTAAAATACACGACGTATAGAAGTCTTGTCTTGAAATATCAACTTGCTGCTTTAATTTACCGCCCGATAAGAAGCTTTGGAATTTAATTTGAGTGTCAGCATTGATGTGCTTGCTCCAATTGTAGTTAAAGTCAACCGTGTACTATAATTCTAAGTCTACCAATAAATAGACTACCTAATCAAATGCGTTTAATCCTTAACGTATTTCTGCGAAACATTCTGACTTCTGAACCTTACAAGTTAATAATTTTAAGATTCCGTTAATTGAATAATTTCAAATGATAAATGGAGTCAGGCTTTACTTTGCGGAAATTCAAATCCTTACTATGTGGACAGTTAGAATTCTTACTTAGCTAAGAATCACGACAAGCAAACCAAAATAGAAACATAATAATCTGTGTTTTTTTTTTTTAATGTAAGAAGTGGATTTACGGGACACTTAAATTAAATCTTACCGAAAAAACGGCCGTCAGCAACTCTCCAATTCGCAACCACTACAACCAACACCAAAACTGACACCGAGACCGATCACACAAGATGACTGATGAAGATGATTGACTTAATGGATGTCTTCCATAGAGTCTACTATACCTGATGATGCCTCGTGTTGAGGTGAAACACGTATCGTGTTCATTTTGGAAGAGTAGTGTTATATGTTTCGTATTGGTGTTTTTAATAGTGGTTGGGAGGTATGTATATGGTATAAGTAGACTCAGAACTAAAATATATATAATATCTTATTATATATATTTTATATATATATTTTTTTTTTTTTTTTTGGAAGTTCTATATGTCATATCCCTTTAGAAATACCACTGGAGGTTGCTGTTTCTATCGAATCTTCTAGTGTGGAAATGAGGTTTGAGAGAAACGCACGTTAATGAATCGCCGATTATTCCGATGATAGAGATAAAATATTTTTTTGGCGTTATGCAACAGCAGATTTAAGTGGCATATTGGGAAACATTTCAAACAATATCTCGGAGCAACTGAGGCTGTTTTATATGAAATATTCCGCTTCAAAATTATATGATATACCAACAAAGCAATTGAAAATGTGGCAATTTAAAAGTCAGCCACGTTGGAAGTTCGAAACTGTTCCGTTACATGTTCAAAGTATTTGTTTGTTATTAAGGCTTCCTTCTCTTCGCAAACACCGCCGGCCGAAGTTCTTGAGCAACAAAGTCAACGTCAAATGCTGAAACTGACGCAACGGAAATTCAAGGAAATATTTATTTTAAGAATGAAATTTTCTTCAGCCGCCGCTAACTTTGAAAATAACTACACTGTTCAGTCTTTAATATAATATACTTTTATAAGTTTTAATTTTTATAATAAAGCAAGATTACTGATAAGCTAATTGGCCCAGTAGCAAAATTACCGCTTTCTGAGTAAATGGACGCGCGTACGAGTTTTATATCGGATATTATATATATATATATATATATATATATATATATATATATATATATATATATATATATTGGCCTTGGACAAGTATAGTAATAAATGTCCAAATGCCCAGAAATTGGGAGGCACTGTGTCTAAGTAGACATACATATATGTGATGTAAAAAAATTAAGAAAAGTCTATAAGTCAGTATTTAATAGATAAAAATTAAAAAAAGTATGTCATTTTTTATTTCGAAGAGTAAAAAGTCCGTTTTCAATAATAATCTTGCTACTAAAAAATGACTACTGGAGATAATCAATTACCGAGTTACTGAGCCAAATAGATTTCGCCGCCACTCCATCCAACTAACGCATCAATGTGAATTAATTCGACGAATTTCAAACGCTAGTGCTTTCAGAGTTCACTTGATTGAATTCGCATTGCACGCCCCATTCACACACATCAATATGTTTGGCTCCGACTATGGTATAGAATTTTATTATACCCATATACCCATATGAAATAAATTTATTATTCCTAATAATTATGATATTAGAGACGCGTATTGTTTGTACCGTGGACTTCACGTCATACAAATGAGTACATCTGAAAAGACGTGGGTATAAGTGGGAACGATCTTCCTTGGTCACTGTTTGCATCTTAAATACTTGAAGTCATTACGAAAGAGTTTTCATAACCTTAAACGCTAAATTTTTCTAGAGAAGAACAAATGGCAGAACACTTCGTAGTCAAACGTGGGCAGACCAAATAACAAACACTACAAATGTTACTTCAGAAAAGTGTCTGAACCGCGCATGAGAGGGCGACTGGTGTTATATACTATTTACCAATACAGATCACTATTCTTAGGATTAAGAAAACAAACGAGAAGACGCTAAATTTACACACGACACAGTAGACGAAAATAAAGGCCATACAATTTCTTCAGTTTGTATTCTTCGCACTATATGGTTGAGACGGCTATTGGCTATATACTTAGAGTCTCTCGGATGGATGTGATTCGGAATGAAGAAATCTACCGAAGAACAAAGTCATCGATCAGTGGTAGTTCTTAATTAGCTTTTCGTTAATTGAAGTATCGAAAACCACTAGAGTAGACGAGTGCTGGAGTGAAGATCGAATTTCGGAAAACGTAGTGTGCGACGCCCTCCGGCCAGATGGTGCAACTATCTGCCCAGGGCGATTGGCAGAAACTGAACGCGTAAAGACGAAGATCGAAAGTGGCAGATCTTGAAGGCGGCCTGTGTTTAGCCAGAAATTCTTCACTACTCAAGGTTTCTTTACAATATGATTTACGTCGTAATGAATTCAGAAATAAACAAAATATCAGTGTCATCTCTGTAAGGAAAAAGCAACTTTAATAAATATTTTTATCGCAAAATATCATATTCTTATGCGCCTCACGAATGCTGATTTCGGTAACTTATCTTTATGAATCATAAGCAAGCCTTCAAGAGCGGTTTTACCCTAAGACCTTGGCAGGTATCGCACGTTAGTAGGTAATTCACGAAAGCATCCACTTGAACACGCTAGTCACGTCCACGATGCCGAGAAATAAGTGCGATAACAAGAAAGGGGTGAACAAACATTCCCGGGAAAGATCAACTACGTACTAATACATATTAAAGCGAGATAGAAATACTATATCAATAGCCAAATTAATCAGCAACGAAGTTCATTTGACAATCCAATTAGCTCAGAGGCGAAGTGACCTCTTTCGGAGTCAACGATCGCGGGTTTGATTCCCGTATTGGCATTAATATATGCATGATCTACAGTCTTGTTTCCCAATCTGAATAATGATGGATGTGCTTAATGGTGGAGAAGGAGAAATAAGAAATTTGCACTTACCATACGAAACGCTATAAGATAAATAAATGTTACAACTAGACTCCGATATTGTGTGAGAGCGTGGTACTTCTCCGATCAAGTCGACTCATGGCTACCATGGCGGCAAAATACAAACAAAGCAAAGACGAGGAAGGCCAAGATAAGCATTCATGGACCGAATAAAGGAGAAAGTGAATGTTTCATCGTATCAGAAGATAAAGAAACTGGCGGAGAATAGAGAAGTATGGTAGAAGCTCCACTGACAAAAGCATAGTTCTCATATAGAAGAAGCAAATGTTTCTTCTTTTTCTTCTGTATAAGAACTATGTATAAGGTACACCCACCTTAATATAAAATAGTTACCCATGTAAGCAAATTTTCTGTGATCATTCACTTCTATTAACATCATTATACATAACTACTATACTAAGTGCCTTTAGTGCGATCATAGCTCATGCAGCGAGTTATTTGAAGGCCAGTTTGTTACGCAAAGTAGTCCGGCTACGAACTTTTATCTCCACAGTCGGCAGTAGAAAGTAAATATTTTAACTACATCCCTTCGCTGGTCAAAAGTGTCAAGCATATTTTGTACATTTGTCTACCCACTACTCATTTGGTATCAGCCATTTAATGCGTTAGCTAGCAGACTAATGATTAATAACTACTAAAAAAGATTAAGTCAACTTTCCCCCAAACAATGGTAAAATAGAGCCATGTATTTTAAAAAAACATATGCATAATGAGATGAATGAAGAACAACTGTGCTGGAAGCAATTTCTATTTTCAAACTTAAAATAAATCAAGTAAAAAAAATATAGCTGATCTTGAAATGACTTTGAAAATTAATAACAAGTAACAATTTTAATCGATTTAGAATTGTTATAATTAATCGAGTAAGTTGATCTAAACAAAACTGTTTTCACAAAACAAAACTGTTTCCGTTTACATGAAATGTTGTGACATTTAATACTGCTTATCGGCTTTCGAGTCCAGTTCGAACATAAATTGAAATAACTATTCCAGTCTTGAATGTTTTGTATATATATTGTTTGCGAATTGTTCAAATTCACATTCTTTATTTCAATTCTTTATGTCAACCCGCCAATATACCACGACTTCGTTATGAAATTCCTCTGGAAGGAGAAGAAACGGCGAAAGACACTGTGCAGGTGTCCTTTCTTTAGTTTTTTCTTCTTATTACAATATATTAATACATAAATTAAGACAGACTGCCTCATAACCATAAATATGTTAGGTTATGTACAGTTAAATTATTATAGGAAAGCGGAAAAATCTCTGATTAAATTTTTCGAATCAAGAAAAAATATTGTAAAATATGCCTAAGTTTGTTTTCGTTAAGTACCAAGAATCACTATTATGGAGTAATTGATTATTAAATATTATCATACATGAACGTCAATTATTACGTTGAAGTGTATTCAATAATAAAAGTGTTTGAATACATTTTGTTCACACACAAAAAATATATAGTTTTATAAAAAAACACTATATACAAAAAAAATTAATATTTCTTTTAACAATATAACAATTTGAAAACAATATCAATTTATGAGTTTATATAAATGTATATTTGTGTTTTGTAATTCTTTAACTCGTTCTTCTAAAAAATAAAATATTTAGGCCGCATTGGCACTAAGTATAATTAACCTTTAAATATGTTATGTTGTTTTTTGTTCCTGTTTGCTTCTTTTGAAATAAAATAACAATAAATTATTGCATTTCATTCCAGAGAGAAACGTCCCGCTCTTTTCTAAAGCGCTTAAAACGCTAGTGTGCGCAGTTTGTCCTATCACTATGCACTAATAAGTAATGTCTGCAAACAGAAACTAACGTAAATAAGCCAATTAGCAGCAAGCTGTTCAGCGACGCGAACAAAGTAATATATACTTCATTTTTATTAAAATGAAACACAAAACGAATTAGACGGTAAATAATTTCCATTAATAAAACGCAACACGTATATAAATCATTATAATTAATTAAATTTTTACACAAAAATAAATTAAAAATTACTTTGATACTACTAAGAGGAATCATAAGTTTAAATTAGTAATTGTTTCACGCAAATTTATCATAAATCAAAAAAATACTACGCAATAATATCAAGCCATGGCGATTAGTTAGTTAAACACTTAAGACCTAAGTAAATTTACTGTTAGATATTCACATCGACGTTAAAAGGGAAAACGTTGTAAACCGCAAAATAAAAACTTATTTTGTTATATTCCCTAACTAACAACCTTTGTCGGCGCCGCGCGGCGTTTGGCCTCCGAACAGATCTTACGACACCGTGCCCTATTCTATTCCACCTTCTGTCACTTGCAGATTTGAAGGCACAACTCATCCTCCACCATGTCTCTCCAACGGTACCTGGGTCGCCCCACAGGACGTCATACTGTTGGGCGATCCACATACACTTTCTTAACTGCGCGATCCTCCCCATCCTCTCAACAACATAGAGTTTCTCTAGTCGATGTGATTCGAAATGAAGTCAAAAGGAGCTGGATACACTCTTAATGCGTTTAAATATACATAAACACGTATAAATCATGTGACAACGTGACATTAGGTATAATATATTTGTATATCAAGGGTGAACAATTGGTCGATAGCGGTTATTTATCCGGCCAATCAAGTCAGTACAATTAAGAATTTAAATGAAATACGATTCGATGTTATATGCATACAGATTATATAATAATTGGTAGATACCGCGATAGAGACTAGCGAGTCTAGTAAGTAATGATAAATCTTGGGGCTATTCAAGTACCCCTTTCACATACAATAAAATATTTTCAACTTCATGTGCACGAAATGTATCCATACATATCATCCCGCCTGTCTTCCATAGGGGTAGGCAGAGACCACAGATCTCTTTCTGCTACGATATCGGTATACTTTCCTCGCTTCCTCCACACTCATTAGACTCTTCATGCAAGCCCCCCGTTTAGGGATACTCTTGATCTGGTCTTTCTTAAAAACTTCAGCAATTTGGTCAAGGTATGTTTTCCGTGGTCTTCCCCTACCGATCCTTCCATCCACATTCGTATCCATACATCGAAGTGTATCCATACTTATTAATATTATATATAAAAATAATAGATGTTAAAATGAACTAATGTATCTATAATGACGTATTTCAAAATATGAACAGTGAGAAACTTAAGAGACAAAGTGGGCTTACGCGCGGAGTGTCACGTACAAATAACATCGTTTGTGATAACAGATTGTCATAATATTCCGAGTTTCGGCAGTTTACTAAAAATATCGGTCTTTCTTCTTGCGAAAATAAAATAATTTCGTTAATTTAGATTAGCAGCTAATGCTCATGTTTATAATGACTAAAAAATACCTTTTTACCACAGAGTAGAAAAGTTTTTGATGCATGTGTTTATTTTTACGGTACTTAACTCAAAACTGACGACCTAAGCGGGCAACTTCGCCACTGAGCCAAGCAACGAAATTTACCGCTTTCAAAGTCAGTGTGTTTCCGTGCGGTTTGATTACCACATCAGGTTAAATATCTGTATAGCCTTCAGTTACTTATTTGAGAATTGAATTGTTGTATAATTTTCTAATATAAAGTACAAGTTACACATCCCAGCACTAAACATATCACTTAACGTCTTTGTAAACGACAGCTGCCTTCTTACTAATATTTATTTCCGCACTCAAGGCAGTATTTTTGTGCACAGAAAGCTCATATTAACTGAATCCTATCTGGGGAAAATGAATGTGGTGCGTGAAGGTTTCGGGGCAATCTCTTTAAGTGGCCTACGAGACTCTGGCCTTGTCGAGGCTTATTACTTATTTATACTTACATAGAGCCAAGGTCCCCGAAAGTGTCCCTTATGTAAATTGTGTTGTTTCCTGGCTATATGAATATAATATAAATATATTGAAGTCAATATGATATGTTTAATATATTTACTTGTATATAATGTGCATACATCTTTATATCCAAAGATCTTACAATATCGGCAACAATTTTGATTATTGAGACGAGCAATTTCTTATCATATACTGGAATAACAGTGTTTACATGTTTTATTATTCAAATAATACAGGAAACTAAAAATTAAATAAAATTTTATTTAGTGTGGAATCTAAATCATATAAGAAACCGAGGAGAAACTACATTGTTAAAAGTATATACTTTTAACGACCAAACCCCAGATCCATAGGCCATATATAAATATTTTATATATAAGGCCATATACTAATGCGAGAATAAAACTCACAAAGGAAGGCGAATACTTATTCAATATATCATTTAAGTCGTCATAAACAAGAAAACCACAAAATATAAAAATAATAATTTATAGTTTCCGATTAGATTAATATTGTTTTCTTTATCATTTTCTTTAACTTTACTAACATAAAAGGGGATATTTTATATTCAAAGGCCTTGTTGCGTCGCATATTTTTCCTTGCAAAACTATTTTATATTTAGGGTACCTACACAAGAAGTACTAACTAAAATTAGCGTCGCAAACTACGCCGTGATTGTACCAAAAATATATTAATTTTTTTTTATGGCATAGGAAGACAAACGAGCAGGTGTGTCACTTGATGGAAAGCAACCAACGCCGCCCATAGACATCCGCAACGCCATAGGCAGTGCGGAAGCGTTGCCGACCTTAAAGGAAAGTGAAAGGGAGTGGGAATGGGAAGGGGAGGGTGTTGGGCCTCCGGAACTCAGACCGCTCACCATACGAAGCTCGATAGACAAGCTACCACTCAGACGCCGGTTATCTGGGGGAGTGTGGTACTTCCCCGGGCGAGCCAGCCCATTCATGCTACAAACAAATAATATGCCATTCTTGAAAATGTATTCGTCTGCAGCGTGGCTCTACCACTTTAGACCATAAACTACCAATAAAACTTAAAGTCATAAATAAATTCTGCAATAGCGAAAATCGGAATTTCTTTATCGGAAAGTCCTCCCCACAAGAACGGCCAGGGCTTTGTAAATTCGGACCACAATGTGTACGAGATTTAATACACCGAAGAGCGATTAATAAACATCGTGCCTTCCTACTCGCGACGGGCTTATCTCCTCCCACTTGTAAGTAAACAGCTCGCTAACGACACCGGGCGGACGTGCGGGACCTGAATCTATGTTACTATTTAAATTTATTTATTATTTAGTTTCGTACAAATAAAAATACCTATGTGGACAGCCAAAACTTTTACTTAGCTAAGATCCGCGACAAGCAAAACAATAACAGAAAATTAATAATGTGTATTTTCCTGCTGGATAAAGTGGATTTATTTGGAACTTAAACCAAAAACTTACCGAAAAACGGCCAGCAACTCTCCACCTACCAACCACTATTCACAACACCAAACACACACTACCACTTTTCCACCTTGTAAATGACACGTGTTTCGCCCCAATACGAGGCATCTTCAGATATAGTAGATTCTACGGAAGACAACCGAAAAGTCACTTTTCGGTTGTGTTCCAACCAAAATCCACTTCATCCAGCAGGAAAACACACATTATTAATTTTCTGCTATTGTTTTGCTTGTCGCGGATCGTAGCTAAGTAAAACTTTTGACTGTCCACATAGTGATGCATTTCCGCAAAGTAACGCCTGACTCCATTAATCATCTAAAAATAAATATTAGGGAGCGAACCGGGATAGCGAGTGCTCCAGAACTGTGTGACTATTAGTGTGTTTAATACATATTCAATAAGTTAATAATACGAAATAGATGATGGACCGGAGAAGGCCTGTTGTATCATATTCAAAAACAAGCCTTAATCTAACTCAAAGGCCGGCAACGTTTCTGTAATACTTTTAGTGTTATACATGTCTCTGGGCGGCGTTGATTGCATTCCATCTGGCAAGACGATTGCTTGTTTGCATTCCTATTAATTAACATACATATCGTCACGCCTGTCTCCCTATAGGTTTAGGTAGAGACCACAGATCTCCATCCGCTACGATCCCAACACACCTTCCTTGCTTCCTTCACACTCATCCATATTTTCATTCATGCTTCCTCTCACATTCATCGTAGCGAAACGGCTCTCCGTTCGTCGCTTCTCGCTCTCGTGGGAATCAGGACGTGACAGGTGGCGAACCACGTCATTTTTTGACGAATTAGGCATATAAGGATTCGTCATAGTGAATCCCACGAGCTGCAAGGAAGGATGGAGGTCAGCCACAGCAGAGCCCCGCATGCTTAGGTCAGGCACTATAGTACCCGGGGGAGCCCGATCCCGGGACGGTCGGCATACTTGCGACTAAGCGCGCCACTAGCCACGCATCGTTTGGCACGGCTGACCGCGGATTGGTGGAGAGGAAGGGAAAAGCATAGAGAAGAAAAGAAAAAACAGGGGAAAGAAAAAATGGGTTTAGCCAAGATGATAGGGATATGATACTACCGCAACAAAAGACGAGGAGTAATACGGTAGGTACTATTAATTAACAAATCACTAAATAAATAAATAAGGAAATTCCTAAGCGAATTCAGTTACATAAACGTGGATTATATGGAGCCACCAATAAAACGTGTATTTAATGCGTGTATCGGCTTATCGCGGACATGACGAGCGAGATATCGATGCGCCCGCGTCGCCCCGCCAGTAGCTCCTCAGTGACAGTGGACAGATAACGCACACCTACACACGTCTAAGCCCTTTAAAGGATCGTTTGTACGAGCGAGTATATTGTCCCCATTACCGATGCCAACATTCAATACTTTACTCGTCTGAGATTAGATTGACAGTTCTTCGATATTTAACATTCCTGTATATTTCGTTTTTATGAGTTAGGAAAGCAAATGAACAAGCGTGTCGCCTGATCAATCAACACTGCAACACCATAACCATTTTACAAGCGTTATCGGCCTTTGAGATATGTATGGTCTTGTTTAGGAAGCTAATTCCAAGAAACAGCAATGCAATGAAAAAAAGTTAAAGATATATTGACCGTACTGAAGCACTATTCATTGTAATGAAAGTGATGGAACTTTTTATTATGAAGGGTTGTGCCATAGTGAAAATCAACGGCAGGAATAATCCGAATAATTGCTCGGAGCACTCACCGCAGTAAAAGCGATAACATATGTTAAAAGTCGATAATGTGCCGATTGTCATATACTGTATATTACAATATTTGGCTGCTTACTAGCCAAATGCAAATTTGTTAGTACTGTAAAGGTAGTATGCATGTATTTGATTTTTTCAGCTTTTTCTAGCATGAGCTAGGTAAAGCTGTAATTACATTCACGTAATAAATCCAATTGTTTACATGAATGTAATTATGTTTTTTTCACAAATAATATATTAAAATAATATAGTATGCAATGAGGTAGGAAAAATAATTATTTCAATGTTGATTATAATGGATGAATCAATTTTGTTATTTCAAGACAAATTATAGCAAAATTAACCTATTTTTACCACAAAAAGTTTTAAATGTAACAAGAAAACTTACAAGTAATAACGATGTCTTAAATAGTTCAGTGGCGATGTTAGAGTTTTCAGAGTCAATAGGTTCGATTCCCGCTTCGCGATAAACATATTTATGGCCTACAGGTAATTATTCTGTGTTTGTAAGTTCCGCGAATCAAAACATCATAAACAAAACACCGATATTATTTTAATGAATATCATTTAAAATCATTTCCAATTATTTTATTTCTATGGTACTTTTTTATTTCTGTGGTTTAAGTATTAAAATTTTATATATGATGGCAAATTATCAGGCAGAGACATCTACTACACCAAAAGGACTGCAGATGTATGTATTTGCACTGCAGTATAGAGATTTTTATGATCACCTGATGGTAAGTAAATAAGACAAAGAATATGAATAATGGGAGGGGAAGAAGGATTTAATGGGAAGGGAAGTGGAAAGTAAAAGAAGAGGAAAGGAGTTGAGTATACAGGTTCCTGCAACCACCATACCAAACGCATAACATGTAAAAATCTAACGCCAATACGGTAAGGGTATGGTACTTTCGCAGTTGAGCTGATCCATTCATGTTTTACCATGATTAAATAAATTTAAAAGTTAAAATTTCCAATCACCATCAGTACATAGAATTGTCCTGACTTTGCAAATATAGTGAAGAGATTACATTAATGTAATTAATCTTTTGTGATATAATTTAAAACAGGTATATGTTTTAAATTATATTATACATTAAAAATTGTAAACAGGTATGTTTTAAACTATACATTAATAATGTATAGTGTCGGAATTGTAAAACAATAAAGAATTATTATGATTAAAATAATAAATTAAAACCCTATAATACCAAGTAGGTTTCAAATGAGCTAATTCAGAAGCAGGAAATATAAATAAAGAAACATTTTTGTAGACACGAGGGAAGGTAAATAGAACAACCCTTGCTAACGAGGTATATTTATAAGCTGTTCACGTCAAGATCAAGTCGAGGAAATAAATAAAGGGCAGTGATATCTACCGCCAATTTCTTTACTGCGGTTCGTTCGCGGTAGCTTCCATCGAAACACGCCATTCACATGAAACAACTAATTACTTATTTATAAAGATATAAAAGCGAACTATAGGAATATTAAGAACTAAATAGACAAAAGAAAAATTGTACAGTTTATGTATTATAAATATATTAGTAATAGAGTACATTTTTTAGTTCACAATATCATTCAAGATTTAAGCATCTATCAGTACACCACTTAGTCCGTTTTTTGGTTACTCGCATCCAATCGTTGCAGTCTTCACTCCAGTATAAATCTTTTCCAACGGTTATTGGTTCTATGAGCTAAAAAAAAGTGAGAAAACTACAATCAAAATCCTCTCTAAGTTTTTTTAGATTTTAGGTTTAACCACGTCAAAGCAGGCGAAAAACAACAAAATAATCATTTATAATAAAAAGATCATCAACACTCAGTCATCGGAGGGAGTTGCCTGTTTCTAGCCAGGCCTATTCCACCTGCCTATTCTGGTAACTAAGGAAACACTTCGTATCTTTCGAAAAGTCTAAAGTAAATAGTACTGCTAGACAATTTTATGAACAGTGTTTCATTTTGTTAAAAATTTAAAGGTGAAAAATTTGGAGTTTTATTTTCAAAACATATTTTATTATCTGCATCAACTTTGCTTGTACACTATAGGAGACAAGTACAGTAATACTATGAAGTAAAATATTACGTAAATTTGAAATGTAGTTATGCAGAGCATGCATTAAACTGAGCGCAGGTTTTATTAAGCACCTTGTTTAAGAGTTATGGCAAGAGGTGAAAGAATTAACGAGTGTGGCCCTTAATTATTGCATGCTCCAAAGTTTGTCGCTTATCCATAATCTGATAAGACTTAATCCATTAATTAACAGGTGTGAAATCCAGTTAATCAGTTAAATTTTTATTTCATTTACTCGTTTATCTTTAAATTTTTCATTCATTAAGTATGTACTAGGTTTTCATTCATTGAGTATTTACAAGGTGGAAAAGTGGAAAAGGGGTATATAGTGGTGGTGGTGGTTGGTGGGTGGAGAGTTGCTGACCGGTTTTCGGTAAGTTTTTGAATTAAGTTCCAAATAAATCCACTTCATCCAGCAGGAAAACACACATTATTAATTTTCTGGTTACTCTTTGCTTGTCGCGGATCTTAGGTAAGTAAAACTTTTGACTGTCCACATAGTGATGGATTTCCGCAAAGTAACGCCTGACTCCATTAATAATCGCAACAATCGATGTTAACGTTGCATTTCGTTACCTCGCGTAACGTAAAGCACAATTGGTTTCTAAAAAGTTTCCTTAGCTATTTACAACTTTCCCTTTTATCCCCATTAACTGGTCTTGCTCTGGTATGCGTAGATTTGTTATTTGAAGGGCACCTTCAAAAAACTCTTAATATCATATCGGCTCGGATATACCGCTGAAGGCAGCTGGTTCCACAGGGTGGTGGTGCGTCACCACTCCTCCCCAGATGGCGGGAATAAAAGTTTTCTTTTAGTCGATATGTGCAATACAAATATTTTGATATGTATATTCATGTTTCAACAATAACAATATTTCACCCGAGCTCTCCGGTATCGCTTGCTCGAACTTTAACCCATCTCCAGGCGGTGCAGAAAAGCTACAATTCAATAACATTCTGATTGTAGCGCAGATTGCCTGCCATTCAGGCAACCGACGCGTTTTTATTTATTCGAAATAGCTCCTAAAGCTTCCAATGTATTTTATACAATATATTTCGGTACAGAAATATATTTTCATAATAACAATTCAAAACATCAAAATTAAATCAAATGACATAGCATTTATGTTAAGTCTAAACATGTAACTAATAATTCTAGTCTAAATATGTAAAAAAATATCTAAAAACTAGTAGACTGTAAAAATGTTATATTTGCTTTTTATGCAAACATAACATTTGCACAATCTACTAGTGCCACTGCTGGATACGGGGCTCCCAATTTCTAGAGGAATGGACGTTAACGCACCACGCTTTGTGGCGGGGTTACCAGACTCGGAATAAATATCTCTAGGCCATCTATATATATTTATTCTGATGCGGGGATCGAACCCGCGACCATTGACTCCATAGGAATTCGTCATCATGGACCTTAGTATCACAGATATCCATGCACCGCGGTGATTATTTACCATAAAATGACCCGCTTTTTATTTTTTTTGTCCTTTCTGTAAAGAAAAACTGACGAAATATGTCGACTGACGACTATGTTGAAGAAATAAAGAATTCTAATTAGTTTTTTTTATGGAATATGAGACTGAAGGAGCAAAGGTGTTGCTTGACGAAAAATAATCAACGCCGCCTATAGTTATCAACAACACCATAAGTATTTTGGAAGTATTGCCGGCCTTTGAGATACGTCTAGGCTTATTTTTTAAGCTTACACTGTCAACTAATATTAGGTCCAGGCAAAAGTATTTTCGTATTGTTCATACAAAGGAAAATATTTTTTTAGGTATAATTTTTTATTTATTTATAATATGTACGTTTATATATTATATATATAAACGTACATATTTATATTTATATATAATATGTATGTTTATAATATGTGCCGTTTTGATCGATGACTTGTTGCCATCTTGTGGGTAGTACCATAATCCCATTCCTGTAGAAATTTTGAGTTTTTCGATTAAAAAAATCTGCCAGGTAGAATTCATAGTTTTTTTTTATGGGATAGGAGGGCAAACGATTAAGCGTGTCGCCTGATGGAAAGCAATCAACGCCGCTCATGGACAACCACGACACCGCAGGAGTCGCGGAAGCTCTTTTGAGGTTAGCTTTATGCTTCCTAAAGAGTTCTGCAATGACCGAAATAGGTGGGAATCTGATGGAGCAAGGTCAGGGCTATACGGAGGATGCATCAACACATCCCAGCCAAGCTCTCTCAATTTTTGCTGCGTGGCTATAGATGAGTGCAGTCTGGCGTTGTCATGGTTTCTCTCAGTGAGATCATGTGGTACCCAAATGTCAAGTTTTTTCTTGTACCCAGACTTTCGTAAATGACGTAAAACTGTTTTATGATCAACATCCAGTTCTTCAGCAATGTCATAGCTACTAATATGTCGATCTTGCTCCACTTTCTCAAAGATGGCACTGATTTTATCTGTGACAGATCCAGAGCGATCCAGATATCCAGAGCGAACCTCATCTTTCACACTAAAATTTCCAGACTTGAAACGCTTGAACCACATTTGTGCTACTCTTACTGATACCGCATTAGGTCCGCAAACCGCTCATTAAAATGTACCGAATTTTTTCGTCACATACGTTCAATTTGCTTGCTTGAAAATCAATTAAAAAATGACGGGAACTAGTTTTTTTTTTATTTATTGCATTTTCAGAATTTAGTCACATTTAATGGTATTAAAGCCAACCAGTTACATACAGTACAGCTAAAGAGGTTTGATTACTAATAATACATTCAGAATACGAAAATACTTTTACCCCGATCTAATATTAGTTCGAAAAACACCACTGAAGGTAACTTGTCTTGTTGGTGGTACGTAGAAATAAGTTGAATCGGAATTATAATTATTTTAAAACACTGCTAGTCTTTTTAAATTATGGTATAAAACTTGTTCCATTTCTGAGTCTGCATTTCTTCCATCGGCTGTATTTCTCACAGGCGTTTAAAATGCTAATCCCACTGCTACCAGTCAATTGATATTGCCACCGCGTTTACGACATGACCGACAATTGCAGATAAACGATCTGAGCGGTCAAAGCATCCGATAATTATAGTTCACGCCGCATATAAGCCGGTAAATTATTCAAAGTGGTTTAAAATATGCGTTAATCTTGCCGTACGACTATAAATCTTATATCGTTTAGCATTTTAAGTTAGAGATAAATTGAAAAATAATTCATTACATAATATATCGGGTAGGAAATGATACATTGTTATCTATGCCGCAATAAATGACGTAATGCTATATGTACATATAACGTAATGTAGTCATCATCATCATTGATATCAATAAAACCGTACAAGTCCACGGCCGGACATTAGTCGCCTTCAAAATTGTTGGTGGATTGGATATCGCAGTTCAGTTTTTATTATTATTTAGACGTGTTGACCATCGACTGATATTTGCTCCCATAGTCACGTCGTAAGATAGCCACAGTAAAAAAGTTTAAACAAAAAAAATTCAACAACAAGTATTACGACGATAAATATTGCATTTATTTTATTTAGATCCTACTATATCTTTAACTAATAACAATTTTACATTTTATATAATACAGTAACGTTACTACAATATATTTGATCGTTAAGAATATTTCTACTCAAAAATAATAAAATTGTTTCACTTGACTTAGACATTCTTCACTCACTCACTCACTTTCACTTCTTAATTTCTACAAAAATTAATGAATGGTCTTAAAATGTTTTTCTTCATTAAACCGTTATGTTCCTATTAAACTTTTTCCATTTCCATTTCCTTTTTCTTTTTATTACACTTTAAATCAAAATAATATAATTTTCCAATCAGTTTAGTATGAGTATTTAAATGCCTTAATTGGTTTTGCCTCTCCATTCGATAAGCGACACAATGTTTCCAAACTGGTTTGAATGATTGTCAGGCTTCTCACGCGATCCCGTCACAGCCGGTCCTTGGGGCTTCGATGCGACGAGACAGATAATAGAAGGTAAATATTTGCCATCGCTGCCACGCCGCCCGCATAGCCATGGGGCAACACTCGACCGGCGTTCATCCCATTTCATTTCCCTTACTACATGTTTGCATAGTCAACACGCACCCATCTCTCAACAGATCACCATTTCTCGCCTCGAATAATTGCTTTCGTTGCTTGTAGTTGAGTAATTTATGGTTCGCGTTTAGTTCGGAATCTGATCGTTTTTGCGCAGGTATTATTAATTTTAAATACAAGACACGGGAACAGGTTAGGTCAGCTCGCAGATAAAACGGTTTATGGCTGACACAATAAATTCACAAAAAGCGACACAAATTTGTTGTGTTATTTTTATAACAACGAAGTCAAATACGTCCGCGCCATTACCAATGATTTATTCCTGTTTATCTTTGATTCGTTATGCTTTTTATAGCTGAAATGAAACAATGTTCTTTTTTTATTTCATATACCTACGTTACATTTTAATAAGACAAATTCACAACAAATGTTATTATTAAAGCAATAAATTATATTATATGTTTTTATAGTCCATATATGACCCACTGCTAAACATGGATCTTCCCATTTCTGAAGGAACAGACAAAAGCTCAACACTCTTATCCAATGCGGATTGGCGGGATAACCAGACTAAATAAATATCTGTAGGCCACACATATATTTAGCGCGTTACGGAGACCAAACCCGCGATCGTTGATTCCGAAATATAATTAGGTCATCCCATTTCTTCCCGTTATGTTGCAAATAAGCATTTATGGAAGCTAATACCAATTGGTCGCCACCAGCGTCTATCGAAGTAAAAAGAACCAAACTACAATATACAATGCGCGTGCCAAGTGACAAAATTACAAATTTAAGAAATGCAAATATCCAGCTGTGAACTATAAGGAAAGAATTGATTGATGAGAATTTAAAATAATCATAAATTTCAAATATCAGACACGCATACATTAATTTTAATTATAAAAGATTACGTTCCCCAAGCTATTTACAAATTAAATTAATCACAGACAGAATAAACAAGGAACACCATCTGCTTCAAATTATTGCAGGTAACAAACTCGACAAAATCGACGCCCGTTGATATTCAAATAAATTAGCGACGCTCAAAAAAGGACGCCTTTTAATCCCCAATAATGCCAAATAACAGAATTAATTACTCCGACCGAGGGTAGCCTGAGGAAGTTTCGAAAAAATTTGGAATTAAAATGTTTAATCCAACAGCTTACAAAACTTCTTTCGAATTTCTCCAGGGCCCTGGAACCTCATCGGTCATTAATCATTTTTTACACCCGCCTATGCTTGAACACCTCGCTTTAAGTCCCTTAGGCCGATGGCAATTATCGACGTCGAAATTGAATTATTCTCTGATATCGTTCCCCGAATAGGATTAAAGACTTACCAGGAGACTTTTTCATAAAACACGAATAACGTTTTTACTAAGTTACGAGATTATTAAGTACTCACAGCTTTTCGTAGGATACAATCGGATATATTTTTTCGTTTATATTTTCACAATACTTACTATAGAGCATACTTATATGTATGTTAATGAATATTTAGGAAATGAGTTTAATACATACTTACGTATCATCACGCCTGTTTCTCATAGAGGAAAGCTGAGACCACAAATCTCCGTCTGCTATGATCTTGGCACACTTTCTTGCTTCGTCCACACTTATCACTCTCTTCATACAAGCTCGCTGGTTAAGGATACTTTTGATTTGGCCTTTCTTAAAAACTTCGGCAATTAGGTCAAGCTATGGTTGGCCTTCGCTTGCGCAATGTAAATTTCTTTTATCAGTCGTCTTTCATCCATCTTTTCTATGTGCCCAAACCATGTAAGGATCCCTTTCTCAACTTTTGTCACGGCACCTTCTTTTACTTAAGCCTAATATTAATCAATGAACGTTGATATCGTAACCGTCCGTTACCTTAGCTTCCCTCTAAATTGAGGGGAATTGGCGTAATCCTCAAACTTGGCGAACAGATTGGGGATTGTTTTTATTACTCAGGTAGACGCTTCATCTCGAGGCGGATTAACGGGGTGTTAGAGACGGTGCGGCCCGAGCCTCTAGTCCTGAATGACCTCCAAATGTCTACAAGTATCCTTGATCAAATAATAAACAAAGCTTTAAAAATATGCTTAGTACCTACCTAACTACAGGCTTTACATACGTATTTATTCGATGTAGGTCCCATAGTTATGAATAAATAAAGCCGGTACTGGTGGTTCACAGTTTTGAAATTAAAATTATTTATACCGCTTATCCTTCTAACATTTAGGAGTATACAGTTGCACTTTCTTTCCTTTTATTAGTAACGCCTGACTCCATTAGTCATCTTTAAAATATTGTAAAATTACATCAACTTCTTAGACTTAACTTCATTCCACGCATCACCAATCTGTGGATCAAGCTACCTTCAGCGGTATTTTCAAACAGATACAACATTGAAATCTTCAAAGAAACAAGTCTACTCCTATCTCAAAGGCCAGAAACACATTTTCAATGGCTATTGGTGGCGTTGCAGATGTCTATGAGTGACGTTGATAGCTTTCCATCTGGCGACACGCTTGCAAGTTTGTCTCCCTATCCCATAAAAAGACTGCGACCCTCATTCAACTTTGCTGCCCCAGGCCTCTGACGGTAGATCGAAGAGGAATGGGATATAAAAAAAATATAAGATTAATAGTGGTAGAGCCACGTTGCAGACGAATACTTTGTCAAGAATGGCATAATATATTTGTCTGTAGCATGTATAGGCCGGCTTGCCCGGGGAAGTACCACATTCCTGTAGAAAACCGGCGTCTGAGTGGTAGCTTACCTACCGTACCCTCTACCCCTCTCATTCCCTCCCCCATAATGACACTTTCCTTAAAGGTCGACAACGCTTCCGCTCCTTCCTATCCCATAAAAAATCAGACAATTAAATTGCCAAATAGGAAAAAAATAGAAATGCATTTTAATTAGATGTAAAATATTAGGCAAATTCAAAAGCAATAATATCTTAAACGTTATTGAAATCATTTTTAATAAGATGCGTACGTATTCTAAAAACTATTTAGAATAATTAATTACCAAGCAGTGATCTCACTTAAATATTTATGACACACGATCTCATCAAGTAAGCATTTGGTTCCTAGAATTTGGCATTATAATGTCATATGTTTAAAACTCATACTATTTTACACCCAAATTATAATATATGTATGTGTAAACAAATTTTACTTATAGGATTCGTATTACAGCATTTTCTAAGAAATCATAAATTTGTAGGATATTTATTTAAGCGGGATCGATTTACACACAAAGTTCCAATACGTTTGGTTGTAAGAAAGATATGGAATGAAAGACATTGACTCTTCTCCGTATCATTTAGTACTGCCCATACGTATTTAGCTATTAATATATCATCACATAAGAAATAATTCAATCAATCTAAGATACATTACTAACGAAATTTACACACAGGACCTAGAAAAGCTTTTTTTTAAATTTCAACTGTTAAATTGATAAATTATTTTACCTCGCGTTAAGGGAATTGTTTTAAAGATAACAAACATTTACTAGCGAATGAAAAGGCAAAACAAAGCAAAATCTTATCAGCTTAGCAAGCAGCATTTGCCAACTCAGAGAATTATCACTTTTCCCAAGGCTCGATAGAATGGATATAGATTTTAACTATAGGCTTTTGCTGATTTCAGATAAGAATAAAAATGGTAAGATAAAAAGGAAAAATAAGAAATGTAGCAATCGAAAAATCATGCAATTGATAATTATTGATGAAGTCAGGCGTCACTTTGCGGAAATCTATCACTATGTGGACAGTCCAAAGCTACGATACGAAGTACTTAGCTAAGATCCGCGACAAGCAAACAATAACGGATTTATTTAGAACTTAAACCAAAAACTTACCGAAAAATGGCCAGTTTACAAGGTGGAAAAGTGATAGTGTATGTTTGGTGTTATGTATAGTGGTTGGTGGGTGGAGAGTTGCTGGCTAAGTAAAACTTTTGACTGTCCGCAATTGATAACGTAAACGTATACAATAATTTTTTTTTCACAGCCTATAAAAGTATAAATTTTGTGAATTATTGTTCAAAATATCAACATTTTTAATAAAGCAACTACAACACTTTCATTAGCAATGAGAGCACGGAGCTAACCCAATGGCTCTTCTTCACCCGTAAAACTCATATTTTAATATCTGATATACGACTACCTCCCGTTTTTGCCTTACCCATATTGTATGTACAAACCAAATCGGACATTACGACGGGTATCCAAACGTATCTCAAGGAAGTTTAAACAGCACCTAGTCAAATAATTTGCGGGAGAACTTTGTATTTACGAGTCGGCAAAACACGCGGGAGCCAGTTTTAAACAAACATATATTTGTTTGCCGTGTTTGTTCGGATACACAAACATTGGTTTGGGAAATTCGCATTGAAACCGAAATGAGCTTACGTGTTGGATAGCTCGATACTGTATCAACTCGCTAATAACTTTGTGTTTCAGTAAATAATTGAAATAGGTAATCAGTTTAAAAAAGAAACATCCTTACTTCTCTCGATCAAACTAACGTGTGAGTTATGGTCAAATATTTAAAATATACTGAATAAGCAATTCCAATTTGTGGGTTGAATTTTACGACGTTATTCGCCACCTGTCACGTCTTGATTCCCACGAGGGCGAGAAGCGACTAACACAGAGCCGTTTCGCTACGACGAATGTGAGAGGAAGGATGGATGAGAAGATGGATGAGTGTGAAGGGATCAGGGAAGGTGTGCTGGGATCGTAACTGATGTAGATCTGTGATCTCTGCCAACCCCTACGGGAGATAGGTGACGATATGTATATATCGTCACCTATCTTCATAAAAGAAATTCCAAAATATTAAATTCAAATTCCGAAATTCTTTATTCACCGTATGATATTACACGGTGAATAAGGAAACATATTATCGTTATGGTTATCATTATACGCAACTTACAGAACTCCATCGTGGAGATATGTAGGTCTTTCCCGAGCCACGTGGCCTGATCTTTAGCATCACTCACCCAGTTTCCTGAACTGCCCTTGGCAGCTTAGCACTTCCTGCCAACTTAGCACTACCACACCATCAATCCGGTAGACGTCCCACACTATGTTTGTTGAAAAACGGCTCTGGAGAAAATAAAATATAATACAGAAGAGCGGGAGTTGGATACTACTCACTAATGATTCACCACTGAAGGCTGCTTCAAGTGTTTGATATGGACTAGCACGGCCTTTCCCTTTAGATAAGCGAGGAATAAATATTGCCTCAGGTAAAGTATTAAAAGGTATTAAAAGTAAAATTCGGTATTAAAAGTGGTAGAGCCAAAATAGTGGTAGAGCCACGCTGCAGACGAATACTTTGTCTATAGCATGAATGGGCCGGCTCGCCCGGGGAAGTACCACACTCCCGCAGAAAACCGACGATCAGCGGCGATGAGCGACCGAGTTCCAAAAGCTCAACACCTTCCCCCCCTCCCTCTACCCCTCCTTCTCCCATTCACACTCCCATAATGACACTTCCCTTAAAGGTCGGCAACGCTTCCGCACATTCTATGGCGCTGCGAAAGTCTATGGGCGGCGTTGATTGATTTCCATCAGGTGACACGCCTGCTCGTTTGCCTTCCTGTTCCATAAAAAAAACATATCTTTCTCCAAGTTAAAAGTTATCCATAATTCATCCAAATATGAATTAGTTTTATATTATAAAAAAATGTTTACACGTCATTAGTTTAATTGTGAATTATATTAATGAAAGCGAACTTCTCAAAACAATATTCACATCACTTGTCTACGAGGAGAGTAAATTATTTTCTATCGCTACGAAAATTCTCGAAAAACTAATCCAATTAAACAAAAATATTCTCATTAAGGATTGAGCTAATGACCATTAATTTACACGTTACAACTTGTACTACTGAGGGTAACCATCCCACTCAAGAATTAGGTGGAGTGTAAAAGATTACATTTCACGTAACGTCTTGTTTTAGTAGACTTAATGACTTTTAGTAAACATTATCCCAAGACGTTTGAAACTTGAAATTACGCCATAAAGTGTAGTAGTAGTAAGTAATAAAAAGAACAGTTTTCTTAAGTTACAATGTCTTTACACAATTCTTATCTTTTTCATATGTTAGGTATATGTAAAATAATTTTTAAAAGGTTGCTTTTATTACTGGCGCTAGAAAATATATGTAAATATATTGACAAATAATTGACTGCATTGTTCTTGTTTATTTGTATCCTTTTCTATGATTTTTTCTATGATATCAAAGATATTTAAATCTGAGAAATAGTAAAAAAAATAAAATCTTTTTATAATAATCTGTTGAAATATATTTTACAAGAGCGTTCCAGTCGTTATAAATACACAAAAACAATCATTTTATTAACACATTTACTATCCAATCAAGTCAAGTCCAACTTTATAAATTAGTGAATGAAAAAAAAACATTTTTAATTTACCTAGTAGTTGACAATTAAAAAATTATAACGATGGTATTCAAATTTGAAATACGAACAAGTTTGACAAAATTTAAAAAAAAACTTAAAACTCTAATGTATGTTTTTCTTTAAAGAAATAATTATACATTTTTATAGTAAGTCGTAGCTTAAAAGAAAAATAATGAAAAAATAACTGTTAATAACAATGGTATAGCGCATAATATTATTTAACTCCAGAACGAATTAAACCTCGTCGCAATATATATTTTCATAAAAATTAATAGCGACCCTCGTCTAAGAGTGGTATTATATAACTCAGTAACTCCTGGAACTGACTCTTTTGTGGAAGAGGTTGATAAACGAGCATAAGTGTCACATGATGGTGAGTATGATTACTCACCATCATGTTTAGTTTTACTTTTACACTTTTAGTAATGCAGATATCCAAGTCCAAGAACATCTGCGTTACAAGTTTGCGCGTTTTCTACCAAAAAAATTCTCTTTGTCGTAGCTCCTCGCTCTGGAGACACTCTCAATCTTAAGCCGTATATCGGAATTCTTGGCGTTGACATATCGCATGATGTCCAGTTCCGCGGCCATCTGGAAGAAAAGGCCAAGCTGGCCTCGAAAAAGCTGGGTGTGCTCAGTAGAGCGAGACAGTATTTCACATCTGGCCATTGCCTCCAACTGTACAAGGCACAAGTCAGGCCACACATGGAATACTGTTCTCACCTCTGGGCCGGGGATCCCCAGTATCAACTTCTTCCATTTGATCACATTCAAAGTCATGCGATCCGAATCGTCGATGACCAAGATCTCACCGATCGGCTTGATTCTCTAGCGCTGCGGAGAGATGTCTCATCTCTCGATGAGTGGCGATCTATTACGGTGCGTTTTATCTCGTAACTTCTTTCCACGCACCACCAGTTTGTGGAATGAGCTACTCTCGGCGGTCTTTCCGAACCGTTACGACATTGGAACCTTCAAAAAACAAGCCTATACATACCTAAAAGGCTGGCAACGCTTCCGCGACTCCTGCGGTGTCGTGGTTGCCCATGAGCGGCGTTGATTGCTTTCCATCAGGCGACACGCTTGCCCGTTTGCCCTCCTATCCCATAAAAAAAACTAAAGGTACTACAGAGACACTGCTTACCTTGGGGTAAGGATGCAGTGTCAGAGCAAGAAGGATTTAATATAAAAATAAGAAGGAAGTTAAGGTGAAGAAGTTATGCCCTGCATTCAACATACGAAACGCATTAAAAATGCAGGTAGCTTTTTTCTAATGTTCTGCAAGTGTGGGACTTCCCCGGTCCGGCTTACTCATGCATAGTTCTTATAACTTTAATTAAATAACACGAGTCCTGCATAATATTTGTAGAAAAGAGACAAATATACGCCCTTAGTATTTATTTTATCAACGTTATTTATTTTTTATATCTTAAAAATAAAATTAAAATGCATGATTAAAATTAAGCTGAAAACAAAAACACATTTTATTCGTGTAAAATTAACTTGAAACATAAACGAAATTGGAAGCAATTATGTTATACAATGTTTTTTTTTAGTTCGCAAACAAACTCGTCGCTCCATTAGCACTAATTGAGACACCCCTCGCTAGCCGTGGCATGTTGTTCCATTTACACACAATTTCTTTCTTCGGTACACACTCGTACATACATTGCAGATGTTTTTTTTTTTGTTTGGAAAATCCATCGCAATGTGGAAAATCCGCTGTTGGATTAAGCCAGAGGCATATTTCTTTCCTACTACGTATGTAAATTCGTGCACGTGAACCAAAAATAAAATAGTAAAAGATTACATTTTTTTTCTCGTTCCAATGTATGCAGTGTTTTCTTAGGCTTTAAGTTTCCTTTTGTTTCAATTCTTTGCTTTATATCAAAAAATATTATCACAAATAAAAATATGGTGAACACTTGAAAATATTTTGGTCATTTTAAATAATAGAAGACGACCAATTGTCTCGGTGACGGGGCCCTCCGCCCGCGGAGTCAATGGTCGCGGGTTCGATTCCCGCATCGGAATAAATAAATGTATGAATTACAAATATTTATTCCGAGTCTGGTAACCCCACCAATTCGCACTGAACAAGCGTGGTGGGTTAACGTCCGTTCTTCCAGAAATGGAGAGGCCCGTGCTCAGCAGTGGGACATATATGGGCTGTTTAAGAAAAAATAATAGAAAACTATTAATTTTTTTTTTCGCATTATCTTTTCTCTTCTCTTTCTAATCACTTTTAACTATAGCTAAATTTACACAACCAGATAATTCACTAGAGGGAATTCAGATGTAGAAAAAATAATTCAAAAAAATCAAATATAAAAATAAGGGGTGGAAGCCCTGATATACAGGCTCACCCCTAGTCCAGGAACTAACTCGCCACATAGGAATTATTACTTATGATGTAATTTAAATTATCGTTACTTGTGTCATGATAATTTATTATAATAAATTATCATGACACAAGTATAATATCCAAACGAATTTTTATGATTGTAGGTATGAAACTAATGGATATATCTATAAAAATAATGTTTCTATATCAATTACTGCATCGTAACTGGAAGAAGAAACAAATAAAAGGATTGCGAAAATATATATATAATATATATATATATATATATATATATATATATATATATATATATATATATATATATATATATATATATTTGACACTGAGCCATTTGAATCGGCAATTAGGTAGAATATTTATTTTGGCTATAATTAAAAAGGATTTAATTTATTAGTTGTTTTAATTCTTAACACGAACCTCAAATCGATTTAAAATTCTTTATTTCTTCGACATAACCAATTACATTTAATTTGTTAAACAATTAAGCTCCTCTTATGTTGTAGTTTCACAGTAAAGTTTCTTTGAAAGAAGACGAAAATACTTCGTAATGTATGTATGTATATCTATATATTAGGAGAGGCCCCTTGCCCAGACATATATAAACTGTATAAAATAGTATTCCTCAGCATAGAATGTTGCACAAGTCCAGGTCGCACTTAGTCAATTTAATTTCACCTTTATAACAAAAAGAATTGGCAATACGGAACAGTATTCGACCCTTTATTAGCAATATACCTATTACGTTATTTAATCAAAACATCGGCGAACAATGTACATTGTAATATTATTTAATTATATCTTCAGTGCCTTGTGATTAATTTAAAGCGGGCTCGTAATATAGGCGGCAGTAAATTTTTATTATAATTATTTCCTTATGACCCGCAGTATCTTTACCAATTAAATTGATAATAACTTTCGAATATATCCAACAGATTAAATCTATATCACAATAGGTGGCCTTGATGTCGTCATGGCACCTTGATTCGTAAATATTGAAAATGTTGACGTCAATATTAGGACGTTTCTTTTCAGAATCGTTATCTTTATCTTTCATTTGACAAATTTCATTTTTGCTATTCAAAATTAAAGTCAAAATTAAATCTTAAATCTTAGACTTAAAATTTCATTTTGGCTTGAAAAATGTAATTATATAAGGGTATATAAGGTTTTATTTTCAGTTCGCGGCAGCGTCATGTTTGTTTCATTTTAACTTTTTTAAATCAGATTATTATTAGCATGCATATTATTTTTTGCATTATTATACATATATCCTCGGCTTAATTATCAGAATTTGTAACTCCAAAAAAAGTTTTTTCTCACTTCTCGTATTTGATGCTGTCTAAAAGATAATCGTAAAGCTTATCAAATAGAGTACTTTGTATTTACTTCAAAAAATATGTATTTTTATACTTAAGGTAAAAATGTTTTTATAACAATATCTCAAACTATGAAATAAAGTCAGTTTTTTGTTGTTTACCCATATTTTTTATATGTACATACAAACTTTACATTTATATTCAATCTCAATTTATTACGTCAGTCGAACTAATCTTATTGTTTTTATAAAACAATTCATTTCTTTTTTATTTTAAATTTTAAAATTACGAATGTAAATAGAAATAATATAAAAGGTTTTATTATATTCAAATAAAAAGTTTTAATACATTGGTGATATATTTATCAATTTATACTCAGAAAGAAGCCTAGCTTTAGACTTGCTGCGGCTTGATGCTGAGATACCTTTGTATTTCAGCATAATCTTGTAATTTATTCCAAAATATAGGCAATCTCAATTAAACCGGAGAACCAGAGTCACCGACATAGCTCTTCAATTTAGCAGACTGATGTGTCAACGGGTTAGACACATTTGTCGGAGAATCGACAATCGTTGGACTAGCGTGGAGATCACGTCTCGACAAGTAAATTCGGCTTTGTAGTGTGGAACGCCCCCACTGCTAGATGGAGCGACGATCTGCGCAACACAGCTGACAGAGAATGGATGCGTGTAGCCGAAGATCGGGCTAAGTGGCGTGCCGTCGGTGAGGCTTATGTGCAACATTGGACTGCCGCGGGCTGATATTGATATTGTTAGGCCATCTGAATGACAATGTATTATTTGGTATTATCGTTTTTAATTTTAATCGGAGTAATATTTTCTGTTTTGCTTTTACACCATATGCGTTTTTCTATATATTCTTCTATTTATTACTTTATATTCATTATTAATATTTATTGTACTATTTCATGGACTCTTTCGTCTTATATTACGTAAGTTTTTTTCTTTCTTACATTCAAATGTAAAGCGGTATTGTATCTTTCACAAGTTCTAAAATAATGTCGTAGTTGAAACGCTACACAGATAAGTTAACATGTGAATTATTTTATTAATGGTTTATATTTTTTATGTAATAGTAAAGTATGTATTGCATCTGTAATAATTATTATGTACAAAAAAAATTAACAAGATGCCTTACTGAGCGGCAGACATCCGTTTCGCGTTGTCTCATCACTCAATGATTTATTCATGACCGTGGCGCATAGAGAAGCACGTCCGTATGACATCAACGTCCATACACTAAACACGAAATGATCATCACAAAGTGTGATATGTTGGCACTGGCGCAGGTACGAAATATAGTAATATATGATGAACGTAATCATATATTAGTATATTTCGTATCAAGACACTGCATCCATATTGTCCTAAAACAGTAATTTGGATCGTAGAATGCCTTGTGTGTTTGTTCACAAATTCAAAACACTTCTCTGCTTATGGCAACTATCAGTGACTTCTGGCACATCAGTCCTAGGAGTGATACACTAATAGAATACACTAAATAAAAAAAAAACAAAACAGAAACGCATCCTTGGATTTTTCCCGCCAACTTACATCAGTGACGTTGTATTTTTATTTCATTTCCATAATCTTACATTATTATCAGTTATATTATTTAATTGTGGTGGCATATTATGCAATATAGTTCGATTAAGGTGTATAAGTGATGTGATATAAAATAAATGCGTGTACCATGACTTCTGAAGTTGACTGAAAAAGTCCATAGCCACCATTGTATTAAAACGTAACGTGACAAGCTGACTAAATACATTTCAAAAGATATTATTGTATTTTACTTGACACTGGCATAATATTTATAACTAATTGCCATCAAAGAAAAGAAAAGAAACGCACCTTGGTCACTTTTAAAACGATTTGGGAGCTAAAGAATTATAACAAATAAATAAATCAAACTATACCAAAACTAAAAGATTTAAATGACATTATAATTATTACAAAAATTTGATGTAAACAAGAATATTTGCTAAATTTGCTCACAAATATATCCTGGGCAGTTGACAGTTTTAGAATTTCCTAGAAGTCTCAACTGCACAAAACATTTTTCATAAACAAACACGCCTAATTATTCTGGTTTATTACATTAATTATCGTTTTAAATTTAATTTTCTGATGTCAGTGATCAACCAACAATTGTTATAAACAATAATAAATGAATTTGTAAATTCACCAATACTCTCATTGCAGCATGATACTCTCATTGTGATATACTATATGTTTTATCTAGTAGTGGCCCCTAGTTTTTGGCAGAGATTTTGAAAATCTCTTTTTCGAGAATTGAGAAATAGTACGAATGGGTCAGCTGGGGAAAAACTGCACTGTCGCGAAAAACTTTAGAATTCTTCTGCGTTTGCGAATTTTTTAGTATTATCTTCTGCGCTGTGAGGCATACCCACTTCTTTATCTAATCTACCTCCACTTATAATACTCAATATTTTTCTAAAGGTGGGTAACATATTTGCAGTGCTCCCGGTATTGTAAATGTCTTTGTTTGATACTATAGTGATACATTGATAAATATATCACTAATGCAATAAATCTTTTTACAATTTTTTTTTTATATTCGTTATTTAAAATTACTTCGACTGACGTCTTTCAATTGATATATCGCCCGTCCTGTATAAGTAATTGAAATCATATATTGAGATATAAAATCTAAAGTGTGTATAAGATATTATATAAATGTACAATGAAACGCAAGAATAAGTTAATATAATTTTGAAGAATTTTATTTGAAGAAGCCCCCTGAAGATCCCAGGTTTCGCTGTAAGCAGAACGGCAGACACGCTACAGTACTGACCACAGTTTACCATCATCAGGGAACCCGTCTGCTCATTAAGCTACCATAAAAAAAGTTTGCCTAAATGAACATATAAATCCAAAATACTAAAGTGGCACAGTCCAATAACCCGAGATCTGGCGAGCGAAATATATTTCTTTTTTAAAAAAGAAATTACCTCGCCTGTACGTGTTGCGACTTATAATGAGGCAACTCAGAAATACTACAGAATTAAAATGTATTTTTTAATACAGAATTGTTGAAATTAATTAAGAAAAAAGTTACAAAGTGACCTATATACAATATATATGATTAAAGAAATAATGATTTAATATACACTAGTCACAATGATTTGAGACTTAACATGCCGACTTGCAAGCAATCCTATTATTTTATTACGTTTCATAGGTAGCTAAAGATAAGACCAAAGCATAAGCAGCAATAGCACACATCATTACAATCTGAATGTCCTGAGTTTATATCTTCCACTGGACTATTGATGTGAACCATATCCTAGCACAAACATTGGTAGCTTAGTTGGAACGGTTAACAAGTTCTAGTAATATTTAAAAAAACATTGCGTCTTCTTTTTAAAAAAAACTGATGATGAAACAAATGATCGTCAAAATATATATTATTGAAACATTATTTATAGATGATACTAAAATCCAAGAATCGAGCTCGATACCACTGGTTGTACAAGTGGAACAATCGTCCCTTTGTGACCTGACTTGTCATAGTTCAATATTCTATCTAGCAGTTAAGTCAAAGTGCAAGTATAAGTTTTGGTAAAATATAAATAACTAGCTAGGATTGGGTAAATGCATTTATATCAAATAGCAATTATTTAAGAAGTGAACAAAAGAACAACCTCATATAATCACCGCCGCTCATGGATATCTGCAATTCTAAATGCACTCTTCTTCACCCCCTCCTTCTTCCCCACCCATTATACATATCTTTATTCAAAGGTGGAAAACGCATCTGCTACCCTTATTATTAGGAGAGACGCTTACGCGTTTTCTTATCACTTCCATAAAGTGCAAATACAGTTGATTTGTTAGCATCCTATTACGTGGGAGGAGAAAAATTCTTTATTATTTATCTTTACCCACGATAATGTATTGTCACACGTCAATTTCGATAAACATTACACAATTACAAATTGTTAAACCCACTTCACTACATTCTTTACGCACTTTGGACAGTGTTATCCGATAATAAAACATTCAACGATAACTATTTTACACAATGACATCAAGCATTTCATTATGTAGTATAAATTTTCTTATCATGCTGTTCTATATTTGTATTGAAAGTCAAGAGCTTTGATTTATTTGCTATGTGAAGATTGCTATTATAGAATATAATAAATAAATTACCCGTTGATAATTTCACTGACTACCTAATTGGCTGAAGTAACCCTATCGGAGTCAATGACCGCGGGATCGATGCCTGAATTGAAATAAATATATCAACAAATAAATATATATAGTAAGTTGATGATTATTCCTCTAGACTTATTTATTTATTTAATACTTTATTGTACAAAATACAACATACAAGAATTAAAAGGAAAGAAGATGTACAAAGGCGAGCTTAACTCAAAATTGAGTTTTCTTCCAGCAAACCCAAGAGTGAAAGAGAGATAACATAAGCTGTGAGGATAGAAATAAGTGTACAACAACAAAATATAATAATAATATACATAGAAATACATACTATATAAATAAGAGGACACATATATATAATAAACACATAAATATATATATATATATATATATATATATATATATATATATATATATATATATATATATATATATATATATATATATATATATATATATATATATATATATATAAATATTTTATATTGAAAGGAAATGTTCTTTAATTCTTCTCTTAAATACATCTAGTGACAGGTTATAACGTATAGTATGTGGGAGAGAGTTCCACAAGCGCACTCCATGTACAGTGTATGAGCCACCGTAACGGCTGGAAGAATGAGGAGGAATACGAAGGACTTGATACAAAAACTACAAGTATTCCAGAGATCAGCTATAGAAGCATGCTAGGCCTCCAATTAAAAGGACAGGAAACGAGTTACCTATATTACGAACAAAACCAAGATAATAGATGCATCTGAACATGCATGTAAACTTAAATAAAATTAAAATGCATGTAAAATTAAGGTGATGGGTCGATCACGTTTCTCGCGCAGACAACAACAGGTGGAGCGAGAGATTATTGCACTGGCACCCGCGCGATATGATAGGATGATATGATAGATCTCGAGGCCGACTTTGACGAAGATGGTGCTATGACATCATGGCACTAGCAAGCGCCACCTGGACAGGTCTTACTAAAGAAAGAGAACACTGGAAACTGATTGAAGAGGCCTTTACCCTTTTACTGGGTACCACTACAATGGTGCAAAAGAAAGAAGCGAATATAATAATTACTTAAAATAAAAAAAACAAACAAAAATAAAGTGTGGAAACAAATGAAAAGAAGTGGAAAATGATGGCTTATATAATAATATAATATATGTTCACCAATTGAACATATATACATGTAAAAAAACTTCACTTTACAACGTTTTGCGACGAAAAGACAAACTCACTATTTACATACGTATCGACGCAAAAAGCAAAAATGTAGTGCTAAAACCGCAAAATGAAAACTTACCACCAGAGCTAAAAATCTATTAAGATTTCTGAGAAAATAGTAATTTATCACTAATAAACAGTCAGTTTTATCACTATACAAAATTTTATATAGATCGTACAGCAATAAGATTCAGTCAATTCGACAGTATATTTTTTTTACCTCCCACCACACCACACCACAGACCTCCATCTGCTACAATCGCAGCACATATTTTGTGCTTTATCTATCTCAACTCATTAAACTTTCTATCTTTTAGTCCTATTTTATTATCCTACTCCAAGTTCTAGAACCTAGAACACTCTTGGTGTTCGAGGTTGCCATATGAGGCGGGAATGGTTACATGAAATCAGGAATAAGTGGTTATCAGATGACTTGCGTACTCTTAAGTAAAAAATATCCACACAAGAGAGGTTGAATATCTAACATAGGTTTTAATCAGTACGAAAATCGATTGATATTCATATTTGTTTATTTATTTACATCATGGTAATGTTACAAAAATTTTAAACCTTTTGATTTTCTTTTCTTTAGTAAGAATTAGCTATAACGATTATGCTAATGTCAAGTTGAATACAATATTATAAAGTATCTTGATATGTACTAGTCAGCTTGTGCTTACGTCTTAAAAAAATGATGTCAACTTAAAAAGTCACGATACACGCATTTATTTCATGAGTGATATGAAATAAATGCGTGTATCGCTTATATGCCTTCGTATCATTTATATGCCTTAACCGGACTATGTATACTGTACAATACGCCACCACAATTAAGCAATATAACTAATTATGAAAATGAAATAAAAATACAACGTCACTAATGAAAGTCGGCGTACCCTTGTGATGTTATTATGAAAATAGTTTAGAGAAAATAGATTTTTTTAAGAACTAGTTAGGCAAACGAATAAGCAAAAGAAGGTCACCTGTTACTAAGTAACGAGTGACGCTCACTACATCCGCAATACCAAGGGCACTACAAATTCGTTGTCTTTTAGAATAGAGATGTGAATAATCGGAAGGAAGAAGAATATAATGGGAAGAGGCAAAAAAAATTGTTTACACGGAGACCCAAAATGGATATTGGTCTCCGAAAGGATCTTTCGCCATCGTGCTGTTTCCTGCGCTACCTCCTGCCAGTTAAAGACTTGAAGATTGCGCAAGCCAACCTCCACCATGTCTCTCCAGCGGTACCTGGGGCGCCCCACAGGACAGCGTTCAGTTCGACGACCCACATACAATCTTTTGTCTGCGTGCTCCTCCCCCATTTTCTCAATTCATCACTCTCTTTATACAAGCTCACCGGGTTAAGGGTGTTTTTGACCTGGCTTTTCTTAATACTCTTTTCTTCTTTAATTTTATTGAAGTACTTATTGAAAACGGTTCAGCTTCTTTTATGAATATAAATAGCTTGAATTCTATTCAACGCCATTCGATGCGAGATTTCGTGAAATGAATGGATAACGCGTAAGGGAATCGCCTATCAAAGGTCAAAGCTCGCTCGCCGGTCGACAAAGTGCCCTCTCCGCTTAATCCTAGTCACTTGTCAAATGGGCGACTTCATCGTCGAGTCTATTTGTGACGATGATAACGACTGCCAGGGAACGTGCTGTGATTCATTGCAGATAATGTCGTTCGCAGAAACGGGACTGTGGGATGATTCGAAATCATGATTGAATTTCTCACTTATTATATAATATAAATTAATATACACACACAGACACACGCACGCACGTACACATAATCACACACTAAAGAAGGCCATTATTCTGCCTGCCATCTTATTTTTGTCTTTTATAATTAATATAAATTATTAAAGATAAATAGCTAAGTTCAATCGTTAAATTTCAAGCTTGGATCCCGAGATACGGGCCTAGTTTGGGGTCCACCGGAAACACAATCTTGTATACACGCATGCATTGTTAATGATAAATAAATAAAGTAAAATAATTATTTTGTTAAGTATTTCACAGATCATATATGTCTTACTACTGCGCACGAAACCTTCCCATTTCTAAACGAACAGACACCGATTCACCAATGTTTATCCAAAACAAATTTGTAAAGTTCTCAAACTCCAAATATATGTGTACCAGTAGGCCATACTTATTCATTTCAACGCAGAAATCGAACCTGCGAGCCACTGATCCGGAAAGCAGTAGCTTCGTCTTGAACCCAATTAGGTCATCAGACTTAAAAATGTAGGACTACAAATAGTGGCAATCAATAACTTTTACATTTCTTACTCGTCTTGCCTTGAGGTCGTCATTATTTTATGAGCACATTATAAACAATGGTTCCCAGAAATCAATTAAAGTACAGAAATTACTGTTACAGTTATACGTACAATTAAGTCACGCTACAAGTAATCCATCTATCTGTAGACAACATAATAAGCATTATTATTTTTCCTCCCAAATCTAACAATGACTAAGCGCCAACAATATAACACATACGCTTAACATTAGTGTATCTTTATTAATAATAAAATAATTTAGTATATTTGCGAATTTCATCCCTATCATCTGGATGAATAGCGACCTAGTACGCTTCATCTTACTTGAAACTTCTTTTTTGTTAATTGGCTGAGCTAAAGACAACTGTGTGAATTCATTATGTCAGTTATTATTTGATTTAAATGGTTATATCAAAACGGTTTAAAACTCAATGAAATATAAGAATACAATTGACAAGGATCCTGAACAAAGACCGGGCTGCGAATAATTATCAGTATAAGCCATATTAAACCTGATGCGGAAATCGAGTGCGCAACCTTTCACTCAGAAAGCGAACACTTCACCACTGCGGTATTTGGGTCATCATTCATTATACCATTGACAACATCGTTGCTAGATGTGGCCACTTTTAAGTAGTAACCCCAAGGTAGTACGAATGGGCCGGCTCAACCAAAATACTACACCCACGAAAAGTATCGGCATCAAATGGTAGCATTTTACTGCGTACGCGTATCGTACGATGAGTACAGAGATCCGGCAGCTAAATTTATACATTTAATACTTTATTGTACACAAAACAGGAAATACAAGAATTAAAAGGAAATAAGATGAACAAGGGCGAGCTTAACTCGAAATTAAGTTTTCTTCCAGCAAACCCAGGAGTGAAAGAAAGATAAGAAAAGCTGTGAGGATAGAAATAAGTGTACAACAAAATATAACAATAATATACATAATAAATTAACAATACATACTATATGAACCCATACATATATAAACATATAAATACTAATAATATATAATATTATACTATATAAATAAAAGAATACATATAAATATAATATACACATAAATATATACATATATAAATATTTTATACTGAAAGGAAATGTTCTTTAATTCATCTCTTAAATACATCCAGTGAGAGGCTATCACGTATAGTATGTGGGAGAGAGTTCCACAAGCGCACTGCGTGTACAGTGAATGAGCCACCACCAACAAATTTAGTTCTCCTTACTTTATTTCCTTCTTGCCTTCCCATTAATTGTTCTTCTCTCATTACTCACATTCATATTGGCGGTGCAGCTCCATAAAAAAACCATTATCACCCTGCGGCATTCCACTGCTGGAAGTAGGTCTCCTCCAAATCACCCAAGCTAGCCTTGTCTTCGGCTGCATGCATCCACTTTGTGGCAGCTACCATTTTATATTATCTTTTATATATGATTTTTTGTAAAGAATTGGATATTATATACGCTTAATATAATAAACGCTTAAGTGTTTTTGCAAATACAGTAGGCACTCTGTCGTCAGAAATTGAAACTTACGTTTATTACGCAAGGCGGTCTCCTTTGGTAGTAAAATAAACATTTATTTTAATAATAGAGAAATGAATTTCGACCTAGATATTTCTAAGAAATTCTATGTAGTAATAAAAAAATTTCGACCTATAACAACAAATGCTTTTCGTTAAAATAAATTGTCATTTCGGACCAGGACTTCAATCCAAAAAATCAAACAATTCATCATATTACTTTTCCTTTTAAAAACTTTGTCAAGAATGGCATATTATTTTTCTGTAGCATGAATGGGCCGGCTCCCTCGGGTAAGTACTACACTCCTGCTGAAAACCAGCGTCTGAGTGGTAGCTTAGCTACCGCGCTTCGTTCGGTGAGCGGTTGAGTTCCGGAGGACCAGCTTCCCTCCCTGCCATAATGACACTTTCCGTAAAAGCCAGCAACGCTTCTGTACTGCCTATGGCCACGCGGATGTTTATGGGCGATGTTTGCTTTCCATCAGGTGGCACGCCTGCTCGTTTGCCTTAATATCCCATAAAAAAATAGCAATTTTTCTGCATTACATATTGGTAATTGTTCCAGCATAACCATAATATATATTTATACTATAATGACTATATACATATGTACGTATGTTAAAAATATGCTCCCGTCAGAATTATATTAGTAGATAAAACTGAACCTGCTTCCGTATATCAAAAAAAAGTAGCGGGTGTTACTCTGTCATACATTATAATTGATTTTAATTTTCTATTGTTTAAATTTATTTGGATAATTTTGTGATAATATACCAATCGATATGGCATTATGTTGTTTATAAACCAATCTGTGTTGATTTATAAACAAGTATAATAATATAACAAAAGAGTGCACATATTTTCCTTGAACGAATTGCAAGTAAGTCCACAGCGCGCGGACGTACCAATTTATCATCGGTTCCTAGTGTATATAGTTCTACGAATACTGTTTGAGGCGCACTTGTTCCGCAATTCACTAACACCTCTCCAACAAGGTCTGACTAACACGGCCTCGAGTGGAAAGGAGATTTATCTCACTTAGTTAATATGTAGCACTATTTGCACGATTGCTTGAGATGATTCAAAGGGTCAGAAGTGAAGAAAATCGCCTCGAACCTATCGATAATTCGATAAAACAAATATTTTAAATTTAAATATTAGTTCTAAAATTATTTCGGTTTCTACATGCACAATGTGACTATAAGAACATCTTTTTGATCATCATCATCGTCACCAAAGGCGCTACAAGAACAGGTGGGCCTTGGCCTGGTCCAGATTATACTCCCGGTCTGATCTTCTCCTCTTTTCCTTCCTCTAATTTGTCATATCACACAAATTGAAGGAGATAGCGGAGTCACATCGCTTTTGATGATCTCAAGAAAACTATAAACATCTTCTAGATCGTTGTACTTCTATTTTTTTAATACACGTTGTAATCAACCAAATATAATGTTCACTTATAAATTTTGTGGGAGATTACGTGAACAAAATTGATATACCATAATCAAATTTTAAAATACACTACTCTTATATCTATTTAAATACAATACTTGGAGTAACTGCCGTTTAGTTCGGTTCTGTCACATTTTATTGAAAACTAAAAAAACAATTTGTGTGCGTAATTTTATTATTTAAAATTACTATTAAATACATTGTTTAAGTATATTTATGGAAGGCTACTAAATCCACCTTTAATTGTTTTATTTAGTAAGAAACTAAAACATGACTTCAATCTAAATTAAATAGAACACTCGAAATACATTTATTGGGATAGAAACGTTTGAAAGCGCAACAATGACTCGTTGATAAATAAAGTACCTCTTAACAAATGGACAAGAAATATTACAAAAGCTTTTCTTAATATTCATCAATCATCAATAAAACCGTAATTACCCACTGCTGGACATTGGCCTTCCCCGAAATTGAAGGATGTTGCCGTAATTCCTAATCTAGGCAGACAGATTGGAAATAGCAAATTAGCAGATTCTCGTGTCAACGCTCCCATTGCAATATTGATATTAACATGAGAATAATGCAATATTTGCTCCCATACCCTAGCACGGGAAGATATGGAGTGGTTTAAGTCCAAAAACAGTATGCGTCATAGCCGTCTATCATCACAAGTAATACGCCAGAACACCCGTCGACGTCTTAGTTTTTATTTGTATAAAAATCAGAACTCCTTCCAACGATCAAGTTCCCATACTAATTCAGGGTCACCGAAGGCACGTTTTGACTATGTGACTAATGTCAACATGTGTTGTGACACACCGATTATAGATACTGTATGACAATAAGTAGTGATGCTGAGACGCCAATAATACAAAAGTACTATACCTTTTACTTACAGATTATAAAAAATACCTATATTTTTATATAGAAATATATACCTAATATTTTTTATTATGCACCATAAACAAAGTTAAACAATTATTGATTATTATTATTATAGGTAATATTGTATATACAAAGGGCGGTCTTATTGCTTATAGTGATTTAAAAAGATAATTTGAAGTGGGATGGTGTCATATTATAATGTGTCCTTTTTTATGAAATAATATCATATTATAATATGATTTAAAAATGTAATAATATTATATATTAGTATAGCATGCTATAATATTCATTGATTTATTCAATATTATAGTTGGGCGTATCTAGATTACTGTACATCAATGGATAAATAACAATATAGCGGCGGCTCTCTCAGCTACTCAGTGTCTAGCAATGCGAGTTTCAAGTTTGTTGGACGTATAACTCTGAAAATGACGCTCTCCAATAAGCAGACAAGCACTGTTTCAACTTGTTTGAGAACAGAGTTACTCCGTCAGCCACTCCACAAAGTTTGCTTAGGAAAGGTAAGAGGCGAAATTAACTGACCTATTTTAATATATTATTCAAGAAAACAACACGTAGTCAAAATAATTTTTTTTAAAACAGAAATATTCATAACAGTACCGTAATTTTAACAAGTAGATATTATGAATCTTTTTCAGTTAGGTATTCAAAGCAGCAGAAGGTATATTTGTGCATAGGAATTTTACATTTAGACATTATTAAATTAAAGTTCAGCTGTTCTTTCAAAATTAATAGAGGTAGAGTCGCGCTGCAGACAAATACTTTGTAAAGAATGGCATAATATTTGTGTGTAGCATGAATAGACCAGCTCGCCCGGGGAAGTAACATACTCCCGCAAAAAACGGGTGTCAGAGTGGTAGCTTAGCTACCGCGCTTCGTACGGTGAACGGCTGAATTCCGGAGGTCCAACACCCTCCCCTTCCCCTCTCCCACTCCCATAATGACACTTTGTTTAAAGGTCGGCTACGCTTCCGCACTGCCTATGGCGCTGCGAATGTCTATGGGCGGCGTTGATTGCCTTCCATCAGGTGATACGCCTGCTTGTTTGCCTTCCTATCACATAAAAAACATATATAATACTTTTTAAATATTAATGGTAATAGTTTAAAGTTTTTCTTTGAAGTTTTGAAATTTAGCACTTGAGGCTTAAACACATCACTAGGCATATGACACTTTGTTAACCACCTATCTCCCCTTTAACAATGTGACAGTGTGACGTAATTTATAGAAGACACCTAATACTAAAGGTGTCCCAATCGTGATTCTTGTAGTACCTGTCCGATTAGCAGAGATGGAAGGCCAATTCTAAGCAACTATCTCTGTCTTTAGTGAGACGAAACAGTTCATAGCACTTACTATCTGTTGCCAGTCCCTGATATTACGTATACTTTCTTCCCCGACTATCCCATTATTGCTGGCGCCTTTGTCCATCATAATTAGTTGCAATTTTTTTAAAAAGACGTAAAAGCTTAATTTAAACTAAACGCAAAAGGCATTAGTATTTTCGTGCGCTGATTGCGATATGTTTACATTTTACATCACCTCAACGGGCGTTGACGTAATACACAACGGTAAAGTGATAAGGTGCCATTAAGCGTGTTTCCGAAAATACTTAAGTTAAATACGCTTATAGCTTGCAAGTTCTATTGGATTTCGTAACTACTTCTTTTATCATTTGCCTTATAAACGTCCTACTATCAACATGGGCCTCTCTATTCCTGGAAGAATTGTAATGGCCAGTTTTCCAGAAAGCGAACACACCATGTTTGCCCAAAGCCGATTAGTAAGGCATCTAGACTCGCATTAAATACCTGTTGGCACACATATTAAAATTAATGACCTACTTATTTTATGCCTACACTGAAACGGTAAGCGTCAGTTAATATAAAGATCATTTCGCATACTCTGTTCGTAATATTGTACTAGTCTATGCATTATTACTTATAATATAATATAATTTCACCATTACAATGTATATATTCAATGTGGTACAGCCACTCTTCAGACGAATACTTTGTCAAGAATGGCATAATATTTGTCTGTAGCATGAATGGGCCGGCTCCCCCGGGGAAGTACCACACTCCCGTAGAAAACTGGTGTCTGAGTGGTAGCTTACCTACCGTGCTTCGTACGGTGAGCGGCCGAGTTCCAAGGGCCCAACACCCTCCCTCCTCCCTCTACCCTCCCCCACCCAATCCCACTCGCATAATGACAATTTCCTTAAAGGTCCGCAAAGCTTCCGCACTGCCTATGGCGCTGCGGATGTCTATAGGCGGCTCTGATTGCTTTCCATCAAGTGACACGCCTGCTCGTTTGCTTTCCTATCCCATAAAAAAAATATGTTTTTCAGTACATGTAAATGAGTTTACTCCTTTTACGATTTCAATGCGGGAATTTATAAAAACTAAATTCAAACGCAGTAGCTTCGTGACTGAGGTGAGCAGGCCATCATTATGGTAAAAAAATATATAATTACTCGATTACCGATTTAAGCTTAGTACTTATTTTCTAGTTAAATACTTTGTTGTATAGTTCCAGGCAAAGAACATGGCCATTTCATTTCAACCTATGGTATCGTACGAAAGGATCAAAAACCAGGTGATAAGCAGCAAATATACGTTATATTTAAGAATAAAAATCAATTTCCCAACCCAGTCCGCCTTACTGAGGATTCCCGCAACACCCCTCACTTTTGAAAACGGCGAACGCTCTGCAATGCGTACTTATGACCGTATTGGTTGATCATTAATTAAGACACATATAAATGTTTCTTACCCTGAGTAATAATGATTTACCAAGCAAATTTAGCAGCTACCTACAGTGAAATCTTGTGTGTAATCTCAGAAGTTTCAATTAGACGTAAAACCGGTATCTCAATCGAAATTCAATATAAAAAGTTATCCGTTCAAAATATTAAGTTTACGAAAAAACTAACTGATACAAACCAAGTTTCGTATGTAACGAAACAGCCAACAAACAAGAAATCCTGTACTAAGTATAACGTCTCGTCGTTCTACCTTATTTGATTATTTATGTTGTTGGGCCTGGTTTTTACCCAGTGGCATGATTGGTTAAATTCAATCAATTCAGTCTATATTTATGTTCATACGAGATTTATAAAAGGATATAAAATGTGATGATCATTTTGTAGTAGACATCTTATATCATAGAAAATATTATGAAAAAAATCGCTTATGATTGCTAACAAATCTATGAAATAAATGTAGCTATATTTTACTCCAAAGACAATATTAATAATTTTCCTTTTTTTTTATTTAAATCTAAGTTTTTTATCACTTTAAAACACTAGCCACCAAAGAACCAGACCAGGCAATCGAAGAATAAAATAATAATGACCGTACATTATTGTATTAGGTTTTGCAGAAATGTTGTATTTTATATACATAAAGACCAAGGAATTTAAATTCTAACAAAAACTAAAAGGGTTTAATAGGTCTATGATATTTCATTGTACATATCTGTTTTATTAATAAGTAATAAAATACCATTAACATGAGACCATTTCAGTCTGCTGTATGCCTTTTTTACATAAGTTACAGCGGATTTGGTAGTTAGTGGATTTAAATGGTTTTATACAAACAACCTGTGGGAGAAAAAGGGAAAAATTGCCTGGATTTAAATCCTAAAATATAATCAAACTTTTTAAACAACAATTTTATTTTCAATAAACACGGTCTTATCATGTGTTTCTTATAGGAATGTATTCACCAGTCCACCTGAGACAAGACTTAATATTAATTAGACCTTAAACGAACCCCGTAGCCAGCAGTGAGACAAATATGGACTGTAAAAAAGATATTTTAATAATTACCTATTTAGCGAAGAGTTCTGAAGATATTGCAATTGACCAACATAATTTGCAATAGAATAATGCTCAGTTATATAGTATATAAGTATGCTTCAATTAATCCACTCGTGCACCATATTACATGGCCTGCACATTTGACTGACTCTTCACAATAGACTATGAGAGACAATGGTAAATTACGCCACGAGCTGAAATATGAATTGAGGAGATATTACCTAGAATATAACCGCTATTAGTAAATCCTCTCACATAGAACAATTGTATAATACATAGACAGGTTAACTGTATATAGAGCTTAACGTGATATAACATTAAGTGTAATAAAATATTTATTTGCTAGCTTTTGCCCGCGGCTTCGCTCGCGTGGAATTTGGTCTGCCACATTAAGTTTCGTGACAGATCATTTTAAATAAATATATTTTTTTTACTTAATAGTAAAATTATATTACGACTAAAATTACACAAATTGTAGCTTATATGTTATTCCGATGTATAACCTATATTACTGTAAAGTTTCATCAAAATCCGTCTAGTAGTTTTTTTGTGAAAGAGTAACAAACATACATCCATACTCACAAACTTTCGCATTTATAATATTAGTAGAACGATGCTCTCCCAACCCTGTTCTCTTTGGCTATAACGACATTTTTCAGATATATGAGAAATATCAATCATCTTTATCATTATTATTAAGTCCGCTATTGAATATAAGCCTCTTTCAAGAAATTCAACCTAGCCCGATCGTCGGTTTCACGTATTTATCTAGTTTTTGCCAACTGCCCTATGCAAATCGTTGCACCATCTGGGAGAGGAGTATCCCACACAACGTTTACTAAACTTCGGTCTCCACTGCAGCGCTGACCTACTTCATTGGACAAATCACGATTGTCGGTTCTCCAAGAAATATGATCAAGCCATTACCACTTTAACTTGCTAACTCCGAGAGCTATATCAAAATTTTGGATCTTTGGGATTTCTACCTTACGAGCAGCAGACGGTACACCATAAGAGCGGATCTGTCACCTGATGGAAAGCAATCAACGCCGTCCATAGACATCCGCATCGCCATAGGCAGTGCGAAAGCGTTGCCGACCTTTAAGGAAAGTGTCATTATGTGAGTGTGAGGGGATGGTAATGGGCCTCTGGAACTCAAGCGTTCTTCGTACGAAGCGCGGTAGCTAAACTACCACTCAGACGCCAGTTTTCTGCGGGAGTGCGGTACTTCCTCGGGCAAGCCGGCACATTCATGCTATAGACAATTATTATGCCATTTTTAAATTATTCGTCTGGCGTGGCGTCTGGCGTGGCTCTACCACTATCAGATTATAATACGCTAGACATATGTATATTAAATGTTTTTTACAAATAAAAGTATATATTACCACCTTCAAGAGTTTTTCGGAAAAATGCACCGCACTGGGTCGCCACTCATTTAGACGTGTTGCTTGCGTTACTTAACAAAAACCATCAAAGTTTTTAATTATCAAACAAAAAATTAAAGTTGATATAGATAGATATACACTTACACCAAAAAGAAAGTTATACAAAATCGTTTGTATACTATTTATATACAAATGGCGGTCTTATCGCAAATAGCCGTTGTCATTAATTTAATTATACATGTATGTATAATTAAATTAATGACATAAACACATACATATATACACATATTTATAAACAAGAATATAGGGTTTACACAAGATTTTTAAAAATTTTGAATGAATAATCTTGCTTATGTTTTGCAGTTATCATTGGAATGTGATAAAAATAAAATGATATTACCGACATACGAATTGCGATCTTTTTATCTGCGTAGTAGTTTTGTCATCACGTTAAAATGTAGGTATCTAAATGTTAAAGTAAGCATGTTTATCGCAGTCTCAGTCACATGACTGGCGTTACTGATGATTAATACCATCATCAATGATAAATCCAGAAGATTGTACTAAACGGATTAAATTAAACCAACTGAATGATCAGTCATCTAAACAACCATGTCAGTTCTGTATGTACATTTGCTTCCTTCGCAAATAAATGGTGCCACAATCCCTAACTAAACAAGCGAATTGTGAGTCTTAAATGCGTAATTACAATGTTTACATATTGGTTAGACATAAGTATGCTGTATATATTTGTAACGGATTTATTTGTTTGTTTATAGCGTCACAAACAAACAACGAATATCTTATTTTCTATTGAATAAAAAAATCCAGAGAACCTAAGTCACCGACATAGTCTTTTGAATTAGTAAACTGAAGTGGCAATGGGCTGGTCTCGTTTATCAAAGATCCGATAACCGCTGGAGTGCACGTCTTAGCAAAACCCCCCGGTAAGGACCCTTCCCCCGGCTAGATGGTGCAGGGCGGCTGGCAGAAACTGAGGGCAGCTGGCAAAAACTGAATGCGTGAAGCTGGAGATCGAGCTATACAATGCACACAAGACTTTATAAAATATATATAATTTTAAAATACAATAAGTTTAAAGTGCGTAAAACGGAAATCGTTAAAAAGTTAAGTTTAAAAACTAGGAAATTTATTTCACTTCTCTTTAACGAGACAAGTTTGCTTTAAACGGTTATAATACGTCACACGTGTTCTTAAATTGTCATACTTATTAAACCTTACGGCGTTTAATATTTTTGATTATAATTAATATCCTTTAGAGCCGTTCTTGATGTTCGTAATTAAATATCTTCTCGGAAGTTGTTTTATTAATTTTCCTAGTACCCCATATTGTGTTACCTCCTACAGTTAAATGACAATATTGGTATAACTTATAAATGCCATAAAATATGTACAAGTATTAACTTTATCATATCATACTTATATTTAATTAGATAATATAATATATAAGTACTCTTATCTATTCGTATATATATCATAAATTAAATATAAATTTTGCATGAAACGTAGATGTAACATAAATTAGGGTTAGGTGTAGGACTAAATTATTTTTATTATGTATTATTTTCAATTTAATTGTTTATTATACTAGTTATTTATTATAGGCACTGACTGTAAATTAAAAAAAATGTCATCAAACTAATATTATTATAGTAAATATGATCTAATGTAGAGAATGATCGAACATAAAAATAAAATATTAAAATCGATCCAGCCGTTTTGGAAGAGTTCAGGGACAAACGTTATACATATACTTAGTACTTACTCCGCTGGCTCAGTGACCCGAAGTGGATCTTGGCCTCCATATTTGTATATGGCATACTTAAACCATTGCACTAAACAATCGTTGTATATGAAACACGATATCCTTATGAAAATAAAATTACTATAAAATAAAATTATATATATACATTTATAAACCATACAAAATAATGTTTTTTTCTTTTCAGAGCCCTTATATGTCCCAGAATTGGAAGAGGTCTTCCCTATTTCTATAATAATACTTAGACATTAAACCATCACGCTTACACAGAATAAATTTTTAGCCATACATACGAGATACGGGAAGCGAACCCGCAACTATGAATGACTTCTTCACCGAGCATTAGATCATCTTTTAATTATTCTATCTTGATCAATATATTATGCCCTATATACATTTTAAACGATAAAACGCAATGTTTATATTGGAGAAACTCGTAAAGTTTGGAAACTCGGCAACATTCGAAGACTCCAAAATTGAGATGAGCGCATACTTGTCTTAAGTTTAAGATCGTTTCCATGTTTCACGTGAACTGGCAATGAAGTCTAATTCCGCCTAATTAACGTAAGCCGGTGTACACACGTACAATAACTCTTAAGCGTACCTAATTGGAACTCATGTCATCCTAGTTAATACCTCGTAAATTATTATTACGTTGTATTTTTAATAACACCAATGTCCAGTAATGTTGTGATACAGTCACATAAATAACGTCTTTGTATCGTAATCCTTGCCCACAATGTATCGATAGCGTTATTTATGCATTTATGCAAATAAGATGGAATAAATTTAAGATACTTATAACTGTTAGCTCGTTATATCGAATGTCGTCGATTTATTTGTAAAATAAAACATGTAAACTTGCTGTCGTTATTTTATATGAGTGTTGCCACAAAGCTTTGGAAGGTTTTCTTAAATTATTTAATTGATATAAATGTTTTATACGTTATAGATGTGAACAGTTAGAACTTTTACTTAGCTAAGATCCGCGACAAGCAAACAATAACAGAAAAACAATAATTTGTGTTTTTATACTGGAAGAAGTGGATTTACAAGGCTATTAAGTGCCTTGTAAATCCACTCGTATAAACGGCCGTCAGCAACTCTCCTCCTCCCAACCACTATCAACAACACCAAACACACACTAGCACTTTTCCACATTGCACACGACATGGGTTTCTCCTCAACACGAAGCATCATCAGGTATAGTAGACTCTACGGAAGACAACCGTTAAGTTCGCCGTAAATCCACTTCTTCCAGTAGAAAACACACATTATTATTTTTCTGTTTTTGTTTGCTTGTCGCGGATCTTAGCTAAGTGCAAGTACGTAAAAGTAAAACTGTTCACATAGTAATGGATTTCCGTAATGTAACGCCTGACTCCATTAATCATCTTACGTCATAGATGTTATGTGGAAGAGGTTGATAAAAGTCCACCACTCTGTGAAATTAACCACTATCAGCAGTGTTTCTAAGCTGATTTTTTTTATAGTAGAGTAGACGAACGAACAAGCGGCTCACCTGAGGGTAAGTGATCACCACCGCCCATAGATATCTATTTTTTTATATATTCACGCCAATCCCCCAATAGGGGTTGGCCTCTGCCAACCCCTTTCGAGGGATAGGCATGAATAATACAGAGCCTCATCCGCTACCATTCATCGCAGCGAAATGGCTCTCCATTGGTCGCTTCTCACCCTCATGAGAATCAGGACGTCATCATCATTAGATATCTATAATGCCGGAGTCTCAACTGCGATGCCGGCCTTTTGTGAACACATATGCTCGATACGACTATTGAACCAAAACAATACAACAGACACCTTGCCTTGTTGGGCCTCCGGAACTCAACCGCTTACCGTACGAAGCGCGGTAGCTAAGCTACCACTCAGACGCCGGTTTCTTGCGGGAGTGTGGTACTTCCCCGGGCGAACCGGCCCATTCATGCTACAGAAAAATATTATGCCATTCTTGACAAAATATTCGTTTGCAGCGAGGCTCTACTACATATCAAACGGAGTTACGAAGAACTGTGATTATATTATATTACGGAGGACACTACAAATAGGAATATGCCATTTAATATTATAAAATAAACATTATTAGCATCTCTAGTTTATGTATTTGCCGAGTTATTTTGATGATAAACATAGTTTATTTTTGTATATTAATCATAAACAATTAAATTAATTTAGGTACCTACTAGAGTTTCTCAAAAAACTTCCTTACAGCTGTATTGATAATTTGTACGCTATATCACGATAGGTATACGCTTATACATATATTTTTATTTTGATATTTATATATAAATATCCGTTTGCTACACTACTAAAACTTTTTGTCGAAATCGACGATTTCGTAATTGAACTGGCATCGATTGCAGTATGTTAATGGTTTGCAAATGTTAACTTTCTGAGTCCAATTTCGTTATGAACGAATTTGCCAATTAAGCTGTGAAATAACGACCATCGATTCGAAACAAATCCTTTTTCTTTCATTTTGTCTTTATTGCAAAATCAATGTGACAATTTCTCGAATATTTACTCGCTTATTAAAGAATATTTACTATTCACATTTCTAATAAGTATATACCCTATTACAGTGAGAAAATGTGGAAACTGACAGTCTGTCTGTGCACAAACATATGGAGATATTGAGTCATTCAGTGACCAATGGAAAGAGCTGTTTGAGGTTTTTCTGATGAACACGATTCGAAACGAAGAAAACGTTGGAGAACCAGAATTGCTTAACTCTCCTATTTACCAAACTATAGTGATAATGGTGATAGAGTGGAGACAGTGTCTTAGCAAAATTAGTGTGGGATGCTCTGCGGCTAGATGCGATCTACACAGCGGCAAGCAGAAACCGGATATGTGAAGATCGGGCAAAGTGGCGCGTATTGTATGAGGCCTATGACCAGCAGTGGACTACCGCAAAATAATAATAAACATGATATTTCGCACCATAGTTTTATTTTGTCTTTTGCCACAAATTAAAGTTTCGATCAATATGTGGCGCCAATCTTTGACTGAGATGTCAGGTGCTCTTATGCAGATGTAGTATAAACAGAAGCGCGCTAGCTCTGTGAGCTACGCGCTTCTCTTTTTTACCTCCTATTCAGAAGGAAGGAAAAACTGTCTAATTCGAAAACACGAGTAAAATTTATGTATTCACTCAGGCATTTGGACGCCATAAAACAATTATTAAAAATTGCAAATGTTACAAATACTATCCCTCAAATAGAAATATGATGTGCGCTGTTGAAAAAGTGTCACTCATAAAAATACTGCGCACGGTGTGGACATCATGGCTCTGTGGCGGTCACCCACACAAATGTAGGGCTGGCCTCGCTCTGTTGACAAGGGTCGTCGAGTCGCAGCTTTCATTCCACACCCGCCACACCAAGCTTAGGGCTGTCAATGGTATTGACGTTCTGTCAATGTATGGTAAATTGGGCGATAACACTAAGGAAATATGAAATAGGCAAAAGTAAAGAAAAGGCGACATAAATATTGAGAAGAATAACATAAGAAAATAAAATATTGTCTGCTCATTTTTTGTTTCATATAATATATGTATGTCCTTTATATGCCCATATATGAATGGACATTAACCCACTACGCTTCTTCAAGGCAGATCGACAAGGCACTCGGAGTAAATAAATACCTATAAACCATAAATAAATATATTTATCCCTATACCCGAATCGTACACGCAATTACTGAATCCGTATGCGTTAGCTTCGAGTCAATTAGATCGTCTTTTTTTAAACGTATAAAGGGTGAAAATTTTACTATTAACAGCATTATTACATCATGTTTGTCTCAAGTTTTTATTAATAAATCAGATAAAAAAATTGCAAAATGTTATTGCAAATTTCGTGTTAACATATAAGCCAAATATTAGATATTAGATAAAGAGATAGATACATTTTGTATTGATCATTAAAAACCTAATTATATTATTTAAAAAAACCAATACGATTTATTGAATTTTGTCTCTCTTCTAATGTATGTATGTATGTTGTAAGTTATAGAGTAGCAAAAAAATAAAACTTTTTTTTTCAATTATTTGACTTATAACGGTTCTGTTTTGATAAAGAAATATTTTTGTACGAGAGTATTCAAAGGAATATATTGGTAAATAAATGCAATATTTGATACGTGTTTCCTTTTAACTGTATACGCTGGTGTGTTTGCCTACCCTCGTCTTGACATCTGACAGCCCTGTGAAGGCGGGTACGCTTCGGTTACATAATCGTCACTGCCGGAGGGCATTGGGATTCTTAACTCCTGCTTGACGTGCCCTATTTTTTTTTTCATAGAAATTGACATATTTGGCGCTATGGAGCATGGAATGCTTCTCTGGGCGAATAAACGCACAAATGCACGAATCTTTATGTATGTAGGTATATACAAATACAATTTCATTAATGGGTATTTATACCTGTGGAATATATCTAATTGTTCTTTTTTTGTATGTACTGGTAAAAAGTGTGTATTCCTTTTACGGACAAGAATAGCATTATAATATAAAAAAATAGAAATGAGCTTTGACATTGTATGCTGTTATATACAGACTACAATATTTCGTCTAACTTGAGAGCAGATATTAATATAATTACGATTGCTAACTTAAGTTAACCAGGGCCAAATCTAGAGGTGTGCATACCGAGGCATCTGCCCCGGAAGGCAATTTAAGGGGCTTACAAATTAATATGTTTGAAAAAAAAATGATTTATTAAAGTACCTACATAATTATAATCCAGGACGCATAGTACTGTTGATAACATCTGCAAACTATAAACTAAAAACTAAACAAACTCAGCAAACTAAAAATAATTAAAATCCAAATCTCACCAAGTAAAATTATTTTGTGAATAATTTGAAATCATTAATCTGAATGCGAATTGGACCCCCGCATTAAAATAGCATGTACGGCCTACAGATATTTATTCCGAGTCTTATTCCCGCCAATCCGCATTGGACAATTGTGGTGTGTTATTGTCCGAGAGGCCGCCAAAATCAAGCTTTTGTTTCAGTTCGAAAAAATCCAGATCTCGAATTGAAATTAACAGTATACAACAAACATTGTTGAATATTTTGTGTTTACTCATTTACTGTTTATATTATTTCTTAGCTTCAATAAATATTTTTATATTGAAAGTACAATATTTTATGAAAAATACTGACGTTTATTATACAAGCAACATTTTCTAATACTGTCTTGTTCGAAATATTTACAACAGATTAAATAATGTATCATAAAATTGACAATAGAACACTTTTAACAAATCCAAAATCACATGCAAATAAATAAATACAAGTGGCAGTAAGACTTAGTATGCCCCATATATGATATAGATTTTATAAACAATAGCGCGATATTGATTTACAAGCCATAAAAGTTATTGACTGTAAATCACGTGTTACGATACATAATACTTAACAACGCTAAATCACGATGTACTTTGCTAAAGCACTTTAAGTTTCGCTATTTTATGATGTAAGAGTTTCTTGCTGGAAATTTTATGGTTATTTTTTAATGTTTCTTCAAGCCATATGTATCTACTACTACTATATATTGCTTGTTCAAGACGAGTTGTTAGACTCGGAATAAATATCTGTATATTACACAGTGTTTATGCCGATGCCAAAATCGAACCCACGACCATTGAATTCGAAAAGCCATAAACCCTGAGCCAACTGGTTCGTCGAATTTATTTATACAAGATAATTTTGTTTAGATGTTCAGTGGGCAAATAATTTAATTTAGGGTTTTTTTTGTTATTTTTAATATTATATTTCAAGTAACATTGTACGTATAAAAAAAATTGACAACTAGATGGTAGACGGTAAATGGTAGATGATGTAACGAGCTAGATTCCGCAACTCGACGTCATCACATAACGTTGACATCTAGATCAATAATGTTCCTTTACAAGACTTCTCAATATTTTAATTAAGGCTTTTACACATAGAGAGGATGGATGAAAGACGACTGGCAAAAGTAATTTACATTGCGAATGTGGAAAGGTCGATAGGAGAAGACCACGGAAAACATACCTTAACCAAATTGCTGAAATGTTTAAGAAACGCTAGGTCAGAGTACCCTTAACCGGCGGGCTTGCATGAGGAGAGTAATGAGTGTGGAGGAAGCAACGAAAGTATGCTGAGATCGTAGCAGATAGAGATCTGTGGTCTTTGCCTACCGCTACGAGAGACAAACGTGATGACATGTATATATGTATATATGTTTTTACAATACCTATAGTACTGCGGATGTCTATAGGTTAGCGTTGATTGCTACCCATCAGGTAAAATGCTTGCTAGTTTGCCGTAAAAAAAGAATTAAAAAGCGAATGCAAAAAATTCTAAACACAATATTTATTAAACAGACAAATTATGAACTCGCTTAAATTATAACCGGATAAATGTATACACGCGGTAAATACGTACTAAATATGAACTCACTTAAATTATAACCGGATAAATGTATACACGCGGTAAATACGTACTAAATATGAACTCACTTAAATTATAACCGGATAAATGTATACACGCGGTAAATACATACTAATACTAATTTACAAAGCGTTAATTCCTTTATAATACAAGTGGGATCCGCGGCTAACGGGGTCCGCACGAAACCCCGAGCTCCAGCTAAATGCCTTTATAGCTATGTGAATGTCACCGCTTTATAATTTATGAGATAGGGCGCTTTGGGAATCTACTTCTGCTCGTAGCTATGAATTATTGTACCATCGAACGCGCTCCCCACACTTCCGAATTTGTTCATGTAAGAGGGGAGATCATTTACCTCAAATCAGCTCTCTTACCCTCATTTCCTTTCGAACCTTCCATTGCGTGGAATTTATTTTACGAAAACTTTCGTTTACATTACTAATTTAGAACAGAACGAAGAGTTCGATGGAATCAAAGGGGAGCAATTTCAAAAATAGAATTTAATTTGTTTAGCATTGTGGATTTTGTTTTGATGGTTTTGCATTATTCATTTACTTTTATTAATTTAGTAATCAAAATTTTAAAAACAAAATTACTAGTTAAACACATATTAAAAAGTTATATATAAATTGGAAGAAACCTTAATTATGTATTTCATTATCGTTAAAAGCCTGACAGATTATAAACATACATACATATCAACAAGCTTGTTTCCCATAGGGGTAGGCAGAGACCACAGATCTCCATCCGCTACGATCCCGGGACAACTTCCTTGCTTCCTCCATACTCATCCTTCCTTCCTCTCACATTCATCGTAGCGAAGCGGCTCCCCGTTAGTCGCGTCTCCCCCTTGTGGGAATTAGTACGTGACGGGTGGCGAACCACGTCGCCATCATTTTTAATAAATTAGGTTTATTAAAATTCGTCATAATGAAATCAACGTCAAATCCCACGAACCACAAGAAAAGATGGAGATCAGCCCCAGCAGAGCCCCAATGCTAAGATAAGGCATTGTAGTACCTACCTGGAGGAACCCAACCCCGGTACGAGATTATAAATATTATTGTAAATAATTTAAAATATATTTTAATTCTTACAGTGTATTAACAATTACACCCTATTGTATACAAAACAGCAACTCGCATAGATTCGAAGTCAAATCGAAATAACAAAGATTATTTAATTAAATTGAAACTGAAAAGCAACGTCATGAATATTCATTTATTGCAGTCACATTTAGTAATGGAGTGTTTAATTAAAATGTTATGTCTGTGTTACTTCACTTCCTACCGTTATTAATGCAGTTAACGATCTGCAACATAGACTGGAAATAAGTTTTTAAGGAAACTATTATTTTATCGAGCTGTAGAGACAGAGGGTTATAGTTGAAGTTTCTTTGGTGGGTATAAATCAAAACGAAAAAATCAATCAAAGAACCAAAGTTACCGTCATAGCACTTTTTTTTAACAGCCCATATTTTTCCCACTGATGAGCACAGGTCTCTCCATTTCTGGATGAACGAACTTTAACCCACTACGCTTGTCCAATGCGGATTACCGGGATTACCAGACTCGGAATCAATATTTGTTATCCATGCAAATATTTATTCCGATGCGGGGATCGATCCCGCGACCATTGACTCCGCGGGCGGAGGGCCCCGCAAACCAAAAAGAATGTTAAAAAACAAAGCGTTGCCTAGCAACCAATGACAAATGTGTGGAGGTGATGGAAGCCTATCGAGGTGTTGGTAATTATATTATCGAGGTGTATTTAAATGTACTATCTTGGCCGAAACTTACCTGTACAGGGTACAGTTAAATATTAAATTATTTAATGATTAAATTAAAACGATTTTATCGAGATATATTTAAATGTACATATATATATCTTGGCCGAAACTTACAGGGTACAATTAAAATTAAAATTGTTAAATGATTAAATTAAAATGATTTTATCGAGATGTATTGAAATGTACTTATAATTTAACTGACATTTACCTATACAGGGTACAACGCAATGTTCTGGGTATCAGAGGAAGCTTTGACGATCGACTACTATGAACACATTGCCAGTCTTAAATGTTCTACGTTGACTAACCCGCTTAAACAGTATGTCAATTTGAAAGAAGCTTATCACCAGTAAGCAGTATAATACTAGAATTATTTGGTAATAATGAACTAGATGTATAATATGTTACGTTTAATCATTTACTGACGCTGAATTCTACTACTGCAGAACTAAGACCGTACTGCAACTTAGAAGGTACTTAAAGAAACCGTACTCCATCGCCAGCCTCCGCGTCATTTGTTCGGGCTGTAGTAGGGTATGCCGTTCACGCATCGATTTACATAGCCACACAAAACCATGCCTCGTATTTTTTTTTATTTATATATTTACGCCTATCCCCTGCAAGGGTTGGCAGAGACCACAGAGCTCCATCCACTACCATTCATTGTAGCGAAACGGTTCTTCATTGGTCGCTTCTCGCTCTCGTGAGAATCAGGACGTGACGGGTGGCGAACCACGTCGCCGTCATTTTTCAACAAATTAGGTATATTAAATCCGTCTTAGTGAATCCCACGAGCCGCAAGGTGGGATGGAGGTCAGCCCCAGCAGAGCCCTGCATGCTGAGGTAAGGCACTATAGTACCCGGGGGAGCCCGATCCCGGGACGGTTGGCACGCTCGTGACTAAGCTCGCCCTTAGCCACGCATCCTTTGGCACGGCAGACATTGCTTAATCGTCTAAAATAGCCGTACAGGACAAAGAGAGAGAGAGAGAGACTCTCTTTGACTGCATTAATCTTTTTTCTAGGCACCACCGCTATAAAGAGCTCTTTACTATTGCGAACATACGTGATGCTGGACAGGCAGGGATACTATGCTGTGGTTCCTAAATAAAATAAGCCACACCATTTCTTCCCATAGGTACCGTAAGAGACTACCGGTGCCAGTGTGCAACAAATACCAATAAATGTGCAACAGCTACAAGCTGAGTAATAAAAGCTAATATAGATTCTCCAATCCACCCGCTAATCGTGGGGATCATTACAAGACCCCTCAATTTTGATAGAAGTCAATATCCAGTAATATTATTGTACATCAGCCATAGAAATCATTTGTATTGTTTTCAATATACCATTATTAATAATTTAATTATTATAATTAAAACTATTAAACTTGAAAAGCTTGTACGCAGCACGCCATGAAAGATATAACGATACAATATCTTCGATTCGATTCGAGCTTCTGACAAAACATAAATTGTTTTACGGCAAACAGAGAACAATAAAGCGATTTATGTTCCACGTGTTGTGAAGGCGGGTCATAAGATCAAACAGAAGACAATAGGTCGACACGGGTCTGAGTAGTAAAACTAAACCACTAATATAATATATCCCTCTGAACGCTTACTTTTTATACGTTTGTGATACTAGAGGCCGCTCTTGTATTTCTAACATCTGTACCAATACAATCCGCAATAAATTTTTGGAGGCATGTAACAAATTCCAAAAATAGTTAATATTTTTGTACAATAGTAAAATTTTATGAAAATTATTGTTTAAACTGATAATTTTTTTTTATCAAGGCATTTTTATCAATTTTTATAAATTTTTATCAATTTTATTATTTTTGTATTATTGTATAATTAAAAAAATATATCTATAATAAATAATTATATTATATGCTCGTAATTAAATAAAAGGTGGTCTTATCCCTAATAGCGATTTTGTCTAGATAATCGATGGATAAACACTAATCTATTTCAGATTAGTGATATACTATTTAAATTTTTATTTATTTAAATTATATAAAAATTAAAGTAAAATTTTATGACAAAATATATAACTATTATTAAATGTATAAAATATATAACTATTGTAAAATAATGGGATATACCACATATGTGTATATTTTGTCACTGAAAACCAACTTAGTAAGATACTTTTGCTACTTCAATTCTTACGGTGAATGGTGAGAGCCATAAGAGAAACCCCCTCTCCTGTCCCCTAAACTGAACAACTTTCCCAAAGATATCTCACGCATGTTCAGTTTTGCATATTGTGCATAAGCCTTGATAGTTTATACCTATCGGATGACGCACCTCTCCAATTGCTTGCCTCGATGCTATGCTATGCTTCAATAAAAAAAAGTACGGAGGCGAATATTAATTTTAATGTAAAATCCGCGCAGATCGGTACGAAAAATGACTCATTCAATTCGTTAACAACGTGAATAAACTCGTTTCAACGCCGTCGACGTATCTAATGAGCTAATAACCGTTAAAACTTTAATACCATTGGTACAACCCATAATATAAGTTTTTTATTGAGTGTCGCTCTGAGCGCTTATCTCCAAGTTCGAGCGTAAATTCTCACTAAGCGTCGCGCCCGTAATTCTCGTGCGAGTTTTAATGTACAAGAACTTCCTTTTAAGGCGCGAGCAGGTGAGAGCTTTATACATCGCGTAATACAGTTTAATAAAATTCCGACGGGGAATTGACGATTTGTTATAGGCACCGTTAATGCATTATCTTCCTTTAAGGGTAACCCGTACATTCAATTAAGAACTCCGCCATTAGTTATAGGAAGGAAATATAATATATTTTTTTTACAACCCATATATATCCCACTGCTTAGCATGAGGCTTACCGATTTCTGGACGAAATTCAATTCCATTCGGTTAGTCATCCAGGCTATATAGATATATTTATGCAGAAAACTCTCTCACTAAGCCAGTTGAATCGGCTTTTCCATTTGTATAATAATTTTAATAAAAAAAAATTTAAATTTAAAAATTATTACTAACATTTAAAATATATATTAACCATTAATTGATTCTGTTCTATTAATTTGTTTGTATTGACTTTTGTTTTTCATTTACTTATATTTAAATTAACCATATTTTAAATACTATTTTATAGTGGTAGAGCCACGCTGCAGACAAATATTTTGAAAAGGATGGCATAAAAAATTTGTCTGTTGCATGAATGGGCCGGCTCGCCCGGGGAGGTAATACACTCCCGCAGAAAACTGGCGTCTGAGTGGTAATTTAGCTACCTTTTTAGTTCGCCCTAATCTACCGCGCTTCGTATGGTGAGCGGTTGAGTTCCGGAGGTCCAACACCCTCCCCCTCCCACTTCCAGAATGACACTTTCCTTAAAAGTCAGCAACGCCTCCGCACTATGGTGCTGCGGATGTCTATGAGCGGCGTTGATTGCATTTCATCAGGTGACACGCCTGCTCGTTTGCCTTCCTATCCCGTAAAAAGAAAAACTAGATTTCTTATTAAAACTTCTATACAAAGTACATAGTACAATTCATGATGCAAGACCTCACACGACTCATATAATGTAAAAGTACTAAGTCAATAAGTATCTTAATTAAATACAATGCATTCTAATGAAAACGCCCCGCGCCTTGACTTTAATGCGTTCCATAGTTTTATCAGTATCCCATTACAAACAGGGTGGGCCACTCAAGGAACGAAGGCGTCCGAGAAAACATGTCTCAGCGCGGTCACCTGTCCCGGGATACTACGGAACCTGGACAACGTTAACATTTATTTATGCCATTAAAGGTTTACCCAAACAAGCATTGTAATGTTACCTTAACCATTATTTTGTTCTACAAATTTCTAATAGTTTATTTTTAGAACGGTCGTGAGAGATAAATGAGGCGGGCATTCGATTTCTATTTAATGGAAAAGCAGTTTGGGTACCGGGTTCGAAGTTGAGCTTGAGCTTGATTGTACTAATATATATATATATATATATATATATATATATATATATATATATATATATATATATATATATATATATATATATATATATATATATATATATATGCTCCCTCCATCCTTTTCACAATTTTAAACGATCCTTGTGCTCCAATGTACCGGAAATCAAAGTTCCAATATCTGGGAGTTTCTAATAACATCTATCTCCGTTCCATGGAAAATCTTAAACTTCTTACTTCTTCACACCGCACTGGCTTTATCTCCAAATCCTTCGCCTTAACAGCTAAAAAACTCTGAAATGACATTCCTCTTGACATTAGAGTTGACTGGTTGAGAATGCCCAATGGTATTAAGTGTTTTAAATTCTTTTCTTTTAAATTAAGGATTAACCACGAAGAAATTCATTACAACTTGGACACTGACGGTGTGTCTATATACTTTATAAATTCAAAATCGCTCAGACGTATTTAATGTGAGCTGTGCTTAGAATCTCTCTGGTAGATGTTATCCAAAATGAATAAATTTTGGCGGAGAACAAAAATCACCGACGTAGTCTTCACTTCACCGACTCTTCGAGTTAACTGATACTGAAATGTAAGGAAATGAGAAGTGATAAATATAAGATTAGACGAGCGTGAAGACGAGTGAAGACCGCGGTTCTAGTCTAAGCTGTAGCGTAGATTTGTGCAGGACGGCGGGCTATTGAATATGTCGACGGAATAATTGAATATGTACAGCCTAAGTTCAGAAGTAATGCACCTTGGAAGAAGGGTGAGGTCTACCGTAAGCTAAATAATGATGATATGATCAGTCCTAATGGAAATACAAATATCAAGTTTTTAATAAAAGAAACAAACGAAGACTAGTTAATGAATTAATACATCAAGTATCTTAGTGAAATTTCATTTTGTCGTTGTTTCTTAAGGTTAAACTCCTTAGTGATGACATTTAAAGTGATGAACAAAAAACTAGGCCAACACGGCTGGCGCTGAAAAAGCTCGCAAACCGGCGAATGAACGTGAATAAGCAAGATTTTCAACTTTTTGTGTTCGCCTCAAAAGCAAAGGAATCAGACTGTCAAAATGGAAGAGCCGGTCAAATTAAGGAAATTAACTTTTTGTTATAAAAAGCGATTTTTACTTTTGCAAATGGCGTTCCATTAAACACGCCGCGTAATTAAGGCTCCGCCTGTTTGTTGATGTAATTATTATACTCGTATATTTTAGACGTTATTTCATATTCGTGATACAGTTCGCACGCAATTTAATGGAAAAATCAGTAAGAATTAAAAATAAGGTAAATGTAATAATAACTGGTTTTACATATCCTTTTTTTAATGGAACCTGGTAGAAAACAATTAACACCGCCCATAAACATCTGCTTCACCATAAACATTGCAGTCATTGCCAGCCTCTGAGAAATGTAAATTTGTTTTTCAAAGGTTCGAATCTGATAGTTCCACAAACTGATTGTGTGTAGGAAGAAGTTTCGGGAAAACGCACCGTACTGGATCGTCAGTTATCTAAATGGTGGGAATAGAACTAAAGTAATGACGAGAAGAGAACTACTGTTGGCGAAAGGATTCTTCTTGATATTACTAGTGAATATAGTGAAACAGTAGGAGCTAAGCTCTATACCCGATAGTTTAAAAAAGTAAATACCAAGATTTTGCCTGTTCTTCTTGGCAGAATAAACTTTAAAACCTAGCAATTAATTAGAAAATGGCAGATGATTCTAAAGTACTTTTAAAATGATTTTATTATAATACAAGAAGACTAGCAATATCTACTAGCATCCACTGACTAGCATCACTGTGAAGAATTCTTGTTGACCACTCCACCCAAGCTAAAGGTGTTTGATTAAGAAAAATATGTTACATTTTATTAGTCTTGATTTTATTAGTCTCACCTAAAGGGCCTTAGGATTACTACTATTATAGTTCCTTTCCTGCAATCACAATGCGGTTTCAATCATTATTGAAACTAAGAAGCAGCCCTAAGCGTCTGGTTATCGTTCTTTTTAGTCGCTTGTGACCTTTCGCTGGTCTTTCCAACAAAATTATAAAGATTCTAGGGCCTACTATACTAATCACAAACAGTCAACAGCCTTACGGTAAAAAGAATCACTCACATTGTCCGATCCTAATGGACACCTATCAGGCCATTGCCGCTTAGCGGTTCAAATATATTTTAATTTTATTCGATTTAACGTATTACATCAAATTAAAATGAAGCCTTGTTTACGAAGCATACTAAAATGACACCTAGTTAACGAACAAAATTGCCAACAGCACACCTTCATTATTCATAACAACCGTAACTAGGTACAGTCCACGAAATATTCGCGTTCATATTTTTAAATATTGTCATTCGTCACAAATAAAACAAACGTCTGCATGAAAGGTAATTACACATTTGCATAACTTACGTATGAGTGTGTCGATATCGCTGACCGTAAATGTAATTCGCCGCGTCGCCCGCGCGTCAAATGATAACGTAAATTAAATAAAAACAGACATTCATATCGTATGTATGTATGGCTTCAGCTGATTACTGTTTATTGCAACTGATTGACTTTACGTTGATTGCATATTGTTAACAACGATATCCTTTTAATTTTCGAAATTCAATCAACATATTAAATTTGTTCATTACAAATCAATTTCACGACCAATTGGCTCAGTGGAGGAGCCCTCCGTCCAATGGTCGCGGGTTCGATCCCTGCATCAAAATAAATATATGTATGGATTATAAATATTTATTCCGAGTCTGGTAACCCCACCAATCCGCAATGGACATACGTGGTGGGTTAACAACCGTGACAAATAGAGAGTCCCGTGCTCAGCAGTGGGACATATATTAGCAGTTAAAAAAATATATATATTTTACACAAGTATTGTACCAAGAAATATTAAAAATGCGCCTCACTTCATAAAGCACAAAACGCTCTAAGTTTTGTGCTTTATCGTGGAAAAGTAACGTCATTTCTTTATCTACCGCAAAAGTAAGTTTCGTTAGTCTTCATTCTTTCACAGTGTCCGTTAGAAGTACCTACTTACAGTTTGATAATATTTTATTTGTAAACAAATGTGGGGTCGATTTACGCACCGGGATAAATATAATGTGTATAGTCTATAAGTATTTAATCCTAGTATGGATGTCCCACTAAGCTGCCTTGAATAATCGTGGGTTAATATCCGTTTGGACGATTATTAGATCATTGAAACCTTCAAAATATAATCCTACATATTTCTCATAGATCGGTGACTACAATGCCTCTGGGGTTGCAGATGTTTAAATTAGGCTTGCTTGGTCTTTTGCCTTTGTATACCACAAAGTAAATAATAATTCCCTGGAACTTTGAAGAAAAATTTATATTCGTATTGATTAGGTATTTACTTACAAAGAATATTTTATAAAACTTTAAAATAATTATAAATTAATAAAAAAAACCATTTAGTTTTTACTGACAGAATCCTGATGCTAAAAAATAATAAATTTACCGGCTTAATTTTGCGGTTCGCCAACTCATCTTTGCTTTGAAATTGCTCTGAAATAAGTTTTGGCCAGATGCCATAAAAACTACTCGTAAAAATTATTACTTTTTGCCATTTTATGAAAAAAATTGATATCGATTTTTATCAATATAGCAGTAACAGTCTGTTCCTGGACATAGGTCTCCTTTAAAATTTAGGGGTTTGGCTGTTGTGTTGACCGTGCTTGCGATCGAACGGGCGATCGCATGTTAGTTTTTACTCTCAGTGCTTGCACCATAGCCTTTACACCATATACTCCATGCCAGGAACCAATTTTATTCTTATTTTTAAATTCAAAACAACACACAAATTAAAAAAATACTCTAGCAAATTATCAGTATAAGCCCACGGAAGTCCACTGCTAGACATAGGCCCTACTCAAGGCGCGTCACGCATAGTTACTGCTAGCTGTTTTGCGCGGATTGTCGCTTCATCTAGTAGGGGAGCGACTCACACTACGTTCATCGGGATGCGGTATCAATTCCAGCACTCGTCTACTCAAACGGTTGTCGGTTGTTAATCAAACTATGACAACCTTTAATTTAAAATATATACATATAATATTATATTTCAATTAGAATACATAACCTTAAAGAGGTTATATATTTTTTTCTAATTAAGTATAATACTGTAAACGTAGACCAATTAGTGGCGAAGTAAAGACCAGCAACGCGTCTGCGATGCCTGTTGCACTGCGAATGTCCATCGACGGCGTTGTTTGCTTTCCATCAGGTGACACGCCTGCTTGTTTGCCTTCGTATCCCATAAAAAAGAAATTGTTGGTTCTATAGTTTAATGGTCATAGATTCGATTCCTACATGGATATAAATATATGAATGTGTGACCTGTCTATCTGTATGCCATGCATATCGACTTGGACAAGCATAGGAAAAGGTCAGTAGAAAGATAATATATTTTTTAAAAAAAATATATTAAGATTTTTTAACATAATTGATATTAATGATGATAAATCGATGAAATGTTATGTACATTAAGTTTTGTACTGTTCGATGACGTAAAACATGCAGCTTAAGGAAAAAAATAAGGTTTTGTGAAACACTATTACCGCAAACCCGTGATAGTAATGACAATGATAAATGTAGCGAACGTCGAGTGCTGCGACACTTTAGTGGCGTAGACAATCATTATCTCTTGACAGTTTTATATTAAGTGTAGTCTATATATAATACATTCCTGAGGCCCATAAGTTCTTAGATAGATAGATATATTATTATATATTAACAAAGTTATACGAGTATTGATTATAAAATAATGTAATCGACAACCTATAATAATTGAGTAAATAGTGACTTTCAGAGTCAATGTTCGCGGGTTTGAATTTCGCATCTATATAAATATAGGTATGTATGGCCTATAGGTATATGGGTGGGTACAAGTATGTGGGTTATTACTCGTCTCTCCAAGATAGGGGAAGCGCCTGTATCCGGGAGGCCCCATACCCATCAGTGGGACGTAAATGGGTTTAAAAATATTATGCATTATGTGTAAAAATACAAAGGTAGGTCTTGTCGCTAATAGCGATTGCTCCTAGATGAACGTTTCTAATATAAATATAAAATATTCTTGGAAGGTGAACACACAATGGCAGAATGTGTTTTAAAATTTTAAATATTATAAAAGTTTAAGGATGAATTAGGTTATGAATTGTTGTGAAGCCTTTTTTTAAAGAATAGGCAAGTAAAACAAGAATAAGCAAGTCACCAGACAGAAAGCAATCAAGGTAAAACTAGAGGCATTACAGAAACGTTGCCGGTCTTTGAGAAACATGTAATTTCATCCCCTTATTGCCATGCGCCCGAACGGAAATCCGAAATCTATTAAATTGCAAAATTATAAACTATTCTTGGATAAACAACGAAAACCTTAAACCAATATTATTGCTTAACTAGAGTGTTATTTTTGCTGGATAAATTGTTTAGGTCAATTTTAAGACAAGGGTAGAACACTAAAAATAAAAACTACTGTGAAATATGAGAATGGTTCCTTTAATTTGATCTATTTATTTTAATACGAAGCAGAAGGTATTTCTTTAAAATTATTAGAAATCATACATTATTCCAGGTTTCCTAAAAATTATTAGAAGCTATTTTATTATATATTTCTTTTGAATAATTCGTTATTAAATAAAACATTAGCTTAACCCACTTCAGACAAGTTATGTAATAAGTAATTATGTTAACCCAGATAAAATTGCGCCGTAAATCACTTTTCTTTATAACTTTAACAAAAAATTACGCTAACTCGATCATTAAATTAACTCGTTATTACTGCGTTCTTGTGGAAAATATTTCTATTATATGAAGAAATAGAATAGAAAAAACTTTATTCATGACAAATTTTTGTTACAAACGGTAAAATTAAAACCTTAATTATATAATAATATATAAGTAGACGACCAATTGGCTCAGTGGCGGCACCCTCCGCCTACGGAGTCAATGTTCGGTGCGGGCTCGATCCCCGCATCGGAATCAACCTATAACGCTCCTATTTTCACATATCGGTTTTCAACCTATAACGCTCCTATTTTCACACTTTTAGGGCTTGAATTTTTAAAAGCCTTATGGAGGAGCCACCTTAACCAAAATGGAAAATACATGTCAAGTTTCAAGTCTAAAAGCTTTATGATTAAAATTATGTGAGACGCCACTCAGTAGTTTTCAAAAAATATTATACATAAATATCAAATTTGACATCATATATCAATAAATTATATAACAGGCATACAATACTCTGAAAATAAGTGTTTTAATATGAATTTACAAACCAGTATTAATTATAAGGGCATTCATGCATAGGCATTTATACGCTGAAAAGGAGACTTGGGTTATTAAGCACAAAAAACATGTGTATACGTAAAAAATTCATAAGCAATAAATGTATTTACACAACTATTAATTTTTATGTTTTGTACGACATTACTGTATTATTACTTTTTATATTTACAATTACTGATTAAAGCATAAAACGATTATTTTATATGAATTACTGGTATTAAATATAAGGGTTTTTTCAGACTAAAGGCAATATTCTTCTTGATAAGTTAGTTTATTTCAACGAAATTAACACAAACTTTCTCACTTCAGCTCAGAATTCAAATAATATTAACAAATAGATTTTATATACGACAAATATTGCGTTTTCTAAAACCAACTATAGATATATATAAAAAATGCATAGATAGAGAAAAATTAAATACAAAAAAGATGTTTTTAAATGTCTTTTAAATATTTTAGTTCCACAAAGTTCCACGTGAAATTTAACTTCAACGCAAACCAATGTCAATAAATACAAATTGAAATATCATTGTAAAAGGTTTGCATAGTAGAAATTATATTTTATTCGTGGGTTTTCGTTATTATTTTACAGCCTTTTCATCTCCAGTTATTTTATGAAAAATATGTCTTAGCTATAAGTGGTTTCCATCAAAAAAAAATTGGTAAATTTGGAGTAAAAATCTCTCAAAGAAAATAATTTTGAAATTCCCATCAACACGCTCTCACGAAGTTATTATGAGATATGCATAAAACATAATCTGTAGCGTTACGAGAAGCGTATAAGAATACATTACATAAGAGTTTTCCAGTGCGTCCCCGTGCTCGCTCGTGGCTTTGTAGCTCGGGTGGCTTATTAAACGGCCTCTACAAATACCGACATTTGTGAGGCAAATTACACCGCCTTCAACCCGCCTAATGTTACTAAGATTATTCTTGTTAGTAGATTTACTTTTTTTCCTCAAGACACCTACCTACAGCAAAACTCGCGACGCGTTCAACAAAACTTTTTACATTTTTCCTTAAACTCAGCGTTATTTCACTAACAAGCCGCCATATCGTTATTTATGTACAAAGCTAATCGCCTACTTTGTAACATACAAAGTAACATAATTAAAAAGTTTTTCACGAACAAATTCAAAATACCGTTGTATAATAAAATAATATTTATTTCTCGGAATATGAGAAATTAATTTTATTTTTAAGTAATAGTAATCGGTGACTCAAAAGACGGAGTGGTGAAATGTTCGCTTTTGAGCTAAAAGTCATTAGTTCGATCCCTGTGTTATGATATATTGAAATCAGTTTGATGAAGCCGCAGTGTCATAGGTAGTGCAGAAGCGTTGCTAAACTTTAAGGAAAGTGTTATGGGAGAGGGAGGGGAAAGAGAAGGGGGTTGAGCCTCTGGAACTCAACTGCTCACAGGACGAAGCGCGGTATCTAAGCTACTACTCAGACGCCGGCTTTCTGCAGGGGTGTGGTACTTCCCCGGGCGAGCCAGCACATTCTTGCTACAGTCAAATAATATACCATTCTTGACAAAGTATTCGTCTGCAGCGTATATATACTGTACTGTAAATGTATACTTTTCGACTCCCCATTTTAGTGATGCATTTCAGTTAAGTAACGCCTGACTCTTTTCATATTTTTAATCAGTAATATTAATAATAAAAACAAACCGAAGAATAGAATTATGATTGAATGAACAAAAGAAAAAAATCAAGAAATATATGCATACGTGCATATATCGTTGGCTTAATTATATAATCAGAAAACATAATTACAAAAAATCTTTTTCTCACTTTAGATGCCACCTAATGGTTAATCTTTTCAGATTAACCATTAGGTGGCATCTAAAGTCCGATAAAATACTTCATATTTACCTAAAAAAATATTACTCCTTAAGTATGAGAAGCGAATTAATTTTAATTTTTTTTAATTTTTAAGGCTTTACAGAAATATTTCAAACTATAAAAAAAAAAAATATATATATATATATATATATATATATATATATATATATATATATATATATATATATATGTTGTTCTTGTAAATTATTCATACTAAGTATAAAAGATAGCAAAGCAGTTGTACAAACTGTCAAAATTAGCGAAACCGACACGATAATTAGGATGAAAACCAGTGCAGCCTTTGCAATCAGACAGCAGCAATTGAGATAACAAAGGCGACCTACAAACCCAAACAACTGACCACTCGGTCAATAAGTGCTAAAGCTAATCGAACGGAGCTATCGAATGATGTAGCTCTATCGATGTACAGCCGAACGCTCCCCGCGGGAACCGAGACGTTTGGCAAAACAATCGATTATCTAGTGTCGATCAGACAATGCCCGCGCTGAGATCATCCTTTATTTATCTTATCACTGACAATATCACCTTAGTACTTGTTGATGTTCCACAATGATATTGTTAGTAATCTAGAGGACTTGATCACAATCTTATATAAATTTTATTTATAATTATAATAATAATCTTTATTTTAGACAATTTTTTAAGGTCCATACATTTTACATTTTAACATTTGTACATTTTTGTGTACACCTTAAATATTATGGTAGTAAATCATTTACATACATAAATAATTAATACAAATACATACAACTGGCCATTATTAGCACACTTTATCCTTGTCTTCCCATACTACAATATTTTACCGATTCAGCTGTCTTGTTAAGTAAAACTAATGTATTTTTTCATTGTATTAATTACTTTTAGTCTAAAAGAAATCTCATTGTTTATCTTTTTTGATATTACTAAAATTCTTGTTAACCATTCCTACTATGCTGATAATTACAAATATGATATTAACCCTTGTCTTCGTTGACTTTGATATGGTCTATGTAAAGATTTCGATTAGAGTAGCTAACTCTCGAAATCGAGTTGAATTCACTCCTTGTACCTCATAATAATTTCTTCATATATAATACTATATATATATATATATATATATATATATATATATATATATATATATATATATATATATATATATATATATATATATATATATATATATATATATATATATATATATATATATATATATATATATATAATCATACAACTTTCTTCACCGCAATGAATTCAACAAATCAAAAAAAAAACAGTTTGTAAATTGAATTTATGTTTTATTTCTATTTTCATTTGAGAAGAATTTTAATTCATTTTGTTTTAATTCTATTTTCATTTGTAAGGAAAATTCTTGTGTAAGGAGTTAAAAATGAGAACACATTCCACAAGCTAACTCTCGTATTCTATATCTTTTAAATTTTCTTACAAACGGGTTCAAAGTTAAAATTAAAAAAAAAAAATCTAAACGTTACATTTTAATAAAGACTATCGCTATAAAAAAAGGTATAATTGAAATATTGTAATGAAAGGTGTACAATCGAATTACATTAGAATGGGTTTGAGCCGATAACGGCACTAAAGAAAAAATCTATTCAAAGAATTCCAAGTCTATAGAATGTTTCGCCTATTGTGTTTGCTAGACGGCTCATAAAAGTAATGTTAGAGCGTTCTGCTTTCCTTCGATCCAAAATATTTCCATGTACCTTACTTTATTACACCCCCACATACACATATGTATTACTGCACCTTACAGTTTATGGCTACAAACAAAAATGTGTACAATCCTATCCTATCCTATCCTACTAATATTATAAATGCGAAAGTTTGTGAGTATGTATGTTTGTTACTCTTTCGATTTGGATGAAACTTTACAGTAATAAAGGTTATAAATCGGAATAACATATAGGCTACAATTTGTAATGATTTTATATCATTTTTTGATCGTAATATAACGATGCATGTCAATTAAGTCGGAAAAAAATCTTGCCTCTGAGAGCTATCTTGGCGTACGCTGCCTAAACCATTGGAGTTACGCAAAGATGATGTACCGTAGGATTGTTTGTCATGAATAGTTCTAAATAAAAGTCCGCGACAGCATATATCTACCTTTTATGTGGAAACCATTATGACCAAAATTTTGAACCATAAATTAAGTAAAAAAATATATATATATCTATTTAAAATGATCTGTCACGAAACTTAAAAAATAAATAACCAAACCGGCTCGCCCGGGGAAGTACCACACTCTCGTAGAAAACCATTCGCCTCCGATCCGTCGGACTGTGCGGACGTACTTCCGAAACGCTCTTGCGCCCTCCTCTCGGAGGAGAGCAGCCAGTGTTTTTCGACATTTTGTGCTTGAGCTCCGGCTCGCACTCCCTCGCGGCCTACGCGATCACGATTTACGGGTTCCATACCCGTAAACAAGCAGTGCGTTTCTCTCTGTTGGCGGGCGCTTTACTGGGCCTCACCCGGTGGTTTGCACGCAACAAGGAGAGCAACGCAACGCTCTTTTTACTGTTTTTCGGTGACAGTGATTTGATTTGTGTTTTTCTTTTGTGCAGTGATATTAGATACCTTCCGTCTGGGTAAGTCATTTCACTATACTCTCACCCCGGTTTCGCCCGCTAGGCGCGGAACCGGGTCTAGTCTAGACTAGGCACTCACCCTCCACACCAGAAGGCGTGGAGGTACGAACATCATCCTAACCGCATGCTGGCCCTCTGCCACCATGGCTAACCCCGCCGCCGCGATGGTTAACCCCGCTGACGCGGAAACTTTCATTTCGTTTATTTTCGCACGATATCCACATATCGTGGCTAAATTCATCAACCGTAACGACGTGGTCGGTCCTTCCGAATCACTTATACTCGGTTCGCCATGTTCATCGGACCCGGAGTCTTCCCCTGCGGTATCCACCGCACAGGTCTTCGTCCAGGAAGACGTTCAACAATCCCAAGAGGAGACACCGATGGATACCATCGTTAACAACGACGACGACGGCTTCACCGTCGTCTCCCGAAAACGCCCTGCCAAGCGTACAATCGATAAAGCGGGCTCTCCGCAATCATCCGTTGCCGCTTCACCGGCCAAAAAACCTGCGCAGCCTAAGCGCAGTGTTGCAAGCGAGTCACCGCGCCCTGCTACAGAAAAAACGCCGCCGCCTGTAATATTACAGGACAAATCCATGTGGAACAAGGTTTCCACATGGATGAACGATAAGCGTGTGCACTTTTCGCAAGCGCGTACGATTGCCACGGGTATACGTATTACCCTAAGATCCGCGGACGATCACCGCACTCTTACTAAATACCTCCGGGAAAGGAACATTTCGTTCCACTCCTACGCCCTTCAGGATGAGCGTCGACTCCGCGTGGTCATCCGCGGCCTCCCCAAAGAATTAGCCACAGAGGAAATCGTACGAGATCTTGAGAGCCAAGCGCTTCCGGTCCACTCCGTCGTGAGAATGCGCAGACGCCGAACTCGCGAGCCAATCGATCTTGTACTAACAACTTTGGATCTTAGCCCGGAGGGAAAGCAAATTTTTAATGTCAAAAAAGTTTGCGGTCTCTCTGGCATTACAATTGAACCGCCGCACAAAAACGGCCGGACAAATCAGTGCCACCGATGCCAATTATACGGCCATTGTCAACGAAATTGTTACGCGCGCCCTCGCTGCGTTAAGTGCGCGGGTGACCACGCCTCGGCGGAGTGCACACGCACTCCCGAATCCGCTGAGCCCCCTCGCTGCATTTTATGCGGCCAGGAGGGCCACACGGCTAACTACGGGGGTTGCTCACGCGCCCCGCGTAGAAACCGCGGAGGAGTAAAACACCGCCTCCGACGCAACGCGGCGATCGCAGCTGCGAACGGCATTCAACAACCAAAGGCCGGACAAAACGTCGCGACCCCTTTGTCGGCACCGACAACAACTCCACCGCACGCACCTGCGCCGCCGAAGGCTACAACAATGTCCCAATCCGCGGTCATAAAAACCTCCGCGAACAATCCAACAGTCGCGCCTATTGTCCGTGATAATGCTTGGGCTAAGCCGCTAAACTTAAACAATGCGGGCACTAATCCACTCAAAAATGCACCGGTCAAAACTGCACAGATGGCGAATAATAAAAATTCCGGGGACTTAATCGCCGATTTCTCGTTAGTGAGTGACTTTTTGTCATCAATAAATATGTCCGAGCTACAAATTCTCGCGAACAAAATTAGGACCGCACGTAACGGTAAAGACAGGCTCATGGCTTTAGTCGACCACATGAGCCTAATCAACTCCTTGGGTGACTTTCAAGCCCGTTAAGCTATCTTAAGCACTTCGACACCATCCCATCAAATCTGTAAAATGTATAACAAAAATACAGGTAGAATTAAACCTCGCTCTCTGACTGTCGCGTATTATAACGCTAACAGCTTAAACAAAGGCATCCGTAACTCCAACACACAGCGCAACGAAATTGCTGAATTCCTCCGCACTTACGAGATCGATGTAATGCTTATACAAGAGACTTTTCTCAAACCTAGTATTCGCGATCCTAAAATTGCCAATTATAATATAGTCCGTAACGATAGGTTGCGCTCCCGTGGAGGTGGCACGCTTATATATTACAAAAAGTCTCTTCACTGTATCCCATTAGACCCTCCGTCATTGACCAACGTAGAAGCATCCGTTTGCATGATAGCCATGACCGGTCACGCGCCCATCACATTAGCTTCAGTTTACCTCTCCCCAACCAAAAAGATAATTAAAAATGACATCGAGGCACTCTTGAACTTAAACCCTGAAGTCATTCTGTGTGGAGACTTAAACTCCAAACACGAAAGCTGGAATTCTACGTCCAACAACACAAACGGCAACTCACTGTTTAATTTATCGATACAATTACACTTCGATGTAATTGGCCCGGAAACTCCGACACGATACCCAACCCACCCGGGCCACTCTCCTCAAGTCCTCGACATCACGTTGTTTAAAAATATAACCCTAGCTCTCAGGTCCATTGAGACCATTCACGAACTAAATTCCGACCACAGGCCGGTCATTCTCAAACTTGGACTACCCGACGCTCCTTTTGCCATCACGAAAAAAGTGATAAATTGGCGCAAATTAGCGACAAAGCTAGAATCTTCTAGCTCTGCGCAGTTAAATAACATTCCCTCCAGCATAGACTCACGCGATTCAGCTCTTAAAGCTATTGACTCTCTCTCCGCGCATATAAGCACATCGATCGAAAACTCGTCGAAAGAGGTCCCTGCGGCAAACGATCGCCGTTGGGTCCTTCCCGGAGATCTCAGACGTTTGATTAGAGACAAAAATGCCGCCCTCAGACGGTACGATCTCTACAAAACAGACGAAAACCGATCTCGGCTACGCCGCCTCCAAAGGGCTGTAAGAGAGCGCATAGCCGAGTTTCGCGCGCTCACCTGGGACAACCTGCTTGAGAGCTTATCCCCCGACGACCATGCATACTGGCGTCTGGCGAAAGCTCTCAAGACGGACTCCACCGCGTCATTCCCACCGCTTGTCAAACCCAACAGCAATGCGCTCGCGTTCGATGACTTGGAGAAGGCAGAATGCTTAGCTGACAGTCTAGAGGCCCAGTGCACCCTCTCCACCAAATCATTCGATCATGCCCACATCTCGCATGTGGACGACGAAGTCGCGCGTCGGAACTCACTACCACCAGCGGACGAACCACTGACACCGATCTCACTCGACGAAGTTAAAAACATCATAAAGAACTGTAAAAGCCGCACGGCCCCGGGCGCTGACGGTATTAGCATGCGGGTAGTTAAACTGTTGACCTTACCGCTACTTACGATTATAGTGAACATTTTTAACGTGCTTCTCACGACCAGATCATTCCCGGATGCATGGAAAGAAGCCGACGTCATCGGCATCCCTAAACCAAATAAGCCCCGTAACCTACCAGATAGTTACAGACCGATTAGCCTCCTCAATACCCTGGGGAAAATCTACGAGCGTGTCGTTTTGAGCCGGCTCAAAGCATACGCCGAGTCCAATAACCTCATCCCAAACGAGCAATTCGGGTTTAGAGAACTCCATTCCTGTCCCCAGCAGGTCCTTCGCTTAACTGAACACATTCTTGAAGGTACATCCCAGCGTAGACCAATCAATACAGGAGCGCTTTTCTTCGACGTGGCAAAAGCCTTCGACAAGGTCTGGCACAACGGTTTGTTATATAAACTATACCACATGAGTGTGCCCGATAGACTCGTTCACATCATACGAGAATTCCTTAGGAATCGAACCTTCCGCTTTCGCGTCGAAGGAACGCGCTCCTCTCCCCGCCCCCTTAGGGCGGGGGTTCCGCAGGGATCCTGCCTCTCGCCACTTCTGTTCTCACTTTATACCGCCGACATTCCCAAGCACGCGAACGTGTCGCTCGCCCTATTTGCGGACGACACCGCCCTCTACACTTCTGATAGGGTCAAATACCGCGTGTCGAAACGGCTCCAAACTGCGGCCACTACTCTTGGTGAATGGTTCCGAAAATGGAGAATCGAGGTAAATCCCGAGAAAAGTGAAGCAATTTACTTCTCAAGGGGCACCAGTAGAGACTCCCACAAACGAGGCGGCCGACTCTTAGATATCACTCTCTTTGGCAGACCTATCCCGTGGAAAAAGTCTGTCAAATATTTAGGCGTCACCCTCGACAATCACCTGAATTTTACTAAACACATTCAAAACGCTCGATCCAAAGCGGCCTTCGTCTTAGGTCGTCTTCACCCTTTAATTAACGCCCGCAGCAAACTGTCCCTCAGACACAAGCTGCTTCTTTACAAAACATGCGTCCGGCCAATCATTTCCTACGCAAGTGTCGCCTTCGCGCACGTGCATAAAAGAAAAATAAATAAACTTCAAGTGATACAAAATCGCTTCATTCGTCGAGCCACCGGTGCTCAGTGGTTCCAGCGCAATATTGACCTCCACTGCGACCTTAACTTGCCGAGCGTCAAACAACACTTTAAAACACTCTCTAAGAAACATTTTGAGAGATCCGAATCCCATCCGAATCCACTGGTGGTACAATCGGTAAATTATTCACCCGATTTAAACGCGCGCCCGAAAAGACGACGCCCGCGTAACGTGTTACACGATCCGGACGACGAAACAGCGTCGTTCGGATCCACTCACGACACCAACACTCACACGCACCCCGGCCCTAGCCGAGCACGTAGAGTAGGGAACACTTCTACACCGGCCGCTTACACGAGATTCTCTCACGTACCCGGTCGGTTTTCACCCCCTAGACCTTAGGGTCTATGGGACTAATAGGGACTATAGTTACTAAAGTTCAACCTCCCCTACATGTTTAACGTAGAATCATGACGAGTTTAAAATCAGCACACACACATATGTGTACCTCCGACACGGCATCAGGCCGATGGAGTCTGCGATTTGCGCAGATTCCCAATTATATTTTACTAGCCCGCGGGCTTTCAGCCCGCGGGCCCTGAATACTATAAAGCTGTTAAAGCCAATAGGCTACCAGCATTAACATCTTCGAATCAATCGTAGAAAACCGGCGTCTGAGTGGTAGCTTAGCTACCACGCTTCGTACGGTGAGCGGTCTGAGTTCCGGAGGCCCAACACCCTCCCCTTCCCACTCTCCTTCCGATTTCCACTCCCACTCCCATACTATCACTTTCCTTTAAAGTCGGCAACGCTTCCGCACTGCCTGTGGCGTTGCGGATGTCTATGGGCGGCGTTGGTTGCTTTCCATCAAGTGACACGCCTGCTCGTTTGCCTTCCTATGCCATAAAAAAAACTTAATGTGGCAGACCAAATTCCACGCGAGCGAAGCCGCGGGCAAAGGGTAGTATAATATATAAATATTATATTTTAAATCTAAAATGTATTTACCATTATCTGTTAAAATGTGACTATTCCGTTCACAGGCATTCACTCAAGCATCATTACGTCGGATATATCAGTGTTGAATGGTAATATTTTTATATTTCTGGATTTCGTACGATAATTGAAATCCTGAGACTTGCCAATCCTTTACCTCCCTCACCCTTCCTTTTTTCCTTTACTTACCTCGTCCTTTATTAATTCTTCACATATAAATTACCCTAAGATACGAAATCCATCCATAGTGTATTAGCCGAAGATTAGCATGATCATCGGCTGTTTTGTGCCGATCGTGTGCTAGCCTGATCTTTGGTGTGTCTTATGTCCATTATCACATCATAGAGTGCCACAGGTTATCGATGTTGATGAAGAACATTTCGAATATCTTATGACAAATTTAATAAAGCATTTCATTGGTATTGTACAAAATATCCGAATTCCCATTAAGGTGTGGTTTTAACTGACAGGGTAATATAACCCTCCCCCTCCAAATCGCCTAACAATGAGGCATATTGACAATGTGAAATTGAAGCAGGACGAGGAGGCCTACACGCGCTATTACCGAATAAAATTTCATAGAAAGCTTCGCAAACAAAGGCTGATGGAACCGGCCATTAGGGCCCATGCATAAATTGTTAGTTTAGCGACGACAGCCCTCCCAAGTAGGGTGACCAACACTCACGGAATCTCGGAAATTTTCGAGAATTCAAAGCCAGATTTTTCACAACCGCTAGCTCTCGCAATTAAAAACAAATTTTCGCAATAATAAAAATAACGGGAATTCCTTTAACTATGGAATAAAAATATAATACCGATTATTTTTAAACCACAGTCCCGGATTAATCTTCTACAGAATTGGCAATCCTACTCTCGGGTGACGATGCGTTACCTTGTTCTATTTATTCCCGTTTTTACGCTTAATTTGAGACGCAAAATTCAAGTTTGAAACACAATAGCACCCTCTCGTATTAAAGTATTACGTAATTAGTCACCCTTATCCGACGTCCGTCCGATATAATGTATGTATGTAACAATTTATATAACGTCTAACGCTCGAGAAGGATTTACGTAAAAATATTAATTAGGGTAAACGACTTCAACTTACAAAACATAATGAAATACGTTTTTCATTTATTATCATTGTAACATAATTAAATATTATACATACATACATACATATCGTCACGCCTGTTTTCCGTAGAAATAGGCAGAGACCACAGATCTCCATCTGCTATGCTTATTTTATATATATCTTGGCATACTTTCCTTGCTTCCTCCACACTCATCACTCTCCTAATACAAGCCTATTGCAATAATTAAAAACCTCAGCACTTTGGTCAAGGTATGTTTTCCATCTTCTTTGTCTTCGTCCGGTCTTCCCCTACCGACCCTTCCATCCACATTCGCAACGTAAACCACCACTTTCGTCTTACTAACATTCATCTTTATTTCTTTGCATTATATTCATCATCTCCTGCAATTCTCTTTCCGACGAAGCTAGCAACACTGGTAATATTATACATTGTTTATTTATTTTCATTATATTCTAGCAGAATATTTTATAATTAAGTATATATATAAATACTAGTATAACTTAGTTAACATCTGCTTTTGTAAATATTCTTATAAAGGGATAAAATAAAAAGTAAACAAATGAAATAAAAATGAGAATGCTTATTAAGAAGTAATGCGTTAACATTTATGCTGTATGATTCTCGGCATAAAATAAGGAAATACTATTAATTCTCGTGTCCAACCGTGGAATATACATGTTCTGTAAATAAAAAAATGAGCCGAACGTCATCAAAATCATTAAGATTGGTCAACGCACACAACGCAGGTGGTTGGGCTGGGCAAGTGGTACGGATGGACGAGATTAAAGTACCCAAACGCCTACTTGACGGCAAACCAGATGGTCGTAGAAGCCGCGGAAGGCCTAAGCTCAGATGGCTAGATAGAGTCGAGGACGATTTAAAAGCAAACGGGGCTGGAGGGCAAAAACTAAACGAAGATCCGACTGGAAAAATTTTCTGAACCAGGCTAAGGCCCACCCGCGGCTGTAATGCCTTAATGATGATGATGATGTAAATAAGAAAAAGCTTAAAAAGTTTTATTTACCAAAACTATTCAATAAAATAATAAAACATTATCGCGCCCTTTACTTTTCACCACTAACAATGACAACGCCGGGCATTGTGTTAAAACAATACAGAATACAAATGACAATTTAAAATCTACGTCTCATCCATTAAAAATCTCAGGCCATTTTCGCATAGGTGTACCCGCCGTTGCGTATCTCTGTGTAGGGTGTGGAAGCAAAAAAGAAATTAAAACTTTGATTATAGCTCGCGGACTCCCTGTGGGGCAGGCGATAAAACTTATTCAACGCCTATTAAGGAAACATAAATATCTACTGAACGCCTGTCTAATTAAAGCGCATTAATAAAAGGAATGAATTAATTAATGTATGAATTACCTTTTCAATATAACTTTTATGACATGGATGTAATAGATTGTGTGATAAAATTTGTTTGTAAGAAAGCTTAACTTAAAATAAAGTGTTATTACATTACATATTTGTATTATTTGGTTTTTCAATAGTCTTTTAATAGTGGTAGAGCCACGCTGCAGACGAATACTTTGTCAACAATGGCATAAAATTTGTCTGTAGCATCGATAGGCCAGCTCGCCCGGGGACGTACCACACTTCCGCAAAAAACTGGTATCAGTGGTAGCTTAGTACGGTGAGCGGCCGAGCTCCGGAGGCTCTACACCCTCCCCCCTCCCCCTCCCATTCTAACTCCCTCTCCCATAATGACACTTTCCTTAAAGGTCAGCAGCGCTTCCGCACTGCCTATGGCGCTGCGGAAGTCAGGCAAGAATATGCGACGTTGATTGCTTTCCATCAGGTGACACGCATGATCGTTTGCCTTTCTATCCCATAAAAAAAATCGAAATTACCGCTTACGAAGCCAATAATCACGGGTTCAAATCCCTCAATATGGTATAAATATATGTATCTACAGGTATTTATTTTGAATCTGATTGTCCCGTTAATCCGCCTTGGCCAAGCGTGGTTGGTCCATTCCTCCAGAAATAGGGAGGCCAATGCCGAAGAGTGTGGCATATGGGCACTAAGAAATAATCTTGCTTTATTTATTAAAATAATATTTATGTGTGTCATTTAAGTAGTTTTTATGTAGATATAGATTCAAAAAGCGAAAACGCTGTAGATGACACAGATATACAAAAACTTTTAATGCATATTTGGACAAAAAAAAGTACATGTCCAATGGTCTGAGTCTTTCGGCTGTACAACCAATAGGAAACTTTGTACAGCGTTGAAACTGACCGTATTTGAGTGGTCAGACAAAATTTGGTGGTGGTAAGTTTTCATTATTTGGTTGACTATAATACGTTTTCGCTTATTTGCCTCGATGTACACCTCCCATTTATTGACTATTGTAGACACAATATAACATAAATTAATTTATATGACCAGTCGAATTTGTTATTGAATACTCCATATAGAAACATACTTTTGCGTCGATTTAATAATACGAAAGCAAGAAATTTAAAAAGTTATAGTCCGGGCGTTGTTATCAATATATCAATATCAGCCCGCGGCAGTCCACTGCTGGACATAGGCCTCACCCAAGGCGCGCCACCTAGCCGCGTTGGGTGTAGGGCGTTGTTAACTTTAAATTATATAGTATTATTTAAGACGGTAACTTGTTTTTGTCCCTAATAAATAAATAAATAAAGCAAATAATATTTGTAAAGGTGATAAAAATTATTTAGTCTCGACTATGAATATAGCGATAGCTTATGTAAGCAGATATTTTAACGAAAAAAAAACCAGTAAACATAATCAATCATTTCCGTATATAGCTGCAAGCCGCGTTAACAAGGTACTTTGACAAATTGCCGGTGGAAACCGTTGTTTGGAATGGAAAATAAAGCCTATCTCTACGACGTGGGTACCGACCTATTCAGTGTGGCCCGATTGAGTCGGATGACTATGATTTAAGGCCGTTACCATATCTCCGGGGGTTACAAAAGGAATGTTCTGATTAAATTCTTTGTGTCTACTGAACGTAGGTAGCTATCGGCGAGATTCTAAATTCAAATTCAACTACTTATGCCATAGTAGGCATCGTTCGCTTCCCTATTTCTTACATAAAAAAATCATATGCATTATTTTTGCTCACACCTCTCTTTTTAATAAATAAAAAACTATTTAAGGCCGTAAATCTTACAATTTAAAATATGTAACGAACAATCAAACAAAAAAAGACAATGGCTCAGCAATATGCTGTCTTTCCTTACTTAATGGAAATAGGAGGAAAAGAGGCAAGTAAAGGTATTGAAAGGAGTAAAACGATGAACTCCAAAAATAAATTTAATATTTAAACTCAAAATAAAAATTTATTTTTTCCTAATAGTAAAAATAAAATTCAATAAAATGTAAACTTTTATGAAAAACGAATCAATAATCCTTATAGGAAACAGCAGCTCTTTCAGCATTTTATGTCTGTTTGTTGTTTTAAACCTGACTTAAGTTTCGATTTAAATACATATTAAATTTCCTGACTTGAATTGTCATAAATATCCAATGTCCTTCCATATTACTAAGATTTATCTGCAATTATAAACTAAATTAATTGAAATAGGATCAATTTATTAAAGCATCGACGCATGGAGCAAATGTACGGTGAAAATCAGAGAAAATCTTTTGTCGCATTATTAGGATATAGTATGAACATAGAATCTACCAGGATAAAAGATGACACAAGATTTTGCTACTTAAAACCTTGCGATGGGCAGACTATCCAACAAATACAAAGAATAAGGTGTTCTTACTTTCTCGATAACACACAAAATATTTTATTACATTCTTCATTAGCATTATCAAACAAATTGTAATATATTTTATATTTCGAATTTGCATCGTTAAATTTATTACATTATATTTGTTAATGCAATAATACATCTTGTATATATACATATAGAGTTAGTTTTCGTTTCCAAGGTGATACAATATAGTTAAGATCAGGTTCACTCACCCACGCGGCGTCCGAATGCACAAGAACTTAATTAGTGGCAAGTCAACACGTCGTCTGGGCATGTTATTTATTGTCTGACGAACAATTCGAACCGTTGCATGCGTACCTCCTAGGTCGAAGTCGTTCTACAAAAGACATGTCTACGACATTCAAACGAGTTGAAAATAATTATCTTTGTCCGATAGCCGTAAGTCTCACTTTAAGTTGCTAATAAATAATTTTCTAACGTTGATATCTCCACGCAATATTAGAAATGGCTGCATAAATCTTTGCGGAAACTAAGTAACACTTACAAAATTGTACTATAGTCATTAAATTGCTTTCAAATATAATACAATATCAAAATTTATCAAACTTGCGGCAATTTTATACTAACAATTTAAGATTGGGCTAGATGGCGCTTTCTGGGGGAAGCCTATGTCCAGAAGTTGACGGCCGCAAGATGATGGTGATGATGATGAATATTATGCTGAAATTTTTCTTGACGATTAATAACAATTTACGCTAATTTTTACCAATTTTACAACAGAATAGATTTTAGTAATTTAAATAATTTTAATTTAGTATTTTTGATGCAGCTATACAGTAGTGTAATGCTATATTTTACTATTTTTGATGCAGCCCATATATATCTCACTGCTGCATACGAGCTCTCCCCATATCCAAAAGAATTGACTGTAACCCACCACGCTTGTCCAAAACTGATTCAAATGTCATCCAGACTCAGGATAAATAAATGTAGGCCATACATTTACATATTTAGTATATGAAATTTATGCTATGAAAGTAACCAACGCCGCCCACAGACATCCGCGACACCATAGGTATTACGGACACATTGCCGGCCTTTAAGATATGTGTAGGGTTATTTTTTGAAAGTGCCATAGTTCGGAAAACATCACTGAAGACAGCCGGTTCCACAGAGTAGTGGTGCGTGGAAATTTTGAGCACACCATACTGCATCGCAACTCATCTAGATGGTTAGGAGGAAAATTTTCTTTTTGGCATGTTGTGCGGCTGTCGAATACAGCGGCAGGAATTATGCCAAACAATTCCTCGGAGCACTCCCTATAGTTAAATCGATAAGAAATTCTAAGAGATGAGATACATCTGAAACCCCTCCAGCGTTGCGAACATCTTTGCGCGGATATGATCACTTACCACCAGGTGACCCGTATGTTCGTCCGTCTACTCTGCCATAAAAAATATTACTTGTTTGTTTAATGCTTATACACAAATAAATCAAGTGAAATTTTTGGTACACAAGCGTGACAAAACCGACGTAAATTACAACGCTCTACTTCAGCCTTGATGTCGCATCATCAAGTTTTTTGTCCAGCGGCCATTGTTTGACTACTGCCGACCTCTGCCATGACACAACAGGTTCATTGTTTACGCGACCGTATGAGTACAAGGCAACTTGCGCCTTACGGCAAAAACCGCTTTAACAACGTTTACAAAATTAATTTGTATCCCATTTTGCTATATAACTAGAGGGATATTATTGTTTATTTATAACAGTTTTGAGGTGAAATTAGGTGGGGCATATTAATTCTCACAAGGCAGGCCCGTGCTGGTATCGATTTGATCATATTTCGTATTTGGCTATATTCGAAGTAAAAAAAAACGAAAACGCTATGAATGACACAGATGGCAAAACAAAATATTCCATATTCAGATCAGAAATAATAAACTACGTCGAATGATTCGAGTCTTACAGCACTACAAACCAATAAAATTTAGTACAGCGCTGAAACTGACTGTTTTTGAATGATGAAATACAATTTTATCAGAAATCTTAAAAGTTTTTTTGGCTCTGGTTTTCATTTTGTATTTAAATACGTTTTCGCTTTTTTGCGTCGATGTATAAATAAACATAAAAAATATGACATATAAAATAGGATAGGAAGGCAAACGAGCAAGCGTGTCACCTAATGTAAAGCAATCAACGATGCCGATAAACATCTGCAGTACTATAATACTAAATTCGTGACCACTGATTGTCTACTGCCGACCTCTGCTATAACACAACAGGTTCATTGTTTACTCAACCGTATAGGTACCGTAAGGCAGTGCAGAAGCGTTCCCGGCCTTTAAAGGAAACTGTCATTATGGGAGGGAGGGAGGGGAGAGGGAGGGGAAGGGGGCTTGGGCCTCTGGAACTCAGCCGCTCACTGGACGAAGTGCGGTAGCTAAGCTACCACTCAGACGCCGGTTTTCTGTGGGAGTGTGGTGTGGACAAATAATATGCCATTCTTGACAAAGTATTCGTGGCCCTACCACTACCCATATGCATGTCATACATAAAATAATATACGTACTACTAAATATGGATATTACCATATTTAATATAGAATGGATCCTAATGGATGATTTAATTATAATACTATTTTGTTTTTTCTTCGTGTTTTGCCTAGAGAAGTTCTCGAAAACCTATCGTACATCCTTGGGCCAACTATAAGAAAAAAATCGGTTCCTAAATGCTGTTTTTGTTTGTAACGTCCTTCGTTTGTTGCCCTTTATTGTACGTTATAAACGCCCTATTCGGAATGAATTGCGTAAAATAAGGGATGTATTAATTTATGAAATTACCCCATTAAACATACGTATGTACATTCACTTCGGTCACTCCTTTTATAGTAATTAGATATAGAGCCATGGCAGCACGAATGGGTCAGATCGACCGCCGTATCAATATTAATGTCAGCCCACGACAGCCCACGGCAGTCCACTGCTGGACATAGGCCTTACCTTAGATGCGCCACCTAGCCCGATCTTCGGCTAGTCGATAAGGTAAGGCCAAGAAGTCATCATTATAATTATGGTACGGTGGTGAGATGCTAAACTTTAACAATTAATACCACATTTCGAGAATATTAATTTTATTCTATTGGACCCTTCAAAAAACAAGCCTATACATACCTAAAAGGCCGGGAACGCTTTCGCGACTCCTGCGGTGTCGCAGTTGTCCATGGGCGGCGTTGATTGCTTTCCATCAGACGACACGCTTGCTCGTTTGCCCTCCTATCCCATAAAAAAAATTTCGTCGATCTTTTTTATTACTCTGACATTTGAAGTTTTTTTTATAAATTTCAAATTGTCAAGTTTCAAGATAAATCTGTATACTCTATGTCGTTATGTGATTACATTGTAACATATTTTCAAGAAGTCTAACCAAATATTACATTGTCTTAGACTTTAAACTTCTCTAATTGTAACTGAAACTTCATTTTGTTTCTAGTGTCAACCTCTGAATGTCACGATTGATGATGTGAGATAACCTTATGTTCAACTCGTTTAGGACCGACGTAAATAAAAGAGCAATTAAGATTGTTATCATAAATATCAATCGCAGTTGAGTATTTCAGTACTTTAATTGAAATGTCTATTACTTCAATTGACATTTTGCATGGTTTGCTCAATTGGTCAACATTGAAATTGCTATATAAATTTACTTCTCAATGTCGACTTTTGCCTTTTGTTGAGCTATAGTAGCGTGTAAAGTAGGACGATTGTATTAAGTTTGATAAAATGCATCAAACTGATTTCGAACTATAATTTCATTCTTCTAAATTTGTTACAACTAGCGGTTATCCATCATGATTGCAGTGCTATTTAAAGATATGTAAATTAACCCTATTTAGCCGCAAATACAGTTATAAGGAACAAGACCAAATTTAGGAAATATAAATGGCGTTGGACAGACATACTCTTCAAGGAGAAAGGAAATCGAGTAGGACAATCACCGATTGGTACCCGAGGAACCTGAAAAGGAGACGCGGAAGGCAATACAAAAGATGGGACGACGAAATAAAAGAAATAGCAGGAAATTGTGAATTAGGAGAAACTGCAAAAAAATTCAAGAGTGAAGTAGTAATCCCCATTCTTGACGTACAAATTGTGATTGCAGATGAATTTATTTACACAGGTATTTTCAGCAATAAACGCCACCGATAGACATCCGCATTGCCATAAGCATTGCTACCGTAATTGTCTTGTACGACACACACGAAGGGAAATAGAGTGGCCTTATTCTGTCTTAAACACGCAACAAAAATGAAGCAAGCTATTTGTAAATTCAGTATCGCGATAAAAATGTATAAACACATTTATTTGGAGCGCCGTAACACACAAGTCACAATCTAAACGACCTCTCCCGGGATCACCACGAGTCCTTGCTGATCGCTATCTTTATTACTAATGAAGGTTATTTAGAGTCCCCCGCATTAAGTTGTTACAGGAACCGACGCTGGTATCTTACTTTAAAACGATATGGAGTTATTAAATCATCGCGGAGGGACGCTCGAATTCGTTAACCCGTTTTGTAATCTCCAGGTTAATTTAATTAAAGTGACTTTTACCCACCAGTTCATCCGCATAGACAATTTTCAGGCTAAAATGTCACAGTATTTATATATAACTGAAAAATTTCGTTCAGCGAAAACAACTAGTGGTTCCGTGGCAATCTAGTACGGTGCATTTTTCAGAAACATATTTCGATGCCTTACCCTGTGGATACAGCTACCTGCAGCAGTGTTTCCAAACCGATACAACAATGGGACCTTCAAAAAGCAAACCTATACATTTCTTAAAGATCGGTAACACTTCTGCAATGCCTATTACTAAGCGGATGTCTATGAGTGGCGATCATTACTTTCCATCAGGTGACATGCCTGCACGTTTCCCTTCCAATTCCATAATATAAAAAATAGTTCAAAATCGAGTATATATTGCGCAAATATTGCGCAATATATGCGCACTATGCTCCATCAGAAAAACTTTTTCATTGAAATTATCATCAGCAGCTGAATATGTTGTGAAGTGTGAAAGATTTATGGTCGCTTATATTTGCAGTGTTAAACTATTAGGTTGATGAAGGGAAAATCGATAAACTCACACCGGTGACGTTGCTTTTAGTATGGGACACGAAGGCAAACGAACAAGCGTATCGCAATGCAATCAACGACGGCCATAAATATTACTCGTTGCCTACTCGTAACAATTTAGGCACAGTCTTATTTTCAATCGATCGACCGAATATACCTTATTATACGAGTATAGCAGAATGAACCGTGAGGAGGTGAGGCTGACTGAATTTTCTTTAGCAAATTCATCTTTCTGACTTAATATTCCTCCTACTTAATTCTTGTAGTTTTTAAGATTATTAGCAGAGATATCCTTATTAACTCTAGCGAGCCTTTTGTCAACCACGTGATCACAGTCCCTTAAGAGCCAAGCATTTTTTCCAACGTAGGTATTCCGGTAGTTTTAGAAGTATGCGATCACAAAATCTCAGCCAGTTTCACTGCAGTTTGTCTGCAATGTCACAAGGTTGCCGCAAATTCAGTAACAGTTGATAAATAGATAAGATTTTATATAGATAGACAGATAGCATAGATATAATATAAAAACAAATACAATTCTAAAATTAATTAGAGTGTTTACTATGCATATTTCGATTATTTAACAGAAAAATATCTTTATAATAGCCGGGCCCCAAGCAAAAGGAAAACTTATTGATTTTTATATAATTACTTGCTCCATTGCGTTCAGTAATTAGGGGAAGGAAGGAACAACAGATAATCATTTTGGTTATTGGCCAAAGCCACGACAGATGTTTGATCTGCTTAAGAATTATGACTGCCTTTATAAAAGGCTATTCAAGAGAGCTATATAATTACTTTCTGCAGGAAATGATTTTCTTACGACCGCCTAATTTAAGTAAAGACTTTTATGTCAATAATAAAAAGCAGATAAAAGTTGTACTTGGACTGAAATAAGTTAATTTAATATTCTTTCCCCACCCTCATTTTATTTGCAGCTTGCTTTGTCTTATTTTATTAGTGATTATACTTTAAAGGCGTTCAAAGAGATATAACGCAAAGGAATTTCAATTTGGACGTAAAAGAATGTTTGATTAAATTGCTTTTTTTAATTACATTTGAGATTTGCAAAATGTTAACGATACATTCACCTTACGACTTATATCAAAATAACAACTGTCCCCCGCAGGGGTTGGCAGAGACCACAGAGCTTTATCCGCTACCATTCATCGCAGCGAGACAGCTCTCCATTGGTCGCTTCTCGCCATAGTGAGAATCAGGACGTGACGGTTGGCGAACCACGTCGCCGTCATTTTTTCAATTAATTAGGTATATTAAATTCGTCTTAGTGAATCCCACGAGCCGCAAGGGAGGATGGTCAGCCCCAGCAGAGCCCTGCATGCTGAGGTAAGACACCATAGTACCCGGGGGAGGCCAATCCCAGGACGGTCGACACGCTAGCGACTAAGCTCGCCCTTAGCCACGCATCCATTGGCACGGCAGACCGTGGATTGTTAGAGAGGAAGGGAAAGGATAGAGAAGAAAGGAAAGGGCAGGAAAGGAAATGCAGATTGGGGGGGGGGTTACCAGACTCGGAATAATTATTTATAAATCCATATATATATTTATTCCGATGCGAGAATCGAACCCGTGACCATTGACTCCACAGGTGGAGGGCCCCGCCACTGAGCCAATTGGTCAAAGCCAAAATTATTTCAGAAAGTGTGATTATTTCTTAATTAATTAAATTATATTTATTAATTTAAAGGAATTTCAATTTGAACATGAAAAAAAATTTGTTTAAATTGCTTTTTTAATTGTTTGCATTCGGAATTTGCAAAATCTTAAGATTCCATCGACCCTTAAGAACTTTTATTACAATAACAAACATGGAATCGTTAAAAAATGTTTGTATTTAACACGAAAATAATTAATTTAAAAATAAAACTACAAGAAGCTAGATTATTTCCAAATTTATCACGCGATGGGATTCCATAGTATTCAAAGAGGCAAAGGCGACTTTCAACGGTTCTTTCACACGACATAGGAACGGCCACGCCTTGAATACGTCCGTTAGGTGCAATGGTATTAATAAATTAGGGGCGTTAGAGCCTGGATCCCTTTATTACTTCAATTAATAATTAGACTTGCGGCCGTCGCGTGTTACGGCTGTGGTTATGGACGGAGCAATTTAATACAAAAGGAGCAACCAGCCTTTTGAGTTGAAATTCTCTGTAAACTTGCTACATTTGTATATTCATTTGTTTGATAACTCGGAATATAGACGTATTAAACTTTACGTATCTTTGAATAAATTTGACACCACTGGCATACGAAAATAATTTAATTTTCGTATGCCAGTGAGTTGAGTGGTGACGCTACCTCGAAGTCAATGGTCATGGATTCGATGCCGATGAATAAATATGTAATACTAAGTATAATATATCTTATTAAATTTAAATACATATGTATTTAACTTTAATTAGGTATATTATAGATTTTTATAATTTTATATCATAAATTTTAAGGTATATTATATAGAAAAATAATAATAATAATATTCACTCTGCAGCGGATAATTCTCATCCTTGTAAAGAGGCCTTGAATAATTTCCAGACCTTAGTTTTGAAGAGGAATTTGTTTGACGCTTTTTTATGTTAGGAAGAATGTCATTCCAGATTTTTTTGCCTATTAAGGTGAGGGATGTAGAGATAAAACAAGTGCAGTGTGAAGAAGTAAGAAGTTTAAGTTTATCCATGAAACGGAGATAGATGTTATTAGAAACTCTCAGGTATTGATATTTCGATTTCAAATACCTTATATTATATCTAGAGTAGATATCGTTAAAAATTCTGAAAAGGATTCAGTATTCATATATATATATATATATATATATATATATATATATATATATATATATATATATATATATATATATATATATATATATATATATATATATATATATATATATATATATATATATATATATTAATAACTGAATTAGCTAGAACAATTAAAATTTTTTACAGGTACACGAATGTATATGTATGTACAATCATTAATATTATTTACCTTTAATTTAAAACTCGTTTAACGATATATATTAGATTTCTTAACCGGATCGTACTATGCAAAAATGATCCAACACAAAAACTGGCCGAAATAAATATATGCCAAACAATTGAAAAGCAAGAAGAGAGTATTGAGATAGAAATTATATTATGTATTGTAAATTTAACAGAATAATTGCCACTAGAAAAAATTTGTATGTTGTAAAAAAAATTATAACTCAATATTATATTTATGATAATATTATATTTGTGAGACGGAAGCTCCCTCCGTAACACGGTCCCATTGAAAATAAAAAAAAGTCGATTAATTTAACGAGCGAGGCCATTTTTACCGGTACTAAATTAAAAAGAATGGAAGTTCGCCCTGCCTTAGTGGGTTAACTCGCTAAAAACGACCACTATTTATTAAAAGCTCTTTACGGAGCGACTTTTCTAAATTTTATTAGGTGATAAAGTTTACTCGCGCCAAAATACATTCATAAACTAATGTCACAACTTTACAATGCAACGCACTGTAATCATTTGATTGACATGTTTCAAGAGTTGGCATTATCCACTTTGGGGTGAACAAAAACCTGAAAATGCTGAAATCTCTCTACGAGAAGTCAAGTGCGTGTATCAAAATAAACAGGGCTTACACGGGTTAGTTTAATATAAATAAATGTGTTAGACAGGGATGTGTAGCTTCACCGTGACGTAAACTTATTCATGGATAATTAATTGCTTGACAGACTTGAAATAGAGTTAGTGTGGTTTAAGAATGAATGGATTTCTCATCAAATTCCTCTTGTATGCTGACGACCAAGTGTTGCTGGCTTCGTCGGAAAGAGAGTTGCAGGAGGTGATCAATATAACATGGAGCTTTAGAAAAGAAAGGAATGAAGATGAATGTTAGTAAGACGAAAATGATGATTGTAGGAGAAGAAGGTAAGCAAGTAAATATTTGGGGTCATTGTTTACAAGAGTAGAGTCATTTTCCACTTCTCTCTTCAAGTGGAAAATGTGAAGGTGAAATTTTTGCGCCATTGAAAGGCGACTGAAAGCTGGTAATCGGTTTAATGAAGCACTGCACTCCTTTGAAAAGTCAAAATGTGTCAAAATGTATATAAATATTTCAATAGTAATACAGCCATTGTAGCGTGAATTAGCTGGCTCAACCGGAAGTACCAGACCCTCACAGTATATCGACGTCAAGTGGTAGCAATTTCCAGTTACCACGTTCACACGATGAGTGTAGCAATTCTACTATTTTCTCTTTTTTTAAAAAAAGAGAAGAAGACTAGCAAAGTTTTTAATATAACAGAATTCTTGTTAACCATTCCAACTAAGCTAATAACGCTTGTGCTAGTATATGGTTCACATCAATAGTATAGTGGAAGATATGAACTCACTACGTCCGGATCATAAAGCCGAGTCTTACCGACTGAGTTATTGCTGCCTTATTTCTTCTTCCTTGCCTTGCTCCTTCTCTCTTGCTTCCTTCCTTCCTTTCATTAATTTTTCTTCACACACATTATCTTTCACGTCATAACCTTAAGATACCACGAACGGTGCAACTGTTAAAGATCTACCACTTGAGACGTTCTCGAACTAATACGACTCTGGATTATATAAAAGACGTGCTTAGTCCATGAAAGGCCGGGAACATCGTATTTGAAGCGTATATGTTCGCTAAAGGCCGCCAACGCATCTGAGATATCTCTCTATAGGCAACGGTAATTATTTACCAACAGGTAACCTGCATTCTCGTTTGCCTGCTCTGGTATAAAAACGCCTTTTTGATGCTTCTATCGTTGTTAATGTTTATTGGCCTCGGTGATTACTTTCCACCAGATGACCTAATGGAAAAACACCTGTTTTCCTCTTAGTTAATGGGCGATGGTGGTTCAGGTTCATCATCATGATCTTGCTGATTTTCCTATCTCTTCCATAAACATAATTTAACATCGCTATAAGTTGTTTCAGGCCTAATTGTAATACCATCAGTCGTTCATTAGTGCGGAACTAAAATCAAATTATACGCCATAGTGCGGCCTATACTTGGGGTATATACAAACTAAATAAGATTAGTCAAACCATCTAAATGAGGATAAATCGCGTTACACTAATCCTTAACGTTAAATATATGGGTCTACCCGCAGTTAATAGTTACATTTCACGGATATTATATTCGCAGCCTCTAAGCACATTTCCATTTATTCCGGAATTCAAAATTATACGCCTAATATAAATTCATTAGTTCTCAACTGAACGTCGAACTTCAAAGGCATTGTACTGAAACTTATGAATATTTTATTCAATATATTTTGATAGCATTACTTTATTACAAAAGTGATACTTATTTATATATATCGGAGCAAGACAGACTCGGAATGAACATCTGTAGGCCGTACATATATATGTATATTTATGCCGATGCGGGATCGAATCCGTGACCATTCGACAGGTCCGCGAGCTTCGCCGCCGAGCTAATCACGTTCTCAAATATCGCTTGTTTAATATGTATAACATAATATATTCGCAATAATCGTTTAAGTAATTATATGGTGGAAATTATAACGAAAAGATGTAGTAATAATCATGCGTTGCCTTACGCCTCCGGGTGATGTAAATAATGAGAGTCCTATTAAAAGCATTGCAAATGTATTGCGTACCTTAGTGTAAAGGTAAAGATAATAGGAGAAGAAGAAAGGAGTAAAGTACGGGAAAAGGAGCTGAACGGATGGGTGCACCCATCGGTTCAACTCCTTTCCCCGTCACACACTTCACTGTAACACTGAAAAATGGAACGCGGTAAAACTACCGCACGATCCGACCCATTCATTCTACAGACATAACTTAGCCAATTTTATTTTTGTCTTTTTAACTCTACCACGTAATTTCTCTTTCTTTGTATTAATCCCCAAAAAAATATAACGTAGGTCAAAAAAAGGTCGTCAGGGGTCATACTAACCTTTAACGACAAAGGCGTGATTAGAAAATTTTTCACACAGCGAAAGCAATTGTTTTTAGTGCAAACTAAAAAGTATGTATTAACATAATTTCACAGGTTAATTAGTCAAACATAATTCGTCGTTTTTCAAGTTAACATTAGGTATCAATTTGAGCAAATATTTTATAACCACGAAAATTCTTAGAAAAACTCTAATAAATTTATTTAACATTATGTAAGAGTGTGATTTACATATTATAAAAATAAATATTTATAATCGAAAATACTAAAGATGATTATAATTTTTTTATTATTATAGTAAATGGCTTATTCATTGACAGTAAACGGCATATTTTTAAAATCTAATTATTGGGAAGTTTTTTCAAGAAATTTCTGCACGTCGTCACCAATGTATCATTAGTTGGCGAGTAGTCTCAAGTAGACATTGCTGCCCATCAACTGGAATTGACTCTCATAGTTGCCTCGTAAGATACCTATGGAAAGAAATGATGTGGCCCATTTCTATCCCACACAACAAACGAGTAATAGTAGGCCCATTTCTTTCGCACACAACAAACGAGTTGTAGTAGGCCCATTTCTATGCCGCACAACACACGAGTGTTGCTGTTATTTATGGGCAACGGTGGTTCAGGCCAGAAGGATGGATGTTTTAACATCAAAAAATAATATATATATATATATATATATATATATATATATATATATATATATATATATATATATATATGTATATGGAGTCAAGCGTTATTTTGCGTAAATCCTTTACTATGTGGACAGTTAGAACTTTTACTTAGCTATGCTTAGCTTTGGTGTTGTTGATAGTGGTTGGAAGGTGGAGAGTTGAGTTAAGATTTAGTTTAAGATCCCCGTAAATCCACTTCAATCCACAAAAAACCACACATTGTTATTTTTCTGTTGTTGTTTGCTTGTCGCGGATCTTAGCTATGTAAAAGTTTTAACTGTCCACATTATGTAATGTATTAACGCACTGTAACACTAGTATACCGTATGAACAAGCATATTAATACCGGCGGTGTTCCTTACCGTCAGGTGAATCGCACGTACGTTTTTCTGCCCTGCTATCTATAAAATAAAAGTATGTTATCTAGATGTTGTGTAATTTTTATTTAAATAAACTGTGAACTGGTCATGATTTAATATTGAACGCGACAGTTGGAGTGAGTCAATCAGACTTTATTAGAGCCGTTCGCGTATGTTATGGACAGAGTTGCGAGGAAATTATTGATTCGTTTCTAATTTCCGTTTTGTAGGTGGTGATAGGAGGCCTGCGGGTGGGGGGGCGTTCACGCGGTCAGGGCTACTATGGCAGACGCTTTCGATACTATCCGATTCGATAATATCCGAAGCTTAATTTGCAATTTAGGCGTTAATTGCCTTGTACCAAATAACTGCGTATCTGAAATTCCCTTTTTTTGTTTTTTCAATTACTTATTTTAACAACCCGTATACGTGTACGTACATATGTTCCACTGGAAATGTGCTCCTAAAATTCTGATCGCCTGAGTGAATCAATGAAATGATGAATAATATTTATCTAAATTCAATAAATATTATTAAAAATTAAATAAATATTATTTTATCGTTGTAACCTTTTTCAAACGTCCAGTCTATAGAATGTTATTCAGATAGCACGTCATTACCGATGCATAGGCACTTGCCAAATATAACAAAAACCTCACATATATATTTCGGCAATACCCTTGTATTTTTTAAATTTGTAGTAGTTATTAATATTTGTTTTCATAATAATACAACTACTTTAGACTAATTTGGGCTATACTTCATTTGTACAAACCTGTAATAACCTACATAAGATGACATAATGCTAGAGTACTATAAATTACTCTAAAATGTGTATGTCTATTATGTGTGTTTATTACATACAACCTTTGTTTAAAGAGTAACCTGTCATGTTGAAGTCTAGCGATGAAAAATGTTTTTTGTCAGGTGATAACCAGCGGCACGCTAATGAACTTTGTCCATACTTAATGTGGGTAGTAAATAGATAAAAAAGTTTAATACTTATGTCCAATGAATTTTAAAGGTTTATAACTCGAAACATACGAGATATTAGAATGACCTAATCGAAAGGAGCGCAACGAGTGACATGTTGAAAGTTTTTCATAGAACACCTATCTTCATAATAGAGAGAATAATTACAAATAAGTTTTACAAATTTACATGCTCAAGTTTAATTTTGTGTATTGTAAAGTGCGTTTACATCAACAAAATTCTTTACGATATTTATTTTACTCCACAATGCTTTGTGTACAGCGTTTGGCGATGTGTATTTATCGATATTGTCATTATCGATATTTATCGATATTGTGAAAAAAAAATGTAATAGAAAAATGAAAATACCGGAGAATCCAGTAAATTACATACAGCAGCACACCAAGAAGGGAGCCTTAAAGAACGCCGTATCAGACAGTAATGTCGAATCTATATCCGTCGATATCTATTGCAAGAAATCTCGGATTACCAGTTGCGAGAGATTGTTTACTAATGTAACGTGATAATACATAATAATCTGTACTCAAACTTTCCCATTTGCGTAGATTCGATATAATTTTATACCCACTGTCTTCTGAAGAAACGACTCGGTACTTTCGACAACGTATCAATTATTTATTCATATTTGTTCAAAAAACACGGTGATTTCTTACAATCGTTTTCTTATACTTTATGAATTAATTAATTACAAAATTATATTTTAGAAAGATAATAACTACGGTGGTTCGTGCCAATTACGATTTGAAAATTAAGTTTGAATCTTAGGCAGCATGTCCATTTAATATGCTCAAGAACTCTATTCATACAATTAAATCTAGATCTAAAAGGGATATTTACTTTAAAGGGATATAGTTTTCATCCCTTTAAAGTAAATAAGTATTATTCATGATAATAAATGAAAATGAAATCAACTCAAAGTGCGTCAAAACCTTCGCAAAAAATGTTCTTGCCTCAAAAGTATTGTAATGTTATATCAATATAAATAAATAATTAAATTCAACTTTAGGTATTCATAAAGCGGAAGAAAATTAATTCCTTAAAGTATTACTTCTGTGATCGATAATTAATGACTTAACATTTCGAAAGTAAAGCGCAAACACGAAACGTTTAGTAACATACCATAGTAGATTAAGTGAAGCGTATTGGCGTGTTGCAAAATGGTTATATGTTATAATTGAAACAATCATCATCATCAGTCTGAAGCCCACTGATAAACATGATAGACTTTTTTTAATATGATATTTACATATCTAACCAAGAGGTTCGGCGGGAAAAATGTTAAATATTATAATTTTATCAAAAGTAATCGAATCGAATAGTTTCTCGAGATATCTATCTATAGAGGCAATATTCGAAATCTCATTTAAATTTCATGGAATTACGAGGATAAGAACCCATCCAATAAAATAAATCAGAAATGCAGAACTTGCCCCAGACGAACCCCAACGAGTTTCGCAAAAGGTTAACAATATATGTAAAAGGTCGAATGTTAAATGCCGGGTATGGGAAAGGGGTCCATACAAAGTGTTAGGGCGACTACAATAGATCGCAGAAGATATTTCCGGCGAGCGAACTAAATGAAATTCCTTAAAATGTTGAAATTTGTATATTGAAAATAAACTTTCGTACATACCTACATTATAGTTTTACAGCTAAAGGTTTACAATGTAATTTAAAACATATTACAGAGGGATACATCTTAAAAGTCTAGAAGAATAATCACACTTGTCCATTCCACAGCCATAACACGGTAAGAAAATCGTTCTTAATTAAATATGATAAGCCATAGATAATATAACAAATATAATAGTTATTTAATGTAGTAGGACGGCCTTATTCGATAAATCTATAAAGCTGAAATTTTTTAAGTATAATTTATAAACTGTTAACAAAATAACATAATAATTAAATAATATTAAGCTACGTCCTACAAATAAGACAGCGTAGTGTCTTTATGGATTTAAACCTGTGGAAAATCAAATCATTTAAGCCCTAAACATAACAAGTCGTACGTTTATCTTATCATAAATTCCACTGATAGGCGTACTTCACTTCCGGGATTTTTTCGTAATACATTTCCAATAATATCATCGGAGATAATTTCAAATCAGTTAAGTGTACCGGTGTATATACAGTGAATACTCTACGCACGTTATCTACAATATTATCTCCTGATAAGGTACCTGTGGAGAGCCAATCTTTTCTTTTAAAATTTGCTCTACTTTTCGGCCGCCTGACTACAAACAAAATAGAAAAAGCATTCACTTTTTTAACTATATAGCTCAACGGTGTCGTGAATAGAATACCCCTGAGGCAGCTCCCGAAAGACTGCCAGTTCATTGAATGCCTATTAACCACCTTGCGGCGGCGATATTCTGAAAGGCGGCGTTACATTATCCTATACAATCTGTTTGCCCTCACTCATTACCTCCTCGTCGTCCTGGCGCAGCGTCATCGGTGGCGACACGTCTCTCGAGATATTCACTGGACCACCGGCACTTGAATCACTCACTGCACTTGCATTCACGCTTCCTGCTAAACTTCCAGAGTTTCTCGCTTCTATCACGTCCCAGGGTAAGTTCTCGTCATATACGGCTACATTTATCAAACTGTTCCCGGAGTGAAACCTCCAAGGGAGATCCATGCCGCTCTGCCGTGGCCGCCTTCTCTTGTGTCTCACTCTATGCCTTGCAAATCTGCCAACACCGGGTTCAGATTCCTTCATCATAGCGTCGTACAGAGAATTTAAGTTAACTTTTAATTTTCGATGTGCGGGTACGGTAGTGGACGGGGTCATAGTGGTGATGGGTTCCCGACTGAGTCCCTCGGCATCCCACAGTTGAACTCTAAGTATATTATCGTGTGATTGTATGTGAGCGCGCGTCGCGAGCGCGAACGCGACGAGAGCCAAAGCGACCACGCGTGTAAATCCCTCCATCTCCGTCGGCGGCCGCGAGCCTACTGAGCCACGAGTCAACTGATACGTCGGCGGGCGCTTTTCCCGCGCTTTTCCGATAACGCTACGAGCTCCATCCGACATCAACGTCGCTCCACACCAGCGTGAACAATCATTCTTCTCCCTTATCTCAATTATTTTACTCGTACAATTTATCAATGCACTTCGAAGGTCGCGATACGTAGTTATTTTAAGGTGGGACGTGATTAAAAAGAAAACAATACATTCCAACTAAACAAACTTTATTTTATAACCGAGATATTGTGACACCGTTATGTGAATTTGTACTTAAAAATTACAGCACATTTGTAACCCGAATGCAATATAACACATTATGTACTTAACATAAATAGTAGGCGAATACATACATCAACAAACACCACCATTGTATGTTCATACAATATTATACTAAGCATTATGCGAGTTACATAAATAAATTCCAATTACAGACCAACATTAGCAACTATTTAACGTGTTAGTATAGTATATGCACGGTTCACCGTAGTCATCCTACCTATTTACAAAGCTAAGCAATTCCCGATAATGTGGGCACAGATAAAAATGTTTTAGTAAAGGAATGGCAAGTATAGAACTACACAATGAGGCAACACTTAATTTCAATTAAACAGGTAAGTATGAACGTGGTTAGATATAAACAGTTTAAATAAAAAAATAATGGAAGCCAAAACTAAATGAATGAAATTATTATATATACGGCTAATCATAAAAATAGATGAAGAATAATTATAAAAATAAATTTAAGTAAAAATGTATACACTTTCTTTTAAAAAGACTTACATATAAGCATAAATAAATATTTTACTTCAATTATTTCACAAACTAGTTCTCACAGCCCTTCCTTACTCATAGAATAATATGAACCTATAATTTCGTTTGCAAGTGCAAGTTTGTAGTGGTTTTTATATTTATTATTATATTTAAACTCTGTTCTAGATTTATATATAACAAATTGTGAAAAATCGGTGGTAAATAGCAAATAATAATAAAAAAAACTTAAATTTTAATCTCTATTAAAAATAACTAGGTCTAGAAAATTTCAAACCAAAGATCTCGGGATTAATTTCATCTGAAGACAATTGCCTTGAACTTTCGTCTAAGAATAACTTTAAGTACCTACACTTTTAAGATATAGACCTCAACCACGATAGATATATATATATATATATATATATATATATATATATATATATATATATATATATATATATATATATATATATATATATATATATATATATATATATATATATATATATATATATATGTATATATATATATATATATATATATATATATATATATATATATATATATATATATATATATATATATATATATATATATATATATATATATATATGTGTGTATGTATTTATATATTTCATCTACAGTTTTTAAACTTGTGGATGACACTAAATGTTAATGCAGTTTTATTTAAATAGTAATTCATTTATTAAATTTAATTAATTAATTTTAGTTTTATATGGGAGACAAAAAAATCCCTTATATAAGATGTTTGTGGCAGGATATAAAAGTAGGAATGAACTTTTTTTTATATTACTCTTAAGGGCTTTACATTTTTGCCAAATATTCTCACAAGCAAGGTCCTGCAAGTAGCAGATTGGGGACCTCCCAGCGAGTATTGTATACCTTTTCACTTTAATTTTCCAATCAAGTATCTTAACTTCAAAGTTTACGAGTCAAATTCATAATGTATCTTCCAGTCGCTACTAATGCATGAAAATCTTGTGAAAATACTGCATTATGCTGAGTAATTTGCCAAAGATTTTTAATGGAATTAGAAAATAAAATAACAAAGGATTACTTGTTAAATATGAATAAAAGATAAATTTATCTAAACGACACTCAATCTGTCAAAATTTATAAAAAGTTTAAACAACAATTTCCGCTTAAGAAAACAGACTCTGTCACTGATATCTTTTAAATAAATATACATAGATTAACTAGTCATGTAGATAGTTCGCGTGTCAAACGGCATGCAAATTTATCAACTCCAAAAAAGTCGGTAAACGGACTGAAATCCAAGCAAACGTTATATAAAAATCATTAAAAAAAATCAAATATTACATTTGCTTATACATGGTAGAATTATTAAGTTATATTATCACTATTAATGATAGTTATAAACTATTAAAACGGTGGCTTAATCAAAATAATACATATGACGTCTATCATCTGTCAAGGTTGCCAATCAAATGCCAAAAAAATGAAATCTGCATTTCTGAGGTTGCGTAGTCTAATTGACCTAAGGATGTCTCGAATTGAAACGAAACGCGTTATGTACGTTGTTGAAGCGGTATTGTCTAGTTGTATTCACAAAATATCCACGTAAAAAAGCGAAAACGCTGTAAATGACAAATGTCAGTTTTTTTGCATATTCATATCGGAAAAAAATCTACGTCGAATGGTCTGAGTGCCACCGCTTGTCGACCAATAGAAGAGTTTTGTAAAAGGTTGAAAGTAAATTTTTGAGAGATCAGATACAATTTTTTTGGAAATGTTAAAAGTTTTTTGGCTCTGATGGTAAGTTTTTATTTTGCGGTTTACTACGTTTTCGCTTTTTGCGTCGTTATTATTTATCAAATTTGTTTTTCCGCGAAAATTAGCATGTTGGTTGTTGGCTGTCCATTTGAATAATGTGTTCCCGCAAAGTAACAACGTGACAAAAAATATAAACCATACGTCTATTTAAAATACTAGATAACAATGAAAAAACTACAAGTGATAAAATATTGTAACATTATAAAATTTTACTAACTACATTTATATTGCACCGTTTACAATGATATAATATGTACAGCAAGCTCTAAGGTGGTTTAACGAGAGACACACTATGTGTTATACATTATACAAGACCTGAATCGTTCACAGTCAAAAGCTATTAAGTTAAAAGCTTTAGACTACATATTATAATTAATTATACTTTTAATATAACAAGCTAATTTCTTAAGTAATCATGCTTAACCCTTTTGCGAAGTGCTATTTTCCTATTAAGAAGGGCAGTTATCGAGGATTGCGGAATCGTACTGTCTTTGTCGTTATAGCATATATTTACCGGAGCAGTAAGGTTATCGGCGTCTTTACAAGTATATTGTACTAAATTAAAATTATAAATTTGGTTATTATATATTTGGAAAAAATACATACATACGGGAATATACGGTCTTTGCCGCGAAAAGGTTAAGATAATAATTTATATGGCCCTTAAATAATGTTTTTTTTTCCACAAGATATGTATAAAATTAGCGATATAAATTTTCTTTTATGGACCTAATAGTTTTGTCAAATAAGCAGCTCCAATACATTTTACTTATGAGTAAACATACACTAATACCGATACTTATATATAAGGGTTTTTATTTCTTCTCTTAAAACAAAAGATATTGGAATAAAAAAAATGAAAGAATTCCAGCGAAAATATAATTGCAACATTCGTCTCTTTTTCTTCGTGTGATACGAGCTTTTTTACCGTGTTATAAAGGTCCTTCTTTCGTGCTATGCAAAGCTCTTTTACTAAATTATAATAAGTCTCTGTTTTCTACTTCTTTTATCGTGTTATACGAACACGGAAACAATTTTTCAGCCGTATTATACGTCTTATATGAACTGGGGGTAATCAGAACAGGTAAAATAAGAAACCTGATACCTGTGCCAGTGAAATAACAGCTCCAGTAGCATGATCCAAAATAACAGGTTGTTATAATTCTAAATACATAATTTAAATAAAACCAATTGTTCTACAAGAAAAATCCTGTGGAATGGTTATATGGCTCTGAAATGAAAATTAAATTGGCGGAAAGCCACTTACCCAAATAAGTTAATTTTTTTATGAAGTGGCAACACTAAGGATTCTCTCTGCCACTGATGTTGGACATGAACACACTGTTCGTGTAAAAAAGAAGTCTAATTATCACTACCACTGCCTTCCTGTTCTATTTCAACAACGACAACACCTACAATATTTTCATACTTTAACGGCTTAGGCCTGAAAGCTTGATTATACGCTTTATTTTAAAATAAAAACAGATATTTATTAATTCAGGAAAACATAATATTTAACAAATTACCTATAATTCGTGGGTAATAAATACAACAGGAGAAAAGGCAGAGAACAAGTGTAACAGTACTTTTCAACAAACAGCCTCCTTAAACTAGAATAGAGAAAAGCATGTTCTATGTTTAAGTAAGTCGATTGGATCCGTTTTGGATCATAATTATTTTTACAGATTAGAGATAACAAAATCCATGGAAATACATATATGCATACTCACTTTTAATGTGAAACCATGTTATAGGAGGACCTACTGTATTAATCACGTACAACTGTATTATTTTGTTTCTCGCATATGCTTTACAATAATTAAAACAATGTACAAATCATAATAACTAAGGAAAGGGTGTACAGTTTAAATTCATAACACAACAAAGCTATACATTTATTTTTCTAGAAATCAGTTTAACAAATATGTGGCCCCAACGGAAAATCTACAAGAAACGGTCTGGCAAGGATCGTGCTATCCTACATCAATACACAAAAACTAAATCACCTATTCAAACGTTATTTTCTAAAGCTTTCAGATTTATAAGATACTATATCGTAAAATTGATCAATAATAAACAACAATGATCTATGAAAAAAATTTCATCCACACATAAACAACTTTTTACTTATTTCTAAATGAAAACCAGTTTCTTTATAAATAAACTCTACAAAAGGCATTTTGAGGAATGATACTTTCATAGAACCATTTAAATCTTAAGAAGGAAACCACTCAAAGCATGGTTTATATATTTTTTATGTTGTGTCATAGTTATTCCTGGTGTGAAATAACAACATTGAAAGCCTTAATTCTTCACCAAATATAATTTGATCTATGAATGTATAAATTATCAATTAAACAAAATGATATAAAAACTATAGATATTAAAAAATATATTTTCTAATAATTGTTACTTATCGTTACAAAATAAGTACCCCTTCAAGTACTGATACAAAGTAAATATGGTGTATCTTATAGTAGGATATATAATTACTAAACGGTAAGAATAAATTATTATTTTTAAATATATTATTGTCTATAGAGTGATAATACATTGCCTATACAAGCTATCACTGTTTATGGTGCACAAGATCACCTTAAAACGTTTTGCCTACCACCAACATATTACATACATTTTTTAGCCTTTCCCTACATCCTAAGAACAGTGTCCCCCTGTTCTTAAGAAACGTTCTGGAGGAATGTAAAACTAGCCATTTACTATTCTCCAAAAGCGTATTAGCCTCGAAAAGAACTGGATATGAAATTTGTAGGTCATACATATGTATATGTATCCCGATAAGGAAATCGAACCCGCAACTTTCGAATCCGATTGTGGTAAGTTGGCCACTAAGCCAACTATATGGTTAGTTTAAGTTGTTCTTCAACCCTTTCGCTACAGAGCACTTGCGTCAAAATGTTATCGCTGTGAACGGAGGGCATTACTGAGTTGTTGCCACTGAAGTACGGAATGCTACGAAGTAATTAGAAGTCATTTCTTGTTCTCTAAATTTTACTATGACATTTATTATATTGAGTAAAATCATCTTACTTTCTAAAATATAAAAATTTATAATCATGTTTTTTTTTAATATTATATTACAATGTTCATATAATATTTTTTAATACAATACTAAAGTATTTAAAGCCGATCATATTTAATTTTGGTATGATAAATTTGAAAGCATGGAACCACACATAACCCAACATCACATTGTGAACAATAGTACCTCGACTCTACTCTTTTTCCGTGTTTACTGCAGACGACACATTTTATTTCATGATAGTCAATTTTTTAAGGCATGCAGTGTCGCTAGATACTCGATTAACAAAAATATATATGTAAAGTATGAAATAAAAGTATATATAGTATGAACGTATATTACCCGCGCGCCCACTTTTCCAAAGAATATATACAAACGTTTCGTATATGAATGGTCGTCATTCTTAGAGCGCGTATATATACGCCCGTCGGAGCGAAAGGGTTAATAAAAATAATACTTATCGAACTTCGGTAAAATTGAGCAATATACTTTACTTGACAGCTTAGTACACTGAGTACCAAAATACAAATCTTTTTCATTATCATTCCGGGCTGCATGTTCTTCACCTGCACGGTGAAGAACAAATGGCCTGTGTAAGTCTATTTATGAAACCTCTTAATTCAATGGCACCGAGTCCTTTTAGCTTTATCGCAAGAGGAAATGCTACGGTTATATCCTCAAAAAACGGTACCACAAAACAGTTCTTAAAGAACAGTTTTTTTTGCCTACATGAAGAACAAACTGTGTGTAATAAATTACATACTGTTTAGAAATTCTACATATTGAATTACTTTCAAGCGAGAAACAAACGCAAATAACTTACTAAATTACAACTATCGTCTATTGTATCTTTTTTGATGTAATATATGTATTTTAAAATACTTCTACTGTATTATTTTCAGGTGAAAATACTACCTCCGATACACCATATAATTAAAACGGCAATATATAATAAACCCTTCTATAACGCGATAAATTGGTTCAGCGTTATAGGAAAATTATACGAGGGATCACTATATGTATAATCAATGTTCCTAAAACTCAAAAACTAGGAACTAATTTTATTAGAACAAGTTGTGCACACGTAACAAAGTTGATTATGAACTGTCAAGTCATAAATTACACAGTACACATATATGTTTTGGGAAATTCGCGCGTTATACGAGGGAAAACACGTGTTATGAAATAGCGTTATAAAAGTACCGCATTATAGGGGGGTTTACTTTATTATTTTACAAAAATAATGTAATAAATCCTGAGCTAAACTCTAACAATAAATTATACCTGACAAATTATGTCAACTGAATGTCTACTCTGTAACGTTTTGTGACAACTCCTATTACGCTTAAATCTAAACTTGATCTCCACCATTTCGCCTAACGCTGGAGGGAGAGCCAGGCAGGTATCCCTTTAGTCAGTCAATACTCAAGTCGTTAGAGAAATGCCTGGAAAGCTTGGCAACATCCAGGCCAGTGAAGTCAGTGAAAATGTCTGTTGTGGCCGTGGATGGTTTAGATCTACCGGGAGAACTGCTGGTGGAAGCTTGCTCGCAGGGATCTATGCTCACTAACTTATCTTCTTTGCAGCTGACCTCAAATGGCTCCGAGATACCTGTGAATTAAGGATATAAAATGTTGTTTAGTTGGGGCAACAATTTATTTTATTTGTGTGGCACATAGAACAAATTTGGATACTTCTCCGTTAGCCGGGTGCAAGCGAAAACTCGCCAAATAATGTAGAATTCCGCCAAATTTCTAACCTAAGCTAATAAATCCCAAATTTTCATATTTTTTAAAATAAAACTTAAGATGAAGAATAAAGAAAACTTGCTTTGTTTGATTTAATGAATTCATTGTTTTGAATGTATAGAGTACATGACCCGAAACGAATATTCCCCTTATATTTGTAAGAAATTTGGCGGTATTCTACCTTATTTAACGACTTTACACCTGCACCCGGCTAAAGGAAAAATACCCGAATCTATTCTAAAACTATTTCTGTGACTGTCAAAGAGAGGATAAATAATATTGAATATACATTATGCCCTGGGCTATAAATTTAAATATATGTGAACGACATACTTATGTGATGATGAAGGGATTGGGTTTTATCATCATCATCATCCCCAACAACAATCTGTAGTAGTCCACTGCTGGACATAGGCCTCACTCAAGAAGTGCCACCTAGCCCGATCTTCGGCTTCACGTACCCAGTCTCTGCCAGCCACCCTGCGCAGATCGTCACACCATCTAGCTGAAGGGCATCCCACATTACGTTTTCTAAATTGGGTTATTATAAATAAATTTATTTTACATAAAAAAAAGAACCTAAAGATATGTGATATATCTTTGAAATACGTTTTACAAACCACAAAAGATGGCATAAATGATTTACTTCATTTATGTCGTTTAATATTGTATTAAATATAATCAACGTATTTTTTCGATTAACAATTCGTTGTATTGGCGACAAATGCAGACAATTGAATTATAATAAGACACATTATAAGGATACATGTAATTGAAGAGCAATAGATGAACTAGTCCTTTATGTTCATCTGTATAAACTATATTACATAGATTTTCACACAAAAAAGGACACTAGACGTGTATTGCCTACCTTACGAAGGGAAGTAGTGGAAGGATAAGTGGGAGGTAAAGGAAGGAGGAAAGAAGTTGTCAGCTGACTCTCAATGCCCACTGAAAGAAGCACAGTAGTAAAACTTATACTGAGAATTGAATTTTCTACGAAAGTACTGTAGTTACACAGGCAAACCAGACTATTAATTTGTCATATAATTTTCAGTGTTCCATGTGCGGCTGAACTTGTGCCTCAACATGCAACTTTTTAGAAGCCAACTTGGCCTTATCTTCCAGATGATAATGAAACTGGGCATCACTATACATTTTGACAAAGATTCCGATACATGTTAGTGGTAGAGCCACGCTGCAGATGAATACTTTGTCAAGAATGTCATAATATTTGTCTGTAGCATGAATGGGCCGGCTCGCTCGGGGAAGTACCACACTCCCGCAGAAAACCGGCGTCTGAGTGGTAGCTTAGCTACCGCGCTTCGTTCGGTGAACGGCCAAATTCCGGAGGCCCAACATCCTCCCCCTCCCTCTACCCTCTCCCGTTCCCACTCCCATAATGACACGTTCCTTAAAGGTTGGCACCGCTTCTGCACTGCCTATGGCGCTGCGGATGTCTATGGACGGCGTTGATTGCTTTCCATCAGGTAACACGCCTGCTCGTTTGCCTTCCTATCCCATAAAAAAAAACATGTCTTGGCTTCAACAGGTGAGTCTTCAAAACGAGGAGACACGAAAAAAAGAATTATTTTTCGTGGTAAACGCGCAAACTTGTCTCTAAAAGACTTACCTAACACACTCCTCACGTCGTTGTTGGGCTGACTGAAGTATATGAACCTGTAGAAGCCCGGCGTCCTCACGCCACTGCCGACGGGGAAGCTCAGCGTTATTGTACGCGATTGTCCCCGTGGTGTTGGTGCTTGGGGCACACTTACTTTAGCCAGATACTCGTATGCTATGTAGTCATCCAAATTATGGAAGTCAGCCTTAAAAAATATAATAACATTTCGTTTTATAATTTATTTATTTATATATATTTTCAAACAAACTCCACAGCACGTGTTATTAGGCCAATATTAGAATTAAATTTTGTCTTAACTTATAGCAAACTTAGAAATGACACAATTTTTTAAGGGATAGGAAGACAAACAATTCATTGGCCACTGCAGTTAATCTATAAAAACTGTTATTTTTCCATTAGTCTGTAAAATTTTCCATAGATTCGCTTCTACCTATCATTCCAATATCAAAACTCACCCAAAACGTGTTATCTACCCGATTTTCAGCTACTTATATGCAATATTCTATTGGCGGATGAAAATCTATGCAGGGATCGGTTGGTAGGAATTGGATGCGAGTAGCTGAAAGTCTAGCAGTAGACCACGGAAGGATAATTAATGATGGTGATACAATAAATTACAATATGTAAGGTAAAGTGACCCTAATATCTTCTCAATGTGTTCTACACAATAACGCTACGGCGATCAAAACATAACCTTTACATTGTACTTTGGATTCAATAAACTCATTACTCAATTCGCAGTATCTATATAGTTCACGATTGCAGTATATTGAAATACCTTACTATCAGTAAAATAGGTGACACGCTTATCATTATAACAATAATATGCGTTGTTCGATAACTTTATTTTATGTACACATAAATATGACACGATAATTAACCTGCACATTAAACACCAATCAACCTGCACAGCGTGACAACTAGAGACTTCCGGATCCCTGAACACACTCGGTATACGCGTAAGTGCAATAACTCAGAAAAAATAGCATCACTTATAATAATAATAATAATTTATTCATTGGTTATTAATACAATAAACAAGTTTACAATTTTGTTTCACTGACTGCCAAACTAAGGCAAATTCTATGACACATTTATATGTTAGTTATACTAATTGCCATACTTAAGAAAATAAGAAAAAGAGAAATATAGTTAAAAAAATATTACAAATCACGATTTATGCGGCGCTTATGTGTGGTATAAGTGTTTGTAGGTGTACATATATTATTCGGTATGTGCGTGTCTGAGTGTGTGTTTATTTTATGCTACTAAATTTATTTTTACTTAATTATCAATTCATAAATCCCTAACTTTGTGAAGGTGTAATCCAAAGGTGTAATACATCCAGAGTCGAGCCGATCCAATCATGCATAGCTCTACCGATACCAATGTTGAGAATGTTTTTATTATTTAGCAAACTCAGTTTACTTGCTGACTAAAGAAGTTTCATCAAATTATCCATAATGACATTAATCATATACCACTGACATGGTTTTGTTGAGTTATGACGCACGCGTATGACCTCGACCTCTAAATTGAAACGATCAAAGAACCTGAGTTTAAAACAACATTAACGCAGATACTTACATCGTAAATGCCAATCCAATCGTTGGGATTTATTTCGACATCGTGCGACAGCGTGCACTGTGTTCGGAAATCTGCGTCGCCGATGTACCATATCCGTACCACTGGGGCGAACTCCACAGTTTTCTCTGTGTAGTTGGAAAATGCCTGTAACAATGAAAGATATAAAGTTAAGAAAGTCTAATAACCTACATTTAGTTTATTTTGGTTTAAGTTAAATCGTAATGTATTTTATACTATAATTACGTATACTCGGTGTTTCTCTGATAGATATGATTTGAAACGAAGAAACCTGCCAAAGAACTAAAGTTGCCTGCGTCAACGTCACATAGCTCTCATAATTAGCTTCATTCATGTCATAATTAGCTTCAGTTTGAAATGGCAATTGGATCATCACGTTTGTCAGTAAGACAATCGTTGAAGTAGACTATTGTGAAGAGCAGATTGCTTGTCAGTATACATAATGGGAAACGCTCCTTAGATAGATAGATAAAGGTCATGTGAAGGGCAGGTGGAAGAAACTGGATACGTAAAACCGAAAATCGGGCTAGGTGATGCGTCTTATGAGAGGTCTAAGTCTAGTCTGGACAACTACAGGCTGTTAACGATGACGATATTTTTCATAATTTACGTCAGCACTCAGGTCAAGATATTCAAGGTAAAAGATATTTCTTTGCCTACCCGCTTGTTCGATAGTTATGGTATTGGTACACGAGTACGTAACACCGGCCTCCCGATCTACTACCGTATGACTCGTCCTGTCCAAATCCATCTTTCCTTTCCCCTGTCCTTTCGTTTCTTCTCTATCTTTTCCCTTCTTCTCTACGATCTGCCATGCCAAAATGCGTGGCTAGGGGCGAGCTTAGTCACAAGCGTGCCGACCGTCCCGGGATCAGGCTCCCCCGGGTACTATAGTGCCTTACCTCAACATGCGGAGTTCTGCTGGGGCTGACCTCCATCCTCCATTGCGGTTCGTGGGATTCACCATGACGAATTTAATAAACCTAATTTGTTAAAAAATGACGGCGACGTGATTCTCCAGCCATCACGACCTGATTCCTACGAAGGCGAGAAGCGACTAATGGAGAGCCGTTTCGCTACGATGAATGTGAGAAGAAGGATGGATGAAAAGATGAATGAGTGTGGAAGAAGTAAGGAAGGTGTGCCGGGGTCGTAGCGAATGTAACTCTGCCTACCCCTACGGCAGACAGACGTGACGATATGTATGTATGTATGTATGTACGTCAGCACTGATGAATTCAACATAAGCATTTCAGATCGGATTTTTGCCTTAAACTTGAATTACCATAACTGATAGTGTATATTATATAATAATCAAGAAGCACACACGTGACACAAAAAATGTTTGAACAAATAATTAATTAGCATATCGGTGCTGGAGTGTGACGTGTGCAACACTGCAATGACGTTACTATATCGATGCTGAAAAGCGAAAACGTAGTAAACCGCTAAATGAAAACTTACCCAAAGCCAAAAATCTTAAGATTTCTGTTAAAATTATATCTAATCACTCAAAAACGACTGTTTTTGAGTTTCAACGTTATACTAAATTTTCTATTGGTCGTAGAGCCATGAGACAGACCACTCGACGCAGTATTTTTTTCTGATTCAGATATACAATAAAATGTTTTAGACATCTGTCATTTACAGCGTTTTCGCTTTCTTGCATCGATGTGTTAACTATATTAATGATTATAGAATTTTCTCCCTATCCATGAGAATCCTTCAAAAAACAAGCCTATAGATTCCTCAAAAGCCGGCAACACTACTGTAATGCTCATGTTGTAATAAATGCCTTACGGGGGCGATTATTATTTCCTATCTATCAGGCGACATGTTTACTAGTTTACCTTCCTGCTCTATAAAAAGGTATAAACTAATAGCGAACTTTAATTAGTATGTCGACAAATTCCTATAGCGGTGCAAGTCAAGGTCTCGACCTCTGAAGGGCGCTTAGATCACTAACAGCTTCTCTTCTACCAAAGCCATTCGATACAAAAACGCCGAAAGAAATGGTAATATTTGCAATTTAAACTGACCCAAGAATTCTATGAATCATCATCATCAAGGCATTACAGCCGCAGGCGGGCTTTAGCCTGGTTTAGTAAATTTTTCGAATCGGATCTTAGTTTGGCTTTTTCTCCCCAGCCCCTCTCACCGATTGCCTTTAACTCGGCCTCGACTCCATCTAGCCATCTGAGCTTAGCCCTTCCGCGGCTTCTACGACCACTTCTACACTTCTACAAATGGTTTGCTTTCATGTAGGCGTTTGGGTACTCCATTGTTAGCATTAATCCATAGTTGCCATTAATAGTTAAACATACTAGAATATACATAAGATATGATAATACACATATTCAAATTGTGAACCTTCATTTTGCAACTAATTTTAAAATTTTGCAATTCACTTGATACAATTTAATCAGTATCAGTGCAAAATCGTTTCACGAATTACGATAAATCGGCATACTATCTCCGTTTTAAAAGTGATAAGAACGCTCCATCAGTTTTCGTTATATTGATAACCCATTTTCACTTTGCATATGCATATATTTAATGATACGTGTATTATAAATTATTGCATGTGTGGCATGGCACGGCCATTGATGTCTTTTTAAATAAATAAAAAGATTTTTAATTTGTTGTTGCAAATATACGACAAGGAAATTTTTATTATTATTAGTATTATAATATATAAAAGCAAACGAGCATACGTGTCCCCTAATGAACAGCAATCAAAGCTATTCATAAATATCTGTAAACACCATTAGTATTTTTTGGTGATTCCAATGTCAATATCGGTTCGGAAATACAATTGAAAGTAACTGTCTCTACGGACTGGTGATGCGTGGAAAAAAGTTTAGGGGACAACGCACACATCCAGATAATAGTGGTGATGAAAATTTTCTTTCTGGCCAGTTATTCATTAATAAAATCCAGCCGCATGAATGTCTTATATAAACCTTCTCATCGTTCAAATTATTCACACAGGAAACAAAACGCCATTATATCGAAGGTATCGTACGCCACATAAACCGTTATCGGTGCTATTATCAGTTCGATTGCGTTTTCATTGTTTGTACAACGAGATTATGGTTAAAGTGGGCTCATCTTTAGGTAAAAGTCCCTATCAATTTCTAGATTAACCGATTTCTCGATAACTGATGAAAAATAACTTCGCCCTTCTTTATTCTTTATCAAGCACATTTGCTTTATTTGATTCCCGATATAGAATAGGGCCACCTCATTTCTTGCCTTGAGAATGGGATGAGGCGACTATAGAAGCAAATAGTAGATGGGCAGTAACGTCTACCCGAAAATTTCTGCGATTTTTGATCCAGCCATGGGACTTTTGGCAACTACTATCAACTTTAAGGGGATATAATGTCCAGCAGTGGACCGTTACGGCTCTATTAATTGGTATTGTAAATCACAGTACACATTTGATGGTCAGACATATAAAATTAAGTAAAGAAAACATGGAAGCAGAAATATGAATGTATTGTAGAAAACGGTTGTTCAAAAATCAAATATAATTCAAAATAAAATTTCAACACACAGGTCATCAGATGGACGCCGGATATATCCGGCGCTCGTCCACATTGGTCATCAGATGGACACCGGATATATCCGGCGCTCGTCCACATTGGTCATCAGATGGACACCGGATATATCCGGTAGCCGTACAGAAAGTGTTAATAAATCTACTATCAAAATTAACTAACCACATCGAATAAAAATCTATCATGCATCAATCAAAATTAAGCTTAATAACGCATGCAAGAATGCTGTAAAGAAAAAATAGTAAAAAAGCGTGGAAATCAAATACATACCTGCGCCTGTGACAGGCTTCCATCAACACTGTCGACGGTGTCAGCATCATGAGAAGTTACAGGCATACTACTGCTGTGCAAAGCAATTGGTTCGTGCGAGTCTACAACCGCTGAGCGCATTCTGACAGCAGATCGTGCCACCTTGGGCAAGTCAGCCAGGATCGAGCGCGTAAAAACTGGCAAAATCTAGCGTGCAGGATAGGAGTTAGTAAGCATCAAAGGTTTACTGTTCATGCAAAAAACAAAACTTTTTATACCTCAGTATTAATGTTAAAAAGAAAAGAATAGCATTTTTTTATATTACTAAATTTTTTAAAATTAACCATAAGCCAATAGCCAAACAAGGATTCCCAAAGTAATCGATATCAATCCAAAGAAAATCGTTACGAAAAAACTTGAGATAGGATTTTTAACGTAATTTGGCTATGAAGGTCTGAGGTATCAGTTAATTTTGGACAAGGGATCTCTTGCCCAAAATAGTTTAGGAATCCCTGGTCTAAAAGATAGACGCCAGTAAACAGTTATAGATAATAAGCGTAACCCGCAACTAATAAGGCTATTGCCGTTTCTAATATTTTTTAATTATTTCATTTTTTTTTAAAGAAAAATAAGGCAAACGATCAAGTGAATCACCTGATGGTAAAAATCACTGCTGACTATTGGCATTTGCAACAAAGGCACTGCACATGAGTTGCCTATCTTACCGTAAGTTATAAGTCTATAGTAAATTAGGGGAGAGGAAAATGAAATTAATGGAAAAGATTTTTTTTATTAATAAGTAAAGGGGAAAGGAGTAAAGGTAGGGATAAAGAGTCGAGCTATCGAATCCCTATTCGCACCATAGGAAAAACGGTAACATAAAAATGCTACAACTTAACGCCAATATTTTGTGAAGGTGCGGTAGTTCGTAAGTGACTATAATATTCAAGTAGTCAATGTATTTAATTAGACAAGTAATATAAAAAAATAAAGTCAATTCCTACTATTAACTGAATTTAATTAATGAATTAATATTTCAAAATGTCATTGTTCAAAATGTATAATGTATTAACATCAAGTGTCATCCACTACAAGTTTCATTAACGATTGAAAATTTGATAAAAATATATAAATACATATAGGAAAAATGTGAAGTAATAGTAGGAATTAAAAAAATGTGTTACTTATATAAAAATCGCAATTTATAAAAAGCGAATTCATCTCAAGTAACTCGGTTATTTACCGTGCGCAAGCCTAGTCAATGAAATCTTACATCATACGCGTTCTCGTTTTTAATAGGAATCACTAACACGTAAACCTTGGCATCATTGAGAACCAGGTGGAAAGCTTTAATAAATTGCATTATAGAGCAGCGATTTCCAATTACTAATTTAGAACACGTTAAGTAGTCTGTTTTTATTTATTTATAAGGAAATAGTATTAAAAAATGCTTAATAAATCTAATTACAATAACCAATTAGGGGATTTACAAATTTAAAATATTATTATTTTACACTTTATCAGTTCACAGCAGTACACAGCAGTACACTTTAGCAGTTCAAATAAATATTAATTGACATGGAGAAATCCATTATTGAAATGGACAAATCCATAATTGAAATGGAGAGCCTCAATGCTAAGATCCTCGAAAAACAAAAAAATAATATCAGTATATAAAACGGTTTTGGTTATGAGTTTTCGAAAAAATAAATTATGCAGCACAGATGTGTGCATATATTATTATAAACGAAAACAATGTTATTACACTAGGTGCCGACAATTTGAAAGTAGTAACAAATGTATACGGTGTTTTTATATACCTTTCATCTTGCCACTTTGAATATTTGCTTCATATTCATTTCTTATTAACTAGCATATAGATTTAAAAAATAAGAAAATGGCATGGGATAGTCCTCAATGAGAAACTCACCTTGATGTTGAACTGCGCCACGACCGGCTTGTGATCGCTTACTGTATAGTGCGGCAAATGATTGTAAGAAATTAAATCTGCTTTTAATGTTATATTTTCGTAAGTGTTTGCTATCACTTTGTAGAGAACTCTATCTGTCCATGATGGTTTCCTCCTATAAGTGAGTTATAAAAATAGCTATGTAAAATTAATTGTAATATGCATAAAGAAAAATCCGCCGAAGAACATTATAACATGCAAAAAAAAAACCGACATTTGTCCTCGTTAACAGACAACCGTTGGAGTACACAAGTGCCAGTAGAGAACACGTTGAGCAATCGTAGTTTAGGACGCCCCTCGACTATGGTGATGGTGATCAATTCTGCGCAGGATGGGTGGTAAACAATAATTGATACAAAATGATCTTAAAGAATTAAGTATTAAAAAATGTACTTACTTGATATCATAGTCATCAGTGCCAATAATGAATTTGTAAGTGGGTGGAAATCTAATCTCAGGTTCCGTAAATTCTGAAAAAGCTTCCCCAGTGTCCATAACAGCAACCAACTGGTCGTGTTTCAAAAGACCTGTGAATTTATCTTTTTCAACCTTCTGCAAGGCTGCGACTATCTCTTCTGACGTAGGACTGTTACCAGAGGGGTAGTCGGTACGAAAGTTTAAATCTCCAATCCAAAATACATAACTGCAAAAGAAATATTACAGTTGCTACAGAAAATTAATGTAAAAAAGTTAATGGAGAAAAATATATAAACATTATGAACCCAAGAGTTCATAATGCGTTTTTCTTTTTAAAATAAGTAAACATGGATATTATATGATTAATTTACTAATTTCTTATAAAGTAAATAAGTAACTTTAATCAAATTTCAGCCAAAATTCAGCTTATTTAGTGACATACTAGCAAAACAATTTATTAAATAACTTACTCATGATACAAAATATTACTTGTCTCTGTCACATGATAGATATGTTGCTTTAGTATAGTATTATAGTCATTAATTCGCTCAGCTAGCAGATGTTCATGTGCAGTCAAATGACAGTTTACAAGACATACAGAACACCCATATAGATTGAATCTTACGCTTACTGCACCTTTGTTACCCTAAAATAATGTTAACACTGTTAGAATAAGAATATTACATACATTAAAAGCAACTTAATCTTTGCACTCTTACTGACTTCCTAGCAAGGATATTTAATATTTGAATAATTTTTACTACATGTACAAACAAACATTACGAAATGAGTAATAAAGAAAATTAGTATAAATCAGAATCAGGGTTTACTTTGGAGAAATCCTTTATTAATATAGGGTCGAGAACTTATTCATGAAAATTTCCAGCATATAAACACAAACAAAATAGTACTCTAAATTTCTATTTAAAAGTTACCATCACCAAATTCATCACTCATTCAATCACTTCATTGTCACTAATTTTGAAAACTGACAAGTAAAATGTGAACCGAAAACTGTCAACAAACAAATGTTCCACTAGTACCAAAAAAGTAAAACGTACACCACTTTCTAACAATGTATACGAAATATCTTTCACCTCAACACAGAGCATCTTTAAGTAGATTCTACTACAGACTCACTTTTTGTCTCCAGTACTACAGCAATATTTAAAATTCATATGGATAATTTGCAGGTAACCTAGAGTATTATATTATTAAATAAAGAGAAACAATACATATAGTTAATATTTTTGTTTCACTCACCCATAACCCACCTAAACCAGTTTTAGTGTATTGCGCCTCAATATCCCTTAAATGTGTAACATGTTTCAGTTGAGTGTATACAAGCAGAATAATCCCCTGTAGCCTTATATTCTTGGCAATAATGTAACCTTGCCTACAAAGTATCTTGTTAAAAGTTGAAGTCCATGGATCAGTGAATAAACTATCCATCAACATGTTTTGTGGCTGTGATTTCACCTCTTGTAAACTTAAAATATTAAGAAAATATTAGTTAAGTATTATTTTAAAAAATATATATTATAGAAGTTAGAATATAATTTTAGACATTAAGACTCCAGTAAAAGTTATATTCATAGGCTGACATTCTTTATATGTAGCTATGATAGACAAAACTTCTTAAGTTCTATCCAATTATTCATACTATCTGGCTAAGAGACATTACTGGATCACTTGAATTATATCATCAACAATGGTTTTAACTCAATATGACATTTATCATCAACCTGTAGAGTCAACCTACTGGACAAATACCTCCCCCAAAACATGCAGCCAACCTGATCTTAACTTCTACTAGCAGCCTTGGACAAATCATTGCTCCATCTGGCCACAGGGCATCCTACACTATGCTTTTAAGAAAAAGTCTTCACTACAGCACTGGTCTAATTAGTTGTCAAGTATTGGTAACTTTGGTGGTCCAGAGGACTTTTTAAAGTCCAAGCAGAAGAGAAGGCTATTCTCTGCAGCTCTCTGAATAATTATGACTTTGGTATATCCAAATTAAAAGACAAAATATGTCAGTGAAAAAATTCATTTCAGGCTACTCGGTAGCCTTCTTCACCAATGTTTCCAAAACCATAATATAATTACCAATGATAATAAATGAGCAGTAATCCAAGATATAGTAAGGAATAAGTAATCCATAAGTGAATACACTTGATGAATAGTCATTTTACATTATGATAATACTCCTATATAAAGAAATTTTAAAAGTCAATGTATATATGTATTTAAGTCTAATTTAACTAAGCCTCTTCCATTATTAAGTCATCCTTTGAATTTTTTAATTTACAATTTCTATAAAATTACCTGTTTTTTTATAAATAAAAAATAATTAAAGTATTTTATACACTAATTTAAATATACATATATATGGTACTAACCCGATTACATAAAAATCAGGTAAAAGTTTGTTTTTGTTAAACTGAGATGGAAAATCCAATAAAGAGTTAAGATCTTGACCTGGAGACTTCGTAGCCACATTCCAGGTCACAATATAAAATCTGAAAGTAAGTAAATAAGTGGTTTATTCCGTATTTCATTATCGAAAAATTAAGAGAAATAATTAGTAGTTAATTTACGATATAAACTAGGAATATCGCTATTAATACTACCAAAAGTTATTGGATGCTTAATATAAAATACTTATTTAAATAAACCTACCTTAAAGTATCCATTTTAACACTTGTATAAGTAACAATAAATGAGAATAACTAGGAACCAATTCTAAAGTTATTTTTTTAATTTGATTAAAGTCACTAGAACCTCTATAAAAGTCTAAAGATAAGAATACAAGTCATGTTCAATAACAATTAATTCAATAAAATACAATTGAAAAGATTTATTTAATACACTTCCCACTCACAATTAGAAACACAAACTATACGAACACAGATCACTGTTAGTATTAATATATTAAGACATAACGATAATTATGACGGAAGAAAAGACAGACATTATACTAAACGTAGACGCGAATGAAATGTCAATGGAATGGACCAAAATTAAGCTTGATCCAATATTTCGAAAACCAATAATCAACTTTTCAATACTGATATTATTATCGAAATAATTCAAGCTTAATTATCTATTTTAAATAATCAAAAACACCAATTATATTACCGACGATACTTTTCACTCAATGTTCATGATTACGTTCAGTCTATAAAACTGACTAACTAAAGAGATTTTCTATTTTATTTCGTCTATTAAGTAGTTATCAGGGCAGATATCAAGGATCTGGGCTTCATCTCAAAGGGCTATAGCTCTCCTTATCAGTAGAGCCACGCTCTTATGACTTGCTACCCATATAATATTTTACATCATTTAATATTTTTTATGGTCTTTACTATTAATATTTTTTTAAATATTTGTTATGACACACATATATACTTGGTCACGGGACAGCTATGCTCCCACAAAGAATATCTCGCTACTAATGTAATAACAGTTTGCAACAATCACCAATAAGAACGGTTCATTGTTTTAACATCGGAAAATGTACAGTGTAGGCTATTTGAAAAGACAGTATTTTTATTAAAAATACGATTTTGTCATTAAAAATGTATAGTGCTTTATTATGTTAAAAAAAACCAAAATTTTATGAAAAAAAAATACTTGTTTTACTTTACTAAAATGAACTGTATATATTTTTAATGTATTGAAATTGGCTTTATTATCTTGTAAGCTAGAGTCTAGAATCAACAAAAAATAATAAAAAAAGAGTGAAGTCATTGCGAACTTGTTTATGACATGTTACAGTTATATTGGCGCGAAATTTTAACTCTCTTTTGGCTTATTCCAAACATAAGCAAAAAAAGTTATTTTAAACAAAAATGTCTACTAATATGTACGCTTCCTTTAATAACGATTTGCATAATTTCATGATGAAACAACAAATTTTAAATAATTTTGTAATATTGATTCAGTTACAGTTTTACAGATGTTTTAGATGATGAATCAACGAATTCCCAACCAATGTCTTTGCCATCATTACCTTCTCTGGATTCCAGTCCCAAGAATTCAATAAACGTACAACAAAATATAGAAACAGTCAGAACAAATAAGAATTCCGCATCTCGTGGACATTTTCGTAGTATTGAAGAAATAGGTTTGTTATTTCGTTTGAATACAGTAAGGTTTGTTTATTTTTAAACTAACGAGAGGAAGAAGGAAGTAATGGAGGTAAGACTTTTGACTTTGAAAAGTACAAACTTAGTTTTTCAAACTTCTATAATATATATTTTTTTAATTTACCTATACATACATACATTTTTATACTACAATCTTAATATATTGTATGTACATAATCAAAGATATATTGTATAAATTTAAGTGCTGCTAATTTTATTTGCACCTTTATTAATTACGGTGATACTGACTATGTTTTCTGACATAGCTCTTCAAGTTAGCAAGCAGAAGTCATCAATGGGCTGGACTCGTGTGTATTGGAACAGGCAATCGTTAGAGTAGACGAATGCTGGACCGTGTCTTTGCAAACATATTGTGAGACGCCCTTGGCTGGATCATAGGTGCTTTTATGAAATACCTTTACAAGGATAAATGTTTATATATACCACAATAATAAGATTTTAATAATAATAAGAAGAAACACTTTAGACGGCTAGATAAAATGTTTTTTCATGAAAGTGGAGGTATTTCATAACGCCATTTAATTTATCTTTATACCCGCTTCCGCCTCCATAAGATTCCTCCTCCCCCGTTGGGTATCTATGGGCTAAATGGACCAACAATGCTTCGGGGCGTTGTGGCAGAGACAAGATGCCTGAGGTCGAAAATTAGGCTAAGTCACGTGCCTTGGTAAACATTTTTGTGCTTGTGTTCCCTTTGGTGATGCAACTTATAAATAACTAAATACTCTGACGGTATGTAGGTTATGTATATACGGGTATACATAACCTACATACCGTCAGAGTATTTAGTTAGTATTATCATATATCTATCGAATGTTATTATACATAATTCGAAAATAGTCGAAACCTGTACATATCGCGTAAGATTCCTGTTTATTATTTTTTCTCTGGATGGTAATTCGCCAAATCAGTTCTATATGGGTTTTTCTTACAGATCCCAAATACAGGAGTGTGTTTAGTTATCAGTACTTTAACCTTGTGCAGTCTAGTGTTATTGAAGATGCCCTATGTTCAGGTTAAGAAAATGTGTTAATTTTATTTTATTGATTTAAGATGCCAATGTGCGAAATAGTTATTATAATCGTACTTAGTTAAATTTCACTTTGAAATACCCTAAATATTTTCAAGGTAACAACTAGTCTAAGGCTTTTTCCCGCCAACTTACATCAGTGACATTGTGTTTTTATTTCATTTTCATAATCTTATAATATTATCAGTTATATTGTTTAATTATGGTGGCGTATTATCCAATATAGTTCGATTAAGGTATATAAGTGAAGTGATATGAAATAAATCCGTATATCATAACTTTTTAAGTTGACTGTAAAAGTCCATAGAAGCTTTTGGTAAAATGGCCACTATTTTATCAAGACGTAACGTGATAAGCTGACTTGGAACATTTCACTTCACTCTTATAATAACAATATTATTAATATAAAAAAATCTATAAAAATAATATTACTGGGGTTATTCGCCCTTCGTGGCGGGATAAACCAAACACACGAAGGATTATGCATCCAAGGAAAGGAACCTTGTTTGGTTCTTGGAAAGTGCATAATATGGCTGCTTTTTGAATTCAACCCATTTACCTAAACTTACCGGTACATAATGATTTATATTATAAGAAATAATTTTTACTATAGATAAGTCCATGGTGGTATGTGCACCAACTGGCTCTGGCAAAACAGTTGTCTTCGAAATGGCAATCGTACAATTGCTAATGGAAATGGACAATAAGGCTTCCGAAGAAGATTTTAAAATAATATACAGTATGTTTTCAAAACTTTATGTATTTTTTTATTCTGCGAAATAATTACAGTTATGGAATACTATAACAATAGAATTGAAATATTTACATAAGTTGTATTGTTGTGTTTAATTCTTTTAACATGAATTCTGAATCAATTTTTTTTTTTCAAAGAACTTTATTGCAGGCGTACTGGGTATTTGAACCGAAAGATATGTTTAATTTTTCGTCCGATACAGATAGGAATAGAGGGTGGAATAATCCGGTTTATTTTTTTAATTTATCTAACCAAAAATATTTATAATTTAATATAAGGTATACCCGTACCTTTCTTAAGGGATAGGAACACAAACACCTTCAATTTAACGTTCTCGTTTACAGTGGCTCCGGTCAAAGCGTTGTGCACTGAAAGGTTGACAGAATGGTACCCCAAATTCACCAAACTAAATTTATTATGTATTGAGGTTACTGGTGATACGGACGTCGATTTTTCACAACTTAAACCATACAAGTAATATTGGATTACATATTATCTTTAATTTGATATTTTTAATGAGATACAGAAGCAAACGAGCAAGCGTATCGCCTAATAGAAAGAAATCATTTCCACCTGTAGGCATTGCAAATGCGTTGCCAGCCTTTAAGATAAGAGTAGGCTAGTTTTTTGAAGGTTTCAATGTCATATTAGTTCGGAAATACCGCTGGAGGTAGCTAGTTCCATAGAGTAGTGTAGCGTGGAATTAAGTTTCGGTAATAAAGCGGTGTGCGGTAGTGAAATTCAGCGTCAGGAATTATTCCGAACAATTCCTCGGAGCACCCCCTATGATAAAAAAAAACGCAAACGTTACAACCTAAAGCAGACGTTACACTTCAGTTTCACGTTTGCCATTCATATATTGAAGAGGGAATCAAGAGAGAACTTATCAAACAAAACTTCCCATATATAATAAACAATATATATAGGATATATAAAAAAAATATTTAAAACTTAGATAATATTATATTCATTTATAAGTTTGTGAGTATTATGATTTAGTTTTAGAAGATTTAGTTTCAGTTAGTATTATTGTTTGTGCGTGTGTGTGTGTGTGTCCTTGCGTGACGTAATAAAAAACATTAAAGTTACTTAATTTTAAGGATAATTATAACCACTCCAGAAAAATGGGATATGTTAACTCGTCGATGGAAAGACAACAGAAGTTTGGTGGAGGTGATCAAATTGTTTCTCATTGATGAAGTTCATATACTGAATGATGAAGTGCGCGGGCCCGTTCTCGAGGCAGTCGTCAGCAGAATGAAAACCATTCAAGTAAAACTACATATTAATAAATCTACTTCTACTCTTATATACTAATAACTACCCGATTGGCTCAGTGGCGAAGATAATACTTCAAGATTTTACTACAGTGGTGAAAATATTACTTAAAGTCAGTCCGCCGCCACTGAGCCAATGGTTACGGGTTCGATTCCCGTGTTAGATTTACAGTATATATGTTTTTAAGACAAGCCAGTGAGACACACCAAACACACCACCACTATTCCTTAATGTACACGACACGTGTTTCGCCTCAACACGAGGCATCATCAGGTATAGTAGACTCTACGGAAGACAAACGTTAAGTGACGGCCTCTTTACGTTTGTCTTCCGTAAAAAATGGGAAGGACGGGGCATCCCAGTTTCTGGAGCCCAGCAATGTAATATATAATAAAAGTTAAATGTTGTAGTCATCTGCTCAATCGGCTTACCGTATAGAAAAACTTCAGAAGCAATATCAAAGTGATACAGAGAATCGGTGTGAGGAAACACGTTTGGTGAGAATTAGGTTTGTTGCGGTATCCGCCACGGTTAGCAACCCTGAAGACGTAGCGGAATGGCTTGGAACCAGTGATAAACCTGCCGTATATTACAAGTACGTAAATAGTCTCACTTTCTTCCTTTATGTGTCGTCCCCACTCCTGAGATCGGCGACCGTTTGTCTATATCTCGACTTAACCTTAGTCACGCGAATCATGTGCTTTTTTTGTGTGCTTTCCACCTTCAACGCGTCTTTTATATTTTTAGATAGATAATATATTTTTTCATGGCACAATACGAACAACATCAAAATTGGCAATCTAAATAAAGATTAAGCTAAAAATTAGATTTAAGTACTACACACATTTTCGGAATAACTTAAGATTAACGTTAATATGCCAAAGAATAGGTCTTAGCTCAGCTTTAATGTTGTAGTTGGTTAACTACAGCGCTGGTCATTCTGCCAACACTGTTAGTGTGCGTTCCATAAAAAATACAAAATAAATCTAGGTATTTCGAAAGAAATAATGTAATTTTTTATTAGTTGAGTAAAGGTATGTATGAGTATAGTAGGTATGTAAGATAGGTATGAATGTGATATTTTTTTTAATATGGTGCCTCAGATTTAATGTATAATATTTAACAAACTAATTAAATTAATTTAGTCCATAAAATGTTTGTGCTACTGCGGCCTCTTCTACCTTCAATTCTGCCCATAGAGAAAAAAAATAAAAAATGTTTCACTATAATAATAACTGTATAATCTTACATAAGCCCTTTTGTTTATGACCTTGAAGCTTTATTTTGTATACTGTTTCAGAATTAAAATTAAATGAATTTAGTATTCTAATAATCAAAATTATCGTCACCCTGTTTACTCCAACGAATGACAATTTTAACAAATGTAACCAGTCTGTTCCATTTTAGTTTGCTAACAACAGAAGACGATGAAACTTTATTTTATATGCTGATTGAGAACTAAAATTAAATTAATTTATTATTTTAATTTTAAAACAAAATATGTACTAGTATTCGTAATTTCAAAACCACAATTTACTCACTTCCTCACCTCCCTTCCTCACCTTACAGCGTAATGAATCTTACAGCGTATCCAATAGAACACTTTACATTTACCTCAAACAATACTTCTTTTATACATAAAATAATAATGATATTATAAACATTTCTGAAACTATCAAAGAAAATTAGTATTTTCTTGTTTCTATAAAATTTACTTTATTACTGTTTACTCTAAAACAGACCAACAATATAGTAAAAAATATAGTTTACGGTAAATATCCACACGTAATAAAATATAATACATCTAAGCGTAGATCAGCGCAAAATCTGATAAACAAACGTCGTACTTGAAGAGCCGCATTTAGAACTTGAAAATATAATATACGAAAATAAGTCATTGACCCAAAACGGGTTCACTACTATTTTTTCTATTCCTACAAACTGATTTTCTCGGAAGATTTTAGTAGGTACTTTGTAGTGTAAGCAGGTCTAATTTAAAGAGCAGCTAAATTTTCATAAACTTTATTGTACTGTCTATGCTATTTAAATATCTTTATCTGGAAAAAATACTTTTTTAAATTATTTTATACTCAATTTTGAGTTAAGCTCGCCATTATACATCTTCTTTGCTTTTAATTCTTGTATGTCGTGTTTTATGTGTACAATAAAGTATTACATAATATAAATAAATTTTAGATGAAAATTTACTTTTATAATAAAAAATACATTAACAGTTGAACGTAATGCAAATATACGAATACAAAAAAGTTTTTTTTATATGATCCTCATCAAGGCATTACAGCCGCGGGTGGGCCTTAGCCTGGTTCAATAAATTTTTCCAGTCGGATCTACGTTTAGGTTTTCGCTCCAGCTCCTCACACTGATTTCCTTTAAGTCGTCTCCGACTCCATCTAGCCATCTGAGCTTAGGCCTTCTGCGGCTTCTACTACCATCTGGTTTGCCGTCGAGTAGGCGTTTGGGTACTCTAGCCTCGTCCATCCGTACCTCGTGCCCAGTCCAACAAAGGCGTCCAATCTTAATGATTTTGATGATGACGTTCGGCTCATGGCCATGGCGCCATCGCTCATTTTCCAACACAGCACCAAAGATACGCCCTAAAAGTTTTCTTTCAAAGGTGAGTAGAGATTTTTCATCGTCTTAAATCAGCACCCAACACTCCGAACCGTGTGTTAATATGGCCATATTAACATATTATATATAGTTCAAGTTAATAATCTAATAGTGGATTAGAAACTTCATATTGATAATTCAAGAGAGCTAGCTCTTGATTAATGGTATTTCTACTTCAAACATATTTTCCGCCAATTCACAGATTTGGAGACGAATGCCGTCCAGTTAAACTTAAGCGTATAGTTGAAGGATACGCCTGTAGTCAAGGAACTAGTGTATTTAAATTCGACATTATACTCAACTACAAATTGTGGCCCATTATACAAAAGTATCACGATGGAAAACCGACATTGGTAATATTCATTATTAATTTACGGGTATATGTTAATAGGTGAAGAAAAACACTTTGTACCTATTCTAAAACATCGCACGTACGGAAGAGTGTAATTATATATGACATAGTTAAAGTTTATGGTGTGGTTGGTTAACGTTCGTTCCTCCAGAAATGGCAAAAATAATGGCATGTTAAAAAAATAAAACATTTAAAATTTTATTGAATTACAGTCGAATTTCAACTATTGAACTACCACTTACTAGTATCTATTATAAGCTGTAAATTTTTTAATGTCTAATCGTAAAATTGTTTAAGGAGCAATAATTTTTTTTTGCATTTTTTTTATAACAGAGTAAGTAAGCAGTCAAACGAACATGCCGGTCACCTGGTGGTAAATTATCACCGCTGCCTGCCTTTACGAACACACGCCAGTAGCTTGAATGTCCCTATGTCATATTTATATGGGACTCATTGGGTGGCAAATCGCTCCATATTTAATGTTTATTACCATATTTTCCAAGCACAAACATTATTAAAAAAAAGCAAAATATCTAAAACGATGGCCTACCGTATGGTGCGTTTTCTGTTTCACGATTACCATTTTGTAGATATTTTGTAACACGAGGAAAAGTGTAATGTTGACTGCAGAGACTCTATCCAGGGAAATCACTATTAATTTGAGCCCCGATCAGAAAGCAAGGCTAGTGGCGTTGGCATCTGTCATAAAAAACAAGAAGATTCAGGTGAGTCTTTGTATATTTTCAACTTTATTATATAGCTCTCTTCCAGGTATCTTAAAAGATAAATTTCATACCGAAGAAGTCTACTAGAGATCCAGCATCCAGTGAAAATCGATGCGTAGGAACCACAATTACGATTGAGCTTCGGCCTTTGTTTTCAGTATCCCTAAATGCGAATTGTGTAATTCGTTTAGAACTTTATCCTTTAAAGATTGCGGAATCTCTACCTGAAAACCCCGCATCAAACACCTCTTTTCTTTGTATTCTTTGATGGCAATTAGTTATAACTATTATGCCAGTGTCAAGTAAAGTATAATAATATCAAATATCTTGGAATGTATTTACTATTTAGTTTGTCACCTTACGTCTTCATAAAATAGTGGTTATTCTACCAAAACCGATGAGTGTGAAGGACATGCATTCCAGGAAGCAAGGGAAATATGCCGAGATCGTAGCAGATGGAGATTTGTGGTCTCTGCCTACCTTCCCCTACGGGAAACAGGCGTGGCGATATGTATGTACGTATTTAAAACGTGGAGATCATAGCAAAGGCCAAGATCCAACACTGGGCTGTTACGACTATTACAACCGAATACTTTATTTCATTTTCAGTCCCTTATACTTTGTGGAGTGGGTTGTCACCACGCCGGTCTGCTGTTCGAAGAGAGAACAAATATTGAACATGCCTTTCGAAACAGTGACCTGCCCATACTTATTACAACTACTACATTGGGTGAGTAAAAATATCTTTTAAGACGCTTGATTTCTTGTGTAATTTTTGAGAACGACAAGATATAAAGGATTTGCTGGCAATGGGAAAAACTTTTTTTTTATGGATAGTAGAGCAAACGAGCAAGCGTGTCGCCTGATGGAAAGCAGTCAACGCCGCCCATAGACAACCGCGGCACCTCAGGAGTCGCGGAAGCGTTGCCGGACTTTTAGGTATGTATAGGCTTTTTTTTTTGAAGATTCCAATGTCGTAACTACAGTCTTATTCATAAACAAATTAAAATCTTATATCAGATCTATGTCTAAATGAGTATAACGGGATTCTCAAAATTGTTTATTCATAAACGATTGAAGGTAATACTTTCCATCGTTTAGTCTATGCGTAACGATTATCAACAGACCTATAGGAACACACTGGTAGATATAGACCAGGCCTGAATAAGATTAGTTTACATCAATATTTATTGATGAAAGAGGTAAGCAAACGAAAAATAGGGTTATGAACAAGCATGCTATTCGATAATAAGTAATCATCAATCAATCAATCGCCCATGAACTTCTAAAATACTTTGGGCATCGCAAATGCGTTACCTAGCTTAGGGTAAAGATGTCAATATATTGTGCGTTTTTCCCGAAACTTTTTTTATGCATAACTGTTATGTGGAATCAATTATCTTGAACGGAAATAATCAATATCATATCATAATTTCATATAATATATATCGATATCATAATTTCCATCATATGACGGAAAATACATACATACATATTGTCAAGCCTGTCTCCTGTAAAGGTAGGCAGAGACCACAGATTTCCATCTGATCGATCTCGGCATACTTTCCTTGCTTCCTCCAAACTCATTACTTTCCTCATGCAAGCCCGCCGGTTAAGGGTACTCTGGACCGGGCCTTTCTTAAAAACTTAAGCAATTTGGTCGAGGTATGTATTCCGTGGCTTCCCCTACCGACTCTTCCATCCACATTCGCAACGTAAATTTCTTTTGCCAGTCGTCTTTCTTCTATCATCTTTATGTGCCCAAACCATTTAAGTTGAGAAAGGGATTTTCTCAACTTTTGTCACGACACCTTCTTTTACTCCACATACATGGCTCTCTTATATCTTCATTTCTTATTCTATCATTTAAAGTTACACCACACATACTTCTTAAAATAAAAATCATAAATCATCCCTTAAAAATAAAGAATGTCATTGAGTGGCGAAGAATATTATCAAGTTACACGCCATTTCATGTGCCTAACTCTTCCATTTACAAATATGAAAGGCTTGCTCTTAAATATTTTTTATAGCAAAGCAGGCAAACAAAGCATGCGGTAAGTGATCACCGTTGCCACCAGCCTTTATGTATTTTTGTTGTATTATAATATGTTTGTATTATACAACAAAAATACATATTCTATTGTGTCTAACAGAAATAAAGCATGTTTCTGTTAGACACAATAGAATGTACCCAACTTAAGATGTTCTCCGATTGGCGTAAACATAAATCTACGTAACTACACTCTTCAAGTGGTTGTGAATTTTTCTTAAAATAATAATGAATTTATGTATTAAATCATGTCGTGTAGTTACATGACCATTAACCACGGAAGTCGTAACTCATAAGCCATAAACAAAAATTCGCAAATTGCTGTATCGCGAGAGATCATCACGATATATTCTGCGAAGTGGACGTGTCCTCGGTGGATACCAAATAATTGCAATATTTTAATATTCCGTGGCAGTATTACAGAATATACAAAAAAACTATCTTTATGTATATTTTTTTCTATTTGTATATACTTATATATATGTACGTGTATGTGTATAATGGTATAACTTCTATCATCAATGTCAATAGTGTATGACCAGACCACACCAAATATTTAACCTTTTCGATATTTAAGAATGTATTGTGCATTTTTCCCGAAATTTTTTTTCATGGATAACTGTTATGTGAAATCAGTTACCTTCAGCAGTGTATCCGAACCGATATAATATTGATTCACTTTTCTCATATGTTGTGCGTTAAAAAACGCTATTAACGATAAAACCGCCCTTTGTATTTAAATATTATATCATCAACTGCTTTTATTTTAATTTTTAGTGTACCATAAAGAATATATCTATTTATTTATCTATCTATCTACGGAAACTTTTTCAGTTTTATTAATAACGCGTATAAAAAAAAAGAAATTCATATGAAACATACAGGAATCTTAATTTTAATAATTAATAAATATTTGTAAAACTAAAAATATTAAAGAATAAAGATATAGGTCTACTTACGAGAATTCGTAATTCCATATGAGTAAACTTTAAAGGCCCAACAAAAAATTTGCTTTTATAATTTAAGATAAATCTTATAAAAATATTCTTATTTGAGCTATAAAAAAGTAAAAAGTGAGGTAAATACAAAATATTCCATCGGATACGCTTTAAAATTAACCTTTAAATGACATCAAAGGTGAGAAGTGAAAAAAAAACGTTATATTGTGTTACAATGCTGATAATTAGGCCAACTATATAGTCGTATATGTGTGTATATATTGGAACTAATTATAATACTGTATGTACTATGTTTGCTCGCTTGAGTCTATAACTAAATATTCAATGAAACATATACTGAAAATTTAATGTCCTTCCATTCGTCAAAAGGTCAAAGAGCTCCAAATTTAATAAAATATCATGTTATTTTTATATTGTTTTAACTAATAATTAATTAAAATAATTTTAATGTTTGTAAAATACTGTATGATGTAACAATACTTGATTACAAACGCCTGTCTCGAAATAAAAGCAATTAGTTATTAAGTTCGAATAATATCATCTTTACAAATATTGTAACTAAAAGTTTTGAGCTCATATTGTATTTTATAGCTTTGTTTTGTATTTTGACATAGAACCAACCAAATAAATGATTATTTCAGTGGATGTCTTACGAGGCGACTGTGAGAGCAAATGCTACTAAATCGGCAATAACGTCAACTTAAGAATAAATACCAATCTGAGATCCTAAATCGGTCCGCAAAGCGCAGAGATTAATGAAACACTTTTACAATGTCTGTGGCACTGCGGATGTCTATGGGCGGCGTTGATTGTTTTCCATACGCCTGCTCGTTTGCTTTTCTATCCCATAAAAAAACATCCTTCAATTTTAAGGTACCAGGCAGGCGTGTGGCCTGCTCGTTTGCTTTTCTATCCCATAAAAAAAATCCTTCAATTTTAAGGTACCCCACACGCCTGCTCGTTTGCTTTTCTATCCCATAAAAAAAACATCCTTCAATTTTAAGGTATCCCACACGCCTGCTCGTTTACTTTTCTAGCCCATAAAAAAAACATCCTTCAATTTTAAGGTACCCCACACGCCTGCTCGTTTACTTTCTATCCCATAAAAAAAACATCCTTCAATTTTAAGGTACCCCACGACCAACAGTAGAGATACGATTGTACTGATCGATTGATGTTATAGCTAAATCACTTTGTTTTAGTATCTGATAATGAGGGCCATTGGCAGAATTAAGTTTTCAACCTTAACCCATTATTAATATTAGGTTATAGGTCGAATATTCCTTGTATGAAGGTAGCAGTTAAGGTTGAAATTCTGATTCTGCCAACGACCAACCGATAGATTTTAAAACTGAAATTTTGAATATTGTTTTAGCAATGGGGGTCAACTTGCCTGCACACCTTGTGATTATTAAAAATACGCAACAATACGTTAATGGTGCTTATCAGGTAAAATAATAATCTTTTCTCAAACATTTTAAATTTACATCTATAACATGTTACAAATAGTAATTATTTATTTTGTCAACTTATATAATAATGGGGTTTCTAATATCGTTTCTTCTTTAGAGAAGGTTCATTGAATAATAATACTAATCTTTATTTCAGACATATTTTTTTGGTCCATACATTTTACATTTTTGTGTTAGTATTATATACACCTTAAAAATTATGTGAGTAACTAAATTTCGTTCAATTCACGTCGATTTAGCTGTTTTATAAGACGCGAATTGTTCTAGCAACAACGGTTTTCATTATAGAGTTGGAGCTATCCCGTACTCTGTGAAGCAACGAGGCTTTTCCCTTTTTGCAAAATGACCCAAAAAGCCATCGGTATTGGCTTTAACAGACATATCTAATGCACTGCAGAAACGGGGCAGCCCCGAATGAATGGTGCATTGGAAACTTACTGTCAATTAAAAAAAATAAGTCTTACATTGAGTAAATAAATAATTTCCTTTTTCTCCCTTCTATGACATCATATTATGTTCCGATTGTATCCATATGCAGGAATACAGTATAAGCACGGTGCTACAAATGGTGGGTAGGGCAGGACGACCACAGTATGACACCGAAGCCACCGCTGTCATCATGACCCGACTTGCCGATAAGGTAAGTTGATTATTTATTTTTCCTTTTTTAAACCTTTGCACAAAGTGCACAGCAGACGGACATAATGCCATTGGGCATTCTCTACCCGTTAACCAGCGGGCGAAACTGAGAAAATTGGTTTAGAATTGGTACCGCTTATTGTATAATAATATAAGCGGTACCAACTCTAAACCAATTTTCTTTTAGCAGTTAAAAACTATATAAATTTAAATATATATATATTTATATGTACATACATATACATATATACACTTACATACATAAATATATGTGTAGAAACACACGAGAAAAAAATTAAAAAAAAGTAATATTCACCTTAATTTACGAAATACGTATTATTTCAAATATAAGAAAGAGAAACTAAATGTATTTGTAATTTATTTTAAGAAAATAAAAAAGTATCCGTTGATTAACATCGGTTTTAGTTGTAAACTGAGATATGTGACGTTATCCATGTCGTGATAAAGCGGTCATCGAGTATCATCAAGTGATTAGCTAAATCACTTTAAAATATAACTATAGCTATGAAAGTAATGAAATAATATGAAATTTTTTTACAGATTAATTTTTGTAAAGGTCATGTTTTTTTTTAATACAGGATTCCCGCAGGTTCATTTTTATTCAGATCAATCATTTTTCGGAAAGGAGCTGAAAGTTTTTGTATTCAATTTCTTCTATCTTGATTTAAGGTTTTATAAAACATCTCAACAATTCGATGATGATGATACAAAGATTTTAGACATATTATAAACAATATTTTAAATGAACGTTTTATATAGTCATATTCATTGCTTAGAATGAACACTGATCTCCAAAGAGCTTCATAATTAGGGGCACATTGGAACAATTACTCATACTTATATTTATTTTACAAGAATACTATGTTTTAATGTTACAAGAATCCATTTTAACCATTCCAACTAAACAGAATAACGCTTGTATTACACTGTTCAAGTGTCAATACTCCAATGCTTGGTAGAATCGAACTAACGACCTTAAACTTAGCCAATTGAACTAATTCTTTTTTATATTATAGAAATGTTCATTCATTTGAATTAATGGCTTTATTAAAGAAATGTAAATGGGTAAGCATTTCGCCTTACAGAAAGCAATCAACGCCGGCCATAGACATTTGCAACAACATACGAATTTCAGAAGCGTTGGCGATATTTGAGACATGAGTAGGCTTGTTTTTTGAAGGTTTCAACTCTTTTTAAACTATTATATATGTTAGAAGAACATTAATATTTCTAAATAGTGGTATAAAATACATGAATAAATACAATAAAAATGAACTGTCCCGTCACGTCCTGATTCCCACGAGGGTGAGAAGCGACTAACAGAGAGCCGCTACGATGAATAAGAGAGAAGATAAGAAGAGGAAGGATGGATGAGTGTGGAGAAAGCAAGGAAGTTGTACTGGGATCGTAGCGGATGGAGATTTGTAGTCTCTGCCTACCCCTACGGGAAACAGGCGTGACGATATGAATGTATGTACAAAAATGAAAAAACCATATTTTATTTTTAAATTTATTCCTTTCTTATTAATTTACATGATGTAAAAAATTAAATAACTACTACATGAAGATTTATAGTATCACAATAACATAATCGTATTGGAATACACACTAATTAGTAAAAACACATTATCACCTATCTATCACTAATGGCAATGATTTTTCTACTTTAAAATTTAATCACAGAGATGGTAACACCAGGTCTTTAATACATATAAAGAAAATAGCCAAAATAAATAGTGATTACTTTTCATAGATTATTTTTTACTACTAAAAACTTGAACAATAATTGTTTTGATACATAAAAAATATATTACTGGCACTTCTGTTAATTTTTTTAACTATTTAATTATCTTTTGGAAACACATCACGCTTACATACATAAGAAACGCTTAAATAATTTTCCTGAGATTCATTGGACTGTACGTATTTACATTAGTTTCGACAGCATTCATCTGTTTACTTTCCTTGACCGAAGGGATTGGCGTTGTTTTCGAAGGTGATTTTAGGGACGAATCCACTTTCTCCTTCTACGGTGTATTCCACGTTCATGAGTCTACCATCAGGAAGCAGGACTCGATATCCCCCGACTACTCTTCCTTGAGCATCTCCTGATTCATTGGCTCCGAAGTACAAAGTCTTTTCAGGATCTTCGACATCATATTTATATTCATACTGTGAAAAATAAAATAGCAAAGTATTAATGTTTACAATTGTTGGTTTTAACGCATAATATTGTATTTTTATATTAATTAAAATTATTATTGATGACGATCGCGCATGTTTCCCGTAAGGGTAGGGAGACCACAGACCACCACCAGCTACGATCCCGGCACACTTTCTTTGCTTCATTTACACTCATCACTCTATTACAAGCTTGTCGGTTAAGGGTATTTTTGACCTGGCCTTTCTAGAGAACTTCAGTAATTTGGTCAAGGTATATTTTTTTTGGTCTTCGCCTATTGACCCTTGCATCCAAATCCGCAATATAAATTTCTAGTAGTTCTACCAATTTGATAACATGTATCTATACCGGATTTTATTGGCATTATATTGGGTAAAGTTTACTGTTATACATTTCTTGCTCTGTGGTTCACTATTCTATAATAGTGTCATCTTATTTCTACCCGTAGGTCTCTTACGAGGCTGAAAGCAGGAGCGTCTACTTCTTTTTTATTACACTGACGCGATTGCCAATTTACTGATAATTCTTCCATAGTTTCTTCGTACGGAATTCACGGGAAGAAATAGGGACCCTATTCTATGCCGAGAAATATACAGTATATAAAAATGATAATTATAATAAATAAATGACATTATATAGACATATAATAGATAAATGATCATAACCCCTATAATTGATAATATTTGGACTCTAGGTGCTATGGGTAACATTTATAACCACACCATTGACAAGGACAAAGAAAACCGACATATTTGATATTTTTTTTACTTGTACCACAAATGTTTCAATAAAAAAAATTAAAATATTGTGCAAATACTAAGCTATACGTGAAAACACTCATTTCTAGAAAATTTCTTTCATAAAATTGATTACCATCGTTATTGTTTCCATGAGGTCACATAAAATAACATACGCGAAAGTGGGTTAAAAGGCTAAATACTAGTTTGCGGTAGCAAATACTTAAGTTAACAGTAGGTACGACAAACAAAACACCTTGGGTCATAACACGCTCGTACATACAATATAAAACATTTTACACTTACGTAACACTTCATGTTACGGAATGTTTACGTAAAATTAGTAACTAATAATATGTATACTAATCGTCCGTCTACTTCACAAGCTCACAGTTGTTTGGCAAGCTATAGAAAGGGTAATGTTGGAAGTTTCTCTGGCTCTACGAATTAGTAAACTGGAATGGCAATGTGCTGGTCATGTTTTTCAGTGAAGTAAACAGTGAGTAGATTTTCTCCAGCAGATACTTGATAAACATAATAACAGGACGCTCTTCAGACGGAGCGACTACCTGTGCAAGACAGCTGGCAGAAACTAAATGCGAAAAGCTGAAAATCAGGCAAGGTAACGCGTCTTGGAGAGGCCTATATCGAACAATACATTAATGCAAGGTGTTAAAGATGATAGGGTATAAATAACAAAATTATGAATGAGTCTTGTCACATGCTTTTTCGCGATATTATTTCTCGACGAAGTTACGATGTTCTCATGGGAACAAAACATATTATATATTTTATCTAATATCATCAATATACAAATAAGTAATTAAACTTTTGTACTGTATCAAATATGTTCTATGTTGTACGAACTGCCTCGCAGTGTAGACAATGTGATTCCATTAGCTTTTTATTGTATAGTGTTAGCAATATAATCGTGATAAAACTAAGATAAGAACCCCGGAGCGCTTACAAAGACGGCTGAACGCAATTGCGTCCAATTAGCGGGTCTGCACAAATGTTCACATGGTTAACATAAAACATAGTTTCCGAGATTATAAAGATAGTTTGAAGACGTGTAAAGTTAAGGCGCACTAGTGCAATATGAACAAACGCTACAATTAATTTATTTAGTGACCTTGCTAATTAGTAAATCTTAGCATATTTTTTATTTTATCAAAACCTAATAGATCAAGTTCCCACAGTATAATTTTCTAGCTAACACTATTGTATTCTAATACATTTTATTAGTAATAGAGCCATAGTGACATAAATGAGCCGATTTGCCCGGGAAATACCATATACCCACAGAATATCGACGTTATTTTACTGATAACGATGAATACTCGTACAGAACGAAATGCGACAAATAATCTGGAGCTCAAATCCGTCCTCTTCTATTACTTCCATCTTCCCCTCCAATTAATCACTACCCTTACCCAAATGTAGACAACACACCTGCAATGCTTGTTACGGATCCATGGGCAGAACTAATTACTTAACATCAAGTGACCCGTTTGTTCGTTTGCCTATTCCATAAATAAATTAACCCTAGATTAAAAAATCTGCCTTGTGCGTACAGAAAACTTTAAAGCTGTAACAGTTAACTGCATGACATTGATCTGGTTTAAAACTGAGCTTATGTCATAATCCTTACGCTTGATAGATAGATCAAGGATGGCCGATTGGTTTACATGATACTCAGTAGACGCTGGCACATGTCTAATGGTAACAGCTATAATGCGACATCCACGTGGAAAAATGGTTAATATTAGAATACTATTAAGATATTAGTACAAGTAATCTACAAATAACACGCATGCACCACTCAAAATATCTTAATACTTTAAATTATTAAACAATATATTGTGTGAATTATTTTGATGTGTTATTTACGGCATAGACTAAAGCTAATCTATTTTTTCTCGTGAGTTTCGTACAAGGATGATGATATCCTTTAATTTTGTAAGAAACCAAAGTCCAGCAATAAATTGTTACAGCTGTATTTATGATAAAATATATCTACTTATAAAATTCGATAATTACTCATACGTTTAAAAGTGCTCAAAATAATTATTACTTGAATAAAATTTACCGTCTCATATATAAATAGAATAAATTATAAAAAGTATTTATTGTGTTCGTTCGCTTGTTATTTTCGTACACACTAATTTTCGAAACTACCCAACTGATTTCAATGGAATTTTGTAATTGTGCATGGTTGGTTACATCTTGAAAACCAGAATACTTTTGGAATCGATAAGCGGCGTTGTTATTGAAATATTTTTACTTTTTTTAGCATAGTTTTTAAATTTATTTATAGCGGGATAACGTCTGCTTGGGCCTAATAGTTTTGTATAAATCTTAAACTAGAAACTCTAATACGTTATAAGATAAAAATGTTTATATAAAGAACATCATCTTTGCAAAATTCTTTTATATTATTTTGTAAAAATGCCACTGCCTTTGCCATTGGTGGGATCCTACAATGTCGTTGACCTTGTCCACATTCGTGCAAGAAGCCATTAGGAATACTCTCGGCAAATTCTTTTGATGCATTATTCCACATCAGGACATAATTAATTCTTAAGATTCACGAGTAGCCTTGTTGACCCTTCTCCAACCAACCGTATACGTAATTAATGTACAAAAGAAAAATAAAACATTTATTATTTAGTGTTAAGTAATTCAAGTGGAGCTATCGAATTCATCTTTTTGAATTAAAATAAGTGATCATTTTATGATTAATAAATTTGTTATCACCGCACACGGAGACATTTAATTTGAATATGATTGATAAATGTGGCCTTTGTTGCTAAATTACCTATAAATTAAATTAGGCATTGCTTTAATAACTGAAGAAGTAAAATATTTATAACCAATATTTCTCTGCTGATGAGTTTTTTTATAGTTTTTATATAAAGGGTTTTAAACAGATTTAAAGTATGTATTAGATATTACAGATGATAAGGTTGTTGTGAGTTGGTTTCTTTATAGACATTGATGTAAATCATATTTTTCTATAACAATAATTTTAAACCATCCCCCAACTCATAAACCATTATGTCCCATTTCTGGGCACGGACCTCCAAATATCGGGAGGAATGGACATTAACCCACCACGCTTTTCCATTATGGATTAACAAAATAACGAGAGTTGGAAATAATTATGTGCGGGCTATACATATATTTATCCCGACGTGAGAATCGAACCCACAACAATTAACTCCTTAAGTGGAAACCCCGCTACTGAACCATTTTTGAATTTTGAAATGTGAATAGTTTACAAGAATTCTAGTAACGCTTAAAGCATTATTAATAGGTATAATTAAAAAAATAGATTTAAACTTAGTAGAAGTTAGCAATAATAACAATCTTTATCAGTTTAATGTAATCGTTATTTTTTTTATAATTGACCATCTCATAGTTGCTCAGCATCAAATGGTTTAGGACCATTCAATGACTAGGCTGATCTAATTAGTAACAAATACTCCGATAGACAACCCTTTAATTTGACATAGTTACTCACTGGCATAGGTGGTCCAGATTCTTCTGGGGGGGCAGGTGCGGATAACCCTTGCCTTATGCTCACACAGACAATCACGAGCGCACACACTAACCATTTTGTTGACGACATCTGAAAACAAATAAAAATTGTGAATTATGTTTATTTTTTCTTGTCTATGGTCATTCATTTTGTTATGTGTTAAATATATTTTACACATTATTATATTAAATGTTTATATTTACATATTATTTGTACATATTTTTAATTTTCTACCATCCTATCGATGGTATGTAACCAGCCCACATTAAAATATTTACTTTAACACCATGTTCATCCAACTCTTGTCTGGAAGAAATCGCTTTTTCCGCCCTTTTTATAAAAAAGGATTATAATTATTATTATTAAAAACAATTATCATTATTGCCTGCGGTAATCCACTGCTGGACATAGGCCTCTCCCAAGAAGCAACACCTAGCCCGATCTTCGGCTTCATCCAGTTTCGGCCATCCGCCAAGCGCAGATCGTCGCACCATCTAACCGGGGGTGTCCCACACTACGTTTGCTAAGACGCGGTCTCCACACCAACACTCGAATATATCTATAAATTTGCATGCTTTTGTGGGTCTTCAAATCCGTTTCACTCAAAAATTTGCAAGTAAAATTTATTTATTATTAATATTAATTCCTAAGAGCTTTAATGATGTATTTAAATTATTAATCCTGTCTTTTAAAATAGACGTAGAAAATATTACATTCTTGCCGAAATAATTTGTTTTATAATGCAAAATATTGCATTCACAAATTATAAAAAAAATTGACTATAACATAAAATTGTATTTAAATAGGCACGCCACAAAGCTCATAACTTGTAGCGAAATAAATAAACAATGACAATTTGCAACATTCAACTGCGACCTTCAGCGTTTTTAATTTTATGTGCAACTAACACGACTGAGGATTCTCCGATAAATACGAAGTGTAATTGATAGGCTGCTGTACTCTTAGAATGTCATCGTAGATCCTATTACATGTCAAGAACATTTAAGTCGTTTTATAAAGTAGGTGCGGGTTGTAAGTAACCTCAATTTAATATTATGAGACCGTAGTAGTTTGAATAAGATCTCTCGAGCAGGGAAGTTCTATACCCTCACAAATTATAGGCAACCAGAGGTAGCATTTCACTATCAATAAAGTACCGCGCTTCTTCCCTTCCATTCTCTTCTTCCCCACTCATTTCTCACATCGGGTCAGTATCTCGTGTTTTAATCACGTCCATAAAAATAAATACATACTTCCTTACTTAATTAATTCATTTGTATACAATAAATACCTTATTTTATTTTTATAAATAAATGACAAAACAAACGATCAAGCAAGTCATCTGATTGTAAGTAATTACCGTCGCTTGCGGATTTTAAGCACAACAAGGATTTAGTTGCGTATCTTGAGGAGTTAGACATTTGGCTGTCAATGCTTTTGAGAAACACAGTAATAAGGCTACTTACATTCGGAAAAACGCTAGCTATGTTTCAATGCTATTCAAGAATAGGCTTATTCAAGTGCTCTACAAAGAATAGGCAATTAACCATATAGCAAGTTTTTCTTTCAGAAACAAGCTAGTTATGGAGATTTTTTTTAAATATCTACATACGTAAGATCTAATAAAATCAACATATTTTCGTAAATATATCACGTCTCTTGATTTCCAATTCATTCGCTTATATTCAATACAATATTAATTGTACACACAACCTCATTTGATTATCATGACCCTTTCTATACAATTTATCCAAATACATTAACAATACATCGCTACTTGTTAAAAATATATTTTAGTATATATTCTTTAATGAAATATATATATATATATATATATATATATATATATATATATATATATATATATATATATATATATATATATATATATATATATAGTGTGTGTGTGTATGTATAATTACAACAACTACAAAAAAAGCAAATAAAATTAACATTAACGCGGGAAGATTTGAGGCTGCATTCTGCATTAAACATCGGTAGGTGTATCAATAATTGAGATTAGCGTGGCCTTGCGTGATAGATTCCTGCTTTGTCTCAGCACCGCTTTTACTGCGAACATGCTGTTGCGTATTGCAACTGTTTTTCTACGAATAATTAAAATATAGAAAGAAATTGTAGCTACATGGTGGAAAATTGCAACTTAATACCTCGCTACTTGGGTATCACAAAAAACTAACAATGAACGAATTATCAACATACATAGATTTGCTCAATTAGTAATATACGCGCACGCGGGATTATTTTTGAATGGGTGATTAAAATTTTGGAATTAAAATAAATGTAATCACGCTACATCTTGTTATTAAATGCCAAATTAACCTTGTATTATTTCATTAGCTAATGTAAATGACAGCCCCTTTGGAGAATATTTGTGTCACACGTCAAGCTCCCATGTTCAAGGTGACCAAGATACAGAATTAAAAATTAATATGCATATTTGAAAAAAATCCATTGTTGTGTATTATTTTTGTTTAAATGTGTTTTGTATTCAAATTAGGCATTTGTTTAATAACATATTGGGGCATAAAAAGATATTAACAACTGTTAAGGAAACGGTATATTTTATTGTTATTTTTAGTGAAATTATTTATATAGTTATGTATTTCTTTCCGTAAAGCTTAATTATAATGCGATTTGAGTGTTAGAAACAGTAGTGGGTTCTTAAAATTAATATTATATTTACTGCTGGACAAAGCGCTTGTTTAAAACAGGCTACTAAGTCCGTTCCTTGAGATAACATTGTTAGACGCCCTGAGTTAATCCTCACTCCATCTGGCCAGGAATCGTCTCCACACTACATTCGCCAAAAAACGTTCATCATTCCAGAACTTGTCTACTAAAAAAGGTCTTTTTTATTTATTTCAAGAATTTTTTATAATTATTTTTCTTTGACACTTGTAGTTACGCACTAAAATTGTATCGTAACATTGAATTTAAATGTACTGTATAAATATAAATTATAATCCACAAGGTTTTAACATTTTAATTTTTAAAAACTATAAATTTTATACAAAAGATAATTCAGTACTTATTGTTTAACTTGCCATTTTTATTGTTTGTGATATACATCTATAATTATTGTCCAAACAAAAATATTACAATTTGAGAACGTCAAATATTATAGTTAGTAAGAGAATAATGATGGACAATAACGATATTAACGTGTGTCAAAACCTTTTTGAAAAAAATGGGAATGTAACATTTATCTAGCTTCTATTTCCACTCTTGTCATTTTTGTAAAGGACCTAACCATACATAGGTATTCCTTCTCTGTCCCATACCTAGCATCTCAACCTCATGACTTAGGAGAAAAAATACATCAAAAACATACGAATGAAGTCAGGTTATTTTATACAGCCTATATACATATGTACCTCTCGTAGGCATGGGGCCATCCCACTTCAAGCAGCAAGCCAAGGCAATATATATTTAGCCCAAGACGAAAATCGAACCCGCAGCCATAGATTCTTAAAGCGGTAAATGCTTTAATAATCTATGGCCATTGAGCCAAATATATCTTTAGGGAATTTAGGTTAGGTTAATCTTTCTCGACAGACTATAGAATGAGACAGTTATGATTAACCTGATTTAATAACCGAGATAATCAATATAAGATTTAACCCACCTAGTTTGCGAATAAACGTAAAAGCTAATCGCGTTAGACGTGCTTAATCGTATGTATCGATTCCAACGTCACTGCTTTGTTACAACACACGTCACCAAGTACAACTATGACAACATAGCTTGTATATTAAACACGTATGGTTTAACGTTAAATAGATTTTTTAGAGAGCATAAATATCCCACTACTGGGCATGGGGCCCTCGCAGTTTTTGACAAATATACGAACACACTGTTTCACCACCCAATACACTTTGAACTGTTTGTGAGATGGATTAGCGAGGAACTCGAAATAAATACCTGTAGGCCATACATATGTGATGATGATGATTCGAACCTTATTAAAGTACTAGTTTACAACAATTTTAATAACTGGTATATATATATAAATATATATATATATATATATATATATATATATATATATATATATATATATATATATATATATATATATATATATATATGCACGCCTGGGCTTTTACATCCTAATAATGGGATATGGTTACATGCCTCAGGGCTAGTTCTTTCAACTCGGAGGTAACAGCGCTCCCGTTTTTTGACTGTCACTCGAAAAGGGACTGGTTTAGCGAGCTTGTACATTAAGAAATGAGGACATTGAATTTCGAACCTTATGGTAAGTTTACCATAAGGTTACCATAAGTTTACCATAAGGTTACAACAAATTTGATAATTTTTAATAAAAATTTTATAGCCGCAATTCTAATATTATTTTTATGTTATTTGTTATATAGTAAATAATCTGATATTTTTAGAGGACTTAAGAGTATATTTTCCTTGTAAAGGGCATGTAAAATGTTAGCGACCATACCTTTGATACTGTCTACCGCAGTAGCGGTGTGAAAATGATACTATATAAATACCAATATATTTATTATAACATAATACAAAAATAACTGAAGATGATCTCGTTACCGGTTTGGTACATCAATTACCTAAGATGTTAATTATTTATGATAATAGTGTATTCCATTTTTGCAATAAAAAAATAAAACTATGTAGTGACCAAAATAAGGTTTAACATATTATGTAAATGTACAAAGAAATTTCACAAATTAATATATATTCTTACTTCGATTTATATGTATTTAAACTAGGAACCCATTACTTTAAAGTAATTAGCGAGTACTTATGCTAAGGTACTTAACCCAGGGTCCAAGTGTGTGATTTTCAAAAACAAAGAATAAGACGAAAAACACTATGGTATATTCAATATAAAAATTAAATTGTACTCTAATGACGATAGAAAATAATATTTTAGCCAATAGTAAACACAAAAATTGAAAATTTCCTACCATACAATCTAAAACCTGTTGTTTCCTCTTCTTTGCACCATACAATCAATTATAATGTATTTCGAAGACTGCTAAGTTTTCAATAAATATGAACGTTTCAATAAATTATTCAGCAAAAGAATCAACCGCATAAAATTAAATTAATTAATATTTGTAAGGCTGTATTTTGTTCTCCAAATATGTTTCAATAAAGTAAACACCAGTAGCTCATTTAGTAAAGTTCGGGCTTAGGATCTGAGGTTGTGAGTTATTTTTTCCATTGGACTATTGATGAGTAAATTTCCTAGCACGAGTATTATTAGCTTAGTTGAAATAGTTAATAAGAGTTTTAGTAATATTTTAAAAAACTTGCCCATTATAAACTACTTAGTAATTTAATGAAATCAACAAGGAACTAAAATTCGCATGACCGGCAGATCAAAGTAATAGCAGAGTAGCCGCTAAGTGCTTTGTCAATAACCAAAGATTGCATGACAAGTTGATTTAGTGCAACGAGTGGAGAGTATTGGTCATCTTAAAATGTGTTTAGACCGTAACTCAAACCAAAACATACAGAGGCCTTATTGTTAACTTTTACTTGCCGATTCTAGTGTTTTCAATCCTTTTTGAAATCATAATGAACAAATTTGCATCTGGAAATATTGTGTGCAACTTTACTAGCACTAACATAGTTATCATTTATCATTTCATATCTTGAACTAATACCAGTGGATGGGCAACATTATCATCCCGCAAACAAAGCCTCAAATATTTTCAACTCATTACGGGCAGTTTTTACAATAACTTCTTCAATCTGTACATCACATGGGGCTTTAAGTAAATTCTTACTATTTTAGAGAAATGTGTGCTGTAACCATTATTAATATAGACGGGAAAGAGTCCTCTGCTAAACTGTACCTTAATTAAAAACATTAATTAATTAATTTTCCGTATCCAAAACTTGGCAGCCAGATTGGTAATTGCTGATTGGTTTTTATTTCAGGCAGATTCTTATCCACGTATTCGTAAAAAATAAAGCGTGGTTTTTATCCGAAGCTCTTCTCAATTAGGCTTTTTGAATTCTGAACAGTTGAAATGAAAGGTACGATTTCGGCTGCCCAGAGCGTTTGGGCTGTCCTTTTACTAGTTCAAGAATATATGACACACTGAGTCCAAAAATGACAATGTTTCTGTTATGTAACTAAGAGGATCATTTCAGAAGCCAAAACGTTTCTTTTTACATTACATACCTACTGGTGAACACGTATCGACCAAAATGACGCAGTACCTTTGAAGTGTTTGCGTTCTGAATAAACAGTCTAAGGTTTGATTCTTGCATCTGGATAATATTTATATGGCCTACAAGTATTTATTCTGAGTACGATCGACGCAACGAGTGAATCGTAATGTAGAATTATGAGTATAAAGCTTTTTTTTTAATTAGCGTTGCCTTTATTAACTGGTGACGATAGATATTCATCCAAATGTAAAGTCAACGGAAAAATAACCGCATAGAAATCAAAGAGTTGCGGCTTCGATTCTGGCATTAAAAAAAAAGAACTGGTTGTTAAGAATCTAAGGGTTGTTAAATTAGGTAGTGTAACCGTAGACTATGAAAAGTACATAAGAAAAATACTTAATGGTACATATCTTCATTTAAAAGGTTTATACTAAAAATATCATTAGAATATAATAATAATAACGCATTATACATAAAAGCTATATTAATAAAATTTGCTATTTGATTTTAAATTTTAATATTTAATTTTCTAAAACTAATAAATAAAATATTATTATTAATAGTACGTTATTAATATAATACTCACGTTGTTACAATACAAAAACTACGACACAATACACTTGCAACGGTTGCCGGTGACAATGGTGTCCTTAGAGTGCTTCGGAGTGACTGGTGTCGCGCCCCGGTGCCGCCTGCGTCTTATATACGCACCCCGCGGCTCCCTGGCTCTGCGAAGATGCCGCAATGTCGCCCTCTCGTGATGAATGTCCCTCCACACATTCAGATTTCCGTTGATAAAACATCGCCGTGACTAAATATCAACATGTTTCATTGTATACTTACATTTTCGCATGAACACACTTCGATTCCATTGCTGGTTTACGCCCGCAACTCAACTCACGTGAGCATCAACAAGCTCCATTCTATTACGTATTGAAATTAACGTATTTTTTTGTGAATACAATTCTGTTGCTAATTGTTTCATAATGTCTTTTACGTCTGCCTTCTCGGTTATAAACCAATTAAAGCAATGAGAGGGGTGACCGTGAACCTCTAATTGTTCGTAGGCGTTTCGCTGGCAAATGCGCGATGCGTGGTCGGAAAAGCCTCGCTGACCATCAATTAAAAATCCATTTGGTAATATTCTGCTTACGTCCTCTCGTCTAAGAAACTTTAAGCAAATAAATGAACATTATTTTCTATAAAATATGAGGCCCCATTAGCAAATATACCTACCAGTTACCCTATACTATAACCGGCCTTACAAATATTTTAGTCTATGTATTATACATATCAAAGTCGTGACACTCAGTTCTGAAAATTGTCCTGTTGCTTCGCCATTCAGTCCTCAAATATAATATTAAAGATTTATGCAAAAAAAAACTATTTCTTTTTTCATAATTTGCATATACACAAAGTCACTGTTAGCAATATGTTATATAATAAATGACATACGTGGCTCAATGGCGAAGCTACCACTTTCAGAATTAATAGTCGCGGGTTCAATTCACACTCTGGATCTGGGCGCCAGCGACAAACAAGAAACCAGAAAACATACTAGTACATACAATAAAAAATATTTACATTTACATTACACCACGTCTTACGGAATAAAATATTCTATATACTATGTAAACAATAACGTTATGAACTGTACGATAATTTTAAGGGCTCAGTGACGGAATTATCGCTTTCGGAGTCAACGGTTGCGGGATTAGAATTCTTCCTGAATTGAGACATTTATTTACATAAATTTTTGCACAAATTGCAACAATTTAAGTGGACTTAATGGCATTGGGCATTCTCTACGAACGAAATTGAGAAAATTGGTTTGAAGATGGTGCAGCTATATAATATAATTATATATATATATATATATATATATATATATATATATATATATATATATATATATATATATATATATATATATATATATATATATATATATATATATATATATATATATATATATATATATATATATATACATATATATATACACATATATATATACATACAAAAAATATATGGTATATATTTTGATTGTGGATGTCCGTCCTTGGCATCACTTCAATCCCGTCCATTCCATGAGAAATTGGAGACCCGGTGCCCAGCAGGGGATATATATGAACTATAAAATACATAATAAAGTATTACAAAATTTATAGGAGCATCTTTTCTTATTTTAAAGTATCAAGAATTTAAAAGACAAAAATATTAAAAGACACGATAAATCGTGGATGTGGACCGCTGTCCCAATTTAAAGGTGCAGATTTTATACTTACCTGCTTCGAGATAGATAATACGTGTCAACAATTTATAAGCAAAATTTGATAGGGGCTTTACGATTTAAGTCTGTACCTAATTTATAAGTTTCAAAAAAGGCAAAAAAGTTTCTTGGACTACGTTAAATAAATAATTTGCACTGTCATAAATTTAAAGTAGAATTATCTTAATTTGTGCAGTCGTTCTGAAGTTATGCGCGTATATAAATTTTTGTTTTTTGTAATTAAAATTATGTTCAATATCTATTTAACATTCAAAACCTAAAAAATGATTTAAAATTGATAGGAAAGTGTTAATAGCCTTAATGATCATCTTCTTTATGAGTCTATAATTTATAGTTAATATTACTAAGCATCAAGGGCCGGCTGCAATCAAAGCAAGAATGGGAGCTCCACACCATCCTTGAATCATCATCATTATCAACAGCCCGCGGCAGTCCACTGCTGGACATGGGCGTCCACCAAGAAGCACCACCTAGTCCGAAATTCGGCTTCACGCATCCAGTCTCCACCGTGAAACATTTGCGAGACGCGTGTCCACTCTAGCGGTTGAAGAGGATATTCTCTCCTTGAATATCGTCATTAAATGGTAACATTTTACCGCTTTATCCCATTTCGTATATTGAGTGCAGGAATCCGGAGGCCTAACACATTAGATCTTCAAAGAACAAGCCTAAATATATTTCTCACCGCAACGCAGGAAACGCATTTTCAACACGTTCGACGTTACGGATATTCATAGGTGTTAAAAATAAACAAAATAAGTAAAATAGCCTTTTATTTGCCTTCACAGATTACTTACAATTTTTGTATTAACTATATATAAGCTAAATTTATAATTAATATTATCTAAAACTACTATACATATATACTACTATATATATATATATATATATATATATATATATATATGTAAGCAACGTTTTGGTGGTCGGGCTTGTCTTCTTGTACCGAGTGGGCTAGGTTACTATGTGGCTTCCTTACTCTATCTCTGATCAATCACTCGAGCTTAATGTCCAGCCCATTTACATTTTAAACTGGTGGTTTATTTTAACATATCTTTAATCTTGCTTCTTTCCCTTGTATCGGAGTTTGACCGACCGACAGACCTAGTCTCCACACCATAGGTGTTAGTTGGCACTAATTATCAGGTGAACAGAATGCTCGTTTGCCTGCTCTCCTATAAAAATGACCTTTAGCTACTTTACTTTACTCAATATAAAATTTATAATGTTATTGATCTCAGATCAAGTCTTCACATAATCACTTGTTGCTTACGTTAGTTTGTGACATATTGAGAAAGCTTTGTTATAGTTCATTTTAACTGGAACACTCCTCTTCCTTGTAATTTATCCTTTGATGCACGAAGCAGTGAAAGCGACACGCACGTCGCCCTTCATGATAAGGAAGTAACTTACATGACTGTTCTTTATGATCTTTGACACGACTCTTCAAATGTTTGCCGACAGCCGTCATATGTCACTACAATACTCGTATTATATAAAGGCGTACATACACCTTTATAATATACATAATTAAACTTTCACAATGTCACCAGAATCCGTATATAATTCGTGTAAGTCTTGTATATTAGTCACCATCGCAACATTTATCAAAGTTTGTCAACAAGGTGGATTGGCGTGGCATACAGATTTGGGATAAATACCTGTAGACCATACATATGTATATTTATCCCGATGCGGAAATCGAAACCGCGACCAACTCCGAAAGCAATACTTTTGCACTGAGCCAAGTAAGTTATCAAAACCTATGTACATATATATATATATATATATATATATATATATATATATATATATATATATATATATACTAATGAATATTTAAGAATATATTTTTAATCTCTATGATAATATTTCTTCATCCCTTTTCATTATATAAATAGATAATTGGTTCATAGGCGAAGCAACCGCTTTCTGAGTCCATAATTGTGTCGGGCTAAATACACATATGTATGTATGGCTTACAGGTAATATTCAGAATCTAGATGCTTATACAGTCCGTATTGGACAAGCTTGGGCTTATGTTCATTACCCCAGAATTGGGGGAAACCTGCGCCCAGCAGTGGGTGGGACATATATGGACATTAAAAAAATAAAAATCAGCCCTTTCAGAAGCAGTGAAACGTATACAGGTAGACTTTGATAGCCAAGAAAAAGAAATATATATGTATATATAGGACATATACATATAATGTGTCGAGAAATGTGGACTACTTTTAATAATGTAAAGTTATGTTCTTTAGTTCAGTCGCCTACTCAACCTTTGGAGGGTGTTTATCCTAGCTAACTCTATAAAAAGATGCTTATTTGCTTACGTATATTGTAACCAGATACTCAATCACTTATTAGCGAATATTATTTAATTGCGGATATATTGCTGGTATATAGCGAACACAAAGCAAGAATTTGGGAGACCATTGCTTCGTTTCAAGGTCTGTCATATAAATTAACTACCTATATCCCCCTTATAAAAAAAATAACAAAAACCTACCTATATACCTAATACAAAAAGAAAACAAACAATAAACGCCATCTTAAATAAAACACTAAAAAAGATTTGTTGCTGAGGAAAAATATCGAACCTTATTTGAGAAAAAAATCGACCATCCTTATGCTTCAATAATCCATCTGCTTTAGTTGAGATTGTTTTCTTTTTTTAATTTTGTATCTCACAAAGTGGCTTTTTTAGTGAAGAGGAAGTCAAACGAGCAAACCGGTTAGCTGATGGTAAGCAAGCACCGCTACCTAGAGACATATGCTATACTAAGGGCAACACAGGTGAATTGCCTAAGTTTAGAGTTAGTAATAATGGGAGTAGTAAAAGGAGTAGGAAAGGGAAAGCGCCTCCAGATTCCTACACTCACCGTTCGAAATGCGGTAATGCATAAAGATGTTACCTCTCACACCCCCACAGAATATCTAACACCGATATTCTGTGGACGTGTGGCACTTGCCTGGTCAAGCCGGCCTATTTATACAAGGTTATTAACCCCTTCAGACCTGAATTATTGTTAATGGATAATAAAATCATTTTTTTACTAATTATTAGTAAGAAGGACATCATAAAAACAAATGTGTGAAAAATCATACATATTTATTAAGTTTTCCGAATTTTCCGGCATGTGCGCAATTATGCACACAAATGGCGGAGGAGTAAATTAAGTAAAATAAAAATATTATAAGGCTATTAACATTATGTGCATAATTCTGCAAACGAGGTCCGAAGGGGTTAAAGTAGTTTTACTAAACAACATTGTCATGTCAAAAAATTTCATTGATTTCAATTGGACAGTTTCGGAGATTAGCCTATACGAATACATTAACACGTGATTTTTATACGGCTTTTTTATGCTTGCTTTACCCCATATATTTATTTGTTTGTTTCGAATCTTGCGATAAATTTTTCAACAACTTCTACTAAACCAATTTTTATAAAACTTTTCACACACATTGAGTTAGGCTGATTTAATTGGATTTGACGAGACCCATTTAGTGTACGTGATGAAAAAAAACAAATCAAAAACTAGAACATAATAATAGGTAAAAAACCTTTTAAGGTAAATATTAAATAAAAACGTTGGGTATATAAGAATCTGTATAACACCTGCATGACGAATTCGAAACTCAAATGTATTTTTACCTATTTTTATTTTTAATTTAGGATGTAATTATACATAAACTTACACATTACACATTTAAAAATAATATCTGAACTAAATGTAAAAGAGCTAATTTCGGAACTGTTGAATATTATTACATCAGCTACTTTTTCTGTCTGGGTACTATGTGATTTGTCTCATATACTGACACCCACATTACACACCACCTATTGTATTACATAGCATCTAGTCTTTTGGAAGCGAATTAAGCAATGAAACAAAGATTTTCAAATGTTACATTCTAACTTAATGCCAAAACGGCCTTACTAAATCTACTTATGAAATAATAATAAACAAATACAAAGAACATAACTTTAACAAATATTAGTTTTAATTGTATTTCCAATGGCGTAGAATCCTTGATTAGTCAATTTTATGTTCAAACTAAATGGGCCTTAAATGTTTTTCGGTAAATGATAAATGAATTTGTAAAGTTCACTGGCGGAATTAAAAAGTATATGTATATTAATATAAATATAATACCCATGGTATGTCATTTTTAAAGAAACATGCGATATTTTTAATAATTATTACTAGAACCATTCCATGGTTAAAAATATGTAATTCTATTGTAGTACACTAGTACTAGAATTAATTATTAATAATTATTATTAATAATAATATGTTATTAATAATCATTCTTGAGAAATGTGAAATAGCTCGCACAAATAGTCTAATGGATGATACTAACTCAGACAATAAGATTGATGTAAGAGCGATCCTTACTGTTGTATTTAGGATTTATATGGTTATAGGTAACATGCAATTATATGATTATATTCGACTTAAAATTAAATAGAAATCGTAGATCGACAGATTGTTTTGTTCGGGAATTTGCACTAAACTAATAAAATGGAATCACTTTATTATAGCTTCATGTATTCTAAGTCATTTTCTCATTAATAATTGTTGTTTCATCGGGCGGTGTGTAAAATGAAAACTTAAGCCCGAATGGTGCAGTGGTGATGCGTTGACTTTATAAGCCAAGTATGGCCTTCAATACAGGCAATCTATGTTCAGGCTATGAGTAGCGTTTGATATTTTTATACAACTCATATACATAGATACATCTCATTGCTGGATTCGATGAGCCTCCATTTTTGGAACAATTGAAATGAATCCACCATGCTTGTCCAAGGCGAATAAACGAATGAAAACTTGTAGATCATATATACAGGAATTGAACCAGCGATCATTGACTCCGAAAGTGATAACTTCGCCACTGAGTTATTTAGATCGAACTTTATAAATTCCTGTTAATTATTTCTTAATATATCGTTATTTTCTAAACGCACGTTGTCTCCTTAAAGGATGGGCATAAAATATTTACTTCTATATTTTTTTGATACATCTTTGTAAGGTTACAGTCATTGGAGTCTTTAAATAAATAAAGCTTATTTATAAAATGTATAAACACTCATACTTTTATTTGAGATTTGTACGATTTAAATAGACTTTAAGACACGATTCTTCTCGGTCATCGTTCAAGTAAATACTTCGGTTGCATCCTGTATGCAATTTTCATGATACTTATTTCTTAGAATTTAAAAGAGCAAGGTTGATGCGGCAACAATAGTCAAGTGTACGTTATGTATGTATCTCCTATGTTAAACTTAATACCACATGAACTTGCATTTACCAATAACTTACGCAAAAAAAGTGATGTAAGACATAAGCGATTTACTATAAAAATATTTTCACTGTAATATGTAATTGGCTTAGCGGCGGACTTGTCGCCTACGGAGTAATTGATCGCGTATTCGATTCCCGAAATATTTATTCCGGTGCGCAACGAAATACGAGTATTTGTAGGTCATACATATATATATATATATATATATATATATATATATATATATATATATATATATATATATATATATATATATATATATATATATATATTATATAATATGTATGTATGACCTACAAATACGCGTATTTATTCCGAGTCTGGTTACCCCGCCCAGCCGCATCGGAGTTAGTCAATGTCCACAATGGGAGAGGCCCATGCTCAGCAGTGTAACATAAATGGATTGTAAAAAAATATATATAAGTAGTATTGTACATTTCAGCGTCAACGTTGGTTTGAATTAGAATGAATCTCTCCGACTGAATTTCGGCTTTTATGGCAAAATCGAGAAGGTAAACAAAGACAATAAACAGTGAACAAAGAATTTAAAAATAGATTTGCTTCAGCATAGCAACAATATCTTTTTAACAAGTAAATTAAATTAAAACATATCTTAAAATACAGCTTAATATTCAAATTACATATTTATATGAATTTTAGATAATTCTAAATAATTTATTTTACACAAATTACAATTATTTTATATAAACCAACATTATCTTTACATAATCTACCAGGAGATGGCGCCAAAACACATATAAAGTTAGTTATGTCTTAGCATAAGTAATTAAATAATGATATTAATTCAAATACGGCGACATATACATTTGATTTTTTAAATGGGTCTTGAATGAATGGAATTCTTATTTATATCTTGGACTCCGCTATATAACTTAATAAGGTTGTGCTTAAAAAAATCATTTACGTCCAATACTAACTAGAAACGAATATATTCCCGCGGCATTGATCTTCAGCGCTTGATAAAAAGGAAGAAACCGGTTTGCGCATTATTTAGTATGCTGAATGACACTTTTAAACAACACTAGAAGGAATAACTTGGGACTATGACGCACAGAAGTAGCCAATAAAGATAAACAAAATGCTATGTTCTGCTCTCACACCTCAGCGCATACCACCACATAACCACAAAAATGCACGTCTTTGCACATCAAGGCTAGTAAGTGCTCAAGATTCAAGCCGTCAGGAATACGACATTAGATCCTACGCACCACCCCTAAGCAATTAAACTCCTTAAACTTGGAGCTAATACAGTAAATAGAGAGTACAAACCGCCCATAAATTTTTGCAAGATCAAGGTCACTCCACTATAGATGCGTTGTCGGACTCTTTTTGAAGACCGGGTTGAGGGAGATAAGGAGGTAATTTAGTACGGTGCATTTTTCTCGTAATTTTTGTTTACGCACCGCCACTCTGCGGGCTACCTTCTCTGGTATTTCCGAACCGATAAGACATTGGAACTATAACACATATTTCTTTAATTCTGTCTTGTAGATGTCTTTTTTTATGGTATAAGAGGGCAAACGAGCTACAGTGTCACCTGATGGAAAATAATTAACGCCGCACATAGACATCCGCAACACCGCAGGAGTCACGGAAGCGTTGCCGGCCTTTTATGTGTAGGCTTGTTTTTTGGAGGTACCAATGTCGTATCTTTTGGAAAAACAGCCGAAGGCAGACGGTTCCACAGACTGGTGCTGCGCGAAAAGAAGTTTCGGAAGAAGCGCACCGTACTGAATCGCCACTCATCCCGATGGTGAGGATAAAACTTTTATTTACGGTGAGTTGTGTGGTTGTGGAATGCGGCGGCAGAAATTATTCCAAACAATTCTTCGGAGCACTCCCCATGGTAAAAGCGGTAGAAAATGCAGAAAGATGAGATATCCCTGTGCAGCGCTAGAGAATCAAGCCGATCGGTGAGATCTTGGTCATCAACGATTCGAATTACACGACTTTGTATGCGCTCAAGTGGTAAAAGTTGATACTGGGGAGCCCCGGCCCAGATATGAGAACCTGCGGCCTGACTTGTGCCTTGTAAGTTGGAGTCCCGCACACTCAGCTTTTTCGAGAGCAGCTTGGCCTTTTCTTTCTTTTAGCTGGGGTTCTGGTATAAAACTCTCACACCGGAGGATGTGGTGGCCTTTTACTTTCATCAAGAGTGGAGTTCAATGCAACAGAGAGCCCAAAAGATCGGCTTTCTCATTTGCAGTGTGGGCCAATATTATTGCATGTCTATGGGTAGTGTTAATTGCTTCCCATCAGTCGAAACGCTTGCTCATCTACCTTTATATACCTTTATAAAATGAGAGAGGAGACGTAAGGGAAAGGGGTTTGTTCCCCATCTCTCATCGTTCACCGAACTAAGGTTATTAAAATATTATTAATTGGATACACATTGGATTGGATAAACATATTAGGAGTAACCGCCTAAAATATGTTTTCTAAAACGCTTATAGTTCGTCTTCTGCACCACGGTTCTAGAAGTGGGTAAGGTCAAAGTGGCATCGTTTTCGCCTCGTGTAGGTCTCGCATCTTGCGACATGCAGCGTTTGTGAGCGTTACCATCTTACTGCAAAACAAATGCTTTATACTCCATGAGAGGTGTGGAACGCTAATTAAGAAATAACGCATATTTAAAAATGAACTAAACATTTACTTTACTTATAAATATACAGCGAATTAAAGATTTAAGAATACTCCCAATATATCTTTCAACCATGATAATAAATGAAAATACTGCAATCTGTTGCATACAATATCCAAGACCAATCTTGATACACGCCATGGTGTCGCGAATGTTTAACACCTTTATTTTGTTTTGAATGGTTTTACAGCTCATTGTTCAAGCCCTTTTGAGACAATCTTGTAAGTTTATATGTTCAGCTTGTCACTATGCGTCTTGATAAAAACCTTCTATGGAATTTTGCACTTAAAAAGTCACGATACACGCATTTATTTTATATCACTTCACATACGCCTTAATCGAACTATATTTTGTTTACCAAAGATTTATAGAGAGCACTATCGCGCTGTATATAATTTATACTATTATAAATTACTATATTAAGATATAATAACCATCATTTATTACAATTTTATAAAATTAAAACAAAATATAATCCATAATATACTTACAAAAATGCGTATGGATACAAAGAAACGAAAATATACATGCATACATAACGCTTACATCATATTAAGTAACTCATTTATTCGCAACTAATAATTTAATATTTATTACCATTGTTATCTTTTTCTTTTACGTAATTTGAATAAATTTTTATAACTACGTTGTCTTCACTTTATTAATAGTGTGTCACCTATAATGGTGACATCGAAATTGTACACAATTGTACACAATTATACTTGTGAGTTTATTTTAAATGTAATTAATAATATATGCCATGCTGGTAATTGTAACTAATAATAATAAAAAGAACTTGTGTCAACGAATCCCATATTTAGAAACTTCCAACACTCCATCAATTGCAACCGGTTTTTGCACATTTTCCTTTTTTTGAGTATTAACACAAATACATTTCCTTGAGCCAGGTTCTAATTTTACCTTCGAATCATTTTGGATTTCGCTTATGATCATTTCGTTTTCTTGTTCCAATAACATTTTTTCACGGCTTAAAGCTCGTCGCGTAAGCTCTGCATCAGCTATTTTCTGCCAAAGCCTCGTTAATCCGGAAGTACTCGAAATAGCGTTAGCAACTAACGAATTTTCAGGCTGTTGTCTAATGTTTGAGTTCGGCTCAACGGTAGACTGCGGTAATGTCGAACCAAATGGCAAAACTTTTTCACGTTGAGTCTCAAATTTACGGCAAAGAGCAGCCATACGCAAGATTTTTTCCCCTTTCTGGTGAGCTGCTCGTAACCATTCTACCGCACTATCCGCATCTCTGACTAATGTTGCTAATTGTTTTTCATCAGTCGCGCATCCGTTTATTAACTTTTGTTTTAATCGAAAGCAAGCAACGCGATGTCGATCGCGGCGATCCCTAAAAACTGCTTGCTTTGTACCCGACTCATATGCCGAAAGTTCTGAACGCAATTTTTTAAGTACGCTATCACTGTTAGCAATTTTCTTGGATTGGGATGCTATTATGTCAGCCATTAAGTTCTCTTTAACGCGCAATTTGCGAACTTCCTTTTGGTTACCAGATGTTTTGGCAATATAGGCTTTAAGAACAGCCTTATATTCGTCCCACATATTATTGTAAGAATTTTCAAGTAAAGATCGTATAAATTCCCGATCGTTTGTGTATTTGTTGCGTTCTTCGTCCTCTTTCACTAAATTTTCTCCCCGTGTTGTCCATGCTAAGGAATCAGTTGTAGTATGTCCATGATAAAGTAATAACTGCAAATGTGTTTCTGCTGCATTGTGGTCTTTTTTAATTTGTGCAGCGTTAATTTCACCTAATTTTAATGTATTAGCTGTTCGTCGATCATTTTCTTCTGACAGTTTTTCGATTCCAGTAAGAAAGTTTACATTCATTGTATCTATAGAATCACAAAAACTTGATACAGTACGTTGAAATTGATCATCAGCTAATTTAATTAATTTCATAATGTGGTTGACAAGACATTTTTTCCTATCATACACTCTTTCAAAGGTATGCCACATAACTTCAATATCCTTCCTAAAGATCGGCTCCTTTATTTTCAACATCATTTCTTTCCAACTTTTGTCTAATTCACCCCGTTGACGAGCTTGTGCAGCGATTTCACGCTGAAGTTCTATTCGTTTTAATTTCTTCCTCGCCTCTAACTGTGCTTTTAGTTTTTCAAGCCTTTTTGCTTCCTTTTTAGCTTTTTTTTGCTCTTTTGTCAAACCCATTTTTAATTACAATTTAATATTATTTAACAAAATTCTCGAAACTTAAACAATTGTAAATGTCACATCAATTTAAATAAAAATAATGACAATTATGACATGTCAATATTAATTTATTTCATAAATCATGGAAAAACATCATGAAGGTCTTATTACCTCATGTTCATTTTTCTTTATTTTACATGTTGAATATAAAATAAAGAAAAATGAATAAAACACCCATGATCATCAAAAAGTTAATAGAAAATTTTTGATGATCATAGAGCATAGATCCATATATTATAGTACATATATAGTATTTTATTCAAACTTTAACGCCTTAAGTACGGGGCATGGCCCTTATAACTGTAGTGTTTAAGAAAAGTCATTAATAAAATACAATAAATTAATAAGGGTATCCTTTACTAAGTAATAGGTAAAAAGAATGAATATAACACGATGACAATTTCATTATGAAACAATGAGTGAGCCTGTATCTCAGGTCACTGGCCTTCTACCTCGTATTTCTATATTTATGATTACGATACGATTCCCCTTACTACTGTTTAGCTGTGTTTATGTTTTATAGAAATAAGTAAAAGAAAGAAATGTGTACATATATAATTATAAGTATTTTAATATTATAATTCACACATCATTAAGTATTTTAATATTATATTATACGATAATTTAATTGTTTTCCATCTAGCAATACGGTTGCTCGTTTGCCTTCCCATAAAAACTGATGTATAAAATCTGTTGCTAATATTGAATGTTTATTTTTCACAGGCGAGGTACCAATCACTAGTGGGTGGCTGCGAACCACTTCAGAGCTTTCTTCATAAACGCTTAGCGGAAAATCTGAACAGCGAAGCAGCTCTGGGTACAGTTAATGACGTTGCACAATGTGTTCAATGGCTGCGCTCCACATTCTTGTTTGTACGCGCCGCTAAAGACCCAAGAAAATATTTGGGACTGACATCTACCTCACCTGCACATCTTATATCGAAGAAAATTGAAGGTAAAAAATTATTATGACTGTGACTGTGAAAGCGAGCAGCCCCCAGGCCAAAGGTTCCCATCACACTGCCTGCATTTCTACTACCACCACTGTGAGTGTGACTGCAACTGTAAGTGTGGCTGTGTCTGTGACTGCAACTATGACTGCCACTGTGACTGTGTCTGTGAATGTAACCGGTCACATTTTTTTTAGTATTAAAATTCACATTCAAGTGAGTGCGACTGTGACTGTGACTGCGACTGCGACTGCGACTGCGACTGTGACTGTGACTGTGACTGCAACTGTAACTGTAACTGTGCCTATAAATGTAACTGGTCACAGTTTTTTTAAGTATTAAAATTCACAGTCAAGTGAGTGCGACTGTGACTGTGACTGTGACTGCGACTGTGACTGTGACTGTGACTGTGACTGTGACTGTGACTGTGACTGTGACTGCGACTGTGACTGTGACTGTGACTGTGACTGTGACTGTGACTGTGACTGTGACTGTGACTGTGACTGTGACTGCGACTGTGACTGTGACTGCGACTATGACTGTGACTGTGTCTGTGAATGTAACTGGTCACAGTTTTTTTAGTATTAAAATTCACAGTCAAGTGAGTGCGACTGTGACTGCGACTGTAACTGTGACTGTGACTGCGACTGCGACTGCGACTGTGACTGTGACTGCGACTGTGACTGTGACTGTGACTGCAACTGTGACTGTGACTGCGACTGTGACTGCGTCTGTGAATGTAACTGGTCATAGTTTTTAGTATTAAAATTCACAGTCAAGTGAGTGCGACTGTAACTGCGATTGTGACTGTGACTGTGTGCGTGAGATTTTTTATTACTAAATTAATAGTAGAAGTCATAACAACGAGAAAACAACATAGGTTTCGCTTTGAAATCGCTTTGAATACGTTGGCAAAACAAAAAATATTCTAAGATCCTTTATTGACAAAATCCGCAATCACTTAGTTACCATCCTAATATTAACACAGCAGATAATTTATCAATGTATCAGTTAACTTCTTTATGAAAGTATCCATAGAACTTTCTGCACAACAGCTATGTTACTTCAATTTTTATTCAGACCAAAAGAAAAAGCCAATATTTGGTGATGCCATGAACGGCGAAAACACCATACCCTAACATATCATCGTCCTTAAGCGGTTCGTATAAATGCAGAAATCGGTCTTCTGATTATTTACATCCTTACCCTAAGGTAAACAATATATATGCAGGGCCCTTGGTGTGACAGGGATGGCGGTTTACCATCAGGTAACTTGTTTTTTCGTTTACCTACATCTTCCGTAAAAGAACCAAGTTCCAAGTTAATTAGTTCTACTTCAAGAATATTTTTGTAGTTTAAAGAGCGTGGTAATCGAATATAACGTGTTAGTATTATATTATTACACGTTATTGTATTAAAAGTAGTAATAACTTAATTGGATAGGATTGGATTTACGATCTAAGCTCACAAGTTCGATTCCACCTATGTATCATTGACGGCAACTATTTTTTTTTAATTTTATCAAGCACATTCTGCTTAGTTATTGAATTCTATTAATTCTTAATAAAGAAAAGTGTTGGGAAATCGTCATCATTTATTATTCTCAACATAGTCCTAATAGAGTAACACGGTTATATTTATAATATATGTGATATATATGATGGTATGTGCTAATATGTGACCACATCAACAATTTTCACCACATTAACGCTACATTTTTATTTCTGAATATTTTTTTGGGACAATTAACATTAACATTTTATTCGTTTTAACATATCAGGTAAGTTTAAGACCTACCGCAAAGGTAAAACATTAGCCTGTCTTTTAGTTAAATTATGTGATAAGGACTCCATTAGAATTCAAAGTCGCTGGAGTCCTTTTATAAATACAAAACGTATTCAAGAAAACCTCAGATAACACTTATTACATTATTCCATTAGCGATTTCTTTATAAACATAAATAATTCATAAAATATTAAATTAAAATATTTAACTAAGTAGTCACATTGGTAAATTTCTGTATATTTATAGAAAGCCGCTAAGCTTAGAAGTTTAACTAAAAAAAAATTCTAAATCATTATTAGTCATAGTCACATACGCCCGCACGACACGCACTGATAAAAATGGAAAAGCCCTATTCTTAGCCGAAAACAAAACTACCTCTATCTATACAGCCCCCTTAGATATTCAACACTTAATTGCTCTCCAAAACTATTCTAAAAACCTTGATAATTTTATTATAATCCTAATGAAGGCTTTTGGAAATAAAATTTATTATTTATGAATAAAAATCTTGGTCAATTTCAAAACGCAGATACATTTGATCGTTCACTCTTATATCTATTATGCAAATACATTTAAACATTATAATCAATTGTTAAGATAAGGTGGACACGATAAAATATAATCCGAAAATAAAATAATTTCAAATGCGATGCATGATATAAGATAAATACTTAATGTAAAATTAATAATGTTGTTAGTGATAATTTATTTATGTCGCAGACTTTAATATTGTGCGTGAGGCAATATTATAATATAAGTAATATTTTGTGTGAATAAATTTCAGTTGACAACCATATTTTATAATATATATCGGTAATAATTACTAAGGGATTTATGGATACTTACTTCGACTAAGTTGAATTTGACTTTTCGATTACATTAAATTCAAACATAATCTTCCAGTAATGATAAAGAGTTTTAAAGAGAACCATGAAATAATATTTTGAAAATCGTCAAAGAAAACTATATGCATGTAAATAGAAATACTCAAGTATATTTATTTTATGAAAAACCTTTTTTTTTAAAGAAATATATATATATATATATATATATATATATATATATATATATATACATATATGGCATGTATTTCATTATCATGTTAATATTATTTTGTACCAACATTAAGAAATACGTGTTGGATAACTTTGAATAATAGAATAAGTTATGAAGTTATAAGAGAGCAATGTGGAGTAAAAAAAGATGTCTTGACCAAACTTAAGAAAGGAATGCTTAAAGAAGATGAATGAAGGACGACTGGAAAAGGAATTTACGTCGCGGATGTGAATCAAAGGGTCGGTAGGGAAAGACCAAGGAAAATATACCTTGACCAAATTGCATGCATGAGGAGAGTGATGAGTGTGAAGGAAGCAAAGAAAGTGCCGAAACGGAAGTAGATGGAGATCTGTGGTCTCTGCCCATCCCTACAGGAAACAGGCGTGATGATATGTATGTATGTATGTATATTTGTATCTTTGTCTTCAACCTAAAGATTGACTGGAAGATAATGCCCTACGGCATTAAATGCACGTTTGTACCAGAATGTGTACAGGAGTAATAAATAAATTAATAAAAATAAATGGACAGCAGTGTTCACCTAAATAATAAAAACTTATCTGCGATCCCCAATGCACCTGCCGAGCTTGAGGATAACGGCTATTCTCTTTACTTGTCGGAGAGGATGTTGTTCGGCCGTGGGCTGTTATAACTTTTGTATGGGATAGGAAGGCAAATGAGCAGGCGTGTCACCCGATAGAAGGCAATCAATGCCACCCATAGACATCCGCAGTGCTATAGGCACAGCGTTGCCGGGCTTAATTGTCGATGATGATTTATGAACTTATGCTTTCTTAGTAAAACGAAGGACATATGTCACATTATGTTTTATATTTTTGTTCAAGCATTGCTCGCACATTGAGTCCATTCACTCAATAGTTGCATCTACATACCTCGCCGTGCTCTTTACCTATAAATCTTGAAATGTCATTGAAGACGCTTAACGAGCTAAAGCTAGAGAATCGAATGTTACGTCATTACTTTGTTAATAAGCCGAATATATATTTGAACAGGATGTGGACTGTATTGGCATCCTGTTTGTAAAAATATTTTAACGTTGCCTCTTCTTAGCCGTACGAAGATTGAAAAATATAATAGATTTCAACATTGAAGTAACTGCATCCTATACCCTACATTTACTTAAGCTTCTTATTTTTTTTTCTAGCATGCAATATTTTTTCAGAGAAAATAGTTTCATCTGTTAAAGCCATAATCAATCAATCGTTTTGCTGCTGTAAGCCCCTCGTTTTGCATGCAGGTTCGGGATCGCATATTAATTATCATTCTTAAGCAATAATTAATTTTAAAATAGAAAAGTAATAAATACTCAAGTAGTTTCAAAACATTTTTAAAATACATTTTTTTTACAAATTTTGTCTGAAGTTCTCTCAGAAAACTGAATTCTGTCGATTTAAATAATTATGAAAAATTATTCAATGACGCCTAAACTACTTTGATACATTTTCTATGCAAAATGTATTTTCGTTGTATCACCCATATCAATTCGTGTACATGTTTGCAGAACTATGTGTGAAAGCAATGAACGGCTTGGCTACGTCGGGACTGATAACTATGGATGAAGCGAGCTGCATCGAATCCACTGAAGCTGGTCGACTCATGTCCATGTACTATATAGACTTAGAAACTATGAAAAAAATAATGAAAGTAAGTAATGTTATGTGTATTTAACATTATGTGTATTTGATATTATGTTATTGATATTATGTGTTATTGATACTATGTGTTATTGATATTATGTGTATTTTAATAAGGACAACGATTTGAATCGGTGGTATCTGATACGTGATCGACCTGAATGATGAGTTGAAGTTCTTTATTCAAATTCGGCTCGAAAGCTAAATTTGTATTACTGCTATTTTACTAACTAAAAAATCAATGTGTTCCTTTCGATAACACTACTTCAGTCGAAATTCCGTTTCTCGGTATTTCTTGTCATCATCATCATCAGCTCGCGACAATCTACTGTCGAACATAGGGCTCCCCTAAAGCACGTCACCTAGCCCGATCGGCTGCCCCATTTCAAAACAAAATAATAACTTAAAACTTAATTTAAGAGGAGAGCTCATAAGCGTCAAATATAATCATAGACCATCCTTTGATATTATGTATGTAAAGTAAAACAATGCCCACCAATATGTTTATATTTGTGTATTACATATTTTAAAGTCCTTTTTTAACTTTTATAATCGACACATGATAATTAGATTCATGTAGGAACCAATCAGTTTCATAACATAATAAAAGCACTTGATAGATTTTGTATGATCAATAAAACCTGTTATCTTATTTTATTGATCAATTTCTAGTAACAATATATAATAGGTATTGTAAATGAAAAAAACATATCATTAAATAAAAAAATATTTTAAATTTACTTATAATAAAGAACTTCAACTGCGGAAATTTGGCCATCATTTATTGAATCGAAAGATGAGTCATTTACGGGTAAATTATTCTAAAATGTTTTTCTTGATTCAGACACTAAACATAACAATTTATGAATAATTTCTTATTTTTTATTTTGTTTAGGGCCCCTCGGAGTGACAATATTTTTAGGAATAACAATGTAATCGAGAATTAAAAATCTGAAAAACAAGATGTATTTTAATAAATAAGTTATAAGTAACACCTTTTGTAAAAAAGTTTTTTGATCCAGCTATAAATTGTACTTGAACAACAGAGTTGAAATTAATTTGTTGTTTTTTTTATTTGCAATTCAATAGCTTTTATATTTTTTCTTGTTATATCACTGTATCTTTAAAATCCTGAAAATCATATATATTATTTTATATTTCATTAAATGAAGAGGTCATTTTCATCTCGATATTACCATGAACAGCATCTATTATGAAACACTACTTGTATATTCATTCAAAAGATAATATAAGCAGCAACAACTCAGTCAGTAAGCCTCGGCATTACGATCGGAGCGTCGTGAGTTCAAAAGTTCAAGAAGACTTCCAGTAATATTAAAAACTTTGCTGATCTTTTTTTAAATATAGAATTTTTTCTTATAAAGAATATTATATCCTGTAAAGAAAATATGTTAGTGAAAAAATGGGATAATTGAGAACAAACCAGCTATCCTAATGGTAGAATAGTCGTTTTGATCCTTTCTTTTTATGGTAGAGATCAGCAAACGAGCAAGTGATTCAACTGAAAAGCTTACTTTAGAGTTTACCAAATCCTTATGTGAATAATGCGAGTAGAGGAAGGAAGTGACGTGATGAGGAAAATGGAATAAAAAATGGGCGAGGAATTGGACTTCTGCATCCCTACACTTACCATACGAAAACGGTATATAGTAAAATGCTACCACTTAACGATATTCTGTAAGGATGTGGCATTTCTCTGGTAGAACCAGCTTAGTCTGGTCTAGAGAACAGAGTAATACATTTTTATTAAAAATTCTAATAATTAAACTCTTACATTTTTATATTATATAATAAAAAATAATTTAAAAACGAAATTGTAAAATCAATTCCTACTTTTAATTGAAGAATTTTATTTTAGTTACTTTTTTTAGATAATTACATTTAATATAAATGTACAGAAAGATTTTTGTCTTCCTATATAAAACTAAAATTTATTAATTAAATTTAATTAATTAATAATATTTTTATTTGAAATACTTTATTAATATCAAGTGTCATCCACTACAAAAAATGTATTTGAATTTGAGTGGATGAATAAAAAGTATTTTATTAACGATTGAACATTTGAACAAGATATATAAACACATATGTATATATAGGAAGAGTGTGAACTAATAAAAGGAATTGAAAAACAGGTTTTTATACGTGTAATAAACACAACACACACACATGTACTAAATTTATTATTTACATTTTTACACATGTAATAAAAACAAGTCAAATCGTTAGTATTCGACCGTTAGTTTGACAAAATAGCGTTACACATAGGGTTCTATGACAGTAAACTATAACGGGATAACATTCCTTGCTCCTTATCCTACGATTTAAGCACCCACGCGCAGCTTTCTCGGTGTGTTTTTCAACATGATGCCTATCGTCTCGATCGCAGATACAAAGCTCACAGAGTACGATTCCCGCTGATACGGTAAGAGAGACATCGTCCTGTTGATTGCGAGTATGACAACGAAACACATTACAATGCTTTTAGTGTTTTTTTGCTAGTTTTTCTTTACTACCTTTGGAAACTGTTAGATGATCTACAAATTATACAGTACAGAAACAGTAAAAAAACAACATGCACATTAATAATTTCTGACGCTGAATTCCACAAACGCACAACTCGCCACAAAAAACAGTTTCATCCCCACCATATGGATGAATGGAGATCCAGTACGGTGCGTTTTCCAACAACGTCTTGGAACACGCTCCCTTCAGCGGTGTTTACGAACCGATAAAATATTGGATCTTTCAAAAACCAAACCTACACATTTATTAAAGACGGCAAGATGCGAACGTCTATGGGCGGCGTTGTTTGCTTTCCATCAAGTGACACGCCTGTTTGTTTGCCTTGCTATCCCATTAAAAACAAAATATTTCCATTGCCACTTTAGATAGGAGGCACGGAATCCTTGGAGCAGTTATTGTATGTGGTATGCGAGAGTCACGAGCTATCTGATATGCACCTCCGCGTGGACGAGCGCCGGTGTCTGAATGCCCTCAACAGGAACAACACAGCGACTACAATACGCTTCCCGATGAGGGGTAAGATCAACACAAGGCAGATGAAGCTTAATTGGTGAGATATACAATGATATCCTTCATTCGAATATATCTGAATTTTCTGAACACTGTAACACCTAAATTAGTATTTTCTAATTTTTTCACAGCCCATATATGTCCCACTGCTGAGCGTGGGCCTCTCCATTTATGGAGGAACAGAAGTTAACCCACCTTATTGCTTATAAGCGCTTGTCCAATGCAGATTGACGGGGTTACCAGACTCGGTATAAATGTCTGTAAGCCATACATATATTTTTATTCAGATGCGAGGATCGAGTACCCGACCATTGACTCGTGGGCGGGGGGCCCCGCCACTGAGCCAATTGGTCGTCATGGGAAGAAATGGTGTGTAGGTGTGGAAGAATTGATATACCAAGAATCATACAACATTTTTCCCATTATTATAGTTGATTTAATACGTCTTTGTCAAATCGAGTTTTGAACATCAAATATTCAGTGTACACCTAGTCAGTGTTCATGACTTCTGTTCAACATTGAATTCAAAAGAAAATTAGAAACGATTTCCCTGCTCTCTATCAATTCAATATTTAAAAAGTATAAGAATATTGCAGCATAATTCAAGCGGTCTTGGGATGTCTGCCGATCCTAGAGCCTTCACTTAACCAAGAAGCTATGAAAATAATGAGGATTGCTGATAGGATTTGCAAGTGTAAGTCAAATAATTTTTAATTTAAAAAAAGGACCAGAAATAATTTCTAATACTACTAGAATTTTCTTGTGCTAGGAAATGGTCCACATCAATTATCCAATAAAGAATACGAACTCACGTTATACAGAACCTTGCCAACTGAGCTATGGCTTCTGCGACTTAACATGTGAAATGTCTAGAGATATTTATTCCGAGTCTTATTACCTCGCCAATCTGCATTGGACAAGCGTGGTTAATTAATGTCCATTCCTGCAGAAATGAGAAGATCCGTGCCCAGCAGTGGAACATATATGGGTTGTGGAATGAATGAATAGAAAATGGTTCCAATTCATATTCAAATTGAAAGATACGAAAATATAAGGTCGATCTGAACTTGTATTTTCGTAAGCGCTATTTCTTTAAAACTTTAGCAACTCAGTTGGTAATTTTTTTAAAAAATTAGCAACTAACCTAACAAAAAAAAACAATATTGGAAAACTAACGATAAAAAACATTTTAAAAGAAGCAATAAACCGGTAAAAATATTTGGATAAGAAGCAAAAAGCAGCTTTTGTTCCTTACTCATAGAGCCATTGTTAAAAAAAAGGTAACTCTGTTGGCGCAGCGACCCAAAATGGATCTCTTCCTCCGAACATATCTTACGCCACCGTACCCTTTCCTGCGCCACCTCCTGCCAGTTGCAGATTTGAAGGTTGCGCAAGTCATCCTCGATCATGTCTCTCCAGCGGTGCCTGGGGCGCCCCACAGGACGTCGTCCAGTTGAGCGAACCACATACGTTGAGAGTATGGGGGAGGATTGGGCAGTCAAGAGTCATTGCTACTTATTTTAGAAATAAAATATTGGTCTTCTCTTCTAACGAACTTAAATATTCAGGTTTGTTGGCATACGTGATTCGACCAAGTGTAACAAAGGGCTGTCCTCAAATTTACGGGACTGTGTTGAACTCGATACTGTTGGCGAAGTGCATAGTGGCGCATTTGTGGGAAAACTCAATATATGTGAGCAAGCAACTAAAGGGTATCGGTCCAACATTCAGCACATTACTAGCATCCGCTGGCAAAGTAAATTTTATGTTGCTGGAGGAAAGTCATCCGAGGGATTTGGAAAGGGTAAAGTATACTAATTCTAGATAGATTGATTTATTTCCCTCTGCAGCAACATATACGAATACATATTACATTATTACATAATTAACAATACATACAAATAGAAATTGGTAATGGCTCCGACAAAACCTCCACTTATTAAGCAGAAAAACTGAGAGAAAATCTGTCACCGCCCGACCCTCACGGAGATGCAGTGCAGCGCCTAAACCTACAATATATAATCAAGCCTTATATATACATAAGAATAAATACAATACGTGACAATACCAATGAACTGCTGAAATCTATTATAACTTGTAACATGTTTGACATAATTAAACTGGTATTATGGTCTATCACCAGTATCAATGGTCATGGGTTCGATTCTCGCATCGGAATAAACACATATAGCCTAAAGGTTAAAAAATAAATACAAATTAGACATATTTTTGTACGTATATATTAAACGAACAAAAATATCAACAGACTATTGTATATCGACGCAAAAAGGCGAAAACGCTGTAAATTACACATGTCAATTTTTTATTGCATATTCGAATAAGAAAAAAATACTGCGTCGAATGGTCGACGAGCATCAATAGAAAATTTTGTACAGCGTTCAAGTTTTTGTGTGATCAGATACAATTTTTTCAGTACCTAATCTTAACATTTGTTTGACGCTGGTGGTAAGTTTTCATTTTGCAGTTTACTAAATTTTTTGCTCTTTTGCGTCGATATATATACATATAAATGACCATTCTTAGTACATAAATATATAATTATGACATCATCACACACACCAATGTAATCCATTCGTAAAGCAATTAAATTTTATAACTGATTATAATCATTAAAGCCATCAATCAAGCTAGTTTCTCATATGTATGTGTTATTCAAAAACTTGAAATGAATAAATTATACCTAACTTATTTATTACGATACCATCAACTTGCTTTATTCGTTTCTTTGTACGATGATATCCCAGATTGTGTTATAAAAGTTGAAGGATGATTAGGTTCTTTTTTTTAGTGCCAATTCTGTTTTCTATTAATTATTCTTTGCTACTACTGCGCATATGTACTCGCATGACAGTAGCTACATATGTACTGTAGCGTGCCTACCGTGGTGCTTACGGCGACACCCGGGATCTTTAGGAGAAATTTATCTTCAAATAAAATTCTTCAAAATGATATTAATTTATTCTTGCATTTCATTGTACATTTATATAACATCTTATTCATGCTTTATTTACACCTTTCACGTTACATTTTATTTCTCATTATATATATTACTAGCTTTTGCCCGCGGCTTCGCTCGCGTGGAATTGGGTCTGCACATTAAGTTTCGTATATATATACGCTATTGCCTATCTATTGGTATTTACTCCCATAATCGCCTCTTACGGCATCCACGAGAAAAATGGGGTGGCCCTAATCTAAACTAAGAAAGACGACAAAGATTGTTTGTTACAGATTGCCTCATAAGAAAAGGAATCCACCCCACAATAGAAATTTTCCTAGATACATTCTAACTATTTTTTCCTCCTATTTCTGTAGGAATGCAAAATACAATTATCAAGTTTGTCATCGGCGAGTTATTTAGACTTACAGAATAAATTTCTGTAGGCCGTTTTTTCACTGTCCATATATGTCGCACTACTGAGCACGGGACTGGAGGAACGGACGTTTACCAACCACGCTTGCCCAATGCGGATTGACGGAGTTATCGTACTTGAAATAAATCTCTGTAGGCCATACATATATTTATTCCAATGTGGAGGGATCAAACCCGCGACTATTCACTCCTTGGGAGGGGTACACTACTAACCCAATTGGACCAATGTATGCCATACATATATTATATTTACTTCGATGCGGAAATTAGAACACGCGACCATTGACTCCAAAAACGGCAGCTCCATTACTAAGTCAATAAGATTATTAATGGAATCAGGCGTTACTTTGCGGAAATCCATCACTATATGGACAGTCAAAAGTTTTACTTAGCTAAGATCCGCGACAAGCAAAACAATAACAGAAAATTAATAATGTGTGTTTTTCCGTTGGGTTTAGTAGATTTATTTGGAACTTAAACCAAAAACTTACCGAAAATCGGCCATCAACTCTCCACCCACCAACCACTATACACAACACCAAACACACAATATCACTTTTCCATCTTAAGTCAATAAGGTTCTAATTACTTTATCTCAACCCTCCAGATAATGAACAAAGGCCCACCGGCGGGTAATGTCCTCCGCAAGCAAGTAAGCCTGTTACCGAAATATCAACTGACCATAACGCCCATAGACAATCTGAGTGTACGCATACAGTTAGTTCTATTAAACCAGACGCATTTACTAGAGAATATGGAGCACCTCACCGCTGGAGTAAACCATAAAAGTTACATCGTCATCGGAAATTCTGAAAACGACCTTCTCTTATTGACTTCTTTCAAGTAAGTTTTAATTTCTAAGAAAATAAACTTTCAAGTAACGAACTTAACTGGCTTAGTGGCGGTACTATCAACCATCGCGGGTTCGATTCGATTCGAGGCGGGCGCCTTTGAATACATGGCCTTGATATGTACGTCGAGTCTGGATATAACGCTAATCTGTCTTGGACAAGCGTTAATGTTCATTCTAACACCATGCCCAGTTGTAAGAATGGTTTATTTAAAAACTGACATGGGTTTGTCAAAAAATGTTTTCGTGCCACTAATAAAAGGATGTCCAGGTTATAATAAGAGTAATAATTTATATAATTACAGCCGATTATGCAGCATGCTAAAATTTATATAGAAAAGAAATATATCCATATTATCATCAGCCAATTTCAGTCAATCGCTGGATAAAAACCTCTGCCAAGATGCACGACCTCGCCTGATCACTTCTAGCATCTAGTTCCTATTATCGCCCCACCCAGATCATTGTTCTATTTGACCTGGGAATATCCCATACAATATTTGCCAAAACACGGTCTACACTACAACATTCGTCTACTTTCACGGACTATTCTTTGTGTTGGTAACATTACCAGGTCATGATATCCTCATCAAGGTCAAGAGTAGGAATCGCATGTAAATTAGGTTTATTTGAAATGGTAAGATGTTACTCCGTTTTTCTGTAAACGTAAATTTTAAACAACATTGAATCACAAGACCGTTCATAATCGTAGATTATATTTATGACATACGCATAAACTAATACCAGTTATTAAATTCTACGTTATATAACCTAAAAATCAATAAAACGAGTCTCGTGAGACAAGTTTCATTAATCTACTAGCTAACTTCATGACATATATTATGAAATTTGCTTAAACAATAATCAACTTTTGATTTAAAAACATTTTTAAATATTAGTACATGCCTTTTCTTGTCTACAATAACTGATATTTTTGAATAATACAGCCTGTATCCTTCTTCTGCTTTTAGAGATAAAGATATAATTAGCGTTTATGATGGAACTATATCGTATGAAGTCACAAGAAAACATAGCCATGAACATAAACTTATAGTCCATTGTATTAGTTCAAATTTTGGTAAGTACAATTTATGTTAAATGACTATCAATTAAATTTAAAAAACAGTATATTGAAAATGCATTGTTTTAGTTGGAATTGATACAAGCTGCGAATATTTGTTTAAAGACTTAACCACATCTAAAACACTATGTACGAATACATCCAATATAGAAACAAAACCAAATCCAACGACGAAACCATTAAAGCAGACTTTTGTAACCGATGTTTTTCCTGAACGTAAAAGAAAAACCACTAGCAGTAATCTAGAATATTCAAAGGAAAAAAAGAAACGTGATTGTTCTGTAATAAAGCAATTGAAATCTTTGAAAGACACTTTTGACCTTTCTTCCAACAAAACAATAAAAGAGATAAATAAAGAACCAGATAAATCTACTCATATTTTAAGAACTCTTCAAACTAAGGATGATGGAATAAAAACTTTAAATGAAATAAAAAATAATTGTAAAGAAATAGCAAATAATACTTTAGATATATTTTCAAAAAACGAGAACAATTATCAAGACGTGGGAAAACGTGGTGGGGATTTTTTAAATGACGAGCAACAAATAAATAACATTTTAAATAAAATAGAAAACGAAATTCGTGCACATGATATACAATATAAATCTATTGTTCCCACAAATCAAATAAAAAAACACAGTACAGGAAAAAACAACAAATATCAACACTGCCAAGCATTTAAAAATAAAGGTAGCAACAACAATTATAATTCAATTAAAGCATTGGAACAAAAAAACAAATCCGATGATGAAGATGACGCAAATGTTGACGGTAATAATACCTTTACGGATACAATTAAGAACCAAATCAATAATTTTTTAGCCAAAACTAAAGATAGCACTAGAGATTCTGATATAAATATTTCAAATCTACTAGAAATCAAAGAATGTGAACTACGCTACGAAACTAATAACAAAGTAGAAGAAATAAAAGCAACCGAATCTGCTGTGACTTTAGATCACATTACCAAAAATACAGACAGTGAATCAAAAAACATAACAATGAACGAAAAGGAAACTTCAATTTCACCCAAAGAAAATGTAAATAAGAAAAACAGTATACTCGTTCAAAATGAAATTTACCCGACGATTGACGCACGAGATTATATAAACAGTCCCAATATTACTATAAATTGTAACATTGTAAAACAAAAACATACTCCATGTGTAATAACATCAGTTACTAAAGATAAAAATACACAATTAACCGAAGACAACTATTATCTTACTAATAATATCCATTGCAGTCCATCGCAAGGCACAGATATGAATGAAATAGATAGAACACTTACAAACAATAATAACAATATAAAACATGAAGATAAAATAGTTTCAATGCAATCCTTTATACATGGATCTATCTTAACAGAATCAGATCACAGATTGACAAATATAAAAAAATATCAAAAAAATGGTGAAATGTTGACTGTTTTTAAGAATGAAGTGAAATCGTTACAGGAACAGTTTACTTGTATTCAAACTGTTGTAGAAGAGGATATAGATGTTGTAGAACAACAGTATTCAATTTCCCGAAAAGAGTTAAATGTATATACAGAAAAACAATTACAACAGAACAATTGTGTAATAAGAAAATTACAAGTATATTTAGATATAAGAAAACTAATGATTGACACTTGTAAAAACGAAAATAAATTAAATGTAGATGCGCAAACTACTTCTAATAAAGGATGTAAGACAGAAAATAAAGAAAAAATTGAAAATCATTCCAAAAAACGTATCGCCAACGACGCTGAAATTAAAACTAATGTTTCACCAGAAAATTCGAATATATTACAGGTGCAAAATATCCAAAAAGCTATAGAAAATGAATCGTTCCAAAATGATTTTGTAGGATCTGAAGAAGACCAGCAAGCCAATAAAACAATTTTCGGTATTATTCATAAATATAAAGATATGTCAAGGTAAATATAAAACTTTTATAGAGTAACATAAGAAATAAATAGTCTTAATTTATCATCACATGTATATTTTCAGCAAAAAGTCTAATACGACATCTCTTTACGACTCGAATACGGATTCACAGTTTAGTCAACGTATAAAATTAAATGTGCCAAATCAAACAGAGTTTTCGAAGCTTTCTAAAATAAAGCGAAAATACAAAATACGTGATTTACCTAATCTACAATATCCATCAAATAGTAAAGCCGCGTTAGCAGAACCACTTCAAATACCTATATATTGTAAATCTGACACTAAGCAATATGCCAATACATTAAGCAATAATACTATGAATAATAACAATGACTTAAATAGTAACTTCGAAGATATTTCATCGGACCGTGTTACAGATGGCGAATTGTCCATAACTCTATCACCTGCTTGTGAAAATAGAAATGACCAACTAGAGAAAACACAACTGACGGCTAATGATTTTCATATAAGTGCATCAATGTTTAATCCAAAAGCACTCATAGAATGTTTAAAAGAGGATGACCATATTTTACCTCCACCGCCAGATTTTCGCGATAAACGTGATTTATTTTCGCTCAATGATGAAGAAAAGGGCAGTCAAATAGAACATTTTGCCATTCCTAATGAGTTTGGTAACTTTCAACATAACGATTCAATCACAGAAACAGATCAAGACATAAACATATTCGAAGGTAATCAATATGGAGTTTTAACTCCCAATAAAGAAATAGAAACATGGACGCTTTCCGTAGATGATCAGGATCCGTTAATTAATACTAATCCTTATACTTCACTTACTGTCATGCGCAATAACAACACTACAGAGAATCTATCTCTAAAATTATCTGCTTTAAGGCAAGAAAAGTTGAACCGGTTCAAATGTATGCGTAAAAAATATTTGACGTTTCGAAAGTAATGATTTCATTATAATTTTGATTTCGAACTTTTCAAATAAATTTATTAAATAAACCTATCTCAAACAAATGTATTTTGATTGTATCCTAAAATATTTATACAAATATTATAAATACTTTACGTTATTCGGATTGTGGCTAAATCTAATTGTGTGCATGGCACACCATAATTTTACCCGGGAAGTTAATCTTCCTGCTTTTTTATATCTATACGCTATCTACAATTGCACTGAATTAAATATGTTCAAATTAAGCATTCATACACAATATAGTCCTTTAGTAGTGATCAAGATAGAATTAATTGGGCTTAAAAACATTCACTTAAATCAAATTTATCGGAGTTTAATGTGCATGTTAAACGCGTCATGTTCTAGCACTAGTTTTACATAATATGGTAGACGTGCGGGAATCAACGCTTGGTCCTATGATTGATAAAGAATTAGAAAGAAATCTCCAGTAGGAAATTTTAGAGTTCTTACTGATGTTATTGACCTATCAAACATATTCGTAGGTATACTTGTAAAATATAATCAAGCTATACGATTACACACAGTCTGGCAACTCGAGTCGACAGTCGATTAAGAATATCTATTATGAGCTCGAGCCTGATTGCTGCGTAGTTTACAGTGAATATTACGCCAACAGAAAAATCTATTTCTTGTTTTAAATTTAGTTGACAGAATGACTATATAAATTTGATAAAATGATATACAAATTTAAACCTATCAATCCGTCAGAGAACCAAAGTCACCGACAGTCTTTCGAATTAATAAATTAAAATGACAATGATAGTCACGTTTGTCGGAGATCTGACAACTGCTGGAGCAGAAGAATGCTGGAGTGAAGACCGCGTCGTGGTAAGCACAGCGTTGGACGCCCCACGGCTAAATGATGCGATGTTCTACGCAGGGCAGCTGCCATAGATTGGATGCGTGAAGCCGAATATCAGGCTAGGTAGCGCGTTTTGCGGAGACCTACGTCCGTAAATGAAATTTAAAAAAAAAGGTTCCGATTGGGCAAGTCATTCTCAGAATTTTATGAATGAATGATGGATTATGAATGAAGAATATTACCCGCAACGTTTGTCCAAGGCTGCGGATTTGAAAGACACCCAGATTCTGAATACCTGTGCACATATTCCCGATGCAGAAATAAAATACGAGACCATTCATAGTGGTAACTTCACTACTGGGTCAATTTGGTCGTCAATCAGCAATTATTTTGTTGTAAAAATTCTCAGATAATAATTATTAAATATACACTTGCTTCTCACACATTACACACACAACATATTACATATAGATATATAAAATGCTTTTGATAAGTAGTGTATAATGTTTAATATAAGACACTTATTATTACTTATTATTTTAATATGGCCAAGGAATCTGTAGTTATTTTTAAGTTAATACAATTAAAATTTCCTCCAAATTTTATAAATTTGTATAAGTGTTAGCATATGATATGCTGTGGATTTTGTTTAAATAAAGAAAAAAAAACACAGGAAAAAGGCAAATGGATTTTCATAAATAAGAAACTTTCAATAAAGCAACACCAAACTTTAATTTTAAGTTAGAGCAAAAACAATACTTAAGAAAATGTATTTACTTTTTAAAATCAAATTTATACAACTAGCAAAAGAGCGAGCTTTGAAAAGTGTCCTATTACTAATAGACACATTTTGTTTAATATTATACATATTAAAGTAAAACCAAGACTGACTAAACAGAAAAATATAACATGTGAAATATGATGTCTCGATGGTCTGACATTATAGTTTTATTTAGTTGGTCTTGGTTGAACAGAACTCCATTCCTTTACTCCAATAGTCTTTTCTAACTTGAACAGTGCGATGTTTCAACAAGGGCAGGCACACCATTCAATTTAAAAGAAACTGGATGCATACAGGACCCTCGTCATTGCAGTGGAGTATCCACTCAGCGGCAAGACGACGATACTGTACCGGTAGAAATTGTTACAACCTCTATACTTTGCATTAAAATAATGCCCATTTTCACAGGCAAGGGATTCTAACTTCGCAACCGTATCCAGTGATATATTAGTACTCTAACACTTAGTTCTCAGCCTCCCTGCAAAGTTTTCAATCTTGTACAAAAGAAAACCCATTCACTGGTTTAATTAAAAGTAAAATCAATCTGCAATCCTGCCACTCACTCCACAAATGTCTCCACCTTCTAAGTAACCTCTTAAAACATCAACTTTATTGATTTAAAAGATTTTCACTAATGTTATTCTCTTCTCAACCATTACAAAGAAAAATGGTTTATCTTTTAGATATTTATCTTTCATTTATTATAATTTATTGCTTGTTAAAATGAATGTTTTAAGAAGTTGGTAGTATATCTAGGAGCACAGGTGTAATACAAAGTTCCAACCCTTGCACTTTGTAAGTTTGACTGCAATATTGGAGCTTGTTACAAAGCAAGGTCGGGCAGTTCGTCAACAAGACAGTAACCAGCTGAGAATATAGTTTCCGTTTAATGCTCAGCACATGAGAAAACTAACACACCAGACTAAATAAAATGAATTGTGAACAAGAAGGAATGGCTGTAAACTAAATTATAAAATATGAACGGCTATTCATGATTACAAATATACATTAAAAGCTAAGATTTAGAATTTTTTAGAAGTACATAATAATTTAGTTTTAATTATCATTGCAAAATATGCTAAATCATGCTGAATATTAAACTGGAAATAGTCCACACTTTTTTTGTTATTTTTTTATTTTATAAATTTTTTTTACATTTTTTAATATTTTTTTTCTTGAGTAATTTCCACGCTGGGAAAATTACACTAATTCTATGCAAAGTATAGCTTGTATATTGTTACATGACCACTCCATACTTTGTTTCATTAAGATTATGGGCTATACTGTTTATGCTCGCATATTAGCAGTAAAGATTCAGATATTTTGTTGATAATTAGGAGCTTGAACCTTAATAACTTTATTCATAGTGAATAAAATGTAGAGGCATGAAAAACACTGCAAATATGCCAGTTATACAGCATAGCCCAAAGTGATTCCTGCATATGGCAATTCTGCCAATTTCAAATTGGAAGTGGCAATAAAGATACATATTAGCCAGCCTCAAAGCCTAGAGACATCAACCACAATTCATCAAAGTGGCATTCTATGCTTTATTTATTAAGAATCACTGTTGTAAAGCATAGATTGTCACAATGACTGAATAATTGATGCCGCAAGACACATGCTTCACTTTTTTGTCATTATCTTCAAATATTCAAGTGCGTTCTGAGCAGCCGCAGACTGAGCACCCTTGCTTGTTAAACCGGATCCATAGCATACAGCTACAGGCAAAGTAGATAACTGCACAAGGCACTGACAACGTCCAGTGTTGGATTTCTCGTCAATATCAACATAGGTAACCTCAAAAGATTGCTCCGAGGCTATTTCTTGCAAGAACTGGATAAAATTGAAGTCCTTACTATTTAGAGGCATCACCTGGAATAAAGATAACATTTATTTAATATCACCAGTATCACAGAGGTTTTGTGACAAAGGTTTTATTTTTCAAATGATTTTAATACTTTTTTACTCATACATAAAATGCAATGATATATAAAATTTACTTTAAATATATAATATCGAAATTTAATATCTACATTATAATTATTGATTAAAGACAAATGATCGTTAGGTTTTGATCTTACTGGAAGTTAAATAATAAGATAGACAAGATTCTACTACATATTTACTTAAATGATGAAAAAATTATCTTTATTTGAAATGGATTTATCAACATTTTCATTTCTTATTTTTCATATTTTATAATAAAAGAAACTAATCTTTTTTAACTGTACTATTCACTTGTTCACATACAGCTAAGTGATTATAGTAACAATATAAATTATAGGACAATATAATTTATTTTTAAACATAAATTTAGTTTTCTTGTCACTGTCATGTGATGAAGAGATTGCATCGAAATTTTGAAATTGTGTTAGCACATACATTTTAATCCGTCACTGTAGCCGATGAGACTAGAATAACACCAAAATAATTTTTCTAATAAGAACAAAGTAAGTTGCAAGAATATTTGGTTTAGTGGTGGCCTCACTAAACCAAATATGGTCATAATAGTGTCAAGATTTTTTATTCAGCAAAATATATATTCAGTGTCACCAATTTTGATGATTTGACGAAACTTTTGAATATTTGTACCATCATTACCTGCAACTTGGCCAGGTTAGGACCGACGGATTGTTTAAGATGTTTGTGAAACTGCGACACCTTATGGCTGTGACTTGTAGTGAGTGTGGAGATTTTACTATCTTTCAGATCGGCATAACGGGCCGCGACTCCGCCCTAGAACACAACACGAATTATTACAATTTGATCGCTTTCACCGAGTGACCCTTCTGTTTCATTCCAACTTATGCATGCCGACCAAAAGATAGTAAAACACCTGGCCAAGTGCTACTAACCTTTCAAGAGAATGTTACAAAAGAGCCACTATGTACATATGGCTTACTTGTTGTGTAAACAATGCAATACAAATAAATAAATATATCTAAAAATATAAAAAAATTTCCATACATCTTATACAGTAAACATTATACGAGTATGTATAACCAATGTTCCTAAAACTCAGGAACAAAAACTTAATAAAATAATTTGATTTTATAAAAACAAAATGTGCAAACGCATAATAAAGTTGATTATGAACTGTCAAATCATTATAAATTACACAGTACAAATACATAGATTTCTCAAGTATATAACTATATACTTGAGAAATCCTCACGTTATATATACGAGGGAAAACACGTGTTATACGAAGGACATGAAATCTCGTTATAAATGTACCGCGTTATAGGAAGGTATACTTGAATAATCGTTTATTAATTCCTTTTCAAAATTTTGCGTCAATACTGGGTCACATGGTTTATGAACAAGTGACTTAATGCATTGCACAATAACTGTCACGAAACTTGAAGGTGACATGATGATTACATTTTGATTATTAAATGAAAACAATGTATTTAATGGTTTACATTTATATAAGTGCAATGGTATATAACACTAAGCTAATTTAGATTTCAATTAACTAGTTTAGTAGTTAACATTTACTAAGCTAATTTAACTTTAAATACATTAGATTATTAGTTAGCATACACTAAGCTAGTTTAGCTATTATGAACTTTCAAACTCAAATTGAATGAATACTACATACATGATAATTTTACATTATGAAATTAAATATTACCTCTTCCTCTGCAGGCGCATTATCTGGTGGGTTATCTTTCAAAGCCTGCCACATTTTGTATGCAGCTTGACGTTTAGCAAGCTTCTTCGACTTTCCTGTACCCACTTCGCTTCTCTTCAACAAAGTGCACACAATAGTAAACTGACGCTCGTGTGGTAAACCTACAATTACAAACAGATGAACATTTTCATTAATCTGTTTAGGTTAGATGTTTTGTTTTTACAAAAAAAAAATTATGTTCTTATAATAAGGTGCACAATTGTAATTTGCGAAATGACCACGACAACACACAACCATACGAATACAAACATACAACCCATATAAAGGTACAAATTTAAGCTTTCCTATTTCAATAGCAACCATTTTCATGAATTTTTAGTTCGTTGAACTGATAGTAGTTGCACTTGTACATTAAATAGAAATTTTTCACAATGAAATTAAATTAAAAATTTCTGTGGTACTAATTTTCGTAATCTATTAATAGCAAATCGACCCAGTGACTAAATTTTCGCTTTCTAAGCTATAGGTTGGGGGTTTGAACTATGCATCAACGTATTTGTATGGTCTACAACTATTTGAATCTGGGTGTTTTTTTTTTTGTCATTCGTTTGTGTTACCCATAAAAAATTAAGAAATCATTTATACTCTTTAAATGTATACGTCTTATTGACTACCAATTTACTACTACATACTACGCTTTCATAGACTTGGAAAAGACCTATGATAGTGATAAGGAATGAAATGTGGTCGTAATTATCCACGTTTGTGGTGAATCGAAAACTGATTTATACGCTAAAATCTCTTTACGAGAAGTCAAGTGCGTGTATAAGAATAAACGGGGGTTACACAGACTGGTTTAATATCAATAAAGGTGTTATACCGAGATGTGTAGCTTCCCCGTGGCTATTCAGCCTATTCATGGATAATTGCTTGGCAGACCTGAAAGAGTATGTGTGGCTCAAGAATGAAAGGATTACTCATCAAATGCCTCTTGTATGCTGACGACCAAGTGTTGCTAGCTTCGTTAGAAAGAGAGTTGCGAGAGATGATGAGTATTATGCTATAGCTATGCTATATATATGCTATGCTATATATATAAGCTTTAGAAAGGAAAGAAATGAAGATGAATGTTCGTAAGACCAAAGTGATGGTTTTTGAAAGGGAGGACCTACGACGCAGTGTGAGGTGCTGATTGCAGGAGAAAAGTTGAGCAAGTGAATGAGTTTTTATATTTGGGGTCATTGTTTACAAGAGATGGAAATTGTGAAGGTGATATTGAAAGACGAGTGAAAGCTAGTTATCTGGTTAATTGAGCCTTTCACTCCTTTATGAAAAGTCAGAATGTGTCTAAAACGGCCCGAATTTCGGTTCATCAGGGAGTGCTTGGTCGGACTCTGATGTCCGATAATGAAAGTTGGGTTTGGCAGAAGAGTCATGAAACAGACTGAATGCGGTGGAAATGAGAGTATTAAGAAGTATGTGTGAGGTAAGTAGGAATGATAGAATAAGAAATGAAGATATAAGAAAGCAATGTGGAGTAAAAGAAGGTGTCGTGACAAAAGTTGGGAAAGGGATCCTTAGATATTTTGTTGCGAATGCGAATGGAAGGGTCGGTAGGGGAAGACCACGGAAAACGTACCTTGACCAAATTGCTAAAGTTTTTAAGAAAGGCCAGGTCAAGAGTACCCTTAACTGAGATGATGAGTGTAGAAGATGCAAGGAAATTATGCCGAGATCGTAGCAGATGGAGAACTGTAGTCTCTGCCTACCCCTACGGGAGATAGACGTGAGGATATGTATGTATGTAACCAATTGACGCAATGGTGGAGCCCCCCGTCAACGGAGTTAATGGTCGCGGGTTAGAATCCCACATCGGAATAAATATATGTATAGCCTACAGATATTTATTCAGAGTCTGGGAACCGTACCAATATGCACTGAACAAGCGTCGTGGGTTAACGTCCGTTTATCCAGAAATGGAGAGGCCCATACCCAGCAGTGGGTAAAATATGGGCGGTGTAAAAATGTTTTATTCTGTATTATAAAATTATTTTGTTATAATACTTACGTTTACAAAAAACTACAGCTCATTGATAAACGAAAAAGTATATTTTTAGTAGCACTATAGGTAGGAGGCACAGAAACACAAGCTATTTTATCAGCTGAAAACCATTGATATTATATATTCATTGTATGAATTATGTGGATAAAATCTATTGGTTAATTTACTATGGCAACTGAAAATTTTTCATTAATATTTATGTATTAAGTTTAAAAACATGGGTTTTAGCCAACCTGTAGGCAGAGTCTGATTCTAAATTAGCATATATGTTTGCCGGAGGAAAACTTTATTGAAAGATACGCGGGCGAAGTCGCGGGTAACAACTAGTATTTTTTTCACAATCTGTATATTTCACTGCTGAGCATGGGTGTAATTGCAATGTACATTAACAACGTCACATGCCTTTGCTTTGCCAACGGTAAACTGACCCCACGATCATTAATTCTGTAAAGGGTAGATTGACCACTGAACCATTTAATTCATCACTAACTAGTAAATTTTAATACACTTTGGAAGATGTAATCATAGACTTAGAAACCATTGATTTAAAAGCCATTTTAATATATAATAATAAAATAATTTCATTTACCCTTACATTGCAGATAATGTAGGTGGCGTTGACAAAAAATATGCCAAAATGTCATATTTAGAACAAGAGTAAAGGGAGAAATAAAGAATTCCCTATTTTTTAACTCTTAAGTAGCTCCTTACAAAAAACATCTGCAATGTATGACGTTTGGAAAAAGATTTTGACAATGCCCCCTACTGAATATTTTGTCACATATGAATACTACTCATTTTATTTATAATTTATTAAGATACATACGTCTGTTTACATTATCATCACTCTCCGCGTGGTAAGATGGAGGTGGCCAGAAGCGAGACATACATAACTCTTGCAGCCAACCAACTGGATTACCCATAAGCTTGTCCTCAAACAAGGACACTACTGCACCCCTGTGAAAATAAAATAATGTTCACCAATAGGGACTGCAAGTCACAGAGACTTAGACAAGCGGTCCATCTGGAGAGGATAGAAGACACTAGAGCTGCGAAATCCATCACTAAGTGAATTTCACAGCAAAAAAAACTCAATGGAAGACCCAGGAAGTTGTGGACAAATTACGTTGAGGAGGTTCTGAAGAAACTTGGAAAAAAAACATCTTGGAGAGAAGAGCAAAGTGGTATTTCACTTTCTCACCAAAATAACAAGTAGGAAATTTTGATTGACATTGCCCGTGACAGAACTTGAGATATATTATTACATTTTAATTATTAAATTAACATTAAATTCTTAAAAAAATACATGCAAACATTGTGTCTCTTACTCAGTATTATTACTACTACTTACTCAGTAAAATTATATTTTTATTTTTACAGACACATCTACCTATTATTACATTCAAAGCAATAATCATGTATCATGATTACTTACGTTTCTGGCACATTGCCATTAGTAGTTTGATCAGCAGGGGCAGCTCCAGTTAAGCGGTCCAATAGGGCTTTGGCAGCAGAATGTTTTGCTTCTTTTTTAGAGCGTCCAGTGCCCATGGCTGATGGACAAATTAAGCATAACAATATACTAATCTTAAATATAGTATAAAATATATGGTTTTCTCTTTCTCTATTTAAAAATAATACATGATAAAGTTCAATTTAAAAGAAACAACATTTATTCTACAAATTTTTTAAATAGTTGTTTAAATAAAAAATTAAATATGTGGCAATTTTAAACTCAACAGCTTGAACATTTATATACACATTGATATACATCAAGGGATTAATAACATCTTTTAAATGAATACATATTGATAAACTTTACTATGCTGTTCACTGTGGTTCACATTTTTAATCAATGCAGAAAAAATAAATATGGTTAAAACAACAATTTGCAAAATAAAACAAATTGTTTTTGGAATGAACTACAAGTGGGTAATTGTTTTTCACAATGATTGTAAAAAAATTTGTAAACTTGTATTTATGGAAAAAAATATTATTTAAACGCCACATACCAACTAAATCAGCTACTGTGACTCTGTAACGAAATGTTGGCTCGTGAATCATGCCTTCGATTTGAACCAATTCATATTTTGGCACAGTACCACGACGAGCCAAAAGTTCTTGCAAAACAGAGACAGGAGTTTTTGTAGGCAGTGACTCCATCTCCTAAAGAGCAAGAACCAATTATAAAATAATTTTTAACAATTACCTGAATTCTCATGCTTTACTTTGTCAATCAATTAAATTTTTAGTGGTAATAACAATATTACAATATTTATTAGTGACAGAACTGACAGAAATGCATAAACGTGGACCGATCTTCTCATTGTAAGTAGATCATCAATAAGATAATTATTTTATCTTGTTACATAGTACTTAATGAAAGGTAATAAAATATATTGAATATATTCAAGTGTTTTCCAGTATTGTGGTATTTTAATAAAATTGCAAATTTACCAAAAACAATACCAACCCTTTTAGCAGCCTCATCTAAAGGTAACCTCTCCAGGTTATTAGATGCTTTAGGACGATTCTGATATCGTCGACGTGGTCCATGCGGGGGATGCTCTCCATCCATCCCATGTCCATGCACTGGCATCCCATGGACCACACCAGGCACACCACCATGCACCACACCTGGGTGTGGGTGAACCACACCATTACCATCCATCTAAAATAATTGCACTTATTATATTTTTTTTGTAAAATAAGTACAATGATAGCATCAATAAATAAATTTAGAAAAAAATCCAGTAAAGTAATGAAGAACTTAGTAACTCATAGCAAGTGTATGTCAATATCTCTCTGTTCTCTACACGTATTCAAAGTTGGATTAACATAATCTTTAAAATTAATTGAATATGTATCCTATTGATAAACTTTTTGAATATGTTGTGACAAATTAGTATAAACGTACTGAAGATTACGTACAGCTCTAAATGTAATCTAATAATAAATATTTGTACAATGTTTCTGATGTTTTATATCTGACAAATTGAACCACTAGTAGAAAATGTGGAAAAAATCCTTCCGATTAATTAAATAGGACTGGAAGGTATAGAAAGCCTTTAAGTGTCTCATATAGCTCATTTTAATATACTTCCACTTACTGAATGAGTTTTTAAGGTTACTATACCCTAGCCTAATCTTTAGATAGAATCAATTTTTTGATTGAATCAATCACTAGGATTGAATTAAGATAAAATTCAAGAATTATTATTACAATATCCGAATTTGTAATGTAAGTGTAGTTTGATAGCATTTCAGATATTAAAGTAAAACATGTGATTAGACATAACATGGCGCCCGGCCGGCCATGTTCGTGTTGCAAAATGGCTACGCATGCCGGTTACTTTCACAATTGTAATATTAAAACACATTAATTAAAAAAATATATTATCTGCTATAAAGAGCAATCTAAATTTTTAATAAGTCATTCAGATAGATATTAATGGTAAGGTCAATCTTATAAGAAACTTATAACTCACCATTTTATGACCTTGCTCCAAAACAAAAAATCACACCGAACTGTAAATGAAAACTAATATTAAAAAAACTTTCCTTGTTCTAAATTACACCAATAATTCCAAAAAATAATCACCACGAAAAGAAACTAATTTTCCGCTTCTACTGAGAGTCAAGTTTGAATTAGTGTTGACACTACGATTTAAGTTTTACCCTAATTTCTTTGGCATTATCTCTAATATGCTCTGAAAATATCACATACATGTTAGTAGTAGTTAAAAGTCTGTGGAAAATATTATCTAAAAGTGGAACGTATTGTTATAGCATAAAATGAAATATCATTTAAAATCTTTCAAATAAAATTCATACAAAATATTAATAGATTTATATATTAATATTTAAAGATATACATGGTACTCTTAAATTTTAAAGCAATATTTCTTCAATTTTAGGTCGATTAAACCCTCACTTTTTTGTATTTTTGTTAAAGTTCTTAATGTAATGATTCTTAATATTGAAACATACTCGATGCTAACTTGTCATTTATTTATCTTATCACTATTATTTTACGATACAATAAGAAAAACTAATTTCAGATATATAATAAGAATACGTCTTAATATCAAGTCATCCTTAACAACAGTAATATCATAATTAATATTGCAGCTAATTTAAACTAATTATTAATTAGAAGTTTGAAAGAATTAGCGATTATGAGTTTTAAGGTATTAAAACCTTGCATTCTATTTTACCCCAAAATTCAATAATTATATTATTCAATATTCAAATAAAATAGCTTTGACCTTTCCATAATATTCACCCTAAAATAGGTAATAATCCCTAAAAGTTACAAACATTAGTTAGCAACAGTGTTGGCTCATTCGTAAATTGAAATTATCTTAGAAAGCTACAAACCTACAAAGATTTTTGAAACAAAAACAAACAAGGGTATAAACGCGTAAACAAATAAATTTTTTTATTTTATTTATTTAATCATTAATATATACTACTTAAAATTATGTATCCTTCTTTAAAATAAATTTATATCTCTATAGATAACATATATAAAAGTTTTAGCGGGCGTATTTTGTCTTGAAAAAAAAGTAATATACAATATATAAAAATTTTAACATTTGTTTTTTATTCTTGACATTATTATAGACAAATAATTGTAATTTGATTACGTGTCATGTCGCAAAACACAATCCTCATCAGAGTATAATTTTAAGAATCTAACGACCGAGTCCGCCCGATATTGTTATTTTATAATGTTTGGGATCGATACAATCAATATTAAGCTTAATATAAGATTAATTTGTCACTTTTTAAATAATAATTAAAACTTTCTTAAACACCTCTCGCATATGATTTATTATTTGCTAAAAAAATAACATTTAATTCGTAAGCCTGTTTAATTTATCATTTCCATTTTACCACATAAGATATGTATCAGCTTAGTGTATTTTACTTCAAAATCCATAGATTTGACTAAGAAATAGTGACATTTTGTATCTATCATTTTGTTTAATGATTATATAATTTTTATACTACGTAAAATTACTCTTCAAGTTAGTTACAAAGCAATATATTAAAGTAAAAATTAAGTTTGAAGGGGTTTTATTTATACACAATTTTATTCCTAGGTATCAAATTGCACTAAAATAATTAAATACATGGTAGTCGCACTCAGCATCTGAAAAAGATTTTGAATTTTTAATGCACAATGTTATAACATGATCAGTCTCTCTAGACAGTAACTGTAAAAACAGGGATGATATCATATTAATACTCTGGTGTGTAGCCGATACCCGATACCTAATCCATTAATGACGTGGAGTAGAAGACCTCTCCAGTTAGCTTAGTGTGTATTTTTATAGAACGCTATCGAAGTTGAGTAATACTATTTTTGTATTATGTTTGGTATCTCCAAAATGTTTGGAGAATGTTTAATGTCTTTAAAAGTAAATTAATAGAATTGTATTTAAATAAAAATAATTTTGTAGATTTTTAGCAATTATCATCATCATTAACAACAGGCACACTACATTTGCCAAAACGCGGCCTCCCCTGCAGCACTCGCATACATCAGCGGTTGTCGGTTCTCCGACAAACGTGATCAGTCGATGGTTATGGTGATCAGTGGATGGATCTCTTCTGGTTATTAACTCGAAGAAGTATCGTTGACTTTGGTTATGACTTTGTCTTCATCTTTCTTGAATTACGTACTTACATTGTACATAAGTGTCGCGTCCAACGGAAAAAAATCATACAACGTCATTTCTGTACTTTGTTGTGATATTATTGTAGTGAAATGTTGAATCTGAAAACCATATGAAACACATAGTAAAAAAACTACAGTGTAAAATAAATTAAAGAAGCTGTAAACTAACATTAAAATAGATCAAAAGTTTTCCTCTAATATTGGATATTAATGAAAGCTATACCAATGAGCGAGAAGCTCATAAATAAATAGTACCTACTCAAAATTTTGTATATGATATGAGCACTATATCGTTCGCGCTAATAATTTTTCGAAGTAAAAAGTAATTTAAAGGCTAAGTAAGTGTCCTTAATTTTTTTTCGTGAACGGCCTGTGAAAATTAATTAAATCATTGTGAACCGATAGAAACAAAAGAACAACAAAATCTTAAGAAAAAGATGTTTAGAAATTAAATAAATTCTATTAATAATTTTGTTGTTGTGTCTACTGAAGTTCTTTGAGCAGTTGGAATGGGTTGAATAACAGCTGTCCATCCAGAAACCAGGTCGTTTTTCTTCAAATGTAGTCAATGATCTTTTTCACATACCTATGATATTTAATATAAAAATAAACTCTAATATTTTCTACGTTACTCATTTTTCAAAGTAAAGTAAAAGCTTACGAAGAACACACCTCCATAAACCACCGTAAATCCTGTTTTTCTGATGGTATATTCAACAAAATTTGTGTTATTTTAACCCCCTGAAATTCATGACTCATTTTAATATATAATATTTTCATAAAAAATATAACCTATTTACAATACTAAAATATCTTAGTGAACTTACTTGATTTTTTAATAAATTTCCTGTCGACGATAATATATAAATTTTTATTAATTGATAAATAATCCACACAGTGCAATTAACAACCACGTGTGACCCGAAGTTTCGTATGACCACGAGGCCATGGTAGATAATGTGAGCCTCGCTTACAATGGAGTGGAAACATTGTAAGGTAGTAATTAATAAAGGTCCCTGGAAAGCTTGATTAATAGCAAATTTTATTTTAAACGCTTTCACATAAGCCAACTCCAACTGACGCAATGTAAGTGTGGGTTTCGTTTTAACCTTCACAAGCCCACCCCTTTGGTTTACCTGTTGTCTCTGCAACTGTACGATGTTCTCTTCAAGATTAGACAGCAACGCAACAAGCATCATAATGAGGACGTAATAAAAGGTAATCGTTATAAACTGTATCATTTGCGGCAAGTTGAATGAGAGAGCGACTAAAATCATTTTCCAAACGCTGTCGCTTCGAGTGAAATTTATGCTTATTTGCATCATCGCTAAGATACCCAGACCACCCGCAGTTACAACGTGAATTTTGAATCGCAAGCGGCTGAGTATACTTTGCGTTATATTGGTATCTGATAATTTAATCCACAAGGAAGTAAACTTATTTAATATCTTGACATAGCGAATTCCATTAAGAAACGCACAAATATATGTGACCGTGCAAAAAGCCACCAGCGTCGCCAATTCAAGGATGTAATTAATTTGAGTCATAATGGCATCAGTCATCGAACTGCTTTCTGTAAACAGCAAAACATGACGAACATGCAATATTAAAAATGCGTATACAGTTAATAGAAAACAAACCGCACAAAAAGTGTTTGTGTATATCGATTTAGGGATTATTGTTAAGTCTTCTTTATTTCTGTCAAATTTTACACTATAAGGAAACAATCCCACCAAGGATGTTACTATATACATCGGTTTGAATATTTCTTTGAAATACCATGGCTCATTTGATGTAAGTTCTGTATGAAAATATTTTTTCATTCTCAATAACATTGAATTCTGAATGAAATTACAAGCGAGAATGTGTGATTTGTAAAAGAAAACGTTGAATAAAAAAAAGCTTTAAATATTGCTAACGATAGCAATCACTCACAAATTATTCATAGATTGTCCATGTATAAAGTGAGACACAATAATTAAATGCCTATTGACAATGCAATGATGTAACTGTAGTTACACATTTTCGATTTTTAATGTATTTTCTAACATTCACTATTACTTATAATAATAATGTTTTTTTGTGTAATTATACACGTATTACGTTGTCCGTAAATAAGAAATCGTCCTTTTCATGTTTTTTCAGTAAATCAAGAGGGATATAATTATTATTTATATCGATTTTGACGCCATATTACCAAAGATTCTTTAGTTTTTTTTGTGTGCGGAATAGCCTAGTTCGTCCTAGGGTTTTTACAAGTTTATCGGAAAGTCTCAGAGCAGGAGACTCGAAAGTTGCAAACTACGAAAAATAGAGATGACGGTATCGTCTTTAGTTAAAGTAGTATTACTTGTCAATCTTTAGACCCGCTGAAACGATGAAGATGTATCACAACAGAAGGGAAGGGCCTAATAGCGATCCAGGGGTGCAGCCAAAGTTGGACTGCTATCGAACTTTTTTTAAGTAATATAATCTTTAAATATAGTGACTTAATTAGACAGTAAAATAAATAAAAGCAAAAAAAATGATTTTATAAAACAATACATTTTATTTTCAAAAATAAGTTCTATCCCCATCACCTGGATGGCTGGCCGTCTACCACGATGCGATTTCGTTGCAGTTTTTTACCATTGTCCCATATGAATATAACATAGGGGCATGCAAGAAAAGAGCGTATGTGTTAGTAAAGGTCGGCAACGCATCTGCAACGTCTTCGACATTGCGGATATCTATAGGCGGCAGCAATGGCTTACCACTAGATGCATAAAAAAACGTTTTATTTAAAAAAAAGAGTTAGTTATACCGGCTCGAACTATATGATAAAAATGTTGACACTTATATGTATTGCGTTATAAATGGTTTGATATATAGTAGTAACATGATAACTGAGTGATATTGTTATATGAAAAGAACAAAAAAGAAGTCGAAGTGTCAGTTAGTTGTTCTTTGACACATTAAACTTTCATTCTGGCACATATATATTAATCACTTTCATAAATAAATTTACAATGACAATTTAAAATAAAAAGAGCTGTATTTTTAAAGTAAAAATAAAACAACAAAAAAAATGAAAACTTTTCAAAAAATGGTGCGAACAGGACTTTGGTTTAATGATTATTTATCCAAAAATTATACAAAGCGTGTAAGATACCTAAAACCGTTCGTCAATTACTACAGCACGTGTCCAACGGGCATGAAAGTTACGATATGTGGGGCTGCTGGAAACACAGGTAAAAATGCTTCACACAGAAAAACAAGAAATAATGCAACAACATTACTCATGTTGGTTGCATACCATAACTGATATAATATCCATCTATCATGATGATTTGGGTGTGAGGGTGAGCGTCTGCATACCATCTTAATTTTTTTATAAGATAGGAAGCTATAAAGCAAGGATTACGGAAAGCAATCAACGCCGATATCTGTAATACATATAAAAATACACATAAATAAGTACATACATACATAACATATATTTATACACTTATACATACATACACATAAAATATACATATATACACATAATAAAATAAAATACCATAAGTGCCAGCAATTGATGGCAAAAGCCCTGTAAAAATCATGTCTATTTGGTTTTTACTAAGTAATTTTATCCATTTTTTTACTTTTTGTATTAGTTTTTTACTTCATTACCGTTGCAGTTGGTGGTGCGTGGAAGGAAATAAATAAGAAATTAATTTTATAAAAATAAATGCTTAATTCATTTCGATCATAAAAAACACTAGCTTTGTTTTCTGTCCCCACAGGTTTACATCATCCATGAGCATATCAGGATTTTTAATTCCTATCAGTTTAATATGCTTGTTTATGTGTGACTAAATTTATTAAAATTCATAATATTCAAAATACAACATGTTAATATAATTCATAAAAAATATTACTAATATTTCAGGTCAACCACTAGCTTTGCTATTGAAGCAATGTCCACTTCTGGATGAAATAGCCCTTTACGATATGTGTTCCACATGTGGCTACGGCATGGAATTAAGTCACGTCGACACCAAATGTAAAGTGTCCTCGTTTTCCGGAAAACATATGTTGTGTGATGCACTTCAGGTACCTAAACAATATGGTTTATATATTTTTAGGTACAATAAAGAATAAATATTAGAAACCAGGTTACCAGACTCGGAATAAATATTTATAAATCCATACATATATATATTCCGATGCGGGGATCGAACCCGCGACCGTTGACTCCGTGGGTGGAGGGCCCTGCCACTGAGTCAATCGGTCGTTACAAAAATTACATTTTATTTATCAGCAAGTATTACTTTGCTAAGATCGTAAGAAACTAATTCCAAAAATATTATAGTCTATTTACGAACCAGTACATAAACACAAAAAATATTAGTCTAATTCCTTATAGAAAAATGGTCGTCACTAAATTTCATCACCATAATCACTAAATTCGAACTGATAATGAAAATGATAATCAAATACTGTTTGTGAAAGAAATCATACTTATATCCCTAATACCAAAAATATAAAATAGACCAGCAATGTTCAACAACACATACAACAAACGTTTTGTAACAAAAGAAGACATCACGTATAGGGATGACAAACAATAAGATGTCAACGTTTTTCGGCAGAATTTTGAGAGTATTTTCAAATATATACTGTGTCGTAAACACGAAACATTAATATTTTGACTATCGCGGATCTAAGCAAAGTAATTCTCGACCCTCCATCTGATTATAATGGATTTCTTCACAGTGACTCCATTAATAAATTTATTCACCATTTTACAGGGATCAAAAGTGGTGGTGATCGTGGCGCGCAATCAAAATGACACATTCGAGAATAACGCACCAGTCGTAACTGAAATTGCTCTACAGATTTGCAATACGTGCCCGGAGGTACATTTAAAAAAAATCTCAACCTTAATGATAAATTTACATTCGGAATGAAGGTTTCTACGGGATAGGTTGATACAGGAAATAAAAAGGTGACCGTATTCGAGGTCGGGGATAGTAAAGCATTACAGTATTTTTTCCAATGTACTTATTTTAAAATGTTTTGTTAAAAAGCGGTTACTATTATCGTAGCAGATGGAGGTCTGTGCTCTATGCTTACCCTACGGAAAAGAAGCGTGATTATATGTATGTATGTAACAGCTGTTGTTTGGAATATATCGCTATTAGACCAGTTGAGGTATATATATATATATATATATATATATATATATATATATATATATATATATATATATATATATATATATATTCCTTAGATTTCCATATATGCTTGCTACAATAACTTATTTTATATTTTGAGGAAAAAATTATATAAAAATACCTAACTACTAGTCTAATAGCGATATATGCCAAACATACATATAATCACGCCTGTTTTCCGTAGGGGTAGGCAGAGATCACAGACCTCCATCTGCTACGATCATAGCAACTTTTATGCCGCTTTACAATACATTTTAAAAGAAATAAATTGAAAGAAACCTTTTTATTTCCCGTATCGTGCAAGCAGACGAGCACATTGGCAGTAGTGTTTACATGAGTTTAAAAACTAAGATGCGATCTTCAAACTTTTAATTCTGACGAAAGGCAACTAGCGACTATTGTTATAGCTGTATTGATAATTTTGTGATGATGATATGAAGGGACGCGGCTTCAATTCCTGCATCAGAGCAAATATTTGAATTGCCTACATATATTTGTTTCTAATCTTTAAGTAAGAAAAGTAAATTTAAATAATACATAAATTTAAATATACATAAATTATATTTTTTGTCGTTAAGCTCAAATTCTCCATAACAAAATAAAATAATAAATACAAATAAAACCAGTCGTTTTTATTTTTATAGGCTTTCACAATAATAGGAACCGAGCCAGTGGAAAGTATGGTGCCGCTAGTTAGCGAAATACAGCGTCTCCGGACAGTTTACAATCCGCGCAAACTGCTGGGCTGTGTCGAGTTAAACTGCGTGCGCGCCAACACAGTCCTGGCGGACTTCTTGCGGGTTCCGCCGGAAAGCGTGCATGTACCTGTCATTGGAGGCGCTACTCCATCCACCATGGTACCTGTACTATCCTCTGCTGTGCATCCTGGAGATATAACGCAAGAACAAGTAAGTTTGTGAACATATGAACAACAATATTAGGTATTCAGGTAACAAATTAAAAGTTCTTTATTTTCATAATAAAAAATTAGAATATTTAAAAACAAAGAATTGAAATTAATATTTGTTATAATTAAAATTTTAATTTATATTTCAAGAATACATGCATACGATCACACCTATTTCCTCTTGGGTTGGCAAAGACCAAAGACCTCCATTTGCTACAATCCCAGCACACTTTCTTTGATTCATCCACACTCATCACGCTCTTCATACAAGCTCCTCAGTTAAGGGTACTTTGAGAAAAGTATTTCAAGAATCTAGGTAATTGACATGACGTTTGGTAACAATCGAGCTTCTATTACCGTTTTTTAATAAAATGGAGAAAAAACCGTGAAGAAAACCCGACCACACTATCCTCTCTTTTTGTTTTTAAAAGAAACGAAAAGTAACAATTGTATTGCCACCACATTCTATGTTATTATTGAAAGATCAACAAAGTTTCTGCACCGTTTCCGGTGCTGCAGATGTCTATTGACGGCGGTAACACCGTTAACATTGCAGAAGTGTTGCCAGCATTTAAGAAATGTGTATGGTTTGTTTTATAGGTACCAATATCGTATCGATTCAGAAATAGGCTGAAGGCAATAGTTAATAATTTTTATGGTATATTTTTGCATACAGGTTGAATGCGTTACGTCATGTATAATGGGTGGCAACGAGGCGGTTTGCGAAGCTAAAGGATGCTGTACAGCAACGGCGTGTTTGGCTGGTGCTTATGCATTGGCGCGGAACACCGTCAACGTGGTGAAAGGCTTACAGGGCGGCAAAATAGTGCAGTGTGCCTACGTTGACAGCCTTGGAACTTGCGCGCCGGATTGTCAATTCTTCGCAAGTGAGGTGAGCGAGTGAGTGGATAACTTTACATGCCAATGAGGTGGCTCGGATTCAATGGTCGCGGGTACGATTCCTGCGTGGGAGTAAATATATGTATGGCCTACAGATATTTATACCGAGTCTGTTAACCCGGCAATCCTCATCGGACAACTAGAGTGGGATGTTTATACCTGCAGAAATGGGAAGATCCATGCCCATCTGCGGAACATATATGGGTTGTAAAAAGAACAATATAATATTTGCATAATAAAACTCTTATTTAATATTTGCATAATGCTACAAATCCTTATGGGTCTCGTCTTCCTCAATGATTCTCTTCCATTTCCCACTCTCTCTCTTTCTCTGGTCTCCTTTTGCAAGATGTTATCTCGTAATACCTTCATTGATACAATCTTTGCATTTCCAATATCACACAATGGAATTGTGATACAATTCTTTTCTTAACTCATACAAAACTAGATACGACAACCGGAGACCGGATTTTTTTAAATATAAATAAGCGAATTAGATATATTGTTGCCTTACAGGTTGTACTAGGAGCAACTGGTGTAGAGAAAAACTTAGGTATTCCTGAACTAAGTAAATTTGAGAATTGCCTACTATGCACCTGTCTTCCCTATGTTCGAAATGAGATTGCGCGTGCTGTATGGCTGGTGAGTCAAAATTTATTATTTCTTTATATATTTTTTATATGAAGCCATACATGGGTAAATCACTCAACTGTAGTTCTGAAATTACTCTAATAAAATATATTAGATCATTTCTGTCAGTTCATTAAAAACCTCAATGTATAAACGTAATTTGATACGTCTTGTCATCACATGTTATTTCTCCTTATGTAATTTTCTTCTTTGCTTTTGTGGAAATCGCATCTCAGCAAACATAGTGCGGGGCGACTATCTACCCTCTTGACGGGTGGATTGGGGATTGTAGACTTGTTATTATAACTTACTCAGGTAGACGCAACAGCCAATCTACTGAAATATATACCTAGTACTACACCCAAGTAAAAAATAGTTCAAGCCACTTAACAAAATATTGCTGCCCCAACATCTATCTGCTTAAAATAATATGAATTTGCAATTAATAACGAATTTATTATGTTCCAGGTGTACACGATGTGTCAGCATAGTTCGTGTTCCTCGCCTTGTCCCGTCCCATGCCCTAGCGTGTGTTTCACTCCGCCTGACATACCGTGCGTCCCGCCATGTCATTGGTCGAACGACTATCCCGACCCCTGCCAGGACGAATATTTAGCTTCGGTAAGCTGTATTAATTAACATTTGTAAAGCTTTTTGTATTGTAGAAATATTACATTTTGCAAGACGTTTACATTTATATGGGATTAATAGCAAAGCAATCTAGCCTGAGGAGCCTCGTCTGATGGAAAGCGATCAACGCCCCACATAGATATTTGTAAATCTAGGCTATTGCCGAAGTTTTAAAAAACACATATATAATGTAGCACCCTAAATAAGTAATGAAGTAATAGTTATTTCCTATTCTTTAAATGATCTTTAAATTATACGGAAATAAGCAACGTTGCTAGGCAAATAAGTTGCGCGCTGACAGTTCTTTGGGTAATATAAAGTTCAATATCACATATGTACATGTGTTTATGTCGACGTATCACAATTAATATAATTATTTAATAATTTTATGCAATAGACTAAATTATTTTTATATGTATTTTGGCGCCATCTTATAGTAGATTATGTAAGGATAAAATAATTATAATAGTTGTATTATAATTTGTGTAAAATAAATTATTTAGAATTATCTAAAATTCATATAAATATGTAATTTGACTATTGAGCTGTATTTTAAGAACTGATTTGCAGTAATTTAATTTATTTGTTAATATAATCTATTTTTGGATTCTTTGTTGACTGTAAATTGTATTTATTTTCCTTCTCGATTTGATTGTATAAAAGCCGAAGTTCAGTGGTGGGGGGTTGGGGGCTTTCGAGGAGATTGATTCAAATTCGAACCACCGTCGACGCCGAAATATACATATTTCACTACTTCTACAAACAGATCTGTCGTGAGATGACGTGCCGCTGCGGCAGTACGGAATTGGTGTGGAAACCGCGCGAGGCTGATTACCACGCGGCCAGAGCTGCTAATCGTACCCACCAGATGCCTTACAGGGGTGGCGTCTGCACCGATAGTACTCTGCCCAAGAGACTGCGCATGGAACGTGACATGAGAAACCAACGCCGCGACACTTGAGTAAAAGTAATAAACTGTAGTAATAGATCTATTTACTGAGGAAATTGTATAACATATTTATCGATCAAATATCGTTTATTGGTGTCATAATTGAAAATAAAAATTAATGTCGCCTTTTTCTGTCAGTTTTGTGAACAACGTACTATTATTACATACAAATGAATTGTAAAATAAAATATTTGGAAACAAAAATATTTATTTAAAATATTTCCTCCATACTATACATTTTAATAAAAACTCAATTTAATGTTGAAATTTCTACCTGTACATAAGTTGGTTTTGTGGTAATGTACATATATGTATGTCCGAGCTTATCATTTTTTATTTATTATGGAAGCGAGTGGAAATCGAGCAAACATATTACCTAAAGATGATACGTCACATGTAAATAATAGAAGGTGAAGAGAGAAATAATAAGGGGGAAAGAATTTAGGAAAAGGAAAGTAATTGGATCTTTAGGTTCCTACACTCACTGTACGAACCACGGTACATTGCTACCTACCACTTCATGTCGATATTATGTGTGGGTATGGTCAATTTTGTTTTACTATGGCTCTACCACTAGTAATTTTTGAAATTGATTTTATCGCACCTTGCCAGAAAATGTCACCTTGCCAGTGATATATGCATTGAGATAGGCTAATTGTAACCACTGAATAATTGGGAGCTTGTAGGCGAAAATTTAAGCTTCTTAAATATATTGGATGCGGAAGAAGTTGCCGAAAATATAAACACAATCATAAATCTTCAGACATTCAAAACACTGCTTGTCTTCTCGTTAACTGTGTTCATTTCTTGCATTTCACAACTAATTTGAGGTCTTGTCTTGTTTTTCTGCGAATGGGTTCAATATGACAAAATGTGGCAAATCATTTAATAAATAAAACAATTTTTTTTCACAGCTCATATATGTATGTCCCACTGTTGAGGACGGACCTCCCCATTTATGGAGGAACGGACGTTAACCCACCACGCTTGCACAATGTGGATTAGCAGGGTTATCAGTCAGAATAAATATCTGTAGGGTATACATATATTTATTACGATGCGGGAATTGAACCCGTGACCGTCGAATCCATGGGCGGGACGCCACTCAGCCCGTTGGTCGTCAAATAAAATGTATATGGTATCTTTTATAAAGACAGAAAAACATCTATGAAAATAGCGAATAGAGCATGACTAGAACCCGCGTCCATCTAAAACTATCGCGTCCACACGTCGCTGAATTTGCAGACGCCATTGTATCACTTAAGTTAAATTAATAACATATGCAAATTTCCTCGTACCATGTTCTCTCAGTAGTTTATGTTAGTTGACACTTTTTACACTAATTTATTAACCAGTTTAAGTTTACAAAAGGTTCTAAGACGACAGCTTACCCTAGAAATATTAATATTAATTCCTGAAGGCACCTTTACACTTGCCGTCGATTTCTGAAAATTAAAAATTCATCATTCACAGTAAAATAATTTAATTTGTAAAAGTCAATTTAAATGTTTTAATATGAATGATATTATTTTAGGCATAATGAATGATTTAATATTGTACCAAGTACCGAAAACCTTAGAATTGTCAAATGCGCAGAATAAAAATATATTTGGACCTTATGTAGAGAAAATAAACTCAAACTCACTCGTCTATATTTTCCCTTATCTAGAATTACTCTAGCTCAAAAGGCATATACTGTAACCATTGATATAGTCTCCGAAAATGAATGATGATGATGTTTTTTTTCACGGCCCATATTTAAACCCATTCCTAGGCTCATTCCTCATTTCTGTGGATGAAGTTAGTAATAAAAATTCAGAAACTTGAATGATAAATAAAGAAACCAACCGTAGGTAAACATATAGTTATACCCGATGGACGTCCAGATGGTGCTTTTGGTCGGTAACACGGCCCCACTGATGTCGACTGACGCAAAGTACTTGCGTGACTTCTTAACTTTAAATCCTGTAAACCATCTTATTAAAATATCGTTAACTTCAACAGAAACCTCTTCGTAGGTGACAAATGGTGAGAAACTTCACTAAAATAGATTTACTCGTGGTTACAAAACATTAATCGACAATACAGTAAATTTATCACTTCGTCGTGTGTATATTTATAACACGTTTATGTGGTTTGGTTTTTTGTGGTTTTTTTTTCCATTATTATGAGTTTAGCACGGGTCTTTATAAATTATTATTCTGTCTGCAATTGTATCATATAATTTGTATGGTTTCATTATACTAACTATATGATTTTTAAATTAGATATAACAAAATTGACAATATTTACATGATATTAGTTACCCTAAAATTGACTTTTTTCCCTAAAATTATTAATATTATTCTAAAATTATGCTGATTGTTTACAAAAGATGGCAACGCCAACACCAGAGATTTTGCAAATGACTGATAACAGCCATGTACCCACCATGGATAACCATTGGAGAACACGCATTTTTTTCCTCCATTTATCATAGACAAAAAAATATTGCATATAGTGGTAATTATGTATACATGCAAACGTACCTTCTTCATGAATGTCCAATAATCCAATTTCTCTAAATGTCCAAACTCCTTATATAACTCCAAAAAGTAAAAATAGTTCTACGTCATATTATAGAGAAACATTAACGTAATCAAATGAAAAAAAACATTTAGTTTTCAAGAGCTTTTTACAAGTGTAAGCAACGAACTTATTATACGAGTACTATAGTATAGAGATTATGAATATATGGCAGGTTTATTAATAGAGAGCGGCTGATAAATAAAAAAGCCATTTATTATTAATATTATATACACAATTAAATACACGCACAATATTCTCATATACCTTAGCTATTCTGTTTAGTTCAGCTGGCCATTTTACTTGTATAACATTTTACATCTTAACATTTTGATAACTTTCATCGTGATAGTTCTGAATGAACTAGCTCTAACTATCCTTAACCTTAAACCGAATTATGTTTTCATTACTTTTTTTAAGCCTAGCGCTACCATATTATTTAATGGACAGTTACAATTTTTAGTTAGCTAAGATCCGCGACAAGTCACACATCGCACAGATCCACGATAGACAAGACTTGTCGCGGATCTTAGCTAAGTAATAATTCTATCCACAAGTCTTGTTAACCAATCTCACTAAACTTACAAGGTTTGTGCTAGGATATGATCCACATCAATAGTGCAGTGGAAAATACGAACTCACGACGTACAGATAGTAAAGAAAAATTCAAGATTAATAACTAAAGAAAATGGCCAGCCATCTCAACATCAGTAGAAGTAAATATTTCATGCGTAAAGTTGTAAATATAAGCGTAAGTCCTGGTTGCTATATGGCGTAAGCATAGCCTCGTTCTATGGAAACGTCGTCTTCAGAAGGTGCCTCATAAGGCACCCCGCAGCAAAAGAGTTGGCGTATGGTGCGTGAGACGCGGGACGAGCGGGAATCGCTTCGCGGCAGCCCGCCCGCTTCTTCCTCGTCGGACTAAAAAGTTATAACAATTTATTTATCACAAACAAAAATATTTTTAAACATAAATGTTTAGCATATCATTTCGTGATCGGGGTAGGTATATTGATTTTACGAACTTGCAATATGCTGTCATAACGTGGACATGCCCTTTTTTAAAATCAATACCGGAAATTCCGGTATTTCCGGTACATTGAAAATATTATTAAAATTGTCTTTCTAGCTTATAAATTATTGTATTTTATACTGTTCTACCTACAATTTAGGTGATACTTTATTTGATATTTGAAGGTAGTAATAGTAAAACCTTATAAAACTAACTTTTATTTTTTATTTAATAATTCTATACTAACAATTTATTATATTAATATGAATTAAGTTGAATTTTATATTATAGTTAAAAAAGTTTGATATTTATACTTTTCCGGTATTTATTTGGAGTTTCGGAAGCATATCTACGTATCATAAGCATATCCATAATATCTACGTTTGAGATCATTGACTCTAAATCAACAACTCCGATCGATGATCATTACCCATACATATAAATCAAATAAACTTTTAAAGCAAAGTATTATGTAAAATATATTAATAAATTATATTCAGGGCGGGCTGCAGCAAAAGTATGTACCCTAAAATAGATATTATGCAATAAAACATTAAAGTTAAAAAACTAATAGGACTCATGCTATTTAAAAAAAAGTATAAAACTCACGCACTAAAAGCCAGTCTTCGAAATTAATTCTGATGTGACATTATTTTTAAATAATAAATATATGTGTGTCAAATACAGTGAGTTAATGTTCCAAAACGAGCCATATAATTATATTCAAATTTTTTGAGCTGATTCAATATTTACCCATTTTGACTGCTTATTAGCTGCTTCAGGAGTCCGTAACTCTGCAATCTCTTCTGTTATGCTATTTTCATCCACTCTGTTTTCTTCTAACTCTTCTGCTTTTTTGTGTTTTTCAGTCCCTTTTTCAATCACTTGCGATGGAATAATGTGTGATGGTAGCGTGGTCATCTCTATCTGTAATATTTTATACAACTTTATATTTACTTCTAATGTCTTACAAGTCTTTATTACATTTACTCTAATAGACAAGCCAGTCATTAAGTAGGTTGTTTTTAAAAGTATCATGGAATTGAACTTAATTCTTTTTTAACGCGTTATTGTTATGTCTCGATTATATGTTAAAAAAGGAGTATGTTGTATTTTAGTTTTGTCAATGAGTATATCGTCAGCATGAATGCATGAAAAGAATGCATCATAGGGCAGAAACAATTTGTTCCCACAGACGATTAATTTTTGAGTTGAACCTTTGATAGTCCACTTCCTTTGGGGAGCACTGAGGTCCAGAGGTCTAAATACTCCCATGCCTAATTTTAATTTGGAAAGGGTGAACCATATCTTTCTTTTTATATTCATAAATGACATGTGCATGTATGAGAATTTTACAATTCAACTACTCTTTTCTTTACTTAATATCTATTATCACTTTCACACCTTTGTTTCAACTCCCAAAGGTACTACTGTGAAGGTTTCCGGTGAGTGTTCTCGTCTTTTGTTAGCTGAGGCTGTTGAAGATGGTGTTTTACTAACTATGCTCTTTTTATTCTCGGTGGGCAACCCTGAAAATTGAGTATTTCAGTAGTTTTAATTTTTTATCGCAAGACAAGACAAATTTTCAATGAAAAATTTATGTACGCATTTCATTTACAACAAATCGTTTATCAAATAGTATTTTTTTTTCATAACCCATATTATGTATGTTCCACTGCTGAGCACAGACCTCTCCATTGTTGAAGGAACGGACATTAACCCACCGCGCTTGTCCAATGCGGATTGGCGGGATTATCACACTCGGAATAAATATTTGTAGGCCACACATATATTTAGTCCGATGCAGGGATCGAACTCGACTCCGTGGGCGGAGGGCCCCGCGTCTGGTCACGCCAATTGGTCGTCAAATAGTAATGAGTTGATAAAATTCATCATCATTATCAGCCTAAGTGAATCTATTGCTGGATAAATCCTCTTCTCCCTCTCCTCCAGCGTCATCAAGGCCGAATTTCGAACACGCATTCGGTCTATGCTAGCCGCCCTGCGCAGATTGCCGCTCAATAACATTTTGAATGATTATATACAGACGACTCACCTCGATCATGTTCAGTCCGTTCTTTATCTGCATTATCACGAGCATTGGAATGTTCAGATATATTTTTAATGTTTTCAGCGACGGCTATAAATAAATCAAATTATAAAATTAACCTATGTATACAAGTCTTATATAAAAAAATTGGAATTGTCAAGTGTTGCAGACGAGACCCCGTTGATAGAAAATGTGAGACATCCCCATACCAGATGAAGTGATCTGTGCAGAGCGATTGACAGAAACTAAGTGCGTTGTACCAGATGGTGTGTCTTACAGAAATCCTATATCAAACAGTGGATTGCTGTATGCTATTGATGATGATGAAATATTTGGCAAATGAGCTTATATCGTCAATGCCAAATAATTATACTACAATAAAAAAACAAAATTTATAAAAATAAAAAGTCAAATATACATGAAACTTCCGGTGCCCGCGATCGCTTGTGATTTAATTCAGATGCAGGCTCTTGCATTTCGTTAGGTCTGTAAGTTTGCTTGTGACGGCTCCCCGCCGTTTGTTCAACCTTCACAGAAGATGATCCACCAGACGCAGTCACACCACTTTTTTTCTCCTGCTCAGACATATTATGCGATAGTTAAAGCATCGAGGCGTGAAAAGACTTCTTGATTATTATTTTTTATTAAACCACTAAAAAGTAAGTGAACAATTTTTAGAAAATACAAATGATCAAACGTCACGTGTTGCAATTTTGACAGTTAATTTGCTTGTTTTTCACTATCTTCTATTTTCGAAATGCAACTTACATAATTCATTCTAAAACACATTTGTGTAGCATAATAAATAGATACCATTTTACTTAGGTGAAAATGGTATTTGCAGATACTTATAAAGTTTTAATTGTATAATAAGACCACATATTTTGCCATATTTTGTCATGCAAAAGTTAATTATACATTAAACTTACTATTTGCATGCATAGAAGGAATATGTTAAAATCAATTATCTGGGCACAAACATAATAACTATTCAAATCATTACGTAATCAGAAACACATTAACTTCAAAAAATCATGATGTTTTACAAATACGCTTTATTGATACACGCTTACTTTCATTAAAACTTCTTTCAAAAAAGATCTTCATAAATTATAAAGAACTAACCCAAATGTCATTTACATATATTTGGCAAAATGATGTAAAATTTTCTCGCTTCACTTAACATCTAAATTCTAGTTTTCTTCAACAAATGGAGTGTAATCATAAGTTTATTGTAAACTATGCTGGGAACGGAGAAAATAGAATGTGATGGAAAATAAACTCTTCCCATCTAAAACGAAATTGTTATTTAAAAAAGAAGAAAAAGATAAATACAAAACTGACAATAATTTTTTTGTAGGAAATACAGGTGAACCTAAAACGAAAGTCTTTCTAGGTGATTAATTGATATATTTATTAAAAAAACTTTTTCGTGCTTTTAAAATTATAATATTATTTTAATCAATTATTGTTATTAATTTTTCAGAAATATTAAAGAAGGATTTATTAAACCAGGAATTTTCGCAACAAAGATTTCGCGTTAGCATAAAACCGAAGGTACCTACCATAAAAACAATCTACATTGCAGAAAAAAGCAGATTTAATTCTAGTAAGGTAGATAATGTTATAAAATTATAAGTTTATTATATTATTTTTATTTAAATTAAATTATATATTGTATTTCAGCAATCAAGTAAATCTGGTGCTATTGGCGATTACTGTTCACATATAAGGCGTAAGTAACTTTTTACTTCATAAATAACAGACACGTGACACGGTGTTTCAACAAATTTGCATTTTTTGTAGATTGCAGTAAAAATATTTCCAATATTGTAAAACCAGTTTCATCTAACAGTCCGAAAGGGAAATTTAAAACTGATAACAAAAATTTCGTCCAAATTCAAGCTACAAACGTTAAGCAGGATCCTCCAACGACTTCCATATGTTTACAATCACCAAATATATCTCAGGATTGTATAGTGTATAGAACCACAAAGAACTCTGTAGAAAAATGTTTTGGTTACACTCGTCCTCAATTAAGCATGAACCTTCCTAAAGAAAACTTGTTGACGGAGAAGCAGAAAAAGTGTGATAAAATCGATAACGCTACATCAACGGTTATAAATCCAAATTCTACGGACACTTTAATATCCACGCGTATTGTTAACAAGCTACGTAAAAAAATAAATTATTTGGAACGAAAGGTTTTACGACAAGAAATGGTATTTCGTTCAATTGATCCAAACTTGCCTTTATCATCATCGGACGAAGAATCCAAGGAAATTCTAATGAGAACTGTATCTATAACATGTCATCCCGGATGCAGTTACATTGAGCAATACAGTCACGTGCCTGAAACATCCGCTTTTCAACGTTACGCTCAACAATCATCACCTGTATCCGCGAGAAAAACAAATAATCTAGAGAAGGAACACAACTCTGAACAGTATGGTCGTGATTTCACAGCTTATGATGGTATTACTGCACGTGGCAGACGACAAACATCTTCTGTTCCGGGAAGACGTAATGATGTTCCTAAAGTGGCTGCTGAAAGAGTTCACAAGATACGACATAAATTAAATCCCGTACGCGACTATAGACTCATGGATACAGTTCATTATTTAGCGCAAGGAGAGTTTGCACCACGTGACGATGGTATAAAATTGACACCTTCGCGTGAAGCAGTACTAAGTGATATAATTTGGGAAGATGTTTGCCGTACACATTGGCCCAATGCTCGTTTAGGACGGCGCCAACATACAGATCGATGCAATACGCGGTTCGAGCTTCAACGTCTCATTGACAACTTACTTCGGGAACGAGTTGCACACGTTGAACGTAGAAAAAGGCGCCATTACAGAATTGTAAAACTGAATCACCGACAGGAAAATTGCAGACCACTCGGTAAGACAGGTGACATAATTGTTGCAAGTCACAAAAGTAGGCAATCTAATGAAGACAGAGATGTGGCTGCATCAGACAAAAATAATGCCAGTGTTGTTCTGTCAAATCGAAGACATGATGAACGATATTGTCGAAGAAAACACAAAAGCCATGATCGGCTAACGTATCCATTAGTAAAACGGAAAACATATGAACATGAAGAACCTTCTCCTGGTCCAAGTTCAGCTGTATATAATGCCGCACATAGTAAAGCACCTACATGTTGCTATCACACATCTAATTTGAATAAAACAAAGAATTACTTAGATGCACCAGAAGAAAAAAATATTGAACCAACCAGCGGTAGCAGTGCTTCCGTGAATAGAAGTACTACTAAAAGTCCACGTCTACTAGTAAAAAAAGATTCTTTGCGTCGAAAACATACTTCGAAAAACGAACCGGATCTGGAACATTTCATTCTATTGCCAACGTTAGTAGTACGGACACCTTCTAATGTGAAACGTCAAAAAAAATTCAATGAACTGTATCATCGCGTTTTAAATAACGGTAAATAAACAATATTTTCATAATCTAATTTCTTTTAAATATCATTTAAAATTTCAATGGCTTTTTATTTACGTTTTACACTATCAAAAATAACCACAAACTGTTTTCAGGTCAAAATTGTCCAGAAAGTAACAGAAAGGCGCAACCGGATGACAAAAATGTAAAAAAAAAGAATGTTGGTTTAAACGTTAATGTAACTTTATCGAACAGCGAACAATTATAAATGAATGGCTCGGAATGAATTTCAAAATGATACCAAATCATACCTATTTTCTCTTTAAAATTATTTTATAACATATTTTTGTTTTTGTCTGACTAAAAGTATTAACAATAGTGTCAATAAATATTTATATCATGAATTTGGTTCTGAATATTAAAGTTAAAATATTAATCTTTATGGTCCTATGTCCCCAAGGTGGGGCAGGCGTCCACAGTGCTTCTCCATTAAGATCGGTCTTGAACGACGCGCTTCACTTCAGGCCATGTCAACCCGATGAATTTCATACCTGCCGGTTAAAGAAGACTCTAAAATATATATAATATTACATTATTAATTTTAATTGCTCCAGTTTCGGAAAAATACAATATTAAAATGAATTCTTAACACTCATGGCGTTTTTAGAACTATGTGTTAAGACATACTTATCACGTAGTTCTAAAAACTCATGACCTACTAAAATGAAAACACTAAATATTCATTCCTTGTATGTGGGGGTACCATGACAAACACAATATGGCTAAACATTATATTAACATATCAATTATTAGAGGTAAAAAAAAGTAACGAAACATTTTTTTATGGAATTAATTTAAATAAGGCATTAGATAAAACGTGCAATTTTTCATCATAATGTTAAATTTGTTTAGGCATAAATGGATTAATTCCATAAAAAATGTTACAGTTATCACAGTTAAAATCAACTGAAAAAAATTAAATATTAAAATTAATTTCTACTTAATATACAACATAAAATAAATACTGTTCATGTGTGTGTGTATCTTGAATATGCTAGATCAGTATTGATTTCATTTTGTATATTAAAAAGCAATACATACCTATAATTTATATAGGGTTTGTGTCTGGTATGATATAGTTGTATATACATTTTTCATTAAACTGTTGCTGAATCACGAACACCGGTGCCATAAAGTCTGCTAAGTTAAACAATAAAAATATTTTAACCACTGGTATTAAATCGTTAATTTTTTTCAGTTGATTTTAACTGTGATAACTGTAACATTGGATACTTTCTATGAAGGCGGTAATGTACGTTAATATGAAAAACATTTGTGTACAGAGAATACGATCAAGAATACCTTTTTATAAGTAAGTAAGGTAATTTAAAAACATTTTATTAAATATAGTTAGAAAGGTAATACTTATATCTCACATTTTATATTTCTTTTTGTTTATATACATAAGTACTGGATTTTGACGTCAAAGACAAAATATTTTATTCATTTATTTACTTTTGCGTGTACCGTAGTTACAAAAGTAATTTTAATTTTTACAACATGCTCGGTTGGGCCCAGCTTTATCAACGAAATAAAAAAATTAAAATTACTATAGCAAAAAAAATTAACTTCTTTTATTAATAGCATGATTAATTGTGATAATTTTTAATTTGCCGACCTGTACGACACTTAAGAGTATTACAGAATATTTCAAATTTTTTAATAAACAATTATTCTCTTCACTAATTCCACTATGCAAACATTCTCTAGAAAGTTCTAAATAAAAAGCTTCGTTTAAATTTGCCACTAACAAATGGAGCGGAACTTATAAAGATTAGATATTTAGGGCGTATGTGGGTATGTATATGAGGATCTTCATAGCGCAGTAGCGAAGTTAAGGGTCGTACGTCCAATTCCGTCACCGGGATAACTATTTTTACGACCTAAAGGGATATTACTTATTTAAAGTTTGTGAAGAGAGTAATGACTGTTGGATAAAGCAAAGAAAGTGCGCCCACATCGTAACAGATGGAGATCTGTGGTATCTGCCTACTCCTACGGGAAACAGACGTGATGGTATGTATGTGTGTATGTAAGTTTGATGTTTAGTCTTATCATTAACATATTTATAACGGTACCTATAACACAAGGCACCTTACGCTATGAGTAAAGTGTATAAAGAAAATATTTTTTTTCTCAGTGGGAATTGAACCACAAACTCTTAAGTTCAAAAGTACAAACTCTTAAGTACAAAAAGTACAAACCGTGGAAAACCGGCGTCTGAGAGGTAACTGAGCTACCGCGCTTCGTCCGGTGAGCAGTTGAATTTCGGAGCCCCAACCTAGGGGGTTGATAAGGACACTTTCCTTAAAGGCACTGTGGATGTCTATGGGCGACGTTGATTGCTTTCCATCAGGTGATACGCCTGCTCGTTTGCCCTCCTATCCCATAAAAAAAACATTAAATACTCAGTCTATTTTAAATATAACTTTTATATTGATTGTTATTTTCATAGGAACCTGACGCACAAATTGTACTTTACAATCTGACTATTGATGAGAATAGCGAAAGCCTCATGTATAAAGAATATCAAACAAATACTTTTTCGATGGCGGGTTCAATTTTCGCATCGATATAAGTATATGTATGGCCTACAAATAATTTTCCAAGGTTGGATACTCCGCGAATACGCTTTAGACAAGCGTAGTTGGTTTGTCTATTGCTCAAGAAGTGGTGAAATCCGCGTCCCACGATAGTTAATGTTGAGGTTGTAACTTATTAGGGAGGTTGTACCTTTTATAAAATGCCGATGCTTTGCTTCGACACGTGTTAAGTTCTCTTACTTAGCTACTTTAGCGGTATGCCGCTTTACAATTGTTGTTATAAAAGATAAATGCTAAATATATATATATTTCAGTTAGTCACAAACCTTTACGTTAACAGTCGGTGTTTATGGAGTGCCAGTTAAATAGTAAGACGAGTCTATCGGTGTCAATGGAACGTCGTATTGAATATTTAATAATAGTTTCGATTGCCTCGTATTATCGGTGAAATATCGATTTAGGCGGGCATTTCTAATGTTAAAAGCGTGCGAGCGTGTTTAAAGTATTCATATATTGGATGATAGTGCTACCATATGTTAGCAACTCATGTTTCAACTGCCGCACAATTTGCCATGAAGAAAAATTCCGTCCCTAACATGTGAAGTGGAAATCCAGTGCGGTTCGTTTATCCCCAAACTTCCACAAATCACCACTCCGTGGAAGCAATATTTCCGAACCAATACAACATTGGAAACTTCCAGTGATGTACAAGATACCCTATACAAAGTATCTGGAATACAAAATGCAAGTATTTCGGATAACAGATAAAAAATATTTTCTGGAATTGTATCTCAACTACTAGATACAAAATACGTATTTTTTAAATACTTTTTAGAGATAAAATACTTTTGTAAGTAAACAACATTTTGTTGAATTATTATTATAAGTGTATTTTCACGTGAATTATTTACAAATGGCTCGCATTGATTACGCAAATGTGACTAGACAGAATATTTTTATTAATATTATATTTTAAAACGCCTATGTAGGTTTTCTTCAATAAAATCTAAAAGAATGCTGCAGTATTTTAAATTTTCCATCCTATTTGACAATATGTGATAATTAATGTTATTATGGTGACATTTAAAATTAAAATCACCATAGAATCTTGTCATATTTTATGAATCAATGCATAGATAATTATTACCAAAAGTATTTTAACAAACATAGTTTTCACAAAATACTAAAATACCAAACAAAAGGTATTTAAATACGAGATACAAAATGAATTTAATAAAAGTATTTTAGTTACAAGATGAAAATACGTATTTTGCATCTTGAATCAGTATTTCAGAATAAATAAGTCACATCTCTGAAAACTTCAATAGAAGCCTTAACATTTCTCAATAGCCGGCAACGCTTCTGAAAATTATATTAAGGCACGGCAAGTATCTCTAGGCGACGAAGGTCACATTGTCTTAGACCCTACCCCCCGTCCCCCTGTCACATTTTATCACACCAAACGATACCCCTCTCCCCTTGTACGCGATCGTATTTTATAAACGTTCCGATATAAAAATATGTATTAATTTTGTAATCGATTCTTGAGAGTCTGAATAAGATTATATCACTTTAATATAACGAAAATACATCGACGAGGCTCAGTGGCGAAAGTACCACCTTTGAAATCAACCGTGACAGATTCGATTCCCACTTTGGGATAAACATATGTATATAACCTACAGGTATTCATTCCGAGACTGAATACACTGTTAATTAACCGTGCAAGCGTAATGGGTTTGACATGCATTTCTCTAAAAAGAGGGAAGTATATAATAACAATAAGGCTCCAGGAAAAAACAAACACTTTGTAACGCAATAATTAATATGGTTATAATTGAGAAATTTCAAAATTGAGGTGATAAATGGTACATATTCTACAAATATTCAAATGGAAGGTGTCAAGAAATGGTTGAGATGTCGCGATACAAAGAGGAATGGTCTATACGTGCACTACAGTCCGCCACAATGTGAGAAAAATATTATTATTTTTTAATTTTTTTATGATAACGGATTATTATTAATCATTATATACATTCATTATAATAACGACTATATTATAATAACGAATTATTATTAAACATTATATACATTCATTTATATTCCTTTAATATAAATGAAAGAATAATATATTTTTTAAATTATAAATTACGGATATATATATGTCTTGGGCTTCCTACACTACACGTACCAAAAGTCGGTCTCCACTCCATCACTCGTCTGCTGCAACGATTTTTCATTAGGAATGAAAATGTTTAAATAGGGGGGCTATTAAAACATGTTTAAATAGGCGGGCTATTAAAACATTTTCAGGTTAATAAATCTCTGAGCGACTTCAAATTGTTTTTCTAAATTGTTTTTTTAAATAACATTAATTCTACCAATAAGTTCAAATTATAATAACAGATTTAAAACCACAATACACAACTATATTTCTTTTTATAACAAATATTTATTATTTTTGTTTAAATATTCTTTTAGTATACAAATTTCTTACTATCGTATTTATTTTTACAGCCCCTACATGGGGAATTTGAATTGGCGCTTAGAAGTCGTTGGAACATGGGAACAAGCGTTGCTAATAAAAAAGCGGAATAAGTGTTATATTAAAAAAAATGTGCAAATCATTCGATACAAAATTGTTGTGTAAGCATGTCCAGTGGCGTCTGCCTGTGATCGCGTGACTGCAATCACCCCTCCTCGTCCGAGCCTTCAGTGTAATGTCATGCAATGTTATCACTCCTTTAGTATTCCCGATACATATAAGTTTGAATGTATATAACACAATCCTTTGTTCGCGTGTTTTATTATCTTTTTTTTTAAACTAAATTATCAAATCCAATCAAGAATATTAAAACATCAAACATCTTTATAAACTTATTTTACGCTCATATCTACTTCCCATGCTTTATAGTACATCAGAAAATATAATATTAACAAAAATAAAGTACTATAATAAATGACAAAAGACTAAAAATGTATAAAAAGGAACTTTGTACTATATTTTTATATATGGCAACCTACATATTTTTTTAGTGATGAGGCTATCGCTGCCGGAGTAAAATGTCGCGGGTTTGATTTTCGCTACGTGTTTAATATGTGCATGACATACAGGTATTTCGAGACTGAATGTCACACCAATCTGCTGTGCACTAGCGCGTTGTTAACTACCAGGGTGTGAAAAAATATTTACTCGAAACGAGTTTTTTTTATGGAAACGGAGGGAAAACGAGCAAGCGTGTCACCTGATAGAGAGCAATCTACGCCACCCATAGACATCCGCGACACCGTAGGAGTCGCGGGAGCGTTGCCGGCCTTTTAGATATGTGTTTATTGAAGATGCCAAAGTCGTATCGGTAGGTAGCCGGTTCCACAAGTGGTGGTCCGTGGTAAGATCCGATCGGTTAGATCTTGATCATCGACGATTCCGTTCGCATGATTTATTCAAATATTAACCGCTCGCAAATAGATTATATTGCAAAAATAATGTCGTTTTAGTCGATATCGACACACCTCGCCCTTTATCATCGTAGTAACAAATATCAGGTATTAAAATACACGTTACATGTGGCTGATACACGTGGTAAGCGATACGGGTCTTAATGACCCGCACGGTAAGATAGCAAGCGACAGGAAGCCATGGTTGTAAAGCGGTCTATGTATTACAACTTCTTAAAATTAATTTTTAAGTGGTAGAGCGATAATAGTACGAATAGGTCGGCTCGCCCGAGAAAATGCCAAAATCTCAAAATATTTGTTACATCGTAATCATAACAATCAATCGTAACAATAATAATCAATCGTAATAATAATAATCAATCGTAACAATAATAATCAATCAAAATAATAGTAATTAATGGTAATTAGAATAATTAACTACCAGTTAGCACTTTACTTATGTTCGGACGTTTCTTTCAGTCAGTGCAGGGATACAAATTCCAAATTCCTTTTCCCCTTCATTTTTCCGTTTCCCCTCCAATTATAATTATTCTATCTTCTTCTATTGCTTTCTTTCCTACCATTATTCACATCGTTAACCTAAAGTAGGCGACGTGTCTATAGTGCCCATAGTACTGCAAATGTTTATGGGCGGCGGTGATATCTTGCCATCAGGTGACCTGCTTGCTCGTTAATCTATCAATCTCATCACAATATTAGATGTTTCTAAATGTTTGTTTTAATATTTAATATTCTTGTAAACAGAATAAAAGTAGAACAACAGTGTTCCAATTTCAAATATTGATGACCTTTCGCTGATCAATATCCCTCTGTCAATGGGTTATTCACCTACGACACACAAAGTTGCCACGGTAATTACGCGTCATTGTCATATACAACACAAAAAGCATGAATGTATATAATTCATATGTGGCATATACCCTTCCCCCTTCCTCCTCCTCCCCCTCCCATAATGACACTTTCCTTGAAGGTCGTCAATGCTTCTGCACTGCCTATGGCGCTGCGGATGTCTATGGGTGCTGTTGATTGCTTTCCATCAGGCGACACGCTTGCTCGTTTGCCTCCCTATCCCATAAAAAAATTTGTCATCCATTTAAATTTATTTTTAAATGAAGAGTTACCAAGCGCTCTGCAGTGAAGGTAGCCAAAATCAAACCTACACGCAGGAAATAATTGGGTATCGAAAAAGCGAGAAAACATAATATTTAATATTTAAAATACAAAAATAATTCAATATACTAAGAAATTCAGGACATTTAAAAAAATTAACAATGAATTAAATAAAACGGCAAAGAAAACACTTTTCTATTATTACATTAACATAAAATTTCACGCAAATGTTTTCTCTGGGGACTTTTATTTTCATATTTTACTATGAATTACTTGCCGCTAGTGCTCGATGTAGTAGTTAGTTACCAGTCAACCATTTGATTCCAACTTGAACGTAGTGCAGAGAATAACATTTTTCTTTTAATTTTAACCCAATTTTGTTTGTTTTGAGTGGACCTTAAAATATGGACGTTTTTGTTAAGGTAAATAATTATTGTAAATTATTCTGATAAAAGAATCTTACTAAGAAATTTATTCAAATATTTTGATATGAATCACATACATGCATACCGTCACGCCTGTCTCCTACAGGGTTAAGCAGAGACCACAGATACCCATCCGCTACGTATACGTTCCCGGCACCCCTTCCTTGCTTCCTTCACACTCATCCATCTTTTCAACAATCCTTCCTCTCACATTCATCGTAGCGAAACGGCTCTCCGTTCGTCGCTTCTCGCCCTCGTGGGAATCAGGACGTGATGGATGGTGAACCACGTCGCCGTCATTTTTAACGAATTAGGTAATTAAGATTCGTCATAGTGCCGAGTGCCGAGCCGCAAGGGATGATATCTCTCTAGTCTTATATTATATTAACGACGTATTCATTATATCATTCTTTACAAAAAGTGCATTTGGTAAGGATTGCGCAATCTCTGGTCTTGGGTTCGATAGTACGACCGGACTACTGACGTGAATAATATTTTTCTAGTTATGCTAAAAAATATGATTCGTCTAGCATAAGCATTATTAGCTTAGTTGGAATAGTTAAGAAAAATTCTAGTAGTTTAAAAAAATTGTTAGTCGTCTAAAATTATATATATGTACAAACAAATTAAAAAAAGTCTAAATAAATATATGACCAAAAAACATTAATTATAATGGGACTGTATAAATGAGTCCTCGTTTGTGTGTGTGTGTTCGCGTGTGCGTGTGTGTGTGTGTGTGTGTGATTCATTACATTATTTATATTATAATAGTATTATTTACATCTATACATTATTTAAATTATAATACTAATAATATATAAAATATTTTATTAACGTAATAAGACCATACCTAAAAATTATAATATAACTTTGAATAAATCGCCTGCAAACATTAAACAATTAGCATCACTAAAATATCAAGCATGTGGTAAAGCGTTACAGGTTAACTGTTCGTACGTTGTAAGGTCAGAAGATGTCGCGATAAGTCGCCCACTCGCTGGCGGCTTTTAAATTATAAATCTTGTGATTTCACGCTGAAAACTAGTCGCTTACATGCAAACTGAAACGTTCTGAAACAGGGTGTTCAGAATTATTATTAAAATAACTGTTTTTAAAATATGATAAGACCACTTGCTAAAGAATGATGATTTTGATAGTGGTAAAGCCATGCTGCAGACGAATTGCCAAGAATGGCATAATATTTGTCTGTAGCATTAATGGAACGGCTCGCCCGGGGGAGTATCACACTACCGCATAAAACCGGCATTTGAGTAGTAGCTTAGCTACCGCGCTTCGTTGGGCGGCGTTGATTGCTTTCCATCAGGTGACACGTCTGCTCGTTTGTCCGCCTATCCCTTAAAAAAAATGAATCGACTTGTCGATAAAGTTTGTGACAACATTTGTTACATAAGCGTTGAGGGCTAACCTATGTCCTTCTCTTCGAAACTTCTTCTTTATTCTTCATATAATATATGTATTATATTTACCCACCAACATAACCTTTTGAATTGTGTAAAAAAGCGGCAATGATTAGAACCGACAATCGTTAGAGTAGACGAGTGTTAAAATGTAGACCGCGTCTTAAACGAATTGTGGGATGCCCACCGGCCAGATGGAATGACGATCTGCCTAGGGCGTCTAGCAGGAACTGAATATATATAAAGTCGAAGATCTAGCTGGATGGCGAGCCTTGGGACAATCTTAATTAACAAAGTAAACATATTTCACAAATTTATTCACAAATTTTTTGCATTAAATATATTTTACGTTGGTTTCAAATGATAGTTTACAATACAAATCACATATTCATAGCATTAGCATTACTTTTAATTAAGTACACGAAATGTGTTGTATACACTGTCAGACATAATGGTGTCACAATCGATCGCTTAGCCATGAGTTCGCTTATCAAGCATTGAATGTCATGTACACATGTACATATTTTAGTTTTAAAATTTGTTTCTTATATTCATAACTACCCACTACGCTGACAAACTTAAAAAAATATCTAAATATTATACGTACTGATATAAGATAACTATATATCCCATATAAATATATTAAATCAAAAATTTCACCTTTCATTTATGCCATTCATTGCAGTTATTACAAAATAAACACCCCGTTAATAATCAAATAAAGGGTTAAAAGCACATACAGAACAATAACTGCGCTTATAATCTTTAGAAATGGTCATTTAGATATGAGCTCTTTGTTGGGAAACTTCTCACTGAGTTCTTCATATTTTAGTTTCGAAATTTATTTGAATGAATCAATTGTATTATTAAAGTCTTGTAAATTTTAAAGGAGCCATCAAAACGAGTAAGTACTAAATATTTATTTTATTTCTTTTATTAAATGAAATCTACAGCTTATTATCAACATTATGGTATAACATTTGAAATTCGCCGAATGAAAGCCATTACAGATTACCATTTTTCACGCTATATACATTTTTTTATGTCGACATTGTTCCTATTTAACTTCTATATGAATATATATAGATCATAATTCTATACCTTTCTCCTTTAAATGACTAATGTCAAAATAATAATTACTAAAATTACTTTTCTCTTAAAAGAAGACTTAAATTGAATTAAGTCATCAATCAATCAATTTTCGGAAAGTTGGTTGAATCAAGCATTTTGCTTAATTCTTCCAACTTTTATAACATTAAAAAAATATGTTTTTCTTTACATTTTAGATACTTTTAATTTAACTACTAGTACTACTAGTAAAAGTTTAAATAAATAATTTAATTTTTTTTAATTATAAATAATTTTAATTGCACTGTCTTCTGATGACCTTTAAAAAAAACTAACATTTCTAATCCATCATTGTTATTATATTTATTTATTAGTTTTGCCACATGTGGATTATATATTGCACCATAAGTAATATTGCAACAAAAATAAAATAAATAATTGCAAATGTAATAATAATGTAAACAAAAGAGATGACTAATGGGAGTCAGGCCTTACTTTGCGAAAATTCATTACTATGTAGACAGTCAGAATTTTTACTTAGCTAAGATTCACGACAAGCAAACAAAAATAGAAAAATAATATAATGCGTGTTTAGAATAACTGTTAGCTGATTTAATGAATTATGGTGAATTTTGTGCAGGCAAGTATATGTATTTGTTTAGTTAGTTGACTAATTTGTGTAACTGGTATTGTGATTTTCAGTTTCGGGTTATTTTAATGAATAATTACCTTTTTATAAGAATTCTAATCTGATCTAATTTTATTTGTTTTTTTTAACAACCCATATATGTCCCATTGCTAAGCACGGGCCTATCCATCTCATTAACCCACCACGCTTATCCAATGCGGATTGACGGGGATACCAAACTCGGAATAAATATTTGTATAATACATATATTTATTCCGATGCGGGGATCGAACCCGCCATCCACGCCACAGAGCCAATTGGTCGTCGTTTATTCATTTAGTTAGAGATAATTATTAAGTTTTAAAACATTTTCTGGCTAAATGGCGAAGTTAGTGCTTACGGATTCAATAATTGCATATTCCATTCTCGAATTGGGATTAACATTAATTATCTGGGGATTAATAATACCGAAATACGGGGCTTGTTCTTCTCTTTCTGAAATGGGGAGACCATATGAGCTGTACAGAATATAAATATCGTCGGTCATGCCAACATTTAATTTGTAAAATTCTATCAGTACTTGGAGAAGTATCAGCAGCGCAGCTTCGTCAGTGGGCCCGAGCGGGGGTAGAAGGCAAACTGGAGCGTACGATCCTAGCAGGTCAAGGTCACAGGCTGTTGGCGGAAGCTGAGGCCTTGCCGCTGTCTCGTCACCTCGTCAACTTGATCGCCAAGTGTGATGCACTTCATACCGCTGTCAAGAAGGGATCTTTGTTAGAATTAAAGGTAATTTTTGCAAGCCTTTCGACTTAAGATTAGATAAAATGCTAGCGAGAAAGCCATGAACTACCGCAGTAGCCGGCGATTTATGACGCGATTGATGATGATTAATCCGATGGTGGAACTGTTGGATAATAAGTAGTTGATCAATTGCTCAGAATAGGTACTATAATAACTTCGATACAGTTCACTAAATGATTGCAAATATGTTAATGGTTTTTTGCAGGAGTTGTTGAATTCGGATTACAACCGGAACAAAATCGTTGCGTGTAACGACGAGGCTGGCGTCGGACTTCTTCACAAAGCGGTCTACTACAACTTCATGGATATCGTCGAATGGCTCGTCAAACACTTCCCCCATCTCGTCCACCAGAGGGACTCGGTAATTTATTATATTACAGGCTAAATAAAAATATTTTATGAAATTTCAAGGTTTAATTTTGGTACAGAAAAAAAGTTATTTTACTTATTTCATAACGCAACATGATCGGGAAAAAATTAATGATATAGTCGAATAATTAGTAAACTCATGCTTAAGTATAAAAGTCTAAATAACTAAGTCCATTTTATGTTTCTTTAAGCGTATTGACGCACCAAATTATACGGGAAACCATATAACGCAAAAAAGCGAAAGCACTGTAAATAACATAGACGTCATTTTTTTTATTTTTTATAAGATTAGAAAAAAATACTGCATCGAATGATCTGTCTTACACCGCGCTATACGACCAATAGAAAATTTAGTACAGAATCGAAAGAGGCTATTTGTGAGTGTGGATTAAATCAGATTTTTTCAGAAAGATTTTTTGGCTCTGGTGGTAAGTTTTCATTTCACAGTTTACTACATTCGACCTGCAATCGCAGGAAGGGCGCACAGCGCTGCATTATACGGCAGCATGTAGAGACGAGGCGGCGACGGCAGCGCTGCTGGAGGGTGCGGGAGCGGCGAGGGGTGCGCGGGACACGGCGGGTCGCACGCTCGCACACTACCGGGCCGATCGCACTCTGCTCACGTTGCCCGTTGTCGACATGCCGCTACAGCCGCGCAACAACCCAACAGGTCAGTCACTACCTTTATTTATTTTTTTCATTTATATACACGTTTATTTATTTAAAAAATACCATTTGAAAACATATATAAAAATGAATTATGTAAATTTCAGAAGTAATCGCTCAGATTTTTAAGGTGCCACAATGTATAAATAGATACAAATGTATATTTCTCGTTTTATGTCATTGTTGTACCTAACATAAATAAATTAATAAAGAAAATATTCCCATACAAAAAAAATATTTATTTAACATATGTAATATAAATATTTATGAACCTTGTGAGAATAATTCCACCTATATATCACAATATGTATATATAAAAAGAGTAAATAACATTTTCCTATTAGTTTAAAAGGTTTATTTTATGAAAAATAAAAATAATATTTTCTTGAAGTTCAAGAGTTGACGTGTAAGTAGAAATTTACATAATTGAAAGTGCGGTTCAATTCGCCATGAAAGTAACAAGGGCCAGTTCATATAATAATTAAACTTGAGCCGGTCATGTGCCGTAGACGCTTTATTTTTAATATTATTCATAAAATCTTTCATATTTTAAAAGTTAAATAAGTCAAAGTAATAAATTAGAAAGTAAAAGTTGATTTTCTTGTTTGTTCTTTTGAAATAACATTAGACAATGCTATGCGAATTTATGAAAAGATACGTTGCAAATAGATAATAAAGATTATGACCAGCCTCTAAAATTTTTAATCTATAATTTTGCTCAATTTTGCTCATTATATATATATATTATATCATATTATTATAAATCTTACATTGACTAATCAAAAGAACATCATAAGTGAAAATAAAGCTTATAATTAATTTAATATTATACATCTAAAAAACAATTTTTAGTCCATCAATTTGTATTAATTTATTCATATGTTAATATAGTCTTCGAGAAAATTTAATTTCTGATCTTTCAACTATAATTTTCAACCTTTCTAGATACGTATCTGAACAAAATATTTAAAGGGACAACGAATATTTGTACTTTTTTAATGAAATACACATTGGATGATTGTGGCAAAAATGATATAATTAAAAGATATAGATAGATACATAATAAATATGTATTTATATATCAAACTCAGAAATAACATAAATGCGCAGAAACGTAGACATGCTACATGCAGCTACGTCGCTTGTTACAAGTGCTACGCGTTCATAAAATCGTAGCAAGTCCTTTGTTTTCTTCAAAAGATAAGAAAAAACTGTATGTTAAATTATATCAGATGTTTCTAGAATGAAATAATAAATTATTTGATCGTTTTGTTTTAATATTTGAATTTGTATTAAATTTCATCCCGGACATCTGGATGAGTGGCGATCTATTATAATATGAAGCGTTTTTCATGAAACTTCGTTCCATGCGCCGTCATTCTGTGGAAACTGCTACCGTCCAAAAAATAAACCTATTTAATTATTAAAGTTCTATATTATTCTCTGCAATACCTATCCCACAGTGTCCCACATGTCTATGAGAGGATAGATGTACTATATTTATCGTAAAATAATCTGTAGATTAGTATTTTTTGCAGTAGTATTCACTGCAAAAAAATACAAGAGAATAAAACAAAGAGAGATATCCTGTTAGGTCGGAAATCTGCGTCGAAACAGCAGACATATAGACTTTTCTTTATTAAGTCACAAGCGGTCTGGTCCCAGACCAGCTAATTTATATTCTGCATAGGGGATATCGCCAAGCCCTTTCATTATTTTAACTTTAAAATTGGTGTGCTTTTCCTATTTAAAAGAAAACTCTTTAATAGGTATAAACAAAGGTGAAAACGATCGTAAAAACATATTTGCTTTTGACAAAAGTGGCGGATTAGTCGGATACTAAAACCAAAAATCAAAAGGTCCATGACCAATAGTGAGACATGCATGGATTGTGTAAAAGATGATGAGAAACATGTTAATGTATAAAAACTTATAATAATGATTAGATCCTATTACGAATTTATATTTGATATCGCTGCAAGAACTACAAGCAATGCTGAACGGCCTAAATGAGTCCTCCAGACTGGTCGGTCTGGCTATGAATTTGGATAAAACTAAAATAATGGTAAACCAACATATTGAGCCAGAACCGACCACGATCGATGGTGAAGTTCTCGAAGTTGTCCAGGAATATGTCTACCTAGGCCAAATAGTGCGATTAGACGGAGACAACTTCGAGAAAGAAGCCGACAGAAGGATACAGCTGGGCTGGGCAGCGTTCAGGAAATTCCGTCAAGTCTTCTCGTCGCCCATACCACAAAGTCTGAAGACAAAAGTCTTCAATCAGTGCGTCCTGCCCGTACTCTCTTACGGTGCCGAGACGTGGACACTGACAGTCCGTCTCCTCGCCAAGCTCAAAGTCGCTCAGAGGGCTATGGAGAGAGCTATGCTCGGGGTTTCTCTGGTGGACAGAATTCGAAATGAAGAAATTCGCCGGAGAACCAGAGTCACCGACATTGCTCTTCAAGTTAGCAGACTGAAGTGGCAATGGGCTGGACACGTTTGTCGGAGAACCGACAATCGTTGGAGTAGACGAGTGCTGGAGTGGAGACCGCGACTCGGCAAACGTAGTGTGGGACGCCCTCCTGCTAGATGGAGCGACGATCTGCGCAAGGCGGCTGGCAGAGACTGGATGCGTGTAGCCGAAGATCGGGCTAGGTGGCGCGCCTTGGGTGAGGCCTATGTCCAGCAGTGGACTGCCGCGGGCTGATATTGATATTGATATTGATTATATATTATAAAATAAGTATATAGCATGGGGAGGTCTATGCAGTGGTATAGCAGTGGGAATGATGATGATGACAATTATAACACATTTAAATCATACATATATTCAATCCGCCTGGAACTAATTATATAATAATATGCAATTAGATAGTAAATACGCCATTTTTCAAAGAGTACAAAAAATATTAGAGTTTATAGTGCCGTTTCTTTTGTCTGAAAGCACCACTTTGTATCCGAAGAGTTGATAGTTTATTAGTTTTAATATACATATCAAAAATAATTCTTTTCAATTTTGAAAATATCAAAAATTATATGACTTTGACTTTCTATGACTTTCAACATTATGTTACAAATATAAAGTTGATTACTAAACTACACGTAAGCAATGTCGTTTGATAAACGAAACGAAATAACTAATTACATGTGGTTGCGTGCATAAATACGCTATTAAATAAAAAGGTGTTACGGTGGACGTTCTTAATGGCTGTTTACTTAATGAGCTGTATTAAACATATTAATTTTAATGATATGTAAAATTTTTATATTAATTATTGTTACTTTATAATGTTTACAATACTCAACTAACTTAAAGTCTCTTTCACTTATTACTAACCTTCAATCTTCGTCATCAATGTCTCAGAACGAATCTTAGAACTAGCAAATACCTCGATTAACGTATGGCTTTATAAAGATAAAGAGGATATATCACTAGCATTCTAGGGACCCTGCCTCAATGCACCAATGCTTTCTTTTCTGTTTAAATAATTAGTGTTTTACTACATTTTAAGCTGTACAATTAAAAGCAGCTTAGCATAGCTTTGTTTGGAAGGATCGGACTTACGATATGAGTTCGTGAGTTTATATCCTCCTTCATTTTACTATTGATGTGAATCACATCCTAGCACAAGCATTATTAACCCTCATCGGTCGCTAGCTTTTTATACGTGATTCTCGCTACGTTGTAGCTACAGATACAGTTATCATTGACTTTATTCATTTTTGGGCTCGATATATTAAAAAATAATTGGAAAAGGATGATTATACAATTATATATAACTGGAGATGTCAATTGCTCTGTTACGGATATTTAACTAATAAGGCAATAGTGCCTGCATTTCACACAGAGTGAGTTTCAAGTCTTGTTTTGTCACTTCCCACGTGACTTACGACCGCAGCAACAAAGCACTGTTGTCACGTGAGAGGTGACTTACTACTGATAAGGGTTAACTTAGTTGGAATGGTTAACAATAATTTTAGTGACATTATAAACATTGCTAGTCTTCTTTAACAAAAATATACCAATTATCCATTAATAAAATTCATCAGTTACATAATATTTAGTCTACAAGTAATATACTATGTACATATAACTTCTTTATTAAGAATTGATATATATATATATATATATATATATATATATATATATATATATATATATATATGATATTTTTTATGATGATTTTGTAGCCTGTTCTGTATTCAAGAACAACCTACAAAAAATTATCATTCAAAGTATTCTGTCTAACTTGATAGCCAATGAATATTTAACGACAAAATTTTCACAGTACACCAGTCTCATGGCCAAAGGAACCCACAAATGTTTCTGTTTCTTGCCACTTACATATTGTACTCATACTTCAAATAACGCCCTCAACTTGACAGTGTATTTAAATAGCTAAATTTATTCACAAGTTTTTTTTAGTTTTTTCACAGAACCAAAATTATATTATCTTATTTAATCCATTTTTATTATCACAAGTGTTTAATTTAACTTTTTTTTCTCTACTGTTTTGATATTTATGTTGTTACATTTATGTATTATTTACGAAGGGATGAGCCTAGTTTCCTACAACACAGGGAATCCTAGTGTGGGATCTAGTGACCTGTAGCATATCTAAACATTTTGAAAAGAAAGATATATTTCTTTTTTACTGTAGATTCGATACACGAACAAGCGAGTCACCTGATAATAACTAATCACCGCCGCTGATTGACATCTGTAATACTATTGTATAATACGATTCGAAATGAGGTAAAATAGAAATATGCTACCACTAAGTTCCATTCATGCATTGCTTTACTATAATTCTCATTGTTGATTGCGTCATTTGCAATAACAACTGCATTTATTTAAGAAAAAAGTGTTTTTACTTTTTCTTTAAATTATATGTCAAGACTTAAAAACTCTCCGTATAACGGATTGGAGGGACAGAGCGAGAAGAATAGATCGGACTTTAGGGATGTTCCAGACCAAATCAAGGCCCACCCAGCGCATCTGATGAAAATTATAATTAAATAAAATGTAAACGAATGTTTATTTAAGCCATACACTTTTCAAACCGTTCATCCGATTGCGACGAAACTTTTGATTAGTTATTTACTTAGAAACTTAAGTAGCACACTCGAAGTGTTTTCAAATTAGGTTGTACTATATATATATTACAATAGAAGTCGCGCGAGTTTGTAGATAGTTTAAAAAAACGTCATGTGTTTTCAAGGCATTAGAACACAATCACCTTCTTTCTTATAAATAGCATTGTGACGTATGTCGCGTAAAAGGTATTTTGCAAATATTATATTTTATGTCTATATTATGATCATCGACAACAACAGCCATTCAATGCTGGACATTAATTCTTCGAACACTCCCCAACTAATCTCATCAAGTTTGCTGATTAGTCAGATATACATCAAGGAGGCGCCTTGATGTATGACGCGGTCTCCACCCCAGTACTCGTTTACTCCAGTGGTATAACAACGTCAAACACACAATATCACTTTTCACCACAAACAACGCGTTTCGTTTCGACTTTTTTTGTTTTGTTTCGACTCACTTGTCTTGTCTTGTCACCTTTCGCAGATCTAAGGCAAGAAAGTTTGACTTTCCATCTATATTGTATTATTACCATGTATTGTATATCCTTTTTTAATATTTCTCAAAGGTTAGTAAACGCTTTTGCACTACCAATGTTGATACAGATATCTATGCTCGGCATTGATTGATTTCTATCAGGTGACACGCTTGCTTGTTTGCTTTCCTGTCCTATAAAACATCTATATTAGTCAATAACTATTCTTATCATGGTTCATTAAGTGTTCTATGTATAACATACTTCATACGTATATGACCTTTAGAATTTAGCGTGAAATCTAGTGGCGAGTTGATAAAGGCTTGGCTTTCATGGGTGGGGTTTTAATGTTTCGCTGTCATGAATAAACATTTTTATGGCAGCATTTTCATTCTGAAGTAATACCTAGACTTTATTTCAATCTATTTTATATGAGTAGATATACCAAGTACAAAGTTTTATAAAAGAAGTTATAACTTATTATTTGAGTCACACTGTACTGAAGTCATTTTATATGAGTATATAATAATATATACTCATATAAAATGACTTCAGTATTTGTTATTTTTCTTTTCAAAAATCTCTTTTTTAAATTTATTAATTATTTTTTTAAGTTAAAAATATTTTATTATTTTATAATTTTGAAATTTATCGTAGATGAAATACAAATTAAAATCACGATTTAGTCTATTGACGTTTAAACTTCATTAAACGTTAATAGACTAGATCGTGATGAATGTTGCCGGAACGCTAAACAGTTGAGTCAAAACACTCCATTGTGTAAATATGCAAGTCATATCAAGGAAGCCATTACATAAATTAAACCAATTTATTTAATTAGAGTTCAACGTAAAATTTCTAAAGAAAATTTTGTACAATCCATTCATTATTATTATCAGCCCACAGGTCGCAGAGGATTCGAGTTGAATTTCGACAAAAATAATACTAACCTCACCAAAAATCGATACAAATTATTATCGTTCAAAATATGTGTAACGGATGGTTATCAAATAGATAAATTCAGTTTTGGAGTGTTTGTGAAAGCTCCACATTATGCTAATCTTTAACGATCCTAACTTCTTAGCACGCAAACTTGTTGCGTCCCGCCATTGTTTCATTTAACATAACAGATGTAATATTCGTGTTATCTGTCTGTTATGACATCTTCAAAATGTTATAACAGACAGATAACACGAATATTGGCAGTAAATTATAGCCCTTATCGTCAAACTTATTTCAATTATCTCTTATTCTGTACATTTCATATCTACCTTTTCATTTCAATATTAATCAATTTATTGGGTTTTGATTAATTCTTAAGTAGCCAAACAAGCGAGCGGGTCATCTGATCGTAAGTAATCACCGATGCGATCTACATTACCAAAGGCACTGTTAGGGCATTACTTAAAGTGAAGGAGAGAGGAATGGAAGAGGATGAAAAAAATAAGGAAAGGGATAATGAGTATGGCATCTTAATCGTTACACCCACCGTACGATATACGATATCAAAGAAAAATGCCACCACTTTACGCTTATATTCTATGAGAATTCCAACCCATACATTCATAGATTTACTCTACTAATAGTTTAAAATAAGAAAGCCTTCTCCACAAGCTCAGCCATTCAGAGAGCTATGAAGAGCCAATTACTAGAAGGGGCAAAACGAAAGTTTTACCCTGCCAGCTCTGCTATATAAAAAAACAGTTATTTAACTAGTTTTTTTTATATAGCAGAAAATCCAGGCAATGATCTCAGCCGCCCATAGACATTAACGTAGGAAATATACCATATGCTTTGTCGACATTTCGTGAACACTATGGACCTACATCTCTTGAATACCCCACTGTTGTACTTATTCGGAAACACCGCAGGTGATAGATCATTCCACAGTTACACCGTACTATTGCTATAACGCGGTTTCCACTCCAGCAGTCATTTACCCCAGCGGTTGTTTATCTGACAAACGTGACCAGCCCATAATAGGACTTTTTAGACAAATTAAAATATTCTAAAGTTAATAAATGTAATAATATGCTCCCTTAAAAAGACTTTAACCTGCAATGAAAAAAAAATTTAGTCTATGCTACTCGTATAATCGGATTCATCCATCAATAGACAACACACAATAATTGACCCACATCGGCTAACGTGCCACATGTACAGCATCGATCGAAGTGCTATCATTAAACATTAAACACAATCTATGTCCAGACAGCCTGAATTATGTACAATACAACCTTGACATACGATTAAGGAGTTATTTTATGTATACAGCTAACTCTTGAAGCTAAATTGTTACTTTTAATGCGGGCCTGCGTATCGACAAAATTATTAATTATTCGTTTTCGTAAGTAAAGTAAGAAATAAATAAATTACATTAATGTCTCTTGAAATTCAAATAGTACGGTAAAATTTACAATATCTTTTATTTCTTTATTGTTTGTATGTAGACGAATGTTGGAGTAGAGTCCGCGCTTGGCAAATATAGTGTGGGACGCCCCCCGGCTAAATGGTGCGACAATCTGACAAATACTGGATGCATGAAGCCGAAGATCGGGCTAGGTGACGCTTCTTGTGGAAGGCCTATGACCAGTAGTGGACTGGCGCAGGCTACTGATGTAGATGATGATTTTTTTATGTATAATCTAGTGACAGGTTTAAAAAAATGACATGGCTTAACTTCTTTTATTTTAATTAAATTTTATTACTATTTTTATTAGTTACATAATATCGGCGTAAATTGATAGCATTTCTCTGTATTACCGTATTTCGTATGTGGGTACGGAATACATGGATGAAGAGATACTTCATTCCCGTTCCTTTACGGCCTTCTTCCTCTCACATTAAATTCTTCTTGTCCTATTTTTCTGCAGTGCCCTTAGTATTTGCAAATATTCATGGTCAGCGCTTACAAACATTTTTTGGTTTTATAATCTGTACGCAAAGAAATATATATTTATTGTCCCAGAAACCTTCTCGGGTGTACGCAAAGCAACTTACAAAAACAACATTATAGTCAAAAGAATGGTTTAGGAACAGCAAAAATAAGAAGAAACATTCATTATTATTTATAAAATGTTTAAAACGGATTAAGTATAATCTTTTAATGAGGTTCAACCACGTTATATTACATACTATTATTATTGTTGTTTATGTAACGCGTTAATTCCACAAATGAGGACAGTTCGGCAGCTGAGTGACGTGCCCATACAAACCGGTGTTCGACTTACAGAAATCAATGTATCGACACACGAGCCATTGTGAAGTATTGAAGCTCTCTCTCTACCCGGTAACACTATATGTATATTTGTATATCGATACAAAAATGTGAAAACGCTGTAAATGACACAGATATTAAAATTTTGTTTATTGTATATTCATTTATTGTATATTGGATCAGGAAAAAATACTGCGTCGAGTGGTCTGACTCTCACAGCTCTCTCTCTCTCTCTCTCTCTCTCTCTTTCTCTCTCTATGTTTGGCGGACGTTTTGGTAATGGCAGATTAGAATTATTCCTAAGTAGACGCTTCTGCCCATCTATTGATATTTGCTTCCATAATCACTTTGTATAATACCCAAAGAAGGAAATGGTGCGGCTCTATTCTATATCAGGAATCACACAACAGAAAAATGTATAAAAACTTATGACACATCACTAATTCTCCAAATGTGATTTTCCCAAATGGGACATGAATAAAACAACATATTCAATAAACACTCATGAGAACCTTTTCCTTGAACTGTTCAATCGATTACTGTTCTACAAATCCATTTACGTGGGTTATTTAAAAAAGTTAATTTGAAATCAATCACAGAAAAGTTTTATTACAACGATTTTGGTGTGTTATATTAGTTGATGCATGATAACCGCTACCATTAAATTAAGTTTTTTATGGGATAGAAATACAAACGAGTTTTAGAATAGAAATGCATTGAACGCCGCCTCTAGACAACACCATATTTTTTTCGACATGTCTCTCCATTTCTGAAGGATTGGACGTTAACCTACCACACTCGAAAAAACGAATTCGTAGGTAGGTGAGCAAACAGAATCGGAATTCCCTGTAAGGCTTAGATATTTTTATCCGGTGCGGGAATTCAACCTACGACTATTGATTGAGAAAACGGAAGCTTCGCCACTGAGCCAATTAGGTCATCAGTTTATTTATATAAAAATCATATTATTAATAACAACTAACTAGGCAGAGAGGGTCATGAAGATTCTGGGGTTTTACCCAATGTTGTACGTAGATATCTGCGTTCTTCTTAACTCCGTCTCCGGCGGCGCAATGTCTGTGGAGAGGCAAATCGACCCACAACAGACGACGTTGCCCCGTAGTCATTGCTTTGTGACTCGTCTAAAATAGACGTATAGACTAAAGTAGAAGAATGAAAACTTACGTAATAAAATATATTGCATTTTCTTTATTATTTTAAGTATTCGGTATTAATCGGTATTTCCGAACCGATACGAAATTGGAATCTTCAAAAAACAAACCTACTCATATCTTAAAGGCCGGCAACGCAATGTAACCCCTCTGTGCAAATGTCTACGGGTGGCGTTAAATGCTTTTCATCAGGTGATACGCTTGTTCGTTTGCCTCCGTATCCCATAAAAAAATTAAAATATCAACATCAGCCTACGGCTGTCCACTACTAGACATAGGCTTCACCTAAGGTACGCCACTTAGTCCGATCTTCGGCTTCGGCAAGCATTTCCAGTGTCTGCCAGCCGCCTCAGGTAGGTCGTCGGTTCATCTAGCAGATATACAAATAAGAGCATACATATACTATATCACCAGGGTTGGCGATAAAGCGGCACAATATAAGAATATGGTGTCACGAATGCGATATGGGGCGACTGCAGAGAGTAGTATGGGAAGGTCACGGTGTACGGCTTCTCAGTGAAGTGTCCAACCAACCGGTGGTCAAGCGGTTCTTGGAGGCAGTCCCTTATATAATGGTAAGCTAAAATATCTGGTTATATAGACTAATCTTATCTGATTTTTGTCTATTTATCACATTTACTTGTCACGGTTACTTAAAGTAGTTGGTATCTGGTACTGCTTTAAATTTAATTATATATATACATTACATAAAAAGTTAATGTAATTTATATCATCATTAGTGTGTATCATTAGTGTGTAATAGGCCCACACTAAATATACTTTAACACCGTGTCCCTCCAACAGTTTTCTGGAAGAAATCGTAATTTAGCTTTACAATATATATAAGTCCACCTTTTGTATATTTACTGCTACTACTAAGATTATTTCTCTCTATCTCTCTGCTTTCTACTGATCGAACTTTAACTATATCGATTAAAATATAAAGAAGAAGAAAATATATTTTTTTAGTTTTTTTAATTCGTAATTCAAAGTAGAATAACATATTCATTAATATTTTCATACAGCCCATATAGCTCCCAGTGTTGGGCACGGGGCATTTCAGAAGCAATAGATATTAACGAACCACGTTTTTCCATTCAGAATAAATACCTGTAGGCCGTATATTCATTCCGAACGTATTTATCAATGATTTAAAAGTATTTTCTTCATATGCTTTATTGGGAAAAAAAGAAATTCTAATATATCATTCGAACACTATATCACAGAACTTATTGTCACAAATTATTTTTAGAACACGATACGTGATATTCACAACGCCGTCATTCAGAATGATCTAGAAGGACTGATGAAATTGACAGCAAACCCAGTACCACCGCAAGTCTTCTCCAGCAAAGACGTGAATGGAATGACAGCAATGCATAAGGTAGATCAAGTAATAAAGCAATATATTTTGTATAATATGATAAACTGCACAAACATTATTTATTTCATTTTGTTAAAAAAGACCAAGAAAATAAACATCATGTTTTATATGCAATACGGGCTAGTTGTCTGCTATTCTCATCAGGTACTTTACGTTTAAAATTATTTTTTAAATCTTAATGTACAGGTATAGTAGGTACCTGGGGATGACTTTTACTTCATCCTTTTGGGACCGAATGAAATTCCAAGCCATATTCGTTGCCGGGGAAAATAATTGCAGTATGCCAATAAAATAATTTTAGGTGAGACCACATACAATGTCAGGTCAGGTGAGACCATATACGAATATATTAGTGTATCTTTAAGGAAACAGTACGGACAATATCTAGAACAAATCTGAAAGTCTCCTGCTTGAAACGTCACACAGTTTTTAATAGTGGTAGAGCCACGCTGCAGACGAAAACTTTGTCAAGAATGGCATAATATTTGTCTGTAGCATAAATGGGCCGGCACGGCCCGAGGAAGTACCACACTCCCGCAGAAAACCAGCGTCTGAGTGGTAGCTTAGCTACCGCGCTTCGTACGGTAAGCGGCCGAGTTCCGGATGCCCAACAACCTCCCACTACCCCTCCTATTCCCACTCCCATGATGGCAACGCCTCCGCACTGCCTATAGTGCTGCGGAAGTCTATCTGCGGCGTAGATTGCTTTCCATCAGGTGATACACCTGCTCGTTTGCCTTCGTATCCCAAAAAAAAAAAGAGTGGTGAACATGCCTTTACGTCATAATATGTTACATCATACTTTTAAGACTAAATGACGTTCTAAATGGCATATATTGTTAGGGAGAACATTTATAAATAACTACAATTTTAATGAGCATAATTTCACCCTCTTATTCCCAACAAGCAAACTTTATTTTTCAGGCTGCAGGATTCGGTCATTGTGGTATACTTAAATACATAGTTGAAAAATATCCACAAGGTGTACACGAGACTGATAGTGACGGAAGAACCCCACTTCATTACGCTGCAACTGTGAGGGATGATCAACATACATATAATACACTTGTTGACTTAGGCGCAGAGGAAAGTACAGTAGACAACGTATGTAAATATGTATATAATATGATTGTATCACAAATACAAGCATTATGAATATATCAATGGATCACGTCTCAATAACATATTTTCTTCAAATATTTAAGCCCGTTATATCTAAAAATAAAGATTTTTATACTGTTTATATTACATTACACTAAATTCCTTTTATACTACATACACATTACATACATACTAGTAGAACCAATACGTAAGTATGTTCATCGTATATATAATTCACACAGCAAAAACATGTTTTTTGTAAATATTTGTCTGTAGCAAGGATAAATTAGCTCGTTTGAGGAAATTAAAAATAATATAAACTCTCATATACATCTCATAAACATAAACTTTTGCAGAAAAGTAATGTCTGACTAATAGCATTGCTATGGCGCTTCTTTTTGTGGATGTCAAGAGCCGGTAGCTCAACTCTTTGCACTTCCTTCGTTTTCCTCTTCCCATTTCACATACTCAAAGATAAGCAATAAATCTGCAGAGACATTGGTCTTGAAAATATCTATGAGCAACAGTAACAATCAAATTATATGCTTATCTGTTTTCCTACTTCTTCCAATAAAAGCTAAATATATTTAGCAGAATTATATGTTGTTCCTCTGTATTTAAAGTATTATTTTATCATAAAAGAAATTCACCCTATATGCAGATGCTACCAATACAATTACTTTTTAACAATTCAATTACCAATGCCAAATGCAATTTTATTTAAAATTATTAAGCATTTCGTATACACTTAAGGTTTTTTCATTTACAGAAAAGTAAAACTCCCAGATACTATATGAACAGACCTCAAGAGATCGATAAAAACTTACTTAGAACTTTGCCAGATGCACCTCGAACACCTTCTAGTGCGTACCCTTCATCATGGGACTGGAAACTATTAAACGTTGAGTATATCGCAGATATAAGTAAAAAACCCAAAAAGAAAAACTTAAAAGCTTCAAATGAAAATATATCATCTAAAAATGATTCAGTTACTTTGTCTGAAAACACTGAATCAATGAAAAATATAATGAAAGGCAGTACTACCCATGAGTTAATAAATAAGCTACCGGAATTAGATGACAACGACACGCAAAATGAAAATATTGTAAGCAAAAATGAAGAAGATAACATCAAGCATATTGAGGTGAGAGTAGCATGTCATATCATTGAAGGCATTATTATTATTAATTTGCATTGCTTAGGAGCCATTGATATACAAAAAAACATTTGCATGAATGGTTTGATTTATTTTAGGACAAGGAAGTAGTAGAAGAAAACAATATTTCAGAAGATGTTGAAAATAAGGACACAAATGGTAGCACTAAAGACACACACGCAAAAGAACAAAATTTGATACACGACTATGCACAAACCAATATGGTACTTTCTAGTGATGATTCTGCAAACGATAAAGAGAATACTCAAAATTGTAACACCAGTGATAATAGTACAAGTAATATGAATTATGAAGAAAAAATAAACACCAATGAACATATTGAAAACGGAATAAAACCTAACGTCGAAAATAATGATTTCCATAATATTACTTCAACAAAAATGGAAGAGGAAAATGATAGTGAAATTGGAAAAATACAAGAAATTGAAGCGAAACAGATTGCGATTGAAGAAGAACATCATCATGAAGAAAATGGTGTAAAAGAGAATCCTGGTTCACAAGATGAAGTTATAAATGAGGACAAAAGCGATGATGAACCTAAGGATGTTAAAAAAGATGCGATACATGAAACAGAAACAAATAATTATGAAAACGATAACGAGGACGCAACTGTTAATGAAAACCATTCAAATGAAGATCAAAATTTCAACAATATAACAAATAATGAAATAAACGTAATAAAACATGAATTAAATCATAATGAAAATATTATGGTATCAGAAGAAGAAAAGGCCCATCTATCATCATCTGAAGGTAATAATAAAACTGACTATGAAAATGATTTACCAGAAGGTAATAGTAATATAAACAACAATGAAGATGACGATGATGTCAGAGTACAAGGTGAAACAGAACATAGTAACGTAAATACTGTTAAAGAAGAGTTTAAAAGGGACAGTGCTAATGGGGATAAAATTGATACTTCTAGCTACGTCTCTACAAACGAAACAATTTAATTAAGTAACTTTAAATATTAATAATTTATACAAGGGTCCCTATCAAGTTAAACATTTTTTATTGTTTTACTAATTAAGGAAACCTGATCATCGGCAGAAATACGCAGGAAAGTCTTATTAAAGGTATCATTAGTGGTGATGCTGACCAAGACTCTCAAGACGCAAGTTTAATGCGGAGAAATGGATCAATACCTCGAGATATACTTATTGTAGTAAGTATATATCATAAAATAAGTTAAATTAAACCCAATACAATAAAAGGTAATCATATACATTATTTATTGATTGTGGTGTTCCTTAGATTAGAAGCTTCATGGTAGCACTAATTATTTTCACAGACATCTCGTAACACCACTGTCATAGAATAATTTGCAAGCTTTTTAGGTTATTTGAATGTTAAGCAAAATGTTTATTTGTTGAATGATATTAGTAAATAAAATTAAAAATAGTTTTAATATTTTTATGATGGTTTCTAACAATGCAGGATAATGAAATTGACCCGGAGGTAACTGAATTGATTAATACCGCGAATATGGAAATGTTAGCTACTTTGGTTCTAAATGGAGAAGGATCTAGATTAATAGGAAGACGTGCACAAAATGCAGAGCTGGAAGCATTTTTAAAGAATGTGCCAACGTACATGGTACGCACTGGTACATTATATTTTACTATATTTTTATTTTAATATTTTACGATGATATATAATTGAATTGCAGCAAAAAATAAATCGCATTCATGTAGCAGCCAGAGAAGGGAATATAAAAGATCTACAAGCAGCTTTGGATAGAAGAAAATTTGCCATAGCAAGAGACCCAATATCTCCAAATGGTGCAACTTCTTTACATGTGGCGACAGTATTTGGAAAAACCAATATCGTGAAATATCTCGGCGGACGGTAGGAATCAAATAAAAAATAACTATTTTGATAAAAAACGTTTGATTTTTATGTATAAATATTTCCTTTATAGATTTCCTGAAACTTTATCAGCTGTCGATTTCGAAGGAAGAACTGCGTTGCATTATGCTGCAGTAATTCCTGATAATGGTCACTATTACAATGTACTACAACGGCTTGGAGCAAATTCTAAGGACTTAGATGATGTAAGCAAATTTTTTTAAAAATAATTCTTAATTTTGCTATTTTTAATTATTATTGACATTTATTTATATTAATTATAGAATGGCACGTCAGCGGAAGACTATTATAATGATCGTAATTTATTTCCATATAATCAATTGCTAAATGACTATGGCATAACTGAAGAGGTAGCACAAAGTATGTTATCAGATATGGGTATGTATCATAAAATATATAATAGACAGAAATAACTTATTTTGTTAATAAATTTCAATTTTAATTGTTGGTGACAACAAAGAACTTTTAGATTTTTTAGAATTATCAAATTATAGATTTTACTAAAATTAAAAACTTAACATATAAGAGTATTTAATGTATTATATATATAATATAGTTTTCGAAGATCAAGTATCTTCTCGGCGGACTTTGGAAGACTCAGAAGTACTGGAGACTCTGGAGCGATGCTTTCGTCTTTTATCGGCCAAACCTTCACGGGCTCCGCTTTCTGCTTCATCCAACAAAGCATCACCACCTCTGGTTCTTGGTAGATTCTTAAAGAAACCGATATTTGAAAACATAAAACTTAGGATTACAAAACTTGACCATAATCTTTTTGATGTTATATGGCCTGCAGTTAAAAAACTACCACAAAACAGAAATTTTATACAAACAGTTGAAGAAGACTTTTCGGGGGGAGTAACTGCTCCTGATTATTACGTTTACGACGTTTTCAAAGAGTTTTTAATTCCTGTAATCAAAGACTTGCACAACATTAACTTAAATTCGGAATTACCTCTTCATCCCTCTTCAGATTTTATTAAAAACATATCTTTATCAACTTGTACTTACAAAACTGCTCTTGAATTAAATGTTGACACAGACGACGAATTCGTACTATCGGGAACTATAGAGTGTTCTAGAAATTTGAACGACTTCGAATTACCATTGAATTTAAAAATTGGAAACTTAGAAACTATCGAAAGGATTCTAACAACAATATTGTTGCAAGAAAAATTTGCCATGTTAATTGAACAATGCAATCCAGAGTTGGAACAAAAGGGTGGATCTTATTACACATTAAACGAAGTTTTGGAAAAACCATCGGAAATATGTGCAATTTTAGCTGCGAATGGGTTACTCATTGCATTATGTGAAAAAGATGAAATTGAAGATTGTAGCCTGTTACATGGCACGCACTGGCCATATGGACGTGGCGTTTATGTGAGTGAAGATAAAACTCTTGCAATTTGGATCAATGTCCAAGACCATTTACGAGTTGTTGTATGTAACCCAGTCGACTCTCCAGGAGAAATTGGAATACCTTATACTAAAATATCATTGATAATGGAATATCTTCATCAGCATCTAAATTTTAGTTGGGATCCAAAGTTTGGGCATTTGTCTAGTCGTCCGACATTCTTAGGAGCTGGTCTTCGGTTTAGTCTTATAGTTAATTTTCCTGAGCTTTCTAAAGATATCAATAATATGAAACATTTATGTGCTATGAGAGGATTGCAATATCGTGAAACATTAAGCGTGGATATAGCAAGAGTAAGCAATTATCAATGCTTAGGTATAACTGAATCTATATGTTACAATGATTTTGCAACTGCCATATCTAATCTTCTTCATTTAGAAAAAGAAATATCGATGCAAAACTCAGCGCACATTGCTGCAATGTTTATGAATATTTTTAAAAAGAAAAGGAGCAGTTTGGCGGAGTTAAGCAACATCAATGGATATGAAAAACAATAGTTGCAATAAAAAAAATAATTTATATTACCTGAAAATAATTTATATTTTATTTGTGTGTTGTAAAGACATAAGTAAATTGAGTGTGTTGTTGACTAAAACAAAGATAATGACATAAGACAAAACGATAACATTCCTGTAGCTATTTTAAGTATTAGGTCAGTATGTAATTGTGACTTTAGACATGTGAGTTAGCGTGTTGTTTTGAATTATGTGTGGTGGTGGCGTAACTGCAAATATCCACGCTTTGTCACAAAACTGTTTTGACGTTTAATTTGCATTTTAGTTCACATTTACCACACTCCACTTATGTCTTTGCAATAACAATCTGTAAAGTATTGTTCTTATCAATTCTCACACACACACAAATATATGTGTGTGTGTGTGAGTGATACCCTATATATATATATATATATATATATATATATATATATATATATATATATATATATATATATATATATATATATATATATATGTGTATATATATATATATATAGGGTGTCCCAAAAAGAATGGATAATCCTGGAGCGCCTTTTAAAAAACCTTATATTTTTGGCACCACTTGGAATATTTTTTTTTGTGTATTTTATTAGAGCGCCTGATAGCCGTACTATTAGGAGCTCCAGGATTATCCTTACATTCTGGGACTTTCTGTATATATTATCTTTCCTTTACTATTTATTTATTGGCATGTTACAAATATTTGTGTGTACACTTCATCTAATTGCTTTCAAAGTCATTGGATGCCGATTCGATTCATACTTCGGGAAAAATATATGTATATAGGGCCTAACGGTATTTATTCCGAGTATGGGTGCCCCGTCTATCTGCCTTGGCCAGCCGGAAGGAACGCTTCTTCCGAAAATAAGAAGTTCTGTGGTTTATATATAGACTGTTAAATAAACCTGATCTTATTGTGTAAGAATTAAGACTTATTTCTCTAAGAATTTTAGAGAAATAAGTCTTAATTCTTACTTAAAATAAGTCTTATTTCTCTGTTCTCATATTTATAGTTCAAATATAATACGTATAACGCATCAAATCGTGAATACAAATAATGTAAATTATTTGTATTCACGATTTGATGCGAAAAATTAAAATATTTTTTTTTTAAATTCCTACAATATCTATAATCATGAAAATACATCTTATAACTGACAAATGAGCACAAAAGTATATTTTCTTTTGGTGTACGCTAAAGTAACAATATAATTGTATTGTTTAGAAGTCTTTGGACATTACAATAACATGGAACATCAATTACGTTGTTTGCCGTAGAGCCCTTAGTCGTTAATTTTCCCAACTCCAGTTTCGTTTCTTTTTACTTCACTTGCACATGAATGTATAATTGCGTGTAAAAATACAAGTGTTCAAACTACTCAGTTAACCTCAACACAAACGATAGGCGAACCAAGGACATCAGTGAATAATTTATCGGTTTCAGGTAAGAACCACGTCATCAACGGCCACATGGACATTCCCATCTTTCACACTGACGAAGGCAGATACCTTGCTAAGTGTAAGCAAATTTAATTACGGTTTTCTATTTATTTTACCGTGATGGAAAGTGAAAAATCATTCGTAAATAGAACAGTTTACGTGGAAAGTCTATTTACAGCTCTCGGCGATCCTTTGATAAAAGGTCTGACCGAAGTGGCTAATGTGAAGCCTAAAGATCCAGTCGCCTTTCTTGCAAGTTTTCTCCACAACTTTCCGGAAAGCGAAAAACCTCGTTTAGGTACACAGGTGAGCTACCTTAACTTCAGTATTATTCGTCATCAAACAGGTGTTATACATTTATATTATATTTATACACATGAAATATGGTTCATTAGTATTTTTTTCCTGAAGTGTGGCTTTACGTACGTGAAGTTGATCCAAACTCCTTCTTTTCTTACCATATAGCCGCTATCCTCTTCTGAACGGTCTATTCCTTTACCGTCCTCTCTCTCTTTATAGTCTACTTTGTTACTTAACAATCTGATTGCGTTACTAAAAAATAAAACACTATATTATAATATAATATCATCATCAGCCTATGGCAGTCCATTGCTGTACATAGGTTTTCCCTTAAGCGCACCATATAACCCCATCTTCTGCTACACGCATCCAGTTTCTGCCAGCCACCCCGCACACCATCGCTACACCTAACGAAGGTGCGTTTCACATTACGTTTACCAAGACGCGATCTCTATTTCACCTATATCAAGTATAACGTAATTCATAAAATATTCAATAGAACATATACGTAGGCCAATAAATTTACCACCTAAGGTATTCCCGAACAAGTATAACGTTGAGGGATTCAAAAAAGTCAAAGAAAGAAGTCAACGAAAGGCCGGCAACGCATTTGTGTCGTATCCAACGTTACAGATGTCCATAAACGGCGGTGATCACTTACCATAAGATGACCCGTATGCTCGTTTGCCTGATCTGTTATAAAAAAAATAATGATAATAAAAAAATAAGTATTTCATAACTAGTTATTGAATTAAATATAAACAGGACTCGAATGTAGTTATGAAGAAAGAAACGGCAGAATTAGAAAATGAACTGCCCCCGCCACAGTCCACCTTGGCATCAACACCAGATTCCCCCTTGGCATCGACACCAGAGTCCCCCCTGGCAGCGACACCGCAGACCCCAACAGTACGAAGCGCCGCTCGCACAGCAACTCGACCCCAGCGGCCCATTGACGTCATCACGCTAGAACCACAAGTTGAAATCAACGCGGACGCACCCGAAAATGCCTTTAGCAGTGATAACAGAGTTAGTAATATTTTCAACCTACTATTATTAAAACCAAATATACTTTACGTGTAAAAAAATTTACAAAATACAATTTTTTAACATATATTTTTTTCATACATAATTAGAAATATTTTTCATACAATTACATGCATGTAAACAATTTGTGACACGTGTCTGAATCAATGAACTGCATAAGCAGGATAGAGAACTTTACTGACACGTGTCTATTTTAAAAAGGTCATTAATCCTTTTACGTCATATATTCGAGCTATTGGAAACGTTGACTCACCTTTATTTTTGTGAATAAATATTTTAATATCAAATAAATATATTATAATTGTTTAGATATCTACTGGAGTATCCAACACTAGAATCACCGATATTGTTTTCGCAATTAGCAAACTGACAGACTAGAAAGAACTGACAATTTGTGGAGTAGACGAGTGCTGAAGTGGAGATCACGTCCTGGCAAATCTAATGTGTGGTCCCTCCTGTCCAGATGAAGTGACGATCTACGCAGGATGACTGACAAAAACTTGACTTATGAAACCGAAAATCGGACTAGATGGCACATCACGGGGGAGGCCTATGTCCAGCAGCGGACTGGCGTATGCTATTGATGATAATGATGATAATGTAATTATTAACATGTTGAATGCCACGGGAGTCACCGGTGACCGGCACTCAACTTGGCATTGATACCATGGGGGCCACCGGTGACCGGCGTACCCAGGTTGATTTTAAACAATTGACAGTACTATTTTTTTGTTTTAACGAATGAGTGCAGTATAAAACATCTGAAAATAGTTTTATTTATACATGAAATATAATTTTATTATGCGCGCATGTTATGAAGAGTCGTGGAGACACGGATAATAATTATAAAGAAAATTAATTAGGCAGATGTAAATAACACTTCTTGTCTCTAAATTATCAGGATGAGCACGGTCAGTCAATGCTTCATTTCGCGGCCGCACGCACCCATGCGGCCAACGGACTCTTTCAGCTGCTACAGGAATCAGAAATCAGCCTCGGATACCGAGACGAACTATATCGCACGGCGCGCGACGTCTCCATACAAGCCAACGTGCCTGAGAACACAGTTCAAATAGACAAATGGTTGCTACATTTAGCTGCCAGAGGTAGATACTATGTTTACATTTTCATAGCCAACCTCGCAGTCAACTTGTACGGCAGATACACTAAAAATGACTCAAGCACACAGACTCACACTTATTCTAATTTTCTCTATTAGATTTTTTCATATTCATTTAGTCACAAATAATACAATAATTGATATATAATTTCGATCTCAGCTTGACTGGGTGCCTATTCGCCAATTCGCGTAATTTGAAACAATCCTTAAGCTCCAGTGTATCTGAAGTTTCAATACATGGTGGTTTCCAATAACACCTATCTTCGTTATATATCTATCTCCTATATTGCATGTCTTACCTAAGATAATATAGCAGCTCGATTGTGGGTCCTAAATTATTTTTCCTCCTCCTACATATTTTTGAAATATGTAAAAGTCTCATAAAGAGAAGTGAATATATTTTCTAAGTGTTTCGTCATATTATTTAAAATCGACCTTAATTATACGTAGCCAGATTATAAAAAATATGTTTCAGGAAATTCCGATAAAATAATGGAGCTATTATTGCTAGGATACGATCATATCTTAGATGTTGTCGATGAGGAAGGCGTGCCTGTCACAGAGGTAGTTGTACAACGAGGGGAAAGTGAGATGAGCAATGTTCTGGCTTCAATACCGGCATTCGAGGTAAAAAATTTGCGAATTCATGTAGCAATAAAATCAATATAAAAAAATATTTATGTTTTATAAATATGGCAAAAAATAAATAACAAGAAACATATAATATTATTATTTGCATTCCTAATTATTTTTATTTAATATGTTATAGTATGAAATTCGTCCTGATCTCATTTTCTATAGTTCGTAGAAATTCTACAACAAACAAATAACTCCAGTTATTCATTAATTATTTATATAATTCTTCAATCTTAGAAACTGATTACGCTTCCGTAATACCTATCGAGTCGCGGATGTCTTAGGGGCGACGTTGATTGCTTTCCATCAGGCAACAGGCTTGCTTGTTTCCCCGCCTATCCCATTAAAAAAATAAAATTCTTCATCGTCTTCATCATTATCAACCGACTGTGTGTCAATATTGGACATAAGATTCTATAAAATCCCTGATTTTCTTTCAGCCACAACGATTTATGATCGCCTTCCATAAATCATCGAGCTAAGAGGCATCCTATTCCACATTTGCTGAAACGCGGTCTACTCCAACACGTTCTTCACTTCTTGCCCAACTTCATCTTGCTACGCCAGTTTGAGAGAGTTACGTCACTGACATTGGTTCTCCGGTTTATAATCATTAGAAAGATGGACAGTCAAACTTACTTAGCTACGATTAGCTATTCTCTATACTTTAATTTATTACTTTCCGAGAAACGGCCATCATCAAATCCTCACCATTGTTACTAACGTCTGGGTAGTGGTTACATTATTTGTTCTGTTAATTTTTATAAAGGAATCGAGGGAATCACTGCACAATGCAGTAAGACGAGGAGACCTAACATCTGTTCAGGAAATCGTGTCATCTGCAGGAGGTCGTACCGTTGCACGCGCACACAATTACTTTGGAAGAACGTCACTACATGTTGCAATATTGGCTCAGCACGAAGATATAGTAGCATATTTAGCCGAAGCTTGCCCGGATTTATTACGAATAGGAGATAATGTGAGTTTATTTGTTAACCTATAAATTAAGGGCTTTGCTGGGGCTGCTTCTCCTTCGCGGCTCGTGAGATTCACTAACACGAATTTAATATACCTAAGTTGTTGAAAAATGACGACGACGTGGTTCGCCACCCGTCACGTCCTGGTTCTCACAAGGGCGAGAAGCGACCAATGAAGAGCCGTTTCGCTGCGATGAATGGTAGCGAATGCAGCTCTGTTGTCTCTGCCAACCCCTGCGGGGAATAGGCGTGAGTATATAAAAAAAATATAAATTAAATGATTGTGTTATAAAAATTAATTTTTAACTATGTCACGTGCTTTTATGCTAAGACTGCTTCCTGTTATGTTAAATATATGGCAAGATATAATCATTATCATTATCATCATTATCAGTTCAACACCGGCCATGGAACTCCCTTACAAATAGGGCGATCCAAGGCAAGTTATAAAGATCGTGCATATTTTTCAGTTGGAGCGTACACCGCTGCACTACGCAATGGGAGTAGAGAAAATCGAATCCCTCAGTCGAATTTTGATCAAGGCTGGTGCAAAAAGAGTACTGAAAGATCTAAAAGGGCGACAACCGTCGTACTACTTCATGAACAAGTCAGATATACTGCGACTGAAAGAAGAAGAGGAAGCTTACTAAAATAGTATTTTCGGAAACTTAGGAAATAAATAACATATAAAAATTAAATGCCAACAATACATAAAACCAAAAACAATATACAATAATAAAGAAAAATTCTTCTGTTTGAAAGACTTTACAAGGCAACAACCCTCCTTTAAAATGTAGGAGTGTAGTGACCTTGGATATTTCCAAATCCGCCCTAGTCACTACAAAATGACTGTAGTCCCCAGATCGGATTTGAAATCATAAGTTTTTTTTTTCTCAAATAGACGCTACTTCCCATCTGTTGGCATTTGCTTCCATAAAAACGTTGTACGATACTCACGGGAAGATATGGGTACATTCTATTCTCTGTCGGAAATTACACAGCAACTGCAACTCAACCGATATAATTCTAACTTGACCAAATAAAAGAAATTTATATAAAGATTTCATTAAACAGAGTCCGAAAAGATGTAAGTTAGCGATATTTTTTATGCACAGTGGTTATTTTGTCACTAACTCTTACAAAATATCAGAAATCCTCCCGACTCTTTTAGAAATTTGAAGAAAAATCCTTTGCTATTATAATCAAAACATTGTTACACTGCAAAAATATTGTCTTAGGCAAAACCTTTTGAAACTATATTTTTTTACCAAAAAAGTAGAGTAGGTACGGATCGAATTTTTAAAACATGTGTATATGGAATGTCATTTTTAAGGACGTAGGACTGTTTCTCAGTTAATTTCATTAATGCAAAGAATTATCATGCTTCATATATTGCACTGTTTGCGATTAAAATTTATAAATAGCATTAATTATTACTTAAATGACTTGTAGCAACTAATGGTATTGTTGTACGATTTTTCTATTGCGATAAATACTGTTGTTCTCTTTGTGGATTCTACCACGACGACGTAATTTCTAAAAAAAGCGCTATCTGTACAAGAAATTAATAAAGAAATAAAACACTTAAGTCTTAAACTACTTAAGTCTATGGTATATCGAACAATACACTACTATTTTTTTAATTACCATAAATAAAATATGATTATTAAAATATGATAAATGTGCCGCCAGAATTTTTGTCCACTTCTCAATGTTAAAGTTATTAAAAATAAAAATGTTCATGAATCCTCAATAAAACTATGGACACTATACTCACTGAGACAATTACTTTTATTATATATAATATTATAGATAGTTTTTCGACATGATTTTTTTTTAGTTTCAGTGGTTATACTTAACGGTATCTACCAGATAACGCCATATTTATTTTTTATTTTTTCAAAAATAGTGGCGTATAATGTGCAATAGACGCTTTTAATACTTCTTAATCTTCGCCGTGGAAGAATCACCTAACGGAAAATTATCACACATTAATATAGGGACCCTACTGGTATTTTAATAATAAAACATGATTGATATAAATATTGTTTTATTTAATCTAGTGTTTTAAGGCAACACAAAGTTATATAGCATAAATCGATCATTAAAAATTCAAAATGTAATCTAAAATTCAATGAAACATTACAAATAGTTCAACCATTATAAAATATATTTGGTGACAGTACCTGCATGATTTAGCGAAAATTAGCGTACAAAAGTAGTATAGCGTAAAGTTTAATATTCTAAAAATGTAATCTAATCTCAAAATTGACGAGAAATATTCTATATCTCGTTTATATTATCGACTGCCAGGGTTTGGGATTTATGTACATGTCAGACACAGATCCACGCATGCCTGTAAAAAACATACACATTGAAAAATGCGAAATAACAATTAACACGTTCACGCCGGGGAAAATATCTACGTTTATTCGCGTGAGGCGAGACTGGCTTATCTCCTTACGCTTCGTGGGGCGGGGCGACAATGTTCGAACGCGCTTAATGTGAGATCACAACAGTTCGAGTCAAACACAAACTTATTTTTTAACGACCTATTTTCTGAAAACAAGTTACTCACCTGGAATACACGTCGCCCCACGGGATAGTTAAGCGTAACCCACTAATGGGTCACGCCGCCCCACAGAACAGTCAAATGTGACCCACCGGTAGGTCACGCCGGCGTAAACTTGTTAAACCGTAAATTTTATGACAATAATATCACAAGTATTGTTCTTAAATGGTACTTAATATGGATACCTATAGTCGCAACAGAAAATTTCTATACCCAATAGAAGTGTTTAGTTAGCTAAAAACATGAAATCTCCTAGCTTTAAAAAACAAAAGACACGGTGTTATTGTCACTCCATCTAACCGGAGGTGGAATCCTATACTACATTACCTGAGGCGCGTTCTTCGCTCCAGTTACCAGCTACTTCAACGGTAGTTGGTGCACCAACAATCGTGACCAGCCCGTTGCCATTTTAGTTTGGTAACACGAAGATCTATATAAATTATACTCCTTTTCTTGACGACTTTATATTTAAAGTCAATGAGGGAAGATACTAAAATCTATAACATTAATGTTTTCTCAAGACGCAAGATATAAGGCGTCAATAACCCGTACGGTCGCTAGCTCACAACCCAGAAGATTCTCCTTATTGGATAACATCTATGGACTCTTGAAGCTTACCATTTATTTGTTGTTGGTGACGCATTTGCTTTTATTGGTATTTAACTGCATCTATCTTATAATCGTATTGTATTTTAGTTTATTTATATATAATAAATGAATTGTATTCTTATTAAAAACGATTTCCTAAACCATAAATCATATTGACGGATACTAACTGAGCTCTCCCTGGTTAAGCGGAACCGGCAGTGGCTTGTTCTTGCTAGTGCGCAGCCAATCGCGGTATGCTTTCTCGCCTTCCGCTCGTCTTCGCTGCTCTTCTATAGCTGCACGTGCCGCGCGACGTTCCTCGCGGGTTTTCATCACTAATGCGTCAAATAGTGATTTAGCTTTCTTTGCATTTGGTAATATAAACTATTATAATTAATATTCAATATACGTATTGAATATTAATTTATATATATTCATATCGACGCAAAAAGCGAATTCATATTCGCGTATTTATATTCGCGTATTCATATCGACGCAAAAAGCGAAAATGTAGTAAACAGCAAAACGAAAACTTACCACCAGAGCCAAAATAAACTATTAAGATTTTTGAAAAAATTGTATCTGATCACCCAAAACCAGTCAGTTTCAACGCTGTATAAAAATTCTATTGGTCGTACAGCTGCGAGACTCAGACCATTCGATGCAGTATTTTTTCTGATCCCGGAATGCAATAAAAGTATTTTGACATCTGTGTCATTCAAAGCGTTTTCGCTTTTTGTGTCGATATCCATAAAAAATCACTACCTATAGATAAGCAGAAAATGTTATTTAGAAGAGAATAAACGTCAGATCTTCATTGCCTCATTAATGTTAGATATATTCTGGCAACACACAATCGTTCATACTATGGCTGCTTTTTTTCATGGGATAGAAAGGGAAACAAACAAACGCGTCGTATAATAAAAGCAATCAACGCCGTCCATAGATATGTGAAACACTATACCTAGAATAATTATTGCAGCAGCGTAGCCGGTCCTTAAGAATTTGTTTCTGAAGGTTCCGATGTCGTATCAGTTCGGAAATATCGCTGAAGGTATCTGGTTTCACAGAGTGTGCTTAGAAAGAAGAACTTATAACATTACCTTTAATTTGTTCCTCTTTCTGTTTAATCCACTGAGCCAATTTTTCCTGTTTCTCCCTTTCCCGCTTTTTGCACTCCTGTTCTAGACGCTCTTTCTGTCGGAACTGACGCATTATTTCCTCAGCGCGACGTCTCTCCATCTGTGAACGTTTGGACTCGATCCAGCGACGAAACGATTCTTCACGCTGTTCCGCTGTGGTGGTCGGCGTCACCTGCTGCTTCATTTTTTCCATTCGAAGTTTTTCCTGTTTCTAACGCAAAACAATCTCATCTAGTGCTTTTATTGATAATATTAACCGTCTTAGTGCCATACATTTTTTTGCAATATATGTGAAAAATGCCAAGAATAATTACCCTTCTTTTAAGAAATTTATTTATTTACTGAAAAATGAAAAAGTTAAAAAGTACATGTATGTTTTCCAACACACTGACGTGAGAGTCGCTACCGCGCATCTGGCACTTTTAGAAGAAACAAACAGCGCGTGCCTTGGCATTAAGACGGTTAATGATAGCTTTTTAATAATATCTAGGAAAATAGCCATATTACCTACTATATGATTACGAAAGAAACCGAAATCGAGCATTTGGTGATCCAACCCAATGTCAATCGGTAACACTAAGGATCATCGACTCTGTTGGCTGAGCCGCGTTGAGAAGATGGGAGAGGATCGCGCGATCAAGAGACGGTATGTGAGTCGCCCAACTGGACGCCGTCCTGTGGAGCACCCCAGGTACCGCTAGAGAGATGGTGAAGGCTGACTTGCGCAACCTTCAAATCAGTAACTGGCAGGAGGTGGCGCAGGACAGGGCACGGTGACGTAAGATCTTTTCGGAGGTCAAGATCCATTATGGGTCTCCGCGCGAACAAAGTTCAGTTACCGGTATAGAGCATGCCACACCATTTCTTCCCGTGGTGACTATGGGAGCAAATACCAATGGAAGAGTAGCAACGTCTACCCGAGGGATAAAAATTAACCTGCGAGCCTTAATCCACCTGCCAAATACTGGGATGCCGGCAACATCCCTTTTATCCGAGGGTGGCCAATGACAGGCAGTAGACTGTTACAACTATTAAATATTTATTTTAACTATATATAAATATTTTTTGTTATTGACAGACTAGAGTTTTGTAACTAAAATGTCAGCAAAAAATAAATTACCCTTTATGTAAGTAATAAAACACTTCTTGTGATGGTAATGGAAAATACTATTAATTAAAAATAGTATACAATTAAAAACCTTCCTACACATTTAATAATGTTTCGAGATCTAGTAGTTCAAAAGCTGCTTTTGACTTTCCGAAGATTTCCACAATTTGTTATTCGATTTACGTAAAAATTGTTTTTTATGGGATAGGAAGGCATACAAGCAAGTGTGTCAACTGATGTTAAACAATCAACGCCGTCCATAAACATTCGCAGTGTTATAGGCAGTGCAGAAGCGTTGCCGGTCTTTAAGGAAAGTGTATGTAAACCGTAAGAACACGAATGCTTTTTTTTTAAACGAATGTCTGGAAGTAATCGCTATTACGGATAAGACCGCCCTTTGTATATTTTATTTTTTTTATTTATTTTCACGCCTATCCCCTGTAGAGGTTGGCAGAGACCACAGAGCTCTATCCGCTACCATTTATCGCAGCGAAACGGATCTCCATTGGTCGCTTCTCGCCCGCGTGAGAATCGGGACATGACGGGTGGCGAACCACGTCGCTATCATTTTTTCAACAAATTAGGTATATTAAATTCGTCTTAGTGAATCCTACAAGCCGCAAGGGAGGATGGAGGTCAGCCCCAGCAGAGCCCTGCATGCTGAGGTAAGGCACCACAGTACCCGGGGGAGCCCAATCCCGGAACGGTCGGCACTCTTGCCACTAAGCTCGCCCTTAGCCATGTATCCTTTGGCACGGCAGACCGTGGATTAGCGAAGAGGAAGGGAAAGGATAGAGAAGAAAGGAAAGGGCAGGAACGTCAACGTTATCAGACTCGGAATAAATATTTATAAATCCATACATATATTTATTCCGATGCAGGAGCCAATCGGTCGGTCTTTGTATATATACAATATTATAATCAATAATTGTACACTTTGTTTTTAGTTTACAATAAAGAATATATCTTTCTATGTATCTAAATAACACACTTATTTAATTCAAATAATTTACACATAGGTACCTCTCGTTCTTTTCTCTCTAGCCACTGCTTGAATGCTTCTTTCTTCTTCTGCTCATTGCGCTCACGCTCCTCCTTCGTAGTTGTAGTTGTAGATAACGAAGCTACCGAAAGACGAAAAGTATCTGATCCATTTTCTCGGTAAGTACAATTAAATCGCGGTGTTTCATCCTCTCCAGTTTCACATTGGTTATGTCCGTCCAAACGGCATGACTTCCTCTTAATACTGGATGAAGAAGTGCTGGATAACCGTCCCGTAAGAAAAGGTGTAGAGTTACTTCTATAGGTGCTGTGAGGATGAGGCGTGACGTCATCAACGCAACTGTCTGTGTGTAGTGACGTCACAGAGTGCGAAGATTCCAAAGTCTCGATGTAAATAGCAGGATTTATATAACGTGTTTTACTTTTTCTTGAAACCAAAGATTCGGAGTCGCTATGGTACTGAATATTTTCTCCAGCTCCATTGAATATGTGGTTGGAGTTCCTCGAATTTAAATCCAACTCTCTTTTATTGCAGGCACTGTCACCAAAGTTACCGTTATCTAACGCTCTCATCATTATGTACGACGTTCAAAAAATAAAGACCATACCTAAAAATACATAGAAACTAAATGTGACAATGTATTAAAATTGCAGATTCAACAATGTCATCTTACCTGAAAATAAAGGATACATACGTCAAATACCAAAATTATTTTTAATGACATTTTTCGTTGAACAATAAGGATTTATTTTATATATTCATTCACATCACACACACATCTAGCAAGCGTCCTATGATGCTTCTCTTTTTTTCACATCTAGCAAGCGTCCTATGATGCTTCTCTTTTTTATTAATAAAATGATAAAAAATGTACTTTTAAATAAGAATAATAACATAATAAGAAATACCAATTCATACAATCATAAAAGTCGACTGCTGGACATCGGCCTCCTTTAAAATTTAGTCATTATCCACGCTTGGCGGGCGGATAAGTAATCGCATTGGTTTTTATCACTAAACTAAATGCTACTACATCATCAACAAATGTGATATGATAAAATATGAGGTAATCATCAATTTAATTAATATGTACCTACCTATATGTTAGAATTAATTAATGTATTAATTAATTAATGAATTATATAATTAATTCATTTTTAAAGTCAAAGTCCGACAACTTTTGAAGTCCAGTTCATAAGGATAGAGTGCGTTTGTGTGTATATTATGTTTACGTATGTATGTATATCTTTGTACGTATATACGTTTTTTATGTATATAAATGCAAAAAATATTTTTTTCTTTAATACAAGCTGCATCTACTCCAAACCAATTTTCTCAGTTTCACTCGCAGGTTGACTGGTATGCCCAACGTCATTAAGTCCGCCTGTCGTACATTTTGTGAAAAAAAGTTAAAATAAAAAAAATAAATATACGTATGTGAAATTTTGACTGTATATTTTTAAAAAATGATGACTTGTTTGCATGCCATTTAAGTGTTTATGGGAAAACACTGCAAATCTGGTAATTATCCCAAATTAATGAAATTAAATAAAACTACAAATAATTAGGGTTACCAATCCTTAATGGCGGGATAAACCAAGCCAACCAAGGATTTAAGCATCCAAGAAAAGGAACCTTATCACGATCCTAGCTGTGCACAACATGGCTGCTTTCTGAATTAAACCCACTTACCTAAACCTAACTTAACAGATCAGAATCAGACCTGCGGTAACCACTATATGAGACCCACGATAAACGTGCCATATATAGAACACAACAGTAATCTGTATTGTATTTATTTGTGTCGCATTGTGTTCATAAATTGTTTTTAATCTCATCTTAAAACGTTCAAATGTAGTAGAACCATACTGTAAAAAAATATTTTCATAATTTTTTCACAAAAATTTATAAAATCTCATTTCAAAAGATATAGGAAAATAAAATTTCTCAAAGACATACAAATGTATTTATTTTTTATGAAGTCTGGTAATCATCTTAAATGAAATTCAATGACAAAAGATAATATATGGAAAGGTAATAATTTTTTAACTTACTTTTAATCAGGCACTTTCAACTTAAATTTTCAGTGCAATAAATTAAACTGCAATCTTACATATTATTCAGCAATCTAAACATGAAATTTGTTAAACTAATATCTCAATGGGAATGAGATTTGGGATCATTGGTAGTAATAATTAAAAACCAAAATTACCATATTGTACCTTAATTAAATACAAGCCAAATACTATACAAAACATATTTTATTTGAATAAAATATATTTGATGCTTATTTTCATTTCTTAAATTTCAAATTTGATACTGAAGGAATTTTGTTGCAATTAGCAAATAATGCACCATGTTCAACCATGTTCCTTATTATAAAACTAATATGGAAATGTAAAAGTTAATGAAATGTATGAGTAGGTGATCAGTCTTTCAACATTTATTAAAGACAGCCTGTTCTTACAATATGGTAACCATGGTCTTATCAATATTAATAAAAAAAAAAGTCATTCATACACATAATTCCAATAAGAATTTTAAAACAAAACAGGATTTTCATTCCCCTTAGAACTAAACTGCAATCCCAAAGTACCAAGTACTAATGTCACAAATTAGAAGTCTCCTTGGAAATTTCTATGATAATACAAAATGTTGTCTAATAGAAACAAAAATAGTAACTATAATTATTATATTACGCTGAAATTACAAAGTATCCTTGTCTTACTATAATGCTAATTGAGATTTAATTAATTAAGGCCTAGTATAATGACTCTGCATTAGAGGACCGTGGTTTCTTGATCTTCTCAAGATTCTTGATGACAATATCATGAAGAGAACAGTAGCGGTTGCGGATCTCGCACATCACCAGCCAAAGTGACAAATATTCCTTTTCATCCAACTCCTGAAATTTAACAAAATGAATACAAGAATAATTATTTTTTGTTTTTATAATTTGTATCTATTTATGAATTGAAGGTACATCAATGATCCACTATTAAAAAGTAGGCAATGCAATCCCTTTATGCATAGCCTCAGGTTAAATTCAGGTAACTGTGTTATCAGATATAATTGCTGAGAATGTTACACCGCTAACCGCTGTTCATAACTGGTATGTGAGTATTTCGCCATAAACTTAATTAGAATATTTATATCACAGTTAGCTGCTCATCATCCATTCATCTATCAGCATAATGCTCTGAGTGCAGGTGGGGGTTAACAATTGAATTAACAATATATGGTTGCACCCAAATATAAAAAACTCAAAATATTTAAAAAAAAAAATTATACAATATTTAATGACACTAACAACACAACAATTAATAATGGCAGAACCTTGCATAAATAGGTTTATCCAACTTCTTTACCTTTACTTTCTGTTTCCCCTTGCCTGTCACCCTAAGGTAATGCGATGCCCTTTGGATATTACAGAGAACACAAAACACCACAAAATGAAACATGAACAAGTACATAAATACAGGAACTTACTCTGACTGCTCTTCTATAGTCATCAATGTGTGGGTATTTAGCCACTTTTGATACTATTTTCGCCCTTGAAATAAAATATCGTGAAATTTGATCAAAAAAAGCAGCTGCCTCAGATTCTACAGATTGAACTTCAGCAAGTGTGTCTTCTTGTATTGATACACCGAAGTTGTTACCGTCTTCAATTTTTGGAATCATGAATGAAATCCACATTTTCAGCTAAAAAAGCAGCATATTTTATTGATATTTAAAATTATTTACGTAATGTAACATGTTCATGTTGTAAAGTTATTTAAATTACCAAATTAGAATCTTCAACAAGTTCTCTTATTTTAGGTTTTACGAGATGAATGAGGTCACTGAGGGGCTTATTACAAGGCACTGTCCCATTGGGCAATGCATACACTCGTGTTCCATCTATTGTGGTGGCACTAGATGTCTCAGATGAATCCAGTCTTGGACGCTTTGCATTTGGTTCATTCAAAAGTGATGAAGGTGGTGGTACTGGAATGTTCAGATCCTAGAAAAGTATATTATAATAGCTGATTAAATACATTACTTTTATAATTAAAAAAAAACTTAAACCAGCAAACATTTTAAGGCATTGTTTTCGCTTGTGTACTTTATAGATTAAGCTAATGTGTAAGTTTACACACTCTAAAAAAGAATATGTCAAAATTACTTATATCTATAACCATAAACCATGGACCGTAAATTACATTTAGCAAAAAAAATATACAAACAATACAGAGCAGCAAAAGTGCCCCCTAAAGCGTTGAAAATTTTGCGTGAAAGATTTGAGACATTTAAAACTATATTTACCTGATGGACGTCTGCTAAATCGCGATTCTGAAAGTTCGACGTTTCTAGCAATTCATTCAACTTGACTATCTTTTCTGGAAATCCTTTTATTATTAAGTGCTCTGCCTTTATTTTAAGAGAGTCTTTGTATTCTTGGACCTGAAAATAAAATTATTAGTAATACAAAGAAAAGCAAGTTATTATGTGTACTAGCGCATAAACCATACAATGCCAACTTCGCCTAATCCCATGGCCGCTAATTAGAGGTTATGTGGGTTTTAAAATAAAATTCAAAACCCTAGAATGTGGATATGAGCACAAAACACGATATACAAAACGACTAGAGACAAATTACTGTATAACTAAATAAGTATATCCATATAACGTTGAAAACCGTAGCACTCAAGCACTCTAGCGTTCAATTGTCAAAAATAAAGAATAAATTTTATCATGCCATTTACCTTTTTCGTTACGTCTGTCATTATTTTAGGTTTTGTTATTTTGGATACGACTTATTATAATCCCTTAAATATTACAATATATAAAAGTTCACTCAACTTCTATTCTATAATTATTTCTACAAATCGGTGTGCGCTTGAATGAATGAATAAGTACTTTAATAAGATGCGTTCAATTTCAATGTTCAACATGGAATATAAAATTTTCGTATCTATGTATCTATTAACTAACGAGGAAAAATCCTACCACATTCATGATTTTATTAATATAATTATTTTCCATTACTAAATATTTTTATACCCAATTGACAGATGTACCTTATTGATGCATACTTTTAATTTTTTGCGTAGCTTTTATTAATCAAAATAGGTGGATATTAAATTGTCAGTATTTTTTTAAAAAACATGTAACCTTATTAAACCAAGAAAATGATGGAATTAACGCAAATGTAATGTAATTTTCTCTTATGTTTACATAAAATTAACATTATTTTAGGAGTTAATTATGCTTGAAATCTTTAATGTTTTCACAATTAAACTCTTATATCAAATCATAATTCTGTGGTGGTTACCATATGAACCAAAGAAATAATTTCTTATTTAAAAAGATAAACAAGGTACAGGTAATGTGAGAATAATAAATATATACACTAAACTCAATTACGAATAATTGCGATTTTTGTAAACATGTTACTACACCCATTAGCAAAAAATCGGTTGGTTTTGATTTTCCTACGTTATTGGTAATAATTTAGTTCTAAAGAGGTTTTAATAAAAATCTTTTTTAATAAATCTTTTTAATAAAATAATTTAAAAATCATAGCGCTGTTGGAAGTGTGCTGTAGCCAATGTTACGTCTCACAGTGATTAAACGTGAGTCCACCACACTAAGAGACAGGTTCAATTCAGAGAAGGCAAGATTCTAGGAGAAAACGTTGCACACAACCACGAGACGACTGCTTTTTAGTGACTCAGACCTCAAAATACCTTGAAGAGGTACTAGAAGCACAAGTTAGCCTATGCAATGTGAGGAGGAGGCTGTAAGTGGCTGAAATACGCAGTCAACGATTAGCACGGGCCACCAAGTTACTCCAGGAGTACCGAATTGCTCGATTGAGCTTTACTAGAAATTGCCTATCTTGGACACTTGGTAACTGGAGTAGCGTACTCTTCTCCGATCAGGCGCGAATTTATCTGCATGGTGAGAACCGAAATCGAAGACCAGGGGAAGTCTATGCTGACGTGTTTTGAAGAAATCACACCTTATGGTGTGGGATCTAGTATGTTTTGGAAGGGCGTAACTTTTCCACATTTACATTAAAATCGGGCAAATAGCCACATGGAAAAACGGTAGTGTGTGTTTGGTGTAGTTGATAGTGGTTGTGAAGTGGAGAATTGCTGACGGCCTTTTTTTCGATAGTATTTAGTTTAAGTTTAACTCCGTAAATCCACTTCTTCCAGTAGAAAACACACATTATCATTTTTCTGTTTTTGTTTGCTTGTCGCGGATCTTAGCTAAGTAAAAGTTCTAACTGTCCACATTCTATTGTTTTGTTAGTTATGTACTTTAAAAAACATCTATCAACAACCTTGTAGTTAAACTAAAAATATGCATAGTAGTACAAACAGTGCTATGCATACTTCTGCTCCATCTAAAGGAAAAAGTGTTTTACATAACATTAATTTTAATTTTACACATTGAATTCATGTAACCAATGCATAAATTACAATAAATTTCACATTAAATTTTGAATAAAAGCAGAAAAATTACGGGCTTTGGCATAAATAAATATTCTTATAAAGAAATGTATTATAAGAGTATCAATCGTTGTTAAATGTGTTTCCAATAATGTCACTAACATATTTAATCAGGTTATTACAATTTTAGTAATCCAACTAAAAATTTGTTAGCGGCAGTTTTGACAAGCTCTGGCAAATTTCTTCGATTCGAATCTTGTCCTTCAGAGAAACCCCAAGCAAAAATTTTTCAATCTTAATTTTTATAAAGATTAATGCGTTGGTAGAACAATGGACTATTTTGAAAATCCATAATCAGATTACTATTGATTTAATTCAGCTTTCAATAAATGAAATACTAAATTGAAATACAAATAAATTTCTTGTAAAACCTAGTTTTTGTTCCCCGCCTAATTTAACAAATTCGTTATTTACATATCTATTCAATTCAAGATTTTAAAATTAATCGAGACCTGCACTTTCCAAGCTTCTAACATACGAATAATTCTAGGTATTCGATCCGAATCGATATTCCTGTCGACCTTACTGAGAAACGCTTTATGCTCACTATGTCCACAGAACAGTAATTTGAAATCACTAGATTTACAAATAACTTAATTTTACACATTAAATTCATGTAACCAATGCATAAGTTATATACATTTCACATTAAATTTTGAATAAAGCAGAAAAATAAAACTAGCTTTGGCATAAATAAATATTCTGAAATATAATGACTACATTCAAATTTCATTTTTCTGGTATCGAAGAAAATAAACCTACACCAGGTATCTGAAATTAAAAAGTATTTTAAAATTATAGTATTAAAGAATTTTATACAGAGTTATAATATCATCACCTATAATAAGAAAAAGAAACAACTGTGTATTATTATGGCGCGTATTTAAAACACAAATACAATTTTTTTAAATAAATAGTTTCTTAGTGTTTAGTGCTGTCTAAAATCTAAGTGTATTAATATAATTTGTACATTTATTAATTTTACTAAACTGAAACAACATGCTATCACTTATATTTCAATTGTCATATATATATATAAGATAAAATTGCACTTTTGATTTGTGCTGAAATGTCCTATATTTTTTACTAAAATGTTATGCCACCAGAGCAAAATGAAGACATACAATGGTATGAAAGTGAAGAAATATTTATTACACACCAACTAAAAGAACTAGATAATTTAATTATTCAGGCTAAAATGTTTACATGTGATGAGGTAGAAATTGGCTATGTTACCCAGTGCAATTTATCAGCAGCAAAGAAAGAAAATAAAATGAATGTGATAGAGCTGGCAGAAAAGGAACATACTGATCTAGTCACAGGCAAATATGAAGGTAATTTAAGATTTTTCAATTCCCTGACAAATTCTAAGGTACTTGAAGATAGAAATTTTATGTAAACTTGTATTAATATTAACTATGCCATAGTAGATATATGAGATAGAGCAGGAGATGTGCTGACTTTCAATGTTCTTTAGAATACAAGGTAAAAGAATTTTCTTATTTTTTACCTTTGTCACACAATGATGTTTGATACATCCATACTTAAGTATAAGGAAACATTATGAAGAAATTTTTGTATAATAAAATAATAGCCACACCTTGTTGTGGTCTTTTTTAGTCAATGTTAAAAGCAATAATATTATAGTAGTTCATATTTAGGAATTTATTTTTATTTAATTTTTGTCAAGAATGGCTTATTGTCTGTAACATGAATGGGCCTTCTCACCTGGGGAAGTACCATAGAAAACCTAACTCATAAAAAAAATTAAAAAATTATAGATTGTTAAAATGAAGTCCAATTAGCAAAGTCAAATTATCCTATTGACTAAAACTGATTAATCTTACTGGAGATATGAAGCCAAAAATCAGGCTAGGTGGTGCTTCTTGGAGAAGGCCTATGTCCAGATATGGACTGCTGTGGGCTGTTGATTGATTTAAATCCTAGTATTAATAATATCAGTTTGTGTTGTCTGAAATTCCATTAAATAGTTTGTATACACATAGGATATATGCATTATGTTTATATCTTCTCTACTCCAAAGGCACATGCTAATATTTTACACATTTTCAACTACACAATAATAATTTGTGGATCAGTCATGGTGGGAAGTTGTGGGCAATTTATGAAATTATTAGAATTTGTATATGGACAGTCAAAAGTTTTACTTAGCTAAGATCCACGACAAGCAAAACAATAACAGAAAATTAATAATGTGTGTTTTTCCATTGGGTTTAGCGGATTTATTTGGAACTTAAACCAAAAACTTAACAAAAATAGGCCATCAACTCTCCACCCACCAACCACTATACACAATGCCAAACACACACTATCACTATTCCATCTTGTACACGACACGTGTTTCGCCCCAACACAAGGCATCCTCAGGTATAGTAGACTCTACGGAAAACAACCGAAAAGACTTTTGGTTTTGGTTTAAGTTCCAAATAAATCCACTAAACCCAACGGAAAAACACACATTATTAATTTTCTGTTATTGTTTTGCTTGTCACGGATCTTAGCTAAGTAAAACTTTTGACTGTCCATATAGTGATGGATTTCCGCAAAGTAACGCCTGACTCCATTAATAATATTAGAATTTGTTTAACAGATAAACCAGGTCTGTCATTTTTCTCTTTTTATACCTATTTGAATAAAATTACCTGATATAATTAACAAAAATATGAATTTATGAGAATAAACTACTACTGACTGAGAGTTTTACTAATGAGATGCATGATGTAGATGAGTAAGAAAATGCACTAAGAGTGTATACTCAGATTTGAATTGAATTTGAGCCCATAGACTAATGCATATTTTTTATTGAAAAGAGACTTGTTTTAAGCATTAGCACAAACATTTTAACTTATATAGCCTATTTCTTGGAAATTTCTTGTAAATTTTCATTGCCTGCATGTTATTGATGTGTGTTGATGTTTAAAATGGTAGTTACTTGTTCTTGACTTTGGCAAATAGTGATAATTCGTTTGTACTGAAAATAATTTAATTTTTCACAGGTGGTCTTAAGGTATGGGAATGTACTAGTGATTTGATACAATATTTATTAAAAAATGAAGATAAAATTAATCTTGTTTCCACAAAAGTTTTAGATTTGGGTTGTGGTGTCGGTATCTTAGGTATTTATGCATTACAGAATGGATCTTTTGTGACATTCCAAGATTATGTAAGTATAAAAAAGGTATACACATTTATAAATATGTACCTATGACAAGCATATTTATATAGGAAACAGAACAATGTACAACATATTTATATTAAATATACATAGGTATTCTTGTTGGCACAAATGCTAAGTGCTGAACTATGAAGAAGTACATTTTTAGGTAAATGTGAGATGCCAAGGAAAGGGTGTCTAGTGTGATTGTGCTTCTCTCTTGTCTCATTGTAATTGATAGTCATCATTCATCCTGTGTTGTTTGCATGTGGGTTTAGGCCAGTAAACTTTTAAATAAACATTGTGCAAACTGATTTCCACTCTTTTATCAAGCGCTCAAAATATTGCGAAAGGAATATAAAATATTTGCCTATGTGTCGACAACAAACTAAATAATCTAAGTCAGTCCTACGGGCGTCACACAAAACAATGCCAATTAGTCATGTGGATGACAAAATGTTTGTATTACTTTCCGGTTATAATTATAACATTATATATAACAATATGTATGATGCATGAACATTATATTCAATTTTAGTTTTAGTAATTAGCAAAGTTTACAAGTTATCTTATTTCACAGAATAAAGAAGTAATAGAAAATATAACAATACCTAGTGTTCTGCTAAACATAGAAGAGGAAGACAGAGAAAAAGAGTTAAACCGATGCAAATTTTATTCAGGAGACTGGGCAACTTTTGATAAGAAACTAAATAAATCAGAAGTCTATGATATTATTGTAACATCAGAAACAATTTATAATGACAGTAATTATGAGAAACTTACATCCCTTTTTTTGAATAGACTTGGCCCAAATGGAACAATTTATGTTGCAGCTAAAACATATTATTTTGGTGTAGGGGGTGGAACAAGACAATTTGAACAACATATAGAAAAAGCTGGTTTACTTAAAAGTAAGACTGTTTGGACAAGTTTTGGTGGTGTTCAGCGTGAAATTTTAAAAATAAATAGATCATAATATAAACTAAATATGATTTATTTAAACTACAACCTATTATCCTGAATAAAATATTTGGAAGACCTTTTGTACTTTATCACAAATTATGCTTAAATAAACAGCATTTTAATCTATTAATACTACCAACCTAAGGTGATAGTCTTTCAAATACCCATCCGTCTTCTCCTTTGTGAAGAAGTTTTCCATCTGGTTCTTCTCCTTGTAAAGGTTTTCTAAATTTAATTCTGTCATGCAGGCGATCTCTTTGACCTTGCCAAAACTCAACAGCTCTTGGTCGAATTATGTAACCACCCCTAAAACATTAAAACATTTTTACTTAAATTTTTTTAAGAAATATGTAAGAAAAATATTTCACTCCTTTCAGTTTCAATCTTAAATTCATCAATTTCCTATTTTTGTTTTTTATTTTAAATATAAATTTTTCTGCTGAACAAAACATGTCATGGTGCACAGAAATGTATAAGGCTTTTAGGGAAAATGTTTAAATATAAATATTTACTAAATTAATTCTTGAGCTTCAATTACCAGTAGCTTGGTTTAGGTATTTCCTTTTGAGGTATCATATATTCTGCTTCTAAAAATTTTTCACGCTCACAGAGAACATCTCTGGACTCAATTGCAGTGCTTTGGTTACTAGCACAAGCTGCAACCTGACTTGGTACAGGTCGTGAATGAAAATATTGTGTTGATTCTTCCTCTGAAAGTTTTTCCACAAAACCTTCAATCCTCACTGACCTATTAAGTACCTCCCAATAAAATGCAGCTGCTACATTTGGGTTTTCTTCCTAAAATCATACATATTTATGATAGAATAATGTTGCAGGGAATTTAAAAAATAAATACATTACAACTCACCATTTCCTTAGCTTTTCTACTCTCATAATTAGTGAAAAACTTAAATCCATCTTTTCCATAGCCTTTACACAAAACAAATCTGGCTGAAGGGTATCCTTCCCTAGAAAAAATTATAATAACATAACCATTTTAAACATCTTTAATGAAGTTAAGATAGCAAAAAGAAGAAATCTTATGACAAATCAGAATCTTACCCTTGTAACTAATCTTTAAAATCAATAAACCATAGCAAATCCAACTAATTGAGATATAAATTATACTTGTGCTATGCTCCTCTTACAATATTCCTTTTAATTTTATTATTACTTACTTAGATGCAGTTGCTAAACACATGGCATTAGGTTCTAGAATTTCTTTTCTAGTGCATGCTTCTTCAAACCAGGCTTTGAATTGTCCAAATGGTTCTTTCGACACTAAATGTTGTTCCAAAAATGTCTCACTTTTGTCTTTGTACCTAATTCTCATACCTAAAAAAATATGGAAGGTTACCAGAAGTGAACTACCATAGGCTGATGATCGCAGAAAGATTAGTAATCTAGTTTAATATAATTAAAAAAATGATACACCTGGAAGATGTCTATATTAATGAAATAATAAAGTTTAGATTAACTAATGTTTGACAGTCATGATGATTGCGAATAGGAAATGGGGGTAGGCAGGACATATTGCTTGAATAACCCATGAAAGGTGGACATGCAGATTGCTTGACTGAAGACCTAGAGCACATACTAGACCGAAAGCCATACCACCTACAAAATGGAAAAACAATATCATCTATCACATAGGACATCATTGGTTGATAGCTCAACTTATACGATAGCTTACAGCCATTACTTCTCATACATGCAATTGTCTGAAAAAACACGAGTAATCTTCTATCTTAATAAGTTTCTATAATTGCATAATTGTAGGCTGTATTGTAGAAAGTACAAATTTACATAATTTTACGTACCACCAATATCGATGCTCATTTTGCGCAAAGTTGTTTTGTAAATGTATGAACTTAATGTTGATATTCTGGTTTTCCCCATATACCTCTGTGAATATTAAAAAAAATAAAGTAGTATAAAGTTTATTTTGTAGCTACTCACATTCTACAGAGTATAAACAAGAATACATTTATTAAGTTACAGACTTATCGTCATATGAAACTACAAAAAACTCAGAAGTTATTATCAAATGAAACTAGGATAGAATCAAGATTGAATCTTGCGCCAAGCTTCAAGACGTGTTTCCAACCCTTAGACCTGAACAACATGAGGCCGCAGCGGCCACTTGACGACCACCCAATTGGTTCGCGTGCTACACAACATGGCGGCCGAACGTAACCGCAGCCACTGTACCATCGAGGTTTTTTCCGATATAGAGACAGTGGCACAACGGACTCATCTTCAAACTCCTCAAACACACCACCATGCCACCTTCCATAGTGCGGCTAGTGGACTCCTTCCTTCAAGCACGTACCTTTTATGTAGAATGCAAGAGCGCGATTTCTTCCACACGCTCCGTTGAAGCCGGTTTCCCCCGGGTAGCTGCCTATCACTAGTACTGTACACCGTATACACTAACGATATCCCCTCTCAGGAAGGTCCTCTCTGAGAGTGACAGCAGGGTGCCATGTTGGCACTGTACGTCGACGACAGCGCATACGTCTCGTCATCTCTTCGGGCCCATAATGCTGTGCAGAAACTACAGAGGTTGTTGGACCTGTTTTCGACGTAGCTACTGTTGGCAGATGTCTGTTAATGTAGAGAAGACATCCGCCCTTGTAACTGAACAACTTCGTAATCTATCGCCGGCCCTCAGGCTACGAGGGCAGGACGTACGCTGGGAGACCACAGTTACCGCACAAGTAAAACATGTCAGACAAAAGCTGTGCGCGCGGTCCTCAGACCTATCCTTCCAGTCCGTACGCAACTATCGGTCGACAAGGCGTACGTCCGCTCTCGTCTAACTTATGCCTCACCAGCTTGGTTGGCGCTGCGATCAAATACACAGTACAAACGCATTCGGGTCCAGCAGAATTTGCTCTGCGCATCGTGGGGACGGCTCGCTATGTACGAAATGGCGCCATAACGAGGAACCTCAGGGTGGATAGCATCCACGAGTTTGTGGTCCGGTTAGCTCGAAATGTTTGACCGAGCTGACAATGAACCACGTATTCACTTAAACAAATTTATGCCTTTGCATGCACCTCCATCCGAGGGACTCCATCCTCCAGTCGCTGTCCAGCACCCTAGGGAGAGGGTCCGGCCCCCAGGCTACTCAGAGAGACGACGCGACGTCAAAACTCAGGACGCCTAGAAAAAGCCGGCACCAGTGATCAGGGGGCTATCGCCACTTTGAGATACAGCACAAGTTGTGGGGTTTACCCCCGAGGCTCGTTCCCACACCCCCGCAAAAACGCGAGGAGTGTGAAAGACCCATTTTGCTTGCTTGGTCTGCGGTAAGTCGGCAGCGGCAGTAGCACTGGAAACACGTTTTAGCTCGGCGTTTGAAATCTTCATTGTTTAGTATGATAATAACTCTTGAAAGCTGTGTTGAGTTTTTGTAGTTTCATATGATGATAAGGCTGTAGAAAAAAAAATGTATTCTTGTTTATACTCTATACTGTGTGAGTAGCTTTAAACAATTTAATACAATTATATTTTAAATCTTATTATTTTTACTTCTAGAATAATCTAGTCTGAGTTAGGCTAAAAGTATACGTGTACTACATATACTTTTAGCCTAACTAGTACGTAAAACTATACGTAGTTTTGTGATCAGTGAAAGTGAGCTATAAGTTAGGAAACAATTGCAAATTCATTTCAAAATCAAAATAATGTTTTAGTATATAAAAAAAATTAACCTTGAACTCTCACTCAGAATCAGCAGATGAAACACCCACAGCAGATAATTTTTAATTTTGTTATCGTACACAACTTTGATAATATTAAGGATAGTGTGGTTAATGTAATATAGCGCGTTAATTTGTATTGGGCACTGAACCACACTACTTGACGTTATGGCAATAACAATCATTGCAAACACATGCCTAACGAACGTAACGTAACTTTAAGGAACGTGTTGTAAGTATTAAGTTATCTATTATCGCGACCGCCCTTCATTTTATTATTATTATTATTACTGGGCGATTCAGTCACAACTTTTTGGTATCGATGGATCGGTACCACGCTAGAACAATCTACTACGTATAAAAGATAATGGACGGTTCATAAATGCGGGTAATAAAAAAATTAGCATGCTAAATAGCATGCTATACGCTAACATTTTCTGCGTATATCACCAAATTGCTTTTTGAAATAATAATTATGACGCTTCGATCGAAAGATAGAAGAAAAAAGAGAAAGATTTGGAATCACTCATGTTACAAAAAGGTATAAGATAAAATTGTAATTGTTTGCAAACTTGTATATTGGCATAAAATCTTTTCTATTCTATATTATATAAAAATCCATTACTACTAACTCACACACTGACTGACATGTTATTTGGAAAACAGTAAATGATGGGTGGTAAGTTTGTTCTGAGAAAATGTTCGAATAGGGCTCGAGGCAGAGGAATTATATCCAAACTTTGAAAATCTGAAATTGGTAAAAAGTTGCTCGACGGTCCGTTCGAATCGGTACATACAGCCCGAACAGAAGAGACCTCAGTAGGTCCTACCAGGGTCGCTACTATACAAAAAATGGTGACAAGTGCGAACATATGGTTGGGGGTGAAAAAAAACAAAATGGCGGAAAACAAGATGACCGCCATATGAATGAAAATCTCAATTTATGGATCTATATCGCTAAAAGTTGCTATATGAGAGTTTATGGGCCTGGTAAATATTTCTGCGTTTACGAAATTGACCTTTTTGCGTTGTATGGAATGATTGATTGCGTTGTATGGAAGTCGACAAGTTGGGCTCGGAAGCCCTGCTTGTCGATTTCCATACAACGCATTATTCGTAAGCACGCATAAACGAAACGCGATAGCCGGATAATTCTGAAACAAAGATTGTTAGGGAACTTAAAGCCCTACCATGAGATGCAAAATCTTATCTTGAAAAAAAATTTAGCCGAAAATTTCAAATCTTAGTCTGGGTCCGGTGGCACGAAGTACGGTAAATGTTTTAATGGTTTTGTATATAATGGACGAGTGGAATTTCAGAAATAATACGGAGACTGAGAAACCTCATCGTCCTCAAGAAACTCGGTCGGTAAAAGATATAAAGGCGATTCTCCAACAAATAATAATGAGCTTAAGTAGCAATTCGGTAGTGGTAAAAAAAATTCAAAGTGACCGTAAACAAGATAGCTGCCATATAAACCGTAAATCGTTATTTATGAGTCTATATCGGTACAAGGCCGCATCGGGAAATTCATGGGCCTGATTAATAATAGACGATAAAATTTTATCCGTCCGGTGGCAGATGGTATTTTTATTTTTTCATTGGTTTTTGTATGCATTAAATCAGCAAAATTTTAGAAAAAATACGAAAGCCGAGGTTAATTTTACTCGAGATATTTTGCAATGAACGCCCGATTGGTAAAAGATAGAAGAGTGGTTTTTCAACAAATAATGTTAAGCACAAATAGCAATTGGGTAAAGTGGTGAAAAAAAATCCAAAATGGCGAAAAACAACATGGCCGCCATACAAAGTGAATATCGCCGTTTATGGATCTATATTTTGAAAGTCAGTATCGGGTGGTGTATGCGTCTGATAAATAATTCTGCGCTTTTAAAATTTAGCTCCGAGCCCTGCTTCTCGATTTTCATACAACACAATTTTTTTTTAATGGCACTCGAAAATGAACCGTGATTGTGGGGTTGTACTCGAACTAATATTATTAACTGAAAATTCAAGGCGTGAACACTGGATGCAAAATTTTCCGCCTATCTCGAAAAATATTATTCTAGGCCGATTACTTTTAGAAATTTTAAAGCTTGATTTCGGTCAAGTGGGATGACTTACGTTAATACTTTCAATGGTTTTGTAAGCGTTACATATTTGAAATTGTAGGAAAAATAAGGAAGTCGAAAAATTTCATCATTTTAAACAGACTGTGAAGGGCACACTCAAACGGTAACAGAAAGAAGGGTGGTTCCCTAGGGAACTTTGTTGGTTAGGAAAAGCAATCTGTGAAGAAAAATCCCAAAATGGCCGAAATCGAGATGGCTGTCATACAAAGGGAAAATATATAAAATATTTATGGGCCTAGAAAATTATTTTGCGTCATCGTAATTTCACATCCTGATTCTTCACTTCCATACAACAAACAAATTATTCAACGGCACGTGAATACGAAAGCGGAAAAGTGGATCGGGTGGAGACTATCAAACAAAAGTTATTAGGGATGTCAAGGCGCTTTCCACAGCCCATAAAAACATCTCGACCGACTCCCTCTGTGGCAAATTTCGAAACGCTCGCGAAACTTTGAGGGGCTGCCGCAGACGGGCCCTTAAAGGCTAGTTACCATACATAAAACAGAAAAGAACTCAAAATCAAATGTTACACCATATATAGTATGTATGCTTTAAGTGATTTTATATCACAAAATCAATTTTTTGAGTGTAATTAATGATAAATCAATATTCTTACAGTATTTTTAAATAACTAAGTTTGATAATATTTAAATTATAACTAATATTTCAATTAATATGTTCGATTATTTATTCATTCATTTATATTAATGGCTTTATATAGTGCCAAAATAGCACGGATGATTTCACCAATGTCACGTAGAATGTAGATAGAAGACACGAAGGAGTTTAATCGGTACGATTGAGATAAGGAAGGTATAGAATGCAGAGGACACGTAGGAGATTGAGAGAGGTGCGGTCGGGGTCTGGGGTGTTCGATTAATCGAATCGGTACGATATGATGTAAGCTATGGAATCCTTATTTTAAAGTTAGAGGTTATGTTCTACGTGCCTTATTCACTAGGTTATATTTTATGGCAACTGCAAAGATTTACTAATACAAGTTTTATGTAAATACAAAAATGGAGTTCGAATCAGGAGTTAAAAAAGAGAAAATCCACACTGAGCCATTGTTAAATGATCCACGATATATCACGTTATTAAGTGTGATAGTATTAATCTTTACATTTCGTAAGTATATTTTTCACTTTTTTAAGTGAAATTATTTATTTATATTAAAGCGACTAAAGGCCACAGTACAGCGAAAAGGCTTTATGTAACCAGATAAAATGATACTGATGATGAGGTAGATGAACTTTGTTAAGACCTCAAATTCTTATATCATTTTTATATTAGTTAATTTGGGTTATGCCAATCATTTGATAACAAAGAATACAAGGCAAACTTTAAATTTAATTTTACTTTATTTACAAGCAATATCATGTCTGTCACTTAGCAAAATAATAACTTTCTTCAGTATTCTGGTGGTGCTTCTCACGTCGACGCCACATCCGACGATCTGTGGTACTAACTGGGCTCTCAGATGCAGGCAAAACATTGCTCTTTGTACGACTTGTGTACTCACAATATAGACAGACATTCACATCAATGAAAGAAAATATTGAGGATTATTCTACATCCAAGGTAAGTAGGCAAACAAGCATTACCTGATGATAAGTAATCATTGCCCCTAGATATTCAAGAAACAAATGAATTTGCAAATGACAAATGCTTTGCCAGATTTTGATCCATTCTTGAAGATCATTTAGAATGCCATTCTTGGGAGGAAATTGCAATTTTATCCCATGATATTGGACTGCCAATTTTCAATATGGCAGTGATGGTATTGGTTTAAATAGATTGTGTCGATGACACAATAGCAAATCCGTTTTACATGTTTACTTTTTTATAATAGCCCATATATGCTAAGCAAGAGTTCTCGTCATTTCTGGAGGAATGGAACCATTCTGTGAATTTGATAAAAATTCATTATTATTTATTGGATTGTCACATAAGTCCATTCGTATTTTGGCATGCAGATATTGATGCCTATTAGACGGAAAATATTTAGGTGGAGGGAATATTTTTGTAATGTCAATTGTATTGTACACTTGTGGCTACATTTTAATGTAAAATTTATTTAATTTTGTGACCTCATGTATAGTAAAATGAGAACTTTCGGCATATTATGTTGTTTTATTTTCAATAATCTACAGTTACCGATCTCGTTGTACAAAAGTGCTATGCCAGGTTTAGAACTGGAGAATTCAGCCTTAAAGATTGTGAGCACTCTGGATGGCCTGTACCAACTGACAGGGCCACAATATTGTCTGTGGTGGATTAAAACATTTTGCACTACGTGAGATAGTGGACGTCGTGAATGTGTCACATAGTACCGTTCAAAAACACGCTGAAGGATATGTCATTTATGCTGATGTGTGGGTCTCCCATGATTTTAATGAGCACCAGCTGATGCAATTGTCTGAACGTTGGACGAGTGGTACAAAATAATGGACAATATAGTTAATAATAAAAGCTTTTTTTTTAGAACATATTTTGCTTTCAATATATGTTAAAAAACCGAACGAACTTATGTGACAACCTGATATATATGGAAATTCCATATAAAAGAGTGTTGTGTAATGAAATGAGATTATTAATATTAACTGTTAACCTCTAACTAAATATGCCACAAGTGCAATAGCACTGCACAGTTTTTGCATGATCATCTAAAACTGAAACCTCAATCTCATGCAAAATTGTGGAAGCCAGAAATGGGAGGATTTATTGCCATAACTATACTCGAAAAGAGCATCACAAGAAGGCCAACTATTTGTGACAAGGATAAATGGCATTTCTAAGAATATATGAGTAAAAAACAATGGCACTAAAAGGGTTAAAATATTATTATTTTTATTTGTGCAATAAATGCTCTGAATTTAAAAGCACTTTGCTCCACACTAGTATTCCTCAGATATCTTTACAAATACACAAATGAAAATAAGCATTTGTTATCAGATAAATAAATAGCAGTAGGCCATATAAAGAATATTCTGATGGAATAATCCAACCAATATAAGTTATTACATATAAAAATTGTTGTTTATTGTTTCAGAATTCATTGAAAGTTGTAGACTTACCTGGTCAAGAGAGATTAAGAACCAAATTCTTTGACCAATACAAAAATAGTGCTAGAGCAATTATCTATGTTATTGATTCTGTGACAATACAAAAAGAAATAAGAGATGTAGCTGAGTGAGTATATGGAAATTTGTTTTTTATTTATACAGGTGTCCCAGAACTCAACGTCAAGCCAAAACGGGGTGACAGGATTGATTGTAACCACCATGAGAAAAATCAGAAAAAAATCTATCTGAAGATCTTAAAATTAAGAACCTACCAAGAGCTTGTGCGAATAAAAAAATTTTAACTGAGTAAAATGGGTTAGCAAAAATCGGGTTACTTGAGGTTGTTATTTTTTTACTCTTTTTTTTAGTATGAAACTCACAAGTATTATACCATTTCACATTCAATCCTGATTAAATGTGCCAACTTTTAATGGCACTTGTCAAGGCACTCTAGTAATTTTTTTTTTAAAAGGAAGGGCCTTTCAAAGTCGCAAAATTTTGAAAATTTTAAATTCATAGTTTAACAAATAGTTTTAATTCTAGGAAACTTAGGGCAAGTGTGTCATTACTTTTTACTATGATTCTAGAAATATTATTTAAGGTTACAGTTCCAAAGATTAAATGAACAAAAATAATAAAAATTACCACCACAATAACCACCACCGATATATATACCACAATAACCGAAAAATGGTTACAGTTTGACCAAATTTCTAGGTTTTTCTTAAAATTAAAATTTTTAAACTACATGAGATAGATTTCTTTTTCTGATTTTTCTCATGATGGTTACAATCAATCCTGTCACCCCGTTTCGGCTTGACGTTGCGTTCTGGGATACCCTGTATAATTGAATGACAACCATAGGTGACCATTTTAGGCCTTTTAATATTAATCTTGGTGAAATTAATTTTTTTTTTTCAAATATACCACAATTATTAACCCTTTGCGAACGAATGGCGACTCTGATCGCCATCGCGTTTCGACCGTCAGGACGAGTGGCGAACGAGAAGCGACGGTCGATGTTAATATTGCATTTCGTTTCCTCACGTAACGTAAAACACAATTGGTTTCTAAAAAGTTTCTTTAGCTATTTACAATTTTCCTTTTATCTTTATTTACTATTTCCCACTAACTTGTCTTGTCGCTTCACTCAGCCGAAAAGTCCGCAAAGGATTAAGCAGATGATCGGGATAGGTAGCATGTCTTAAGAGATACCTATATTCAGCAATAGCCTGCTACTTTATAGCATTTGATAATCATATGATAATTATAATATCTATTGTATTTTCTTTCAGATATTTATATAAAATTTTACTGGATCCTGTAATTCAGAATAATTGTCCGCCTTTACTTATTTTATGCAATAAGCAAGACCAACCGATGGCTAAAGGTAGTCAGGTCATCAAGAGCCTCCTAGAGAAAGAAATGTAAGTCCATCTTGAATATATTTTAATATGTAAATCACAATATATGCATATGATACTTAATCATATTTATATATTGTGATTACTGGTATAGAATAGAAGCGCCCCAATTTTTACCGTGTATATCGTAGGAGGTGAGTGGGGGAGCAAATACCAGTACATCAACAGCAGCAGCTTTCTGACTAATAAAACCAATCTGCTATCAAGTCTACCCTAACATAAGACCTTATGTTAGCATCCCTCAATTCTGAGGGAGACCATCAATGGACTGTTACAGATGCATTTATATGTTAATAATTGGCTTACTGACACCCCCCCTCCCCCACGGAGTCAATGGTCGCAGAATCGATCCCCACATCGGAATAAATATATGTAAGACCAACAGATATTTATTCCGAGTGTGGTGGGTTAACGTTTGTTCTTCCAGAAATGGAGAGGCCCGTGCTAAGTAATGGGATATATATGAGTTGTGAAAAACAAAAGTATATAAATATTCTATTGTTTTATTAATTTAGGTATAATTACTAGACCACAGATTAAGATAAAAACATTTAATATAAGGTGTCCCGTGGCAGAATTAGGTCTTCAAACATAAATAATAAAACAAATACAAAAGATAAAGGATAGGATAAAATTCCCGGCAATGTAACTGTGATGCCTCTGATGTTGCAGATGTCTATAGGCGGCGTTAATTTCTTTCTACACGTGATACGCTTGCTCGTTTGCCTTCCTATCGCATAAATAAATGTTTTTTTTATAAATGTAATTATTTATGTTTATTGTGTTTCAGAAACCTCGTGCGCATCACGAAATCCAGTCAGTTAGAGTCAGTTGACTCATCTCAAGCAAACTCGACATATCTCGGCAAAGTCGGTAAAGACTTTGAGTTCTCTCATTTGAGCTGCAAGGTGGAAATTGTCGAGTCGTCTGCAAACACAAGTGATGATGAAAACCCCACCGATATACAATCGGTGCAAAATTGGATCTCAAAACTTTAATTATATAAATATACATTTATAACAAACTGTACTATTAAAAAAATCAATTGATAATTGGAATTGCAATAAAATGTTTTGTACGCCAGAGATTCTTTCTACGCACCACCATTTTGCGGAACCAGCAAGCTTTAGTAGAATTCCCAAATAGCTACTACATTGGAACCTTTAAAAAAGAAGCCTGCACATTATATGTTTTATTTATCTTTAAGCGCCGTTCCGATAGACATACACGCACATTCATATACCTTATTATCCCATAAATAAGAAAAACATGCTGATTTCACTGAATACTCACGATATCCAAGTGCCATCATATTAAAGGTTATAAACATTTAAAATTTTATAAATAATATGTGTTTTAGGATATTTAAGGACCTTGTAAAAATAATAAAAAAATCATGTTCTTCCCCTTTTTGAGAAAATACATGCGGATGTTGCCAAAGTAGGGTAATGAAACAATATTGTAAAATTAAACTTTATTTCGTGTGAAAGTTGAGGAAACAATTTTTGGAGCTTTTCTCTGATATAAAACAAAGTCGTATATTGCATTTTATGCAATAGACGACGAATTTTTTTGCAGTACCTGCAACGACCCACATCCATTTTTGACATTAGTTTGATATTTGACAACATATTTGACATTAGTTTGATTTTAGAAAAATCGAAAAGCGTGGTTTTGCAGACATTTTTAAGTCACTAGTGACTTTTAGTGTTTCCAGGTCAATATTTTTTTTTTCTACTAAAAACATTTAAGTTGGCAAGTAATGTAACTTTAATTGCCATAAATAAAATACGAATTTGAATGACTTGGATTTTTTTAGTTTGTGTTCGGTGTAGCGGATCTATTAATTTAAGGGTTAAGGTGATATTCAATTAACCAATAATTAAAATATTATAGCGTTATTGGCTTCGTCACTACTAGCACATATTTAAGAACCTATGTTTTAATCATGAGTTTTCTTACATCAAAATCTTTAGTGTGAACAATATATAAAATTCAAACGATTTGACACCAATCATCATTTGATTTTTTGAAATAGTTTAAGTGTGAATGTTCTCCTTTTTTAATTTATATGCGCTATATACAGATTTATAGATATTTATGTACAATGAGATAATAAGTCTGAACAATTATGTTTAGCAGTATTTTTTACAAGTTCCATGAATAAATACAATTCCATATGTCTTATACATGCTGTTTTATTGATTTCACTGATGCGTTGTTTCCTTGAAAGAAGAATAAAGGAATTCGTGTTTCTTAAACGAGACTTTGGTTTTATATAGGCGCGTGGACAGTCAGAATTTTACTTGGCTAAGATCCGCGAAATCTCTTGGAATAGTAACATTCTGATTGTCCACATAATGGGTTTGCGCAAATTAACGCCTGACTCCATTAATCATGTTAAGAAAGGGCGACTATATCATGCTTGTGCTTTCACATGCAATTGTTGAATTCTGAAGACCAAATGTGGGGAAACAATTTAGATGAAATAAAGATCTACCGTCATCAACCTTTTATGCCCTAAACTAGACCAATCCTAGGAAATCCACCTTTTATCTATCTGTTATACTGTGGTCTCTAAAGGTGTGATTAAGCGTAACGCTCTACAGACAAAATTATACGTCAAATGTCATGCCGACCTTTGGCACTGTATCTGATCGGGTTTTATTCCGGGCTTTCTAAATTTTAACATATCCTAAAACACTAACATAACATTTTAACATGTAGTTAACGTATCTACCCAAATTTGAATAAGTATCTTCTATAAGCTAATTATAAGAATGATTGAAGAGATTTTTTAGGATAATGCCACTTTTTGTACATTTTTATTAATGTACTTTTGTATTATCGCATACTTTCTGATGTACAAAATAAAATACAAAAAATGGTAAAGGTTGTTGAATTAGGCCGGCTTTTTGTCACGAATTCAAATTTAGTATTTGTTGTGTTTATATACCTACTGGTTTGTAAACACACAATAATATATTTATTATTGCTGTTTAAGCATTTTGATATATTTAAACACATATGTAGTAAAGTTTGAATTAGATTTTAATATTACTACTCTTAGTATATCGACAACAAGTGGATTATTATAGCTGATATTATGTTCAATGGAGCAAAATTATTAATGACGCAATATCGATCTAAGGGTTGAATATTGTGTTCAAACCCAGGTGTCAACCGTTACTATTTATGACCCTTCTATAAAATGGGTGTGCTACCCGAGACCACTAAGAATGAGCGCAGATAATAAATCTTCAGTGTAATGATTGTACAATGACTCAACACCGATCGAGACCAAGACATTGTAGTCATTAATTGTTATTTTTGCATATTCATATTTTTAACCCAGGTGTAGGTATTGATAAAAATCGAACGCGTATTGTTGCTCTTATGGTTAAAGAATAAAGGGTTAAAGATAATAAATTCAAAAGTCAATTTTTATCGTCATCGATTATGTTAATAAAGGTTTATGCATATTCATGACTTTGTCATTAAACCCTAAATTATCGCATACAGATTCAAAAATTATAAATAAAATGCTTTATATTTTTCTATACAGCAGAGTAAGTAATTCATAATATTTTATAATTTTATTAAGAATGCATTACATAATATAATATAAATATTATATTCTGTTTTAATATATAGTTTCGTAACTTCGACGTTCACCAAGGAGGTTGTGATTAAATTATATTAATGGAACTGTTTCTAAAATTAGTACACATACCGAGTTTTAAAATTGCTGTTCGTGTGTAAAGGCAGCAATTTAATAAGCGGAATTATGAGTTCAGATATTGTCAAAGCAATTGATTTGTTTTTTTTATGGGATAGGAAGACAAACGAGCAGGCGTGTCACCTGATGGAAAGCAATCAACGCCGCCCATAGACATCCGCACTAGGCAGTGCCAAATCGTTGCCGGCCTTTAAGGAAAGTGTCATTATGGGAGAAGGGAGGGGGTTGGGCCTCCGGAACTACTAACAACTCATATATAATGAAAGAGCATATCATTCCATATATAATGAATATGACAGAGACGTTACAGTCACCACAGAGTTGGAGTAAATTATGTCCTTGACAATTATATGCAGACTAACAAGTACGGACGTAGAAACAAGTACGGACCTTATGTCCGGACTCGTTTTATTTATTTACGTTTGTGATTTTTTTCTGCACCCCATATATGTCCCACCGCTGAGCACGGGCCTTTCCATTTCTGGAGGAACGGGCTATAACCAACCAGTAGTCCAAGGTGTATTGGCGGGGTTACCAGACTCCGAATAAATATCTGTAGGCCGTACATATATTTATTTCTATGCGGGGACCGAACCCACGACCATTAATTCCGTGGGCGGGGGGGCTCCGCCACTGTGCCAATTGGTTGTTTGTCATTGTAACCCATTAATTCATTTTAAGTAAATGCAATAATATACAAAATTAACTTTTAATATACTATATGTATATACAAAGATTATAGGGGTAAACGCAAAAAGCATATTATGCAAAGGACATATGCGTTTCTATTGTACAATTCAATATTTTTGTATTTTCTTTATAATTCTCACGATACTTTGTTAGCGAAATTACTTCCCACGACTGCGATACGTCGTCCTGTCTCCTATCTAATCTATTCAACGACACAAAAGACGGAAACTTCTGACGTGTCAAGACTCTAACCGGCTCCCACATACAGTAACGTCATCTGTTGCATTGTGACGGGAAGAGTCAATTCCGCTTCGGCTTTAATTCCGTTGGAAGTATTGTAATATAAAGTCAACAAAAATATGTATAGTCTAGTATTAAACTCTAATTTCTTTTATCATTTAATTTTACTCTATTTTGGGGTTGCGTAATATATAATAATACATAAAACAAAACAGCATTTTGTTCACTGATGTACGTGTGTTGGCTCATCCATTCACACTCGCAGAAAACGGAATCTGAATTGTAAACGTTGCTACATTCTTTGAACATTAAAAACCTCTACCTACTCCATTTTATTACATTTATGTATGTCCAACTGCTTGGCACGAACCCTTCCTTTTTCTTGAGGAATGGATTTATATCCACCTAGACCTAGGTGGATTGTAGTGACATTTTCATTTAATAATTAAATACTGAACTATTTTCATCCAAAACGTTGCTGTCCAGATATTTCAGTTTTGGCAATCATATCTCATCTCGCTCATCAAATATTAAAGAAAAAAAAGTAAATGAAACCTTTTTCCTTTAAAGTTTCCTTTGCAGTCTCTTCTTCGTCAGAGGTATATTACAAAATGATGGTGGGAGCTTAGCTGTTGGCGGACTAAATTTTGACACATTAAATGAATTTTCTAAAAATAAAGACTATTTTCTATAAAACACTTCTTTTATTTAATTAGTTAATATTTTCTTTCTTCTATTGTCGTGTCTTTATATGATCGTGATTGTGTATCGTATTGCGATCGTGATGATTTATATGATCGTGTTTTTTGGTTAATCCTTTTGTTTTTGCACGTTAGTGGCGAATTTACCTTTATCAGCTATATCTTAAAAGACTGTTTAATTATCTCAAGAGTTTGCAAGCGCGACTGCGACCGGTCTGTGAGCCCATGCTTATTGCAAACGGTTATGAGCTCCAATATGTACACTTTATGTACGCTCATAAAAGTTTTTCATTACATTCTATTACTAACGGCTGGCTCTACACGGGGCTTTAATTACTGTACGAGCAATATATTTACTTGAAAGTAAATATATTGCTCGTACTCACTCGTACAATATATTCTGATCGTAGTAAATTTAACGTTAAAGTATTATCGTTTTATATTCTTATTACATTACAATGTTACGATTTAAGGAACTAATTCATGTTAGTTTAGTTTAGTTCAGATAGTTTTTACAGGAACTATTTAATATAGTGTATTTCGGCGCAACGGTTCGAATTGGAAATACTGTAAAACAATTCTAAAAATACAGCTCAATATTCAAAATACATATTTATATGAACTTAACATAATTCTAAATAATTTATTCTATACAAATTACAATTATTATAATTATTTTATATAAACCAACATTATTCTTACATCGTCCGCCACAAAACATTATATAAAATTAAGTTTTGTGTATGGCATAAAATAATTAAATAATGACCTAAAATAAATTTTCCATTTGATTTTACTTTGTGTATTGTTTGTTATTCAGCCATCTAGCCATTAGCTCTCGAGAAAATAGATTAAATATATTGGAAGAGCTATCTATTAATCGGCTCAATTAATAAACTTTTCCCGTCAACTTACAGGAATGTTGTGTTTTTATTTAATTTTCATAATCTTATATTATTATTATATATTTTGTTTAATTGTGATGGTGTATTATACAATATAATTCGATTAAGTCGTATAAATGAACTGATATGAAATAAATGCATGTACTTTTTAAGGTCACTGAAAAAGTCCATAGAAGGTTTCGGTAAAATGGCCACCATTTTTACGTACGTACGTAACGTGATAAATTGAATAATTTTATTTCAAGAGATTTGATGTTAACATATTTTACTTGACCCTGGCATAATAGTTGTAACTGGTTGACAACAAAGAAAAGAAGAAGACGTCTAGTCAGTTTGTCACGTTACGTCTTTATAAAATGGTTTCTATTATACAACAACCTTCTATGGACTTGTTCATTCAACTTAAAAAGTCACGAAAGTTGACAGCAAAAGTCTATAGAAAGTTTTGGTAGACCAGCCACCATTTTATTAAGACGTAACGTGACAAGCTAACTATAATAGCACATTTCAAGATATTTAATGTTATATTTTACTTGACACTGGTATAGTATTTATAGCTAATTACCATCAAAGAAGAAAGAAATATTAATATTTTATGTCTGCGACAAATGTTATCTTGATTCGCATCTTCACTCGTATACACGTTGCGTCTCGATGCGGCCGGCACGAGCAGGCGATACCGTGGCGAATTGCTAATTTTATTCGATCCGAGAATTAATTGAACTCATTTCGATGAGATAAAGAAGACTTAAGTCGTCACACGCGGCCGTCAAAACGAAAAATATCGCGCGGTTATGTCGACGAGCGGATATTACTGCGTGTGTGGTCCAGCCGGTATGGAAATGAAAGCAAAAATTTCAATATTTATCGACAAATGAGACCTCATTGCCGTCAAAATGTCCTGTTATCCAAAGTCACAAACATTGAATATTTATTTCTGATTAGTGTTTTTACATATTACATTAATTTCGAAGCTTTTCGTGCTAAAAAGGAAGGCTGTTTATATTTTGAAATTGAAGAGTTAATTATATGGATACCTCCTACGAACTATAGGTCATTGACTTATTTATTAATATTTACACGCATAAGTATGTGTAAAATATAAGTTTATTTAAATCAAACTCAGACTTATGTTAAATACCTGGCAAATATTCTAATGCGAGAATCGAATCCACGACCGTCGATTTAGAAAGCAACACTTCGCCTGTGTATCTGGGTCATCGAAAGAAACATGTAAGATTATATATGAAATCTTGTTTCTTCCTATTTGTGCTTTTGGGTATTTGGGGCAGAAGCTATTTAATTATTCGCATACATTTAAGACACTTATTAGTAAGTAGATTTATATATCGTAGATATTACATATCATAGAGTAATTAACGATTCTAGTATATCTTATTAGAATTAGTAGAATCGGCAGGAAAAATATAAAAAAATTAAAAATAAAATAAAAAAACATTAATTGCCGAAAATCTTACTAATTGAAATATATAACGAGCAAGAAATAATTACAATTTTCCAGCAAAAGGCAATGGCTCAGCAATATGCTGTCCGAGACTTAAGTCTCAGAGAGCGCTGGTTTTCAGCCATTCCTTACTCCTCAAGATGGAGAAGGGAGATGAGGGCCATATTGTCGCTTTAATGAACAACAATAAAAATAAACTATAATTTAGCTAAAATTGAAATTAATTATATATATATATATATATATATATATATATATATATATATATATATATATATATATATATATATATATATATATATATATATATATATATATATATATATATATATATATATATATAGTGTTTTATGTTATCCGCAGCAATGTGTCTGTTTAACAATGCTTTTTTGTTATATTTCAATTTAAAAAAATTTAAACTTATTTTGTTCCTAAAGGGAAAGGTAGATCATTCCAGATTCATGCTGAGGTGAACCTAAAACATCCCGTGTAATGTAATAGCTTATATCTCGGCATTACTAGCAACTTTAGGGCACAGGAGCGGAAATTGCGTTGAGTTATGTCTCGAACCCAGGTAAGTTTCTCAAAAACATATTCCGGTTTTTTGCTCCATATTACGCAGTGAACAGTGCATACGTATGTACCTCTCTTCTAGTACTCATATTTAATATACCCTGACTGATAAGAAAGGGGGTAATAATTTGCTTTTTAGGTACATGTATAAATATCATAGCCTGTTTTGTACACTAAATAAGTAAGTCAATATATGTATTTTGATGCGAAACATCTTATTGTGGGGTATGGGAGTGGAACCATCGACCAAGACGTCGTCTCGATTCAGGCTACGCTTCCCTCCACTAGACCCTATACAGAGTCACTTACACGTGGTCGTGAGCATACAGTAGAGACCGAGCCGTCGTGAATGTTTCACATTTACCAAGCGTCCTATGACGCTTCTGTTTTATATTTTATTACATCTTATATTTATATTACTTTGCACCACCACTCTGTGAGAGCGGCTACCTTCGGCGGTTTTTTCGAACCTATATGACATTGCCACATTCAAAAAAACAAGCCTACACATACTTAAAAGACCAGCAACGCTTCCGTGACTCCTGTGGTATCGCGGATTTCTATGGGCGGCGTTGATTGCTTTCCATCAGGTGACACGCTTGCTCGTTTGCCCTCCTATGCCATAAATGTCAATAAAAAATGTCGTTTGAAAGTAAAAATAAATGTAATAAAAAATGTCTCAAAAGGCCAGCAACGCATCTGGGACGTTTCCGGCTTTGCAAATGACTATGAGCAACAGTGATCACTTACTACCAGGTGACCTGCATGCTCATTTGCCTGCTTTACTAAAAAAAATGTCTTACAGCTGGACACGGGCCTCTTCATTTCTGGAGTGATAGACAATAACCCAACACGCTTGTCCAATGCAAATTGGCGGGGTAACTAGACATAATAAGTATCTGTAGCCATATACATATTTATCCTGCGTCATATGCGGGGTCGAACCGGCGGCCTACGTAGGTGGCAGCCCCTCCATTGAGCCAATTAGCATTCAGGTTGTATGTCTCGCTCTTCTCGGTAAGTCCCTTTTTAGAAATGTATCTTCTTGATCGACACTGTGCCGTATACTGGACAGCTCGAAATTTGAACATGTGACCTTAATTGGCAGATATAAAAAGGTATTTTAAAAATAATTTATGGTTTTATATAACAAAATGATCATCATCATCGTCCAAGCAGTCCACTCTTTGGCTAGATGTATATTTATACGATTTCTGACTGACACGCATCCAGACTCTACCAACCACCCTGAAAAGGTCGTTGCTTCATTTGGACGAAGACTTCGCGATTTCTAGAGGAACGGATACTCGAGGAATCCAAACCTTGCTGCCTTTCAATTAGTATTTGTTCAGAAAGACGCTTCGTATAAAACCCACGGAAAGAAACCTGCCCCATTTCTTTCCGTCTATCTATATATAGGCCTCCCTGAAGAAACTTCACCGAGCCTGGTTTTCGGCTGCCCGAGTGTCTGACGGGCACCTAGCGCAGATTCTCGCACCATTTAGCAAAGGGGCGTTCCACTCCACGTTTGTCGTGATGTGATGTCCACACCAGCGCTCGTCTGCTCCAAAGGTTGTCAGTTCTCCGACAGTCGTGTACAGCTCATTACCACTTCAGTTTGGTAACTGGAATACCTACTTAATACAATATGTCTGTTTTTCAAACAGTTTCTTTGAATTATCATCATCATCAGCCAGTAGTCTACTGTTCGTCATACTAGGCCTCTCTCAAAGCGGTCACCTAACCCCATTTCAACTACACGCGTCCATCTAGCCTGAAGGCGTAGTACGTTTGCCGAAACGCGGTTTCCACTTCAACACTCATCTAATCCAGTGGTTGTCAATTGTTTGTTTAAAGATTCGTTATTAATATAATACATTGGTAATGGTTACTCATGAAAGTGGAAAATATACGGTCGTGGAGCAAGTTCCGAAGTACGAAATGCGTAAGAAATGAAAAAGAGTAGGTAACACCGCACGGCTTCCATTTTCCCGAGACTCGTTATGGTTGCACAATTAACCGATTTTTTCGAAATAAGCGTGGCGATCCACAAATACTCGGCCCCGCGTCGCGCCCCTTTGTCGGCGTCTCTTACCTCGTTGACATTTTGTCGAGCAAATCTTCATACCGCGGCCGCTTTCATGTGGGACACCTATTATAGTAATTTGACTGATATTCCATAAACTATGGCGATACAGTTTCCATTCATATTTTCTTCTTTCCTTTTTTTATTCTCATCAGTGTTTTTTTTAAATTAAATACAGACAAAATACGCTTATATACAAAAATATAATAAAAAGTAATGGCAAGGACTTTTCTCGCCAATGAACATTGTGGTTGTTTTGTTTTTATTTCATTTTTATAATCTCAGTTATATTATTTAATCTTGGTAGCATACAACTCAATATACAATAGTTTGATTAAGGCGTAGAAGTGAAGTGAAATAAATGCGTGTATCGTGTTTCTAAACTTGATTGCAAAACTTCATGCAAGTTATGGTAGAACACCATTTTATCAAGACGTATTGTAACTACTGAATTTAGATTGCTTCAACATGCTTGATATTATTATATTTTACTTGACACTAGCATAATAGTTGTGGTTCATTGCGATCAAAGAAGAACTAATTACAAGAAGTACACAATACATAATTTTAATAAATGAAAAATAACGTTAAGAACATAACAAACAAAACTTATATTTGTAAAACCCTTACAGGGCTTGGGAGAATACATCATTCAGTTTTGTTGATTTTTTTTCGGTTTTATGTGGGGCTCCGTTTATATAAAATTAATGCTGGGGTGTGATATATGGAGTCACTTGCGCCGAGGGCGTCGATGACACTATAACTCCGCTTAACTTTTTACCAAGGACAAGATCATTTAAATTTAAATTTAATATCTTTAAATTCTCATTGGCCGATTTGCTCAGTGGCGCAGCATCAATTTCGGAATCGATGATCGTAAGTTCAATCCCCGTATGAAAGGTGAAACATATACTTATCCCGAGGTTAAATGGGATAATGGATTAGTCCTACCCGATTTGGACAAGCATGGTGAGTTGATTTCAATTCCTCCAAAAATGGGAGCGCCCATTCCTCGTGCCCAGCAATTAGGTATATATCGGCTGTAAAAAAGATTATATTTGATAGGTATTAATTATTTTAATACTTTTGTTTTTAATTTTTACGGGTTATTTTTTTCTAATCAAATAACATTTTTTCACACTTTTTTTACTTAAGTATATGTTCGACTGTTAGACACGGACCTCCCTATTTCTGGAGGAACGGACATTAACCCACCACGCTCGTTCAATGCAGATTGGCGGGATACCAGTACTCGGAATAAATATCTGTAGGCCTTACCTATATTGATCCCGATTCGGGGGTCGAACACGCGACCATTAACTCCATAGGGAGCTTCGGCATTTCTGAAATACTTGGATCTAATACTTCACTTTATTTTATAATTTTTTTGTTAACATTAAGTGATAATTCAAACGAAGGCTTTCACAGGGATATGATAGTGTATTTGCAAGCCTCAGTTCTCGTCATAAAAGGTTATACTATGAAGGTCATATACTATGAAGTGGCGTATGCTATATCTTAGTCCCTTTGGAATTTTTCGAGATATAAATACCTAGTCTGGCCATAAATATTGTTTAATTAAAAATAAAAAATTATTACATTTGAATTTGGAATCTGTCATTTTTATACGATTGTTTATTATGTTTTCTCGTTTTGGCGCCAATACATTGTACAATATTTTGCGATATTAAAATGGAGTGGGGTGATAAAGAGAAAATCGCCGTGATTGCATTACCACAAAGTAGGTATGGAGCCAAAAGTAATTTTTAAAACTCTCCATACACTTGGTAAATTTTTTTTAAATTTGAGCAACATTTTAACAAACAAAATGACCGTATTTATGCTCAAAGCTCTAAGGAAGCTTCCCAATTAGTCGACAGAGTGCAACGTGGGCATTATCCGACTTCAGTGATGGTTTGGTGGGGTGTTAGCTATGAAGGAGTGACTGAGCCATATTTTTGTGAAAAAGGTATCAAAACATCGGCACAACTGTATCAAAATACCATTCTTGAGAAGGTAGTTAAGCCCCTTAACAACACCATGTTCAGTAACCAAGTATGGTCCTTCCAGCAAGACTCGGCACCAGGTCATAAAGCTCGGTCCACGGAGTCTTGGTTGGAAGCGAACGTTTCGGACTTCATCAGAGCTGAAGACTGGCCGTCGTCTAGTCCCGATCTTAATCCGCTGGATTATGATTTATGGTCAGTTTTAGAGAGTACGGTTTGCTCTAAACGCCATGATAATTTGGTATCCCTAAAACAATTCATACGATTGACAGTGAAGAGTTTTCCCATGGAAAGAGTGCGTGTTTCTATTGATAACTGGCCTCAACGTTTAAAGGATTGTATTGCAGCCAATGGAGACCACTTCTAATAAGCTTTTTATATTTTTAATTGATTTATATTTATGTATTAAAGTAACACACTTTAAAAGTAATATATGTTATTTGCAATTAGAAAAATATTTTTTTGGCAAGACTAGGTATTTTTTTGGCAAAAAATATATTTATGGCAAGACTAGGTATATTTCACACAATTCTAAGGAAAGGGCTTTTTAGTTTTATAGTTCTCAATATTTTATCCCAAATCATTAACGGTATAATTACATGTATATCATAATATATACAACGCAATATAAAAAAATATGTTATTTATATTATATTAAAACACTGCTATTATTTTAATTAAAATCGTATGCCATTAAATCAAATTACAGGCGTCACAACTTGCCCTATCTATATTTTATTTATACAAAAAATATTAATTTATATTTTATGTATATTTGAAGAGTTTGAAAAAAGTTCACCAAGCTCACTGTATACAAGCTGGTTGTATTCGTTGACTCACCAGAAGCACCGCCTCACAGACCGACTGACCTTGTGTTCAGGTTGCGATTGGCTTGTTAAAGTGTAAAACTAGTGGTGTCGACGAGCAGTATAACTGAATTATAATAAATTAAAAAAAAACAGTGACTCATTTCTCCCGGAATAAATGCATTAATTATATGTTATAGTTGATTTTTCTTACTCAACAACCAATTATGTTTAAAAGATAAGATTGAAAAATATTTTTTGTGAATGTTTTTCAATGTTTTTTTACTTATTACACAATATTAGGAATATAATAAAAGCAACAATAACAATAAAACCTAATTTATATCGAGCATTTTTTTATTGATTACGATTTCTTTTTGTTCCTGTTAAGTTTTGACCACATTTTTTACTAAAGTTGAAACATTCTGCAATTATCGTTCAGCTTTTTTATTTATTGATTCTGAGGCGGTACGAGGTTTACCGGGTCAGCTAGTTTGACTAGCTGACCCAGCAAACTTCGTACTGTATAATATATTATATATAAAATATATTAATTATAAAACTTGTAAGAACAATGATCGCAATGTTGAAGCGAGACACATTCAGATAGAAATTGAATGTACGCTAACGGGTGCGCCATCAATATAAATGTAACGTATTTGATTTTTATTAATTGAACTGCCAACCGTGGACAATCACGAACCAAAGCGGCTGCAAGAACAGCGAGCCTGCACATCTGTACACGTTTATTAATACCGCAATAATAAAACATTTGAGACACGTTCTTGCGTATCAATACTTGCGTTCCCGATATGAATTATTTATATATTTTATTGTCGCTTTATCGCCTGCATCGCTACCCTGGCCCGCCGGATGCCGGTTGTCCCTTGAAATAATAATCAGAACATAATTTTATTTTTGACAAATAACTGGTCAGCATTGGGTGCAGTCAGGTTTTTTAGCGACCGGCTGCAGCCCGCTCTTGTCGCTGAGATCGCAATGCCTCAGATTCCGCGTCCCCTGCATTATCGTCTGAATAAACATAAAAGACTGTTGGTATTCGAGCCTCCTGTAATTGTCTGTTATGTACAAACATGTTATACTAGATTTTGTTTATGTTTTATTAGTTATATTATTTTATAGTTATATTTATTTTTATGAACTTGTTTCTTGTTGTACTCTACATTCCAGCGATTTCTTTGCCTTTCTTGCTTCGTTCATATCATAAAATTAGTAGCCACCTGCAAGCTAATAATCATGTAATATAGCTGTTAATATACTACTCACTGAGGATGCATTAATGGTGTATTCTATATTTTAATGCTAAAGTAATAAAAGAAATGTACCTATTACCTGTAAAATTATCGGGTTTTATTATTGCTATGTATTTTTTCTGGCTATGTCCATTCCTCCCGTGCCTGGCAGTGAGAATAGATGTTGCGAACAAAAATTTTTTTTTTAGTATTCATAAAGGATAAATATAACCAAAACAATATTTATTTATTTATTCTATACAAGATCCACAGCATAACATATGGGAACACTTATATATTATTGAAAACTTCTTAAGCCAATTATGGATTTACATTTTAATTTATTTTTTATGAGATAGGAAGGCAAACGAGCAGGCGTGTCATCTGATGGAAAGCAATCAACGCCGCTCATAGACTTCCGCAGCACCATAGACAGTGCGGAAACATTGCCGACCTTTAAGGAAAGTGTCATTATGGGAGTGGGAATGGGAGGGGGAGAGTAGAGGCAGGAAGAGGGGTAGAGGGAGGGGGAGGGTAGAGGCAGGAAGAAGGGTAGAGGGAGGGGGAGGGTAGAGGCAGGAAGAGGGGTAGAGGGAAGGGGAGGGTGTTGGGCTTCCGGAACTCGGCCGCTCACCGTACGAAGCGCGGTAGGTAAGCTACCACTCAGACGCCTGTGTTCTGCGGGAGTGTGGTACTTCCCTGGGCGAGTCGGCCCATTCATACTACAGACAAATATTATGCTATTCTTGACAAAGTATTCGTCTGCAGCGTGGCTCAACCACTATTAAATTTAATTATAATAACTTATAGTTAAAATATATACAAGTAATAATAATATAGTAAAAATGTATATTAAAGTTAACATTTTTTAAAGGTAATCCTTTGCGAGAGTCAGAATTATAGGGTTTACAAAAAAAAATGTAATGATGTTTGTACAAATACTTCTAAATGTAACTGGGATTACTTAAGTTTCATTAGGACCATCAGGTTAACGTCATTGAAACAGATTCTAAAACATTTCCAGCGACAAAAACAGTTCAAATGAAGCTGTGTTTCCCTTGATATGCTGTTAGCCTAATGCCAAGACGAGTTTGAGACGGATACAAATTGAAGTTTCGATACACGTCAAGTTATAATGTAGTAAGCAACGCCCAGTACGTACGTAAGGTGTGGACTTAACGCTCTAGCGATGCATGTAAATACATCATTGTCATATCAGTCTACGGGCGCTATACGTAATGCCAGCTCATTTAGAATTTATTGAGCGACGTCTACATTGAGTAAAGAATAGCGAGAGTAAAATATATATTTTAAAATATATGGAATTCGCGCGTTCCCTTACGCCAAAACATGTACTTACTATTATTTTCTAAAAATATAAAGAACTTTTAGATATATATATATATATATATATATATATATATATATATATATATATATATATATATATATATATATATATATATATATATATATATATATATATATATATATATATATATATATATATCTTAATAACACCTTTTATTTATATATTTTACAATATTTCACCTTAACATTTTCTTAAACACCTTCAGCTCTTACTACTTCGTTACACTCCCAACAACTCCTCTTACCTTATTTCAACTCCATCCTTCTATCATATTGTCCTCTCATTCGCACCTTTCATTCGAATGCATAATAATACACAATTAATAATCGAATGAACAATTGGATACTTCAAAAGTAGACCTGTGTTGGTGTTTTAATGTCCATTCCTCTAGAAATGTTGACCCCCGTGTCCGGAAGTGAGAGTTTTTCTTCGTACGCTTTCTTACTTAGTCTGTACACCACCTTAAAGCTATCCTTAATGTACATGAATCGTTTGTAAATAGTGATGAATTGTAATCGATTTAAGAAAACAAGATTATGTTCTTACATTATGGCTAGGTAGGTACATTGCCACGAGGCACGCCAGAAATTGGCCCAAATTAGATCAATGAATCTAAGTAGATGAGTATTAAGAAATAATCAATCATGAAGCGATATTTTTTTATTTATTTATGCGAGTATTTCTAAAAAAAAATATGAACAGATATTCTACCGAGGAAGATTAGAGGTTTCCAGAATAGAATAGGCGCATTGTTCGGCTCATTGTATAGCTCATATACAATGAGCCGAACGTCATCAAAACCATTAAGATTGGATGCCTTCGTTGGGCTAGGCACGTGGTACGGATGGACGAGGCTACAGTACCCAAACGCCTACTCGACAACGAACCAGGTCGTAGAAGCCGCGGAAGACTAAGCTCAGATGGCTAGATGGAGTCGAGGACGACTTAAAGGCAATCGGTTTGAGGGGCTGGAGGGAAAAAGCTAATCGAAGATCCGACCGGAAAAATTTACTGGAACAAGCTAAGACCCACCCGCGGCTGTAATGCCTTGATGATGATGATGAGAATATAATAGGGTCTCTCCATTTGCGCCAAAAGTGGGGTTCACGGCAAGGCTAATGTTTAGGAAGGGACTATTTGCGCTGTATTACTTTCGGAGTAAATATCTAGATGTTATTTATTCATTTTATTGTATGTAAAAATAGCAACTTATTCTACGATACATTAGACAAAGATATTTTTATAACTAAATAATCCTAAAATAGATTTCCTTCAGTATAGAAACAATATCTTTTTTAACGAACAAATGAAATTACTGCAAAAGAATTTTACTTAAAATACAGCTTAGTATTCAAAATACATATTACACAATTTACAATTATACAACTTATTTTACACAAATTACAATTATTATGACTATTCTATACAAACCAACATTATTCTTACATAATCTGCCAACAGATGGAGCCATAAGCTATAAAATAATTTGGTTATTTTGTCTATTGCATAAAATAATTAAATAATGATATTAATTCTAATACGCCGTCATGTACGTGTATATGTTTGTGGACATATACAACTGTGCCATATGTAGATGGACAATTATAAGTTATATATATACCATCTCTTTATTAATAAACAAATAACATCTGTTTGTTAATGATTTTGTAGTTCCAAAATATATTATTATATATTTGGGATTTGTTACGTCCATACGCTTAATTTATTAGACTCCCATTAAAGAATCTGAAGTGACAGGACGAATGAAAGAGTTCGATCGTCGAAAGGCAACTGAGTTGACTTAATGAGAGCTCATTGTCAATTGGCTGTCATTGGCCCCCAGTCAATGTATGCAAACGTCCACTGCGCCGACTCCGAGCGCGCTTTATCTGATCTCCTCTTTTTTCAACGCGTGCGCCGCTTTATATCCATTTTTTTTATTTTTGCTAAATTCGAAAAAACTTGTTATTAAGTACGTGCCAATTTACGGCATAAGCTTTTCGGTAACACAAATGGGTCAACGCTTTTATGTTCTAATTTTAGAACCGAAGGTCCAATTAGATTCCTATATTAGCATAAACTTTTTATACCCTATATATTTTTTTCCATATATATATATATATATATATATATATATAGACATATGTCCCGCTGCTGGGCACGAGTCTCTCTATTTCTGGAGGAACGGACACTAACCCACCGCGATTGTCCGATGCGTATTGGTCGGGTAACCAGTTCAACCATGAGTCCTGTCTGTACTCTCTTAAAGTGCCTAAACGTGAGCTCGGAATAAATGTCTATAGACCATACATGTTTACTCTGTAGGCGGCACCGTGCCATTAAGCTAATTGGTCGTCAGTCTTTATATATTTGTTTAAAGTTAGGGTATATTATGATTTAACGGTGCGCTTCATAAATGGTGTGCCCATAGTCGCGACACTGGGTAAGTGGGTTGGCGACCGCGGAGACAGATATTTCGCACCAGCAACGCTGCTGCCGGTCGCCGGCCTGAGTCATTTGAGTCCAACTATAATTCGTGATGGTTATACAGCGATCATTCGATCATCAGTGCCTCGTTCATTACTCAACAGGATGCACCCCGTGCAGGTGAGGTCCGCGCAAGGCGGCTGGCAGAGACTGGATGCGTGTACCCAAAGATCGCTAGGTGGGGGCGCGTCTTGGGTGAGGTCTATGTCCAGCAGTGTATTGCCGTAAGCTGATATTGATATTATGATTTAATTTATGTAGTTAGCTTTTAATCCTTAAACACTATAAAGGAAATAATCCTAATTATGAAAATAACAATTAAAATATTAAGAGGAAGATAATAAGAATACTAATAATTCTAGTACGATAATCGTAAATTTAATTTTGAACAAATACAAAAAAATAATTCTGGGTATTACCACCCACGAACTGTTGTAAAATATGAGACAAATGCTTACCCTCATCTTACGCAAATTGCCAATTTAATTCTTAAATTTGCCGACCGCATGAAATTTATACTAAAATATCTGATTATTATTGAATTCTTGAACATATTCATTAATGTTCAATGGAAAAGGTTTAATTTTTTAAAATTCCTTACTAAACCATTTAAAAATGTGTTTGTAAACAATTTCATTTGGTTTCACTACAAATTATAGTTTTAATTTGGAGTGCTTCAGTGATTTATGAACTGTATGTCATTATATGACGCATGCCAACAGTATTTTAATCGCCATACCTACTCGTATTTTTGAGATTGTCACTTATTAACTATGTTAATAGCAAATTAGAAACAGCACTCACTATAAAATAAAACAACGTGTGGAAAACTGCGCGCTAAAGATTCCTTTTCCATACCTGTAGAGTTTGTCGATTTGATGAGAATTCTGAGGCGTGTTCCTAAATAGGCCATTTCGTACTTAAATTTTTAAGAATAAGTGTTATCCTGTATTATAATAGTCATATTTACCATAATTGTACTACACACCTGCATCGCAGTGACAAGATGCTTCGCGATCGCATATCGATTGTGCGTTTTGACCTGAACCTGAATACCTTAAATACTAAAAATCATATATGATTGCCACGCCCTTCCCTCTACCCCCGCTCATTCCCACTCCCATAATGACTCTTTAAAGGTCGACAACGCTTCCGCACTGCCTATAGCGCTGCAGATGTCTATGGGCGGCGTTGATTGCTTTCCATCAGGTGACACGCCATATATACTATTCTATAAAATTAGTAACATTTAGATTAACAAATCACACGTCACAACATGTTTATCTTTGTCATAATTTTACATCGTTATTACTACTGTTGAAAGCGTATCATAAAAGTTTCAAGTCAGTGTTGGTTTTTTGGAAAGAGTCGATATAATAGACTACCAAAGTAATCAAGACGCTTGTAATGTTTCTGACTTTACGACTATGATACAAATCAAACGAGGTTAGTCGAGTGTTATAACGTGGAGAATCATAGAGGCTCGGGAAGACTATCATTAATAACTATAACTTTATAATGATAAAAGATGTTTAAAGTGCTGCTTCACAGCCTAGGAGTGGATATGTGTATGTATATTTTTTTGTTTTTGTTGGATAGGAAGGCAAACAAGCAGGCGTGTCACCTGATGGAAAGCAACACTGCCCATAGACTTACGCAGCGCCATAGGCAGTGTGGAAGCGTTGCCGATTTTTAAGGAAAGTGTCATTATGGGAGTGGAAATGGGAGGGGGAGGGCGAGGGTGTTGGGCCTCCAGAACTCGGCCGCTCACCGTACAGAGAGCGGTAGGTAAGCTACCAGTAAGACGCCGGTTTTCTGCAGGGGTGCGGTAGGTACTTCCCCGGGCGAGCCGGCCCTAAATTATTTCTAAAAAATTCCTAATGAGATAATTATAAACCTTCATCAGACTATTTTATATTAATGTACTAAACTTCAATATTTTGATTTCCACAAGCTGCACTGCTAGCAGATGACGTTAAAATGGTTATTTTTGTTATTATTAACATGCCTTTATTTTGATATTACACTATATTTATTTGGCACAAAGAACAAATTATAGTAGTAGAAAAATACATAGTATGAACATATAATATCACCTAGACTATTATATATGCAAATCTATAATACTTATATATTATATTGATATATAAGATATATCAATTCTGAGTGTTTACGCACAGAATGGTATATTATATTATAGTATGAAATAATAAGAGTTATTTCTTTAAATTTAAAGAAACGTCAAGGAAATTATTTTTAACTGTGATTTACGAACTGTTAAAGATCTGATGTCCTAAAGCGAATGTTTCAATTGATACATTTTTATATTTATTTAATATCAAATATACTCATACTATGGTCTCTTAACATTATATCATTGTAGTGGCCATAAATACGGACTAAAGAATTATATTGTGAGATATAATTAGAATATGCTTTAATATTGAACATTTTATGGGAAGGTTTACGTGATCTGTCGCAGGTGTTAAAATTTAGACGAGAGAGTAGTTTATATTATTATTATTTTATCTCATACCTTACCATATAACTACAACTGAATCCATCAACATTTGTTTATTTTGTCATATCCTCAATTCATGTAATAAATAAGTAGATTAATGGAGTCAGGCGTTACTAAACTAAAGTTTTGACTGTCCACATAATAAATAAGTAGTTAAGACAAGACAACAATTTATACCGTACAAAATAAAGAAATCCTTTACATAGTTGAATATCGGAGCTTTTTATTAAAGTCGGCGTTGAACAAATGTCGTTGACAGATTGCAGTGTGTGCGCTGCCTGTGTCCGCGAAATGACCACCAGCCATTTTAATTAGTGACACACCAGATGTGTAATTATTTAATTCGTTTTGCGGAATAATCATATTTTATGATTATATGAACGTTGGACGTCTTAGAAGTTAGTTTACTTGATTTTTAAACTAAGAGTTCATGAATTTTTATGATAACAAATTTGTGTTAATAAGAAATATAGTAGTGTTGTAATTATAGTAGTGTCTCAAATAATCATTTCTAATTGTTTCCAATTCGCCCGCCAAGCGTGGGAGTTAAGGAAACACGGAAAGATATTTCTTAAATATTACTATTTTGAGAAGCAACTTAAAACACAACCTAAAAATTATATATTATATAAAAATTAGAATATGATCACATGACATTTTGAGTAATAGCATTTTGTGTAGAAATAGCAAATATAGATAAATCCATGAATAGAATAAACTATTCCAGACACTCAACATCCTTCTCTCATATAAAACTAATATAAAACCTTCGAAAAAAACAAGCCTATACTTGCGGTGTCACGGTTGTCTATGGACGGCGTTGATTGCTTTCCATAAGGCGACACGCTCGTTTGCCCTCCTATCCCATATAAAAACAAAGTTAAATACGAAATAAAACGCGATCAGCAAATTGGTAAATGTGGTTTGGTACACTAATTTACATCTATCTTCATTTACATCAACAAAATATTATATAAAAATCTTTAATTTTCACTCGTTCGCATCGCTCCACAGAAACGTAATTACTAACGCGTTGTAATACGAAATTATGAATAATTATTGTGTCAGAAATAAAAAACTAATGATATGCTTTTTTTTAACAGCCCATATATTTCCCACTGCTGAGCACGGGCCTCACCATTTATGGAGAAACGTTAAACCCACCACGTTTATCTAATGCGGATTGGCGGGATTATCAGACTCGGAATAAATATTTGTAATCCATGCATATATTTATTCTGATGCGGGGATCGAACCTGCGACCATTGACTCCGCGGGCGGAGGGCCTCACCACTGAGGCCCTATTCGTACGGTGTATGCAGCGATACGGAGGTTCAGTTACTTTCCCATCAATGTATTTCCTTTTTATCTCCCATTATTCAAATCCTTACCCTAAGGTAGATCACGCAAGTATAATGCCATTTGTATTACAAAGGTTGTGGGTGGCAATGATTCTTTAAATACCCGCCTGTTCATTGCCTATCTCTTCCATAAAAAAAAATAACGCTGTCCATAGACACCTGCAACGCCATAGAAATTGCAGTAGCGCTAGTGAAATTTACATAATGCTAAATTTATTTCGAAGGTTCTTAAAACAAGCCTACACATCTGCAGGTGCAATATCCAAATACATTCTAAAATAAAAGCAAAGAAACTGACTTGTTATAAATTTAGATTAATTACTGGTCAAATACATTTTCCAATCGCATGTTAACACAATGACAAAATTGGAGTGGGCAGGAAGAGAGCGCGTGCTGTTCACGATTCACCGCGTGGCGCGTGCATTATTCAATAAAATATTTATCAATAAATAAATGCTCACATTGGGACGCCGTCGCACATACTAATGGCGACACGCGGCGAGTGTCTTTTTGTTTCTCAACTCCTCCATTCAGCTTTCCATTGATACGTCTCGCGTAAAAAGCGGACTATCGGCTCGTACAAGTTGCTAACAATCATTGCCACTTTTTGCCATCGATTGAACAAGGACGTGATCGGTTTCTGTTTCGGTGAGGTGATGCGAATCTTTAATGACATAGCCAATTGCCCCGTTGTATCGGTATGCCGAGCGAGTCAGTCGCGGCTATTTGTGCTAATAGCTGTTTAGTTTTTGTATGAAGCGATCAAAATACTCGCAGTTGAAAAGAATACATTAAGATTTACAAGAGACTTTTATTTTACTTGCGTAACTGCAGGTGCATACAAACTGCATGTATAGTATAAGATAGTACAAGTTTTTTAACACGTTAAAGTTTTGATGTTAAAACTTTGGCTGATGACTTAATTGGCTCAGTGGTAAAACCACCGTTCGATTCCCACATAGAAATAAATGGCCTATAGATTTTTATTTCGAGTCTGAGTGCCCTGCTAATCCACCTAGCAGAAGCATGGTACATTTCCAGTAAGTTAAATATATATAAGTGCAAACAAATGTTGACATGTTTGGTTTGTATTTTATTTTATATTATAAAACAATTTAAATACATGAAAAATATTTTTTAAATTTTTTCTAGCGGATTGAATTTGAAATGAAGAAATCTGTAATAGAACTAAAGATACTGACTAGTTCTCCTAGTTAGCAAACTAAAGTGGCAATGGGCTAGTCATATTAGAAAATCGACGACCACTGGAGTAGACTTGAAGTGCAGACCGCGTCTTAATAAACGAGTGTAGGACGCTCTCCGCTGATTGGTACACAGGGCGGTAATGAAACACCACTGCAACAGTCCACTGCTGCATATATATGCAGCAGTAGACTGTAGCATGCAGCGGACGCTCTCCGCTGATTGGTACACAGGGCGGCAGGAGAAACAGGATAGTGAATTCGTGAAGCTAGGTGGTGTTTCATTGGGGTAGACATATGTCTACCACAATGAAACACCACTGCAACAGTCTACTGCTGCATATATATGCAGCATGATGATAAAGTATTTACCAAACACAAAAATCACTTACTCATATGAATACTCCTTTATCCAATACATACAAGCACTGTCAGTTTAGTTGGAATGGCTATGAAGAATTCGAGTAATATTAAGATATTGCTAGTCTTCTAGTTCCTAAAAGAATGATTTCTACATAAAGTATAATTTAAATATTAATATAGAAATACTTTTGAACGTAAACGACACATAGTGAATAATGGTTTAAAAATAAAGACATTAAAAACACACGCGATAAAATCCTTAGCGGTATAGCAGATTGTATCAGGTTTGGGGACACCGATGGGTTGGTAAAATATGACCAGACGTATCAAATTAATAACTCGATGAGAGAGCTCATTACAGGTCCGTGTTGACATAAAATGGTGTGTACGATAAAGTTATGTCCACAAAAAGGCAAAATTACTGTCGGTACAACGCCGCCTGGTGCCCCACTGTGATCCTGAGATAACAGCTTGAAACAAGTTCACGTATAATCTAATAAATTGTATAGGTTGAAATAACCGGGAACGTAAACGAGCTCCGCATTTAAAACAGAGATTATTGATGAATTGGCCAACCTGGGGTAGTTGGAGAGATACTAATAGAAGAAGAAATTAAAAAGCGCAATCGCATCTTCTAGCTCCAACTGTAAACCTCACTTGGATGCGGTATTATTCAGTAGTCGAAACTATAACGAACATCTGATGGCGATACGAATGATCACATTAACAGCCTAAAGTAATCTAATACTGAACATAGGCCTCCCCTAGACGCATCATGTGGCCTTATAAAGAAGCTGAAGAGCTTCACGTATCCCAATTCCTTCAGCAACCCAGTGTACACTACGTTTTCCCAGACGAAATCCTTATTGCAGCGCTTAATAATTCCAACGATAGTTACATTTCCGATCGGCTTGATTCTTTAGCGCGGCGAAGAGATATCTCATCTTTCAACATTTTTTACCGCTTCATTCATGGGGAGTGCTGCCGACGAATTCCACAACTACACAACTCGCTTCATTCACGATCTAGATGAGTGGTGATCTAGTATAGTGCGCTTCTCCCGAAACTTCATTCCACGCACCGCCAATCCTACCTTTGTGCAATCCTTCGGTGGTTTTCCCGAACCGATAGGACATTGATAACTTCAAAAAACAAGCCTATACATACCTAAAAGGCCGACAACGCTTCCGTGACTCGTGCGGTATCGGAGGTGTCTATGGGCAGCATCATTTGCTTTCCATCAGATGACGTGCTTGCTAGTTCACCCTCCTATTCCAATAAAAAAAAGTTTGCTCGAAAGCTTAAACCTAAACTTATCTACCGTTAAATAATTCGATGAATAGTGAAGTTCAAAGACGACCTAATTGAATCATAGATAAAGCTACCGCTTTCGGAGTCACTGATCGTGTGTTTGGTGCCCGCTTTGGAAAAACTATATTTATGAACTAAAAGTATTTATTCTTAATCTGAGTGCCGACAAATCATGGGTGAACGGTCATTCCTCTACAAATGAGTTTGTGCCGTACTAGCTGTAGGACATATATACATAAGTCGTAAAAGAACATATTAAAATGCACGTAACTCTTACCCACCGAAAACTTAGTTAATAGTAGTCAGTTTTCAGTGCGCGCACGCTTCTCGTCAGTCACATACGATCCGCAAATTGGACGTGAAACATGGCGGCCCCAACTGAATAATACTGTGACTTAATGAGACGTGTCAGAAACGCCGCTCCTCTGAGACGCTTTTTATTTAAACGCCGCTTCCTGCACTACTACACTGAGAGCAGGTCATTGTTATACGTTTTTAGGACACCAGTCATGTTATGTTAAGTAGTGGATGTTTGAAGCCTTTGTTTTTTATGGTTTAGCTGAGTATTACAATAGTGGCCAGGATCTTTGGTTTGAGAAGTATTTTTTTAACCTATATAAATCCTATTGCTCGATACGGGATCTCCCTATTTCTGTAGAAATTGAAATAAATCCATCACTATTATCGAAGACAATCCGCCTACGAGGCACCCAGACTCGGATTTTGGAACTGAAAAACCCAATAAATACGCATTCCTAATGAAAAAAAAATGTAAACACCAATTCTTTTTTCTGACTCTTCTATAAATAATCTTCCTTACTAGGTTTTAAAATTGGACAGTCGATTTATGCTTGTGCACCCACATAAAGTACTTTGATATAAAAAAAATATTCTCCCTTTCTTGCCAGTGATAATTTTATATATATGCACAAATATTATCATTATTAATGTCAATGATCATCAAAACTCATCAATAAGTCCCTTCCTACAAATAAGCTTCTCTCAAAATTGAGGAAAAACCCCTCATTTAACTCAAGTACGAGTTCTTAGTTTTCACCATACAAAAGACATCAACGACTACCATATTATTACTTCTTACAAAGCCAAAGTTTCTATCACGTGTTTTAATCCTGACATAGATTAAGCGAACTTTCTTCTTTAAGGATAATAAATTAAGTAAAATTTAGAGCATTCTTCACTATTTTTTGTTAGTTAAAAAAATAACAAATTGACTTAAACCTAGAATTTTTTTTTTATGGGATAGGAGGGCAAACGAGCAAGCGTGTCGCCTGATGGAAAGCAATCAACGCCGCCCACGGGCAACCGCGACACCGCAGGAGTCGCGGAAGCGTTGCCGGCCTTTTAGGTAAGTATAGGCTTGTTTTTTGAACGTTCCAATGCCGTAACGAATTATATGTATGTTAATATTAAATCGACATCTAAATTTGCTTTGTTTACCTACTTTGTGTTCTGCAACAAATTGATTAATATGCCTGTATAAACAATGAACTCCAAGCTAATATCTTTATCTTGAGGCCCATTAAATTCACATTATGTTAGCTAAAAAATTACGTATTCTTAGTGTCTTATTCATACTTTGAATTTATTATTTATTTTAAACTTTATTACTATATATCACATTCATATAGTAACGATGAAGGAGGAATACTGCGAAAACATTAAAACTCCATCTATATATCTGATATAACGATGATGTTCTCTTTTATAAATACATCAAATGATTTAAAATCTGTGCCCAGCAGTGCGTTTTATACAGGCTATGTCTATAATTACATAAGTACTAAAACGATTAGTTAATAAGGGATAAATTACACTATAAAGAACACGCAATAGAAATCAAAGGCAACTCGTTTTTCTATGTTTAAATGCTAGTGATGTTTTATAGTAAACTAGTACTTAAAAATAAGACGTGATAGAAGCGAATAGTGGAATTGTGTTTAGAAAAATTGTAACAGGCGGAACAATCCGGCCTTCTCCTTCCAGCAAAACCTTAATCCAATTAAAAATCTCCCGCGAGTAACGGGTTGCCTCTAATTGCATTCAGCAGTAGCCAGTTCAAATTATATCAATAAGAAAGGGCAGGCAACGGCGCCGCAGCAAATTGCGACTACCCACCGTTTTCCTTTTGTGTTTTGAACTCGCCGACGACGCCCATTGGTTCATTTTAATGAGCTCCGATCAATGGGCGTAATTATTCCTCGTATCATTCTTTGTTCGCGACGCGAGCGCGCTGTCATCTCATATGGTCGGGCCGCGGTGCCCTCGCGTAGGCATCTTGTGCCAGTTTTTGCGTGCGTTTTTGGCGAATATCCGTATACAGGTAAGTAAGCGTCCTCCAATTACAGGCGCTCGTATCGCGGAGTCTCGGTTTCGCACAATAACTGTGTCCGTTGCCATATAAGTATCTCCTTTCCATGTCAGTTTAATGAGGCGTATGCTATTTCTCAACGCTGTGCAGATCTATAAAAATAAAAAAGAATGTTTCTTTGTATGTTTGCTCTCTGTGCATTCCTAAACAATGCATCCGAGCCGATCGATCTTTTTTTCACAACCCATATATGTCCCACTGCTGGGCACGACCCTCCCCATTTGTACTGACATTTACCCACCACGCTTGTCCAATACGGATTGGCAGGGTAACTAGACTCGGAATAAATATATGTAGGCCATACATATATTTAAGTCAATGCGGGGTTCGGACACGACCACTGACTCCATAGGTGGAAGCTCCGTCAATGGGCCGATTGACGGAGCTTGATCTTTAGAGAAGATTGATCTTTGGTAAGTATATATTATAAGGCACGCTTAGGAAAGATTTCGTATATCTGGTTGCATACACTCGCCAAGGTTCTTGGCCAAAAAGAAAATATTCTTTAATGTAACTTTTTCTTTACGTGGCATTGCAAAGTATAGCGGGCACAATACTTGTTCTTATTTTGTCAAATGAACTTCTATTTTATTAGTTTATAATAACAAAATAATAGTAAATATTTATATCATTTGGCTCTTTGTGTAGTAGAGACAAACTGCGGGTAAATTTCAGCAATCTCTACTTAGTCTTCCCCTACTGACCCTCCCATCCACATCCAACGTAAATTTGTTTTACCAGTCGTCTTTCATTCGTCCTCTGTATGTGCCCAAACCATCTAAGCATCACTGTCATAACTTTTGTCACAACACCTTCTTTTACTTACTTATTTAACCTTAGTGGAATGACTTAGCTATTCCATATTAAGAATATAGACGAATGGAATGCTAAATATTTTATCTGCCATAAGAATTCCTAGTCATATTAATATTCCGTACAAGCATTATGAAACTTATTTATGTATTAAAAAGTGATGTAGCAAATAGCCGATCGTTAAAATTGATAATCTTCACGCAATTCCAATTCATAATCGGCGGAGAGTAATGACACTAAACGCGATCGATGTTGCCACCCTAAAAGATGCCAATTACGACCCTTCTTTGTATCGTAAATCCCACATCGGCTTGTAATCGACGTTTCTCGTTTGAGCACTCATTTACCTTTAATTTCTTAATCAAGCCTTTAATTGAAATGTTCAGTTGCCCTACGATAACACGTTACGTGCATTAATGTCTGTGTCCGATTATATTTTTTTATGCCAGTGTCTGCAAATAACATTTAGTCTCGTAAAAATAAAACGCTAATGTAATAAAATTTATTTAATTGATCTAAGTACTTTTGTACGTTTAATTGACTTATTCCGATTAAACTTCGAGTTAATTACCTCAGTAGTGTCTTTGTGAGCTGGTAAATCGTACGTAAAATTGTTATTATCCTTTTTATTTATTTATTATTATTTTTTTCATTTTTTGTAAAATACATTGAAATAAATAACCCTTATTACTTGTTATTATAATATAATATAACCATGCTGTGCGCAAAGTCCAGGCAATATTGTTATGTTTATACTATATTTTTTCTTTTTTATGACTGTAATTTGGCCTTTATGCCAAATAAATAAATCCATAGTTAGAATATAGTTAACTTTATCATTAACTTTAGGAAACAAAATTTATTTATTAAAAAATAACCTTAAAAACACTAGTTTCTATATATAACAAAATCTTTAGAAGGTATAATAATTTACATATGTCTTTAAAAACTAATTTCAGTTTCATTTATTATCATATAGGTCAACCCGACATTTAATTAATGTCAGGCGCGTTATTTTCGCAATCCATAATTACATTTCTGTAGTTATTAGTTGATAATTAATCAAGCAATGTTGTTTCAACTCAATCGAAGATCAGATAACTTAATTTATTTTATCTTTGAACATTGATGGAATAATTGTTCCTAATTAAAGTATAAATTGGTAATTAGTGTAATGGGTTAGAGGTATAATTAAACTTGACAATGAGTTCTCGTATACCAGTACATTGTCAAGTTTTGTTATCTTGAGTAATTTAGTCAACATTTACAAACGACTTATATGCATACTTTTTATGTAATTGTCTCAATTTTATTGTGTTAAGAAGCTTTTATTGTGTTGATTGCTATTGATGGCCTTAGGGATTTTACAATTTCGTCGGATGGACGCGCAAATAGGTGGACCGCAACTTCCAGACTGCGGAGAACGATAAGGAAGATAACTCGACAACGAAGACAATAAATAAATAAAATAAAAAAAAATACTTATGTTTCTAATTTTTTTAGCTTTATATTTATATACTATTTATAGCATAAAATATAAACTTTACCATTGAACATATTTTTCATGTTAAGTTACATCTGTGTGGTGTGAAGAGACATTATTCGCGGCCAAGCGGCCCTGTGCGGTGAGACGGCACGCCGGAGATGTGTTCCGGTCGCGGCGGTTCCATTGTTCTACCGCTAATTGAATCGATGCCACTGATAGATTGTGCCGTTCACGTGCCACACGCTAAAAGGCCGGCAAACCAACTTGATTTACTATAAATTAAAAAATATAAATACTAGCGATATTTTTTAATATTATTATAGTAAAAAATCTTTCCAACCAAGCTAATAACGTGCTAGGAAATGGTACAGACTAATAGTCCAATAGAGGATACAAACTAACAAACTGAAATCGTAAGCCTGAATCTTACGAAATAAGATATTGCTGCTTCAATTAATTTTTTAATTAACGAAATAATAATAGATACATAAACAGCCCTACGCATTTCTCAAAGATCGGCAAACGCTTCTACAAGTGTTGTAGATATCTATGACCAGCGTTGATTGGCTACCTGAGTGGATGGTATATATATTATATATTTTTTTAAAAGCCCATATATGTTACACAGCTGAGCACGGGGCTCTCCATTTCTGGAGGAATGGACGTAAAACCCACCACGCTTGTCCAATGCGGATTGGCAGGGTTACCAGACTCGGAATAAATATTTTTAATCCATATATTTATTCCGATAGATCGAACCCACGATCATTGACTCCGCGGGCGGTGGGCCCTTAGGCACTGAGCCAATATATATATATATATATATATATATATATATATATATATATATATATATATATATATATATATATATATTGGCGATTATATCGATAATTAAGTTAGTTTAAAATTAAATTAGTTTATTTACTGGTGTTGCCGACCGCGTCGTAACGAATCGTTAGCTCCCGCACAATAGACAAATCGAGTCTGTCACACTCTCAGCCCGCGCACTCACCATAGACCATCTATTGTATCGAGTACTGAGCAGTGCTATTTCGCTGTTAGAGACCTTACACACCGTTTTACCACTGCGCATTCATTTTTTGCGTTCTTTATGACAATGTATGTGTGTACATTTTGACACTTAATAATATGCGTGATATCAATGGAGCAGATCCAGGACAAGCTGTTGACTAAACCGACAGAAGGTACTACGTCGTGCGAATACCCTCTGCGAACCGATTGAAAGAGAACTGGGACATAATGTTTAAGAGACACAATGATCACACAGAAATCACACTTAACGAATTTTATTTTTTTTAAATGTTATATTTTTGATACTTATACTGTGCAAGGCCTTAGCCTGTATTTATTTAGTTATTTATTTGGCATAAAAAACAAATTACATTCGCAGAAAGAATAATATATAACATAACAGTATTGCCTAGACTGTAATTCTTAATGTTTGCGAACAGCAAGGTAATAACAAATAATAAGGCTTATTTATTTTAATGTATTTTCATAAAAATATAATAATAATAATATACGGATAAAAAAAGGATAATAACAATTTTAACTACGATTTTCCAGCTGCCAAAGGTATCCCGGAGTGTTTGCTTTAGTTGATATATTTTAATATTGCAAATATCAAAATGTGTTAGTATTATGGTCGATTATTAATTACCGTTCCCTCTACTTTTTTTGTTGTTTAAAAATTATGGGTTGTTTTAAAAGCTTTGTACGTAAGTTTGAAAGTCGAATAAGATCATCAAAAACAAGATAGGTATCCAAAATAGATCAAATTAAGTTCTATAACCAACAATTAAACCTCTTTGAAGTGATCCTTTTTAGTTCGTGTAATGATATAATTTGGAAGCGCAATTAACCAGTTAATTAACTGCCGGCGGGCGGTTAAGCTGTCTGATATTAGTTCTTCATTTTCTCTGACACATCAGAGCCATTGAAGACCGCTGTGGTGATTACATACTCACCTACACTTACTGCTGATTGTAAATTGGCTTTTATCAGATATTACTGTAATATTTTTTTTCAACAGCCCATATATGTCCCAATACTTAGCCTTCATTTCTGAAGGAACGGACGTTAACCCACCACGCTTGTCCAATGTGGATTAGCGGGGTAACCAGATTGGGAATAAATATTTATAATCCATACATATACTTATTCCGATGCGGGGATCGAACCCGCGACCATTGACTCTGCGGGCGGAGGGCCTCGCCACTGAGCCATTAATACTGTAATATTTGTAAACCACTAATTTATTAGCTACATATAATAACTTGCTAATTGGTTACCAAATTATAAAAAAAAATATACTGCATAGAGTATGATGCATTCGATAATGAATTTACTCGTAGTATTTGATGAAAATCGATCCTCAAGGAACTTAAAAAGATAAAGATGCTACCGACCAATTGCCTCTACGGAGTAAATACTGCAACCAAATTATGCTAAAGCTCTCCAACAACCAAAAATATATCATAGTTACTGGCAAAGTGGAAGCAGAGACCCGGGGGACGCACCCCAACAAAGTGGATCAACCAGGTGTCAAAAATGCTAGATATGAAAATTAAACATGCTAGCCCTGGGGGTAATTACCTTCGCATAAAACGCAGCTATAAAACTTCCGCACAGCACACTACGAAAACTAAAGTAGTAATAATAGATATAGTATCACAGTTACTCGAATACAACTAGGCGGGGGCTATTGCTTGCCACTACGCAGATATGATCAGAGCCGATTGTTCCGAAATAATAGAACAATTTTTTTCAGTAACTCGTTAGCTAAAGAATAGTAGCTATTACTTTTATCTTCGTTTTGATTTAACGATCCCGTTGTGAGCGAACAGAGAAAGTTCAATAGGCTACAGTATTTTCAACAGAAGCTTTGATTACTACTAAAAAGTAAATATATAATTTTATATAGAATACTATTAACTGCACAATAAATTCTGACTCAATATACTTACTCAATACTTTTTTTCAGCCCATATATGTTGCAATATACTTTTATCAGCACATATATGTTCCACTAATGCTAAACAAACTTGACGACCCTTTATAGGGACAAACTTGCACGGTGCCAGAGACGGATGGAGAGGAGCATGCTAGGTTTTAAAATTAAAAGATATAGTTAGAAGTATAGACATCAGACAAACAACCAAAATTAACCTATACCCTGACACGAATTGATCAAATTAAATCGAGGTGGACTAGGCACATGCTCCGCTGTAAGAAGGAGAAATGGAGCTAACAGGTAACAGTTTGGTACCCAAGGGATGGCGCATGAAGCCGACGTCGGAAACGAAGAAGATAGGTAAACGACCTGAAAACATCATTAGGGCCCCTTTGGATAAGAGTGGTGGCAGACAGAACCAGTGGAAAGAGTTGGAGGAGGCCTATGCTGTAATGCACACCGAAATATGAGACATTATTCAATTGAAATATTTATATATAGTATTTAAATGACTGCAAAATCTTTCGGGATATAAAGGCTTTACTATTATTAATATAATGCTAAGCACGGGACTGAAATAGAAAGGTTTTTCGAGAAGAATTGATATTATTCTACCATATTAATCCAAGGCATTCTATTAGGGCGTACAGACTCAGAATAAATACATACATGTAGTAATGTATATATGTATTACATATACACCTAAGACAGAAATTAAGACTGAGGAGCAGTTTTCCTCGTTGAATTACATCATCGTTTGATTGTCGCCATCGTAACCTGCTGGCTTTTTGCTCACAACTCCCTCCGACGAAATTTGTAAAGGGCAAAGGACAAAAAATGACATTGCCATTGTGATTTGTCTTTCAATTCTAACGTTCTGATCGTAGTACATCGTAAAGGAAGTCATAAGGCGTAAACAAGGTCTCGCTCGATTAGACACGCCATGCCAGTACGCGCCGGGGCAGGGGCAAAGGTGTGAATTGACATTTAATAAAATAATTTATCAAACGCTGATGCGTTTTTAATGACCTTAAGTGTTGACCGGCTACGGATGAGTTTTTATGACCCCCGTAACTGCGGCACCGTATTCACGAACAGTTACACTCTGTTCAAACCGAAGAACAAGTTGCGGCGTTTGTTTGAAGCTGTAATCTTGTACACATTTTAAATACTTTAAGTTGCACGACATTAGTCTAAAGGTGGAATCGATTCTGCGTTCTGCGTGGGATATTAAATGAAATTTGTTTTGAAGCGTGTTATGAACTAACAGATTACTACGAACAACTTTAGAACAATTATTTTATTAATGTACATCAGTCATTGTTACCATCATCATCGTAAGCCTACGGTAGTCCATTGCTGGGCAGTTTCCGAAAGCGCGTCTCCGATCTTCGCCTATACGCATCCAGTCTCTGTCAGTTAAGAATAGCCCCACTCGATGTTTGCCGAGATGTGGTCTTCTTTTAAGCAAAAGCCTACTCGGTTCTCCGTCAGACATGATCAGCTTATTGCCACTACAATTTCCTATTTCGCGTCATTACCAGTACCAAATAGAAAATTCTGCTATACTTGAAAGAGTTCTTCGTTCAGCTGTGGGTTGCTAGTTGTAGTTGATGATGGTATGAATCATATGGTAAATGGCAAAATGTCTATGAGTGAATGTGATCACTTATTACTGAATGAATTGTTTGTCCAATAGCCTGCTATGTTACGAAACAATGATAATCCTTCGGTTTAAAGTAGTAGAAGATTTGGTAGACAAGCATTTTTATTTATTTAATAGTAATAGAGCCACGCCGGCTCGCCCGAAGAAATACCACACTCCCGCAGAACACCGGCGTCTGAGTGGTAGCTTAGGTACCGCACTTCGTACGGTGAGCGGCTGAGTTCCAGAGGCCCAACAACCACCCCCCCCCCTCCCATTCCCACTCTCATAATGATACTTTCCTTAGAGGTCGGCAACGTTTCCGCACTGCCTATAGCGTACGAATGTCTATAGGCGGCGTTGATTGCTTCCCATCAGGTGACACGCCTGCTCTATTGCCTTCCTATCCAAAAACAAAGATTCTTAGGACTGAAATTCAAAACTAAAAGTAGATCAATACCTGCTCTCTCCACAGCTTCTCGTGTGATTCAAGCGAGGGCGAGAGTTTACATGTTTACCATAATTATTTAAATTGTGCACGTCGATGCACGCATGTTGATAGCGCTTTCTTATCGCCGAACAATCAATTACCTCGCCCTCGCAATTCAATTATTGATTTTGTAATTAAAACGCATCGGCGGGCGCGCGGCGAGCCCACTGGCACCCGTTAATTTATCTTTGTCTCTCATTTTTAGTGAGGCTATTGCTTTATTGGATTCAGTTCTTAAAAGGCCTAAACGGAATCTTTTTTTATGAGATAGGAAGGCGATAGGAAGGTGACACGTCTGCTCGTTTAGACGTGTCACCTGATAGAAAGCAATCAACGCCGCCTATAGGTATCCGCAGTGCCACATAGGCAGAAGCATTGGCGACCTTCTAAGAAAAGTATAGACTTGTTTTTGAAGGTTCCAATGTCATGTCGGTTCGGAAACACCGCTGGAGGAAACTAGTATCTTTTTGCTAAGTAACGTTAAGCATCAGTTAAACAGAGTGAAACTCACTGAAAACGCATCCAGAGATTAATGTCATCATCATTGTAAACATCTTGGTAGTCCAGTACTGGACATAGGCCTCTAAGAAAATTTTGATCTAGATAAAGTTTTTATCTAGATCTAAATCTTTAACTTCACGTGTTCAGTTTCTACCAGCCGCCCTGCGCAGAAATTTATATAATTTTATTTTAATGCAAAAAGCTTTGACCGAAAGCGATTATTCAACTGCGATAAAAATGATCAATTGGCCTAAGAGAAAATATATAATAATTCTAACTGTATATTTATACGTAATTTTTCTAAGAGCGCAAAAAAAGGTTGAAATTCTTGCGCCCTTTCTTCTCTCTCAGAGCGCCATTTCGTTTCCGAAGTGGTAATTTTAATGGTAGAGTCAAATTATCATAAGAGTATGAGGCACAAATGTTAGCATTTAGCTATTATCTACTAGCAGTTATTAAAAACGGCTAACAGGAATATTAATATCATTGCTACTGTTATTTTTTAATAAGTGATTCTTTTTAATTTTTTACGTTACTTGTACGTAAGTAGTACGTTACTTGTATTTATTTTTACTTTTTTTAGTTTACCCAAGTCATACTAACCCTCCGGGGAACCCCCGATTTAGTATTGAAGTTTGTACTTATTCCATTACCTCAAGAGATCGAGCGTACAAATACTCGTAATCCAGCGACAACTTGATGAATACGGACTTTTAAGTTTATCTTTGTATAGATTAAAACTCACAAGCTCCGAAAGCTCTTGTATAGATCATAATCTTCCTGATTCATTTGTCCAGAATTCGATCAAATATCATGAACGTGAGCATATTAATATTTATTTAATGATTTTAACCATTAAAACTTTATTTTATATCAGCTTTGCCAAAGGGTTACTTAATGTCTTAGGTTTTTCTGTCAGTCAGTCTTTTGAGTGGAGATAAAGTATGTTGGCAGATGTAAATTTACTAAAACAATTTTCATAAATTCCTACTTATTAATTTATTAAAATATAGAAACGAAAAGTGTTTAAATACTATATGTAGGTAGCTAGAACTAATTTGGAGCATTTTCAACTATATATGAATTAGGAGAACATACAATAAGCTCTCTTAAAAACAAACATTGATAGGTTCGCAAATACCAAACAAAATAATTAAAAACTATCTGCTCCACTGATGTATTGAATTTTTTTTAATTATTTTTTTTTTAGTTTTTTTTTACTAAATAACCCTTTTTTTAATGTTATTTAATTAGCCTATGTTGTTAAACTTTGTCATGGTCGCCTATAAATGTGATAAAACTCATTTTTATTATTATATTTCATTTTTTTATATGTTTATCAGTGCGTACTCGGCCTGTGATCTAATAAATTAAATAAAAATAAATAATTACACTGGATATAATTAAAAAAATACATTCTGAAATGTTTTCCATTAGGTACTTAATTAATGTTTATAATAAATTTGTCGATGTAATTACAATCAATTATCGATTTATCTTAAAGGGAATAATTCTCTTATTCCACTTCCAAATAAATAAGTTCAACCTAACGTAATTATTTATCATCTGATTGCTTTATTGCGTACGCAAACATTTTAACTTTAAGCGATGGTGTAGCCCCGCGAGGTACCCTTAATCATGTCTCCTTTAATCGATTTTCAAAAGTGCCCTAGTGACTTTTTACTACACGGCTGAGAGAATAAAATAATCTTTCCCACCATTGAGATTAAAAAAATAAATTGCATTCCTTTCAGTTTACAAATTTCTTCATTTATTTACAACAATAATTGATCTAGTTTAAATCTCACTTGATATAAATTTGTTTATTTTATCTTATTTTACAAGTTTTGTGAGAATTTGAGCTAAATATTAGTAATTGTGTAATCTTATAGACAACGTATCACTTTAAGTAATAGAGGTACATACAAAATCCTTGTGTATTATACACCGATATAAGTAAAATAATAGAACAGGTAAATATTTTAGAGAGTTTCTGAAGAATTTTAAGGCAAAAATTTTAAAGATTTTCAAGATACTGTTTTACCATTTTCTAAACGTTTTTATTGCCTCGTTTTTTTTTGAATAAAAATTAAAGTGATTCATGTATATCACATTTAATAAATAAGGAAACCTGTTACCCTAAATGCACTTATTGAAGAACAACACGATTATGAACATTAAGATTGTAATGATTTAAAAATAAATGCAACTTTTTCATCATTGGTTTCATGAAAACCGTCTAACAGTAAATTGCTTTTAGGCCTCAGTATATTAGATCGGGGATCGCAAATTTGTTGTTTTTATACTCAGTTGTCTGTACTACTCATAGACACTTCGTAAGTACGATGCTTACGATAGAAATGGTTTGTCTATGCTCTATATCGGGAACCATAGAGTAAATGCAATTTTTCGACGTACACCCAACTATTTTGTTTATGGACGTGAACTATTTTCTTGATAATAATTTCAACTGCCTCATAATGGGTTATTCCTATAAAATTTTCAATTCAACTTAGAGGGTCTGAAGTCGAAACCCAATAAGAAAAAAAGACAAGTCTAATTTATATTTTGCTACTACCTGCCCGAATATTTTAGTCATTAGGAAACCAGTAGATGTATGTATAATTCTTTATTCCTTTTTAAACATAAATATGAAAATCTTAGTGTTGTACAATATGCGGTTATTTTAGTTATGTTTTAGTAATATGAAGTAACTTTAAATAAAAAAAAACCTATGCAATAATTTTATGTTTATATTGTACAAGGTCTTGTATTGTATGTAGTGGGTATATAATGGATATGACATTAGAATCTTCATAAAACAAGCCTGTAAATAGAATAATAACTATATATAATAATATAAAATAAAAATAATATAATATAAAATAAATAACTCGTTAAGATACATACATGTTTTATGAATGAGTTATTTTATTTATTTACTTAAGAACCATCCGCTGAAGTTACAAATGAATCCATTTATTATTTTTCTACATAATAAAATATGATTCTAATAAAGGACTGACATGACATTCATGAGATACATTAACCAACTTTAAACAGTAAGATTGAACAACCAAAAACAGCTTAATTGGCAAGTAAAATATTGAACAGCAATACGATGAAGTTTAGTTAATTTGATGTCTTGCCTGTTCGGCTATGCTAGCCTTTTTAAGATTATTAGTGTTGTCGCGGATCTTAGCTAAGTAAAAAAAAAAGTAAAATATTTTTTCGAAGTAATGTGATTTCTCATGAAGGATACTAATAGTCCAATGATACGTACAAACAAACCCGACTTCATACCTTGTTCAGTTTACTTATTCAATTAACGATACTAGTCACCGATGAGAATCGATAAAAACGTTCATTTTGCATATCGATATACAAGAGATTAAATCAAACACGGGACGGTTTAAGCGACGGTTCAAGTTATGAAATGTGAAGCAAGCGGCGGATTTACTTAGCCCGATGCCGACAGTGCAAATTGAATTAGCATCTGTTTTGCATAAACGTTGTCTCTCGATAGAGGCATGGCTCGCTCGTGAGGCGCGGCACGTTCGACCATCAATTGAAATTAAAAATCTTTGTGGAATGAATACACCGCAACGAAATTGTCCGGACCATCCTGGTGATTGCTTTATTGCTTGTACGAATATATTATCACGATATTAATAATTAATAAAAGAAGCGCTGGTGTGGAAACCGCGTCTCGGCAAACTTAGTATGGGACGGTTCCTGCTAGATAGAGCGACGACCCGCGCAAGGTGGCCGGCAGAGGCATTGCATACTTTCTGCATTCATAGGTTTTCATTCTTCTAATCTAAGCAGTAAAAGCATTCATTAAAATATTGTATTTGTTTATGGAACTTTCTGTTGTTTAACTTCATTTATTTATTTCATTTATACATTTATCTTAACAGGTTTAGCCATAATATATTTACATTTTAAATTAACAAGCTTGTATAATTGCAAATGTTTATCTAGTTCTATTTCTTAGAATATAGACTCTTTTCGGAATGCCTAATTTTGAATTATTACGATATCATTTGTAATATTTCAGTAATGTGCTCCGGTATTTTAATTTCAATTCTCCAGCGTTGTAATGATACAGATATTGAAAAAAAGAGAAGCTTTATTATTCCAGCATCTCGCTCTCGGCACACGTAGCGTCCTCCCGACGACCACCGAATTTAAATAACTTGTTTCAGCTACCGACCACTTTTGACATAACCCTTAGTTTAGAAAGGATTTTCGTTCCGTTTCTTTTCTTCGTTAGACAACCGATTCAATCCGTCTCTTTCTATGACCGTTGAAGATTCTCGCCTCGTCATTTCGGTAAGACGCAGACAAAGCGGGTCCTCATAATAAGGTCCCAAAGTGAGGCGATGCGCAGGTAGCGTGTTTTTGCGGAGTTATCTCGCTTAATTTGATTCGACTGTTGTTTTGTTTGTTCGATGCCCGCACGAGCCGCTCCAGTCGCATATGCAAAGAAGTTACGAATAAGCTTGCCTTTGAATATTGTGAATAAGTTTCTTCTTATTCTTTTTCGGCTACTATTAATAGTTAATAAGATACAAATGAAGCTTCATAGACTTTTCTTCTTTTTTCATAAAATAATACGACAACAAATTAAAAAGCAACAACTTCAAACCTTGTGTTTATTGCAGATATCTGGCAAAATAAATATTATAAATAAAAATAATAATAACGACACGTATTTCCTAGATAAGTTAACATTCTATTACCGTACATGTACGTTTAAAGTTTTATCCAGTTCAAAAAGATTAACAAAAGTTTTAAGCTTAATAGCACTTGTCAACAAGGTAAAGCGCTGATCAACAGTGACCTGTAGGTATGCACACCAAACTTGCGCATTATTAAAATGGTAGCCAATAATTGAGGAAGCTGTCGGCCCCTGAGCTGCATCCAAGAGCTGAACAGTTGTCTCAACTTAAGTCCAGTTAAGATTAATGAGTAGAGAGTCCCGAAGCTTTATGCCTGCACCCTGCTTAGGGTTACTGAATTTCAAACTCGTTACTGTGAGTATTACACCGTGGGATTACTAACGATAGCTAAACCACGTACAAGTGAGATTTGCAGTTTAATTTATAAGATATAGTGTCGCATACCCACACATCCGAGCATGCATCTTATAGTTTCCATTAAATGAGCAGAGAAAAGTTGTTATAAATGTGGCATATGCAGAGCTCCACGTGACCGGAATGCGTCCGCTCACGTTCTAACTCATTGTCATTTTGCGTTTCACGGGCCGTGTTTATGCAAATTAAACTCCGACGCGAATATGCTTTTAAATAACTCCTGACGCTTTATAGTGGTCCCAAGAAATGTTGAGGTATGTTGAACAAGGGCTATGTATTTTTAAATTATTTCACTTAGGACTTCTCTGTTGTTTAATGTAAGGAGGGGTAAAATATAAGGTCCCTAAAAATTGTTTTCCATTTTTATTAACTTAATGCACGAATGTAGGGAACTTAAAGGGCGCGTGGTGTATAGCGATCGCTAGCTCCGTCATTGGGAATTTAACTGAAACACTTAACTTCGCCAATTATATGATTGAACGATTTTCATCATTTCAAATCATTTTATTCTCGGGTGAGGTACGTTTTCAGGTTACTGGGGAATGGGAGGGGGGTAGAGGAAGGGGGAGGGTGTCGGGCCTCCGGAACTCGGTCGCTCACCGTACCACTCAGACCCCGGTTTTCTGCGGGAGTGTGGTATTTCCCTGGGCGAGCCGGCTCATTCATGCTACAGGCAAACATTATGCTATTCTTGCCAAAGTATTCGTCTACAGCGTGGCTCTACCACTATTTGAACTCGAAGCGTGAACTTCTTGAACTTCCTCTTCCTCCTCAGTCGTACACTCTTGACGGTGTAATTGTTGGCATGAATCTCTATCTGTAATCTGAAGTCTAATAAGGTGGTAGCTCGGCACATACTTCTTTTTTTTAATCAATCAAGTCGTGCAATAACTGTGTTATACAAAGAAATAAAAATATATAGCATGACGAAAGACACTTCATTGTGTTTCTGTCAAAGTACTGCTACTATATTTTTATTCAGCCATCCATACATCTAATATACGTGTTTAATGTTATAATGCAATTGAAAGGGCACGAGAATAAAGCGTGCCGCTCGGCAGACTCATAAAGCAAACAGATTGCATCTGCGTGTCCCGTCGACGTGGTGGGACCCAAGGCTGTGCGACTCGATGAGATGCGCTTGTAGATGACCCGACCCACAGGTTAGTGAACACTGTAAAGCTTTTATAAATACGAATCTTTTATAACTCAAAAAGACGTTCCTATTAGGCCCCAAAACCTGCCTCACTCTAAATACTGTAGGTGTCTCTATGTTTCAAAATTACGTTTTAGGTTCATATCTAACTTCTCTTATAATAAAAATTAATGATATTTTATATATATATATATATATATATATATATATATATATATATATATATATATATATATATATATATATATATATAATTTATCATAGAGAAATTATAGATATACCATACATAGTATCGTTAGATCAATTCTTTGAAAATATCACGCATCGCTTGGCTAATGTATTGATATGGCGCAGAGAAGGCTTTAGAAAAGTAATTATTTGAGAAATTAATTCCATTTCAACATAACTGTGGATGTCTCTACACGTCTTTACGTAGACTAACTGTTGACTGTCCATATCTCTACACGTCGTCAATGTCACATGGTATTTATTATACTTCAACACTTTTTTAGACTACAATTTTAAGATCTACATCACACAATGATACCTTCACTGAATGTAGGAGACTGAAACACATTCTTAATGATCTAGGGGATCAGATAATAGCGGAGAACAAGCTTTCAGGCTCTAATTAAAACCACTATCGACTAACCCCACATCGGCCACATGACATTTTCTTATCTTCAGCGCCTTCCATCGTTTCAGTAGGTATCGCTTAACCACATTGTATCACTTCTTCTATGCTAAGAAGATTGACGATAATCTTGGTTATCAAGGAGTTATAATATAATTTCGTTTTCGTAATTTGCATATAAATGAACGTCACAAAATGGTCGCTTGATTTACTGTTTAGCATAACTTTTGAGCCAAGTGTTTTGGATAGATCCAAGCTGAAATAAAATATTTATGAAAAAATGTACATTTCGAGTTTGCGCTCAAATTCTTCTCTAAACGTATTAAGATCTGTTTTATTCAATGATGAAAGGATAAAATTAAATTTTGAAAATACCACGCATCGCTTGGCTAATGTATTGATAAAGCATAAAGCCTTGTAAAAGTAATTATTTGAGAAATTATTTCGATATCAACATAATAACGGTGCGCCTGAGAGATATGCGATTAATCCACATCATAAGAAGTCGAAAGGTCGATGATTGAGGTGAATTTCTCGACATTTTTATATTTGAAAGGTAATTAATAACAAACTAGCTAAGATATAGAAGTCCAGAAACATTATGTGTAAGACCAATTTTCTTTATGCATTCGAAATCTGGACCATAAAAGCTCAACCATAACCGCTGAAGACGCATGTTGTTAATGCCATGGACTGCACATTGTATAAATGAGTCCATGCGCAGCGACATGGGTATCCGTAAAAGACTGTATTTCTTGATCACTCATCACGCCTTAAGATACTTTGGCTACATCAATAGGAAATTGCCCTTAAAACCTTTAAGGCAACATTCCTCTACGGAGGGTAAAAGAGCCTTCCTTCAGTATTCCTTCAGTTTAGTATCGCTCTGTGGAACCAGTTACCTTCTTGATCTTTCCGAACGATACGAGATTGGAACCTATAAAAAACAAGTCCACTCATATCTCAAAGGCCGGCAACGTAACTGTTTTAGTTACGTTGCCGGTCTCTGGTTTTGCGGATGTCTATGGAAGGCTTTGAATGTTTTCCATCACGCTTGCTCGTTTGCTTGTCTATCATATTAAAACATGAGACTGTGGTTAAAAATTAGCGAGATAGGGAGTACAAATGACCGATACTATAGAGAATGTCTATACAAGAAGCTGTACGGGCGACACGTCGAACAATTGACAGAACGACTGGTCGAGAAATTTTCACCAATACCACATAGCCTACCGTTGTAGGTTATAATCCTCAGGATTGAGAAAGCGAATAAGAATAAAAAGAGTTATTGCCTCTGTGTCAGCTTGCTCTGTGTGAGCTACACAATCACGTAGCATGCGTGCGCGCACTTCATCCCTAGATAAGTCTAGTGCGACGGTGCGCCTGGATTATTGTTATGCAATTAATGGCCGCGCCTGAGCCGGTGCGGCTTTCAACTTGTTACTTGCATGTACTATAAATGAATCCCTTCTTATCACAAAAGAATATTGTTTGCCGTAGCGTGCAGTTTTACTTGGACACTGTTCGCGCGACCGGTGTAAGATTAACGATTATACTTTATACACTATGTATACTATTTTTAGCATTTTGTTCAATATTTGAACTTATTTATTAAAAAAATTATATTTGAAGAAAGTTTATTATCTAAACTCTCGATAATTTATGATACTATTGTGTGAATTTGTTTGTTTTGTATGAATAACAAATGTTTTGAGTTTGTTCATATACGTACATGTCATACTGTTGCCATGAAGCCATTTCTGGAATAATGGTCAACCATCCCGCTAGTCCGAGATAAGCCCAACACACTCCCCCTCCCTCTACCCCCCCATTGCCACTCCCATAATGACACTTTCCTTAAGGTCGGTAACGCTTCCGCACTGCCTATGGCGCTGTGGATGTCTATGGGCTGCGTTGGTTACTCGTCTCATCCATCAGGTAACACGCCTGCTCGTTTCCCTTCCTATCCCATTAAAAAAAAAGTAATATACTAAAATACTGAAGATTTAAGAATTGCTACAACGCCGGAACTATGGTCATTATATATATTTTAAAGACTTTAATGAGAGAGATGTTAGCTGTTGCGCAATGAACCGCTCAATAAGGCACAACCAGTACCTTGTAGCTATTACCTGGACACGACACACTGAGCTCTCGTGAGAAACACAGCGAAACTACCTTCGGATTGTACAGATTGATGTCTTTAAACTTTTACAAAAAGTAATAGCCTGTTATTATAAACGAATATGCGTTGTACTTCTTTATTTTGTTCCTACATAATGAGTGTTTCAAGTAAAAAGAATACATTTAGATAGTGTTCTACTCATTTACTGTTGTTTTACATTAGTAAATTATACTACAAGTTTATATTTATTTACATTTGCTTCGTTCATATTAAAAATATTTAATTATTTATAAATTTTAATTTAATAAATTATATACAGTGTAATATTAGTATATCTAATAAATATACTATAAAATGTCAAAAACTAATGCCTAAAACCTAACAGATTGTTAAATATTGTTTGACTTAAAACTATAAATCGTATTACACTATTTATTATTGTTATATTTATTTTGTGTAGGTGAAATACAAGTAAATCAGTTTAAAAATATAATAATAAATATGTAGTAATAATAATAATAACTTTATTTTAGAATATAACCTTAACAACTTACTACAATTATCGCCTGGCCACATGAGTGTTCGCAATGTTCTTTAAAAAGTGGTAAAAATGTTTTTTTTTCCATATTAATATAGATAAATTATATTATCAAAAGTAATTATTACTAAAGTATAAATTAAACTTTTTTTTTAAAGTATAGTCATAAATTTATATAATTGAATATTTTTGAACAAAAATAATACACCATTATTATTTCCTGGTTATGTCATTAAGCGTGGGTCGGTGAGTGGTTAACACACCCGTATTTCTCCAGTGAAATCTCGTAGGTCCGTTCCCACGCCAAGTCGTGTTCAATTGCACAGTAAACAGTGAACGTTTATCCCGACTCTGTAGCGACATCACGTTTGAAATCTTGCTTTTATCGGCTCATTAAGCGTCAAAGCTAATGGCTGGCATTGACATGATTGTCGATTCTATTTTAGAGGTAACCTTATATTTAATTTTAGACACGTAATCAATATTATTAATTTGCATCGACATTTTCAAAAAAAATACTCTAAGGCACTGCCATAGCGTGGTTTGAGAACTTTTAACGGAGCTTTATTGTAACTCATAATTTATAAGACCTAATTAATATTGGAAAACTATTTTTAAAATAATTTACATATATCTCGATCAAAAAAATAAAAACATTCACATATTTTCTGTGAGATATATTCAATGCTTTAACGTTGTTGTAGGTAGATTAACAAATATAAACGAATTACTATCTTCATGATATCAACTATATATTAAATCAGTTTATACTCAGCTGTCTTATAAGTTTATAATAAACAGACAAACACAACAAACGTGAGATGGTTTTGTTTGCCGTTATAGCGTACGAATAAAAAGAAAGTATAAATAAAAAAAATTTAGTATCAATTGTAAAATTTATACGTTGTGACTTTTTACATACAAAATGAGAAAAACATATTTAGTCGCTGCAAAAGAATGAAAGACCCGTAAGAGGTCTTTTAGATCCCTTAACACAGTGATCTGTAGGCCTATCGAGTACAGAAAACGTATTTGACCGAGACATTTCGACGCATTTTTTTCTGATTCAAATTGTGTATAAAACCAAAATACATCATTTCCTAATACACCATAACCTAATACGGGAATAGAACTAACGACCGCTGACTCGGAAAGGAAACTACGCCAAAGCGCCGTTTATGACAATATAAAAAAGTATGTAGAAATGATTCAAATAGTCCACAGTTCTATACAATATAATTCCATAGCACTAGCACTATATAATACTTTATATTATATATATATATATATATATATATATATATATATACACATATATATATATATATATATATATATATATATATATATATATATATATATATATATATATATATACACATATATTTTAAATTGTTAGCTATTTAGGTAGCTTACCCTTCACAGAGGTGAGAGAGGCGCAAAGGAGGTGGTTGGGAAACGGCACGACTCGATGGTTGCTTGGAGGTGGCATGGTGTGCGGTGCGGGGGAGGCGGTGGGGGGCGGGTCAGAGAGGTCGTGAGAACGCGCGCGCGCCGCCGGTTCCCAGGCACGCGCCGCCAGCGCCCCGCGCGCGACCGAGACGCTTGTGCACATAACCTTTTTGTACTTTTTTATTTTTTAAAAATCAAGACAAATACAATCATATTTCATTACATTATTATAGTCTTCAGTAAAATACTTACATACGTAAGTAATGTAGTACAATTAATTACGTTATAAACTAAAATTAAATTACATACGTAATTTCACTTGTAATTGTATTTTATTTTTTAAACAAACCCATTTTATGTTCCACTTCTGAGACTGCGCTTTTCCTTGAAGAGTAAACTTTAAAAGGCACCAGAAGGAGCATATATGTTCTACGTTTATTTGGAAGATTTTACACGAGGAAGTCGATAGGTTAGGTAAACTTAAAAATAATATAAAGCTAAACGTTCATCACGATAGTGCAACATAATTGATAAAAAAGGACCTAGTTAGCTCAGTTGCGGTCTTAAGGTCGCGAGTCAAGGTAAATATATATGGCTTACAATGGGGAGTTCCAGTGCCTAGCTGAGGTATATATGTGGGCCGTATAAAAATAAAATCAATAAAAATTGTGCTGAGAAAATATGTATTCCATCTATTGTGTAATATTTGATATTAATACAGTAAAATGGATCTTTCATGGTTTAGGAAAGCAAACGAGTGAACGGGGTCCCATGGTGGACTCAGCTTTACCCATTGACATCTACAACATCATGAGAATTGCAGAAGCGTTGCCGGTTTTTGAGTGATGCGTTGTATGTAGGTTCCAATGCCGTATCTGTTGGGTAATACCGCTGAAGGTAACTAATCCGACAGAGTAGTTATGTATAGGAAGTAATTTTGTGAACAACGCATCGCATTTTTTTACATTTTAAATTTGCAAACAAAAGTGTGCGCGACTGTACTAAGAGCGTGTCGAAGCGGCGAGGTCGACTCGGTCGCGCGTCTCGCTTCTCCGCACGACGATGCCGCTGTTTAGATGCGCGCCTTATCTACACACCTACACAATGCATACAACGCAGTATACATTCCGGCTCTCTATACATCTAACAACAAAGGTTGAGTTGCGCTTCTACTTCCTTTATTAAAAAACATAGTTGTTTCAAAAACATAAGTGATCGTAAAGCTAGCAAACGTAATACTTAATTTTATAAAATATTACATCGTTGTATGTGATATTATATTTATCTTACTGCGCAATATCTACATGATATTCTGATGTCAGTGCATTGGAAAAATATAGGCACGTGCAGCAGTGATTAAACCTGAATTAATCCTGACCTCTCCACCAAAGTCAAATGTTACTGGAATCCTCACGCTCGTAATGAGGATTGGGGATTGCAGGTTTTTTTATTACTCAGGCAGTCGATCATATTCGTCCAACTGTATTTTCTCCCACAGTCAAATCTTACGACAACCTCGGTTAAAAACGGCTAGAGCTATTTTGTGCAATTACACAATAGAGTGATTACTGATACACGTGTTACTATTAGATACACAATACACACTACTACTGATACACAATACTATTACACTCTAATGTATTATCTAATAATTTATATTAAGTGATGTCATCAACTGGTGTTTGGCTGGGTAGCAGCTCGTTCTTGACTTCAATCCATTGGCTTTTTTATACGAAAACCAAAGAACGATTTAAAATGCAAAAAATTTTCCACAACCGCTCAGAAGAAACGAGAGTTTTGTATAGAATTCACATAAAAATTGATTGTTTAGATTTTTCATTTGTTCTTTGATGTTTTCTCTATTTTGTTTTTTAAAATCCAAAAAATAAAAAAATATTAAAAGGTTTCGCAAATATTGCAGGCGGCGACGTCGGGAGCGTCGAAATAATTTATGCGCGCTCGTGTGCCACAGAGTTGGGCCTCGATGATCAGTCGTGACGCGTTTCGCCGCCCGAGAATTAGATCCTGCCGCCTCTCACACACGGCGCATCGACCCAGCGTATCATGATCTCGACCGCTCGTTTTCATCGCAAAATTAACGGAAATCTCGAAACAAGTCGGTTCAAGTTAAAGTGGACGTTTGTGTGGAGGACATCGCACGTGTGGCGGTGCGTGAGGATTCTTCAGTCACGCCGCGAGAGCAAATAAACGGGGATCGTGTGGTAAACGCGGCGTGAAAGACGACAGCAAATAGTGACAGCGATTGAGTGATTTGTTTGACTTGGGCTCACTGCTGCGCTTAGACATTCTGAAGGAGCTTTGGAATTTATCCATATTTTTACCGACACATACTTATAATGGATAGGTTTGACAGATGTTTAATTCATGCATCTACATAAACTATCAAAGAATTCGTAGGCAGACAACGCTTCATCAATCGATTTTTTTTTGCCATATTGAGAATTATCCTTTGTTTATTTCTTCTTCTTATCTGTTCGGTGCGAATATTGTATTCGATTTTCAACTAACTTCTCGGGAAGCTAGAGACTTGAAAATTTAAAAAAGATTTAATCTCGATCTATATTTAAAATATTTCGTAATATAACTTGTTTTTAAAACGGACTTAATGACATGTTACAATTTTACTACCCTTATATAGATTTATAACACCACACACATAGCACTCAAAATTTCAGGCTGTGAATTTTTAGTTTATATAATAAATATGCTATCGGTTTTTTATCTGCAGCCCGTAAATGTCCCACTAGGCTCTCCATTACTGAAGGAATGAACGTTAGCACAAAATGCCAGTTCAAAGCAGATGTAGGGAGTTTGACTTCGAAAACAATAGAGCTCATTTGGTCGTTAATCAATTTACTAACGCACAAACATTAAACAATATAATATTCTTAGATGTTTTAAAATTTAGAGATTTTTTTCCATGTATCTTATTTGGCTGAAGGCATAAAAACCATTGCCAAGTACAAGTACCAAACTGCGTGTAACTTTTTTAAACGATCACTTATTAAAGATTTATTTGCGGAGTAATAGACTTTATACGAACGGAAACAATTATCCAAGTTACACCGCTTGGCTTCGAGACAGACCCTGCTATTAAGTGATCCTTCAAGGCGCGCCGGTAATTCCGGTAGCCTTGTGTGTCTTCCACTGAATAGACGCGTGACGTAGAAATGTACAGCCAGTTATTACGCGGTTAAATTATCATACAGCTGCAGAAGATCGTGCCGGCGAAACTGTTTCATTAAACAGTAATAACAACGCGCTACCATCACTCGCGAAGTCGTAAAAAATATGCGAATATTATAATAAATACCAGCCTTACTATCAGCAGCATGTAATAGACCATTGCAAGACCAATGTCCAATATAGATATAAAAGTCTAACATATTCCTCATACCTGCTTGTATATACTTACTTGTATATGAAAATAATTTCCTGTAAACAATCATTCGCGAACATTATTAATGATACACGTCATACAGTGTAGACCATGATGAATAGTCCACTCCATTGCTCAGTGGTGAACAAGAAAAAAAAATATAATGATTTCAAAAACTATATAATTTTTTGACTTTTCCCACCAACTTACATTAGTGACATCGTGTATTTATTTCATTTTTATAATCTTATATTATTATCAGTTATATCGTTCCATTATGATTATACAATATAGTTCGATTAAGGTGTATAAGTGAAGTGATATGAAATAATCGTGTATCGTAACTTTTTAAGTTGACTGAAAAAGTATATAGAAGGTTTCTGGTAAAATTGCCACCATTTTATCAAGACGTAATGTTGGTAAGCTGACTAGTAACATTTCGAAAGATTTGATATTATATTTTACTTGACACTGGCATAACTGTTATGACTGAATTGCCATCAAAGAAAAGAAAAAGATATACATTTTTTTTAAACAAATAATTCAATCGATTTTCTCGCCCACTTACATCAGTGACTTGTGTTTTTATTTCATTTTCATAATCTTATATTATTATCAGTTATATTATTTAATTGTGGTGGTGTATTATGCAATATAGTTCGATTAAGGTGTATAAGTGAAGTGATATGAAATAAATGCGCGTATCGTAACTTTTTAAGTTGACTGAAAAAGTATATGGTAAAATTGCCACCATTTTATCAAGACGTAACGTTAGTAAGCTGACTAGTTACATTTCAAAAGATTTGATATTATTATATTTTACTTGACACTGGCATAATAGTTATGACTAAATTGCCATGAAAATCAAGAAAAAAAAAATATTTTTTTTAAGGAAATCATCGAAGTCACAATGGACTTTGTGGCAGGTAGGTATTTTCTTCATTTTTACGTGTCAAAATAGTCATCTTAACAGGTACGCAATAAATTATCGTATCGTATCGTACGTGTGCAATTATAGGATACAAATTTACAAATTCTGTATTCATAAAAAATGTCCAGTAATTCGAATTTACACATTGTAATATAATGGAGATTTGTAATGCAAAATTCTTGTTTTTCGTAGCAAATTCATAAACTTAAACAAATTAATAAATGTTTAAATGTGTGCGTAAACACAAAATATAGTCTCGTCCCAAATATAATGAACGAGAGAATAAAATTCTGGATCCAATATCTTACTTAGTACCTCAAATGACCATACGAATCATACACCAAGAGATCCTTCGAATTTATTTTATTGAACGTATAGTGGACTACACAAATAGTTATTAGTATTAAAAACAATAATTAGTTATTGAATAGTTTACAGAAAATAACGGTAAAACCACACAGCTCGGAGAGAAAGCCGCAGGCCTAAAGTTGTAAGGAGAATTGTTTTACAACCCTCTAACGGCGGCGTCAAAAAAAGGATTATTGCTTATCTTATTGGTTTAAACCTTTAAGCAATAGATAATTGTTTCAAGCTGTAACAGCCCTCTCGGCAAGGCATTATATTTTTTCCCACGGTTTGCATTAGCACCGTATAAAGACCTGGTTGAGATATGGACAGTCAATTTGCTCCCCTATATGCACGTCCACCCGAGGGACGTCCGCTCCCACGAGGGCCCCTCCTCCCACCGCCTGGGCTCCACGAGGGAGGGGCCTGCGACGGAACCAAGGTAGGCCGAGGTTCAGCCACATCTAGACGACGCAAAATCGATAGGATGCCAGTGAGATTCATTCCCGAGGCTTGATGTCTCCGTTTCGTTAAGATGTCCCAAAAGCCGCTGGGAACAACGGCACTGGGGGCGGTCGCCCCAATGAGTTTCGGCCCGCCACACTTGTCCATTTCGGATTGGCGGGGTTACCAGACTCGGAATAAATATTTGTATCGGGGATCGAACCCGCGACCATTGACTCCGCGGGCGGAGTGCCCCGCCACTAAGCCAATTGGTCGTCAATAACTTAACGAATTAAAATTAAAAATATACTGAAAGTAAACTTTTAAATGTTCTTCAGTACGTCTGTGACAGTCGCGCTCAAAATTATTAAAAGCGGGAAGCGATTAGTTTTACAATTAAGATATTTAATTAGCTCTGGGCGAATGGCGCACCGGCTCGACGCTCGGTGAGCTCAGACAGGCGTAACCGATGCGCGGACAGACAGCCGGACGGTTCGCAGGTTTAGTCGCGCTTGCACTTCTCAATGCGTGTCAACAATGTCTACATACTAAAAATAAGTATGAAGTCGATTGGGAGACGGCTTGCTTTAAATACATTTGTGTTCGGTATCTTTCAAATTTAACACCGCAGGTATTGAGACTAGGGGAAGATGAAGAAGGATTTTCTATTACGTTAAATTTGTTAACTACTGATACTTCAAATATGTACCAAATAATACGGGTATATTTTTAATGAAATTGTGATTTCTCAGGATTCTATATTTATTGTCCACGGTGATCGCTTGCTCCTTGCTTGCTTGTCATCTGTTAGGATGCAAGCACTGCTAGCCATAGACAACGGTGGCATGGTATACAAAAAAAATTACCGCGGAAAAGACGAATGGTATACAAAAAAATGAAACATTTACCGCGGAAAAGACAAGTCTTTACAACTATAATGCAGCGTTTGTGTTATTGTGTATCTAAGTGTATGTCTTTATTTAAGGGACATACGTTTGTTAGCGTATTTATCAATCACCGATTGTAAAAGGACGTACTCTTAATTGATTCACTCATTTATATTATTTCGTGATATATGATGACATTTTTGAGGGACTCCGACAAGAAATACCCAAATAGCATTTAAATATGTATGTGCCCAAAGTTTTTAATACACGGAGAAGAAATCTCGAATGCCTTTTTTTAGAGACGCACTAGACACTTATCAGCTACGTACAAAAACACGAAAGGCATTATGTGGACCGTCAGAATTCTTATTTAGCTTAGATATCCAACAAACAAATAAAGAAAAATATTAATGTGTGTTTTTTTACTGAAAGAATTAGATTAACGGGGAACCTAAACTACTAAATCTAACGGAAAAAAACGGCCGTCAGCAACTCTCAACTTCCCAATCACTATCAACAACACCAACACCAAACACACCAACACTCTTCTACATTGTACGTGACACGTGTTTCGCCTCAACACGAGGCATCATCAGGTATCGTAGACTCTACGGAAGACAAGTAGAGTCTATCCGTAAAAGAAACGCCTGACTTCATTAATCAATGAAAATTGACTTAATTTTAATTTCAACCATGGTTTCAATCGAGTTTGACTCAACTGTAAGGTTCACTAAAGATTATCGGGTATTGGTCAAGTCTTTATGACGCGATAAAATTTTTAACTTTTATTTATTTAAGGAGCAGCGTTTTTTACATTTCAAATCAAAATTATAAAAAGCTTTTAGGTATTCTGATAAATGCATCATTTTAGGTTGCACAACGTAAGAATATATAATAATGTATATAAAACATATAATAACATGGCTACCCTAACGGGTCGGGAAGGAACGTCAAGTTACACCGCAGACCGTGGTCCCCTCCCCCACCCCACCTTCCACCCCGGCTGCAGCTACAGCTCCCACAGAACTAGTCACGAACTTATACTTCAGTTAATTAGCGTAAATAAGACAGTTTCGCGAACGAAAAAACAAACGTAGCCGTCACGAGGTCGATGTTTCATCGGAACCGGATTTGTGGACTCAACCGAGCTTCTTCGGCGACAGACGGCTTAGCCCACACTTTGTACGGGCCTTTTTTTTGTTTTCATGACGCCTTTTGTCTTTTTTATTATCATTGTAATGTCGTCCTTCGGTTTCGTTTTTAATGACGTCTTTTGTGCGCGTGAATTTAATGATTGTTTGAAAATATTAGCATTGAAAAATTTGGGAGTTTTCAACGTAGTCAATTAACCAATACAGCCGAACCAGGCCAACGATAAATAAGAACTTCCCTCAAAATTCACATTCAGTATCACTTTATGGAACCAGCTACCTTCAGTGATACTTCCGAACCGATACAACATTGGAACATTCAAGCAACAAGCCTACTTATATCTCAAAGACCAGCAACGATACTGCTATACCTATGGTGTTGCAGAAGTTTCTTGGGTGGCATTCATAGCTTTCTATCAGGCGACACGCTTGTTCGTTTGTCTTCCTATCTCATAAAAAACCGTATATTGTCTCAATCCCAACGGTTTTCATAGTCCATATATGTCCCACTGCTGAGCACGGGCCTCTCCATTTCCGGAGGAACGGACCTTAACTCCCCATACTTGTCCAATGCGGATTGGCGGGGTACCAAACTCGGAATAAATATACAGATAGGCCATACATATATTTATTCTGATGCGGGGATCGAACCCGCGACCATTCACTCCGTGGACGGGGGACCGCGCCACTGAGCCAATTGGTGATCACTTACGTTTACTTCTTTAGTTGTATTCAATTTTCAGATTTACGCATTTATTTCGTGTCATAAGATTTACAAAGGTCTTCGTTTCATTTACAGTGGAGATGAAGGGCTGCATACTACTCGTCTACTGGGACTGGGACAATTGTCAGTTTTCCGTTAAACGTGACGAACACATTTCCACTTCATTTTACTAAGTGCTATTATACGCAAGTGGTTTAATGTACTGAACCGCTCGGCAAATACAGATGAGCGATCGACTATGGCACGTAATACACATATTATAAATATATTTAACATTTTATTATTTATTATAATAATTTCTGAACAAACAATGTTGAAAACTGAATGATCACATACATCACTTAATAAAAATAACTATGGTAGGTATTTTTACTTGTAGTACTTACACTATCATTTAATCGTCTTTGTTTACTATGGCTTGATTTAAATTATTTAGTTATTTCAAGTGAAACAATGGCCGTTATCTCTTTACATCTTTTCCCTATAAAAACCTTTTTTAAAAAAGTTATTCACAACATGACTACAACATCGTCCTTAATTTTGGATGTTTATCATTTGTTTTCACAGAAAAAGTGGACAGTCAAAACTTTGACTTAGCTAAGATCCGCTACAAGCAAACAACAATAGAAAATTAATAATCTGTGTTTTCCTGCTGGATGAAGTGGATTTACATGGAACTTAAATTAAATCTTACCGAGAGAACCGTTTAATGAGTCACTTAACGGTTGTCTTCCGTAGAATCTACTATACCTGAAGATGCCTCGTGTTGGCGAAGGCGAAACACATGTCATTTGCAAGGTGGAAAAGTGATAGTGTATGTTTGGTGTTGTTTATGGTTGGTGGGTGGAGAGTTTCTGACGGCCGTTTTTCGGTAAGATTTAAGTTCCATGTAAATCCACTTCATCCAGCAGGAAAACACACGTTATTAATTTTCTATTGTTGTTTGCTTGTCGCGGATCTTAGCTAAGTAAAATTTTTGACTGTCCAGATAGTACATTTCCGCAAAGTAACGCCTGACTCCATTAATCATCGTAGTAAAAAGTAACTGAAAACCTGTATGTTAGTTTAGGCGTCGTGCAAAATAGCTCATAAACTTATAATAGACTCATAAACAAATTACACGTTATTAAATTGAAATTACAGTCAGATATTTGTTTATCTATATGTATTGATACCGTGTCCCAAACGTACCCAATATTATTCCATATGTTGTCGCTACCATAACTCGTACGATACACCGTCAACATAGCTTTATCGATTGGATGGGCGTACAAAATCGATACTTATCTCTTTTACGAGTATATGGTTCACCAGTTTTCTTGTATCCAACCTTGCTGAGCAAGTAGGGTTGCCAATTCAGAAAAATAAAATTTATCTTTATTTTAAAAAATACAACAAAAGATAAAAATGAGGTAAGAATATCCCTTACAAATGGGGATTATTGCCGTGATCACCACGCTTCACAGGCGGATTGGGAATAGCAGCATCGCTTTTATTACTCAAGTAGATCCTACTGACCTTTTCTGGTCTTATGTGATACGCACGAGACGAAATGGGTTGGCACTGTTTTATACTGAAAACGCTAGCGCTATTTTATACCGGAAACTATGCATTAAACTGTAAAGAAGGTAGATACTGTAGTGATTCATTCATAAATGTATCACTAATGCATTAAAACTTTATTTGAAGACAATAAAATCTTTAGATTAGATATAAATGTACGGTAAATAGAAAAATAAACTAATTTCATTTGGAAGAATTTCATTTTATAGAAGATAAAACCCCCTAAAGATCCTATGTGTCGCCGAAGCAGCATGGCTGGGCATGCTACAGTACAGATGAGGAAATTCAGCGTTTACCATTGTTAACTTCTTTATTATCTATTATTTATTTTATTATTGTTTGCCATATATTTAATATGAAAAGTAATTATTTCAAAAGGGTTCAGAACCCTCGACACTACATTAAGGTTGTAAAAAATACGCAAGTCACTGTAGAGTATCTACATCTCATCGTGTACGCCACTTATATTCTCTTCTCAACTGTGAATTGATTCGCGAGACAGAATTAATTGGTGTAAAAATACATTTTCATATTTAGCCGGGTTCTTGTAGCGTATTTTATTGAATTGAACATCGGAAAGTAATAATCGGGCATCATCGGAGAAAAAAGGTACAAAAAACTAATTATTTAAAAAAAATAGCTCAACTGGTAAGGTTTGCGCGTATAACGCTTATAACTGTATCTTGGAATAAATTATGCTATTGAACTATTGAAGTAAACTATATATTTCTAGATCAAGCATTAGCTTAATTGGTGTGGTTAATTTTTTTTAATAATATTAACAATTTGCTAGTCTTCTTTTTTTAAAAAAAAAGGAATCTGTTCCAGTCTACTCTAGATTTAACATAAAGTATCTTAAACAACATTGTGATAAGGAACACTATATATATATATATATACAATATCAAACATTTTTTTAACAGCCCATATATGTCCAACTGCTGAGCACGGGCTTCCAGCACGCTTGTCCAATGCGGATTGGCGGGGTTACTAGACTCGGAATAAATGTTTGTAATCCATTTATATTTATTCCGATGCGGGGATCGAACCCGCGACCATTGACTCCGCGGGCGGAGGGCCCCGCCACTGAGCCAATTGGTCGTCATCACAATCAAACATTATTCTGTTTTAATTCTTATCTAAATATATGAAAGTTGAAAATATATTTTTATTAATTCTCCTCTACGTGTACATATATTTGTGGCCATACCTATAATAATTAAACTCCAAAAAAGTAATAAACTTAGCACGCAATTATGATCTTAATTTTATTTAATATCGGAACATAACAAGGCAGAACGAAGACCTTTGTAAGGGCTTGTTAATAGAAACTTTGCTTTAAATTGCAATGGAATAGGATTGTCTAGGTTAGCCACACTTTACCATTATTTTACATGGACGTTTTTTACATACGAGCAAAATTATTCCATCTAATCAAGCGCCTAAAAAGCAGATTAAAGTTCTCCTGCTACATAAATACATTTTTATAATTGATATGATTACATAGTGTTAATATATTATTTTATGAAAGTGATAGACGTGCAAGTGGGTGACCTATTGTAGTTTAAGCAATATTGAGAATGGAAGGGAAAGAACTTTAATTTAAACATTATACAAGGGAAAAATTCAAAGAACAAGGAAAAAAGTAAGACCAAGATAGAATATTACTGACCGATTAATAAAAAATCAAGGATGGAGACGTATAGAAAACTGAAAAGTAGCCTTGGGACCGGGGAAAATGGAGATTGCTACATCGACAAGTGGTTAAGTTAGCTGAGAACTTAGGTTTTGGATTGATGGAGCACTTTTTTTATGGGATAAGAGGAAGGGAAACGAGCAGGCGTGTCACCTGATAGAAAGCAATTAACGCCGCCCATACACATCCACAGCGCCATAGGCAGTGCGGAAGTGTTGCCGACCTTTAAGGAAAGTGATATTATGGGAGTGTGAGAGGAAGGGGCAGAGTGTTAGGCCCCCGGAACTCAGGCCGCTCATCATACGAAGCACGGTAGCTAAGCTACCACCACAAACGCCGATTTTGTATGGGAGTGTAGTACCTAATTCCCCGGGCGAGCCGGCCCATTCATGATACAGACAAATAATATGCCATACTTAACAAAGTATTCGTCTGCAGCGTGGCTCTACCACTAATAAAACTATCCAAGTTTGCGGACATGAAAGGATGGTGGGCCTACGTGTGTGCTATATTGTGTGGACCGGTCTCCCAGCAGCACCTGCCGCGGGCACACGCCACTCAAGCGCCCTGCACACTGGACAATGCACAATATTTTACATGTTTTATCTTTTACAACACACGATTTTGACTCACGCCAATACTTTTTTTTTCTCACAGTTACTTCAAGTCAACTGCCTTCAAGATAAGGCCAGTTTACAGTGTATACGCTCATAATTTTGATAATCTTTTATTTATTACCAAATTTTTCAAACATAAATATATCATCAGTGAGATAAAAATAATGGTCCGTATATCAAAAATACATAACTTTATATAAATTATGTATTTTTGATAATCTAGATCTAGATCTAGAAGATATCTAAGTCCTATATTTCATGATGTGCTGATTGTTGCTTTTACAGTTTCATTAGCATAAATTTATGAAAATGTATTTTAACGAAATCTTAAAGTATCCATAAACTCGAGATACGTATATATGTCGGTTCTTCTCTGCATAGGTATTTTCGAATTTGTCTTAGATACTGTTATACATATGGGTTTTTATGAAGGCTAAATCTGAAAAAGACTAAAGCATATAGTGATGCAATAAACTTAAAATCAATATCCAAATAATTATGTGGACAGTCAAAAGTTTTTACTAAACAATAACAGACAATTAATAATGTGTGTTTTCCTGCTGCATGAAGTGGATTTATTTGGAACTTAAACCAAAAACTTACCGAAAAACGGCCAGCAACTTAATTTTCTGTTATTGTTTGCTTGTCGCGGATCTTAGCTAGGTAAAAACTTTTGACTGTCCACATAGTGATGGATTTCCGCAAAGTAACGCCTGACTCCATTAATAATCCAAATAATTTATAAATTAAAATGTTTAAATATAAAAAAAATAAAAATCGATATACTACACATTCCAAAGAAAGATCTTGTGGACTTTTGTAAAAAATTCCAGCCGTGCAGATACATGAGACTTTTTAATATTAAATGGAACCGAGCTCAAGGTAACATTCCCTGCGCTTTTATGATTATAGCATCATGATTGATCATATTGTATGAACAAGATACAAATATATATTTTATAGAAACAATAACAAGTTATTTTTACTTATTTCTAAATATTGTATATATGGAGTAGCCAACAATGTTATTATCTTACCAACAACGTTCATGTTAATCAAAATTCATGCTTTCGAAATTGTCTATTTAATATGGAAATTCAATACTATCTTGAATGAATCATTTATCAAACATCCATCTATCTAAGAAATTGATGATCGGTTTAATAAACAATAAAAAAGTAATCTGAGATTTATATTTTAATTATACGAGTGTGTCTTCTGAGTCTGGTATAATAAATCAGAATTCGTGACTCATACGTGCATTCGAATTCAGTTTTGTAGAATGAGAGCAAGTGCAAGTATATCTAGACATAAAAAAGGATTCAACCCTAATTATTTCAATATTATTAACTTTTTGAAAAATTAAAAAAAATGTATATAATATCATTTATTTATAATATTAACTGTACATTATTATAATATAGTCACGCGTATTTCAGTCTTTATACATTGTAAGAAGACCACATTTTGAAGAATATTTTTAAAAACAAGTTATATCTGGCAACCTGAATTCAGTCTGACGTTGTATTTATTAATAGGGGCATGTGTCCGATGTGTGCATAAAGCCTTTACTCAGATTTATTAGTAATATAATATCTCACAGGATAGTGACAAAGGCACAATAACTTACCTTTAAAAGATATACCTAATATGTATATTATTTTTTACTAACACCCCAAAAATTAGTAAATGATAAAAAATATTATTTACAAATTTTTCTACACCATAATCTGATCTTTACATTACGTGTAACTTAATATACAAATAAATGATTAATGGAGTCAGGCGTTACTTTGCGGAAATCCATTACTATGTGGACAGTTAAAATTTACTATACCTGATGATGCCTCATTTTAAGGCGAAACACGTGTCGTTTGCAAGGTGGAAAAGTGGTAATGTGTGTTTGGTGTTGTGTATAGTAGTTGGTAGGTGGAGAGTTACTGACGGTCGTTTTTCGGTACGGTTTAGTTTAAGTTCCCTGTAAATCCACTTCATCCAGCAGGAAAACAAACATTATTAATTTTCTATTGTTGTTTGCTTGTCGCGGATCTTAGGTAAGTAAAAGTTTTATAGAATGAGACTGTCCACATACATAACATATCAATATTAATCCTAAATTTAAAATGTTATGTTAATGTTGTTATAAAATATTTCGATTTTCGTTGTAAAATTCTATTTTTATGATTCACTTCCAATAGACCGGAACAAATGTTTAAACGACCTTCCAGTCAATGTTTTTCCGTATGAGATGTAAATTGTAATGTCATCGCACGACATGCGGATTTTGGTGTTGATCTATGATTAAATGTAGGTAGTGTTTATTTACTGAATAAAACAAACGTGTGATGTGTCAGTGCACACATATCCTTCCGTGTCCTCGATGTGCGCGAGCACAAGATAAGCCGGGACGTGTGCATTTTATTTATTTTAGCATTTTTAAGGCGGCCGCTCGCGTGGGCGTTTATTTCTTGTTGTATGCGGCGGTAAGTCACGAAGCGGATCGCGGCACCTTCGGGGCTAAATACTACCCACGCGCTTGGGTCCCTTCCCTGCGCCGCATTCACCACGCATCGTTCTAGCTCTCAGTTTACTGCATAATTCAACATCAGGCTAATGCTTAGAAGAATGATTTATAAAAAAGATCATTTTTAGTTAGACTTTAAAAAAGGCAGATTGAATATAAAACCGAAGTTCAAAAAAGGCATACTCTAAGCAGGCTTATTTTATTTGTTTTTTGAAGTATGTAGGTAAACAAGCAAATAGATCTCCACTTAAAATATAAATAACAGGAGGATAAGACATATAAAACGTTGAAAAAGAGAAAAGTAAAGAAAGTTGAGCCTCATATTGGAGTTCCGAGTCCTGTTATTTGGCATACAAAACACGGTAACGCAGTAAAATGTTATCAGTTATCATTTACCGCCGATATTGTATGATGAAATTATTCATCCTCAATTGCACCAGCCTCCGGCCTACGTATATTAAGAGTAAGATTTTACTAAAGACTTTCTTTATATGTAAATATATTTAGAAACAACCTATATGGGATACAAATATAGGTTGGTTCAGCAAAAGAATTGCAGATTAGGTACCTATATTCACAATAGTTTGATAGGGACGCGATAGTAGGCAAAAGTATAATAAACACTATATTGTAAGCGACGGTGATATATTACATTTTGCTAATGATATATAGATGTAAGATCTGATTGTGACTAAAGAAAAACTTCACCAATAGACTGTTGATTGATAAAGCATCCTTGGCGTCGACATATCGAATGACTTTTAGTTCCGTAGTAATTTGGAGGGAAAAGCAAAACTGGCTTCCAAAAAGCTTGGGATACTAAGCAGATCGAGGCAGTACACCATAACGTCTCCAGGTGTACAAAGCACAAGTGCAGCCTCATATGGAGTACAAATCTCATTTTTGGGCTAGAGCCCCCAAGCAACAGCTCCTTCCGTATCGATCGGAAAATACCATTAATTAAATGTGTAATAGTTTTTATTCCTGCGCCACCTCCAGTTTCAGATTTGAAGGTTGCGCAAGTCATTCTCCACCATGTCTCTCCTGTCCAGTGGTACCTTGGGCGCCCCACAGAATATCGTCCAGTTGGGCGACCCACATACGCCCTCTTGACTGCGCGATCCTTGACTACTTATATAAATATTATTTAACGAATAAATAATATAATATAATAATAATAAATAAACAGAATATCAGCTCACATTTTCGAATCGAAAGGGAGAAAAAAAATGTTTTGACACCACATCCTTGTCGACTATCGATTTTAATGTGGCTATTTGCAGACTGTACAATCATAATCGAGGCACATACTGCATAGTGCACAGCGACCAGCTCACATTTTCGAATCGAAAAGGAAAAAAATGTTTCGACAACACAACCGTGTCGACTATCGATTATAATGTAGTTATTTGCAATCATAATCGAGTCAGATAGCGCACGGCAACCAACCAGCCTGCAATTGTCGTGACAGGTTCGTCCTCTCGGCCGCACGCGCTGCCGGTGCCTACGCGTTAACATTAAGGTCACACACCGTACTTACTTGCGGGCTGTATTTTATGCAAGTAGTTATTATCTTTCAAAGCCTTACTCATAAATACACTACTACAATAATGTTGTTATGCATTAAGGCGATTCTCGAGTCGAACACTTATAATTTAAGGGTTCTATGGAAGTTAACTTAAACTTTAGGTTCAATTCTTTATTTTTCGACATTTGAAATTACATTTCAGTCAGGAGCATCTTCTCCTAGCCGCTTGTGCGGTATTTATGGTATTGGTACACGGGTACGCGACCGCGGCCTCCCGAGCTACTACCGTATCACTCCTCGTCTTCCGTTGCGTAGTATTATATCCCTAACATCCTGTCTAAATCTATCTATTCTTTCCCCTGCCTTTTTCTTTATTCTCTATCCTTTTCCCTTCCTATCCTTGCTATGCGGCTCGTGGGATTCACTATGACGAATCTTAATATACGTAATTCGTTAAAAAATGACGGTGACTCCCGTCACGCCCTGATTCCCACGAGGGCGAGAAGCGACGAACGGAGAGCCATTTCGCTACGATGAATGTGGAAGAAAGGATGGATGAGTATGAAGGAACAGGGAGACGAGGTGTAACTATATGTATGTATTCATTTGTCAAACGTCAGTCCGTTAACAATAAAGCTTTTAACACCATTTCGCAATGAGGTTTCGGAAACGGCGAAATGAGCTCCACAGGTATCCTCTTATTTATATTTTTATTTCATGTTTTTACACGTGGTAATATGTATAGATAAAACTTTATAGTCTCACAGATAACCAGGAGAACGTACGGTTATGTATAATGAATATTCAAATTACAAATAACTCCGCTAAAGAATCAGTCACCGACATAGCTAATCGAATTAGCAAATTGAAGTGGCAAAGCACTGGAGACATCTGCCGGAAAACTGACAACATTTGGAGAAATTTTTATTAAATGCACAATATTGTCAGTCCCAAAAATTTTTTTGAATTACACATAGTTTTAAAGATATGACTGGGCATTTGATCTATCATGACAACTTTATATTAAATATCAAAAGAAAGTTTACAGACCAAATAAAGGAAAAAGCAAGGGCGGAGACGATTGTGGGCGAGTATTATGAGATGCCCCCGGTTAGATGGGGCAACGACTTACGCAAGACGGCTAATTATATGCGTCAGAGGCTAATGATCAGCGATAGACTGCCGAAGGTTGATGATGATAAAATTGAGGTTATTGTTTTGTTTTTAAAGAGAAAACCACTCCAACTGTTAGGGATCATTTCAACTCACACAAGACAAAACACCATAAGAAGTATACTTAAACTCTTTTAATTCTCCCTCTTTAAGTATCCTGAGTGTTCTCTAACAACGCCATCTAGTATATTTATGTTGAAATACACTAGATTACAAGTTGTGTTTTGATACTAAATAAAAATGATAATATATTTATTGATCATTGACTGATGTATTTATTGAATTGAAAAGTTTACAGTTTTGTTTCACTGCCTGCCGAACTAAGGCCTAACCTGTATGTAGGTACTACGGCAGACAGTTCCCTGTTATGACACATATATAATAATATATATTATTCTAATTGCCATATTTAATATAATTTTACAAAAGACTGAAACAAAGAATTAAAAACTATATACTAAATTAAACAAACCAAAAGGCATTGTAGTTAACAGAAAATAAAAATTACATTACAAATCACGATTGGTGCTGCGCTTTTGTTATGTATTAGTGTGTGTTTTTTTCAGTGTGTGCGTGTATCTGAGTGCATGTTTAGTTTTTTTATAACTAAAATAACCTAACAGTTATTGTGCTTGGAAAGTATGGTTTACATTAATAGTCCAATGTATAATCAAACCCACACACCTTAACAAGGACTTTAAAGTATTGTGATTATGTGATTATTGCACAGAACAGAGCGAATAGTGAAAATTTATACTTTGAAGACAAATATGTCCTTTTATAAATATATTTTCTTTCAGAATTCGCTTACATATCGGCAAGAGCAGAAGTCATGTACATTAGGAACTGAACACAACGACCAAGGTCTATATCCAAGGTATTATAATATATACAGCGAATGAAGTAAATAAAACATTTTCAGGCATGTCGGAACATTGACATTGACACGCTTGCAAAAACCGTAGCAAACTCGGGGCACGTGTAAATTAGTTCCATATTGTAACGCAACATTATTTGAATTCAGTACATTCGGACGTACAACGTACCAAACAAATCCGCTCATACTCAGATTAACCTTTTCGCGCCGAAGAGCGTATATTCTCGTATGTGTATTTTTTACAAGTATAGAATTACCAAATTTATATTTTTAATTTAGTACAATTTTCTTATAATATATCTACGCCGTTTATCGTACTTTTTCGGTAAATGTATGCTAAAACGACGAAGACCGTACGATTCCGCACACCTCGAAAACTGCCCGTCTTAATAGGAAAATAGCATGTCGCGAAAGGGTTAATTAAAAATTAAAGGAATATAAATGTATGAATGAATGTATTAAAATGAATATAATTGCAAAAGCCTGCCATCTAATGCTAAATTGATGCTAAATTAATTTGGATGTAATATGCCGTGGAAATAGTTGAAGATCCGAAATCAAACAGGTTGCTTTTTATCCCGAGACATTCGGGCGTCATCGTCATCATCATCATGTGTGCGAAGCCGCAGGCAGAAGCTAGTGAGTCTGTATACGCCAGTTAGGAACTTTTTAATGTTTTTTTTTTATTTTGAACAATTGAAACAATACAATATGTCTTCACATTAATTATAATTATTTTTATTGTAACAAATTATGCATCTTTATGAAAGCAAATTTTCTGTGACAGTAATTATTATTAAATTATATGCAACATATTTTTTTTAGTTATATCGCTTGTATCTGACGTACTAATTTTTTTATTTACGCGGTTTCGGAAAACGGGTGCATCCAACTTCATTATCGATTGGATTAGAGAATCCAACTTGGGAGCCGAAGATTTTTTGTATAGATTTCGATTAAATTTCGAGTTAAATTTGTTTTAAAACACAAATTTAGTTGATATTAATACAAATTTATATTAATATCATATATATACATATATCTCATAACCACCTCGTATATAATATACCTAATTTGTCGAAAATGACGGCGACGTGGTTCGCCACCCGTCACGTCCTGATTCTCACGAGGGCGAAAAGCGACCAATGACGAGCCGTTTCGCTGCGATGAATGGCAGCGGATGGAGCTCTGTGGTCTCTGCCAACCCCTGCGGGGGATAGGCGTGAATATATATATATATATATATATATATATATATATATATATATATATATATATATATATATATATATATATATATATATACCTCGTATATTAAATAGAAGAATAGAATATTCTAAGCCAGGAAGAGAAAAATCTATTTAATGTTATATAAGATTATTGAACATTGAATATTTAAAGAAAAAAAATCATTTCATTAAAAACATAAGACCAGCTGTAAACAACCAGCCACAAGGAATTAATCTTAAATTTCAAGTTTTTATACAAAATTCTACGAATTCCTTACTGATTGATTGGAAAAAACAAACTGCATCACATCTTTAAAGTATTTTTGCAAAAATATTTCATAATTACCACACATAGCTTAAGTGCAGCAGACGAAGGCAGACGAGGCTTTTCGCCGGAGTCGACACTCGATAAAATTCCAGCATGGCGATTTTATTAAAGGCGCGCAATAAGAACGCGGTAATTAAACAACGAAATGCCGCCGTCAGCACGCAGTGAGGCGACGAAGTAACAACCACTTAGAGCGTGCACACAATTGCATGCACTTACAATAATCAAACATTTAAAATGACTAATTCTCATCTAATATCGACGACCATTAGTCCAATCATATTTGGAAAAAAAATTAATTTTCTTTATTTTTTTTTTCCTATTCATATGAATTATTTATTTTTTTATACTTTTTGTACACATTTTTGTGAAAGGCGGATTTAATGCCAGAAGGTATTAATCTGGCAGTCAACCTTTGGGTTGATGAAAAAAATTTTTCAAGAGTAGGTATAATGTAAATATATTTAAATTAGCAAATATAAAAAATATATTTACGTGTAAATTATATGCAACATATATTTGCTTTATCCCATAAAAACAATTTGGAAATGAAACCTAACGTCGAGGAGACGAGTACTAAACTGGACACAGAGACCTGATAAAGCCAGCGGGGCACTAACTAAATGGCACACTAACAAAATCTGCACGTTCTGAGCTAGAGGCCTTGGGTTAAATTACCTCATCAGGTTAACTATTTATATTTTTTCTATACATTTTTTCTAGTTTTGGATGATTATCTTTATCATTTCTGTTTATGAGGTAATAGGTTATTGCAATGTTGAGTTATTAGCGTAAAGAAATTACTAATTTTATTTATTCTATTCGAATACTATATTCAATTACTGGGTGTCAAAGGGGAAAAATAAGAAATCGAACGCGTTTAAGTATTAATAAAAATCAATAATTGATCGATACCAAGATATAAATTACCCGAACAAATTGAACGCAGTGACAGGTACCTTGAAGATCAATTGATCAATTCAAACGGATCGAAGCGGTAGGTTTACCCCCCGAGACGGTATCCCTCGTAATTTGAAGTGCGAGCACAAAAACACAATAACGCTATACTGAATCGGTTAATCAATTCAATTAATTTGAAGGTATTCGTACGTTCCGATCAAGGCGATGGTACGCGACGTAATTGGTACGATTAATGTTCGTTCCAAAGAATCGATTCTTTGTATCAACATTAAACAACTTGCAAGGTCGTCTTGTATGGATATTATTAAAATAAAATCGATATTCTTGTAAATAAAAGATGAATACTCATCTTTATTGGTTTATAAGAAGCAACTTATTGTTTCCGTGTCGATGGCTTAAGTTTATTCTGCCAGTACCGAAACATTTTTTTTGCAGTATGTTGCTTTTTCTTCCGTGGTTGGGACACGTAGATCGTTATTTTGTTATTCCATAGTTTGGTTTGAACTATACAATCACATATAACCATTAACGATGACCGGAGAAGTTCCACACCTACACAAAATATCAATATATATATCATTTTTCTTCGTACCCCGTTTTATACAAGGAGTGTTCTTTTTTTTTCTATTCCCCCATCACGGGGGTCGGAGACTTCTTAAGCTTTTTTTACTCTTTCACACTATTTCTCACTTTTATTCTTTTTTACATTCGTTTGTACATTCATTCCGCATACTATAACACTTTTTCCTTGCTTTCATTATCTTTCATACTTGGTGAGTTCCCTACTATCTACCTACAAGGAGTGTTAGAATCCGGAGACTCAACTCCTTTCCCATTCCTTTGCTCTTCTCTTCCATTCCTCTTATTCACATCTTACCTCAAGGAAGGCGGGCATTTGCAGTGTCCTTGGCGTTACAGAGAGGCGGTGATTATTTATCATCAGGTGACCATTTGCATACCTATTCCATAACTTTTTTAATTTCTAATTATAAACCAATCCCCAACTTCTACTTTGACAGATTCTACTTTGAACAGCTTAGGTTCGTATTTAGAAGCTCGTAATACAAGCGTGTTATAATAATAATATTTTTTTTTACTTTTAAATCCTTGAATTTGTTAATATTTATTAACATTAATACATTTAACTTCAAAATTATGTCAGCAATTAAAATTAATTTATGGCTTATTTATATAGATAAATTTAAACATAATTCGTATTTAATAAAATACGAATTATGTTTAAATTTTTTTTACCCCTTAAAACTATCCGTAGAAGCTGAATGCTAGTAATATGATTTGTTTAGATGAACCACATAGACAAGCACTTCCTAAATTCGAAGCTTGACAACATGGACCGCACGTGCGGCAATAGCGGTTCAGACCTGACGCTGTGTGTGGCGACTTGGAAGTTTTTTATACACTTTTTTTTTAAACAAGTACGTGACTTCAAATGACGCTTTGAAAGATAATAATACCTTTTGTTTTTGCGCTTTCTTTTAAATATCGTTTATCTTGTAAAATAAACAAGTAATATAAAAAAAATAAAAGTCAATTCCTACTTAGGTCCACAAAGAAAAATTTTATTTTAAAAATATTTTTTTTTGAGGGTGAGGAGAGTGAGCTAGTAGTAGTAATTTATAATAGAACTAATAGTAGTATTGAAAAAACATTTTTCGTATTCCACTGGCATTACAACCCAGAATGAATTTTGGCCCCACAACTTCTCCCCATAAATCCCTATTATCGTCAGCATGGCTCCATAACTAAGGGCTTCTAATCGCCGTCGTGTACTCTTGTATGCAGTCGTTCCATCACTTCTTTCTTTCTATGAATTTCCAATGAAGCTGCCAGTCCCAAGCCTGGATAAAAAAGGTTTCATCTCAGGGCTAACTACTCTGTATGGTAAAAGTCCCTAGTTACGAATTCTCACACAGAAGTGAGTAAAATAAAAGATAAATTAGTTTGTTTTTATTTCCTAATAATACAAAAAAAACAAGATCGAACGGAAATAAACATTTACAGAAGCCAAGAAAAATGATGCAGTTTTTGCTAGTAGAGGATAAGGTTCCTCTGTAACCCTTTTAGCCTCAGTTTTTAGCTACTTCCTATAAAGGCTGTTTGTAGCCAAATATAAGGCTAGTTGGCGCATCTTGAGTTTCTTTATCAGAAGTTGCTGAATGCTTAAAACTAAATAATTTTTTACGAATAAAATGACAAATTTATAGCTCATGTTACTCATTTTACTTAACCTAGGTATAAAAGGAAAAAAGGTATCGTTAACTAGGAGTTCACAGAAGTTGAGTAAGAACCAACAATCCATGGTTAAATAAGAGCTAGACATAATGATTTCGGGTGATAAAGCGAAAACAAATTGATTAAAATAGAAACGTTTTACCAAGTCAAGGTGAATACAAATGAGCGTGATTACATTGTCACACGGTCTGTTAATTCGCGCGATATATTATAGGTTATTTATTATATTATATTATATTATATAATATTATGAAATTTATATAAATTGTTATACTAAACAGTCTATTTCATTACACAAATGTCATAGAGAAACTTTTCAAAGACATGTTTCACGGATACGAATTGATTATCGAAACAAAAGTTTATTAAATTATTCTTAGTTATAATTCATATTATTAATTATAAATTTTGTTGTTTGTTCTTAAGTTTCTTTACAAATTATACGGCATATTACAAATTTAAAAGATTGTTAAGATATGACGTAGTATAAATATGACTGATAAATATTTACGTACATTTTTTAAATTTAAATGAAAAATTTTTTAGATTGAAAATAAAGAATGTTTTTACTTGTATGATTTAAATATAATCCATCGAATAACAACAAAAGTTATCACAAAAACATTTCTTACTCACCAATTCTCCTATATGAAGCACTGAATAAGAATGTTCCACACAGGTGGTCAACACCAAACTGGGCCAGCTCTACACCACAGGGACCACCAAAGCCGTACATGCCTCAACAAAGAATATCGTGGAGGTCCCTCACAAAAACTAAAGACATGATCAGTTTGACTACCGACCATTTGACCACCATAGCGACAGTTATGTTAGAAATTCAGGAGCAGTTTTTTGATTGATTAAAGAAAGGATTCCAAGACTGAACTTAAGATTCGCCGTAACTACCGTTAATATTCTGAGACTCGACTATAACTATAAAATGAGAATTAACAATTTATCAAAAATTTAAATAAAATCCTACTCCTATTACATACGCATATACATATTTTAATATGTATTCATATAACATGTTCACAGGTATTATATAATTTCTCTCTCTGAGTCCTAAGTCCCCCTGTTGGGGCATAAAGCAGACACGACGTTTCTCCATCTCGACCTGTCGGAGGCCGTACGCTTCACTTCACTCCAGGATAGGCCCATCTTCTGCACTTGGGCCGTCACAGTACGCCGCCAAGTTTGTTTTGAGTGCTCACATTTTTCTTTTTTCCGATTATATAATTTAATATACATATATATATACGACAACCAATTGGCTTAGTGGCGGGGCCTCCCGCCCACGGAGTTAATGGTCGCGGATTCGATCCCTACATCGGATTAAATATAATACATATGTATGGCGTACAGATATTTATTCCGAGTTTGGTAAACCCGCCAATCCGCATGAGACAAACGTAGTGGGTTTACGTCCGTTCCTCCAGAAATAGGAACTATTGCTCAGCAGTGGGACATATATGGGCTGTGAGAATAATACATATATTTTTGACGGTTATTCTGAATACAGGCATAATTGATGATTCATAAGCATCGATGTCTACTTTAATAAAGAAAAATTTTTACTAATTAAACTAAACTAAAATTAATGGAAATTTGTCCACTTTGTTTATTCACAGTGAATTGCGGATCACCCAAGCCATATGTATGTACCTATATTTAGCCCGATGCGGAATTCGAACCCGCGCATTGACTCAAAAGCGGTAATTTCACCACCGAGCCAGTTAAGTCACACATTAGAGAAAGATATTGATGAAATAAATTTAATTAAAATTAAATTTAGTACCTTTTGAAATTTTTACATATTACAACAGAAGGTACTGTAGTGATACGTTGATAAATGTATCATTAATGTAATAATACTTTTTATTTGAATATATTAAAACCTTTTATATATTATTACTTCTTTTTAAATTCGTAATTTTAAAATAAATAAGAAATAAATTGTTTTATAAAAACAATAAGGTTAGTTCGACTGACGTCTTTCGATAGACATGTCACTTTTCCGGCATAAGAAATTGAGATTGAATATAAAATGTAAACTGATAAAGTATGAATAAGATATAAATGTACAGTGAATAGAAAAATAAATTAATTTAATTTGGAAGAATTTCATTTTTGTCGAAGATAAAACCCCCTAAAGATCTCGTGGCGCGCTATAGTACCAACATATAATATATTCAATTCGACCAGTGCGTTCTTCTTACAGTGTCGAAACGTGGACACTGACGGTCCTTCAGCTTTATAAGCGCAAAGGTATTCAGAGAGGTAAGGAGAGGTATATTCAGAGTTTTTCTGGTAGATTGATGTGATGGTAGATTGTACGTAGGTACTGTAGTGATACATAAATAAATGTATCACTAATGCAATAAAACTTTTTATATTATTCCTTTCTAAATTAGTTATTTGTTCGTTATTTTTCTATTAAAATAAAATGATAAGTTCAATTAACGTCTTATATACAGACATGTTACCCGTTCGGCATATATATAAAATGTAAACACATATATAAAATATAAATTGGAAGTGTAAAATATAATAAAGTATCAATATGAATAATATATGAATGTACAATAAAATGGAAGAATAAATTAATATAATTTTGACGAATTTTATTAGAAGATATAAACCCCCTAAAGATCCAGGGTGTCGCCGTAAAGAAGTATGGCAGGCACGTCACAGTACTCTTGTATATTAAATCTTGTATAGTAAACCTTGAACTATTTGTACGTAGGTACGTCGTCCAGTCGAGAGCTCATTACGTCTTGTCACGCGTCATAACACTGATTAATTGGCCTCCGCGACGATACGAATGCAAAGAAAATAAAAATTAAAAGAAGAATGACAAGGAGCAAGCAACGACCTTTTGGTAACGAGAAGCTGTCAGTCAAGCAAGCTCTGGTCGGTTTAATTTATATACGATTTGATGCGTTCGCCTGTTTGCTTTGAATGATAATAATAAGTAAATAAATTTGTATACAACTTATCTCCCGCACCTTCACTTGCGCCTACTCATCCTGTTTTTTTAAGCCCATAGATGTCCAACTGCTAGGCACTAGTTCTTCCCATTTTTTAGGGGCTATTATCCTAACACACTTGTCCAAGGTGGATTAGCGGGGCACCCAGTCTTCGAACAACAGATAGTTCATAATAGACATGTAGACATTTGTGATATCATACGCATTGCAGAAGTATTACAAGCCTTTGAGATAAACACTCGTACATCCGTAGACTTGCTTTATTAAGGTTCCAGTCTCGGTTCGGATATACCGCAGAAGGTAGCTACTAGCACAATGTGCTCGTGCGTGGAAACATTTAATGAGAAAAACACACCGCACAGGATCTTCAAACTTACAAATTTTTTGACACCTTTGGTGTTGCAGATTTCTGTAAGTGACGATAATCACTCACCATCAGGGGATATAAATATAAGAGAAAGTTTTTATGTAATATAATAGTGGTATATAATATAATAGTGGTATATAATATAATAGTGGTATATAATATAATATAATAGTGGTAAGTCACGCTGCAGAAGAATACTTTGTCCAGAATGGCATAATATTTGTCTGTAGTATGAATGGGCCGGCTCGTCCGGGGAAGTACCACACTCCCGCAGAAAACCAGCGTCTGAGTGGTAGCTTAGCTACCGCGCTTCGTACGGTGAGCGGCTGAGTTCCGGAGGACCAACACTCTCCCCTCTCCCATTCCCACTCCCATAATGACACTTTCTTTAAAGGTCGGCAACGCTTCCGCACTGGCTAAGGCGCTGCGGATGTCTATGGGCGGCGTTGATTGCTTCCCATCAGGTGACACGTCTGGTCGTTTGCCTTCCTATCCCATAATAAAAGAAAAAAATAACAAAACGTTTTATATATATTATTATATTAAATTTTTGAAACACATTTTGTAAAGGCATATTTCTCTAATTATAAAATAGAAATATAATAAAAATGTATACAAAATATATAATAATAAGATTGCGTTATTTTAGATTAATTTTGAATACAACTATGATAAACAATTCTTAACTTTAACCGTCTCTTTAACTAGAACATTTTCGTCGAATTTTTTAAGTTCGATATTTCAAAACATAATATTAATAAAATGAAATGCACATTGAGCTCATACGGGTTTATAAATAACAGAGATGAAGTTATAAATATGATCTTATTCTCCTTCATTAAATTCCGCACATCTTTATGACTTGCTCGACCATATTATTGAACCTGTCTTTCGAATCAGGGTTAACAGAAAAATAGCAAAGTAAAATTATGGTGCTAACTTTTAAACTCATTAATGACGACATCATATCTCTAATTAGATGACGATCTTAATGTTGTATTAAATCTAAATAATATTAAATGATGGCAGAGAGGTTAGATCGTTAGAATAAAAATATATAAAACACACACTAACACATAACACACAAAAGCGCTGCATCGTGATTTGTAATGTAATTTTACATTGTATTTTTTTTTGGTTTTTTTAATTTAGTTCGTTGTTTTGTTTGTCTTTTGTAAAATTACAAACTATGCTAATAAGAATAATATATGTAATTCATAAATGTGTCATAGAAGGGTACTGTCTGCCGTAGTACAGGGTTCGCCCTAGTTCGACAGGCAGTGAAACAAAATTGTAAAGTTTATTAATGATCCATAAATATATATTGATATTATAAACATATTATATCATTTTAAGTAGATTGAAATTATTATTCTTCTTGTGTAGGCATCTAAATACCATGGAAACTCCTAGTTAAAGATAACTAATGCAACAATATGAAAATATAGTCTAAACAAACACATTCTCGTACATATAAAACTTACGCTTTGCGGATTATGATTTATGTGATTTCGGCCGAATTGGTAAAAGCATTACAAAAACATACTGAGCAACCAAAGTGAATCCTTCTGACGGTTCGGTTCGTCTTTGAATCTGAATAAAGCCAAAAGTCTTGGTCAGTCAGTAACCATTTTAACCATACGGTGATTAAATTAACAAGCTGAAGTATGATTATTGTGCATTTTAATATAATCAGAGATATTATCACATAAAAATAACAAACGATCAAGTACTACAAATGCACTTGTTCCGCATTATAAGCTTTAATGGAACTGTCGATTGTTTTGTTCGTTTGTTACAATAACACGTGCCTATAACCGTTCAATTGTTACTCGTGTAGCTTGTCAGACAAATGAAGAATGTGTCAATTACTCTTGGTAACAACGTGTGATATCGTATTACAATCAATGTCACTTGATCATGAACATCCATACTTATTTACCTGCATGTTTCGGGTTCTTTCTTAGTAAACAGATATATAATAAGATGCTATGGATATTACTATTATTGGATACGTTTCAAATGTACATTTTAACAGACTTATGTAATATGTATATAAACAGATTGAGCCTATTAATGGGTATTCATCAATATACAAACATACATACATATCGTCACGCTTGTACCCCGTAGGGGTAGACCACAAATCTCCATTTACTACGATCTCGGCATACTTCCCTTGCTTCCTCACACTCATTATTCTCCTCATGCAAACCCGCCGGTTAAGGGTGCTCTTGACCTGGCCTTTCTTAAAAACTTCAGCAATTTACGTCTATATTGAAATGGGTTTTAAAACTATTAGTAATAATTATGTAGTAAAAGAAGAATTAATTAAATAATAACTATATATTACCAAGTTTTTAGTGACTGCATGACTGCCACAGAGAAGATAATTCATAAGTGATAATTATTTTACTTTTAAGTAGCAGAGGAATATTCGGTAATCACACAAACAAATAATACATATATTTTTATATGAAAATTGCATAAGGGTTTGGGTCAACTTATACAATGAATAAGTGAAAACGAAATTATGACTTGAGACGTCCCAATTGGTCCCATGTTACCGCTTTTTTAATTTTTACAAAAATATCGCAAAACGCCATCAGCAATTGGAGACCACCGAAAATTCATATTATTTTAGTGCGTGACTTTTCAAGCGACGGAAACAACTTATTTGCCAATCCGAGAGCCTCAAAATTTACCAAAAATTCTGGCTACAGCAATTAAGTAAAAAAAAAAGCTGTAATAATTGTAAAGAAGGTAAGAATCCGAATGATTAACAAAATAACCTATACCACCGGGATGGAACACCCGCGAAAATAATTAAACGACGCGAGGCAATGATTATTCCAAATTACTGCCGCCGATGCTATAACTCTTTCAATAACCTACCATTAGCGTCAGGCACTACAAACAAACTGTTATAATCAAAGCTCCATTGACGAATTAGAACGACCACCAGCGACGCCGCCAATTTTGATGTCTTCATGAAAAATGACGGCACGAAAGGGTTTTAATTATGTACAATCGATTGCGAGTTGTGTTGAAAAGCGAAACGAATGATTGAAATTAATATTTTGTGCAGGACTTTTCCGGCCAACTTACTACAATGACGTTGTGTTTTTATTTCATTTTCATAATCTTTTATTATTATCAGTTATATTGTTTAATTTTGGTGTATTATACAATATAGTGCGATTAAGGCGTATAAATGAAGTGATATGAAATAAATGCGTGTATCATAACTTTTTAAGTTGACTAAAAAAGTCCAAAGGTTTTGATAGAGTAGCCACCATTTTATCAAGACGTAACGTGATAAACTGACTGGTTATATTTCAAGAGATTTTATGTTATCGTATTTACTTGACACTGGCATAATAGTTATAACCAATTGACATCAAAGAAGAGAAAAGATTCTGTGCAGCTCCTTGAGTGAAGACATTTTAAAAGTGAAAAACGGTTTTTGCATTTCTGACGCCTTTTGCTTCTTGTGATGTTTGTAATGTGAATATGGTGTCCGTTGATATTTTTTAAGTATTATTATTGACTATTGTACATTTGACCATATTATTCACACTGTGATACTTAAAATAAGATTAAATAATTAAGTAATACTTAAATTAATTATTTGTTGTATTAAAGATGTCGGCCGTATGATTTTTCATAAATGCTTTAAATGTTTATTTATTATCAATAAAATTACATTTTTACAATAAAGTTCAGTAAAAATGATCAATAACGAGTTTAAAGCTTTAAAATATTTATTTCTTCTTCATTATATACTAAAAGATATTTAATTCAATATTAAGAATATTTGTTATATGACACAAACTTTTTAAACAGTATTCACCATGAATAATGATATCATAAAAATGAATATCATATTTGTTATCTATCTAATCCCTTAAACTTATCGAATCTCAGCATTACACATTACTGCGTAGTTCAACATTTCTGCTACTCAAAGGTAAAATCTATGAACTTTCAGGTGTTTCACTGACTCATTTTTAAATACTTTTGTTATTCTTTAAACATAAAAATTAAATAAGTGTAATAAAATTTCGCAATAGGAATTCTTATATTCTATTTTTACAACCCCTTCATGTCTGTTGGGCACGGGGTCACGCCTTAACTAAAGGAATAGTCACCAACCCAAACGATTGTTCAAGGCGGATTCGCGGGTCCCATAGACCGTTATATATCTTTATAGGCCATATTATTCATCACGATGCGCGAATCAAACCCGCTGTATTCTAAACTTTAACTATATTTAATTTAAAAATGCAGAAATCAGATTCAATTGGAATATCATAATAAAACACACTAGCATTTTATAATTGCATTTATTTTGTTATTAATGGCATATTTCTTTTAGGTACATCCGTCTTAATATAATTAAAATACATTAACTTATTATAATATCACTTTATACATATAAATTACACTTAATCTACGACACGCTTAAAAGTATTCTCAAAGTTTAACATTTACTTAGAAATCTTTTCACCTGTTATAAATTACTAAACCAAACCTTAAAGTAAGTTTAAATAATTTGTATAAAGTTACTATTTTAAAATACACACTAAATACTGCCCATTACCGGTAACTGGCAAAAGGAAGACAAAGTATGACTAACTGACCCATTTCGGTAACATAGAAGGTAGACACGTATGTTATATTGAGCATTATATTTAGCAACTAATTTAACTACATGCTAAATTATCCTTAAAGAAAAACAATGTAATTGCAAATTACTTAGCGCTATAATTGGAAGACTACACGATTTTGTTGTAAGGCACTTAGAATTCTATATACATATTTATATTTAAACGAAGCTTTACAAAATTAACTAACGTCTAAGGCGAAAAAATATAACTATCATGGTTCACAATAGTAATTGTTGCGGCTTCAAATGAAAAATTAAACAAAAATACTCTAAAACTTAAGCCGCTAATATATTTTGTGCATAGTTTATTTTAAAAAGCAAGTATATACTCAAAATATTTCATATTTACACTTACAAAACATAAACTTATGGGTATACCGCTTCGAGTTACCTATAAAATATTTCATTTAACACAAAAACTACATGGCACTTCGTGCTTTAATCAAAAATAATAACATATATTTATGCGTTTTAAACTGCGGACAACAAGGTCCTATACGTGAAATACTGCGTCAGATGTCATACACAAATATACAAGTAATAACCATACATCTTACATTAAAATGATATCTACAATAAAGAAACAATGCGTGTAGTTATTGATAATTGAGATAATATGTTGAACGAAAGCAAGATCTCGTTCGATTAATGCATCCTTCTTTCGCTTATAATGCAAACTTATAATATATTGAAATATATAAACAATCCATATATCGTATTCATTTTATCGATGTTTTATATCAATGCCTTGACACTCTCTATATTCAATAATGTTGATGCTAGTAGCCTATTGGCTTTTACACTTTTAACGGATTGTGGGCCCGTTTTTAATTTCAAATAATTACATCATCATTTTCTAAATGACCAAACAAGTAACCTCTTTATTTACAATTAATAGGAACTTTTTAAATTTTATCACACAAACATATACAAATACATCTTAAATATATCACAGAATCCACAGAAGGAATACAAGGGCAGTCACCATGGCCGCCAAGGTTTTTCTTCTGGAGGAGGCCTTCTAGTTATTAGTGCTAACGGTACTGGTTCATCGTTAATAGGAGGAGGAGTGCCCCATCCCGAGCTCGCGGGAGAATAACATCTCGGTTCTGAAGACACCGAGGAGGAAGTAGCTTCCCGAGGTGAAAGGGGAACTAGGGTAGGCACTGCGCCAAGAGTACTAGCGCTAACACCAGCTGGCAACACTAGTGCTATATCACCATTGGATAACCTCGTAGGGACCAGCCGTACACCAGAACCAGGGCCAGCTGTAACAATAATAAATCCTTAATAAAAACACTAACAGATTTTTAAAATTATTGTTTTCCTTAACTGTGTGGTTCCCGGTATAGAAAAATCCACTCCATTTCTTCCCTTGAGTGTTCTCAGAAATGTCTATGAGGCCAAATAAGCGGTATTTGCCTAAAACATCATCTATGTGCAAAATGCAACTACCAATGCCCAATCCGGCTAGCTAAGCGTGGACATTACGGAAGCCAACATCCAGTAGTGTTGATTGAAGAACAGACTTTCTGAATTGAGGTGAAGGCTGCAACTAGGGTTGCCACAATTTATTCGGAGTAATGAGAAAAATAAAGTAATTTGAATAAAAAATTTATTTTTATTTTTTTATAAATGAATAAATATTTTCAGCAGATGGAAGCAGATTATAATTTCGATTAAATATGTATTTAGATTGTAGTCCATCAGGTAAAAGTATTTCAGCGTATTCTCTTATTTTTTATAGATTGTGAAGTACGCCTTTGTGAAATGGAATGCAATATTCCATAATAAAATACACGTACCAGCTCACAATATAACTGTAATTTTTCAACGCGTGCATAATGACATTTACACAAAAATTCAAGCTTTTTAATTTGTCAGTTACAGAGTACAAATAAACTTGATAATTCGTAATTTTCTTACCGGAAATAAATATTGTAGAATGTTGAGGTGCGACAGAGTCTTCATTATCTGATGGCGGCGTGGGGGCCCCGGAAGGCCTCGATCCAGGCGTATTTACACAACTTTCAAGATGCCTCACGAGCCTTTTTTTTAAGCCTGCCTCTAACCCAGAGTACTTTGCTACTTCTGACAAGCAGTGCCTGTAGCCAGCTCGAAATCTATCCGGAGATCCAGTGCCTTCGGAGCGAAGACCTTCTAAATGTTTCACGGTCATTTCCAAAATATCAGCTTTCTCTAATTTTGAGTGTCTGGCCGGCTGCAACAATATATTTTCTTTGTTATATAAGTTATTAGGTGTACAAATAAGTTTCCGCAGTTTTTTATAAAAAATTAGGAATTTATTGTAAAGGAAAAGTACATTACGTTTTATTCAAAGTATTTTCCATCATTTGCCACTACTTTTCCCCATCTTTCTGGCAACATTCGGATACCCCGTCGAAAAAACTCTTCATCTTTTGACGCTATCCACAAATCTACCCAATTTTTGGTGTCTTCATATGATGTGAAGCGCTGCTCAGACAGACCATGTGCCATCGACCGGAACAGGTGATAATCAGAAGGGGCTAAGTCTGGTGAATACGGCGGGTGGGGTAAAACTTCCCAGTTGAGTGTTTCCAAGTATGTTTTTACCGGCGCCGCAACATGTGGACGAGCATTATCGTGTAAAAGAATAATTTTGTCGTGTCTGGAGTAGTAATGGGCGCGTTTTTCCTTAAGTGCCCGACTCAATCTCATCAATTGTGTTCGGTAGAGAGCTCCAGTAATGGTTTCGCTTGGTTTCAGCAATTCATAATACACGACACCAAGCTGATCCCACCAAATACACAGCATGAGTTTTTTTCCATGAATATTCGGCTTAGCTGTCGATGTTGATGGTTCGCCGGGCTTAACCCATGACTTTCTCTTCTTTGGATTATCGTAGTGAATCCATTTTTCGTCACCAGTGACTATACGATGCAAAAAACTCTTTTTTTTATTCCTGGCAAGCAGCATTTCACTCGTGCATAATCGGCGTTCAACGTCTCTCGGCTTTAGTTCATATGGAACCCAATTTCCTTGTTTTTGAATCATTCCTAACGATTTTAAACGATGTGAAATTGCTTGTTGAGTCACTTGTAGAGTAAGTGCAAGTTCTTTTTGCGTTTGGGACGAATCTTCCTCCAATAGTACTTCTAATTCCATGTCTTCGTACACTTTCGGCCTTCCACTGCGTTCTTTGTCTTTAACGTCAAACTCACCGTTCTTAAACTTTTGAAACCATTCCTGACAACTTCTCTCACTTAAAGCAGCTTCACCATATGCTTCTAGAAGCAATCGATGCGCCTCAGCTGCAGATTTTTTCACATTAAAGAAGTAAATCAAAAGTTCCCGCAAATGATGCTTATTCGGAATAAAACTTGACATTTTTGCACGAAAAAAATTACGTGATGCTGATACGGAATCACTAGTACTTTAAGGTTATGGTGTTGCCAGATGACTAAACTTGGGATATTACGTTTTACATCTGACAATTTCTCCATAACCTTCTGGTGGGGCCATCTTTTCACAAACCGCGGAAACTTATTTGTACACCTTATATTAATAGTGTATGACAATAAACTATTAACTAAATCATATCCTTTTGAATTCTTATATCGATACATTAAAATAGTTATTGCAGAATTCTATACTGAAAACACATGGCAAAAACATATACAATTTATAATAAATGTAATTTATTTCGCAATGTTCAATACACTGTACAAATAAGTCATCATCATTATCATCAACAGCCTACGGCAGTCCACTGCTGCACATAGACCTCCCCCATGAAGCGCCAAGGCTTCACGCATCCAGTTTCTGCCAGCCGCCCTGCGCAGATCGTCGCACCATCTAGCCGGGGGGCGTCCCACACTACGTTTACCGAGACGTGGTCTCCACTCCAGCACTCGTTTGCTCCAACGATTGTCGGATCTCCGACAAACGTGACCAGCCCATTGCGACTTTAGTTTGCTAATTCGTAAGGCTATGTCGGTGACTTTAGTTCTCTGGCGAATTTGTTCATTCCGAATCATATCTACCAGAGAAACTCCGAGCATAGCTCTCTAGCTCTCTGAGCGACTCTGAGCTTGTGAAGCAAACGGACTGTCAGCGTCCACGTTTCGGCATATAACGCACAAATAAGTGCATGCGTTTATTCTTCTAAATAATTGTTTTTTGTTATAGCCTTTATAACTGTTAAGTATTATGTTTTATATTTTAAATAAAATAAAAGTAGATTATAAAATTAAAAATACATACAAGATTAAAATACAAAGAAATCAATTTAAACTAAAATTATTAGGTTTCAGTTAAGAAGCATAACTTACGTCTTTCTTCATCGCATCAAGGATGAGAGCTTTGAGTTCATTTAGACAATTGTTGATGCGAGCCCGTCGTCTCTTCTCCATTATTGGTTTGTTGCTCTGTAACAAAATAGTTTTTGTTTAGAAAATATATCCATCCAGCTTTAGTTATAAACATTACTAAAACGAAGACATGGCTAATAAAAAAATGTAACTGAACAAATAGAACGTTTTCAATTTAAAGAATAGAATACATAGCGTTAAGTTCCACATAATGTAATACATGTCTTTGTAAAGAACCAAAACTTAAAAGTCCTAATAAATTCCAAGTTAATTTTTTCCAAGTTAAATCTAATGCGGAATTTGTGTAATAAGTTTTTATGTGCAAATTATTTCCTCAACAACCGCTTGGCCAAATTTTACCAAAATTTAAGATACGATTGTAATTCATTCATACAAAAGGTTTAACCATCACGGAATTTGCATCCAAACTAACAGAACTAGACAAGGCCATAACATGTTAAATCTAAGCACAAGGTCGATTTGGTAAAAATCCGTCATAAAGTACACACGAAGGTGGCACCGTGAAATGTGCGTGACAAAAGGCGCCATAAATCTCGTGTTACATGCTGGCTAATGTACCGACGGCGCATGTCACTCCAAGGTGAAGGTCGCAAACGGTCGTGATTGGCGGGGCGACGTGACGACAAATCACGCGTGCCGCTAAACACGTGACACGCTGTTCACAATGCCCAGCGAGGTGGCGCCTGACGGCCTGTTACCTTCACATAGCTGTTTCGCCTGTTACTTATGGTACGGCCTTTTTGACTCGTTCTATTCATATTTTTACAGCCCATATATGTCCCACTACTGGGCATTGAGCCTTCCCTTTTCCAGTGGAATCTCACACATGTGCAAAGCGGATTGACCGAACACCCAGACTGGCAATAAAACCTGTGAACATTGACTCCGATAACGGTATCTCCTACAACCTTATTAATTTTATACAGACGCCTATATTTTTTTATGTAGACACTCATATTTTTTTTATTTTTTTATATATTCACGTCTATCCAACGTCCATAGCAGGGGTTGGCAGAGACCACAGAACTCCATCCGCTACCATTCATCGCAGCGAAACGACTCTCTATTGGTTGCTTCTCGCCCTCATGAGAATCAGGACGTAACGGGTGGCGAACCATGTCGCCGTATATATTATATATAATTAATTTGGAATTTTGCAATGGATATCATAAAATGATATTTCAATTACATTATGTCAAGTTTGCATTAGCAATTTATTGTATTAGATTAAATACGCAATTTAAAAATGTATTGCACCCAGCCGTAATATTGTGCACAGAAAAATAAAAATATATTAATTATGATTTAGATAATATGTATAGTTCATAGTTTAACAGTGCTACATAAACAGCACTATCACGAGTCAAAAATAATCACGTTCACTAAAAAGATAGTGCAGGTGATATTGACAGACAAAACTTTTCTTATGATATCTAGTAACGATATTTCAAAGTTACAACGGCATCTTTCGTCGGTTAGAGAGATTTAATAAAAATTTAAATTTATTATTTATATTAATATTTATTTCTTAGTTTATAAAAATAAGATATATCAAAAATCATATGACGATAAAATTAATTTTAAAGTAAAGATAACTGATTAAAGCACCATCTCTCGGTCATTATAAGCTGGTCTATTGTAAACCAAGATTCCCTCTAGTTAGCAAGTGTATTAAATGTACATAATTACATTTCTTAGTTTGTAATTTCAAATAAATACAGAACATTGGGTTAAAAACTAAAATGCATGGATTACGAACAAAATATATAACTTGATTTTTTTTGTAAATATTTATTTAGAATGGTAGAGCATTCTGCGATGAAGAAAACATTACTTGCTTAAAATACTTTCAATGTTTGCCAATAAACATTATATCAGAATGCCATGGTAGACTTTACTTGAAAAATATACGGGGCCCACCCGAAGATATAATTCAGTTAGTCAGTCAGTTATAGCGCCATCTTTAATATCTATTAAAAAAGCAAGCCATGTCGTTCTCGTTTCGCATCATAGTTCTTACAGCTAAAAGTTTTATTAATATAAACTATTTTTATTCACTTTTGTTATTAATATTTTGCTTATGTTTATTTTAAAACGACCCTGAAAACACTTAATTGCCGTCATAATAAAATAAGTTTCCCATTTTTTTGTATTTATTATTATTAGACGAGTGCTTTTACTTATATTATTCAGGCCTATTTTAATGTTAATTTATATTGTTGTTGAAAATATTTAATGGTTAGAATTAAGAAACAACGATTCATTGTTAAATGATTTTGGACATACAGGCAGAAAACCCTATATCTTTATATAATAAAATCGATCATTAAAATTAACCGAAAATGAACAGTAAAGAGTTGTAACTCATAGTTTTACTTTTATTTATACTAGTGGTAGAACCACGCTGCAGACCAATAATTTGTCAAGAATGGCATATTATTTGTCTGTAGCATGAATGGGCCGGCTCGCCCGGGAAAGTACCACACTCTCACAGAAAACCGGCGTCTGAGTGGAAGCTTCGTATGGTGAGCGGTCTAAGTTCCGGAGGCCCAACACCCTCCCCTTCCCACTCCCCCTCCGATTCCCACTCCCACACCCATAATTTCACTTTCCTTTAAAGTCGGCAACGCTTCCGCACTGCCTATGGCGTTGCGGATGTCTATGGGCGGCGTTGTTTGCTTTCCATCAGGTAACACGCCTGCTCATTTGCCTTCCTATGCCATAAAAAAATGAATAAAAGTTGCAGTATATTCTAAGAAAACTATTTACGTTAAAAGTTCAATGGTTTTGTTATCAGAGAACCAACGAACTGAGCTTAGGCCTAAGCTCACATGGCTAGATGGAGTCGAGGACGACTTAAAGGCAGTCGGTGTGAGGGGCTGGAGGGGAAAAGCTAAACGAAGATCCAACTGGAAAAATTTACTGGACCAGGCTAAGGCCGAGCCGCGGCTGTAATGCCTTGATGATGATGAACCAATGAACGTTGCAATAGACAGGAGTACTATAGTAAAGACCACAGTATACGTAGTGTTGGTTCAACACAGATTATCCTAAGGAGACATAACATTCTTCTGTAATATATTGTATAATATGTTAGTTATTTACTATTTGTGTTCGATATAGTTGCCAATAAATACAATTATTTGTTGTCATAGGATAGACGGTAATCGGTATCGGCTGTTCGGAGCCTAGACGCAACGTGACATTTACGTAAGGTCGGCGCGTCATCGAACGGAATTAGAGGCGAGGCGCCGGTCCCGACCACGTGCGAGTCTGCTCGCACTCGAGCGGCAACATAAATAATCCATATGACACATTTTCCTTGTGTACGCAACCATTGTTAACTCGAATTTGTAACTAAATCATGCTCTTTTGAATCGAAATCATTTTTTTTATGGGATAGGAGGGCAGACGAGCAAGCGTGTCGCCTAATGGAAAGCAATCAACGCCGCCCATGGCCAACCGTGATACCGCAGGAGTCGCGGAAGCGTTGCCGGCCTTTCAGGTATGTATAGACTTGTTTTTTGAAGGTTCCAATGTCGTAACGGTTCGGAAAGACTGCCGAGGGTAGCTGATTCCACAAACTGGTGGTGCGTGGAAAGAAGTTACGGGAGAAACGCACCGTAGTCGATCGCCATTCATCCAGATGGTGGGGATGAAATTTCTCTTCACGGCGAATTCGGTTTCGATTCGAGAAAGCATTAATTGAAAATTCTTTTTTGACTAATTCTTCTTAGTCGTACACTCCTCGCGGAGTGGTCGTGCTCATAGATCGTTTAACAAGATGGTAGCGGCTTCTCCATTTCATTCTATCTGTGGCACTGCGTGTACAATCGATAATGGAACGCTTGGTAGAAGCTTTGATGCTGTCCCTCCCACTCTACCTTATATCACTAGTCGTTCCAGTGAGCCTTCGCTGTGGATCCCAAACATCTTAAACATTCGTTCGCAATTGCACAATCGACGAAAGTTTTCGTTTAATGTGAAGCTCCTTCAAAATTGAAACATTAGTACGGTGAGCAATCCATTTTATTCTCTGCAAACGCCTCCAGGATCATCTCAGATCAGGAACATCTCAAAGACATTTACTTAACACCCAACTCTCAACTCTACAGGATCTCAATCTAGTTTACGATCCACTGGCAGCACATTAATGTAACTCTTTCTAGTCAATGAATAAAATGAAAAATTGAAATGCTTTACTTTCTAAAGAAAACCTTTTGTTATAGTTGACCCGTAAGATCTAGAGGTCTAAATTCATTTCTCTTTCTTCATTGCCTTTTTCGCTTCCCACTATTATTCCTTTTCCTACAGTATGCAATACATCTCTGATGTCCTTACATTTGAGGATGTCCATGGGTGGCGGTGATTGTTTACCATCAGGTGACTCGCATGTAACGAATCACGTGAGTTTTTATTTTGATATATTATCACTAAGGACAAATCATTTTTTTTAAAACACATATTTATAACAAAGTGGAAGAGAAAATTGTAAATCATGTTCATCGAGAAAGTGGTAAATCATACCCGTAGGCCAGACTGCGGCTATTTTCCACACATTGGCAACCTCCCAGATATCTCATGCATCAATCAGCTGGCGGTCACAGACTGACTAAATTTATACGTCAATGTAAAGCACGAATAACGCATTCAGCATCACAAATAAGTTATATTATCATGTTTTTTCATACATTACTTATTGAAATTATTTAAATATATTGACATAAGGCGAGGTTTATGACCAAACGTGAACTGCTATGACCTGTTATTGATTTACGAACTGTATTTGACAAAGACAAAAACACATTCACTCTGTGATAAACTCGACACCTAGAGAGGATACAAGTAGATCGCGCTGCCAATGGGATATAAATTGGACTAGCGTACAGTAAACGTCCGGCCGGTCGCCCCTGGTATCGTCGAGTCAATACAATGATCGCCGATTTAAATGGGCTTCCAGCAATCAACTAGTGCGAAACTGAAGAAGATGGGTATAAGTAGCCTATTCTTGTATCGGAGGGAAATATTATATACTTTGATTCGTTGTGCCCGCAAAGTAACTATGTATATGAGTTATCAATAATTTCTTCAATGACCTCTTAATAAATACATCTACAACTGCAGAGTATATATATATATATATATATATATATATATATATATATATATATATATATATATATATATATATATTGCAATCCATTGCTGGACATAGGCCTCACTCAAGGCGCGCCACCTAGCCCGATCTTCAGCTACACGCATCCAGTTTTCCTTCATCATCAGTCCTTGCGCAGATCGTCGCCCCATCTAGCAGGGGGGCCAGCAGTACCACACTACATTTGCCGAGTCACGGTCTCTTCTCCAACACTCGTCCACTCGTCTACTCCAACGATTGTCGGAGAACGCTGTTTTCCCAGAATATCGGTAATGGAACGCGACGACGCATTAGTTGGCACTTGGCAGATCATTTGCCAATGAGTTGGCAACGCTGGTGGCGGTTTGGCTGCGGTGCACTGCGATTTGTGTGCCAATGCGTGGGAGAAGTCGCTAAACTTCCGGCACGCGTTTTCGTTGTCGCACGTGGATTTTGTCTAGCAGACACAACATTTTAATACCAGATGAATAGCGTATTTCAAGTAGATAGAAATAAAAAATGTAAGGATATTCACCGATGATAAATATTGGCATAAGAGTACACTTGTACTCCGTACAACTGTTTTTTTTTATTATACAAATTAATTATATATTAAGGTTAACTGGTGAAGAATGCATCCTGGCATTAAAATGACCTTAATCCAGTGAAAAGGAAACTGATTCATACCTTATGTTATAGACTTAGCATGACTAACAAAAACCATGAAATATGTTATAGTTGATCTTAAGGTTTTAAAAATTTTAAAGTGTAAAACACCTTAAAATTTAACGAGGATTATATTAATTTAATTTAAAAAAAAATAAACGATTTATTTTAAAAATTTTCATTCCAACAATACGTTGTTTATAGATTATATATTGGTTATAATTTTAGTAGAAGATATCGTTTTTCTAGCCCAGTATGAAGGTAACGCTTTCAGAGTCAATATCGGCGGATTCCATTCCCGAATATATAAATACATAATATTTATGTATGGCCTATATTTATTTTGACTTTATACAGCCGCCGATCTGGCTTTGACAAGCGTGGTAGATATTTGGAGAATGTCCATTACTCGATAAATGTAGAGACCCGTACTCATCAGTGACATATTATATATGGACTGCATTATAAATGAGTTAACTTGTGGCCCATGAGAATATGTCAATATTTCTGAAGAGACGTTTCTTTATTAAATTAACAAATGGAGAAAAACATATTTTTTGTGAGACGTTGTTTAGCATAATTTGATGAATATTTCGGTGTATGGATATTTATGTATATGTGTATATATGTATGTGTTTGTGTATGTATATATGTATTTATTATAGTATATATAGTCAAACGACTAGATACATATATAGTCAAACGTATGTAAGTAATTTTTAGTTTATTTTATTTCAGGTTGCACAACCTCCAAACCAATTTTCTCAGTAGTTTCGCCCGCAGGTTGACTTGAAGAGAATGTCCAATGGCATTAAGTCCGCCTGCGGTGTACTTTGTGCAAACATTAAAATAAATAAAAAATAAAATAATTTTCGAAAAAGTCGAAGAGATTTTTTTTCCAGTGTTATAATATATTTTGGTGGAATACTCAGTGGCCGTTGACTGAGAGTGAGATAAAGGCGCGGCCACACGCCACGGAGGGCGCGTGGGCGCTCACACGCGACGTGCGATCTCAAAGCGGCGATATTTATCGCGCGATGATGGATAACCACTTGCCGCCCGCCAGCCGCCAGCCGCGAGCCGCCAGCCGCGGCCGCCTACTCCCAAATAGCTTCCTCCGGCCACTCGCGTGTGCCTTATGTTTACGAGTTGGGTGACCATATCTATTACCATCTAATTGAGGATACACGTGTCAGATATTACGTAAAAACAAAACCAGCAAAGTTTACTTGATTTTAACATATAATATTTGGAAAAATTACAGCTAACATAAAGGTTAAATCATTAATTCAAATTTTCAGCAGAAACGATCATATTTTTTTTTATTTATATATTCACGCCTATGCCCCACAGGGGTAAGCAGAGACCACAGAGCTGCGTCCGCTACCTCTCATTGCAGCGAACGGCTCTCCATTGGTTGCTTTTCGCCCTCTTGAGATTCAGGACGTGATGGGTGGCGAACCACGTCGCCGTCACGAAACAAGAAACGATCATAACGTCAAAAAGCGATCATACAACCTCAAATCTTTAACGCATTACTTACCAACTGAGCTATCGCTGTTTATTTGACAAAGGATTACAAATTGGACAGAAAGTGATAGCATGACGTGCTCGACAGAGACAGCAAGAGAAAAGCCAAAGTAAGGCGACTATAGAGCACGAACGTGTCTATAGATGAATTAGCAATATCTATATTTTATTGACACACGAGAATATTAAGTAGAAGTGTAGAGGTAACGAAAAAACGCGTATCGTATCTTAAATCGTACGTATTCATTACTCTAACAATTAGTACCTACTTGTTACTATCGTATCGTTACATACTCGTTAGTTTTGATACCTCATAACATAGCATAGAGCAACAAATCGAGGCGTATTTGTAATTTGTAGAAAACATATTTATAAATTACATACCTAGCTGCGTAAGATGCGTTTTCATCACATTTGTGTATAAGTTATTCTAAATTTAGTTTAATTTAATAGATAAAGGTTAGAACTACAAGTGAACTGTAGACGGAATCTACTAAATTTGGAATGGATATACTATTTTTAAGTTTTTAACCGTGATAATATGTTATATCAATCCATCATGTAAAAATCACACGATCAGCAAATGTTTTAACACACGCATCAACGGTACTTGCGCGACCTAAAACAGTTATATCCGAAATGCGAGTAACGAAATGCTTTCGAGAGTAACGTTTCGTTATTCGATACTAGATGGCGCACCCATTTACTCAGTACCGAATACATACGGTTTACTACAGCACAAATATTAAAACATATATTTAAGATATTTTAATATATGCGTAGCTTATGAAAATTTCTAGTAACTCTTCCAAGATTTCTTAAAAACTAAAGTAATCCTTTTTTGTTGTTTTTTTCTATTAGTACCAGGACAGTCAGAACGAATGTGCAACCTATTCGCGGCCAGACTAGACGCGCTGCGTTTATTACTCATATTATATCAATAGCTGACCGTGAATTGGTCGTTGATTCTTCTAAAAATACGCGAGGTCAGTGTGTCTCTTATTTAGAATTCTAATGTGCGGTTAGTTGTACGGATTTTTTTTTGTGGGACAGGAAAGCAAACGAGCAGGCGTGTCCACCTGATGAACAGCAATCATCGCCGAGCATAGACATCCGCAGTGCCGTAGGTAGTGCAGCGGCGTTGCCGGCCATTAAGAAAAGTGTATTTCTTTTTATATATTGGCAGAGACCACAGAGCTCCGTCCGCTACCAATCATCACAGCGAACGGCTTTCCATTGGTCGCTTTTCGCCCTCGTGAGATTCAGAACGGGTGGCGAACCACGTCGCCGTTATTTTCTACAAATTAGGTATACTAAATTCGTCTTTAGTGAATCCCACAAGCCAAGAAAAGAAAAGAAGTTTCTGGAAAAACGCACCGTACTGAATCGCCACACATACCATCTAGTGGTAGGAACATTTTACATTCATAACCCTATAACTATGGATACTTACATACAAACACATATCGTCAGTCTAATTATACGAAGTGAGAAGCAAGAAAGGTTTTTTGGAGTGACAGGACAGGACATACGGAATAGATAACACAATCATTCAGACTCAGAAAAAATATCTGTAGGCCAAATATCTAATCCAATGCGAGACTCAAACCCGCGATCCCAAGGAATTAAAACAACCAAAACCAAAGTAATTGTTATTTTTCAATTGGTCAGTGACCTTCTTCTTGGTATCCCTCCTATTTTTTTCACCTTAATTTTTTTCCTCTGTGTGTGAAATAAAAAACATAAAATTGTCTATGTTATTTAATATAAAACACATTTTATATTAAATAACATAGAGGAAATATAAAACGAGGAACCAAATGCCCAATCATATCTTGTTTGCTTATATCGTCCATAAAAGAAAACGTACCGCAATGATTAAAATAAACTTTTGGAACCGGAAATATGGTGCATTTAAATTTTTTAATATATATACCGTATTACATCGATAATAAGACTCCACTGATTATAAGATGCACCCTAAAAATTTCAAGCTAGAAATAAAAAATATCTGAATTAAGTATTTTTATATTAACCCTTTAAACAGTTTGCCCATACAGTGTACGTGCTACCCGAAATTGGCCTTATCTGGTTTGCCCGTACGGCGTACGGGCAAACTGCTTAAAGGGTTAAAAATTACAAGTGAGAAAAAATAAAAAAAAATCTTAATATCCTTATTCTATTAAGTATGGTACTTAATTATATGCAATAAAAAATATGCCTTTTTGGAAGCATTTCTGGTAAAATAATTGACCGCTTAAAGGGTTAAGTACAAAATAATAAAAAAATATGTTTATACTGAAAGAGATGAAAAATATATTTTATTATAGTATTAAAATTACTTTAATTGTGAGAAAAACCATCAGATTCACTTTTTGTGTTGTTTTTGTAAATATATATAATTTTTGTGTTGTGATTGTAAATATAAATATATCTAGCATTCGTCAACCCTTGATGCGTCAATCAAATATAAGAAGAAATGTGCGACTTATTTTCGATGTATTACATTACATTACGGTACGATATATACGGTAATTATTTAAATTCATGCTAAAACATAATTCATTTATAAACTTCCTCGGCGGCGAATCCGCGTCGGTGTAAGGACACGGCACTATCCATGTATAATCTATGTTGAAAGTGAGATATGGCGCGGTGGGAGGCAACTTGTAGCGTGGGCGCCGAGTGCTCGTTCCCACGACAATTAGCCCACAGTGGCCCACGCGCTGCCCACGTCTACGCCACGCCGCCTGACTCAGAGCCCTCCTATTACGCGTGACAGCCGCCAGGGCTGTCAAATATATGTACGTATATATGTACATACATATAATATACTAGCAACGACATCATAAAAATTGTAGTATTCAAGAGCTGTTTGTGCTGGCGCACACACACTTAACGTAAGTACAATTATAAAACGTAGTAGGTACATATATAAAAGCAGTTATTAGGTACATACCTAGGAATCCCAAATTTTGATAGGATAAATAGTATAATAGTAATAGAAAAATAAACAGAAATATACATATATATGTTTAATTATTAATTTTAGAAGAATATTTCATAATATAAATAAGCATACAAGCGTAACAAAAGGAAGATATTTACAATTACAAAACAATCTCTCATATTATTATGAGAGATTATTTTGTTTTATGGTTTCCAGCATAAAATAGGGCCACCCCTATTTCTCCCCATGGGAATGGCCAATCAGTAGGCTGTTAGGGTAGGGTAGGCAGTAGGCAGTTGGGGTATGTTGATAATGACATAATTAAACTGCCACTTCCCTAAGTGGAAGCCCATGAACAAGGGGCAGTGACCTGCTTAAGTTTGCACCCGTGTAGTGGGGATTCAGTCCCGGGACACTCTTACACCATGCAAACGAGACAGGGTGTGAATGTCTCTCATTGCTTGCTTTCTTGCTATAAAAAATCCCTGCTCTATATTCAAGATACATTTTACAGGTATGTACAACCCTACATTCAGTTGTTATCCTAACCGGTGCAGTCGCGGACGAGTGAGGCGATAAGAGATAGAATGAATAATGATATGTGCACGGCTGTTTCATACACGCATGTACGTCTACACAAATATATTGTTTAGTTGACGTCATACACACCTATATATCTATCTACCTTAAATTACAAGTTCATTTTGATACGTAAAAAAATTTTGATAATCCTTTTTCTTTCCCTTTCTTCTCCCCTTCCATAATTCCTTCTTCCCTTCCCATTATTCATATCCTTAACCTGCGGCAGATAATGCATATGCAGTGACCCACTTTACCTATTTCTTCCATTAAAGATAATTTATTGAGTCTAAACTTTACGTTTATCTCTCGACGAGTCTACTACACCTGAGGATGCCTCGTGACGAGGAGAAACACGATGTGTTTGTGGTGAAAAGGGATATTGTGTGTTTGGCGGTGTCAAAGTTGGACCGTTGTCAAAGACCATGGCGGGGTGTAGGGGGATTTGCTAACGGCCGTTTGTCAATAATTAATTCTTTATCCTTTTCATTGCAAACACAATATTGTTTTTCTGATTTGTGTTCGCGGAACCTAGATCTTCTTCATTTCTGAAGGAACGGACATTAACCCACCACGATTGTCGAATGCGGATTGGCGAGGTTACTAGACTCGGAGCAAATATCTGTAGGCCATACAACACATGATGTCCGTCCGCATTTATACATACATACACAACTGATGTCCGTCCGCATTTATTATATTAGAGGTCGCAAATTGGTTTTATTCTCAGATATATACTGTTGCCTATTTCCTGCTCATATAGTCACAGAATGTGCACAGAACACAAAAAATTAGGAGGCAAACAGCAAAACTTACGCTCACCCAATAACCAGAGCGCAACTCAAATCGCTTGGGTACAGCCTCGCCCTTAGTGACGGCAACGTGATGAATCTCTTTGCCTTGTTGACGCCGACTCGCTAAAACTTCAGTCGTGATTCCACAATAACGCGTCCGCTTACGTGACTGGGGTGTGAAAGATCAGATGATTGATGTAAGTTTAAACGTACAGCCAACGAATTTTTACTATCTACTTAACAAGGTTAATGCCGTGAGAGTTTGAGAACACGTATTAAAAAGTCAAAAACGTGAAATAAATAAATTACGAACTCAGGTTATATGTGTGTATATTGAAATCAAGTTACAAATCACTATTGGAGTAATATATAAAGCCTAAAAAACAAGAAATATCAAGAAACTACAAAATTTCAGACACGATAATAATAATATTTTTTTATATATTATAAGACCTTTTAAAACCATAATTGTAATAAGTACAATTTTAATTCTTTTATATTCTATTTCACTAGTTCTATGTTCCCTTCTCAAAAAACCTGTCATGAATAGACCCTATACAAACATTAATTAAAAAAAATTAATTAATTATTATTTGATTATCTTCTTGAATACATACATCTGGCCATTGCTTCCAACTATACAAGGCACAAGTCAGGCCACACATGGAATACTGTTCTCACCTCTGGGCCGGGGCTCCCCAGTATCAACTTCTTCCTTTTGATCGCATTCAAAGTCGTGCGATCCGAATCGTCGATGACCAAGATCTCACCGATCGGCTTGATTCTCTAGCGCTGCGGAGAGATGTCTCATCTCTCAGCATTTTTTACCGCCTTTATCATGGGGAGTGCTCCGAGGAATTGTTTGGAATAATTCCCGCCGCGGAATTCCACAACCGCACAACTCGCCGTAAAGAAAAATTTCATCCCCACCACCTGGATGAGTGGCGATCTACTACGGTGCGTTTCGCTCGTAACTTCTTTCCACGCACCACCAGTTTGTGGAATCAGTTACCCTCGGCGGTCTTTCCGAACCGTTACGACATTGGAACCTTCAAAAAACAAGCCTATACATACCTAAAAGGCCGGCAACGCTTCCGCGACTCCTGCGGTGTCGCGGTTGCCCGTGGGCGGCGTTGATTGCTTTCCATCAGGCGACACGCTTGCTCGTTTGCCCTGCTATCCCATAAAAAAAAAAAAAAAAAAAAAACTTCATGTGTGTACGCTGATCATATCGTTGAATTCTTTTTTGCACAGAAAAAAAAAATATAAGATCCAAAGGTTGTTTTTTTATATTTATAGTTTATTAAATAATTAAAAATCAAAACCTAATGAACACAAAACGAATAAAAAATTCTAAAATAAAAAAATAACTTTGAATAATATTGAATGTATATTCTAGAAAAATTAGGAAAAAACAATTATAATCTACATAATTTTTATCCGCAAGGAGATTTTGTAATGACCTAAACTGAAAATATCAAATATGTTAATGTCCTTGAAAGTATTTTTAAAAAATAGCAAGGTAACAAAATAAATTGTTGGTTATAATATATTAAAAAAAATACCCTTCTATTATCTCCAGCATTTTTCTTCTGTTCAGCTTGCATCCCTGGAGGGCTCAAATTGCCGTTCATCACCATCACAGGGTTGGAGGCTCCCTGTTGAGCTCCGCCCGTCACCATACTGTTTATGTTTTATTTATACCAAGAAAATCACCAAAACACTGAATCGCGATGTCAGTTTACAACATATCGCTGCCAATGTAGAATAACACAACAATACATGTAACTCTCGCGGTAGCCGACGCGCGACTGGCACGAGTCAACGGCTGGCTCGGCTCGAGTCGAACCGGGCGCCAACCGCAAGTCGAGCGCAAAGCGCACGCAGCCACGCGACTTGCCTCTTGCAGTGCGCCTTTCGCGTGCCTCTTTTTAAGCTGCCGACAAACTTTTGCATGCATAAGTATATTTGTGTAGATATTTTTATAATCAACTATATGTGGACAGTCAAAACTTTTACTTAGCTAAGATCCGCGATGAGCAAACAATAACAAAAAATTAATAATGTGTGTTTTCCTGCTGGATGAAGTGGATTTACCTGGATATTAAACCAAAACATACCGAAAAACGGACAGCAGTAACTCTCCACCTTTCTACCTTGTAAACGACTCGTGTTTCGCCTCAACACGAGGCATCTTCAGGTATAGTAGACTGTACGGAAGACAACCGAAAAGTCCAACTATATGTTCTAACCATCGTCATTAATACATAACCGCTCACGTTACTCCCTTCTAGGCAATCTTTCTCTTACATATAAAAAGCCTTCACATACCTTAAAAGCCGGCAACGCTTTCGTAACACCTAAGGTGTCGCGGATGTCTATGGGCGGTGTTGGTTGCTTTCCATCAGTAGAAAATGTGTGGCCTGATGGACGACTCGTTTGCCCTTTTATACCATAAAAATGGTAGCCTAGTAGTCTACTATAACTGAGGATACCTCATGTTGAGACGAAATACGTGTCGTATACATTGTGAAAGAGGAGTAGTATGAGAATAGTAGTAGTGTTTGACGTCGTAGATATGTGTGGAGAGTGGAGTTGGAGAGAAGTGGTAGAGGATTTAATAAAGCGGGTGATTCTTATATTTCACACTTCTTCGTAACCTACAATATTATTTTTCAGGCTTGTTTTCGTGGATAATGTTGTAGGTACAAAAAGTTTTGAATTTCTATCTTAAAAATGGATTTCTTCAAAGTGACGCTTGACTCCATTGGTATTAATAATAAAAATAAACTACCTACTGTGGCTCAATGGCTGATTAAACATTCGACATGGATTCCAGTCATAGGCGTGGGTGCTTTTAAAACGTTCAAATAAGAAGAATAAATAGCTGTACACAAAATAAATTTTCGTATCAATATCACAGCAGTAACAGTCCACTGGAAGACATTAATTAGTCTCCCTCAAGTAACCGTGTTACCGTTATCCCCACGGTTGGAATTTTAGTTCGTGAATTGATTTTTATTACTGAAGTATATACTAAAACCACCTAATTGTTTTTGCTCCCATAATCATATCCTACGACAACCAAGGAAGACATGAAATGATATTTTGTATTCCAGGTACGTAAGTTGTGCGAAATTTTTTCTATAATCAGAAATCGTCAAATTAAATCTTTAATGATTGCAAGTAAATAGTCTGTTATGCAAATTACCTATTAACAAATCCATTCGTCAATTTGTGAGGTTGTCGACCGTAGTCGGGCGTCACGCTCGCCATTTACCGCAGGCAGCCTTATTCAAATAGCCGCTGAAGCTGACATCACCGTCGCCCCGTCTCTAATGTATTGACGCGCAGCATAAATTTGTTCGCGTCTGCCGCCCTCGAGCCGGCACATCAAAGCGACCGACTCCTACACGCGGCTAGGAACACCATCATTTATTACTAACAAGTGCAATACTTTAACTATTTTTTTACCATATTATCCATTTAAAATGACAAAATAACCCCGCACAGTTGACAACGTTGGTTCTTTTTCATCTGAGGATACCTCTCGTTGAGGCGAAACACAGGTCATGTTCTTCTTCTTCTTTATGTGCTATCTCCATCCCGGAGATTGGCGACTGTACAAAGTACATCGTATAACCGCAATATATATGGTGGCAAAATCTTAAACTACAATTCAGCGTAGTCATCAAACCATGAATGTCGCTATATTAAATGTCAAATATACACATTCAGGTTAATAGTAGCCTTTTATTAGCACACTACGCCACCCACCACGAGCTCCCCAGTTAACATATTGACATTGCATCCCCTCAATATTCTGACATTAGCCTTACAGCGATCATTCGTCCTTATTTAGCCCTATCTTCAAACATGAGAACCAACTATTCTATGCTTTCCACCAGTCTTTTATATTTTTAGTCCAAGAAATTCTTCTTCTACCACAGCCTCTTCTACCTTCGCATGTCGTGTACGCAGTTGAAAAATGGTTTGGTGTGTTTGTATGTAAATGTTTTTGTACGAAAATTCATTATTCAATAAAATTATTTATTGAGTAACGGATTTTCGTAAAGTGATCATGACTCCGTCAATAATCTGTGACAATAAGTTTACATGGTGATCGTGTTTGGATGTTACTAAAAACATATATAAAAGTCGAATATTAAGTATTTTTATTTTATGAGCGGCTTTTTACGTGTGCAAAGCACTCTCACAGTCATCCTCATCCGAATTTTACTACTTATCTAACTACAATATTTATGATGCCGAATGTTCATCACTTTCCTTAGCTTGTTCCCTCAACTTATATTCTTCTCCCACTCCCATTATCTAACATCATCATACCCTATTTCTATCATTAAAAATTAAATATATGAGATAAAATTTCTAAAAAAAGAAATATTTAGTCACCCTCCACACAGCTTCCTTTGCATATGCAAAGTCGGTTCAGAGACACACGGCCCATCCGCCCTCATTATCCTCTAATGTTGAGTCTTTATTCAAATTTTCTTCTGTTAAGTTTCTTTTTAACTAATGCTTAAAAGCCGCTGGAATATGATTTACTGGAAGATGTCTCACCTGAATGCGAACTGAACTCAATAATGTCTTGGAAGCTCTTTAGGAAAATAGAGTTACTTTTTCTATACTTACTACTATGTTCTATTCTGTTTATACCCTTTTTTGGTTAAAAATTTCACTGCAGTTTTTTCGTGAGATTAAATCATAGTTCCTCGTGCTATAAATCCATAATAAAACTGTAAAATTTATTTCGCTGAACTTTAAGTGACTGATAAGGAACCACACAAGAGTTCTCGTTCGAGTTAGACCAAGTGACGTGTTTAGTCGTTGAACCAGTAGAATATGATAAAAAATAGTTTTAGAGTTAGTGTCTTTGGACACGTATTAATTGCATGTGAACCTTTAAATGTTTTACGGTAGTTTTAAAACAACTTAAAATAATATTCCTGGAACTATCATAACTGTCGACATCTCGGAATGTAAAAAATAAAACTGTTACAATTTCGGTAACGGTCCACCAAGTTTTAACTTTGTATAATTGTTTGCCGACGCGAGTCAATAAAACACCAAGCCAACAATGGATTTTAACTGTTACACCATCACAAACCAAACATCGGGTAATCTCTATTACAAACGTTTTTTTTATATTCTTTAATGTTTTCAGACCGTACTTTATTGTAACATTTTTTGCTATGTTCTAAAATATTCTTTCTTAATATTATGCAAAGCGGCTATAGGATAATTATAGATAGTGTGCCATATAAACCTGAAAACGCAAAAAAGTAAAAACGTTACATTTTTTTAAGTACTATGGTACATTAGACGTTTCTGAGTTTATTGTTAACACCATCCTGACTTAACTAAATAGCCAGATAGCCTAACTAGTTAGTTTGCGGTTCTAATCATAAGATTATGCACCCATCATCAACAGCCTGCGGCAGTCCACTGCTGGATATAGGCCTCCCCCAAGAAGCGCCACCTAGCCCGCCGATCTTCGGCTTCACGCATCCAGTTTCTGCCCTGCGCAGATCGTCGCACCATTTAGCCGGGGGGGCGTCCCATACTACGTTCACCGAGACGCGGTCTCCACTACAGCACTCGTCTGCTCCAATGATTGTTGGATCTCCGACAAACATGACCAGCCCATTGCTTTAGTTTACTTTAGTTTGTTAATTCGAAAGGCTATGTCGGTTATTTTAATTCTCTGGCGGATTTGTTCATTCCAAATCATATCTAGCAGAAAAACTCCGAGCGTAGTTCTCTGAGCGACTTTGAGCTTGTGAAGCAGACGGACTGTCGGCGTCCACGTTTCGGCGCCGTAAATGGTGCAGATTATACACCTGGTTCTTCAATAATAATTAAATGTCAATAATATTTTTCGAATTATTAAGGTAAGTTGGAAAGGTTAAAAAAAAAGACTACTAACAAAGCTATTAATTTAATAAATTGATTATCTATATTAATCCTGATTATCTATATAAATCCATTTCTGAGGTTTTATCATGTACCAACTATACATGTCCATTACAGATTGGGGGAGCACCCAGATTCGAAATAAATACCTGCAGGCTATACGTATACTGAATAACGATAGAACCTGAGACCATCGACTCCGAAAGTAGCTTCACCACAACTAATTATATGTTGCTGCTTTGTTATTAATCTGTGAAAGAGTGACATGTATACAGACTAACTTTAAAAGAATTTTAAAGGTTAACCTTACAGTTCGTACCTAAAAATTCCATTCCATACACGTCGGATCTGCTAATTTGGGTTCCCTGATGGTCATTATACTCGCCGACACAAAGATTAGTTTCGGATTGCTCTACGCATACATTATTACATTATGCACATAGAATTCTCCCGGGCTTAAAAATCACTAAGCATTCAAACTGCGGTACAGGGAAGCCTCGAGGTTGTAAACGAACCATTTTGTTTCGGCTCTGGTTTTATTGCAACCGAAACGAAATCTTGCTATTGTAAGAATCTCTATTATCGTTTCTGGTGACAGTTTTATATATTTGTTTTGTAACTTCACAGCATAGAAAATTGATGAAAAGAGTTAAGGTAAAAGTTGTATGCGGTACGACACAATAATTTCGTCACGTGGTGAATTTGCCAAACAACAAATAAGGGTCTGTCCACCGAATGATGGTGTTATAAACTAAAATTAGAAGGGACAATAGACCAATTGGTTACAGGCCGTACTAAAAATCTAACGTAAACGGTTTGTTTCTAACTACGATTACATTATTGACGTGAACCAGTCTTCCCAACATAAGCACTTATATGGAGTATACTTATGTAGTAGAAGTATGTAGAAGTATACTTATGTGAAGAGGTTATCCAAATATACAATAATAATGTTTTATTGGATACAGGCGTTGATAATCTTTATTGCTAAAAAGTAACCTATTTAATAAAAAAATTTACGCGATGTGCATAAAAATTATAATTGAACCCCACAATCTATAAAACAACTAAATGTCACAAAGTTTGAGACAACATTACATGTTCTACACATTGGGTGAGTTTTTCGAATATGAAGTGTGATATAATGGTGTATACGGAAAGGATCGAAAAACCGTATGTATGTATCTACATGTTTGTAAAGTTATGACTTAAGCAAAATAATTATGACAACTTTTTTTGCATACCATTTAATAATGGCTTAACTGGAGAACGCTTGTTGACTGAAAATCTTCTTATAAACCCAATTTAGTGCAAGGAAATTATTATTATAAAAACTTGAAGGTGTGAAGTAACGGCACTTGTAAGATACTCTTGGGTTGGCGATCGTCTACTCAGCGATGCAACAAGGGTGTATCTTACCAAATTTGAGAGAAACATGATCATTGATAAACTCCTATAAGCCAATGATAATGTTGAAAGCATATTAACTTCCGACATAGCAAAATTGGTTAATTTTTTTTAATATATCACTGATTGGCGAATGGCATTTACTTGTGAAAAAAATTCACAAGTAAATGCCATTCGTACCTATTTTTGGCGTGAACATACTGTTTCTTTATTATTGTGAACTATTGTATATATTTATATGTATGTTGGTATGTTCAATAAAGAAGCCAATTAATTTTGAATATATAAATGTTTCACATCTACTAAGCGTCCTATGACGCTTCTCATTTTTTTTAAATATTTATTATCATCGGTATAAAACAATAAGCAATTATTTGTTTAAACCAAATTTACCCGGTAACTGACCGTTATATACGTATTCTTTGACAAAAACCTTAAAACCCAAAAAATCAACAACCATATTCTCGTCGGGAAATTATTATTGTAAATATGTCCATAAACACATCGGTCGTTAAGCTTTGTTAGTGGGCCGTTCGACATTCGCGCTGCCTTTGGCGGCTCATAAACTTTTTCACAACTCCCCAATGATGCTTCGCAACTAGGCTAGCCAACTTAATAAATAGATTAATCGGGATTTTTGAAAAAATAAAAATCTTAAAACACAATCAAGACGTCCTTTATAATAAGATTACGTATATATGACTGAGTTATTAATCATTATTGAAAATTGCCATTAATAACGTAACAGGGATTTTTGTTAATTTATTTAGAATTTTTTTTTTTAATTTAAATTGAACAGTTTTAAATCTATAACACTACGGGCACTGCAGTTTCATTATCTACATTAGAGAAACGATGTGAATAATAAGAGGGATAGAAGGAACTAATGGGAAGGGAAAAAAAATGAAGGGAAACGTTCTGTCCGGAATCCACTCACTGTATTATTAGATTCGAAGATGTTAATGCTGGTAGCCTATTGGCTTTAACAGCTTTATCGTATTCAGGGCCCGCGGGCTGAAAGCCCGCGGGCAAGTAAAATATAATTGGGAATCTGCGCAAATCGCAGACTCCATCGGCCTGATGCCGTGTCGGAGGTACACATATGTGTGTGTGCTGATTTTAAACTCGTCATGATTCTACGTTAAACATGTAGGGGAGGTTGAACTTTAGTAACTATAGTCCCTATTAGTCCCATAGACCCTAAGGTCTAGGGGGTGAGAACCGACCGGGTACGTGAGAGAATCTCGTGTAAGCGGCCGGTGTAGAAGTGTTCCCTACTCTACGTGCTCGGCTAGGGCCGGGGTGCGTGTGAGTGTTGGTGTCGTGAGTGGATCCGAACGACGCTGTTTCGTCGTCCGGATCGTGTAACACGTTACGCGGGCGTCGTCTTTTCGGGCGCGCGTTTAAATCGGGTGAATAATTTATGGATTGTACCACCAGTGGATTCGGATGGGATTCGGATCTCTCAAAATGTTTCTTAGAGAGTGTTTTAAAGTGTTGTTTGACGCTCGGCAAGTTAGGGTCGCAGTGGAGGTCGATATTGCGCTGGAACCACTGAGCACCGGTGGCTCGACGAATGAAGCGATTTTGTATCACTTGAAGTTTATCCACTCACTGTATAAAACACGATAACACATGTAAAAAATGTTATCACTTGACGATGATATTCTGTGAAGGTATGGTATTTCCTCGCTCGAACTGCCCTATTTATGCTGCCATGGCTCTACCATTATTAATTTTATATAAATAACTCAATCATAATTTTTGTCTCATATTAACAGAACACAAGACACGCACGTATGAAATCGGAATGTCCCGCTGAAATCGTAAATTTTGGCCTTCGTATACGCAACCGTTTTAAAAATTCACAGTAAATGACGGGTTGAAATGAATTGATAAAAGGACAATAGTGGCCGAAATATTTAGCAAACATGCACACAAACCGCCCGAACATTTTGTTAACAGTTAATTGCAAGGGTTTGTCAATAACTTTGCCTTTGTTGCGATTTTTACGCATAAATTTTATGGCTTCGCGTTCAAGATTTTAAAAATATTGTAACTTTTACATTTCTTTTTAAGTGCCCTTTACTTTGTAGCGACAAAAAATAGTCGTAAAAAATAAAAGGGTAACTTAATAGTTAAAAAATAAAAAACCTTACGTCAGCAAAAGGTTTCCTCTCCTTACGTATTAGAAGGCTCCGTCTGCTGACGTAAGTCTTAGACGATGGAAGAAGATATCAGAACAGGTGTAAAGGGAATCGAAATGTGTGCTTATAGACAGATGCTCAATATTAGTTGCACTCAAAAATAGTCAAAAGAAGATTCTCTGACGTGCACCGGAAGCATAAACATGAAATTTTGCAGAACGTCAAAAGCAGAAAAGCTGCTTATCTGGGATATGGCTACAATGAGACATGTCTATTTTTCATTGTTATAACTAAACTCGATGAGATAAGTCACCAGCAAAAGACGGATAGGTCAGAAAAGGAATTCTTAGCTACGCAATTTTAGTTTATTTATATATATTTTTTTAATAATTTTTTGGACCATTACAAATTCGGATAAATAGACCAATGATATATTTATGCGGGCGGAATAAAAAATCATGCGAAAGATTCTTAGACCATAACGGAGACCGGATGGAAGATGAAAAATCCTTTATAATGCCGAAATCGAGGAACTTGTGACAGATGCCAACAAGATATCTTTGGCAGCCGATAGTTCACATTATTATTGTTATCCTTTTTTATATTTAATCTTATTCTTTCAATATTATAGTATTTCATTATTACGTAAGTAACCCTATTGTTAAAATATAGCGATGCTGTGCGCAAACTTAAAGAGTTATAGTCCGGGCGTTGTTAAGTTTATATTATATAGTACTCTTTAAGACTGTAACTTGCTTTGTGCCTAATAAATAAATCGGAAAGACAAAAGCGTACAAACTCCATGGGCTCGATCATTTGGAGAGGATGGAAGAGAATCGTGCGCTATAAGTTCCGAAGGAGCGACACAGCCATTGCTGACCTGAAGGCGCTTGGCGGGTAAGCGATTGGCGAAATACAGCCCAATATCGTGACAAGTGGCGAGTTCGCGTTTCAGAAGCCAAAACACACTTTTGGTCATAGTTTCAGAGTAGCAGTAGAAGTAGGAATACGTGACTTGAACCCGTGAATATACGAAAACGATACGTTCGCCACTTACCCAATATATAGCCAGCTCATCATTGTATTATTTATTTATAAAAAAATAACTGATGTAACTGAAATAAAATTACTAAGATTTATATAAACATAGTGACTACATTTCAGAATATCACTGGAAGGCTTATACAAACATTATGTTCTTGCGTGCGGATGATTACGCAGGTGCCGCGAACATTTGTAACACTGTAACATTCGCCGTTTCCCCCCGCTTATTACAAACTCACCTTATAATTTTGAAGCTCCTCTCCGTCAGTATTTGACTTCAGGCGCAATAAGTCGTGATAGGGCTTGCATTAATCTTGAAAACACGTCGTCTTTAACGTATAACCACGTTTTATTTCTGTCTATATATATACTATGTTATTTGAACTTTACTGTTTTCGTATACATTATAAACAATTTTTTTATTGTAATAAATAATAGTATCTCAACCATAATCAAAGTATTTAAATGTATACGTAAAGAACGAATAGCTCAAATTTTAAATAGTATTTACCAAAAAATAAAATATTAACAAAAAAAAATGATGTCCACCCTCTTTAAGCACTCTCACCCACCATAATATGTATAAAATGTTAACAATTATATAAAATAACTGATGGAGTCAGGCGTTACTTCCAAATAAATCCATTAAAGATAGACAGTCAAACTTACTTTATCTACGAACACAAATCAAAAAAATAGTATTATGTATTTGCGAAGGGATCGACGTATCAGTCACCGGATTAAACGACGGATCGTTCATGGGATTAATCGACGGATCGGTCGTCGAATTAATCGACGGTTCAATCAACGGATTAATTGACGGATAGTTCCACGAATTAATCGACGGATCGGTCACCGAATTAATCGACGGATCGGTCATCGAATTAATTGACGCACCAGTCACCGGACTAATCGAAGGTTCGTTCAACGAATTAATCGACGGATCGGTCACCGGATTAATCGACGGATCGGTCATCAAATTAATCCACGGAGCGGTCACCGGATTAATCGACGGATCGTTCACCGGATAAGTCGAAGGATTGGTAACGGGATTAATCGACGGATTGGTCGATAGATCGATTAACGGATCGGTCGACGGATTAATCGGGGGATAAATCGAGGGATTAAAAAACGGAAGAGAGAAAAAGCTAAGGCTTTTTCTCTCTCTCTCTGTCAATGGAGCTCTCTCTTAATCCGACTGGAAAAATGTACTGAACTAAGCTAAGGCCCACCCGCGGCTGTAATGCCTTGATGATGACGATGATGTACTGGCCATTTTACAGCTGAGAATAATAAAACAAAATTATTTTATACAAAGTTTATTTCCCTTTGAGCTTACAAAAATACATTTAGTATACATTAATCATTGTTTGCTTAAATATATAGATACAATAATTTCAATGTTTTATATATCGAACGAAAATAGGAGCAAATAGCATTCAGAATAAAATAATTTGACATTAGAAACAAATTGAAGCTATAAATATTTTAATTTGAGTAGAGGTTTAAGAGATTCTTAAATATATAATTGAAATAATTAAAAAAATGATTAAAATATTACATTATAATTAACTAAGCGATTTAAGTAGTAAAACCGTAACGATCTTATTTTAAATCGTACAGAAATAATTGGGCTAAGTAAAAAAAGAATAACATGATAATAAGTTAAGCTTTGCAAAACCGTTTATCACACGTGAATACTGTTGTCGAGTTGATATTAACTTAACATTCATAAAACTATTTTCCTTTGGAATGCTAATCGGGCATCTAAAAATCTATACCAACGTTCGGCACTGAAATGACAGTTTAAAACACATTTTAATCATCAAATAATATTCTGACTACAATATAGTATAAACTATCTTGTATTCAAAATATCATTTGATATAGCACTCTCAGTATAATGAGGTACACGCCCCCCAGCTAGTTGCAGCGGCGATCTACGAAGACTATAAGACTGGAAGCGTGTAGCCCATAGGTTCCCAACGGGGGCAGTACATTAACGGTACAGCAACGGTCCTAGTAGCCTTTGGAGGCAGTAATGCGTCCAAAGGCAAATGGAGGGCGTTATGAAATACTTCAATTTTCATGAAAAAAGAATTTTATCTAGCCGTTTAAAATGTTAATCTTATTTATCTTTATCTTATTATGGCGCAAAAGAAAAAAATTTTTTTCTTATAAAGGTAGTCCATAAAAAGTTGAGAACCTATGGTGTAGCCGAATATCGGGCTAAGTGGCGCGTCTTGGCGGAGACCTATTTCCGGTAGTAGACTGCCTTTGGCTAATATGATGTCAACAGTTTCTCTGTTAAATAATTACTAAATTAAATATTTTTTAAATAATAGATATCGACAACTCATACTAGCCTATCGGCCCAAGTATAACTTACCAATAACCTATAAGCTCATATTTTTAATATTAGCTAGTTACTGTGAATATATTAAATTAACTAATGGAATAACCCAGATTTCCATCACACAAGAAAACCTAGTATGGGAATTAGAGTTCTGTAATTTGTATAACTGAAAAATTTATGAATAAAGGTTTATTATTATTAAAATACAAGACACTGACGAATGAGTTCTAAAACTATACGACATATTTTTATTTTATTAATTCCTTTAAATGCGCAGTACTTATATAAATACATAACGCCGAGGAATAACTTATAGTATCACACTGTAAACCTTTTCTAAACCAATTAATTTATCACGATCACATAAATATAGGAAAATTTCAAATCAAAACGACAATTTATTTTTCTTTTCTGGAGACTTTTTCTTAAAAACTGCTAACTCGATGATATACCCTCGATATTTAAAGTGATATGATGTTTATTGTCCTAAACATTATTATTATTTTTTTGTAATAAATAAATTACACGGCTTACGATATATGGTACTTAATCTGAACCGAATGGTATTTTTAAAGTAAAAGCAAATTTACCGTACAAAAATTATACGAATGATTTCTACACTCGTTCATACAATTTTAATTATTGAGAGAGCAAACGAAGAACATAGTATAAATTGACAGCAACATTAATCAAGAAGTTAACTCAGAGGAAAACCCAAATCTTGATTAAATAACGTCTAGAGTTGGGTATAAAAACAATAACCAGCATTTAATTAAGAGAAACATTAATAGATGAGCTATGAACGCCTCATAATAAACGCCTTTATTTTAAATAATATAAAAAATATACTAAAACAAAATCAGTAATTTAGTTGGGTTAAAATATTTTATAATACTACCTTAGCATGTTTTTTCTAAATACACATCAATTAATATTTTGTATTATATATACCAATAATATTTAATATTATTGGGTTAGTAATAACTCGCACAGAACTATCGAAAGAAATAAGATCAGCCGTACTTTCTTTTCTTAACTCAGTTTAATAGCTATTAATCACATCACATTTATTATTTTTTATGGAAGGGATAAGCAGATAAATTGCCTATTTTAGAGGAGAAGAGAATTGGGCTCTCAGATCCTTTCATTAAACCCTATTAAATGGGCTTATGACTTCCCCGTTCAAGCAGGCACCACTCGTATAAAGGCCTAATGTATTGATTTGATTTAGAAATCGGCATTTAAATTTTTTTGTTTAATTTAATTGAACAATACATACCTATAACGAACTACTATGCGTATAATAAGTACTTGTAAAATTTTTCTAACAAGGTTTGATGATTGGATTATTGTGAAAAGTAGTCACTGAAGCATTATTATGTGCAAGCGAAAGCATGGTAAACCGCAAAATGACAACTTACCACGAGAGCCATAAAACTTAACATTTCTGAAAAAACTGTATCTGATGATCAATCAAAAAACAACCCGTTTCAACGCTGTACAAAATTTTCTATTGTTCGTAGAACTGCGAGACTCAGATCATTCGACGCAGTATTTTTTCTGATCCCTAATATGCGAAAATTTTTTTGACATCTTTGTCATTTATAGCGTTTTCGCTTTTTTGCATCGATATGTACATATTTTCATAATGTATGTAGGATATACATTACGCAAATCATTTAACCAAAATAAAACGTACTTAAAACTCGCATATAATACCAACTTTGTTATTTGCTACACAATATAGTTTTAAATCAAATTATTTTTGTCGACGCTACATAAGTTTTAAAAAATATATTTATAATCTTTGGTCTCGCGGTATTTGGGCTGTCATAATACAAATATATTATTTTTAAAAATATCTTTATACAAATTAACTTTAAATAGTAATCTTATTATTAAATTATATTTAATAAACAGAATTTAGAAATTGTCGAAAAAAGCCATGTAAGAATAAAATAAATTAAATATACTTTTTTAAAAAAGATAGTATGCATAGTTAAGTATAATATAAGTATAAAGCATGTACGGCAATTTTGTAAAAAAAAATATGTATGTTTTTTATTATTGTAAAAAATAATAAAAATATTTTTATTATTATAACAATTTATTATTTTTATATCCTTTATTTTCCCACTGTTGTGCATGGAACTTCCCGATTTCTAAGCGTACATCCCTTATTATATGTTCTATACTGTGCACGGGCCTTCTCATTTCTGGCGGAATAGATATATAACCACAACGCTTTTCCAAGGCCTATTGGCGGATAAACCAAATTAATAAAATAATAAATACCTGTAGGCCATAAATTGATTTTTCCCGATGCGGGAATGGAACCGGCGCTACAGAAAACTTTAATACGATATGTATACAAAACGTTTTATTGATAATAACTGCTAACTGTATAAATATTATTTTATTAAATTTATAGATATTATTATTAGATTTATAGATATTATTTGATGCTATAAACATAAAATTGGCTACTAGAGACGTACAATCCTTTTTTCTTTTTAGAAGAATTTTTACAATGTTTTTAACATTACTAAAATTCTCATTAATCATTACAACAAAGCTAGTTATGCTGTTTGTTACTATTATTAAGAAAATATGGCTCACGTCAATAGTCCACCGGTAAATACAATTGAACACACGTCTTAAATAGTGAGCGTAACTGTTAACCTATCGAACTATTGGCAGCTTAATCTAATTTATTCTTAAATGTATATAGTTACTAGCTGACCCGGCGAGCGTTATGCAAATCATAAAAAAATTGTCCAAAAAATTTGGAAAGGTCACCTAGAGATATAAAAAATAGTTTAACGACCTATTCTCAGATCTACCAAATACACCAAACAATTTCATAAAAATCGGTCAAGTCGTTTCGGAGCAGTTCAATAACAAGCGCTGTGATACGAGATTTTTATATATTAGATAAGATAAATGATAACTTAAATTTGCTTAGTAGTTACAGTATTCCACTGTGTAACTAAAGGTTCAGGGATCAAAGCCCGAAAACGAAACTGAAATGTGTTTTAAACACGAAAATTGGTTTTGTAGTTCATGGATGTAGTTTTTTTTGCTTGTTGTGTTTCGAAGGCATGCATCCTCAGTCGTACACTCCTGGAAGAATACTCTTCGTGGTTATGGATCGTCTAATTAAATCATGTGGTAGCGGCTTTAGCGAGGCTTTCCATCTCTTTCTATCGGTGGCACTGCGTGTACAGTCGCTAATGAAACATTTAGTTTTTTTTAAAGAACACCAGCAACATTTAATTATTAATTGGATAATAAAAATTCAAATAAGAACCTTTTGCATTTGTGTACTCATTTGAAACACTTCAATATATGTATTATCCTGCGATGTTGATTTCAAATCCTACAAAATATATAAAACATCACATAAAATATATATATATATATATATATATATATATGTGTGTGTGTGTGTGTGTGTGTGTGTGTGTGTATATATATGTATATATATATATATATATATATATATATATATATATATATATATATATATATATATATATTTTTCAAGTTCTTTACTTAAACGCTTTTACGCTGGAATGTTTAAGTTTTATACAACATGTATTATCATAACGACTATAAAGTGTCACTTAATATATTAAGATAAAACAGCACCAAAATAGTTTATTTAGTTAGTTTAGTTTAGCACAAATCGAAGTACCACTTTAACGAGCGATGTTCTAGTAAATATGGCGCGTCTTATTTAATAACCGTTACGTTCACATAATTTCGAAATTTATTTGAATTCCATTTCGAATTTTATTACTGATATATTTTGAATGATTCAGAACATATTATTTTTATTATAATAAATTGAAATGGATTTTTTTGTACATTTATGTTATTATTTTGAGTGTGATATGATATTAAATGGTATAATTTTACTTAGCATTTGAATATAATTATTTTAATCATATGTGATTCTAATATAATAAATAATACATAAATTATGATCAAAAATGTCCTCCTTAAAATGTCCTTGAATTTTCATTTCAATATCTCAATTACTTCAACATACACATGAATTTGAAGGAAAGATCAATGTATTTTTTTTTTTCATTCTATAAAAACACCCCCGGTAACATGTCACAGGTTCGTAGCATAATCCCCTGGTCGATAGTGTTAAGTTAAAATTAACTATAGTACGCGCCCACGAGTAGTGAAATTGCGCAGTAAACAATAAACATGTGGGGGGATAAGCTAAGAGGGAATGGGTAACCATAGAACGCACAGTTTACGTACCGACAGTCTCACAAGTCATAATGTGAATTTATATTAAAAAAAATATACAATGATTAATAATTCTTTGATTAATAACGATATAAGGTAACAATGTAATAACTATGTTTTGAAGTAAAACATTTTAATTTCAAATAACATAGTTTTTAGATTTCATTAAACATGTATCACCTGTAACTTGCGTAATAACTTATGTAACTTGCGTACCGACGGTCTCACAAGTCATAATGTGAAATTATATTGTTTGAAATTAAACATTTTAATTTCAAATAATATAGTTTTCATTTCATAAATGATCATTAAAATGTAACACCATTTAGTTTTACTTAAGTACATAACAGTGTTATACTTCATAGTTTTGCTTACATATATTTAATACAATCACACCGATAAGCAAATTTCACTTTACTTTTAATAAGTAAACAAGGAATATGGTATATGTGATGACGCGTTCTCTATATCTTAGTTCATATCCTACATCTTTCTCACTGTTTCTGTTGTAGTTTCATTTTAAATATTAAGTTTTTTTTTTAAATTATAACAAAATAACTAATTTCACTTATTTTTATACATGAGAGTATTTGATTAATTTTGGGTTACTGTAGTATTATAGTTTGTTGCATTTAATATGATTACAATACTACCAGAAAAATAAAGGGTTGCTGATCTTATTTCATGACTCGAGGCCCGTACTATACTACACAAGAAACATAACCGGTTGTTGGTTTCAGACGGCGGTGTCTCCATCTACCGCCAGGGCTTCCACCATGCACTACGACTCAGCGTGCATGATGCTCTCGACCGGCGCCGAAGCTGTCATGTCGTCGCTGTCGGGCCGTGACCAGTCCTGAAAATAAGGATAGTTAGGTATATTCTTTATTGTACACCAAAAACAAAGTTATACAATTATTGATTGTAAAATTTATATACAATTAGCGGACTCATTTCTATTATTAACAAATTTTTCGAGACAACCGTAAGATGGACAACAGTTTAACAAAGACAATTTGATTGATTATCACTAGTTTGTGGCAGAACTGGTCGCTGTAGAGACAGCATGACAAAGTGGAGCTTCTCAAATAAAACCCCTTGTGCGACTGTGGGAGAGGTACACAAACACTGGCACACTTGACATCCTGCTCTCTGTGCCCTGTAACCTGCTCAGTAGATGACCTTATGATGGTAACAGATGATGCCGTATCAGTGGCCAAGTTCTAGGCTGGTAGCATCTGGTGCCTGCTGACTCGATGAAGAATAATATAATGAAACACAAAGTACCTGTTCCTCTGTGCTCGCGAAGAATAAGTAGAAAAGATTAGCTCCCAAATCAATGGCAGCTCCTAAGTAGAATACTTCACGCCACTGACCAAGTGTTTGCTGTAAAAATACAATTAAAAAAAATTACAAAAGCTGTTTACAAAAATCAGAGGTTGCAAGTCAACATACTCTTTTCTTTATAAATACAATCGGATTAAAAAAAAAATATGAAGCCTAATAATTAGAAAATTAATCTTCCATTGTATTACTGGCGGGAAAAATTAGACGATTAATAACAGTATTTAAAAATTTGCGTGAAATTGATAATATAAAACTTAGCATCAAAATATATAAAGCCCTATGCCAATCCCTCCTTACGTACTGCATTGTGGCGTGGGGAGGAGCTGCTTCAACCCATATGCTTGAATTAGAGAGAGCACAAAGGGCAATTATAAAAGTAATGCTACACAAGCCTTACCGCTACCCCACAGATGAATTGTATAAGCAAACAAAACTTTACACAGTCAGACAGCTATATATACAATCATGCGTGGTGAAATATCATAAGGAAGTCACCTTGCACGCATCAATTCCATCAAGGAGATGTATTATTTATCCTTTGCCCACAACTAAAACTAGCTTTGCCCAACGACAATATAATTATTTGGCTCCGTTTATTTATACTAAATTAAATCGCATAGAGAAGACTAATAATCTAAATATCAATTCAATAAAAAAACTCATAAACAAATGGCTATCCAACCTAGCATATAATTCTACAGAATTAATATTAAATAAACATTAGCTTAGTAGGACAAAATAAAATAAAATAAATTCAGAAATATCACAATATATTATCACATGTAAAAAAAAAAATCTTTTTGGTTTGTATAACTTAATAAAGTTTTTTTTTTAAATTTTAAATTTGCATAGTTATATTAAGTATAGCAAGAAAATAATATATGTAACTCATAAATATGTCACAGAAGGGAACCGTCTGCCGTAGTACAGGGTTCGCCCTAGTTCGGCAGACGGGGAAACAAAAATTGTAAACTTATCAATGAACAATAAATATATATTATTATTATTATTATTCCACCATCGTTCAACTCATCGCAAGAAAAATTTCATGCCCACCATGACTATCTAGTACAGTACGCTTTTCTTGAAACTACTTTCCATGTACCACCACCCTATGGAAATACCTTCAGCGTTATTTCCAATCCGATACGACACTGTTAACGTCAAAAAACAAGCCTACACATATCTTAAAGGCCGGCAACGCTTCTGTAAAATCTATGGTGTTACAGATATCTATGGGTGGCGTTGGTCATATGAGCTTCCTCATTAGTCCTTCAATCCCATAAGAAAGAAACATGATAGAGTATAATCGTGGATGGACAGCCTTTCTGTCCTGGAATTACTTGACACTGGACTACGGCGTCATATCTCCCCAAAGTATTTTATAGGCGTACACAAAATCTATCATATGTTTGTATTGTATTGTTAAAAACACAAAATGATAGCACCTCGTTACAAATAGATTTCTGGTATGATGGCTGTCTTTATTAACACAGAAACGTTCAAAGCAAACACTTAGACCCAGAATAAATACCTGCCGTTATTAATTGCTAACTTCTGGCATTTATTCTGAGTCTGAGTGTTTGTTCTTAAGACATAAGAATTTTAAAGAAACCCATAATACCAGAAATCTTATTGTAATATGGAATAAAGAATTGTGAGACTTCTTTACTACATCTATATTGTGACTATTTAAAACACAAACTTAGAATTATACTACATATAATGTACATATGTATTGATATTTGGAAACTATAAGATCATGCATATATTTTTTTGGTGTGGGGAATCGCACCAATAATCCTTGGATGAGAAATTGAACACGGCGTCATTTGAATCGTAAAATATCAATAGAACACGGTATATTATGGGTTTTGTTACCTGATCGGAGCTAATAATTTGTCCTATAACGTAGGGCGCCATGAAGCCACATATATTACTTGCAGCATTCGTGATGCCGTACATAGTGCCAGCAAACTGCGGTGAAAGGTCGATATGGTTCATTTGGTTGCCTGAATACGTGAACAAATGTATCGAGTCAATTTCATATAATATTGCATCTCTATCTAACACACACCTAAAGCCATTCTTCTGTTTCGGTCTGTTCGGCTCTGTGCCATTAATATATATTCCACTACACGGCTGGAATCGTCATTTCTCCTTACAATTTTTCCCGTTACGATGCTGGAAATAATGTCATAACGACCAAAAATGTCCAAGAAAATTTATTTCTGTTTATCCGCTCAAGAGCTCATACTAAACTAAATTTTTTTTTATCAAAGAAAAATTCCATCCATTATTTTAAAATGCCAGGTCAACAGTACCCTTAACCGGTAGCTTGCATTAGGAGAGTGATGAATGTGGAGGAAGCAAGGAAAGTGTGCCGGGATCATAAAAGATGGAAAAATGTGGTCTCTCCCTACCCCATCAGGAAACAGGCGGGACGATATGTATGAGAAAAAATCGAAACATGTTTACAACTGCAAACATGTCTCGATTTTAGGCAACCGCTGTTTCTTTTCCAACGTTGTTAGCAACCGCGGTTTCCAGAAATCAAAGTTGAGCCAAAGGTTTGGCAACCATGGTTGCCAACGGTTGGCAACCATGGTTGCCAAAAAGCGATTAAGTGGAGATATCATCTGTGACTTACCAGCATAGACAGCGCCTCCGAACGCCGAGGTAATACTGAGGAGCAGCATCACGGCGACACGGTCGCACCCCGCCCACGCGATGCCCAACAAACCGAAAGCGGGGATAAATGCCGCTGTGAACAAGTTTACATGGTGTAAAGGTTAATTTGCTGGAAGGGGTGAGTGCCAATCAAGAGTTTTATACACTGAAACGCCCGTCGGAACTTTCGCTCCTACGGGCGTATATATGCGCCCTCGAAGAATGACCATTCATATACGAAGAGCGCATATATACGTTCTAGAAAAATGGGCGCGCGGATACGAAGAGCGTACATACTATATCTTATTACCAAATATACTTTTATTTCATACTTTAGTTAATCGAGTGCCTGACAACGCTGCATGCCTTAAACAATTGACTATCATGAAATAAAACGTGTTTTGTGTAGTAAACGCGGCGAACTAAAGAGTAAGAGCCTAAGAGTGGTAGAGCCACGCTGCAGACGAATATTTTTTTCAAATATTGCACAATATTTGTCTGTAGCACGAATGGGCCGGCTCGCCCGGGGAAGTACCACACTCCTGCAGAAAACCGACGTCTGAGTGGTAGCTTTGCTACCGCGCTTCGTTTGGTGAGCGGTGAGTTCCGGAGGCCCAACCCCCCCCCCCCTCCCACAATGACAGCGGCATTTAACATAGGAGTACCCCAGGAGGGTACCAGCACTACCCGTTCTGGAGAATCCCTCCCTGAGCGTCCCTGCTCAGGCTGCCCTGCGTACTCTGGGGAGGGCAAAATCCCGCTTGTTTTCCATTCTACCCAAGGCAAGAGCAGCAGATCCAAAGCACCCCCTACCATGCTTTGCATGAATTTCTGTAATATTAGGGGGATACATACCAACCTTAACGCCGTCCACCACCACCTAGAGACAGTTAAGCCGGCCTTGCTCTTTCTAACGGAATCTCAGATTTCTCCCCCTGCGGATACGTCATACCTTTCGTATCCCGGCTACAAAATCGAGTACAATTTTGTGCCCCGTGCCGGCGTATGCGTATTCATCAGGGAAGATATCTGCGCCCGCCGCCTAGGGAGATTTGAAGGTTCGGACCTCTCCACTATCTGGCTTCGTGTAGACTGCGACGACCATCCTCGCATCTATGCGTGCCTGTACAGGTCCCATAGTGGTAATTCTGAGACGGACCGACTCATTGAGCACCTTCAAATGATGACTGATTCCGTACTCAAACAGATCCCTTCCGCCGAAATCATCATACTTGGTGACTTCAATGCCCATCATGCGGATTGGCTTGGGTCACAGTCAACTGACCACGCCGGTAGATCTGTTCAGAGTTTTGCTCTGGCCTATGGTCTGACACAATTGGTCTCTTCGCCTACACGAATACCAGATGTTGAAGATCATAAGCCTTCCCTGTTGGATCTTTTGCTGACCACTCATCCCGATGGGTATCATGTCACTGTCGATGCCCCTCTTGGCTCCTCAGACCATTGCCTAATTCGGAGCAAGGTGCCACTCACGCGTAAATCACGGCCCCGATCCGCGGGCTGCCGCCGTGTCTGGCACTTCAGGTCAGCAAACTGGGATGGACTGCGGACCTTTTTCGCATCCTACCCATGGGGGCAAATTTGCTTTGCATCGGAGGATCCGCTCGTCATTGCTGATCTTGTCACTGATGTGGTGCTTCAGGGTATGGAACTGTTTGTTCCAAGCACTGTGGTACCTATTGGAGGCAAGACTAAGCCCTGGTTTAACCACTCCTGCAAAATGGCGTTCCGGCAAAAGCAGGAGGCGTTTCAGGCTTGGGTTAAAGCAAAGGCAAAGAAAGATCCTTCCGAATGGCAGCTTAGGAAAAAGTATAACTTTGTCTCCAGATCCCTCAAAAGAGCTATTGCCAGAGCAAAATCTGAGTACGTTGCAGAAATCGGCCAGAGACTAGTTCGCCTTCCCTCAGGTTCTCGGGCGTTCTGGTCTCTCGCAAAAGCCGTGCAAGGAAACTTCTGTCAGCCATCATTTCCACCTCTGCGTAGGGCGGATGACTCGTTGGCCCACACTGCAAAGGAGAAAGCCGATCTTCTGGGCTCTCTTTTTGCATCAAACTCGACTCTTGATGACAGAGAAAGACCACCGCCAACCATCCTCCGGCGTGTGTGCTCTATGCCAGAAATCCGATTTACTCAAAACTCGGTGCGTAAAGCACTCTTTTCTCTTGACATCAATAAGTCGAGTGGGCCAGATGGCATCCCCCCAATTGTGCTTAAGATATGTGCTCCAGAGTTGGCTCCAGTTCTCACGCGCCTCTTCCGGCACTCCTACAACTCAGGTATGGTCCCGATCTCATGGAAGACAGCCTTAATACATCCAATCCCAAAAAAAGGTGACCGCTCTGATCCAGCTAACTACAGGCCAATTGCCATCACGTCTTTGTTCTCCAAAATAATGGAATCTGTTATTAACTGCCAGCTCTTACGGTATCTTGAGGAGCATCAGCTGATTAGTGACCGTCAATACGGATTTCGTCAGGGTCGCTCAGCTGGTGATCTTCTCACTTATTTGACACACCGATGGGCAGAAGCGGTGGAGTGCAAAGGGGAAGCCTTAGCAGCAAGCCTGGATATAGCGAAGGCCTTCGATCGGGTGTGGCACAAGGCTCTTCTAGCTAAACTTCCGTGCTATGGGTTGCCCGATAAATTATGCAAATGGATCACCAGCTTCCTGACGGATCGGAGCATAAAAGTCGTTTTAGACGGTTTTTGCTCGGACACGAAGCCCGTGAATGCTGGTGTTCCGCAAGGCTGTGTGCTTTCACCTACTTTGTTTCTTCTGCATATCAACGACATGTTACAAATTAGTAGCATACGCTGTTATGCAGATGACACCACAGGTGATGCCTTATACTCCGGCCGTGCTAACATTTCTCGGGCACATACCGATGAGTGTCGGAACAAACTTGTGTCTGAAATACAGACCTCATTAGACCAGGTCTCGAATTGGGGTCAGCGTAATCTAATCGAATTCAACCCCAATAAGACACAAGTTTGCGCGTTTTCTACCAAAAAAATTCCCTTTGTCGTAGCTCCTCGCTTTGGAGACACTCCCCTCAATCTTAAGCCATATATCGGAATTCTTGGAGTTGACATATCGCATGATGTCCAGTTCCGCGGCCATCTGGAAGAAAAGGCCAAGCTGGCCTCGAAAAAGCTGGGTGTGCTCAGTAGAGCGAGACAATATTTCACATCTGGCCATTGCCTCCAACTATACAAGGCACAAGTCAGGCCACACATGGAATACTGTTCTCACCTCTGGGCCGGGGCTCCCCAGTATCAACTTCTTCCTTTTGAGCGCATTCAAAGTCGTGCGATCCGAATCGTCGATGACCAAGATCTCACCGATCGGCTTGATTCTCTAGCGCTGCGGAGAGATGTCTCATCTCTCAGCATTTTTTACCGCCTTTATCATGGGGAGTGCTCTGAGGAATTATTTGGAATAATTCCCGCCGCGGAATTCCACAACCGCACAACTCGCCGTAAAGAAAAATTTCATCCCCACCACCTGGATGAGTGGCGATCTACTACGGTGCGTTTCGCTCGTAACTTCTTTCCACGCAGTTTGTGGAATCAGTTACCCTCGGCGGTCTTTCCGAACCGTTACGACATTGGAACCTTCAAAAAACAAGCCTATACATACCTAAAAGGCCAGCAACGCTTCCGCGACTCCTGCGGTGTCGTGGTTGCCCGTGGGCGGCGTTGATTGCTTTCCATCAGGCGACACGCTTGCTCGTTTGCCCTCCTATCCCATAAAAAAAAAAAAAAAAAAAAAAAAGAACGACGTGAGTCGAGGTACTTGTTCACAATATGATGTTGACTTATGTGTTTGTGTATGTTCTATGCTTTCAAATTAATCATACCATAATTGATTATTAATATTATGTTGTATTTAAAAATATTATATGAACATACTAATATACACAACATTATTATATAAATTGTAACTTATACATTTTTTCGAAGTAATTTTAGAAAGTAAGATGATATTACATACATACATACATATCCTCACGCCTATCTCCCGGCGGGATAGGCAGATACCACAGATCTGACTTCAGCAATTTGGTCACGGTATGTTTTCCGTAGTCTTCCCCTACCGACCCTTCCATTCACATTTGCAAGGTAAATTTCTTTGGGCAGTCGTCTTTCATCCATCCTCTCTATATGCCCAAACCATCTAAGCATCCCTTTCTCAACTTTTGTCACACATGTAGAGTATAGAGACTTCTAATTACTCCGTACTTCAGTGTCAACTACCCAGTAATGCGCTCCGTTCGCAGCAATAACAATTTCACGCAAGCGCTCCGTAGCCAAAGGGTTAATGACTTGTGCACAGTATAAAATTAGGAACCAACAATGTTTCATACAAAACTTACATCGTAGTCGAGTAGAGCTGTGAGACTCGACGCGGTATTTTTTTCTGATCCCAATATGCAACATTTTTTTTACTTCTATCATTTACAGCGTTTTCGCTTTTTGCATCGATATATTGTGCTTATTGATAGCTTACCAACAGTGTTCCAAAGCTTCATACTGTTGAGACGTGATATCCACCCCTTTTCCAACAACCAATCGGCAAATATACTAATCAGAATTCCTGCTATCCACGCGGTCAAGTACGGCAACGCTGATAAGCGGGCGTTCTATACAATGAGAAATAAAATCATCAGTTTTTTTTATGGGGTAGATAGGCATACGAGTAAGCAACTCATATAAAGCAATTCATAGGTATTGCACAAGCATTCCTTGCCCTAAAGAAGTGTGTAAGATTATTTTTTAATGGTCTCAATGTGGAATCGGTTCGGAAATTACAAGATTTGAACCCAGAACATTTAGCTTAGAAATGAGACTGTTTAACCCCTAAGCCAAGCTATCGTCAAATAAATATAAAACTAAATGTATCAACATAAACAGAAAACTAATTTAACTATCAAAGATGATATATGACGACATCCAGGACAAGTAAAGGCATAATTTTCTTGAATTTCACAAGGGTCTCAGGAAGGTCGTAAGTTGGTAGGAAGCATTGTAATTTCAAGCCGTAAAGACCTACTTTAAAAATTAACTTACAGACACAATATCGAAATGTAAGATATTGTTCATATAGGTAGGCAACTCCGTGAGCTGTGTGTAGAATAACCAAGACTGCCCACACTGTGCGATCAATATCGCCCACAGAGGTAAACATGTCAAAAACTTGCACCAGGGTATTGACATTGATGGCTTGTCGTCCTGTAAATAGATGCACTAAAGAAATAATCCAGTAATTTGTAAAAAATATTTATCATACATACATACATAATCTAGTGTTGGAATATAACACTGATGTGGGTATACTATATATAAAAAAATACCCACTTGAGGTTTATCCCAATAGCAATATCTTATATTTTACAAAATATATAAATATTGCGAAAACGTAGTAAACCGCAAAATGAAAACATCACCAAAGCTAAAAAAAACTGAAGATATCTGATAAAAATGTATCTGATCAGTTGTCAATTTCAATGCTGTACTAAATTTTCTATTGGTTGTAGGAGGAGGATGGAGTTGGAGGAGGAGGTATGGAGGTGAGACTCAAACCATTCGAGGCAGTATTTTTTGTTGATCCTAATATTATGTAATAAAAAAATTTGACATCTGTCATTGACAGCGTTTTCGCTATCAGTTCTCCGACGAACTTAACCAGCCCATTGCCACCTCTCTGAAAAACTTCGACCATTACTGTAAGAGAGTAGAAGTGAAATCCACTGATAGAAGACATGTGTAATTTGGTCTAATAACAAGTTGAAAATGTTTGCGAAACGTCTACTCAATGTGACCTCAAATACACTATCAGTAAAGTCATTATATTTCCTACACATGACTCACATACATATGTGTTCCACTATTACACTCATTTGATAAATAATGTAAAACTGATACAGTTAGCTCAGATTGTTTAAATAATAATGTTTCCATTACTTATATAATATTTAGATCCAGGCTTATGAATTTCTGATAATGTAATATAAAATTAATAAGTAAAATATTAGTTCAGAATTCATCATCAGCCAATGCAGTCCACTGCTGGACATAGGGCTTACCCAAGGCTCACCACCTAACCTGATCTTAACCTACACGCATCCAGTCTCTACCAGACACCTTGCGCAAATCGTGCGCAAAAGTTATGTCAGTGTCTCTGGTTCTCCAGCAGATTTCATTGTTCCTTCTGATTTCAGAAGTATTACTTAATATAATTAAAATTGACACATTATACATCAACATAATTTTTATATACTACACATGTGTAATCAAAATAAAATAAAAAATATTATATCTATCTATGATTTATTATATTATATATGTTACTTACTTGTGGTCCAATGGCTCGTGTAATGTACTCCACCTCTTTGGGACATATTCGAGGATGTTTCTGAGGTGTGTCATATATGAGAAACATCCACGCAACAAACCATGCAACACCAAGACCACCAAAGAGATAGAAGCACAGTGGCCAACCACCCCCAAAGTCCAGAGTACATAACCAACCAGAAATGGGCAATGATATAACTGTACCAATATTTGAACCTGAAAATATATTTTCAATATTTTTACAATATCTATACTCGGTTTTTTTTAAAGAGGGTGAATTCCCAGGTGTAGATACCTGCTATATGGGAGGTAATACAGTAAAGAGCTTCCTTTGGTAACATGTAGTATTTATTATATTAGGTGTACAAATAAGTTTCCGCAGTTTTTTATAAAAAATTAGGAATTTATTGTAAAGGAAAAGTACATTACGTTTTATTCAAAGTATTTTCCATCATTTGCCACTACTTTTCCCCATCTTTCTGGCAACATTCGGATACCCCGTCGAAAAAACTCTTCATCTTTTGACGCTATCCACAAATCTACCCAATTTTTGGTGTCTTCATATGATGTGAAGCGCTGCTCAGACAGACCATGTGCCATCGACCGGAACAGGTGATAATCAGAAGGGGCTAAGTCTGGTGAATACGGCGGGTGGGGTAAAACTTCCCAGTTGAGTGTTTCCAAGTATGTTTTTACCGGCGCCGCAACATGTGGACGAGCATTATCGTGTAAAAGAATAATTTTGTCGTGTCTGGAGTAGTAATGGGCGCGTTTTTCCTTAAGTGCCCGACTCAATCTCATCAATTGTGTTCGGTAGAGAGCTCCAGTAATGGTTTCGCTTGGTTTCAGCAATTCATAATACACGACACCAAGCTGATCCCACCAAATACACAGCATGAGTTTTTTTCCATGAATATTCGGCTTAGCTGTCGATGTTGATGGTTCGCCGGGCTTAACCCATGACTTTCTCTTCTTTGGATTATCGTAGTGAATCCATTTTTCGTCACCAGTGACTATACGATGCAAAAAACTCTTTTTTATTCCTGGCAAGCAGCATTTCACTCATGCATAATCGGCGTTCAACGTCTCTCGGCTTTAGTTCATATGGAACCCAATTTCCTTGTTTTTGAATCATTCCTAACGATTTTAAACGATGTGAAATTGCTTGTTGAGTCACTTGTAGAGTAAGTGCAAGTTCTTTTTGCGTTTGGGACGAATCTTCCTCCAATAGTACTTCTAATTCCATGTCTTCGTACACTTTCGGCCTTCCACTGCGTTCTTTGTCTTTAACGTCAAACTCACCGTTCTTAAACTTTTGAAACCATTCCTGACAACTTCTCTCACTTAAAGCAGCTTCACCATATGCTTCTAGAAGCAATCGATGCGCCTCAGCTGCAGATTTTTTCACATTAAAGAAGTAAATCAAAAGTTCCCGCAAATGATGCTTATTCGGAATAAAACTTGACATTTTTGCACGAAAAAAATTACGTGATGCTGATACGGAATCACTAGTACTTTAAGGTTATGGTGTTGCCAGATGACTAAACTTGGGATATTACGTTTTACATCTGACAATTTCTCCATAACCTTCTGGTGGGGCCATCTTTTGACAAACCGCGGAAACTTATTTGTACACCTAATATTTTATTATTCATACAATTGTAAATTATTTTCCTACAGATGTAAGTGTCCTGCTTTAAACTATACAAAAAGTGTTTTTACAGTCCACACATCCACTAATGCAGGTACAACCCAGTTTTATGCATGTACAAGGTGAATTAGTGAGATGGAATACAACACACCAAAAGTAAAATATATCATTAAAATATAATGAGTAAAATATTTATATAGGCAATATAAAAAATATAGGTGGAACAAATCTCACCTGCATAGACATATGCAGCAAATTTAGATCTTTCCAAAGGTGGTATCCATCTAGCCAGCATAGCATGCATAGCTGGGTATGTGACACCTTCACCCAAACCCTCCAGAACTCGCACAACAATGAAAAATTTAAAATCTACAAATGCTGCAATCGGACTGAGAATCGTAAATATTGCTGTTAACAAGACTCCAACTCCATACACTATCTTTCCACCGAATAGTTCTGCTATTCTTCCTCCAGGAATCTGAAATAAATTGCTCAAGTGAAAGTACAAATAAGGAACTCAATTTAAATCTGTAAAAAATGGTGGTGACCTTTTTTTAAGAAATATATCTTAGTTAATAGATAGGAGATAACCAATACTGATTGTGGTTTGAAGCATTATATATATAATGCTTCAAACCATAAAGAAACCTACAACCAAAAACTTAAAAAATAGGCAGGTGGTTAAATATTACAAAGTAGCAACAGGTTGCACAGGGCAACTGAAAGAAACTAGATTAGTGTTGCTGAGAATTAGGCTAGGTAGAGACCTATTTCTAGCAGCAAATTGCTGCAAGCTGATTATAATGATCTCCACCATCACCATCATATACAAAATTTGTAACATTAGTTTAGAAATTAGCCTGTAAATTATCTTCTGTAATCAAATAAAAAAATTAGGAAAAATATTTATTCTATTTAATATAAAAAGTAATGTATAAATATATATATATATATATATATATATATATATATATATATATATATATATATATATATATGAATGTATCTGTCTATAGATATACAAACATACATCTACAAAACCAAAAAATTTAAATAAATAATTAAAATACCTGTGTCAACACATATCCATAGAAAAATGAACCCAATATAAAACTTTGTTGTTCAGGTGTCCAGTTAAAATCACCAGTCTTCTGTAAAAAATTAAATTTTAGAATTTACTACTTTTGCTACAGCTTTTGGGGTGTTTTAATAAAAAAGGTACTTAGATGTGTTTCTACAGATTAAATTTATTCTGATCTAAAGAAGATACTATAAAATTTCCTACAAAATTCATAAAATTACCCTTAAATTAAGAACAAACCTTTAGAATTAAATATCTCATAACTGATTCATAGCACTTAACTGGTTATTGCAGTTAATGCATAATATGGCATCTATAGATATTCAAATAAAAGTACAAAAATCTCAAATATTAATTAAAAAATATAAATTTTCATAAATAAAATAGATACTCACAGGTGGTACTGTACTATTAGTTGGTGGAGGAACTGAGCATACATCTAATGTGGTGTTACTTGGCACTGTTGTTGAATTAATCATGGCCACAATTGCTACAGACAGATTCACTCTCATAGCATATACATTGGCAAAGCCTAAAAAGCCCATAATACCCAAAACAGTCCGACTTTTGATCCATCCTGTTGTCTCCTCTGGTAATAATATAAATAGAAATGTTTATGGTCATAAATTTAAATAAAAATGTCAATTTGAGAACAAAAGTTGAGAGACAGAATGGGTTCATGAAATATAAATAATTAACAGAAAATAAGAAATAATCATAGTGATAAAGCTTAACACACAACTTATATATTTTCATATTACAAAATGTAAATTTAAACAGCTAATATGTTTTCCAAAATTCCTAGTAACTACTAATAGAAATTCAACAAAAGAATAATAGAATATATCATAAGTCTGTATAAATGACCCACCAAATAATATTATAAAAAGGATGTTACCTCTTTCAAATTCAACTAAATTACGTCGACTACTCGTAACATCATTTTCGATATCAGAATTTATTATAGGACTTTCTTCTATTGGCAGTGACATCGTGCATTAACTCCAAAAATTCATTCCTTTGACCAATATTAATAAAAATAAAATTAATTCTGAAATGAAATCATGGAAATATATCCAAAACTTTATAATCGTAACACCATTAGCCTAAAAATGAGTCATAACAATCGTTTTTTTATACAGTAAAACGTAAACAAAGGAATACCTTGTTTCTAACTTGTCAAATAACTTAGAATTAGATTCACTTGTTAAAAAATATCGATATTATTGGATGGTATTTGATATTTCATCATATCGATATGGCAATTAAAAATTTTTAGCATTGGAAAGGCATAAAAATCCATATTTTTATTCAATAGACTTTGCTGTAAACCTCACATTAAATAAAAGAAGTCGAGTTACATCAAGCTACATTTTATCCTGTGTTTGTCAGATAAATATTAGTATTCTTTAGTGTATTTGAATAATAAATTTACCTTTGTAAAATAACTTTCTGATTATAGAATAAAAAATATTCTTATAATTTTATATTTAAAAAATGTATATCACTGCTAATAGACTTTTAAAAAGCAATTTCTATTTTTTATATTAATTTCAGAAAATAAAATTATAATAAAATAGACTATGCTAAATATTCTAGAATTGTAGAGTGCCAAAACCGCACCAATGTATTGTATATCGGAATCTTTTTATTTAAAATATCAAAATCGATATTTCGTCATTATGTTCATGTTACGTTCACGATACGTTAATTACTACATGGCACTGTCAACGTCCATATGTAAAACATAATAATATATAAAAGGAACACATTGAAATAATATAAATTTGGAATTTCTTTATTTATATCATATTAAAATTCAATAAAAACTAACTAAAACTTTTTAGTTGTAATCGAATCTATCGTAAATACAATTTATTGTATTAACTTACTACAATGATCTCGGTGTATAAAATCCTTTAGCGCTTCATACAGGCACAACGTAGCCTAAATAACCCCTTAAATAAATTGTTTCATTTCGATGGTAAACTATTTTTTTTTTATGGGATAGGAGGGCAAACGAGCAAGCGTGTCGCCTGATGGAAAGCAATCAACGCCGCCCATGGACAACCGCGACACCGCAGGAGTCGCGGAAGCGTTGCCGGCCTTTTAGGTATGTATAGGCTTGTTTTTTGAAGGTTCCAATGTCGTAGCGGTTCGGAAAAACTGCCGAGGGTAGCTGATTCCACAAACTGGTGGTGCGTGGAAAGAAGTTACGGGAGAAACGCACCGTAGTCGATCGCCACTCATCTACATGGTGGGGATGAAATTTTTCTTTACGACGAGTTGTGCGGTGTATTAACTATTATATATATTAACTAGTGCATTAACTAGGCTAATATTGTACTAGTTCAAAATGGGAAGACGGGAGTAGAGGCATGCTTCGCGGTAAGTGACTTGCACCGCCGCGTTGTCTTCCTTAAGGTACATGTCCCATACCCTCAGGCAAGTAACGCATACGTATGCTTTTAGTCTTGTAGATGTTCATTGGCGGTAGTGGTCAATGGGTAACCCATTTGTCCGTTAAAACATTGAAAAAAGGCATATTTTGCCAATTGATTAATTTACTTTTATGATTTTCTTTGTTTAGATTAGTTGCTATTTGATGCCATATTGTTGATTTATACTTTAATATTTACACTTTATTGTACTTGTCACTCTGTAATAATGCAACTATACTTTGTTTGCTCGTCGCGGATTTTAGCTAAGTAAGAATTCTAACTGTCCACACGCAAATACACTTATAATTACACAATAAATAAAAAAAAATAACTAGTGGCCGAAATTAAACCATAATACATTAAACTTTTAATCTTATTTTATTTAATGTTTTTGCGCTCTTCTTCTGAACTTTAACTATGACAAGTTTTACCCTTCTCTGTGCACGTAATGTGCTTAAAAAGCTGTACATTTTTTGTTTTATAATATAATATATAGAGTGAAAAATACTTTGTTCGTAGTTATTTCACTATACATTATGCAATTTATGCATAAGTAAAAATTTTCAATTTTTGTTGCGCGGCAACTTTGCAACTAATACTATATAATAATAGTCTATACGTCCTACTGTTTCTTGATATCGACCATCGACCTGGGCGGTGCGTTGATGTAGACTAGTTTATCGATGAACCCTAATTTTTCTCCGTTGAAATAAACTGTTTGTTCATTCAATGCCTTCTTTTAATAAACGTTCAAAACGTAAAACGAAACCCAATATTATATAATTGCATTTCTTAATGGCATGACGGCTTTTTGTACTGCCCAATGTAATGTCCAATTTTGTGCACGGAGCTTCCCACTTTCTCAATGATTTCGTTTTCAAAATTTAATTTTTCAGAATTGGTAGGGTATAAAGCTCGTAGAGACTGTGCAAATAAGAAATTGTCATCTCCACTCCCATGTTCCAATTATTAAGCTTATTAACATGTAAAATTTTTGTATTTTCTAAAAACTTTTTCAATTAAAACAACATTATTATGAGACAAATATAATTATTAACATAAGTCATTATACAAATATGTCTTCGACTTAATATTGAGTGGTTACTGTTATTAATTTTATGATAAACAGGTAAATTAAGATTTTAGTTGGTTTGCACAAAAATCTTGTTTTTCTATTAGCCAGGTGACTTAAAACAATGACATTAAAAAAAGAATAATAAAAAATTCAGTCTTTATAGTGTTAAAATAAAGGCCAGATCATTTTACTTATTGTGGGTAAAAGTAACCCCATTATTATGGTTGAAATTAGATTTACACTGTGATTATCAAGAATACTTATTCCACTGATATGTTTAACAGCTCTACTGGAATGTGACACAATCTTTCCCTCTTTGTCTAGACCTGAAATGTAATAAAAATAATTTTTTAAATAATTCATTCTTTAATAGAATTAATTGCTCTTAAAATCATTTTACATTTTTTTTTTTCAAAAATTATTGTTTCAATAGTTATATATATTAATTTTGAGATATAATTGACTATTTAATATAATGTTTAAATAAAGGCTTCTTTAAACTAATTATTTCTTCTTCTTGGTTAATGATTTAAAACCTTTCATTATGGTTTTCACTCATTAGGAAGCTTTTTCTCACATACCTGCATACAATATCTTTAGGTGTTCCCAATAACACCTGATTCTAGTCTATGTTGATTATATTGTGAAGTTATACCTCTCCTGATATGCAGGTAGCATATTAGGAAATATTTTCAAAAGCATGAGAAGTCACTGAGAACTTTGTTTTAAGAGTGGGATAAATATAGACTATTATGATTGGCTCATTCTTTTCTGCAGGCAAATATATGTGTATAAGTTTGCAATTGTGCAGCTTCATTATTTGTATGGCCTTTTTTTTGTGCATTTTACTGCACCCTTTATTTATACACATGCTGTCATGGCATTATATGTATGTTTATAAAGTTTGTATTTATACAAATTTTATAAGCATATAATGCTATAAAATTTAGTAAAGAATTTACTAAATACAAATACAATACAGTTTTAGTTTTATATAGAGAAGAAATTTAGCTGACTATAAGTATCACAATTTGAACAATAATTTTTTTTTTTTATATATTCACGCCTATCCCCCGCAGGGGTTGGCAGAGACCACAGAGCTCCATCCACTGCCATTCATCGCAGCGAAACGGCTCGTCATTGGTCGCTTTTCGCCCTCGTGAGAATCAGGACGTGACGGGTGGCGAACCACGTCGCCGTCATTTTCGACAAATTAGGTATATTAAATTCGTCTTTAGTGAATCTTACGAGCCGCAAGGGAGGATGGAGGTCAGCCCCAGCAGAGCCCTGCATGCTGAGGTAAGGCACCATAGTCCCCGGGGGAGCCCGACCCCGGGACGATCGGCACGCTTACGACTAGGCTCGCCCCTAGCCACGCATCCATTGGCACGGCAGACCGTGGATTGGCGGAGAGGAAGGGAAAGGATAGAGAAGAAAGGAAGGGGCAGGAAAGGAAATGGGGATTGGGGGGTTACCAGACTCGGAATAAACATTTAAAAATCCATATAAATATTTATTCCGATGCGGGAATCGAACCCGCGACCATTGACTCCGTGGGCGGAGGGCCGCGCCACTGAGCCAATCGGTCGTCCGAGTTCGGTGTTATTGTTTTCAATTAGTGATTATTTGAATAATAATCACTAATTGAAAACAATAACAGTCTATGTCCCTCTTATAGTCAGGCAAATGCCTATAGAGTATTATTTTTCTACAAGACTTGCTAAAATTTGCAAGATTCAGTACTAAATGCTTAAAATATAAAACTACAATATTTTTTGTTATAATTACCAGAATATTGCAAAGTGGCTCCTAAAACAGAATCTGTTAAACTGCCTAAAAAGCCAGCTAAAGCACTTAATAAAATAATAGGCCATTGAGGTGGAGCATATGTCCAGAGGCTTCGATCTGATAAATATAATAATGCCACATAATGAGATATTCCAATGACAAGTCCTCCAACAGTACTGCAAATAGTTCCAATGACACTTATTCCACCATTAGTTCCTTTTGGTACTCTATTCCAAGAAGTCACCAAAAATGGATCAGAATTGCTGAAAATTGTACCCAGTTCTGAAGCCCAGGTGTCACCATTACAACATGCAAAAACACCTACAAAAACAAAATATTTTAAGCATTAATATCTTTAATATTATATCTTAAAATTATATATGTTTAACTAAACCCAACAATCAATTTAAATAAGATCTTACCAATAACTCCTAAGGAAAGCCATGATGCTCTATAATCTCTTACAAAATCTATAGGCTTTTCAGTAGCTCCAACATCTAACAAATATAATAAACTTAGTTGTGTTGCCATGCCTCCATTACATAGAACTTGTATCCAGTTCCTTTGTCCACCTGAATGTGTAAAATATTTGTGGGTATTTTGTAAACTGTCCTCTGCTGTATCAACAAATATACAACAAACCTTCTTTGAAGTCTTCTTCTATTTTTCTTTTTAAATGGGGCCTAAGTTTTGTGGCCTTTGATGATGTTACAAAAAATGTAAAAAGATCAGCAAAAAAACATAAATTAGCCAAAGTGAGTACAAGTCCAACCACAAAACCCATAAGAGCACCACTCATACTTAGGGTTTTCTTCTTGTAACCATAAATGCATATTACTAAAGGTATAAAGCAAGAAGCCAACCATCGTGCAGGTGAAATGATCACAGGCTCTGAAACAAATTATTTATTTAAAAGTATAACCATTTCATTAAACTTACCAACCAAATTATCTTCTTTTTAACAACATGTTCATCCAACAGTTGTCTGGAAGACATCGCGATAAAACCATCCTTTGTACATAAACAATATTACAATCAATAATTGTATAACTTTGTTTTTGGTGTACAATAAATATATGTATCTATCTAAATATCAGCTAAGAATTAAAAATCTTTTTCTAACATTCTATTTCTCCATTGCAAATTCCATGGGAATGTGACAATTTTTTTGTTTATTGATTAGTATTAACATAATTGTACATGCAGATACATAAAAAGCATCCTTTACACTTGTTAGAAACCTGCTGATGAACTATTAATATTGCAAAAATTATAAAAGTGTGTACACACTCCTGGAATATAATATTTTAGGCTTCTCATATATTATTTATTGATTTTCTCCAGTTTTTTTTTCAATAGAGTTAATCAATTTAGTTACAACAGAGTTACACATAATTAATGTACCAAATAAATTTATATGATGTACATGCTTACCATCAAAACCTTCACTACTGACTAATATTTTTGTATAAATTAAATTAATTATCCACATAGACATCGATAGTCGAATGGCAATTACACATAATAAAAGAGTTAAAATGTGATTGTTTTTTAAGAAAAATATACTATCGTCCGATTTACTTTTTTCTGAATCCCGGACATTCATTGTGATTAAGAAAATAAAATGTATAAATTATTAAATATGTTTTCTTTAAACAATAAAACGTAATGATACACAAAAGAGAAAGTTTTCACATTTTTCGTGTGTTTTATGTCATTCTTCTATTTATTTTCCTTTGACAACCATAGACTTATTTTAATTTCCCTTGACGAGGTCACAGATTAATATTTTTATTACTGACTTCTATTGAAAGTGATTATCTATCTGCTCTGTGGTATATTGATTATTATAAATGCACAAAATATATTCGACACAGTGTATAAACAAGATTTTAATATCATATTAGACGGTTAATGCAACCTAAAATAGGGGAGTTGGCTATTCTTTGGAAATAGTACTTATGAGATGGTATAACATGTTCGTAACGTCTGGCTTCTTAGGACCCAAGGCGTAACTATGATCGTATTAAACATTAATTAAACCCTAGAACCATTATCTTTTAAATTTTTGTTTCTAAAGTGAGACACACATAATTCAGTCGAAATCAAAAATGTAACAAGATTGAGTAATTCTATGTGTTGATTGATCGTATAACGTCAATGATACCCTTGCACATACACACATATCGCAATCCCAGCAAACGCACTACCAAGCACAGATTTGGGCACAGGCAGCGAATGCGCAATCCTAAGCGCAGACACAGGCACAGCTGCCGATTGCGCTACTAAGCGTAGACGCAGGCACAGCCAGCCAACGCGCTACCAGGCGCAAAGGGGAGCACAGCCGGCGAACGCGCTACCAAGAGTAGACGCAGGCGTAGTCAATCTGACGCTGAGACGCTGGGTTTGTTTATTGGTGGTTACGGCAAAACCACACAGGCCATACAATACATGATACCAGGGCGAGGCAAGTGATGCCCAGATACGTGTGCTGCATTTTTAGTGTAACATCTTACTGTTCGTAGTTTGTTGCTTTGGTTACAGAGTGGTTTGAAGTTCCGACCACTTGAGGCGAATTTCTCGTTAAAAATTTAATTTTTTTTATAGACCTTCTGACCCTAAACATTTTGATGGGTTTTTATTTTATATCTCAAATATGTTTCACTGCTGGGTATGGCCATTCTCATTTCTCAACTAATGAACATTAACTCATTACGTTTGTCCCCAGGTGGATTAGCGAAATTTTGTGATTAGTAGAGACTAATTTATGCTCTCTATCCTATTTATAATATGTGAGTTTTATATTACTTCACATAAAAATACGTGAGGCAGTGCAAAGCGATTTAACATTTATAATAATAGTCTTGTCTAAAGTTGACAATCTCTCAAACGTCTAACTCTAATGTCAATTTAATATCATCTGTGTTTCGTTTCGTGGTTTACGTTATTGTTGTATTGGTTAGTTGTATTGTGCGAAAAAATCAAGACTTTTTTTGTTTTATAACCAAAATGCTTTAATAATTCACGATCTGAAATTATTAACGTAACTATGAAGCCTTTAATTGATTTTGATGAATGTCTCAGAGATTCTCCTAAATTTAGGTGAGTTATAAGTAATCATTTAAAGTTACATATAAATAGAAAGTGAAAATTTATTTGTGTTTTTTATTGTAACAAAACGTGCACGGTTTTTTAATATAGGGAACAACTAGAAACAGAGGAGGCAAGTATTGACGCTTTAGAACAGAAACTTGATAAAGTTCTAAAGACATGTTCTTTTATGATAGAATCAGGGAAAACATACATGACTCATAGAAGGTAAGTAAAAATTGTTTTACTTTAAATGTTATTTTACAACAAAGAAAAGTAGAACAGGTCATGTAAACAATATATAAACATACAACTTGCAAGTAAATAAAGAAATTTTTAAAGTTAATATGTCTAAACTAATAATAATCATTTAGTTACAGTACTGCTTTAGCATTGACCAATGGTACAAATAAATTTTAAGAAATGAAGATCATAAATTTGTTATGAATTATATATTATTTTATTTCTAGTAATATAAGCTGAGAATTTTAAAGCTGATTTCTACTTATTTAAAAAAAATCACTTATTTTGCCTATTGTATAAAAAAATTGTATTATAACTGTGTATTTATTTTATATTATTAGTTGATATTCTGTGGTAGACTGATAACTGTGTAACTTTATATTATTATAAGAAAAAGGTGTGCTTAAATTATTGATTGTATTGAAATAATCAAAATTATGAATATACTAATGAAGATGAACTTTATATTCACTTTTTATGTAAGCTGCAAAGAATATGTTTAATTTACTTATGATGGATGAGTTATACACATTTTTTTTTCTTTATCTATTTGGCGGATTTTGCTTTTAAAGAGTTTTGTTGTAACTTAATTTTGAAACATAAACATTCATAAATTAAATTAAAAATTGTTTTGAATATTTAGCTGAATCTGCTACAGGACATCTTTAAAAAAGCTTTAACAGTTAGGCATATATGTTGCATTTACAAAATCAAGTTCAGCTAATATCTCTTGGATTTCTGTGTTGTTATAAATCAGTAAAATTTTAATGTTATTAAAATATATATAGTATAGAAATATGTTGGTTAACTATTTTATATATTTTAATCTAGCACATTCACTAATGCTCTCTGGGATTTGAGTGGAAACTTTTCTGAAGATCCTACTGTTATGGCAAGCTTAAATAGAATGATTCATGCACTCCAAGAAATGAACAAATTTCACTCTATACTACTGGATCAGGCTTCCCGAACTGTACTCAAGAATCTCTCTGCTTTTATTAAAATGTAAGTATACATGATTATTGATAAACTAAGCTGTCCTGTTGTAGATGTGTTTTATATAAGAAATTTTAAAGAACTACATTATCTTATTGATTAAGTAGCAAGCATTTATTTTTTTAATTCAATAAATTAGTTGTCTATTTTTATTTTTATTATTATTAAATACATTGTGATATGCTTGAGCTTAGGTGGGAAATAAGTATATATCGCACGCACTTGTTAGGTTGCTTGAAAATTCTAGTGCTAAAGGAATTAATAATATAATTAACTGTTTTGTGTTTAGCTGAATCCATTCGTAAGTTAAATATTTGTCAGTGTAGCAATTTCCACTTTCTCTATCTAAATTTAACTCCTTCAATTCTATTTTTTTAAAAAGAAGAATATTTTTTTAATATTATTAGAATTCTCTTTAACTAAAGTGTGTACGTAAACATATGTGAAATAAAGAGTATGTATGTTGTTGCAGAGATATAAAAGGTGTAAAAGAAAGTAAACATCACTTTGATAAAATCTCAAATGATTTGGATATTGCCTTACTTAGAAATTCACAGGTATGTTGCGTTATTCATACAATCATATTTAATTACTGTAATAGGAATGTTGGCACTCTGTGGAAAAATATTTAAAACAATGCATAAGTATATAATACAGTTTAATAAAAGAAATACTTGCATACTCACATTTAATTTTATTAAAATTTTGATTTTGAAACTTTACTGGTCACATGGTTCGTGAACAAGTGATGCGATGCACTTTAATTGACATTTGATATCACATGACTTGCAAATTACATGATCATATTTATTAAACAATAACTAGGTTCCATAAAAATAAAGAAAAATATTTCTTTTTAAATTATATTTTTATTTGAATACAGTCATTAACCCTATTATAATATGGATAAATGTCCCTTATAACACTAGACTTGCTTTTTGTTTTGCTAATACTTCTTATTTATATTATTACCCTTTACCCTCATATTTGTTTAATTTATACAATATTTGGTCATTTTAGCAACAAATAACATGTAATATTTAGTTTCTCTAACAATTAAATGTGATAATAAAAATGCACTACTAATACATTTTTTGCAATGCAGCATGGTGAGTTAGTGTCCATTCTTCCTGCAATAAGAAGAATAATATTTCTCACTCTATGTATAAACTGTTATAGATTCGTACATATGTACGATGACACCTGTTTCCCGTAGAGTAGGCAGTGACCACAGACTTGCATCTGCTATGATCCCGGCACACTTTCTATAAAATATGCAGTCTTCTATAATATATTCGTAAAAGTATTTTATGCTTATACCAGTTTATGTAGTTTTTCTATTAATTAACATGTGTGTAATGGTGACTGATTTTTTGACATGGTAATGCAAGGTTTTCATGTAATTATTAATTTCTGTATAGGTGTCACGCCATAAGCCCAGTGATGTTGAAGAGACTGTGAATCTCTTGCTAGCCACTCGCTCGTGTTTCCGTCACACTGCCCTTGATCACGTGCAGAAGATAACCATGTTGCAAGCTAGAAAGCGCCACGAGGTCTTAGCCACTGTGAGTTTTTCAATTTCATTCTAAATATTATAGTAAAACTACAAAGATATATAAAATGAGTATAATGTAATCATTTACCGGCGACCCCAATGGCACAGTGGTCGAGTGTTTTGTTTCGAAGCTAAACGTTGTAAAAGGTTTAATTCTGGAAATGATAGAAATATTAATATGACCTGAAGTACACATTGTAATTAACGTAAAGGGATTTTTATATTTTTAAACCAATATAGAAAAATAGTTTAAAAGTGTTATTCTATTAGTAGCATCATACCTCCTCAATGTAAGTAGACATTTTAAAATTTAGGTTATATTGTCATAGCAACTACATGCGTGTGTAAATTTTCATAATAATCCATTCATTAGAAGTAGTTGAAAAAGACCTTCACAAGATTTGAAACAAACAAAGAAATATCTCCGACACGATACCCAACCCACCCGGGCCACTCTCCTCAAGTCCTCGACATCACGTTGTTTAAAAATATAACCCTAGCTCTCAGGTCCATTGAGAACATTCACGAACTAAATTCCGACTACAGGCCGGTCATTCTCAAACTTGGACTACCCGACGCTCCTTTTGCCATCACGAAAAAAGTGATAAATTGGCGCAAATTAGCGACAAAGCTTGAATCTTCTAGCTCTGCGCAGTTAAATAACATTTCCTCCAGCATAGACTCACGCGATTCAGCTCTTAAAGCTATTGACTTTCTCTCCACGCATATAAGCACATCGATCGAAAACTCGTCGAAAGAGGTCCCTGCGGCAAACGATCGCCGTTGGGTCTTTCCCGGAGATCTCAGACGTTTGATTAGAGACAAAAATGCCGCCCTCAGGCGGTACGATCTCTACAAAATAGACGAAAACCGATCTCGGCTACGCCGCCTCTAAAGGGCTGTAAGAGAGCACATAGCCGTGTTTCGCGCGCTCACCTGGGACAACCTGCTTGAGAGCTTATACCCCGACGACCATACTGGCGTCTGGCGAAAGCTCTCAAGACGGACTCCACCGCGTCATTCCCACCGCTTGTCAAACCCAACAGCAATGCGCTCGCGTTCGATGACTTGGAGAAGGCAGAATGCTTAGCTGACAGTCTAGAGGCCCAGTGCACCCTCTCCACCAAATCATTCGATCATGCCCACATCTCGCATGTGGACGACGAAGTCGCGCGTCGGAATTCAGTACCACCAGCGGACGAACCACTGACACCGATCTCACTCGACGAAGTTAAAAACATCATAAAGAACTGTAAAAGCCACACGGCCCCGGGCGCTGACGGTATTACAATGCGGGTAGTTAAACTGTTGACCTTACCGCTACTTACGATTATAGTGAACATTTTTAACGTGCTTCTCACGATCAGATCGTTCCCGGATGCATGGAAAGAAGCCGACGTCATCGGCATCCCTAAACCAAATAAGCCCCGTAACCTACCAGATAGTTACAGACCGATTTGCCTCCTCAATACCCTGGGGAAAATCTACGAGCGTGTCGTTTTGAGCCGGCTCAAAGCATACGCCGAGTCCAATAACCTCATCCCAAACGAGCAATTCGGGTTTAGAGAACTCCATTCCTGTCCCCAGCAGGTCCTTCGCTTAACTGAACACATTCTTGAAGGTACATCCCAGCGTAGACCAATCAATACAGGAGCGCTTTTCTTCGACGTGGCTAAAGCCTTCGACAAGGTCTGGCACAACGGTTTGTTATATAAACTATACCACATGAGTGTGTCCGATAGACTCGTTCACATCATACGAGAATTCCTTAGGAATCGAACCTTCCGCTTTCGCGTCGAAGGAACGCGCTCCTCCCCCGCCCCCTTAGGGCGGGGGTTCCGCAGGGATCCTGCCTCTCGCCACTTCTGTTCTCACTTTATTCCGCCGACATTCCCAAGCACGCGAACGTGTCGCTCGCCCTATTTGCGGACGACACCGCCCTCTACACTTCTGATAGGGTCAAATACCGCGTGTCGAAACGGCTCCAAACCGCGGCCACTACTCTTGTTGAATGGTTCCGAAAATGGAGAATCGAGGTAAATCCCGAGAAAAGTGAAGCAATTTACTTCTCAAGGGGTACCAGTAGAGATTCCCACAAACGAGGCGGCCGACTCTTAGATATCACTCTCTTTGGCAGACCTATCCCGTGGAAAAAGTCTGTCAAATATTTAGGCGTCACCCTCGACAATCACCTGAATTTTACTAAACACATTCAAAACGCTCGATCCAAAGCGGCCTTCGTCTTAGGTCGTCTTCACCCTTTAATTAACGCCCGCAGCAAACTGTCCCTCAGACACAAGCTGCTTCTTTACAAAACATGCGTCCGGCCAATCATTTCCTACGCAAGTGTCGCCTTCGCGCACGTGCATAAAAGAAAAATAAATAAACTTCAAGTGATACAAAATCGCTTCATTCGTCGAGCCACCGGTGCTCAGTGGTTCCAGCGCAATATCGACCTCCACTGCGACCTTAACTTGCCGAGCATCAAACAACACTTTAAAACACTCTCTAAGAAACATTTTGAGAGATCCGAATCCCATCCGAATCCACTGGTGGTACAATCGGTAAATTATTCACCCGATTTAAACGCGCGCCCGAAAAGACGACGCCCGCGTAATGTGTTACACGATCCGGACGACGAAACAGCGTCGTTCGGATCCACTCACGACACCAACACTCACACGCACCCCGGCTCTAGCCGAGCACGTAGAGTAGGGAACACTTCTACACCGGCCGCTTACACGAGATTCTCTCACGTACCCGGTCGGTTCTCACCCCCTAGACCTTAGGGTCTATGGGACTAATAGGGACTATAGTTACTAAAGTTCAATCCTCCCCTACATGTTTAACGTAGAATCATGACGAGTTTAAAATCAGCACACACATATGTGTACCTCCGACGCGGCGTCGGGCCGATGGAGTCTGCGATTTGCGCAGATTCTCAATTATATTTTACTTGCCTTTCAGCCCGCGGGCCCTGAATACGATAAATCTGTTAAAGCCAATAGGCTACCAGTATTAACATCTTCGAATCCAATACAAATAAATATACAGGGTTAAGCTAAATAACATAAAAACATCTCTTACTGATACTATATGTTTTGAGTTGCTAACTGTAACATTACTATGAGGTTAGTGGTTGAATACTTTAGGTTTTGCCTATCTTCAACCTAATTAGATTTCTAATAAACTTACTAGGTTTCTTCCTTATGTTTAGCAAGGCGAAGACATAATTATTAACCAAAAAAATAACTCTATATTTTTATTTGTTAGTTAGTTCCGGTGGTGATGGTGTTTGAAATTTAGCATTAACAACTAGAAGACATACGCCCTATTACCGGAATTAGGAAAAATGTCTCCTACGTAACTAAATAATAACGTTCCACGTTATTTAAATATGTTACATATGCACTCTATAGTAGCATAATATGATTTTTTCATAACAATAGGAAGCTGTGTGTAAACGAACAGGCAAATCACCTGATAGTACCGCCACCCATGGGTATTACATCAAGGGCATTGCAAATGCGTTTCTTACTTTAAGCTAAGAAATAAATAACGGGGAAGGAAGAGAGAAGTAAAGGAAGGGGGTGAAGAGTTGGGTCTCCGCATTTTTGTAGTCATCGCACAATACGCGGTAACATAGGAGAATGCCAACATTAAACGCCGTTATTAACTTCCTCGGTCGAGCCAGCCCGTTCGTGTGCTTTATATTGCTACCTTGTAACGCCACCAGCTGTTACATCACATTATATAATATGTAATATTAATTTTTTCGATTCATTCATTGCCAGTTTTCATGGCGCAAAATACTTTTACTCAAGTCATAAATAAACATCGACTTCGACTCATATGGTTTGTTAGGTACGTGCAAGTATTTTTTTGTATCAGCACGTGCTTCGACTGAATAAGAGTTAATTGTATAATTATGACGCCAAGGAAACGTTACGTTGTAGCTAACAATGTTAAGATTGTGATTTCAACTGAGGAAACGTTATTCGTGGGAATAAAGCTATGTTTATTAACTTTGTTTTACGTGCAATACGCGCTTGACCCGTGAATTACAGCGCTGACCCCTGCGCGCTTTTGCCTAATTGGTTCACTGGTGAAGTTACCGTTTTCGGAGGTAATGCTTGCGGGTTCAGGTGATAGGGATGAATATATATATATATATATATATATATATATATATATATATATATATATATATATATATATATATATATATATATATATATATATATATATATATATATATATATATATATACCCTATAAGTATTTATTGAGAGTCTAAGAGCCCAGCCAATGCGTTATAGACAAGCGTGGTTGGTTAATGTCCATTCAACCAGAAAAAGGGGAGGTGGTCATTTTGTCAATGAACAGACCCACTAAACTGCAAGTAGTCGAGTGCTGGAGTGGAAATCGCGTTTTTACAAACGTAGTACGGAATGCCCCCCAGCTATATGAGGCGACGATCGGTGCAGAGCGGCTGACAGACACTATATGTATAGCCCAAAATCGGGCTTAGTGGCCTACCTTGTGGGAGGGTGGAGGCAAATTTTTGTCTGTAGCTAAACTTGGCCGGCTCTAAACGTAATAAAATCTCGATATCCAGTTTTAAAAAGCCGATATTTTGATATATGAACGAGCAGGTTTGCTTGGCTATATTAGTATATCAACTTTTTAAAATATCAACGTTTTAAAACTGGCAAATTTAAAGATCTATCCGCCTTTAGAAATATCTTTACAATACACGGAAATATAAAGTAACGTTTCCTTCCACGATAACTGATATCATATCGCAAAAAAAAATATATTAATAAACGTCTTACTCATTAACACGAGCTAGAACGCTAGGTGCAATGTCATTTTCAATAGTTTTCTGCAACACGCCCACTGCGAAGACCCAAGGTTACCTGGTGACTAGCATTTGAGGTAGTATCGCGGACTTCTTCGGACGTCAGTTATGAAGTGCGTTGTCCAAGGAATCGTTGAATTTGCCTTCATTTACACTCAATTATACTTACTATAGACTAAAGTGTAAAATCGGACTCATCAGTGTAAAATATAATATATTACGAGCTTGATTATTTATTGCATGTGACGTAAGTTAATAAATTAATTTATAGTTAAATTTATGAATAATGTTTTGTTGATTCGTCATTTCCCTTTAGGATTGATATCGCTACTGATATACGCATATACAGTTTGTTACATTCAATTTTATATATCGTCTTTGTAATTGATTGTAATCAAGTAAGATAAGTAAAATTAACATGATATTTTTTTTATTAAATAATTATAATAATATACTTATCATCATTCTATAATGATATAATTTGTCTGTTTGTATTCATCTGATTATCATAAGTTAAATATTATAGAAACTAAAACCATTTCAGTTTCTACATTATTATTTAATGTTTTGGAATTATAGTGTTATGGCAATGCCCGAATTAGGCTGATAGTAAAGTGCATAAGCGTGTAATCATAGTTGGACGTATGCTCTCTAAGGTTTCGGTAATTATGTTTGTTCTGATCAATATGTAAAAAAAACAACTTTCGCGCCAGTGCCTTTTTATGGGAGAGTAAGAGAAATGATCAAGCTGATCGTCTGAAAGTAAGCAGTCACCGCTACCCAGATAGACACCTGCAATACTAAAAGCAGAGTAGATGCGTTACCTTAACGTAACATGTGAAGGATGAGAAGGGAAGAGAAAAATAAAGCAATGGGAAAGAAGTTGGGCTTCCGGACTCCGCACTCACGGTACGAAACGCTTTTTTGTTGTGAGGGTTCTTCCTCTGTGTGGTCACTCATTGGTCCCCTAGCAAGGCACTACCTCTTTTACAGTGTGAACTAACACCTCCGCCTCCGAAAGATCTCATGTCACCGTACCCTGTCCTGCGCCAACTCCTGCCAGTTACTGATTTGCAGGTTACCACACGTTAACCTCTACCATGTCTCTCCAGCGATACCTGGGGCGCCCCACAAGACGTCGTCCTATTAAGCGACCCACATACGCTCTCTTGACCACGCGTTTCTCGCCCATCCTTAACGTGGCCCAGCCAACGGAGTCAGTGAGCCTTAGTCTCACCGATTACATTTGGTTGGGCCACCAGATCCTCGATCTCAGCATTTTTTAAACTGCCGTCATCTCTTTTCGTTGGGCCCAGGATCTTACGGAGGACTTTTCGTTGTGCGACTAGAAGTTTCCAAGTCTCACAGCCATACGTTAGAATAGGCCGAAGATTCGGAGTTTCACTTTTACAGTGTAATGTTTTATTTTCAGTTCCTATCATATGTGCAAGCTTGCTGTACGTATTATCACCAAGGCGCTGACTTATCTGCAGATTTGGAACCTTTTCTGAAATCGACGGCTAACGAGGTATCGTTTTTGAATAGCCTATATAGATACATTTTCTCTTTCTTTACTTTAGATAAGATAGTAAGCTTCATTTTGTTAAAGTTTATAATAGAATTAAATAAAAATACATTACGACCAAAACGAGGACTGGGGATTTGTCAATTGTACTTAGTCACTAGATGTAAAATTGTTTAAAAGTATAAAGAAGGAATAAAATAAAGATAAACATAAAATTGTCATAGACTGTTAACGGAGACCAGTGTTTACAGGAGTGATATAGATATACCAGGGGCTCTTTTAACTAACATCATCAATTAAATATTGCTAATTTAGATTCAAATACAGACTAAACGATGAAAAATTTAGATGAAAGACAAAAAATACATATATTTTTTAATTATTAAAAGAAGTACAATGATAAAAGTAACTGTAAATAGGTTGTGATATACAATGATGACAATTATCATTAAAAAAAATTGGATGACATGGGGATAGAAGAATTACGAATATCAGATAGCCTACTCTCAGATTGACAATCCGCTAGCCCAGAGCAACTTCTAGAGCACATCCTGCCTACTTAGAATGTAATAGTGCTAGTATAAGTGAGAACTAAGATAGTAATAAGAGTAGTAAATTTTACCAAAACGCGGCCGTCAGCAAATCTCCACTTCCCAATCACCATCAACAACACCAAACACACATCGCCACTCTTCCACATTGTACACCACACGTGTTTCGCCTCAACACGAGGCATCATTAGGTATAGTAGACTCTTCACTTAACGGTTGTCTTCTGTTTCTGACTGTCCACATATAGCAATTTATTTGAAATGAAACCACAATACGATATTAAACAAACAAACTTCATTAAAGATATCGATCAATCAATCGAGGAGTGATCATGTAACTATTATATTAAAAGATGTCTTAATGTTTGGAACATTGCCGTTGCCAATTTTTCTATTAAGATTGTTAAGCCTACGCATTGCAATTTGTTAGAGATACAGACATTTTAATCCGTCGTGACAATCGTTTCGAGCTATTTTAATGTCTATTACACGACTATTTTCAGGTTGCAGTTATGCGTAACGATACAAAAATACTCGACAAAGAGATGGAAAATCGACACACAATTGTTAACAGCAAAGATACTGTTCTGCCGAGTTGTAAAGCCAAGGAGTCGGAAGGTGATAGCAAAGAGGGATTGCTTAGTACACCTTGCTTGAAGAATATGCCCAGAATGCAAGGATATCTCTTCAAAAGGACCTCCAACGCTTTTAAGACGTGGAATAGGAGGTGGTTCTACCTTTACGACAATCGATTAGAATACAGGTAAGTGTTTGTTTTGATATCGAGTGATCTGTCAATATTTGCTTGCGAAGGCCGATAAAAGTGGGTCTCAAAGCTGCGGTCATGGTCTAATACATCAGTGATACTTTTGTGTTTGTTATTTGATTTACAGTTATGGCAATGGCAATATGTTATGAGTCCATCAAATTATTGCGCAATCTTTATTTTTTTTTGTGCACACTCTTTTATTATTTCTTCTCTAGGTTCTAGATTTCCGTTAAGAGGTATGAATTTTTCCTTGTGTTTCCCTTTTTTTTTCAATTGAAATGTTAGGGTATGAATATAGAAATATCCTTTTCAAAAAAATGTCATAACGTAATTTTTTTCTTCTAGTTCTAAAATTATCTTGAACTAGTCTTCTCTAAGTAAATAACGACCTACCATTAAAACTACTATCTCCTGTCATTTCAGGATAATCTATTCAGTCTAAGGCGAAACAATTTAGCAGCATTCGATATTCATAACCTGTCCATTCCCTGATATTGCATAGCTAAGAAAAACCCTATAAAAAGGCCTAAGAAATATTTTTGAAAACCAATTGAAAACTAAGTCAATTAGTTTTTAAAAATCTTTCTTGCTTTACAAGAAAACCTGACTAAAATTTCTACAATATGTGAATAACGAAAAATGAAAAATTTATACGAGCTTCTTAGACTGTAAGTGAAATAAGGAATCCCGCATTTCAGGGTATTAGCGGCGAATTAATGGTCTTTTCACAATATATATACCAACCAACCAATGGAGCTCTGTGGTCTCTGCCAACCCCTGCCTATATATATATATATATATATATATATATATATATATATATATATATATATATATATATATATATATATATATATATATATATATATATATATATATATATATATATATATATATATATATATATATATATATATATATATATATATATACACGCCTATCCCCCGCAGGGGTTGGCAGAGACCACAGAGCTCCATTGGTCGCTTCTCGCCCTCTTGAGAATCAGGACGTGACAGGTGGCGAACCACGTCGCCGTCATTTTTCAACAAATTAGGTATATCAATTCGTGTTAGTGAATCCCAAGAGCCGCAAGGGAGGATGGAGGTCAGCCCCAACAGAGCCCTGCATACTGAGGTAAGGCACCATAGTACCCGGGGGAGCCTGATCCCGGGACGGTCGGCACGCTTGCGACTAAGTTCGCCCTTAGCTACGCATCTTTTGGCACGGCAGACCATAGATTGGCGGAGAGGAAGGAAAAGGATAGAGAAGAAAGGAAACGGCAGGAACGGAAATGTGAATTGGGGGGGTTACCAGACTCGGAATAAATATTTATAAATTCATATATATATTTATTCTGATATGGGAATCGAACCCGCGACCATTGACTCCGTGGGCGGAGGGCCCCGCCACTGAGCCAATCGGTCGACTAAGTTAAACTTTTGAAAAGTAAACATTAATTTGCGTCGAGCTCATTTAATACGCATAATATATGAGTGTTCCTTCAGTATTTGTGTGCGTATCATATCGCGTAATCGATAGCGTCCTTACATAGACCTTACAATGAGCACTTTGATATCTTAGAATGGTCAGATTTATCTTTAAGCGCAGACCACACCGAAATAAAACAAAGCTCAGTCAATGATCGCGGGTTTGATCCCCGCATCGGAATAAATATATGTATGGATTAGAAATATTTATTACGAGTCTTGTAACCCCGCTAATCCACATTGGACAAGCGTGGTGTGTTAACGGAAGGAACGGATCCTCCAGAAATGGAGAAGCCCGTGCTTAGGCAGTGGGACATATATCGGCTGTTAAAAAAAGTTCGTTCAATTACCGCGTCTTTACATACCTTAGTCCCCAACACGAACTATAAAGCTAATCTACCAGTGATAACTATGCGAGTTGGTAAAGTCAGCGAAGGGTTTAAAGAGCCCGCGCCTTTTAGTGGTGTTGTTACTCATTAATACATCGAAATCACTTCATTTAGCTCGCTTAGCTTCTCTTAGCTACAACATAAGCGAGGCTAAATATTCTTGGTTTCGATTTGCTTCGTTCCTGGTGTGGACTGCGCGGATATATAGTATCAAAGGCCAAGACGACTGTGTAATTTTTGTTGTAGCATTATAATATGACTTCATATATACTTCAGGTAATAAGAATTAAGTGTGATGTGATGACGTCATATCATCAGCCTACGGCAGTCCATTACCGAGTCAAGCCACCACACCCAGTTTTCAATTACATGCATCCATCTAGCCGAGGGGTGTCTCACATTGTCTTTATATACTTGATAAATAGGTATTTCCTTTATGTCGCCATAATTATTCATTACTGGACATTAGACTTTCTGGCAAATGGGAGGTGTTCCCCACGTTTAGCAGGTGCAGTGGAAATCGCAGATTGGCTTTTATTACTCCGGTAGATACAGTTTTCTAACTACTGGTGTTTCTTGCTTAATTCGTCGCGAACGATACCAACGGGCAGAAACGAGCTGACCCTATTCTATGCTGGTAAGCACAAACTATGTAATGCCATAATTCAAAAACTATATCCTAAAAAAAGAGATTTTCAGTCTTCAAATAACATTAGTAAACTGATATGTCTAAATGAGACCAATTTGCTCAGTGTCGGGGATCCCCGCCAGCTGAGCCAATGGTCGCGGGTTCGATCCCCGCATCGGCATAAACTTATGTATGGCCTACAGATATTTGTTCCGAGTCTAGTAACTCCGCCAATGCGCATTGAATCAGCGTGGTGGGCTAACGTCCGTTCCTCCAGAAATGGGGAGGCCCGTGCCGAGCAGCGGCACATATGGGCTGTGAAATTTTTATTTCAAATTAAACTTTTTATGTATGTAGATCTTCAGATCAGGTCATAATAATTGTAATAATTTATTTGACGAACGCACCCTTAGGTAATGTTCTACAAGTCCTTTTAGGACGTATACGACTTATTAATTATTTAATTATCGAATTGATAATGATTATCGAATTACATCATAAAGAGCGAGCTTGTATACATACGTACGCTACCTGATATATGTTTGTTAGTTTAATTTAATAGGATAATGTGACTGAAAGTGTTTCTGCCAATATTTTTGGCGATTTTTCTTAGTAGCTTCCACTTTCCGGAGGGAAAATCAATAATTTACGATTCAATACTATTTTAAAAATGACATCCCTACCAACTGAATAAGTGGAATCTTATACGTTAATTTTTCCCGAAAATTCTTTCTGTGTACCATTAACTAGCCTTCAGCAGCATTTTCGAACCGATACGACATTGGAATTTATTTTGTGCGTTATAGTAATGGCGCCATCTATTAGTTATATTGCGATTTAAAATGATGGAAATTTCAGCGATTCATTTTATTTATATAAATAGATTCACTAAAGTGATTGTCTTATCTTATTTCACATTTTTACAGAAAGAGGACCGGAGAACTTAACGTTACTGTAATGGAGGAGGATTTAAGGCTGTGCACTGTGAAACCTGTTCTAGATGGCGAGAGGCGTTTTTGCTTCGAAGTCCTGTCTCCGTCTAAGTAAGTACATAGCTAAATTAATATATATTTTCCCTACACAAACAATATTAAGCTCTTTCTATTTTAATAAAATCTTTTAATATTATGATTCGTAACTCAAATTTTATTGATTACTAGTTGACCCGGCAAACATTGTTTTGCCACATAAATTATTTTTAGGTATAGGTACAAGTATAAAACATAGTTAAAAAGGTATAGGTATAAAACATAGGTCAAGCCGTTTCGAAGGAGTTCAATAACCAGTAATGTGAGACGATATTTTTATATATTAGATAATGTTAGTGAATATTTTTAATTGTTTTCATAAAATGTTAGTATTAAAATTAGCTAAATTGTAATTGTTTACATAATCGGTCAGTGCGGCCCTTCCTATTCTTACGTCAACGCGTCTATCCGTGCTTACAAAGCTGTCGGACTACAAGACGTACGTTCGCTCCCGATTGACTTATGCTGTGCTGGCCTAGTGGTCTCTGACCTCAGAAACTCAGCGCAAACGCGTCCAGATGCATCAAAATCTGTCTTTGCGCGTCTTCGTGCGGGCGACTCGACTTCGCGGGATACTTCAGGATGGAGAGCATCCATGAATTTGTGGTCGAGTTGGCTCGAAAGATGTTTGACCGAGCCGACAATGGACCATATTCACACCTTCATAACCTAGCTCCCCTCTACGCTCGTCCACCTGAGGGACAACAGATCCTATGTTAAATCCTCCTGTCGTCGCCTCACTAACCCGGCTGAGGACCAACGACGGACATACAAACGAATCTGCATGCTGGAGAACAATTTCAATCCGGAATATGATACTGTGGTGGGCTTTCCTGTATACATTCTTTTAAAAAGTGTACATTCTTTTATACATATTCAATACGTCAATTTTTTGGCAAATTTTAATCTGCAACATGAACGACCAACACCATTATGGTAACTATTAATGTTAGCTATTGAAACAGAGATTAACAGAAACACGGAGAATTATCACAATCACTTTACATTCCCCTTATCGAGTGTTCACTTGTAACTAAATCACAAAATGACCTTGTTGGTCTATTTATTGAGTAAAATGAGGCGCTGCAGGTACGGCAATCGAACGTGACGTCAGCCCAATCAGTGATCAGCTTTGCCTTCAGGGCTGCCACTGTTACGGCGGAGATATGGCGTTAATCCAATCACCGCCCTGCTTAACCGACGGGGCTTACAACATCGCGGCCAGGCTACGTCTAATGCGACCAGGCTTCGTCTAATGCGACCAGGCTTCGTCTAATGTGACCAAACATGCCGTCAACCCAATCATTGGCGAGCTTTACCAACAGGGTTGCCAATATCACGGCCGCTGTAGGTGTAACACATTACAGACGTAACACTGTTTCAAATTAAACGCAAATATGTTTGATGTGTTGTTTGAAATAATGCTTATAAAATTCCTCAGAAGCCACATGCTGCAAGCGGATTCCGAGGAGATGTTGAACAGTTGGATATCGGCGCTTCAAAACGGGATCCGCTCCGCCATACAGCAAGGCCAGAGTCGCGACAACCCAGACTCGCAGATTGTGCTCGTGCCTGACGACACCAAACACCCGACTGACAAGCACAACGTCTCCAGCGCCCGCATGAAGAAAGTCCGGTTAGTCTTGCTTAAATTAGCCCATATCCTCAAACTATACCTCCAGGTTAGCCGCATGTTCATTTTGCTGCTCTGCGTTAAAAAAAGCCTACCTAAATTCTGCCACTGAAATCTACAACCCCACAACTCGCCAAAAAGAAAAGTTTCTTTCCCACCATCGGGATGTGTGGCGATCCAATACGGTGCCCTTCTCCCGAAACTTTCTACGCACCACCATTCTGTGGAACCAGCTACCTTCAGCGGTATTTCCGAACCGATACGACATTGGCACCTTCAAGAAACAAGCCTACACATACCTTAAAGGCCGGCAACGCTTCCGTGATCCCTGTGGTGTCGCAGATATCTATGGACAGCGGTCATCACTTACCACCGGGTTACCCGCATGTTCGTTTGTCTTCTCTGCTATAACTAAAGCCTACCTCTGAATTATTCGCAGCTTATTCGTTTTTTATATGTTCAATAACAGCGTTTCATATATAGTCTTTTTGTTTTAGAATATGGGAACAACTTCTTAGCATCCCTGGCAATAATTACTGCTGTGATTGCGGCAGTCCAAACCCTAGATGGGCCAGCATTAACCTCGGAATTACACTATGCATAGGTATTATTTATATTTCCAACGCGATTTCAGTGTACGTTATTAACCCTTCCTATTTATACAGTGTGTCAGAGGAGTATGTAATAGGGATGTTTTACATGAGTGATGGATCAGATTTTGATTATTAATTAAAAATTAAATTGCTTCGAAATAAAGAAAAATGTTATATTTTTAGGATTCGTATCATGATAACTACCATTTCACGGTAAAATTATATATTTTTTGAATACATATTATGTGTATGTGTGTGCGTTTGCGTGTGTGTGCCTTTTTGTGAGTAAATTCTAGATAGATAGAGTAATTCTAGATAGAGAAATTATATTTCTTAACTAGAATTACTCTTATCTATCTATATATTTAAAAGTCTTCTTCGTATTTTATTGCTGTGCGTCATTGCCAACTACTTACTTCACATTTGTAGGTTTGGGACCTACAAAAGTGGGGTAGAAATTTAAAATATAGACAAAATCGAATGTGGATCGACAGAATATATCTGGGTGTTTGTTTACCCCTTAATATGGTCGTGAATTGTAAGTTAAACTTCTAATATTTTAGCATGTTCCGGCGTGCATCGCTCCCTCGGCGTGCATGTCAGTAAAGTGCGCTCCCTTACGTTAGACGACTGGGAACCTGATATTATAAAGGTATTAGTTTCGCCTACTACATTATACAATTTTAAAATAATATATATGTTGCAAGTTTCTTTAATCCGTTCGGTACGGGTACCGGATATATCCGGCGTCCATCTGATGATCTGTTTGGATGAGCGCCGGTTATATCCAGCATCCATCTGATTACCTGTGTGGGCTAGTGCCGAATCTATATACAATTTTTATAAATTTTACTTCTGCATCTTTCTGCAAAACGCATCTGCAGTGCTCTCAGTTCCACGCATGTTCATGGGCGACAGTGGTTCTTATCATCGGGCGGCTTTTTCCTTTGTCTATAGCTTCTTTCTCAGCTGGTTAAATTAGACTTTACGTTACCAAGAAGTCTTATACGTCCTACTAGTAATATAATAATCATAAGATAACAACGGAGTTTTTCTTGCAGCACGTAAAAAGTTATACTGAATCAAATGCTTTAATTGTATTCTTTTTTGTTTATTTTTATATAACAGGTGATGGCTGAGTTAGGTAACAAGATAGTGAATTTAATATACGAAGCTAACACCGAAGGGACAGACATCGCAAGAGCGACTCCGGACTGTGAAACGTGAGTCTTACATTATTATTTTTTGTTTTAGTACATCATCAAATAAACACATACAGAACTTGTATTTTTATATTTTTTAAAATTAGTTTTTATACAAACCTTTTCCTGATAATAATAAACGAACCAAAAAAGAATTATATAATTTGGTGCAGTCGTTGTGAAGTTGTGCGCGTACAAACATTTCGACGATTCATTTTTGTTTACAGTCGAGTCTTGATAGTTCAAAACCTCTCTATAATTCGAAGTAATTGTGGGTTCCTAGCAAAACTCTCATTAAATCAAATAAATTCAATGGTTTTTGGTACACTCGGTAATTTGAAGAAAAAAACATTCAAATTATCAAAAATCGAGTGTTTGCGTGAAAGATTCTGAATTACCGCGTGGTAATTCAGAATTTTTCACGCAAACACTCGACAAATCGAAATATGGCTTGTTGAAACTTGTATACCCACAAACGTTCGTATAGGCCTGTACGATTTGCCGTTTAGTTATTGGTTACATATGTAATCGTGTGTTTACCTCTTGGTATTACGAACATCTCAACAATTCGAACTCTTAGTATTAGAAAGGTCCCTTCAACTTCCAATGATCACGAGTCAACTGTATATAGATTGAATAATTAATTTGAATATGTGGTTTACAAGTTGCTTTACTACAGTACTATGCGAGAGGCGTGGATCCGCGCTAAATACGTGTCGCGGACGTTCGTACGCGAACTCGCCCGTAGTTCGGCCGCGCAAGCGTCCGCGCCCGCGCCCGCGCTCACGCCCGACTCCCCGGAGCCGCAGCGAACGGCGCGCCGGTGGTCCGTCAGACGTGCACGTCGCAGGTAAGAAAAAAGAAAACCACGTAATTCAGACCTCGTTTAACCCATTTGCATCATATCATCAATCATCATCAACAGCCTGCGGCAGTCCACTGCTAGACATAGGCCTCCCCCAAAAGGCACCACCTATCTTCGGTTTCACGCATCCAGTTTCTGCCACCCGCCCAACGCAGATCATCGCACCATCAAGCCGGGGGGGGCGTCCCACACTAGAGTGTAGATAGTGGCAGTGTAGATGTATTGCCTGGGATTAGGATGTGAATAATGGGAGGGGAAGAGAAGAAGGAAATAATTGGAGAGGTAGGAGATAAAGGAGGGCAAAGGAATTGGATGTCTTGGGAAGTAGTTTAAGCTACTCTATACTGAAATTTACGACTACTGACGTCAGAATCTATAAAAGTTTGATCTATATCAGTATAATTTGCATAAAGGTAAAAAATATATTATATATTTAGTTACTTCGTTTACTTGGGTATGAATTTGGAAGTAATTTCTGTCAATACACCAAAATTACAACTATTGATTAATATTTTTTCAGAGTGCGCGCTCCGCCAATGGTACCTGAAACAATAAATGATGACAAAAGCGATTTAGAAAGCAATACCAGCGGTGAGTTTTTTTTATACAGTCCTTTTATGTCCCATTGCTGGGCACGGGGCCTCCTCATTTGATAGATTACTTGTTTATTATTTATTCATGGCACAATACAAACAACATCAAAAGTCAAATAAAAGTTACGCTAAAAATTAGAGTAAAGTACTACACAAATTTTCGGAATAAGTTCAAATTAACATTAATGTGTCAAAGAATAGGCCTTGGCTCAACTTTAATGTTGTAGTTGGTTAACTACAGCGCTGGTCATTCTGCCAACACCTGTTCTACAAAAAATACAAAATAAATCTAGGTATTTCTAAAGAAATGACGTAATTTTTTATAAGTTGAGTAAAGGAGCAAGCAATAATGCTATATGTGAATATAAACGAAATTTTGAATATAGTGCCACAAATATAACATATATTATTTAACAAACAGATAGATGAATAAATATAATGATAAAACAGGATGAGATCGCCACTACAATGAAATTACGAAATAGTTGGATGAACACCAGGGAGCACTTTTTGTTCGTCCAGTAAAATGTTCTTATAATGGGAACGAAAAAATCAAAGTTAGGAGACGGATTGGGGTTGGAATATCGTATTTGCAGAAGCTTTGGCTCTAAAGTCAGGTACTCCAACCACTTAGCCAAGTGGTCCTCACGTTAACTTAGTGATTGTTGTTGGCAGCATCAGAGAGTTCGAGCAAGTCAGAGGGTAGTCCAGTGTTACTGATCGGCAGCGAGCTGTCAAGCGAGCGAGCTGTAGACCTCAGCCTACCCTCAGATCATGATTCCACAGAAGGGGAGGATGGGGATGAACTCGGTACGCTAAACAATATATTTTTTTTAATATCAACGTGATATTTATTATACGCGACTGCGCCCGCATTTTATTTGAAAGTTTCATAAATAATTTTATTTGCTTTGCAATTGATCGAAAAGCAGGAATAGTCCTAAAATCAGTAATAAATTTTTTTTAATTTAAAATTTTTTAAATGTAACATGATATAATTACTGTTACTAGAAAAATACTTTTCTATTCTACATTATAATAACTTTTATTCATGTATTTGTGGGATGGAACCTTTTTATACAACACGGTCCAATTACGTTTATAAATCTCATCAGATATTTTCCGTAGTCTACTATACCTGACGTGAGGGATACCTCGTGTTGAGGAGAAAATCTCGTAAGTTTGCTTCCCTATACCATAATAATAAGTTTCTATTGTCTTAAACTATGCGGTACCTGTAATTATTTATGAAACTTTCAAATAAAATACGAGATTGGAAATTCTATTATTTGGCGATTTTTCGCTTGCACCTGGCAAATGGAAAAGTATCGATTCTTATAATTAAATCTGTATTGGATACTGCAGAGGCGGAGGATATGTCGCGGCTGTCGGCGGAGGCGGTGCTGGCCCGCGCGGCGCGTGCGCACAACGTGCCCGTGATGCGCGCCGCGCTGGCGGCTGGCGCCGACGTCAGCGCCGCCGCGCTGCACGCCGCCGTGCTCAGCGTACGTACCGCGATTATTACCAACCATCGAAACGTTCCTATATCATGATACACCAAAAGTAACTTCGCCGAAAATTCTGCCATACTTCGAACATTACGTTGTGTTCAAATGGTCTAATAACAAATTTTTTGTCCCTTGATATTTTTCACTCGAACTTCAAATTATTCAAAAATAATGCTCTCAAAGTTATTGAAAATGTCAAATAATATTATATAGTTTATACTTATACATATACTCACTCACTCACACACTCTAAATAAAGACAAATTTTATAAGGTTTTACTAATACTACGTGTAAATATTCAAATGAAGTATCACCTAAATTATTTACAAAAAAGACAATTTTAATAATATACCGGAATTTACCATAAAATACTGTAATAACAAATAAAAAATAATGTATGTATGTATAATATATCTTTTACTAACATAATTTTTAAGGTTTTTATATAACGGTGGCAGAAAATGAGTTTCTCTGCTCAATTAGGTTTTGACTGACCCATCGCCCATTTCCATCTGTATGTACTGTTGATTATATAAAAATGAAAAGTGTATTAATATGTGTTGCCGCAGAAGAAAATAAATTTATGTATCTAATATTAAAACAGAAATGTGTGGACGAAAAAAAGTGCCTGAAATAAAGAATATTATTATTATAGGGCTCGGTGATGGCGTGTTCTTTCCTTCTGCTGAACGGTGGCAAGCTCAATGCACAGGACGAGGATGGGAAGACACCGCTTCACCTCGCCACTGAAGCCGGCCACACCGGACAGGTAAACAATATAGAAAGTGTATTTTTTATGGAAGTGATAGAAGAACAAGCATAGACCAGAATTTGATGGAATCACGGCACTCCGTTACAAAGTTATAAGTACTGAGGGTTTTATTCATTATCTGCTGTTAGTAATAAAATATTAAAATGTAATCGATTAATGTATTTTAACATTAAATGCAGTTTAAAGATTCTTATTTGTAACCTAAATGTTATGTTATGTTTTTTTACAGTAAACATAGTAGAAAAATTCTACAAATATATATAACGTAGACCAATATTTTGTCTAAGAAACAGTTTCTATTTAATTCACGTAGCTATAATCGTTTTCGAAAAATCTATTTTCAAACTCTAGCTCACCAATATTATAACATAAGTATTTTGAAACATGCCTCGACTTTTCCCGCCAACTTACATCAATGACGTTGTGTTTTTATTTCATTTTTATAATCTTATATTATTATCAATTATATTTTGGTGGCGTGTGATACAATATAGTTTGATTAAGGCGTATAAGTGAAGTGATATGAAAAAATGCGTGTGTGACTTTTTAAGTTTACTTAAAAAAACACGATAAAAAAATCAATAGAAATGAAAAAATCAATAGAGGGTTTTGGTAGAATAGCCGTCATTTTATAAAGACGTAATGTGACAAGCTCAATATTTACATTTCAAAAGATTTGATATTATTTTATTTTATTTGTCACTGGCATAATAGTTATAACTAATTATCATCAAAGAAAAATTGCTTCTCTAGGGCAGTTAACTCTACCCTAGATTTGTAATTTTTTTTTTATTTTTAAAAATATTAATAAAATAGTTCAGTTTAACTGTTTAGTGTAACATATCCCATATGTTACCATTCCCATTCCATATCCCATATGTTTAGTGTAACATATCCCATATGTTACACTAAAATTACAAACATACTATATTTTATATTACCTTTTTCTGTTATATTATAAATTGAATAACATGCTTAGTAGTTTTTTACTTTCCTTTTTTTCTTTCAATGAGTAACTGCAATAGATCCTTTGACAAAAAGGTGACGATTTTTATGCAGATACACTATATTTTCATAAATGTAATGAGAGTGAATGTACTTAGGTGTGCCTACTGCTGCGCTACCGCGCCGACCAGTCCATAGAAGACAACGAGGGGCGCACGCCGCTGGACATCGCCGTGGACAACGCCAACGCTGACATCGTCACCTTGTAAGTGTATTTTTCTTTACATACATACATATCGTCACCTCTGTTTCTCGTAGGGGTAGCCAGAGACCACAGATCTCCATCTGCTACGATCTCGGCACACTTTCTTTGCTTCATCCACACTCATCACACTCCTCATGCAAGCCCGCCGTTTAAGGGTACTTTTTACCTGGCCTTTCCTAAAAGCTTCAACAATTTGGCCAAGTTGTGTTTCTCTTGTTCTTCCTCTACCGACCCTTCCATCCACATCCGTAACGTAAATTAGCTAGTCGTTTTTTATCAATCTTTTCTTTGCTTTCGTTTCTAATATCACCGTGCAGGTGTCCATAATGAGTAATAATATCTTACCATCAAGTGAGCATTCCTCCTCTATAAACAGGCAAATCGACTCTTTTTTTAATGGGATAGGGAGGCAAACGACTAGGCGTATCACCTAATAAAAAGCAATTAACGCCGCCCATAGACATGCGCAGCACCAGTTGCTGGCCTTTAATCTCATATCTATGAGTAGGCTTGTTTTTTAAAGGTTCGGAATTATTGCCGAAATACTCTATTTGATCCCTTTCCGATAGAGGTTCAAAGTGAGTACTCTACCTCACCTGAATGGCAACTTTGGATCGCTTCCCTTCCCTGTCGTCGTGATGCCACTTCCCTTACATCGTTTAAAAGGTGTTTAAAGACTGAGGAGTAGCATTCATACCAGAGTTATCATCGTCGCCATCATTCTCCCCAGCTTGCAACTTGCCGGCCTCCTGCTCCCAAGTCCTTCTGACAAAAGTGGAAATTCCTTTTAAGTGAGTACGCTCTCCGTTTCTTTGTGGAACACGGATAGTAGCCACTTTGTTACATTTTTCTTGCATGCATATTATTCCAATTGGATGCATATTATCTCATATAATCTCACTGTACAGCAGCCGCGTCGCTTGGCCGCGCGGACGCATATAACTAGGCCCTAATTGTGATGTCAGTTGCACACTATATTTGTCCCGTTTTGTCGCAGACTGCGGCTGACGAAGCTGAACGAGGAGATGCGCGAGTCGGAGATGTCGGCGGGCGACGACACGTACAACGAGGTGTTCCGCGACTACACGCAGCTCGCGCACTCCCACCCCGAGCGGCTCGTGCGCCCGCGACACAACAACAACGAAGGTACTGTAACGTGTCTGCCGTACTGCTTACAGCGACACCTGCCATATTTAAGGGGCTTCTTCAAATAAAATTCTTCAAAACGATATTAACCCTTTGCGGACGGAGCCGCTCGACGGGCGAGCGTCGCTGAGGACAACATGTTGTCATTGGAGTGCGCAATAAAAAAAAATACGTTGAAAATACGTCGTTATAAAAATTAACCTATGCATTTCTTATCACTCAGAACGACAGACGTCGCGAGCCTTGCAGCTATGAACTAATTTGGGCGGCTACGCGGCGGCGGATTATGCCGACGTTCCTCCCCAAAGGGTTAATTTATTCTTGCGTTGCATTGTACATTTACTTTTATTACTCTTCACTTTACGTTTTATATCTCAATATGTATCTTATAATGTTAATGTTTTGTGCCGGACGGCACAAAACATTAACATTATAATGTATTATAATGTATAATCATGCATATTCAAGAGACATCAGCCTTTCTTTTTATAACAATTTATTTCTTTTTCATTTTAAATTTGAATATTACGAATGTAAAAAAATGTAATGTAATATAAAACGTTTTCATGCATTAGTGATACATTTATGGATGTATCACTAATGCATTACAATGTATCTACTGTAACAACCGGGAACCACAGTCTTATACACAGCTCTTGCAACGAAGCCCAATTTCAGTGGTGAAAGATTAGTACAATCATATCATAGCTTTTCTATTGCGTCAACGCCGCTGTACGTCGCTACGTTGCTATCGATGAGTGCACGCAGATTGAGCAACGAGACTGTAAGCGGCTTGTTCTATTGGCTTATCGCCCTTGCCGTACTTTAACGAGTCTGACTCGTGATGGAAATTTTGGCCCAAACATGAATATGAAGAGCCAGGCTCGTGAATAGAAAGTCGGGCCAAACGTAAACATCACGAGCCTGGGTCGTGATTGAATGTTAGTTTCTATCAGTACGCCACCAGAGTTAGTCACGAGTCTCATAATTGCTGTTATAAAGTAGTTTATATATTGAAATTTAATTTTTAAAGATTATAGAAGATAGTAGTGAAGAGGAAGGTACGACGTGTTTACCACGCGTTGACGCGTAACACTTGGGCCCGAGTTTCGTCGAGCTAAATGGCACGGCAAGGGGTTATAAGGCACAAAAGAGACAGAATGCTATTCTATCGTTATTGCGCAGCACACCCCCCTATCGTCATGCCTCTGGCAGCCGTAAATCAAAAATAACAACGCAACCAATAAGCCGACGTATCTCCACAACTGTTGATGCAAGATCTGTGTATAAGACCGTGGTTATAAGCCTATGCAAATATCTGCATAAAAAGTAGCTAAAGGGATATTGTTGTCGTTTTCAGGTGAACAAGCAAGTGAATGATATTGTGGGCAGCGGCAGAGGCGTCTATGGTGGATGAAGAGAACCAGACCGCCTCGATAGCCGAATGTGAAAGAATTCTTGTATCGATCACATGATGGTCATTGCCAGATATATTGCGGTTCATATATGAATCTGAAATTTACGATCAATTATACAATATAGCTCTCTTCAATCGAGATAAATATATGTATGCCCTGGACCGCCGTGATGGCTTAATAATGTCCATTCCTCCAAAAATGAAGGAATGGACATATGTAGAAGGATACATGCATATTGTCATCCCCCTTTCCCGCAGCGGTAGGCAAAGACCACAGATCTCCATCTGCTACGATCTCCACATATTTTCTTTGCTTCCTCCACACTCATCACTCTCCTCACGCAAGCCCGACGGTTAAAGGTACTCTTGACCTAGTCTGTCCTTAGAACTTCGGCAATTTGGTCAAGATATGTCTTCCTTGATCTTCCCCTACCGACCCTTCCATTCATACCCGCAACGTAACTACCTTTTACCAGTCAGCTTTCATCTATCCTCTTTATGAGCTCAAACCATCTAAGCACCACTTTCCCAACTTTTGTCATGACACCTTTTACTCCACATCGCTCTCTTATACCTTCATTTATACTCTCATTTCCACCGCTTTCAGTCTGCTTTCATACTTCTGCCAAACCCAACTTTCACTAAATTTGTTGAGTCATTATGAATGTTGTCTATTCATTGTCTGGCTACGGCATTTTTTGCGCTCGTGACAGCTTAGTAAGTAATAAACATATTATCTCTCCTTCCAAGCTATCTTTACTTCCAAGGAAGACTTATACACTTTATATGAATGGTTTTATATACCTTATATAAAACTATTAATGTTGTAAATTATTAATCATGCAGGTGTCCCAAAACTAAAGGCTAAACACACACATTTTTTATGATCCATTAAAAAAAAGTAAACCTCTAAACCCTTTGAGTTGGTTCAGTGAAATCTTAGTCTGGTGAAGTGAAGTGAAGTGAATATTTTACTAAGTGTAAAGAACACAAGAACAATAGTATCTTTACCTTTATAGGGACTATAAGAAAACTGTTGATGGACACATTCTTAATTATACCCTACTTAGAAAATTAAAAACAAATCACACTTATCCCCCTATTTCGCGTTTACTCGGTAAATTAACTTTATTTCAAAATAACTTTAATTAGATATACGGTTGCATATTCGTATATACGAGGGGCGATCAATGTACTCTCGGTATCTGGGTAACTCGCTATTAATTCAAGTAGTTAAATTAGGTAATTAGTAAGTGACATTTATTGAGGGTATAAATACAAAATTTCGTTACGCCCCTCATACATATCCTTACAAACATTTTCGAGTTTCATTCATTTTACACGAGTTGAGCGGGAACCTATTTTTATTGTAAATCGGGGGAAAGATGTACTCATTAGCTAGATTGTAATTATAATAAGAAAATCTACAATAGAGGAGTAAAATAAAAACATTACAAAAAAAAATTAAAAACAACTATTGGAGATTTTTGACCTAAGTTATTCGATTGTGCATAACATAACTTATACGCTTAGGACTTATTCAAGTAGAATTTTCCGTTTCTTCGATCCAATAGTTCCTTCAATACTATCCACGACTACTCTTGTTCTTTCTTTTAATTGGTCTTTAAATTTTCTTCTTGGTCTTTAAACTTTCTTGTTGAACACACTGTGTTGCTTGTTTTCAATAAGTTTATGGAACCCCTGTATGTATGAACGTGAGTTCTTTATTATGTATTGTCTAAAATTGTTTTTTGTTTCGTTTTAAGATTTTTTTGTACAATACAATTAATTATTTTTTATACAATACAAATAATATAACAATTGTAGTATAAATTGTTCTATAATGGCGATCTCTGTTAATGATTTTCGAGGCTTTCTAAGAAAACTTAACTTTGACTAGTTTTTGCCAAATTCTGTCACATAATTATATATTAAAATAATTGCTTAACAACTATTTACATATTGCTATTCTCTGCTAGGGTATTTACTATGTACGAGTAATGACTATATTTAGGGCCATATGTTTAAACGACGATGTGATTTGCCTATATTTTATTTATAATAATAAACCAAAGATTTTTAAATATTGGTGATAAATAAATATGAAATTAGGATACCAATGAGAAAAATTGTAACGCCTCTGACAAATAGCATTGTCACATTGACATTTGCGTTCAATACAAACAAAACATGGGTTTTAGAAAAGATTAAAATGATCAGAAATTATTTTAGTTTTTTACGATTTTAAACGAAGCACACAAGTTTATGATATTTCTAATGAGCCTTATAAAGTGAATCATTTTTATTAAATAATATATATAAAAATTAGTGATACCAAGATATGAATTCATTCATTCATTTGAATTAATGGCTTTTAATAGTGTAAAAATAGCACGGATGATTTTGCCAATGGCACGTAGAAGGGAGAAGACACGAAGGGATTAATCAGTGCGATTAAATTGAGAAGGCATGAATTCAAGACACCAATGAGAAGACAAGCTAACAATGTCACATTGACATTTGCGGAAATCAATTTACTCTTTTTAGGTTCTTAAACGAAGTATATTATTAAGTGCACGATATGTAATTTTTTTATTTTTAAAAATATTAATAAAATATTTCAGTTTAACAATGTGATATGTTACACTGAGATTAAAATACTATTTTTTATATTATCTTTTTCCTGTTATATTATAAATGTAATAACGTGCTTATCAGTTATTTACTTCCTTATTTTTCTTCCAATGAGTATCGGCAAATTGAAATAGAAAAAGTAATTTATTTGGAAATCATGAATTATTCTGTGTTATAAGGCTCGATCGTATTTCTTAAAATATTTACAATATATTATACCACGTCAAAAACGTCATGTAACAATATTTGAATGTATTTTAAAAATAAAATTTAAGTGTCAGTGTAGATTACTGTCTCCAGAAAACTATTTCTGGAGACAGTAATCTACACTGAAACCTACGTCTACTTTTATATCCTTTTGTTATCGCTATTTGAAAGTCACAAATTTATCAAACTGCATTTGTTAAATTACATTCCTGCACACCAACCTTTGTAATTTGTATTTGAACCATTCCAGAATACTTTGCATTTATATCGTTTTGTAAAATAGTTTGAGTGATTTTTACCAATTGGTATGTTATACGAATCTCATGGTAAGTTAAATTATATTGTGTAATCTTTTTATTTTTCTTTTTTTATATAACTCGTAGTTAAGCTAGAAACCATTCACTTGCCTCGATGTAGACCATTCTAACATAAGTACAATCAAAGATTTAAATCGTTAAATATGCCCTTTTGGAGAATGACGTAAAACAATCGAAGAAGCCGCTTACAGTCACTCGTCACTCGTCACTCGACCGGCGTGCACGCATCGATAGCAAGTAGCGACGTACAGCGGCGTTGGCGAGAAACAAAAGTTAGGACACGATAGGGTAAACGATTCAGAATCTTTTAGTAAAATGAAGATAAACAGATGTCGATTGAAGCGTAAACATAGTTGGAAGGAAAACAAAACTCGAGGTCAAACAACGAGTTACTTTTGAGGAGAATTTACTATTAATACTTAAATCTTTGTTTTTGTTTGCTATAAATGTGGTTTATAGTACTTTATAAAGTGTAAATATTTATTGCAAACTATTATAAACCGAGTTTTGTTTTTATAGTTTGTAATAAAAAATACATACATCACTAAATCAAATGATCTTATTGCAATTTCATAATTGTAATTCTTAATTATACGCGACACGCATCATAAATGTAATCTTTTAAATGTATCGTAAATAAATATTCATAGTTGTTTTACAAACAAATTCAAATGTCTTATATGGTGGCTTTTACTAATCACTTTCTACCTATCTGTTCGTTTTATAATTTGAAGGCTGTGAAAAGATCATCGATTTACTTCTGTATTAGTTATGCGATAATCTGAATACATCAGAGCTAAAAAAGCCTTTTTATATTGATGTCTTCTAATAGTAAATCATCAGTTTATGAAAACAATAGAAATTAATTTATGTTTATTTGTTATTGTTTTCATTTGGTTATAGAATCATTTCCCATTGACCATTTATCGGAATGTTTATTGTACGTTATTTTATGGTTTCCAGTGGTTCTCAATTGGAGGAAAAGACGCGAATCTAGAAAGGTTATAAATTTTCTCCCTTCCCTCCACACACACACACACACACAATTTTTTTTTCTTTTTTAATATTCTTATGTTGTTTTCATAGAAACTTCAGCCGCTGATCCTATTAATTAAATCCACGACATGAAACTACAAATTCCCCATAATAGTAGTATGGCAGCCACACTACTATTATATTTAGCGAGTCACAGATTATAAATCAATGTTACGTAGAATTTTTTTATTAGCTCCTGCATTGTTTTTCCTATACGAATGGAAATTTAAAACGCTAAAATAGTTTCATTTTCGTCACATGACATTTTTATTTTATGTACCAACCGCGTCATATTGTTGGACCACCTACAATTTTTTCGCATTGCACTTTCAGTATGGAAGTCCTCGAGGAATACTTGAACCATCATTCTCGTGGATTCCTTCGATTTTGTGCATTCCAGATCTTCTAAAGTTTAATGGAAAAACTAATTGGGAATCACTAGATCCGTCAAATTTGTTCTCCACCGAAGCATAGATTATAAAATTTCTTGCAATTGCATTCTATTCTATAACTATATCGGTGCCATTCATGCCATTATACAGGTCAAATAGGCACTCGGGCGAAAAAAATGTATGTAGAAGAATTATGAATTCACCTAGTTTGTTACAATCATTGTCTATTTTATGGTGTTATAATACTCCTTTATGCTGTTAATGTATCAATCATATAGTTAGTTATATTTGAATATAATATATGAATTATTGATTTCATTTTTTATTCATTTCTGCAACGAGTACCCTCGACTTTATACAGATAGACATTGGATATTTTCAACAAGAATGATAATGTAAATTAGTTGCCTACTTTAGGGGAAGAGAGAAGTAATGAGAGACGTGTGGTTTTATCATAGATAAAACTAAATCTCCTTCAATATAGGAGGAATCGTTAATATAGATGCAAAACAAGAAAGAACGAAGAATAAATCCACATGTAACTCACATGTGTACCTACTGGTGTGGCTGGGAACCTAGTACAATTTATAAGTGATAGTTTCTCATTTGAATCAAAAATGAAACTAGTATTTTGGAAGCTTTGATCTTTTATGGCATAATGATGCAGTTTAATTATTACGAGATTATATTTATCTCATGTTTGATATATAATATAGAATATTCCCACGAAGTGTATAATATATACCATGAGGTAGGAAACAGTTTGCATTGGTCTATGTGTTGCAGATATCTCTGAGCGGCGGTGATTACATACTTACCAAGTGTCCTGCTGTCTCGTTTCGTTAGTTTGCTAGCTTTTCTATAAATTACTATTATATTGTATATATAATATTAATATTCGTATGAAGGTAATGCGATCCAGAGGTACAACTAGGTAGAGGAGCGCTAACAAGCGAATATTACTGCAAGACTTTAACCTAGGGTTATTTAACTTATTTATAGAATTTATAATTTTTCTCGGTACTTAAGGTAAAAAAAAAATTGTAAACCATAATAATAACACAATACACACATACATGTAGTCACTTCTGTTTTCCGTAGGGGTACGCAGAGACCAGAGATCTCCATCTGCTTCTTATCATTCTCCTCATGCAAGCTTGCCAGTTAAGGTACTCTTAACATGGCCTTTTTAAAAACTTCGGGAATTTTTAAAAATTATTTTTTCCCCTACCGACCCTTCCATCCACGTCCGCGACGTAAATTTCTTTTGCCAGTCATCTGTCATCCATCCTCTATGTGCCCAAATCATCTAAGCATCCCTTTCTCAACTTTTGCCACGACACCTTTTACTCCACATCGCTCGCTTATATCTTCATTTCTTATTCTATCATTCAAGTTCCCCCACACATACTTCTTAATGCTCACATTTCCACCGCATTCAGTCTACTTTCATGACTCTTCTGCCAAACCCAACTTTTACTATCGTACATCACAGTTGGAACAATCACTCCCCGATGAACCGCCAATCGGGCCGTTTTAGATACATTCTGACTTTTCAAAAAGGAGTGTTCAAACATTTCTCTTTATTACTTTCCTTTCTAAAGCTCCATGCATTATATTCATCATCTCCTGCAACTCTCTTTCTGACGAAGTCAGCAACATCTGGTCGTCGGCATATAAGAGGCATTTGATGAGTAATTGATTTATTCTTAAGCCACACTGTCTCTCTTTCAGATTTGTCAAGCAATTATCCATGAATAGGTTGAATAGCCACGGTGAAGCTACACATCTCTGTCTAACACCTATATTGATATTAATAACCACAATATTTAGGAATATTATTGTTTATTCTTTAAATAAAATAACTTTTGCAATTTAAATATTTTAATTTATAGATATAAAAAATCCCAAAATACCTTCACCAGAAAAACAATTTTTCATTGGTATAACAGTTTTAATAATTTAATGCAAAACATCTTGCAAAAATAAAACATTAACATGTTGATAAGCTATTTGTTGTATTAACATTATAATAAAATGTTCCATTATAATAAAATGATTTATCAACATTTATAATAAATTCATTTAAATGTAGAATTTGTACCATTAAAATGTATTGTTTTAAAACAAATGATGCTTGCACGTTACTATAGAAATTAAAACTCAATACATTTGATGATCCAATGAAAAATTTATACACAAAAAACAAAATAGACAAAAAAGGACGCAATGTCGTCCGTGATCGACTCAAGTTCAATAATATCAAATCAAGTATGACCTGCATACTGAGATTTGAATGAATGAATGTTGCGACCGATTGCGTTACGCTACTCATTCATATGTTACTATGAATCATAGTAATCGAATGGCAAACAGCGTAAATGGACAACAATGGGGACAAAATGTTTACACCTATATAATATCAGTAAATAACCCATACTTTTATGGTCCAAATTCAATCACAGTATTTGCAATTTACTTTGTAATGATTGAAATAGCGAAGAGCTATATCAATTATTGCATTAGTTCACTGATTTTATTAGTTATTTATGTTGATGTGAATATTTTAATAAAATATTAAAAAGTATAAAAATTTGCAAAGTAAAAACCAACTGAAACATTATCTAATTAGTAAAATCTAAATTTTTAAAAATATTTCTGCATATCATAAGTATTAAATAAATAACGCCTTGTTAAAAAAAGTTTAGAATACATTTTAAACATTCATTAATATAATGCTCGTTGATAAGTATTTTTGATTTCATTGGCATATTTAGTTTTTTAATATAATATTCAGATTTTCTATTGACAATAATAAACGTAAATTAGATTTCGTACAATGTGTACCGGAAACGTTCAATTAACGATTTAGCCGTTTGGCGACTTAACATAATAAAATCAATGGAAATCTCATATTTTTAAAAATGATTAGTAAAATATCCGTATAATAGTTTTAATTTAGTATATTTATATCATAAAATCGTTGTAATGTAAAAGATCATGTTTATAAAAACGTCATTGGTTTGATAAAGTAATATTTATCATTTTGCTTTTGTTGTTGATCAGACAGCATTACCTACTTTATTCACATAATTTGCGTCTTTCCTTGTCATATGTAATATATCATTCGTTCGCTAGCAATCATTTTCATTAGTTCGTGCCGTGAGTAGCCCAAAACGAGGGTTGTGTGGGTCCAGTAGAGCTAGGGGAGGTCGGAAGCAAAGGAGAAGTGGGTGCTACGTTGTAACTCTGGGGAACATAGCCGGTGGAACTCAGTAACAGCGATGTAGACGAGTTAATGCGTCGTCTCATTCGAATCGAGTCTGAACCTGTTTTACAGAAAAAACAAACAGGTTACACACAATTCAAAAGAAATAACGTGGTGACAAAATCAAGGTATAGAGTAAAATTTGTACCTCCGTCGATACTTTCAGGACAATACTTTATCGTGTGCGCCCGGTCGCCCGTAGCCCCACAGCGCGGGCAGCGGAAGGCGCGTAGCACGGGACATAGCACGCGGCCGCGCCAGTCTTTCAGCGCGTGCGACCCATAACACTCCTCGTTCTCTCCGTTGTTCTTGCAAAATGCACATTCCTGTCTCACGTTAATATGTTATTATGCATGTATTTTTTAAATTACGAAACAAACAATAAAATAAAGTAACAGCAATGGCTGAATTCGTACGGATCGAACTTAAGATCTGACGTCGAGAGTTTAAATCTTCTATTTGACTATTGATGTGAACAATATTCTTAACTTATAAATATATTCTTAACTTAATAAAAATGGTTAACAAGAATTCATATTATGGGCACAGACACAAAACATATTAAAAACAATGCTACTTTTCTTTAAAGAAAAACAAAATTACAATCACTTAGGAACAAAAGAAAAGAAACAAAAATAAGAACAGTTTGAAATTTCAATGTGTTTGCAGCTTGAGTAAGGTGCTAATAAGAGGGTATAATTAAAGTATAAATAAATAATAAGAAACGTATTCTTCGTCTTCCAAAAAAATTCACAGGTAATTAAGAAGTTGATTTTATACGATAGCACGCTACTACTCAGTACAAACCGGGCCATTCAAGCTTCATCACGGTTTTATATTACTTTTTAACAGCCCATATGTTCCACTTCTGTACAAGAGCCTCCCCATTTCTGAGGGAATGGACACTCAACCACGCTTATCCAAGGCGGATTTACGGGACACTTAGACTCGGAATATCTGAAGATCATAAAAATATTAATCCCAACACGGAATCAAACCCGCGAGCATTGACTTAAAGCAGTAGTTTCTTACTACTGACTGACTAGTACTGACTAGTACTGACTAGTACTGACTTAAAGCTTAAAGCAGTAGTTTCGCCAATTGAGTCGTCGACCTCATTATGTTAAAGAAATTTTAAAGTCGCGCATAACTTTGTATTAAAAAATTACTCACACTTGGGAGGGCACGTCTCATTCTCTTATCGGTTTGAACTTTGGATACTTCCAGCAGGAACTCGTACAGAAGACTGGGTCGGATGGCGCGTAGGACGTTCAACTGCTCCCTCGTCAACATCGACACGTAATTATTCGCCGATGACAAACCTTTCCAACAAACACACATTTTAGCTTCTAAGTTTTTTTCTTTTATTTTATATATTAAATTTAATTTCTGTTACATTTTTATCAGCTTTAAGTAACTGTATTTTTTTGTATTACCAATAAATAATTGCACAAAAGTTGTTTTTTATCTTGAACTTTACATATGTATTGATTTTATACGGAAAAAAAAACATCTGTATCGTCGATATTATAAAACAATATTAATATTATAAATGCATGACCGAATCAAGACGTTCAAAACTGTTCAGTATAATAGAAAATACACTAACTTTTAATTAAGAATTCAAAACAGTTCGCCACTTCCCCACTTCTTGTTCCTGAAGTTGTCAACCCTTGCGGAAAAACATTTGTGGCCGAATGATTTTCAGGCAAACGATCGGCCATCTCAGCTATATTGCCACCTGAAACGCAATTTTATTATTAGGTTTTAGTATATCAGTTTCGGATCTAAGCCGTTAGCAATTATCATTAAAAAAATCTGTTTTTACCAAAAAATGACTGTTAGAATAACGGTACAAAAGTGTTATATATTATATTATAAATTTCATATTTTAATTTTTATTATAAATATTTATAAAAACTTTATTTACATTTTAGTTTTGTAGGTAGATTAATGTTTGCTAAGCCTAAGATGGCCCATCATACAATTAATGATCAAAAAACTATTGTACCAGACCGATTACTTTGGAAACTCATACGTTAGGTTAAGTTTAACGTATATACAGAGTTTTTATTTTGATAGCATTTATAAATTATGTAATTAATGTCGGGTCATGATAAGTAAGTACCTTTATTCCTAAAAAGGCCCACTTTAGAGGTTTTTAAAAACAATTGTTGATTTGTATGTTGATTTTATGCAGAAATAAATGAATAATATTGAGATAAAGTTTATTTTCATAAATCATTTCAATTTTTTTATTTATTTTTAATATTGCAAAAAGTGAGCCTTACAAGGCGCATGTAATACCTTATACACTATATTTTGGTAATCCATAAATAAATGAATACTCAAAATATTAGTATAACCTGTAAATATTTGTTCTTATTCCGGAACCAAACCCGCGATCTCCGCCCCGAAAGTAGACCTTCATTTACCGTAGATGTTGGTTTTATTTTTAATTAATAAGATTTACGTAAACGTGTCTTTCCCATAACATTTTTTACAAAGACCTCAATCACGTCGTGAAATTCGCGTTATCAAAAGAGTTGAAAAATGGGTCTAGTAGTGTGCATTGCTAACGGCTTAGATCCGAAAGTGATCAGATTATGTGAATTGATCAAAATGACCTGATTATGATATACTAACGCCTCACTAATCTATATGGGAATATTGTCACTCATACTAGAATATACTAGATTGTTTTAGGCTATACCAGCGTATAGGAAAAGTAAATTTCGCATAGACAAAACTAGCTTGTCATAAGATCGGCTACTCGATTAAACGATCAAATAGTTTAAATTACCCTTATTTAACTTATATATGTTAGGAATTCAATGGAATTTACACCCGATATAACTTCCACAGATGGACACGGTCTCCCGATGTCGGGGGAAATGGACATTAACCCACCAATGCTTTTCCAAGGCGAAGTGGCGGGTCATCGAAGCTCAGAATAAATAAATGTATCAAACATATATTTATGCCGATGCGAGAATGGAACTCACGATCATTGTCTATGAAGGTTAATAATAACTTTCCTGTCATTCAATGAACTGAATCTACACTACTTATGGATTCTTTCAATGGTTTTTATCCTGTACCTTGTAGACTTTGTACATCTATATGGTTTAAAAGTACCGATTAGGTTAAACGTGTACTTGCTTGTAAAGTAATTCTGAGAAGGATGCTGGTCCTCCATTAGTGCATCGGCGTTGTTCAAACGAATGTTCAACAGAACTTCTTCTATGTTTGATGTGGGGGGTGCTAAAAAATATGAATTACATTAATATCACAAGACTCTATTTCACATGCACATATTTTATTTTTATATATTTTAAGTAGTTTTAGTAAATAAGTGAACAAAAATCAATTGAATATTCATTGTCAAACATCATGCTGTTTACGATAAGTCTTACTACTAAGCAAAACATAAAAAACAAATGTATATAAAAATCATGTTAAAACATAAGATGAAATCGTTAACAACAAACGTTATATTTATATTGCTATATCACCTGTGTCCCCTGAGCGCGGTTCCTCATGCATTACGTTACTCTGATACGGAGGAGTCGCAACTGGAGAGAATATGCAACCTTGCGGATTACCCATACTTCTATCGGTTACAATCAAACTGTCCTGTAATATAGCATATATTCTAAACACAATCATTGAGAGCTGTAGCAGTCTGGGCATAGGTTTTCAAAGACCGGAAGATTAGCCCATAGTTGTCAAGCGAATTGACAATCGAATAGCTATGTATCTTGCACATTTTCTTTTTGTAGTAGAATCACGCTACAGAATAAATTATGTCCATTTTTTTGACAAAAGTTCTTCAAAGTACCAAACTATTTTTGCTATAATATATGTAAATGAGCCAACTAGAAAATAATAAATATTGATTTAAATCATAACATATTCATCATCAAGAGCTTGTGCTAGTCCGTGCACTGCTGTATGCAATAACGTTAGGGTTACTCCGAGGTGCGATTAGTGCTAGTTGAAATATGTCATAAAGTTGACGGAATTAGAATGTATGAAGTTCTCACTACTGTTTATAACTGTTACAATAATATAAAAAATATTTAGTAGGTATTTACAACATCATCAAGGCATTACAGCCGCGGGTGGGCCTTAGCCTGGTTCAGTAAGGTTTTCCAGACGGATCTTCGTTTAGCTTTTTCCCTCCAGCCCCTTAAACCGATTGCCTTTGAGTCGTCCAAACGTCGTCGTTGTAAGGTATTTACTACATACTAACGATATTAAAAAATCGTTTGGGTAACTTTTTTTTAAAGTTTTTCTTTAAATAATATTAATATTTTTAGTACATTAGCTTAGAGGACTATGTCATTTTCATAATCTTATATTATTATCAGTTATATTGTTTAATGCTTCTTTGCATAATGGTGGAAAATTCCATTATAACATTAAATGCCAAAAAATTATATAAAAGAACAAGTTCACTTTAAGTTGATCGTGCTTTTTTAATGTACATTGCATTAAAAAAAACATAGCTGTCAAAAATAAGGAAGAGACTTTTCCCGCCAACTTACATAATTGATGTTGTGTCTTTATTTCATTTTTATAATATTATATTGTTATCAGTTATTTTGTTTAATTGTGGTGGTGTATTATACAATATAGTTCGATTAAGGCGTATAAGTAAAGTTATATGAAATAAATGCATATATCGTGACTTTTTAAGTTGATTGAAAAAGTCCATAGTCGCTTTTGGTGGAATAGCCACGATTTACTCAAGATGTATCGTGATAAGCGGACTAGTTATATTATTATTATTGTATTTTACTTAACACTGGCAAAATAGTTAAACTACGTATGTATGTGTTATTTATTATATCCTCTTTTATTTCTATTTAGTACTTAGCTAATGATCTAACTTTGCATGATGATGGAAATTTCCATCGTATTGTTTTTTGCTAAATTAATACTATAAATATATATTAAGATTTTTTTAACCATTTTTCCTTTAATTTTGAACATGAATCACATTGATTTATTTCACCAATAAATAAAAAATCATGCAAAGAAGGGTTAATCGTGGGGGTGTATTATACAATATAGTTCGATTAAGGCGTATAAAGTGAACTAATATGAAATAAATGCGTGTATCGTGACTTTTTAAGTTGATTGAAAAAGTTCATAGAATGTTTTGATAGAATAGCCACCATTTTATTAAGACGTAACGTGATAAGCTAACTAGTTATATTTCAAGAGATTTGATGTTATCGTGTTTTACTTGACACTGGCATAATAGTTATGACTAATTGCCATTATCGAAAATAAAAGAAGGACAAAAAATTAATTCTGGTATATTCGTACAATTTGATATTACAAGCGTAATATTCATCGAATGTTTAAAATAGAAATAGAAAATAATTAAAAAGAATTTAATTAAAAAATAATAAATGGATAATGTTTAGACTTATTGACTTCACAACATTAAACACATATATAAATCAACAAATCCAGTTGCACTTCAAAAAGTAAGGTTATATGAATATCCATCTTGTTTTTCTAATATAAAGGAAATCCAACGTAAAGTATTAAATAACAATCAAAAAACCATTTAATTAGATAAATGCACATTAACCCTTAAATCACAACTAATTTGAGGTAACTTAAATCTTACCTGATTCACTGTTGCTGCAGTGTCGACAGCAGTGGTGTATATAGAATTATTGTTCTCAACTTTATAATTATACGACATGGAATTCATTTTTTAAATAATTAAATTTGATAAATAATTTCATATGCAAATAAAATACTATCTGTATCGACGTGCTGATTGCAACGAAATGAACACTGAAAACTCAGGACTGCAATATATATGTGGGTAGTAAGTACTTCAACTTAGCAACGAGTGATGAATCAACTTCTAACTACCCTCAAAAATTTTAATTAATAGAATATAAACCGAAAATTTGTAGGTATGCAAAAATTTATTTTAACCGATTGATATAACATGCATATGACGAATTAGAAAATTTTGTAAAAATCATATAGATGATCAAAGAATAGAGTACTGCTTAAATTTATTTCCTATAGAAAACGAAAAAAGATACTATTTTATTACACGTTTGACTGGTGATACAATATTTTCTAATACTTCTTTCTTTAGATATTCATCATTTTCTTAATGGAAAAATACCATCTAACAGTGATTTTTGTCATTTTTTTTATTTATATATTCACGCCTATCCCCCGCAGGGGTTGATAGAGAACACAAAGCTCTATCTGCTACTATTTATCGCAGCGAAACGGCTCTCCAATGGTCGCTTTTCGCCCTCATGAGAATCAGGACGTGACGGGTGGCAAACCACGTCGCCGTCATTTTTCAACAAATTAGGTATATTAAATTCGTCTTAGTGGATCCCACAAGTCGCAAGGGAGGATGGAGGTCAGCCCCAGCAGAGCCCTGCATGCTGAGGTAAGGCACCATAGTACCCGGGGGAGCCCGACCCCGGGACGGTCGGCACGCTTGCGACTAGGGTCGCCCTTAGCCACGCATCCATTGGCACGGTAGACCGTGGATTGGCGGAAAGGAAGGGAAAGGATAGAGAAGAATGGAAGGGGCAGAAAAGGAAATGCGGATTGGGGGGGGGGTTACCAGACTCGGAATAAACATTTATAAATCCATATAAATATTTATTTCGATGCGGGAGTCGAACCCGCGACCATTGGCTCCGCGAGCGGAGGGCCCCGCCACTGAGCCAATTTTTGTCATGAATTACATATTCACTTATTATTTATGCATCTATCTATTTAATATTTATATATTATATAGATAGATGCTATATATTTATATTATTATATATTTTGCTAAACAAAAATGAAAAAAACGTCAGGTTTCGGAGCCGAGGGTTGTGAATTCAATTTCAAAGTCGACACGAGTATTTTAATTCAGTCGTGAGAATGTGTGATAATGACTTTGTGTTTTTAATAATTATTAAATAATAGATATTGCTTTGATAAAGTGTATTATTACACTTTTATAAGAAATAAAACTTTGTCAGTGCATGACGTAAAAATAAACATTCATTATATATTTTAATAAACATGATATAATTTTAAACAGTGGCCAAAAGAAAAAAAAATGAAAACTACCCTCCTTACACTTAACATTTTGTCATTTATGGAATAACGTAACACTGTTATTGTATGTTCGCTATCATTAGTAAAATAATACTTACTTTGTATGTTGACAAAAAGCATTTTAGAAATGTTTAAGACGTTTCACTTATCTGACCATCATATCTTATATACCTTTTTTCAAAGCGGGTTTCAAGCAAATGGAAAAAATAAGCCAATGGGGTTCAAATCTGTTGAGAAACCAAAAGAAAATGCTTAAAAAATGTATGATGTAGCACAGTATGTTACTATTAGTAGCGGTTCAGACTCTGCATCTTAGTTTTTTATCTATTATGTCGTATCTAAATTTAGCTCCTTTGGTTTGCGACGTTTAGAAAAGATTGTTTATTGTATCTGTTATATATGTACGAATTACTGGTCGGCCTGCCTGTAATCGTACTAAAATAGAATAGAATATGCCAATTTCACTCCCTCAACGTAACGCTCATACAATAATTATAAAATATACACAAATATGCAATCAATCAACAGCTTGCGACAGTCCACTACTGGACATAGGCCTCCCCAAAGACGCGCCATCTATCCCGATCTTCGACTGCCCGCATCCAGTTTCCGCCAGTCGCCCTGCGCAGATCGTCGCACCATCTAGCCGAAGGGCGTCCCACACTAAAATATAATGCTACACATATATTATCACATCATCACGCCTGTTTCTCGTAGGAGTAGGCAGAGATCACAGATCTCCATCTGCTACGATTTCGTCACACTTTCTTTGCTTCATCTAGACTCATCACTCTCTTCACATGTTACACAGAGATCAAGATAGGTTGTCTAATTATTGTTTAATTATTGGTATATACTGCAATGCAAAATCGGTAGTGGCTCATCATAATGTGGTGGTAAAACCACACCGCTGAATTTCAGCTTGAACCTAACGCAGTACACAGTGTTCGCAGTTGACGGCCAGAAGCGAGGGTATTATTATAATACTACTTCTACAATTCCTGGTATATTGTGTTTTACACACATTTTTAACATATTCAGTGATTTATTTAATTGGTTACAACTGGTATAAGTATATTGCTAGCCTTTCTGATAACGCAAACAATGACTGTCAAAGGTTCAAGCAGCGTAGTAGAATGTGTGAATGAGCGTATGAGAGGTCGGTCGAGGGCCTCTCGCCGCTGCGCTGAGCCGCCGCCAATATACATCAATATTAGGGTGTTCTTACGTTACGGTTTTCTGGGAATAATCTAGTTTGTAATATGAATGTGTTCATGTGAATGTATTCATAAATGTATCACTAGTGCATTAAAATCTTTTATATTATATTACTTTTTATATATTCGTAATATTCAAATTTAAAATGAAAAAAAAATGTTAAAAAACAAAAAATATTAGTTCGACTGACGTCTTTTGGATAGACATGACACAGACACCCATCCGGCACAAAACATTGAAATTATATATTGAGATGTTAAATGTAAAGTGAAGAGTGTTAATACAGTATAAGATATTATACGCCGTGACTTTTTAATTACTCGAGAAAACCAAAATTCGCGTTTGTAAAAATATGTATGAAAGTAAGTAACATTCAAATATTATAGCGTTCATACAAAAATATTGCTTTAAGGGACTTCAACGAAATCCTGTAAATGCATCAAATACTTGTACGCCATCTTCGTAGTATTTGTTTACTACTATGCATGAGACGCATGTATTCATAAGTTGAAAAATGGCCCTTATTACAACGCAATAAGGTGTATACAAATGTCAAAGTGTAGTAAAGCATAAGGTGCTAGCTAGGTACAAAAATGGCTACTGTTGCCTCGCTTACTCTTTAAAAGTTGTATAGCACCCTTTCACTCTAGTACACTAGTACAGTGCTATTTGTTACAATCAGTACGTCGGACGTCATGCGAGAAGGTACTGTTTCTATCTCGCTTGTTCTTACGGAAAGTGTATGACGCTTGTTCGTTCAAGTTCATTTTTCACGTTACAAAATAACAAATTGTTTTCATTCATAGTTATCCCTTCCGTACTTAAATATTACGCGACCAAATTAGGTTGGTTTGAGTGCAGTTCATATTGGAATGATAATGATATCTATTTGAATTAGCAAGATTTTTTGTTGTATAATTTTTGGTGTATATTAGGGACATTTTTAATAAATATTTCATAAAAATATTTTTTTTTTCTTCGCCAAATTTAATGTATATCGATAGCTAAATATATTACTTAATTTTCTCGGGTAATTAAAAAGTCACGTTGTATAAATGTGCAATGAAACCCAAGAATAAATTGATAACATTTTGAACAATTTTATTTGAAGAAAAATAAAATTCATCATTTTGAAGAATTTTATTTTTCTTCAAATAAAATTGTCAACAAACCAAAAACCCGGGCCCTCTAAAGATCCCGGATGCCGCCGTAAGCAGTACGGCAGGCACATTACAGTACATATATTTAAATTCGATTAAATCTTAAGACTATTGACCAAATTCTAATTCTTTTCTATGATTTATTTGAAAAAATATTAGCTACTTATAGATTAAAGAACTCAATAAATATTAGTTAATATAATAAAGCAATTTACGAAACGTTATCCAGTTTTGCTGTTAATTAGCAACAAAATAGCTTGTGTATTATTCCCATTTTAACGCTGTTTTATTCCCATTCCATCCCAATTCAATATTGTATATAGATAATCACTATAATTTAAAAAAGTGATGTTAAAGATAGTTATAACATCACGCTACATTTAAATCGGAAAGACATACCGTGGACATGCTTGAAGTGAAACGTACACAATGAGAAGTTGCAGATGTCATTAATTGAGACTAATTTGCTATAAGATTGTAGGAAAGTTATTGGCTTACCTATAAAAAGAAAATGTTGCTTTAAACTCCAGCTTGCCAATATATATAAAAAAAATGTTATAAAATTCATAGATGTCACCGTAACAGAATCGTCTGAAAGAAAATATAGTAGTTGTTAAAAATATATTTTAGAACTATTACGTTCAAAAGAACTTGAAGCTGTCGATTTTATTTGTCTAAAAGTTGTCTTAGTTTGATTCAATAGATGGTCGCTCTATTATTCATTTAAATCTATTACTGCGTAGTAAAATATACTGAAACTTTAATTGGCGTAATGCGCAGTTTGATATCTCGTTAATTGTAGAACGACTTAAATACATTACAAGATGATCGATATTAATTCTCGTACGCAAATGAAACGATGGCCACCGGATGAATCTAGTATTCATCGGTCACTTAAACCTAAATAAATGTGTACAATTTATAGAAATTTACATATTTAGGTATGTGCATATAAATGTCCAGATGGTAATCGAAAAATCTTAAGATTCATATGAACCACTCCTTGATAAATATTTAAATCTATGCTCCTGCATACATACATGTCTTTTTGTTAAAAATTTAAAATTTAAGTGTGGCATTGAAATTTTAATTTATTTAAAAAAATAGAACTAATCTGAATACAAATAAGGAGTTAGTTATATGAATCCGCTTTCACATAAATGTTTTATCCATATACCTTCAAAACTTAAAGTAAAACCAGCAACTACTAATTGATTTACATGATTTTGAAAATTAAGTAGGAATTCAGTGAAAACAATTATTAAAATGTATATCATCATTAGCCTGTCACGGGCCTCCGCCAAGGCATGCTACCTAGCCCGATCTTCGGCTTTACGCATCCAGTTTCTGCCAGACGCCCTACACAAATCGGCTGGGAGGCGTCCCACGCTACGATGGTCAATACACGGTCGCCACTCCAGTTCTCTGACAGATATGATCGTTCTATTTACAGGTCTATTCGTTGGCTATTCCTAAAATTTTAAAGAAGAAAGTACAGGTACTTGTAGTGTTGAAACTTGTACATTTACATTCCATCTATTCCACAATACAATCGATCAGAGGGCTATGATCAGATTTTCTTTCATGGATATATTTTTAAATGTAGAAATCCACGGAGAACCAAAGTTACCGAGATAGTTTTTCAGATTAGTAACTTATAGCCAAAACTTTTTTTAAACACATACTAACCCTTTCATATACACTTAAAAATAAAAATCATAGTAAATGGGCTACTTACTCGCATGGATTAAAAGACCTACGTTATCTTTATTTTTATTAAAAAATATTATTTTAATAACGGATTTTGCTTTTTTTATACTAAAAAACAATGAATACTTTACACAACTGCATAATCTCGCCTTATATATATATGCCTATTTTAAAAAAAATGATTAGTGTCTTAGTACTAAAAATGGATATGATCATCGCTTCTTTTATCATTTAAAATATAAATAAAATAAAAATATATAATAATTTATATTCGAAAAATAATAATTTATATTCGAAAAAATCATTTATATTCGAAAAATTTCAAATGTTCATTAATCTGTTATGAAACGATCGAAATAAAGTATCATATTCATAATAGCGTACATTTTTTATGGCATTATCGAGTGCCACATATATAATATTAATTTAGACCTTACAGTAATGAAAATATAGCCTCTGGGATTTTAGTGACACCAACATTATAAAACTTTTGCGGCCGCTATTAACAAAAAAAAAGGTTTAAGAAAGAAAATTTAATTTAAACTCTACCCTCATTTAAATGTATGTTTATACAAAAACTTTGGTTACATAATTATATAACTTCAATCCTGTTGAATTAAAATCGAAAATTTCGTAACGGAAGTACAGTAACGGACGGACAGTTAACATGTGTTTTTTAAATTGTTTTATTTTATGATCGTTTCGACTAGGTGTTTCTTTTTAAACGAACCAACAAAAATTTAACAGTTATTCCTTTGTATTGACAAGTTTTTGACCGTCAAAAATAATAAAAAATAGCTTGAAGCCAGTTTTTACTATTCTTGTCGGTCAGCATTGTTCGGTTAAAAAAAAGTTAACAATGTTCAGTTAAAAAAAATCTTTCCAAGCCTTGGCAAAAATGATGGCTTATTAAAAAAAAGAGATCATTCCTATACTGTGCCCGTGGAAACGATCAATTCATGAAATATTCTATATTTTAAGTGTGGGTCTTGAATATTTGTCAGACTGATTGTATAAACAATGATTCAGCCTAAGTAACTCGAGCGCAAACCATTTTCTAGAAGTGTATACCTTATCAATGAACATGAAAAACTTTACTAAATATAATATGCTATAACTTTACGAAAATAGGCTATAAGGTTAATAAAATAGGAATAAGGTTATTTTCACATGAAATTTAAAAAAAAAGCTTTATCTTAGGCTATTCATAAAGAATTTATTACCAAGTGATCATATATTTATGAGAGCTCTATAAAGAATTATTTATTCTCGCCTGAAACAAATTTCCATTTACAATGTAGTATTACTGCCTATTTTCAATTTGTTTTAGTAGATCACCTTCAGGAGGTCAGATTTCGTAACTCTTTACTAAGGTTGATCGAAGGACAAGCAATAAATACGTAGTTCATCCATTGCATACCTTTTTCTTTTTAAAATGGAGTTGTAAATTTCTCACCAAATTACATACCTTTCGCATAACCACAATAGCAAAGCAGTCTCCAATGCAAGTTTTATGGCTTTCCATAAAAAATAAAATAGCGAATATCTGTTTCACGAACCAGTGTTTTGTACAAATATTTTGTTCGGTTAAGCACGAGAATACTCACGTATTACTTTCATTTTTATATTTTACGTAGGTATTTAGTTATTATTGATAGCAACTAAAAGTCTATACATAAAAAGATATTTATTTAACATCTTTTTATTTTAGCATCTTCGATTCAAGACGACGTTTTTATATACTATTTTTTTTATTTACCTGTACTAGGATTTATATTTATTTATGCATATATGATATCTTTTAATTTCGAAATTTTATCATCATCTGAACTGGATGAAAAGACAGTTAAAGTTTTATTGGCTAACCTAACCTAACTTATTAAATGTATTACAAAATCAAAAAAACATTAAAAGTAAATGTTGAAGATCTTGATATTTTTCCTCCTAGTCCTAATATCTGTATCATTTATCGTTCATTACGTATTGTGTTCGCGCGACAAATAAAATCTTTTTCAACGCGCAACGAAGTTATAAAGTAAGTAACTTCAGCCGCATTTTAGAATCGATACGATATTGAAAACTTCAAAAAACAAAATAGATGCGTATAATTTGTAACAATCATCATATATAATTGGTGAAATGATTGTTATTTCACATCATTAATTTATCTATCTCTGACCATTATAAATACTGTCACGAGATAAATGAGGTAAATGATCGAATAACCTAAATAAGCATATTTTGAGTAAACACATACCAGTCATTCAGTTCTTGAGTTAAAAAGCAACTGGTAATTTTTACTATCGACACATACACACATACTTTTACTAGTAATATATAATGTAGAAACCATTTTTTCAATAAGAAGCAGTGACGTAGCGAGGGGGGGTAAAAGGGGGGATTCGCTACTCACAAAGGGGCTCCAAATGGTCCGCAAAACAAAAAATTGCTTGATAATTTTTATTTTTATTATAATTGATTTCTGGAAAATATATTTTAAATTTAGTGCCAGTAAATATAATAACTGTTAATTCATAAAGAAAAAAAGGAACACTAATAGTGTAAATCAAACAGTAATATTTTATTTTTTTTCAATTTTCACGCCTATCCCCCGCAGGGATTGGCAGAGACCACAGAGCTCCATCCGCTGCCATTCATCGCAGCGAAACGGCTCGTCATTGGTCGCTTTTCGCCCTCGTGTGAATCAGGACGTGACGGGTGGCGAACCACGTCGCCGTCATTTTTCGACAAATTAGGTATATTAAATTCGTCTTAGTGAATCCCACGAGCCGCAAGGGAGGATGGAGGTCAGCCCCAGCAGAGCCCTGCATGCTGAGGTAAGGCACCATAGTCCCCGGGGGAGCCCGACCCTGGGACGATCGGCACGCTTTCGACTAGGCTCGCCCCTAGCCACGCATCCATTGGTACGGCAGACCAATTGGCGACCAAGGATTGGCGGAGAGGAAGGGAAAGGATAGAGAAGAAAGGAAGGGGCAGGAAAGGAAATGCGGATTGGGGGGGTTACCAGACGCGGAATAAACATTTATAAATCCATATAAATATTTATTCCGATGCGGGAATCGAACCCGCGACCATTGACTCCGTGGGCGGAGGGCCCCGCCACTGAGCTAATCGGCCGTCAAACAGTAATAATATATTAATAATAGAAATGGCACCTCTTTTCTACTGGCAGGGCTAACTAGACCTGTGTCTGTCAGCAATTCCTTATGCCATAAATTATCTCCTTTCATGATTTGTCTGATAAAATAATATCTTATAATAAATATTTCTAGTGTACAAATTACAAACATTCCTTCTTTCAGAACACTATTTATTTTTATTTCTTAAACGCAATGTAGCATACGCTTGTTATTTTAAAACAATTTATTAATTTGCGAAATTTATTTATTAATTTGTGAGTATATTTTACATATAATATTCTATGGTTTTCGAAAGGGGGGTGGGGGGGCGCTAAAAAGGTTAAGCACGCTACGCCACTGATAAGACTCATGTTTTTGTCATTCTCACAACCACGTACGTTCTGTTATTTCCAATGGAGTTCTAAGCTTCTACGTATGGACTCACAGAAAAATAATTAAGAGTACCTTTTTTATATCTTTTATAATAAAAAAATATATAGCATGAAACATAATACGCCCATTTAGCACTTATGGTTTTTGTTGAAACCTAGATTTCTTAGTCATAAACGTATTTTTATAAATTAGAAGATATTTGAAAAAGAAAAAAAAAGAATATATTTGGTTAAGTTATATGATGGTACGGCGATTTAACAGTAAGTCGATGAATTTAATCGCAAAAGCAACATTGCTAGATAACCGATTAAATTGCGGGAATTTAGTGATCAGACAGTACAATTATTTAGATCGGGAATCTTAATATGTGTATATGCATATACATATGTATATACATATGTATAAACATATGTATATATACGATCATCACATTTGATTTGTAAAATGTTTTATGATCTTAAAATCCATATATTCTTATTTTTAGTACGTACATAAAATTAAAGTATTGTATGTCAGTTAACATTTTGTTTGAGATTTTGTTAAGTAATTTCAAAGATTACTCCAAACCGATAAAAAACTTTGATTAAGGTTTGTTTACGCGATAGCTTGCGTGTTCGATCAATGCGCACTACAAACAATTGACATCCTATATATATGAAAGAAAATGGGAGAAATATATATGTATGTCCCACGGATATTTATTTCGAGTGCTCCCCATCTACATTGAACAATGTGTTAGATTAATATTTATTTCTCCAAAAATGTAAGAGCCGATGCGGAACTGTGCTATAAAAATGATTATTTCGTTTTATTTTTTGATTGATTTTATCTTGGTAAATCAGTTTTAGATGTTTTGCAATCCATATATGTCTCGTTGCTGGGCCTACCCATTTCTGGAGAAACGAAATTTATACCAAGTTTAGGTGCCCCGCCGATCCGCCTAGTGATGGGCTCAATTCCATTCCATCAGAAATAGAAAATCTGTGCCTAACAATCGAACATACATATGAATAATAATTAAAAAAGAAAACGATTTTAATTGATGCATTTTTCTTATTTAAATGATTATATTGTGTGTAAAATTATTATTATATTTTTAAAATTGGTAATCATTTTCTAGAGCATATTTTTTTAAATTAGGAACGAAATGTTATAAAAATGAGATGTAAAGCTTTCAAGCATATATTGTATCAAGAAAGTACGATAACATACATATATGTAGTTCATGAACCACATTGAACGGTGAATGTATTTATATATCGGTCGCTTCACTACTCCGTTTATGAATGTCAGTTAATGATGTTGGATACTATGAGAGCGATTTGTACTTGGGTTCCTAGTATGTTTATTCAGATTTTAATGTTTTACAATCCATATATGTGGCACTGTTGAGCATGGAGCCTCCCAATTGCTGGGAAAATTGTTCCACCACGGCGGGATGTCCAGATTCGGAAAAACACATGTAAGCTATACGTATACTTATCCCATGGACTCTGAAGACGGTGGCTTCGTCACCGAGCCATTTCGGTCATCTTAAATAACAGATAATCATCCACGTGTAACAAAGGAAAAGGCTCTAAAATCATAAAATTTATGTTACTTAATTTATGGATGGCCCTTTAGCTTAGTTGAAATGTTTAAAATGAATTATTGCTAGACAATTTTTTTTATGATAACTTGGTTAAGATAACATAATATGTTGGTTCTAGTCACGCATTAAAATTCTAAAATAAAGTCATGTTTTTGGATATTCTGTACAACGGGCATTAGATAGCATCCCTATCATTTAGTCTTCTCTTGACTATACATATGTACGTGTCGATGTATTGTGTGGTACGGTTGCGGTCGCTGTCGCCCTGCCGTCTGCCTGATCGACTTACACCTACCGTAGTACTAGTTAAATGGCTTACTACACTGGTTTATTAACTAAGTATAACCAGCATGAAAGTTCCACACAAACTAAGTAATGATTGTTCTACAGACATCCCTATATCATGTGGACAACAATATAGAGAATATTTAAAAATTATTATTTTATTTATCTTCTAAATTAAATATAAATATACTCATGTAGATATTTTTAATTATAAGAATACACAACAACATATTAATGTGTAAAATTTTATTTGTGTATATTTGTGTACTTAATACAAACAAATAAAATTTGCTTATGAATTAATACAATTATCATCTTGGTAAAATTTAATTTCCTTTCCCCTGGACGTCAGCTGAAAGCTGAAAAAGTATATTTATAGTATGCTTCCTAAGGTTTTGGCAATTATATATAGGAGCTGTTAATAAAATACCTTATGTTGCCTTTTAAGACCTTACCTCCCGCTCTTGGTTACGTTGCATGATACTATAAATATTACGTTACAAAAGATAGTACCTCCCTCTGTACATTTGCTATGATTCATTGCTCTTAATATTACACAAATACTGATATTTAAAAATATTTGTTTTCCAATCAAATATTTAAATGATTTAATTCTGAATAGATAAATATAGCAAGTGTATAGCATAAAGAATATAGCAAGCTATTATGACGAAAATATTTATATGTTTACAAATGTGACATAAATTATTTCTAATATACATATAAAATATTCTAATAGCAAATAAAATGTCGAAAAATTACAATTGTGTTCTAAACTGCAAATGTCACGTTTGCCTAAAAGCCCCGTCCCCCTTTTCATATCTTATCACGACGAGCATGAACCCTACGTCTCGTGTGCGAACATATTTTATGAAAGTCGCAGGCTGTTGATGACGATATCATCGTCATCAACAGCCTGCGACACTGCTGAACGTAAGCTTCCCCAAGGCGCCATCTAACCCGATATTCTTTTATAATGTATGCCGTTTCGAAATTCATTTATTTCATCACCATCATCAAGCCATTACAGGCGCGGATGGGCCTTTGCCTGGTTCAGTAAATTTTCCCAGTCTGATCTTAATTTGGCTTTTTCTCTCCAGCCCCTCAAACCGATTGCCTTTAAGTCGTCCTCGAATCCATCTAGACATCTGAGCTTAGGCTTTCCGCAGCTTCTACGACCATCTGGTTTGCCGTCGACTAGACATTTGCGTACTCTAGACTCGTTCATCCAAATTACGTGCCCATTCCAAACATCTATAAAAGAAATTTGGTTTAAAACTATATACACCCACAGACATGAGTATTGCTTGTGTACGAAAATTAATACCAGCGCCAAATCGAACTGTTAACTGTAGTACGTTGAACTCGGCCGTGTGAATCGGCAGCCAACAGTTAGTGGGTCACCTGAACGCGGTGCCAGACGTCGAGTGACGATGGGCGGCAGGTGCCCGCTCGGTGCATATAAACAGACTTGCAGCCGGATGTTAAATATAAATACAACGCCGTTCATTTCCAAATTAAACACGAACCAGTATGTATAATAAACAACCAGTTCAACTCATATTGTAATCTTATTAATTGTGTCCTTTAATTACAATTTGTAAGTATCGATTTACAAAGGAATCACCCACCAACTTGTGATTCCTTTGTAAAATGTTTTATTATCCTAAAATCGATATAATGTTATTTTTTGTATGTACATAAAATTAAAGTATTTTTTTAAAGAAAACTAGCTATTTTTTAATATTACTAGACTTTTTATTAACCATTCCAACTAAGCTAATACTGATCGTACCTTCTAGGAGAAGAAGATTGGACTATTGATGTGAACCATTTGGTTCACATCAATAGTCCAATCTTCTTCTTCTATGAGTGTGTGTTACCCTCTGTTTGCGAAGGTTGGCAGCCAATTCAACACACCTTTCCTCCTCCTTCGTGAGGTGCATCAGTTCTGGAGCACTCGCTATACCGGTCCACTCCCTTATATTACGTCGCCGTAATATAAGGGAGTTACGTAATAGTAACGTTACGTAATAGTCCAATGGGAGATACAAATTTACGACCTCAGATCGTAAGCCCGATCCTTAGCTGCTTTAACTTTTATATAAAACAATAAAAACAAATAAAATTATAATTATATATTATAAAATTATATGAATTAATATTGAAATCGTATTAGATCAAGTTTTATTTACTTCCATAAGGCTATCAGTCACCTTAAAAAAGAGAAATGATCTCTCTAAGGTTTTGGCAATCATGCATATACTGATGAATAAACATGTAAAATTAGCGCGTTCTCGTGAACTTCTGTCTCTTTGGAAGTATCTCTTTATACATAATTACATACACGTACATAAATATGTACAAGTAAATTCGAAAAATAAAATAGACGCTCGTGAAATGTGATGCTGGAAACGAATGTTTAAAATATCTTCTATTCTAGAAGAATTCGCAATGAAGAAGCGTTTATCCCACCATTAAAGCTTAAATACATTTTTCATTCAATCAATTACACAATTTTCGCGGCGCGGTGACGCATCTTATGGTGCAGTTGAAGAGTTTTTGATGGAATAGGAAGGCAAACAGGCAAGGCCGAAGTTAAGGGGTAGGGAAGTTCAAACCCTCTCCCTGTCCCAGCCCCGAAATGCGTTAGCCAACTTACTATTATGTATACTTACTAAAATATTCTATTTAAATATGAAATTGCAGTTTTAACATACCGGTCATTTGGAACTATAATTAAACTTGTATGGTGTCACAGAAGACTATAACATTCCAAATTTAAAAAAAAATGATATTTGACTGTTCGACTTTCAATTGTTTTATATTCAGCTTTTATAACGCAGATAGATACCGCAAAAATTTGAGTAATTTTTGAGTTCCGACGTCGGACTAATATAGCTGAAACTGTTCAAAACTACGTTTGGAGAGGATACAACTAAAAACGTAAAATACGTTTTTGATTTAACCGCTTTCGTAGTGGAAAAATTGACATGAAGAATGAACCACGAGGAAGATCAGTCACTTTTCAGATTAATAATGATAAATTGAAGATATTGGTGGTAGCCGGTTCGTATCAAACTATCCACTTCATAATAATATAGTTTAAAGTTCGCATAACCTCCATATTGACACATGTGCGGTAAATGATGGCCATGATTTGACTGATCTGCCGAGAGCAGCGCGCGTTGAACCTTGCCTTACATTGTTAAACCGGTTCAGAAATGAAGGGATTAAGCACCGAATTGTGACATATGACGAATACTGCAATTTTTACCATAATCGTAAGCGAGCAACATAATGGCTGGTCCCTCCCCCTAGGTCAAACACTACAACAACACCCTAAAGCGAAGCTTACCCATAGAATGGTTATGGTAACTTTTTACTAGATACTGCATGGTTTACTTCTATACAACCTTAGATCCGGTCAAGCAATAACAGCTGACGTCTACTCTACAGAACTCCGAACAATGATGGCTAAACTTGCAGCAAGAACGGTCCAACTCGTCTATCAATCTTCACCATTATTGAAAAATAGTTTTAACTCTACAAAGGCTGCAGGTAGAAACCATCCGTCATCCTCCGTAATCACCAGGGCTGAGGCGAGCCAACCAACGGCGAACCACCAACCTGTTTTTCGCGATTTGGACAATTTTTTCTAGGGCAGCAAAAGTTTTTCCCAGGAATCAATACAAAGTGTCTTCACATAGTCCAGATCCGCAAAGTTCTCTCGTAAAGGTTTAGGTAAATACTATGACTTAAGAAAAATTTATTTTATCCTACAAAAAAAAGTTTTTCAGTACGACATGGAAATTTCATACTTTAACCCCTAATACACGCTTATTTTAAAATAAAGTTGTTATTCGTCTCAAATTCAACCGTCCACCGGCCAGCTGTTCACACAAGCAAAACAGGTCTTCCAACGGGTTCACACAAGCTGGACTATTGCCAGATTTATAACTACTCTGAATCGGTTTCCAACGCACCCAAACAAATCCCCGTTTTACGAGCCTGCAGTAAATTATACGTCGCGGACTGTACGTGATTCCAACAATAACACAGTAAAATTTCTGATTTATTCTTCCACGAAATCTCCGTCTGTCTTTATGTCTACAATCTTGTTATGACTCAGGATGCTCACCGAAGGTTTTTTCGAGTGTGCTGATCATGTATTAAAATATGTATATAGAATATAGAATAGACCAGCTTTTCGGGGGAATGCCTGCAGCGGCCCCTCAAGGCTACGCGAACGTTTCGGACCTATGCCAAATTTGTATGGTGGTCATCTTGTTTTCCGTCATTTTGTTCCTCCCCCCCCACGCCCTTCCCTATTTGTACTTGCACTTTTGCTCATTTTTGTTCGAGAGCAAGCATAGTAAATGTTAAGGTTTGGGCAGGCCGTCGAGTTGATCTTCTTCCGTCTGACTGGAGACACATCCAAACACTTTCTCCGAACAAGCCTACCACCCATCTATTACAGTTTCTCCAATAACATGTTAGTCAGTGAAAACGCAGTTTTATATACCTAATTGTAATAGAATTCCTTCTTCTTCTTAGTCGTTTGCACATTTGTCACAGTGGTCGTAGACACCACTTTGGCTCCCTTCACTATCAGTCGTCACCCTTCATATACTGAAACCTTACACGAAAGTTTCAGTATATGAAGAATGGCATTTACAGGAACGTTTAGTACAGCCTTTATTTGGTCGGTCCAACGTAATGTTTGTGTTTAAAAAATTATTTTCATTGTTATATATGTACGCTGTTCGCATAAGTAGCAGTGTCTTCTTACACTAAATTTCCTAATGTTCTATTTATTTCGAAATATTGCGAAATCACGCGGCGAACTAAAATTTGGACGTCTCCGTCATCAAACCTACGCACGTCAGCTCTCGTGACTTTCCTAGTATGATGTTTTTTTCATAATTTTCATGGATATTTATAGTCTTCTAGGATCTGACGACTTAATGCACTTCGTTTTACTTGATTACTCTTACGGTCTATGTACTGTTATTTTTTCACAGCCCATAATATGACCCATTGCTGGACACTGGGCAGGGCCCTCCTCATTTCCGGAGAAACATTAACCCACTACGCTTATCCAAGGTGGATTAGTGGGGTAAACAGACTGGGAATATATACCTGTAGATCATACATATATTTATCCCGATGCGGCGATCAAACCCGCGACAGCCTCGTCAGTAAGCTAATTGGTTGTTAGCTATTATCATAATATATAATGACCAATTACTCGGTAAAACGTAATCGTGGCTTCAGTCAAACGTAATTTATCAATGATTTTTTGTATGAAAAACACAAACGAGTATGAATTTATGAAATATTGGCATAAAATATTTTATTTAAACTTCCAAAATAAAATACTAGAAAATCTTCAAAACATTTTTGTTTAAAAAGTTCATTCGTTCAAGTTCATTGGCTATGTATGAAAGAACTTTGAACATTGTTTTCCCACGTCTAAACTTTTAGCCCCACGATTTACACTGATAAGTCAAATTTTGTTTACAAAAACTAAACATACAATAATACGCCTCATTCATGCTTCCGTACGATTCTAGTGTGTTCTAGCATTTTATACGATAAAACGGACTGATATGCATTTATTTACTACTTGTTTATCTTTAAACGAACAATCAAGAAAGTTGTGTATAGTTTACTTTGTGGCATAATGGATTATTTTAAAATACATATGTATATTAAAACCCTTGAAAAGGTAGTTAACGCGAGGCTTATAAAATTGCTTGAAACCAAAAATTTATTCTCTCCTAACCAATTTGGATTTAGGGCAGCCAAATGTACTAAGGATGCGATTACAAAGTTGACATCGACTGCGACAAAATATGTCAACAGGAGAGAAAAATACATAGAACTGTGTTCTTAGATTTACAAAAAACATTCGATGCTTTTTCGAATCCTATATCCTTGTAAAGAAATAAGAGTCCCTCGGGATAAAAGGAAAGCAAGGGAATGGTTTTCTGCACGACACTTTTTTCTTCACACATCTAACATACCTACTGTCTTTGAGACTTAAAGCCGAAAAATGCTTAAAAAGGATTGTTCTATTTCAGCTAACATATAAAACTAGCGGCCTCTTCGTATCCTCGTTAGATATGAGTAACTTTTACTTACTTTATCTATATTTGCGTTCGAATACGAGGAATGGAAAGCCGGGTGAGATATCATAAGTAAATTATATGAACAAACTTGTTCTAATAAATGTGTTCTGATGAGGAAAAAATTGAAATCAATTAAGACATCATACCCCAATCAACGTTCTTATCTCAATATTCTTTTCCATTCGATTTTTCTATGGTACCAATGGGAATGAAAACATACTTACTTCTCTAGTATTAACTAGGTCTACACGCGGAGCATTCAGACTTACATCAGTATCATCAACATCAACCTCAAGGAGAGCACTGTTGGACATAGGCTCTTGGGCGCGCAATACAAACTCGATTTTAGTTTACACGCATCCAATCTCTACTAGCCACCCTTTTTTATGGAAAAGGAAGGCAAACGAGCAGGCGTATCACACGATGGAAAGCAATCAACGCCACCCATAGGCATCAACAGTAAAATAGGCATTGCAGAAACCATGCCAGCTTTAAGAAATTTGAAGGCTTGATCGCCCTACGTAGAACGTCGCTCCATCTATCTGACGAGCGCCCCATATTACGTTTGCCAAGACGCAGTCCCTGAATCTCTCGTCTCCTCGAACGATTGTCGGTTTTCCTATAAAAGGCGGTATAATCATTGTAAAATCGAAGACAACCATATTAGGAACAACCTTATCGGTGAAACAGAAATCGTAGTCCTATTGGCTAAACCGCCAACTTGGGATAAGCCTAACACTACACAGTAGTGTTAAGCTATTGTTGAGGACAATGATTCTCCTACACTTCTAATCATAATAATTGGCAATTTGACAGGCGTCACATTATCATTTATTTGTGTAATATGAGTAAAATTAAGCCGATGATATAATTAAAAGCCTGGCACGTTGCTAATTATGACGTTACAATGTTAGTAGATATAAAAATAGTCAAATCTAAAGAAATCATAAATGATATTAACAGTGTCTTTTAAGAAATCCTTTAAAAATAATTTAAAAAAATCATCCCCGCCGTGAATAAACAAGCTAGAACAATCTATTCGTAGTGCGTAATAACATTAGAGTTAATTTGGTTGCGTTGTGGTGTTTATCGCATGATTCTGAGAATTTATGTATGTATGTCGAAACGAAAAACTATATGATTCACTGATAACAAGTAACGTGATTCGGCAGTCACCAACAAAAATTTTCCTATCGCCCTTTTAGATCATAGACCCCGAACACTAATGAAAGTAACACTAAAAATTAATAATTTCATTTTTTTAAGAATAAACATAAAATTTCTACACATTTTCGAATTATCAAAATAAAAGCATTAATCAAACATTTGTTTTTACATATTTTGTCTTTATACAAGCGGAATAGATAACTATATCAGAAAATGGTAGAAGAATACATAATAGATAAATATTGTCACGCCTGTTTCCCGTAGGGGTAGGCAGAGACCATAGATCTCCATCTGCTACGATCCCGGCACACCCTCCTTGCCTCCTCCACACTCATCCATCTTTTCATCATTCCTTTCTCACACATTCATTGTAGCGGAACGGCTCTTCGTTAGTCGCTTCTCGCCCTCGTGGGAATCAGAACGTGACAGGTGGCGAACCACGTCGCCGTCATTTTTAACAAATTGTGTTTATTATAATTCGTCATAGTGAATCTCACGAGCTGCAAGGGAGGATGGAGGTCAATCAGAAATTGAAAAAAGAACTCTATTATGGCGTAGAAAACAGAAGTTATGGTGTAGATATTCTGAGGTCGTGACTTCGTACCCTCCACTGTACTATTGATATGAATCATTTACTAGCTCAAGCATTATTAGCTTAGTTGGAATGGTTAACAAGAACTCTAATAATATATAATAAAATTCTTACTAGTCTTCTGAAATAAAAGAATAATAATAATGATATGAATAAATATGCTAGTCGTCACCCGACATATGTACGATTATGTACGTTGAGAATTTTACTGTTTTTTTTTACGCGATCATACATGAGTCGCACTTTAACCAAGTAGGAACTCCCACGCCACCTACTATAGAAAGTGTAACTAATTCTTGCCAACAACACGTCAGCAAAATTGTTTAGCCATCGCTTGAATGATTTAGGGATGTATACAAAACAAACAAACAAACATTACCAAAAACATAAACAGGACTTATAAATTGTACTAAAAGTGTACGTGAAATGCTCAAACAGGCTATGGCACGTTGTGAAGGAAATCTGGCGGCTAGGGTTGGAAAGAAATCTTCAAAAGCCAAGCTTGCACTTTTCCCAAAGGCTGGCAATGCTTCTGCAATACATCTGGTGCTGTGATATGATAGATATCAGTGTTCGGCATTGATTTTATTCCATCAGGCTACACGCTTATATCTTCTTTACCTATAAAAGTAGTCTAGGCCGTCCTTGAACATTTGCAAAACCTAAGGCATTGCAGACGCGACCAAACAGATAAAGTGCAAATTGAGTTTCCGTTTTCATACGGCTTAGCGAATGAAACGCATTAATAAAAATACCTCTCACAATTCGATCTTCTGCTACTCTGGTTCTTCATTGGACGAGTAAGCTCATACGTGCGGCAAAAAAATCTACCCACAGTTTAGTCATTATAGTCAATTAAAACATTGGATACAACGCGTTTTGCAACCGTCGGTTAATGGGCAACCGCATGGCCCAGCAACAACAACACAACAAAGCACAAACTTAGTTATATAAATGTATATAACACACACACACATATATTATATTTATTTTAATTAATAAATATTAAATTATCATAATAATAAATTTAATATAAATAAAATAATAAATTTTAAATATTAAAATTTATTATATATATTATTTCATTACTAGAATTTAAACGAGAGCAATGAGTGCGATGATGAATACGTAGACGTCAGTCATCATAATTAGGGTTAAGAAATATGTATTTTTTTTTAAATTTGAAAACAAAAACATTATAAAAGAAATATATATATAATATTATAAATTTACTATTATTATGGACATTTCGTGTTTTGTAAGTTTTGTCGAAGTTATTATGTTTACTCACGCCACCCGTTCAATTTGTATGCATCATCAAAAAACAAAGTACTAAAAAGTTTTTTATGAAAGCAAAAGGTAAACGAACAAGCGGGTTACCTTAGTAAGCAACGACGGCGTTTTAGCAGTACTACGGGCACTGCAGATATATCGCCTCCCTTAGGGAGGAAATGAATGAGAAGATGAAGAATTTGATGAAAGGGGAAAAAAATAATAGAAAGGGATGAAGGAAAGAAGAAAGAGAAAAGGAATTGAGCCGCCGGACTTTTTCATTCATCGTGCAAAACGTTACCGCGTAAAATGTCACCATTTATTGCCAATATTCTGTGTGTTGTATTAACAATGTACTGTAGGAGACGAAGTAAAGTTTATTCCATTCTATTTTAATCTACAACCCAAAAAAAATATTAGTATAGTTGGTAACCCTGTAAATAGTGCGCGAACCAGAATGATGCAACAACGGTGCCCATAGCGTCAGAGAGCCAAGACCATCAATGTTCAAAAATATTTCTCATACTAGTCTAAATGTTCAAACAAGATGTTTGACGCATACATAGTGTTAAAGTAAAACAGGTCGATAACGTAACTATCCTAGAAAAAGAACATTGCAATACAAAAGCAGAACAATACAAATTTTTTTATAAAATAAACTTTGAATATATATTTATAAGGGACATAAGACAACCTTCCGGTCAACGTCCAGTCGGACGCCCCAGATGAGGCGATGCGGTAATTGCCGATTTGAACAAGCTTCAAGCAGCTAACTAGGCTAGAAACTGCTCAAGACCAGTGGCGAATTCTCGTATCATAGGCCAAGACACATATTTGGTCATGGAGTCAGTGGAGAAAGTAATGTTAGTATATTATTTTTATGAAATATTAACAGCAAATATAATTAACTTCGTCATGAAATTCGAATGTATATTTATTTACTATTGTGTAACATAAAAATAATGTCCATTTAATTTTAAGATATGTCTGCTAATTTTTAATAACATCGACAATACGTAATAATTATAATACAAGTTGTGCCTAATAAATGTTTACTCGTGCGTATCGGAAAACGTTTCTTCTGCAAGATGGGCGTGCGCGTAGTAAGCAATGTGTACAATGTTATTGTACACATACATACGTACGTACATATGTACAACAACAACATTATTGTTTACGGATCGTGCGTGCGGAGCGTGGATATCGCGGCGGCCCATTCATGACATTTAAATCGCATCGATAATAAACGATAATTTGATGCGGCCTCGTATGTGTGATGAGGGTTTTAATGAGTTACGGGAGTGGCGCAGCGGCGGGGCTACTTCTGTCAGTGCTACATATATCTGCGCGTCAGGTCGCCGCCGCCACTGTATCTCGCGCTGCCATCGTCGTTAAAGCCGACGTGCGTGCCCACAACTTCAATTTTTTTCGCATCCTAACGCTAAGTACCCACATCGAAGCGGTTCGCCGGTGACAATGAAGCGAGAACTGTTTATTTTCCTAGCGACAATCACTTTCATCGCCGCCATGGTTCCCAAACACAGAGTAAGTACTTTCTTCTGTAAATAAAAGTGATGTAATTTAAATAAAAAATATTGAATGATACAAATATCTTAAATAGTAATATAATATATTTTTATAAGTCTTTCAATTATAATATAAATTTTTGGAAAACAAAATACTAAATTTCATGACGAATTTTTATTAAAGATTAGTGTAAACAGAGATAAATAAAATGAGCAAGGTGCGTATGATCACGTATATCGAAATCAATCTAATATAGGGTCTCCATACAAACTGCGTCGTTGGCAGTCCTGATGCTGTATTGATTTCTTTTTAGTTTTTAGTTTATTTTTAAAAAGTCATTATAAGCGATATTGAACGGATTATTAAAAAATTAAAGTTGGATTTTAATATTATTTTATATTTATAAAACATAAAAATCTAAACACTATAATAATATAATATATAACTAATTTCCACAAGACATGTTTATAGATTATTATTAAAACATATAAGTAAATAAAATAATTATTTACTGTTCAACTGGGATCCAAATGACGAAATTGTTTTAAATAATAGTTTTATAAAAAGACTAACTTCAGGTCGAAGGAAGAAAAGAAAATGTATTGCAATCTTTTTTTACTCCTAATTAATTAATACATATGAACACATAAAAATGTTACATGTCATCAATCAATATAGTCAGACTTCACTTCTGAAAATCGGCCTCCTTCAAAATTGAAAGGTGTTGCCGTGATCCCAACGCTTGATGGGCAGATTAAGGAACACGGATAGACCGTGCTATCGATCTACTGATATTTGCTCTTGTAGTTGCCTCGTGGTCAGTCACCACGTGGAAAACTAAAAATCCTGAAACGCATAATTTTTTTTCATACAACATTAAATAAAATTTTATTTTATTATTTTAATTTATTTTATTACATAAAAGTTAATTTTAGTCACACTAGAAACTGATGCGATTAGCTATGGCGTGATATTTACAAAATAATAATAATGATATAAATGAAACAATTAAAAATATTCGCTTAATTTATTAAGCGAATTAAAATTATTTCTTGTTTAAAAACTCGTTTCGCTGAAACGACAAAAATAATATATACAAGTGATGAATGAAAATTAAATTTTTAGTTCAATAAATCATTTTAAGCAGTAGCTTAAAATGACTCATTAGCTAGCAAGTTAATGGTACGCCATTTAGTTTAATTTTGTATACTTTTAATTGTGGTAATGTTAACTTCATTAAACAACAACACGAATTTTACTTATAATCGTTTAAACATTTATTGCTTCCTTCATTCGGCGATACAACCCATTGTGGCTGACAATTCTCTTCCATTTCACTCTGTCTCTGTCGTCCCTTCGCCATGATTTTGTCTTTCTTTTCGCAATAGGACTGAAAGAAAATGCAATAACTTAACGTGAATATTTAAAAAATGTATAAGAAGTTTTATCTTATTTCTATTTATTTTAATATTGTTTATAAATTATGTAATTTGCTATATTAAGGTCGTATAGATTTACATTTTTTACGCTAAATTTTTGTTATATTACCAGTGTTTCTATTTAACTTCCAAATGATAATACAAATAATAGAGATACTTAAGCTAAATACATACGTCAATGCTTTAATAATCTTTAATAAATTATTTTTAATTTCTCCTTCTAAAAAACTAACTACTCCTTAAACTGTGCATAACTATATATTAAAGTTTAAGATAAAGTAATATATTAAATTATAAACGTAATCTTTTATGATGGTTGATTGCGTTAGTACTAAATTTTCACCTATAATAGAGATCGTCAGGCCCTCTCTTTCTTGTAATACTAACAACTAAATAAATATACACAAGAGCTTTTTTTATAAAAAGTACAGTCCTGTAAAGGCTTAAACATAATGTAACTAATTATTATAATGTGTGTGTGTGTGAACACATTTCACTTCGAATAACTTAGTTCTTTGTGTTAGTTGTCATAGATATACAATCGCACATCACAACAAATAATTTTTTATTATTTTTATAGTGGATTTTCGAGTACGTACTACTACTAATCATATTAAATCAACAACATATTTTTGTTTTGGCGTCCTTAACGTTTGGGACAGGGTGGTACTTTCTCGGAAGTGCCAGAAGCAACGACACAGATGTATAAAGGACCCTGAGTGTGAATGCACACATATGGTGACATGACTGCACAGGATTTTGGATGCAAAGTTAAGGGCACTAGAGAGGAGATTTCTGTGTTAAACAAATATCAAAGACGTCGTAAATCATTAGGATATGCAACACTAGCGAAATTAGATTACAATTCCAGCGAGTGTACTTCTAAAATTGCCATAACCGGACATAACAAACAATAATTTTTAGACTTAATTGGCACAGTAACAAAGTTACCGCTTTAAGGGTTCGATTCCCGCATCGGGACAAATATATATAAATATGTATTTATTGAGAAGTCGGGCGTTCCGCCAATCTGCTTTGAACAAGCGTGATGGCTTAATGTCCATACTTCCAGAAAAGGAGCGGCTTCGTGCTCAGTAGTGAGCATAAGGCCTAGCAACAAATACCAATAAAAAAATTATAAATTTTTCACGCGTTCTTTAAGGAAAAAGCATCTTTACAAAACGTGCACACTGTAGAATACTTTCTGAAGGAATATGATTAATGCTTAACAATCATAGTTTCACACTAGAATTTACTGCATCGTAGGGTTTTTTTTATAGTAGAGCAGGCACACACTAAAATAACATGGGTTTACCCATTTTATTTTAGTGTGTGCCCAAATACATTTTTACATTATTTATAATTTATTTAAATATAAATTTGTATTGTTATTATGACAATTATGTAATTTATTTATAAAAAATTAGTATAAATATATTAATACTAACTAATAATAATTTATTTTTACATTCTTGATGCACATTTTTAGTGGCTAGTAGTAAGTAAGTAAGTAGGTAGTAATTTTTGTAGGCTTAATGTACATAAATGCATAACTTATAGATCTCAGAAAGCGAATACCGCGCCTTTGAACCATTAAGCTAGACAAAATAAAAACGCTGTTTCTTAAAAAAACTGTTGTAAAAAAAACTGTTTCTTATTACAAATGACAAAAACTTGATTAATTTTCTATGTTGAAGAAAAATATCATATTGGCGCTTTAGCTTTAAATTTTTAACCTTTACGGCTTCAATCCTCCTTTATCTAATCGAATGATTTTTTTTACACCATTGGAGTATTCGGATTCCAAAAAAAAAGAATGAAGTATGAAAGGTACCGCAAATGAACGAACGACGTGTTTCTCTAGCTTGATCGCTATTTTCGATCGTTTTGGATATTCAGACCTCAACAATGAACCATATGGACAATTGGAAACTAAATTCGATAAAGAAATTAAAAACTGTACTATAGTTCAATTGCTGCTTACGATCTGAGATCGTGATTTCGATTCTTGTATTTGATGTGACTAATGTTTTCTTAACACAAACACATTTTATTCAGTTGGAATTGTTAACAAAAATTCTAGTAATATAGCGATACAATTATTGTACATCTGCTCGGCGCCGTTTACTCGAATTTTTTTTTATATATTCACGCCTATCCCCCGCAGGGGTTGGCAGACACCACAGAGCTCCATCCGCTAGAATTCAACGGATATATTATATATATATATTCATTCCGATGCGGGAATCGAACCCGCGACCGTTGACTCCGTGGGCAGAGGGTTTTGTTACGTACCCTACCACAATAACAACTATAGTAATATCAAAAACACAGCTAGTCTTTTTTAGAACAAAAAAACTTTAGGGTAAGTCGATTTTTCGCAATTGAAGTTCCTTTTTAAAGGCAACTTTCAATCTATATAGTAAAGCGCATACACGGAGAGAGTCTCCTCATAAAGATGACTTTGTTGGTTTCCAAGTATCTAGACAGCGGTTTGCCACCAAAATTTCCTTTTCCAATTGACCTCTATGAGATATTGGTTTCCAACCGTTTGCCACAGTGTTTTCATTTACGCGGGTGGTAGTTCAAGTTGTTGACTATACTCCAACGACTGCCTGTTATCCGACATAAGTGATCAGTTTGAATGGTACCATTTCAGCTGCTTAACTTCAAGGGCTATGTACAGCCTTGGCCAAAAGTAATAGGCACCTTACAATTTATTATATATATAGTAATAGGCACCTTACAAGTGATTTACTTTCGTATATTGATTAGAAGTAGGATATAAGATTAATATTTAGAGGGTCCACTCTTTGATTTAATTACAGCGGCAATGTCTTACCGCGTATATAGCGTTCCACTCCGCTTTGAAGGCGGTTTTTAATACTGTTATCGATACTATATTGTGCTCCCTTGTGTGCTGTGCTTGTCTTGTATATATCTTGAGCTTTAGTATACTATAAGGTGCTCGATAGGGTTCAGATTAGAAAATTTACTTTTTTCTAACCTACCATATACTATAATAGTTCCACATCGTGAAACTATTGTTAATCATTGCTATTTCTAGTTATTCATGTAATTTTTATACAATTTTTTTACGTTTTTCAATGTTGAGTTCTCACTGTCGCATTTCATATTATAAACTATCTCTACTACACGAATAAATTACACACAGCAGTTTCTTAACATCTTGAAAGTCAAAAGAAGACTAACAAATAGTTTACACTATTTACTAAAACAAGTTTTGTGAACAAAGAGTTTTATAATACCTTTAGATACATCATTTACTGTTTCTAATTAATGTTTAATGTAGCCGCTCACACTATTGTTTAATTAGTTTTAATATTTTATAAGATGTACATATTTTATGTGGGTGCAGCTTAAAAGATAGCAAATGGAGGTCTATGGTCTCTGCCTACCTCCACGGGAAACAGATGTGATCGTATGTATGTTAAAAGATAGAATATTTTTGGACCCGACAGACCTGACGACCGCTATTGTCAAGATCTAAACTTTTTTTTCATATTTTTCAACGCAATTTATTTATATATTCTTTTCAGATTCCGTACATCCAATTTCAAACCTTTCAGTCTGTGTCAGGATAATGTCTGCCCGTGCCCAATAATAAATATATTTCATTTTTTTTCACACCCCATATATGTCCCATTGCTGAGCACGGGCTTCCCCATTTCCGGAAGGATGGACGTTAAAAACAACCACGCTTGTACAATGCGGATTGTCGGGTTTACCAAACACGGAATAAATATCTGTAGGCCATACATATATTTATTCCGATGTGATGACTCCGTGGGCGGGGAGGTTAAATATATTGCATGTGAATTTAAAAGGGACAAATAAACCACAATAAAAAGAGGCCCGACCACAACCGTGCGTAAAACGATTCTATTTCCGACGGCCGTGTGACGAGCCTGTACGCCTGTAGCGTCCCGTTTGTTTGTTAGTGTATGTACGTGGTCGTTGGTGTGTACGCACGGACGCACGGGCGCACGGGTACGCACTGACTCACGCCACGCCACCCGTGCCGTGGCCATGACTCTGCTACGTATGTTAGTATCTTTTTCCAATGGATATTTGCATATACAAAAACTCGTGCGGCCAATGACCGCACTGTTTACGCAGCTTATACTGAATGAGCTGCCTTTATACACGCGGCGATCACGCTTCCACGCAGGGCCGTCTTAATCATATTCCGCGCCAGGGTGCGGGTAATCAGGGGCCCGCGCCCCTACTGTTAAACTGCTGGTAAAAAACCAGCAATATAATTTTAATTTTTTTTATTAATTTCTTAAAACTCTGTAATTTATAAAAAAATGCACAAACAAAAATCAACATTTTAATATATACTCGTATTACAACATTTTAATATATACTTGTATTATAAGTTGATTACTGGTATATTTTTATTATGTACGTGCATTTGACGGAAAAAGTGTACGAGACGGTGCAATGACGTAAACATTTAATGATTTTAGAAGTCAATAAAATTTCCAATTTCTAGCATTCGGTGCCCCCTAGGACCCCGCGCCCGGCCCTTGAACCCCCGGGTAAAGACGGCCCTGCTTCCACGTTATGCATTTTTGCGCCTTATCTTGGGCTACTTCCGTTATTTTCCTCAAAGGTATATTTATTTACCAATAAACCGGAAAATCTTTTGAATTTTAATTTTATATCAAAACATTTTTAATTATTTTAGATTTTAGTGTTAGAGCCATAGTAACTTGGATAGTATAGCTCAACAGGAGAAGTACCACACCGTCACCGATCTCTCTGGATCCCAATGCCAATGAAATTTTCCAATTCCTTTCCACTTCGTTTATTTCTTCTTTCCCCTTAATTCATATTCTTACTTTAAAGAAGGCAAGGCGTTTACGGTGCCTTAGGTATTACGGATGTCTATATGCGGCCTATATTTCCCATAAAAAATCATAAGGAAAACTTATTCTTCAATTTTTTTCAACAATTTGATACAGAAAGTTTATTAAACTCTTTTCTAAATTGATTATAAAAAGCCTGAACAATGACAAACTATCTACTCCCAAAGATTTGTTTAAACAGACAGGTTTGTTACTTACAAGTTACGTTCAGTTATCTACAAATAGAAGTAAATGAATCAAGCACACACACAATATTTTAAATATATGTTTTATTACAATTTTTTAATCAAAATAAATAGCTTTATTATTATGAGAAAAAATATTTTTATGGGAGAGGATGACAAACGGGCACCTACAAACTTATCGCTAATGCTCTCAATAAATCACTAATGCATTAAAACCTTTTATATTATATTACTTTTTTTTACATTAGAAATATTCAACTTTAAAATGAAAAAGAAATAAATTGTTATAAAACAAAATGCATTATTAGTTCGACTGACGTCTTTTGAATAGACATGTCACCCGTCCGGCACAAAACATTCAAATTATAATATATATATTAAAATATAAAATGTAAAGTAAAAAGTGTTAATAAAGTATAAGATATTATATAAATGTACAAGGAAATGCAAGAATAAATTAATATCGTATTGAAGAATTTTATTTGGAGAAAACCCCTAAAGATCTCGGATGTCACCGTTAGGAGAACGGCGGTCATGGTATAATCCTAGGGCCAATGAAGCAATTCCACAAAAAAAAAGTCCACCATTGGTCTCCGTCCATACTGTCAGACGTCACATATCAAAACAAGTATAATATGAATGTGTTTTGAAGCATCCAGATTGCTTGACTTGCTAATTTAATACATACATACATATATTTCGTTCCGTATAAACCGATCACAACTCACTAAACTTTTATATCTGGATGTCTTACTTTATCTCCAATGGTTCTGCATTTGCTATCGCAACGTACGATTAAATGTCGGTACATTTTATTGTTAAAACATAACTATCTTTACGCAATAAATAACTGTCAGAGAAATATGGTAACACAATAGCTTTAACATTGACGCATACATTTGAACTTTGAATTAAGATAGTAAATTCTCAGTAATAAGAAGTTGAAGATAAGTATATCTCACATTTGTCGTGATAAGTGAGAGCGGTTCATGGCTTACAAACATAAAGTTTGCTACCAATAATATTTCACAATTTTTAAAGAAATTCCTCTGTCTATAACTCTGACTTTGAGATTGAGTCGAGTACAAACCAATCAGATAAAACGAATCCAGTTGCATGGCAGAGGATGGGGGATGTCAACTAAACATAATCAGTGAGAACATCTTACACTTACGCATTTATGATGATATCGTAGTCTTGGCCAAATGAATCCTCCCAACGAATTGACATTTTGATCTGCTAGACATAAGCCTCGTTACAAATATCCCATTTTTTTTTTCATGCCTTCATATATGTCGTATAATGATGGTGTCATTTCATGCGTAAAACCAAAAAAATATGTTTACATATCAAGCATAAGTAAACAAATTTTATTAAAAAGACAAAGCTCACGTAATAAAATAAATATTCCACAGAGTTTTAGTTCTAGGTGAGTGTCATAAGTTGATTTAATTTTATAAACTTTTTAAATCAAGTTTATATTTTTAATTATTTAAAAAATAAATTGCTTACCTATTCTTTTACCACATATAATCATAAACTTTAGCAAAGATCCGAGAAAAGTAAAAAAAATACGAAGTGAAACTGGAAAATACTATATGCATCTAAAACAGGAACTAAACGGAAACTGGATTGACATGAAGGATTTGCAGTATAAGAAAATTTAATTAAAAAATTGTGAACCACCGGTAATTACTGTACTTATTTGTACCTATGGGACCCCCAACTCCAAAATACCTCTTAGGAAGATATTAAGCATATGTTCAAAGCCTTGTTTAAGTTTTAATCAAGGAAACTTAGACAGTAGACATATCGGCGCCACTCTCTGATACCACACATTTTGATTTAATATTACTTATTATATTCATTATTATATTTTATGAGAGCGATTTAAATCGTGAAATTGATTCTTATTACCACTATATACTATAAAATAAATATTCCTAATATATAATATTAAGCATAACTATTATATTGAAAATATTTATGTACATAATTAGGATGAATAATTGCTTTCCAATAGGTAACACATCTACTCCCACATTTGTAAGTTTTAAAACAATACATAATTTACAATACATAATACGTGATTTTTTAAAAAGTATTAAAAATTGTAATAATATATTTCTCAATGTCTACTTCATACACATTATATACTTTTTTAACGACGGTCCCTGTAAGAATTCTTAAAGAATATTAACAACGAGAAAGAACTTATGAATACCTACTTCTATATTTTTTCAACCTGGCGACTTATAATCAAAACACCAGCATTTTTTATACATTTTTTAAGTATATTTTTAATATATATGTACTGTTAAATTACTTGTTTTGACGCTTTTACTGATTTTATCAGTAGATACATACTTTTTAAATCGTCTTTCAACCAGTTTTATAAAACCCCAAAGTTATTACATTTTTTTATTTATATACTTTACATTTATTCCATATTATATACCTAGTAATAATATAACATGACACTAAAAGCGCTGTTTAATTCTTACAGCGAGCGACACATCTGGAAGATGAAGAGGCATTTTTGAAATCACAATCCATGGCCGCCCCATCGGAGAAAACCCGTGAAATTTGTGCACCTCAGACCCCATGTGCATGGTCAATCTACAAGCCCCGCCAAACCATTACAGACTTTATAACTAACACTTAGTAAGTATATGTGCTTGCTATTATTTTTCTTGACCAAAGATTGAAGTCAAAACATGCTGTGCTAATGATTAGGGAAAATAAATTACGTAGAAAGTAAATAAGTTAGTAAACAATACAGTGAAGCACTTCACTACTGTTTACCTACTATTCTTCCACTCGTTCCACTGTTTTTGTCAAGACATCCGCTGCCAGCACATAGACAAGATACGACCGTCATCATCAACGGGCTGTAAAATATACTGTTGGACATATACTTTTTATAAATCGCAACAGTCACCACGCTAGTCAGATTTAACCACATAGTCTTCTAACAATGCTTAGGTCTCTTCTATTTATAGATCTATTAATGGCTAGTATAATATTTTTCTAAAACAGATGTCTTAAAAGTAAGACTAAAAATAAATCAAGGATTTTACATTACTCCAATCTTTCGTAGAATTTAAAAACTTACGAACCGTAAGGTTGTTTTGTGATGGGAATTTGATGGCGTACATAATATGTGGAGAATTAAGATTCTTCTATTACACGTACATAAACCATTGTATACTTTTTATGGAAGCAGTAACTAAAAGGCGTCATAGACAGTAAGTAATAACCGCCGCCCATGGATATTTGCATTGCTTACCTTGGTATAAGATATAAATCATAGGAGTTTTACAGGAAGCTAAAGGAAGGGGATAAGAGTTGGGCCTCTGTCCTTAAAGATCACCAAAGAAAACATAATGGCAAAGCTACTACTCAAAAATCTGATCTGTGTGAGAATGTGATACTTTTCCCGAATTTGTCATAAGTTTTGAAAGTGTTTGTTAAAATTTGACAGAAATTCGCCTGCAGCACAGCTCTACTATATACATACATATGTACAAACGTACTCGTACATGCGTTTAACGTACGTAAGTACGAGATAATGAGATGTAAGTGGATGACAAATAGCACTCGATAGTAATGCGTAAATGTTTCTCCCATCGTACGACCGACATCGCCTTATCATCTCTTCAGATAACAAGCTCTTGACATCATGAACTATATACAAGTTCAATACAATTGTAAAATACATAGAAATGCTTAGAACCGCTTCATTAACGTGGTAAAATTGTGAAAGTTTTTTTTGTAAATATATTCAATCCGTTAGGAGTTATTACTACTTTAAAATAAACGGTCAGACTTTCATATAATCATTAGAATAATTACATCATAAAATTATAATTAAATGTATATAATTACATCATAAAAAAATGCAATAACATTACATCATAAAATTATAATTAAATGACAAAATATCAACTATTTCTCTAAAAAGTAATTTTAATAAAAATTAAAATGTCTTTATTCAAATGGGCTTCTTAAAACTAAGTGTCGTTTGGTAAGTATATTTTGCCAGAAAAATCCGATGGAAACTATCCAGTGACTACTATAAAATAAACTGTCAGACTTTCATATAATCAATAAGAATATTACACCGTATTTACCGGGAACATTTTGAAAGAATCAAATAGCCCAAAAAATGCGAAGTGAAACGAAATGTTTTCGGTAGGTACAACTTTTTCATTAATGTTTTTTTAATGTATTTATTAAAAAAAACATTAATGAAAAAGTTGTACCTACCGAAAACATTTCGTTTCACTTCGCATTTTTTGGGCTATTTGATTCTTTCAAAATGTTCCCGGTTAAATTTATAGAATAAACCATTTCTTACATAATTCTCTCGTGAAATGCTTTTCGTGAAAGTTTTCTAAAATCATTTCAGCAGTTCAGATAAATAGAACAAAATTCACAAACAGTCTTGTAAAGTTATACCGTGAAAATAAAGTTACAGAGCCTAGAGAAAGGCAGTTATGACTAAGTTACACGTACACAACTCGCCGTAAAGAAAAGTTTCATCCCCACCATCTGCATGAGTGGCGATCCAGTACAGTGTGCTTCTCATCTTCAAAAGATAAAAAACAAGCCTACACATACCTAAAAGGCCGGCAACACTTCCGTGACTCTCGTGGTGTCGCGGATGTCTATGGGCGGCATTGTTTGCTTTCCATCAGGTGACACGCTTGCTCGTTTGCCCTCCTTTACCATAAAAAAATACATATTTCCCTTATATAAACCACTAACATTTATTAAATATTGAGTAAACTTAAGTTAGACTAACAATATTCTTCGATATCACAGCCTTGGACAAGGATGGTAAGTTTCATCATCATTAGCCTCAACATCTCTTACAGATGATTTGCATAACATTATCATAACATATCCGAGTGGCAACATTTATGCTACCTTTTTTTCTTTTTGGTTTTCTCTTTTTTTCAGACATGGAAGTCAGATAAAAAATAAATAAATTTCTATTATATATATTATTCTAATTGGCTTCTTCATTTCAGCTGCGACTGTGGTGCTGGTACGACGTGTCAGGTGCATGAAGATGACAAAGAAGCGAGTGCGCTGGTGCATCGTTGCAGGCCGCCCGTCGACAACGACCACGCCGCCGAAAGCTAGCGGGAGTGCATGAAGGATGACTCGACGTGTGCCAATTCCTTCTTTGGACACGATATCGACGGCTCAGTGTCTTAATTCTTAATCACATTCTGCCAAATAATCCGGTTATCATGTGTGATTTTTGTTACATTAGATAATAATATCCCCAAAAACGGATGTTCTGCTAAGTCCCGCATTCCAGTTATTTAAAAATGTATTTTTTTACATTTAAATGAACTAGCCGTTATACTGGATTATGGAATATTATTGATTATACTATTGCATTGAATTCTCCAATTTTAACCGCCTTTATTATTATAGCCAAAGATTTAAGTAGAGAACTTTGGCTTCGCCCTAACTCCAATAGTTTTTTTTTTTTTCAAAATTAATAATATTATATATTTATTATTTATATTATACATATTTATATATATATATATATCTTTAGATAAGCTATAATAAAACAGATATTTGTATTAAATTAGTCCTAAATTATATATTTAATAACATATATTGTTATTAAATATTTGTTATTTTTTTCTGCAAGGCAACCGTGACCCTAATATTAATTCGCTTTATAATAAAAACATACTCATCATATTTTTATATAGTATTGGATGCATTTCCTATCCCTGTTTTGTTATGTCTATTAATATCACAATGTAGGTGGTAATCATACAATAGCCATATCATCAAGTCTCCGCGCCATTCGAAACTTTAGTTACTAGCCTATGTTAAAAGTTAAGTAATTCGATAAATCAAAGCTATGGTTAAGAGTAATTTTTTTTGTTTGTTATATCGATTTCATTTAATGAACGGTACACGATGTTTATATAATATTCTCTTTTATTTATATTTTGATTTGTTCTTATTATACACAGAGTTAATACTGAACATATGCCATGTGATTCAACACTACTATCAGTTTATAAAAATCATAGAACATACATAAACATTGTATTATGGTGTGCTTTGATTAGCGAATTTTTTTTTTTAAATTAGAGGATTTTTTAGTTTAGAAGATATCTTAGATTTACATAGCCACTTTAAAGTACTTATTAGTGTATAGATTACTTGTTATAGTTGCTTTATTAAAATTATAACGTTTACCTTCTAAAATAGAGGAATATGTACATCATTTTAATGGAGTTTGTAAAAAAACTGATTTAGGTCATCAGTGTTATATTAACGAGTAAACTTATAAATAAACTTAAAAAAACTATGAATAATCATAATATTACGTCGCATTCTCGAGTAAAGAACAGGCGCGCAAACTTGCGAACTGCCTCTAGTGTGGCAAAAGGCCCTGTGAAAACATATCGACACCTCCAAGGAATACTACGTTAACTTAATTTTAGGTATTTTCTGTTTTCAAGGGAAAAGCACTCATTAATGTCTTAATATTATGTTCCCAAAATTTCATAAAAAAAATATTAAGAAACTAAAAAGTTTTAAGATTTACATAACGCCAAGTAAACTTTTTAAAATAGGCCGCCAAATATGATTATTCCGTTGAATACCTAACTTACCTACATTGAATACCTAAGTACCTAATAACTAAGTTTAAAATGAAAGTGAACAAATAAACTAATAATTATTGCACTGCTCAACCTATAAATTTCATTAAAATATCTTTATTTATATAACAAATATTTTTAGAAGCTCCTTCTGTACGTATGATTTTCGATTTGAGATAGTATTTTTTGGAGATATCGATATCTGCACATAATTACAGTCTATATCGCTCAGGAAAACGGCATGGCCTACAGGTACGCGGAGTTAATATATTTGTATCTGCTATAGTTCCTATTTTATTTTTATTATATATAGAGTATTTTAAGTCATGAGCAAACTAATTTAAGAAGATTTGAATTATGACATAATTCATTTTAAACACAATAATTATTGTAAATGAAATTTTATAATTTTTTAATATTTCGCTTAATAAATATTAGAGAAAAATACCACTCCTTTTTTACAATTTTATACCTTTTTTTACAATACCTTCGCTAGTGATTAATTACCGTTTTTAACCTTGAATTTTCCTTTTCAATTCAAATATCGATACTAACGTAGATTTTTATGTTTGTAGCCCCAAACCCACGAAACGATTCTTGCAGTGAAAAAGTTTTCAAAAATCAAAGAATATGGAAGTCTTATTGCTCGCTAATTTTTCTTTCCATATCAGATATATTTTAACTTAGGCGATAGGCACCTACAACAAATATACGTAATTTTTAAAAAGAAGATTTTAATGGATTTGTTCTTCGTTATTTTCGGCTGTATGCTAATTTATTAATGCATATTAGCGAAGATTTTTATTGTTGCACTTTCTTTATAAAACATCCAGATTATTTTTAAGTTCTTTGTCAAAAATAAATTATAATATAAAATAAAAAAAATAAAAAACATAAAAACTAAAATAAAGTATAACATGATACGTTATAATCTAAGTCCAATCATCGACTTCGCGCATCCAGTTTCTGCAGCCATAACGTCATAACGCAGGGCGCGCATAACGTCGCTTTATCTAGCCGATGAATGAGGTACACTTCATTTGTGGAGTCGCGGTCTCCATTGTAGCACTCGCCTATTCCAAGGATTATCTTTGTTAATATTAAAATAAATAAAAATGTTATACATGAAATCTTTTTTTTTTTGATATTGCGATCTAATTTGTAACATAGGATGTTTGTAATGTCCGATTGACAATTTAATTTATATTCCCCTAACACTCAATCTCCATAAAGTACACATAATTTAATAATGATTTTTTCAGATTTCAGAGAAGCTATTTTTTTTTAATTTTAATCGCAAGTGAAACGTAATTTTAGCCTAAGTACGATTAAAAAGTTTATCGCTTTTTAAAAAAAAACTACTATATTATAAACGATTCTGTTTTACTAAAGAAAAATGTATAGGTACACTGTTTAGGTTAGCTGTTGTTTAATCCTTATCTTAAATATAATATAGTTTATTAGTTTTAATATTCACTTTAAAAAGAATGCCTTTATAATTCATTAGTATAGTAAATCAATTTTAGTAAATCCAAAAATATACTTTTACCACTATGGGTGTGTTCTTACTTGCATACTACAGAGCATACAGAATACTTTTATTTAGCTGCAGACATATTGTCAATGAGACATGTTCTTTGTGCTGCTGCCGTTGCTGACTGACCACGGAAAATGAAACGGGGACATCCACACCCCGTGCAACGTGTTTTTGCAGGGTGTGGGAACGAACCTCGGGGACCAAAACCCCACTGCAAGGACAGCAACTCAGAAGGCAACTGCCCCACCGTCTTTGATGCTGTTGTTCCCAGCGTCTTTTGAGGCATCGACTTCGCGTCATCTGGATATGGCTAAACCTCTTCCTACCTTGGGTTCTTCGCTGACCTTCCCCCCTCGCGGAAAAGGGCCTCCCCCTTATTTAAGACACATTTAAAATTATTAATTTTACTATATTTTTATCATATTTAATATAAAATCTAATAAGGACTTTCGTGACTTTTCAAGTTGACTAAAAAAGTCCATAGAAATTTTTGGTAGAATAGCCATCATTGCATCAAAAAGTAACGTGACAATATGACTAGTATATTTCTAGATATTTGATATTATTGTATTTTACTTGCCACTGGCATAATAGTTGTAACTAATTGCCATCAAAGAAAATAAGAAAGTACTGACACACTTCCCGACAACTTACCTTAGTGAAGGTCACTATGTGGGTCACTAGGTGTTTTTATTTAATTTCTATAATCTTATAAATTATCAGTTGTATTGATTAATTGTGGTGGCGTATTATGCAGTATAGTTCGATTAAGGCGTTTAAGTGAAATGATAGAAAATAAATCGTAATCGTCGTTTTAAGTTGACTGAAAAAGTGCATAGGTTTTAATAAAATAGCCACCATTTTATCAAGACGTAACGTGACAAGCAAACTAATACATTCCAAGATATTTAATATTATTATATTTTACTTGACACTGGCATAATAGTTATAACTAATTGCCATCAAAGAATACAAAATAGTGACACTACAATAACAACCCATTTCTTGAATTGGAAACTTACTTCCATGATTGACTTGACACTGGTAGAATTCACTGATAGTTGCCATAAACAAAGAATTGAATTGAATTGGAAACTTGAAGTCAATACTAGCTATTTTATTTTGAGCTCACTTCGTTATAACTTTATGTAAACATTTTGCAGGAAGAGGATTTAGACCTATCTAACATACTCTGGTGTGTAGTGGTAATAACTTTACGATGTCATTAGATGTCGTTCCTAAAGATATACGAGGACTACGAGCATGTTTGGTGTGTTCTTTAATAAAGGTGATTCTTTTTATAGACAATTTAGGGTCCTAATCCTTTTTAATATAAAACGCTTTTAAAATTAATTATCAAATTTGCAGACCTTTGATCAGTTTGAATATGACGGCTGTGACAACTGCGATGAATTCCTTCGCATGAAAAACAATAAAGACAATGTTTATGATTGTACCAGCAATAACTTTGATGGGTAAATATATAATATTTATAATTTTAACTTAGATTTCATGTTAAGCGAAACCATTGAACCAATATAATCAGGAAATGCTGTCACTTTAATATGTTTTGAATGGCTAATGAAAATAAACTAATAAAATTTAGTTCCTTAAAATTCCTTAAAAAACATGCTTAAGCAGAATGTCTACCTTTTTTATGGAGCACATTAACTTAGTGTCATCTATCAATGATAGGCTGAATGTTACAAGTAAGGTTAGGTTAGTCGTAAGATTTTATTGTTTAATCTTTCCAGTACCACGGCCATGAATTCATGTCATACGAAAAAGTACCGTAGATTACCGACAATATTAATTCATGTATACTAAATATACATACAAATATTATTTGTTTCTTCTTATTGGTTGTCTAACTGGGTATTAATAATTGTAAAGTGAACTCATTAAAACATAAAAAAATCTCAGAGCTATAATATTCAAGCCAAAAAAAATTCAAATAAATATTCAAGCTGGCACATAAAGTGGTTCCATCAGGCAAGGTATTATTTTGACATTTTAGAGAGCTCATATTTGAAAGGTTAAACTTGCAATTTAAATTCACAGTGTACTTTCTTGAACATTCTTATAACAATTCATATTATCATAAAACCCTTCCAGAAGCTGTTGAAAATATTTAATTGTTATTCATAGTAAAATTTGCAAATTTGATGCAATTGCAAAGGATAAATTTATAAATTTGTTGTTACCAATAATGGTTTTTCTTTACAATCACTATCCATAATGTAATTTTATTCTGTATGGAAAGTAAGTTGAAAAAATTCCTTTGATAAATTAACAATCTCACTATATTTTATTTCTACAATTTTATAATGACTTTAAAGTATACTTTATTGTCACACCCTGTCTCTCGTAAGGGTTAGGCAGAGACCACAGATCTCCATACTTGCTACACAGCATACACAAACTTAATTAATTTTCTGTATACTGTGTATTCATGATGATTTTATAGAGTGCAAAATGTAAATATCTAACATTTAACAGTACTTAAAAAGTTTTGTTTTTTAAAAAATCTGCATACAACAAATGTTTTTTTAATAATCTCATTTTACAGAATGATTGCAGTAATGAGTCCTGAAGACAGCTGGGTATGCAAATGGCAACGTATTAGTAAGTTATGTTTTCTTAAATTTATCAACTAGTAATGGTAATTATTTATATTTGATAAATTAACTCTTTGGGGATGAGTGTAGGCATATAGCCGCCCAAATTAGATCATAGCTAAAACGCTCGTAGTTATAGTATATATTATATAGGCATATAGGAGTTATATAGTAAATAGGTTAGTTTTTATAACATTCAACATATTTATTTTTTTTACTGCACACTCCAATACATCTCATCCTCAGCGACGCTCGCCCATCGAGTGGCTCCTTCCCCAAAGGGTTAAATTTTATTTTATTTATTCAAGTACTTTATTAAATTTCCTAAATTCTTTTTTAGTTTTAAGTCTACCACTGATTGGAAAAGTTGATTCTAATAATTTTTTTCTCAATATTAATAAATGCATTGATGCTAAATCTAGCTGAGATTTTTTAAAAAATTAGAATTTTTATCTTATTATAATGCAAAAAAATAGTAAAATTCAAAATTATAGAAAATGTTCAAATGTCATTGTCAACCTAGTTTAACTTATTGTCATTACCTTTTTAGACCAACCCAATTAAAATTATTGTGTTTTTCACCAAAACTGAAAGAAGCTATTATATAAAGCTGAAATAGAATTTTATTTGTTGTAAAATATTATTCAGTTGTATATGTATTATTTGGTATTACAATTAAAATGTTCATAAGTTGCAAATCATTTTATTCAATATGTATAAACAGGTCGATTTTGCCGGGGAGTTTATGCAGTATCAGTGTCTGGACGGCTACCTGCAGGAGTAATAAGAGAAATGAAGAGTCGTGGAATTGCATACAGACCTAGGGATACCAGTCAGAGATAGTGTATCATTTTAAAAAATTGATTTATAAAAAATTGTGATGCACTAGTAATAAAAAACCTATAATAATGTTATAGATTCTTTAATTCCTTACCTTTTAAGTGATTAATAACTAATTGGTTGAATGTTGCGCTTACAATGAAAGTTTAAGATATTATCTACAAGTCACACTAGTGAGATAAACTATATTTTCATAAACTGAACTTAGTTGGAGAGATTAGAATTGATGTAATATTAAAACTATACCAAGTTTTTTGAAAAATAAAATTTTCATTGAGCATATAAGCATTGCCAACCTTAAACTAAGATGTAAATAATGGAAAAGAGACATCTCCAGATTCCTAGACTCATCACATAAATTTCTTACAAAGAACATAGCACAATGTATTTTTTATTATAATTATATTAATAGATTTAAGGCCATATTTTGTAAAGTAAAGATGTGATATTTCATTGATTAAGCTGGCCCATTCATGCAGTACCCTGGTTCTACAACAGTTATGTGAACTACTTTCTAGAACAGTTGACTTCATTTATTAGTAAGTATTAAAACTTCATTCTCAATCGCTAATCTGTACTAAATAACTTTATTTTTGTGTGCAAATAAAGGGCAGACAAATATACACTAAGTCAAATGCTAAAAAGTACTTATGAAATTAACTAAAATTAAAATGAGGCATTCAAATATGTCACTACACTTGAAACGGCATATTCTAACATATAAGTAAAATTTTTATATACTTACACTAAACTTCGCATTTTTAAAACACTCTGTAGATTGATTTAATATTCTTTTTAAAAATAGTATGGGTTTATAACATTGTCAATTTATTTACTAAATATTGCTAGATGACAAAATAAAATCAAATTTTTAAAAATCATTCGCTAAATGCCAAGATAAAAAAAAATAGATATCCAATACATAAAACAGTAAGTTTTAAAACTTTTTTTTTTCATAGTAAGCTATATAAGATTTATTTATGACATAGTCTTATTACAGAATTTTAGAAATCCTTTAAAACAAATTACACTTGTAACAATGATTATTACAAACATTGTAACACAAGAACCAGTTATAATACCTACATATTAATATTAAATGTATATTATAGTAATAATTATTATTATGAATATTTTGTAGCCGGACTTTACTTTTGACACTTAAATATAGTTCCCTTGTTAAGAACACAGTTCACTTAAGGATTAAATGAACACAAAAAATTATACTTGTGTCAACTATTACTTGGTGGCGGTGGTTTACATTCGTTTTCAGTACCTAAAACATCTTTGTCAATTTCTTTAAAATCGATATTTTGTTGTTTCATAGCATTCTGAAATATGATAAAAAATTATGAATAACACTATTATGACCCTTAAAATTACAATTTAAACATTAACATAAAGTAGGTTATACCTTCACACACTCCTGATAAACTTTAAAAATGCTCGAGCACACAGAGTCATCATGATCGCCTTTCAAGAATTTATCAGAAAACCAGTTATTGAAGCAATCATCATATTTCTTTTTTAATTCTGTACATTCTTCACCAATACTATTCATGTTATAATGCGGACTAGGATGCTACTAATTTGTTGCCTGAAACTCAATTTCTATAAATGAATTCCAATCAATCTATATTTCCTAACCTCTTACAGAATTCATTGTCAAATTATCAATTGAAGATTAACACTGATAGTTTTTTGTTCAATGACAAGAAGGTAATATAGATTTATGCCAATTTTTATTTAAAGCAGAACTGGCAAACTAACATGCGCGTGATCTGGTGATGGAAAGTAGTGATGATCACTCCCACCCATCGACAACCGCACCGCTGGAATGCAAGGGGACGAAAATATTAGCATGTCATCCCAATTGTGAACCTCACGTGCATACGGAGTATCTTGCTGAGCATAGATCGAAGCACTGACAACAGAAATTGTGGCAATATAACCATCACAAATTAAAGTTGGACTCAAATGACACAGGTCGGCGACGGGCAGCGTCGTTGACGGTGTGAAATGTCTGGATCTGCGGTCGCTAATCGACTTACCTAGTGGGACGACTACGGGCACACCATTTATGTAGCATATCATTAAACCACGGCCCCCAGTTACCGGTCGTCCTAGTATTCCTTCTTCAGTGTACAAAGTTGTAATTTTCAAATACTGCGCTGTTTTATTGTGACACGACGAAATATGTAACAAATACTGTTTATAATAAGATAAAAATAAAAATATATATGTGAAGTTAACGTTGAAAATATATTGTATTTTTTGATATAATTTTTATCAAAAAATATTATTTGTAAATTTGCCTACCGATTAAAGGTTCTATTTACCGATATTTTTTGCAGCTCTACCGATTTCACGTTTTGACATTCGAGATTGCGTTCACTGAAAGTACATAGAATAAACAAAGAATTGAATTGAAGTACATGTGATGTTCGTCTGACTATTCAAATGTGAATTCAATGTTTTTTTGGTACAATTATAATTTTCTTTACATTATTACAATAATGTAATGAAACTGATTGACTTTTGGCCATAACCATAATATTATAAGTTCTTGAGGAAACCAACTTTGTTTTTAAATTATAATATTTACAAATCAGCATAATGAGCGATATATTGCGAGATAGTCGATTTGTAAAATACCTCAACGATCCTCGTTATAAACAAATACCTAAGCATGAAAGAAAAGTTAAGATAGATAAAAGATTCCATTCTATGTTTCAAGATGATAAATTTAAAGTTAAATATACAATAGATAAACGTGGTCGACCGATCAATGAAACTTCAACTGAAAATTTGAGAAAGTATTACGATGTAGATGATTCAAGCGAAAGTTCTGAAGATGAAGAATCTCAAGAAGTTGAGGAAGAGGTTGAAAAACATGGACGTTTTGTGAAACGAGTTCCAAGTAACGATGCCGAAGATCAAAAATTGCATCAGTTTCAAAATGATACACTTATTCGTGGTAAATTAGATAAGAAGATCAAGAAACGATTGTTGGATTTAGATATTGATTACGCTCGTGGGGAAGGTACTGCTAACACCATATTTTAAAACAAAATAGGAAATTTATAATTCAATATTCCTTCTTGCAAGTGTATCACGTAATGGTAAATATTCCCGCCATTTATGAACATATGCAGCACTAAACTAAGAATACTGCAAATTTTTATTGCTTACGAGGCAAAGGATAGGAAAAGTAGTTTGGAAGTACAAGAAAAAGAAAAGGAATTGGGTCTGCTAGATCCTTGCCATAGGAAATGTGGTTACACAAAATAAATATACTATGTATTGTTTTACTACTAATATACATATTTAGTCAAGGTTATCTAAACATTAATAGATCTTTTTAATAAATAATTATGAAGCCACAATTTTAAAATTGTTTCTACTCTGTTGGCTCCACCACCTAGTGTCTATAATACTATAATATGCCACTTGTGATAGGCTTGTTTCTAATCAATTTATTTCAAATCAAATTTTCAATTGTTTCTAATCAAATTAATCAGTTTATTGATTTAAGCTTGATTAAAAGTCTATTTTAATAGAGACCAACTTTCTTCTTAATAATAAACTTGATATTATCATTCCACAACACATAACAACTTCTTAATAATGAACTTGATATTATCATTTCAGGAGTACTGCTTACTGATAGTTCTAGTGATGAGGAAAGCAGCGAAGGTGAACAAGAGAGTGAATTAGAACATGAATGGGGAGAACTAGATGCAGATGCAGAAACAACAGATGAGTCCACTAAGAGGTATCTTTTGTTTTGACTTTTCATGAATATGGATATTCGGCCCTTTTGACAGTCCTTACTAATTATTTTATTTTAATCAAAAATATACACAACAGAAAAAAAACTTTTTGATTGTTGAACTTTATTGTGTCATGAGTTGGAAGACATAGTCCTCTGGGATTGTCTTCCAATACATCATCTATTGGAATGCAAGTCTATATGTAGTGTGTATTTGATTTTTTTATTGGCCCCAACAACCTCATCAGAATGACTCATCAAAATTTCATCACATTCAGATGAATGGTTAAGAAACACAAAGGATAAACCTACAAAGGGAAATTCATTTTTAAACAAATAGCTATGCTACCAGTCTGACACCAGTTAATGTGTTTCGCCCATTTGTCTACTATGCACCTTTCCATATACACTTGTGTTGATTTAGCACTGACAACTTTGGCTTCTCTTATTGGACTTGGATTAGTAGACGAATGAGCGAAACATACTAAAAAGTAAAATGGGTTAGCAAAAATCGGGTTACTTGAGGTTTTTATTTTTTTACTCGGTTTTTTTAGTATGAAACTAACAAGTATTTTACCATTGTACAATCCTGATTAAATGCGCTAACTTTTAATGGCACTTGCCAAGGCACTCTAGTACTTTTTTTTTAAAGGAAGGCCTTTCAAAGTTGACAAATTTTGAAAATTTTAAATTCATAGTTTAACAAATAGTCTTAATTCTAGGAAACTTGGGGCATTTGTGTCATTATTTTTACTGTGATTCTAGAAATGTTATTTAGAGGTTTCCAAAGTTTAACCATAATTTCAAACTGCATGGGATAGATTTTTTTTCTGATTTTTCTCATGATGGTTACAATCAATCCTGTCACCCCGTTTCGGATTGACGTTGAGTTCTGGGACACCCTGTATATATATGAGCTTGTTTACTACTATTAGTTAAAGACGTTTTTTCAGGTATCCTTTATGTATACCTAGGTACCCTTTATGTATAACTCTTACTTACATGTTCCAATAAATCACTCAAACCATTTCCCATAAGAACATGCATAAACAGAAACATAAATGTAAACTCCAATTAGGTTTTACATCATTTGAATAATCACATGATTAGATTTAGATCACATGGAAGAAATAGTCTAATGACTATGAGTCACCTGATAGTAATGAATTACCATTGCAATTCCAAAGACACTGCAAATGTGTTTCCCTCTTTCATTTACTCAAAGACAAGGATGAGAATAATTGCAGGGAAAGAAGGAAATAAGGGAAGGGACAAGTAGTTAAATCTCCACATCCCTTACCATTATTACATTACACACACACACACACACACACACAGACACACACACAGACACACGCACAGACACACACAGACACACACACACACACAGACACACACACTCATTTTAAGCTCAATCCTTATTTTTTTATTTTATTTATATATTCACGCCTATCCCCCGCAGGGGTGGGCAGAGACCACAGAGCTCCATCCGCTATGCTCCCGGCATACCCTCCCCGCCTCCTCCACATTCATCCATTCTTCCTCTCACATTCATCGCAGCGAAACGTCGCTCCATTAGTCGTTTTTCGCCCTCGTGGGAATCAGGACGTGACGGGTGGCGAACCACGTCGCCGTCATTTTTCAACAAATTAGGTATATTAAAATTCGTCTTAGTGAATCCTACGAGCCACAAGGGAGGATGGAGGTCAGCCCCAGCAGAGCCCCACATGCTGAGGTAAGGCCCCATAGTACCCGGGGAGCCCGATCCCGGGACGGTCGGCACGCTTGCGACTAAGCTTGCCCTTAGCCACGCATCCATTGGCACGGCAGACCGTGGATTGGCGGAGAGGAAGGAAAAGGATAGAGAAGAAAGAAAAGGGCAGGAAAGGAAATGCGGATTACCAGACTCGGAATAAATATTTATAAATCCATACATATATTTGTTCCGATGCGGGATTCGAACCCAATCGTTTCGTCAATCCTTATAAACTGAGTTATTGCTGTTTCAAACCATATGAAATACTGCAACACAGTAAAAGTTTAGTAAAATTTCAAAGACATTATTAATACTATAAGAATTATACTATAATAAAGATATATTATTTAATTATAGATACATCAATTTTATTTATGTGTATTGATTTTATATAATGTAATCTCCAACAAGAATTGCATTCACTTAGTGAATTATTTTGAAACAAATTCAATGTACTAGTTACTTAAAAGATAAACCCTAGAATTAAAACAAAATTACACCAGTAGACTTTACAAGTATGAATTAATTTTAACTGATTAATATTAATGAAATATCATGATTATAGAAATACATGTCTTTAACAGGCTTGCTATTTGTAACATGGATTGGGACAATATCAAAGCAACAGATGTAATGGTATTGCTTAGTTCATTTTTACCACAAGGAGGTGTAATATATAAAGTTACTGTAAGTATTGCATGAAATATTAATTCATATTCATTTTAAGATAACAGGAATAACTATAATTCTAGATAAAAAAATAAAACATTTAATGTCCCACATCCATCTTTTAATGATTCAGAATTCTTTCATAGGTCAAACATGCATCTTTAAAATATCATCATCATTATCAACCTGCAGAAGTAAACTTCTGGATATAGGCTTCCCCCAACCTCTACTACCCTGATTTTGCCTACAAGCGCTAAGCTTCTAGATACTCTATGCAGACAGTTGCACCAACTATCCGGCTCCGGCCGCTCACACTACATTTAGTCAATATGTGAACTTCACTGTAACACTTGTTTAATGATACGACTATAGGTTTTGCCACTTTACTTTGAGAAGTCAGAAGGCTATATCAGTGATTTTATTATATTGTGGGTCTTTCAATCCGTATCATATAATTTTTTTTCTAAATAGTTCAAGACATCATCACTCTTGAAAAACATGCTTAAGAATTTTTTGTAGTGGATTTGATGTATTGAAAAAATTTATCAGTAATTACTTCTAAATAAAATAATTCTCATTGGTTGATTTTGAATTAGAGTTAACATTGGCGAAATTAATTAAATATTGTTTCGTGAATAGTTAGAATTTTTAGCTAAGATCCGCGACAAGTAAGTAAAAGTAATGGATTTCCGCAAAGTAACGCCTGACTCCATTAATCAAATATTATTTCCTTTACTGACACATATACTTGAAAAGGAGAATTTTTATTTATAATAATCTTAGTTATTATGGTAATATAAAATGTGTGTGTGTATTTTTTACAAATTGCTATGTATCTAACACTTATGTTCCTGTATTATTAGATATATCCTTCTGAATATGGCCTTCAAAGAATCAAAGAGGAGGAAGTTCGAGGTCCAATTGAACTCACGGAAGAAAAAATTGAAGAAAAGTCAGATGAGGGTGGAAATGAAGAAGGTATGGTTTTAATGTATAATTAAAACTGAAACTTTACACTTCGCTGTCTGGTGGCAACATAAAGTTCTTCCGCGAAAACAATCGCGTAAACCACGATCTTATACACAGATCTTGCAATGACAGTAGTGGGGGTACGTTGGCTTAACCCTTTCCACTCCAATGTCGAGTGTCACTCGACATTGATTTTGTCCCACCAACTCCACTGTCGAGTGACACTCGACATTGATTTTGTTCCACCAACTCCACTGTGACATTGGAGACTTTAGGACACCCGAAACAAGTCGCAGATCTGCGGCTGCGGCAGATACAGAACAACGTCTCGATAGAACCTCTCACTTTATTTATTTACATGCTGGGGGGAAGCACAAGGATTGTGCTATGTGTTCCAACCGAAAAATAAAAGGGGGGAGAAAAGAAACATGCTATTTTTGCAAAACATGTGAGGCAAAACCTTCGCTTCATCCCGGTATTTGTTTTGAAAAATACCAAACCAAAAGGGATTACAAAGATTGGAATTAAGAATTATAATATAGTATCATGTAATTACTCAAAATAAAGTTTATTAGATAAAAAAAAACAATTTTATCACAAAATACAAAAAAAACAATAAAAGTTAAAAAACGCAATTTTAGCGTGGAGCTGGTGGAATAAAAATAAAAAAAGGCTTGGAGTGGAAAGGGTTAATGGTTTATTGCCCCCCTCCACCCCCCATAGGCATGACGATAAATCTACTAATCTCACCACTGAAATTGAGCTTCATTGTAAGACCTGTGTATAAGACCGTGGGGTAAACACCGGTAACAACATAATGGTGTCGTGCGCGAAACTGTTTGGTGTAGACCGGTAACGCCACATTGGTGTCATGCGCTAAAAATGGGACAAATTAGCCAGCAAATACCGGTGACAAACGAAATGATCTGAGTCAGTTCTAGCGACGGCAAACTAAACAATCCCAATTATACGTGCAAGCGGCAGTAATAAGGTAGCACTCATAGCTTTGAGTGAAAAAGTATAGATGTATTTAAAGAATCATTCTTTTGATATGTACCTGTATCTCAAGTGCTTCATGCTAAGTTCCTCTTTTTATCTAAAGTAATTTCCATGAATTATTTTTAATTCTTAAATATTATCAGAAATTATAGATATCGAGAAAATATCAAGACCAAATTTGTTGGCAAACGCGATTGCTAATAATAAAAATTGGGTCGAAATTTAGAATACCATGGTTGCCAAAAACGCGTGAGCGGATATGCTGTATTAAATAGTTTACTATATTTGTTTAGTTCTAGTAAATTTTGTGTGATTGAACATTGAAAACTGTTAAGTACGGTGCGTTTATATATGTAAAATCAACTACCTCCAGCGGTTTCCAAACCGATACCACATTGGAACCTTCGAAAAACAAGCAAACACATTTATTTCTGAAAGGCTGGAAATGCTTCTGAAATACCCATGGCACTGTAGATATCTATGGGCGGCGTTGATTGCGTTCCATCTGATAACACGCCTGCTCGTTTGCTTTTCTATCCCATAAACACAGTTCGAAACATACAACCGTGGAGCATTATATGGTCATGGTATAGCGTATCATATTAGATAAATTGATTACCAAAATTTGAAAGATACAAACTTTTTGTCTTAATATTATTATATCGACGACCTGATTAGCTCAGTAATTCAATTCCCGAATTGTGTGAATATATGTATGGCCTACAGGTATTTATCCCGAGTCTGAGTATGCACCTACGACAATCGCTCTGTGTCCATTTCTCCAGAAATAGAAGGGTCACGTGTCTAGCAGCGGTACTTATATACATGAGCTATAAAAGAGTGTGGTACCCATATAACATTCCTTTAAAAATTACTTGCAGGTTCATCTTATCATATGGAGAAGCTTCGGCGCTATCAGCTAAATCGACTGAAATACTATTATGCTGTGGTGGAATGTGATTCCGTTGCAACAGCTGACAAACTGTACAGCGAATGTGATGGCATGGAATACGAGAGTAGCGCCACGCGACTTGATATGCGCTTCATACCTGATGATGTTATATTTGATCAGGTTTGCAACTAACTATTCCTTAGTTCTTATTAATAATTTTATTAATATATTAATTGAAAGAATTAAGGGAATGGATGGACCAGTAATGATTGCAATAAATTAATAACTATTTGTCTTTATTCTTATGTATATAAGGCTTGATTATATATTGTAGAGATCATAAGTATATATTGTATATGGCACTCATGTTTTTCAAGGAGAAAGCTAATATACAATAAATAATCTATTCCATACAACCGTTATGTAAGTATATGGACAGTCAAAAGTTTTACTTAGCTAAGATCCGCGACAAGCAAAACAATAACAGAAAATTAATAATGTGTGTTTTTCCGTTGGGTTTAGTGGATTATTTGGAACTTTAAACCAAAAACTTACCGAAAATCGGCCATCAACTCTCCACCCACCAACCACTATACACAACGCCAAACACTGTACAGTGGTTGGTGGGTGGAGAGTTGATGGCCGATTTTCGGTAAGTTTTTGGTTTAAAGTTCCAAATAATCCACTAAACCCAACGGAAAAACACACATTATTAATTTTCTGTTATTGTTTTGCTTGTCGCGGATCTTAGCTAAGTAAAACTTTTGACTGTCCATATAGTGATGGATTTCCGCAAAGTAACGCCTGACTCCATTAATAACGTTATGTAAGTGTTTAAGCACTTTTTTTGATCCAGGGATAACTCCTTTCCTTCTATCTATATATGCTTCTACCCTTGCTTTCTTTTTCAATTTTAATTCTTGATCCACTGGAGGGTAATAGGAGCAAACATTCATTTTGATCAAAAGTTTGAAATTATTGATTGTAATATTACTTGTTTACAATAATCGTTAATAGCTCCTCAGACAAATATTAGGCAGCACCTGTATAGTGTAGGACTGACTCCTTTTCTAAGAAACAGATAAAACTACAAGGAGCATTTATTATTTTATTTATTATTTGTTTGTTTATACACAATACTAAAAAATAATAATTATAAAATATATAATATAGGCAGTAATATTACTAAAGAACAATCTTTATTTAAACTTTTTAGTTTAATTAATATAAGAATCTATTTACAATCATATATTTTATTTTAGGACCCTCGTGAAGAATGCGATAGATTGCCGGATTTGACGAGGTATAAACCAAGGTTGTTCACAACTACTGCTTTACAGCAGGCTAAGGTACAGCTTACATGGGACGCCACTAATCCCAATCGCGCTGAAGCAATCAAAAGTGCACTAGATGGTAAAATTGATGATTTGGACCTCAAAGAATATTTGGCCTCTAGTAGTGAAGGTAAACAACTACCAATACACATAAAATAACTTTGAAACAACACATTCTCAAATGAAATAATTATCTATACTATTGTAGAAAATTCAACTACTACTATTTTTTAATTAATTTTTATTAAAGCTAGCAAAATAATTATTTATACTTTGATACTTAAGTGCATTTTATTAATATAACAAACTATTTATTTATTTACTCTTTTTGTACAAATCTTGGTATATAAGTGAACTTAATGTCGGAACAAATTTTCTACTAGTCCTTTGTCGTGAATTCCGTCCTGTATACTTTAGGATTTTTTAGCAGAACAGGCAAACGAGCATGCAGGTCATCTGGTGGTAAGCGATCACCGCCGCACATAAACAACCGCATCGCCGGAGGCGTTTATCATGCGTTTGCCGCCCTTTAACGAACACATACGCTCTTTTGAATTTAGCGATCGTGACCATCGACAGCTTGGGGCAATTAACTGTTCGCCATTATCTTCATGCATCAGATCATGGCTTCATCTGGTCGTGGGACAGCACACATAAAAAAATTTATCTGACCATCAACATTCATTACAAAAGCTTCGATTTTTACAAAATTGAAAGTTCTCCCGTCAAAATCAGTTTCGACAATACTTAGATTAGCGCAGAAAAACAGGCAAACATCAAAAATGAGAATTTTTGTTTTTTTTTGCTTTGGAGTCTTATCTTGCAAATAAACATACAAAGTAAACAAAATGCGTTTAATATTTTGAAAAATACAATTATTCATCTTTTAATCTATTAGGTATCAAAATGTATATACATACACACATGTATAACGAACACATACGCTCTAATTTTTCCAAATGTCAATTTGTAGATATTTGTGGATACCATTACAGGAATTTCCAATGTACCATAGACTTGTTAGATTACCTGCGAGAGGGAGAAAGATTTCATTCTTAAATATATAATTTTTCATGTGCGCGAAAGAGTAAGATAAAACACGGTAAAATATACCATAAAACAGTGTCTGTGGCGCGTCCTGTCACAATTGACAAGACGAGAGAGACACACAAGAGAAGTTTTTAATGTGTCCTGTCACAGGACGCGCTCATTGACAGAAGGTTATTAGATTCTACATAATTTAATAAATAAATGACTATTTTTACCAAAAACTTTTAATAGAAGTTTTCTCTAATAACAACCCTTATTTTGATGCTTCCAAAACATTTTCCATTTCACAGATGAAAAGTCGTCTGAGGATGAATGCGTTTCACAAGAAAATAATTCAGATAATGATGATCCAATTAAAAAATATAAAATGCTGTTACAAGATATTGAGAAAAAAGAAGAGAAAAAACATAACAAAGATATGGAAATGGAAATAACATGGGGTCTTGGTGTTAAAGACAAAGCTGAAGAACTAGTAAAGAAAAAAGTTTGTGAAGGTTTGTATAAATATTTGTGACTACTAAATGTGGCTATAAAATAAATAAAAGCAATTTATTTGCTTTTGTAAGTGAATTAATATAAAATTTAATTTCTAGATGAGAAAAACTTTACACCCTTTGAGAAACTTCTTCAGAAACGTAAAGAGAAGAAAAAAGAACGGAAACTGAAAAAGAAACAAACGGAAGATAATATTGAAACAAATATCGAAGTAGACTTATCTGACGATGTACCCTCGGATGTTGATTTGAATGATCCCTATTTTGCAGAGGAATTTAAAAATTCTGAATTCAATCAGAAGAAAGCAAAAAATAATAAGTTAAATAAAATTAATGATGCAGATCATGACGAGGAAAAAGAAAAGAGAAAAGCAGAGTTAGAATTATTATTAGATGAAGAAGATGATGGAAGACAACATTTCAGTCTTAAAAAGATCCAAGAATCAGAAAATAATACCAAAAAAACCAAGAGGAAAAAGAAGCTAAAAGAAAAAATAAAGGAACAGAAAATGTCAGTTCCTGATTTTGAAATAAATCTGAATGATAAACGATTCTCTGCTCTATATGATTCACATCTTTATAATATTGATCCAAGTGATCCTCATTTCAAGAAAACAAAGAATATGGAGAAGGTTATTCAAGAGAAATTGAAGCGTCGTCCGGCAGATACACCTATACTTAGTACTATTGAACCTAAAAAATCTAAGGAAGATGCTGAATTAAATATTTTAATTAAAAACATTAAACGGAAGACAAAAGATGTCAATAAAATGTAACATCTTTGTTTAATATAGATGTCACCGACTTCTGTAAAATTTAAGCATAATTCACAAGAATATATATTTTTTTGTTTTTATTTTTATTTCATTGTATTTAATTATTAAGGACCGCGCTTCCATTTCAGGCCATGGATTCGATTTTACATGGGACTATTCATATGCACCATATTTCCTAGCAAGAGTATTATTAGTTAATATATAACGGTTCATAAGAATTCTAATAATTTTAAAACATTGTTTTTCTTTTTTTTTTAAGTATTCTCATTCAAGTAACAACAGTACTTTGGATTATATCAATAAAAACATCATATTTATATGCATATATTTTAATTTTTTTTTCTTACACAAAAGTAGTCAAAAATATCACAACTTTTAACACATTAAATACTAATTCAACATCATTATAAAATATATTATACATTGAATTTTATGACACCGTTGTTAGCGTTTGTGTAATAATGAGTGCTTTCTTGATTTCGCGGCCTAACGCCGCTCCGAGAGGTGGGGGCACCGCATTACCAACCTGAAAAAACCATAAAGTTTATGTAAATGTAAAACCATTTAGAAGTATGTAGCGGAAAACTTAAGAGAATTGCAACTACGTCAGATACCTTTTGTGATAATGATGAAATAAGAAGTGAAGAGTTTCAATCAACTTTGAGGAAAAAAAATTGAATAGCTTCTATATAATATCTGATGAGAGTGATGAAGTTAATCTTCTTTTTTGATCCTAATGAGCCGCTTCCATTTATCTTATATCATTTATTATTATTTTTGAATGATGTTATTTGTTATTTTAATTTTTGTATTTCATCATAATGTAACATGTCTTTTGTTTTTGATTAAAAACTCGAAGTTAACTTACTTTTTTTATTCATATATTTTATTGGAACAAAATTTCAGTTATCATAGAATTTTACATCTTAAGACTTAAAATCGATATAAGACAGTTTCGATACAACACGGTGCATATTAATAATAATAATAATAATAATAAAACTTTATTTCAGGACTAGCCCATATATCGTTAGTAACAATCTTTC